>OX326969.1:6417823-8818448 GCA_946800305.1 Medicago arabica
ATACTCGTTCAGAGACATGTTGTCAATCAACTCTCGTACCTCATCAGCTGTCTTGATTTTCATTGTTCCTCATGCAAAAGTATCTAGTAACATCATAATATCTAGTTTTTGTCCCGTAGTGAAGGCTTGCATGATATCCATTTCTGTCAACATGCTACCTGGACACCTCTTCAACATTAGCTTGAACCCCTCTCATGCATCATAAAGTACTTTTCCCTCTTGTTGCTTGAAGCTGGAAATCTCCTTCTTTCGTGCTAATTAAACTCATCAAGTTAAAACTTGTCAAAGTCTTGTCAGAGTTAAAAATATCACTTAGATGCTCTCTTTGAAGCATGGCAAAAGAGGAAGACTACTAAAACTTCTTTCAAAGTAAAGAACATTGTGTCTACCTCTAGTCTCTTGAAACTTCTTCATGTAAATAAGTTTATACCAATAAGTATATGCATCCATCAATGGGAAGAGATATAGATTATTCATAGTTGATGATTATAGCAGATGGATTTGGGTCAAGTTCCTCGAAACTAAAGATGAGAGGCATATGATATTTTTAGTAACTTCTGCACTTCGGTACAAAATGAAAAGGAATTGAAAAATTTAAAAGTCATAAGTGATCATGGTAGAGAATTTAAAAATGAGTCATTTGAAAAATTTTGTGAAAAACAGAGAGTTCTCCATGAATTTTCTTCTCCTAGAACTCCACACAAAATAGAGTTATAAGAATAGGTCTTTACAAGAAATAGTTAGAACCATGATTTACGAAACTGATATGGCTAAGTATTTTTGGGCAGAAGTTGTAAACACATCATGCTATGTTCAAAATAGAATATATATCAAACCTATACTAAACAAAACACCATATGAACTCTTCAAAGGAATAAGACCAAACATATCTTATTTTTATAAGTTTGGATGTACATGTTACATCTTGAACAACAAAGTCTATCTAAAGAAATTTGATGTCAAAGCTCAGAGGGGTATCTTATTAGGATACTCTTAATGCTCAAAGACATACAAAGTGTATAATTTTGAAACTAATACAGTTGAATTTGGAAGGAGAACTACTAAACCGCAATAGGACAAAACATAATCGGCAAAAATAAAAATAAGAAGTCAAATTGCACAAGCGCAATATTTAAAGGATAAAAAGTGCCATACACTTGGGTTGGTCTGGTTGTGGCGTAGAACCTTGAAGTATACTCCTCTAAATATCTCTTATTCGATTCTTTCTGATGCTAATGTCGTTGGACTAATTTGGGTTCTTATAGAAAGAAAAAAAAAACTAAAAAAGTGCAATCTATCTATCTATTTATCTATATATATTATATTTATTTATCTTTGTAAAGGAAACTTGGGTTGTTCTCATGCAAGCTTTGTGATGATGTGGCACTCTAGAAAAAGATCTCTCCCCTCTCTTAAAATTTTACAAGTTACAACACTCCACTATATCAATTAAATGTCTAACATCTTTTAAAACCTTGTAACTCTCCATATATCAATTTATATTATACAATTTCTACTCAAAAAATTGATGCTTTCAATGTCTATTTATACTAATACAAATTATTAAATTAAATAAAAATTACTAATACAAATTTATGAATTGATTTAATATGATAAGGCCCATTGTCTTCTTTACGTAAAAAAAAAAAAAAAAAGCATTGTTGCAAGTTAAATAGTAAATTAAAAGTTTCTTTTTTTTAATATAGAAAAATTAAAATAGTTATTGGTTACATTGATCAATTTACTTATCTTTATTTACAGACCACTAATACTAACGCCATAAAAAAAAACTATAGTATTACTAATCTTCCTTAAAAAAATACTACTATTCTCAATTAGTTATTGGATATGTTACTTATTCTTCCCATTCCATTTGATCTTTTGAGTTCATTTTTGTTTCAACTACCTTATTTCTATTCATCAATTAATTATAAGCCACCACTCACCCTTTCATTTTTCCTCAATTAGTGAAAACCCATGTTACTTATTAACCTCATCTCATTTCTTCTTTCCTTTAATTTTTTGTTCTTAGTTTTCACTTTCTTCTTTCAAACATCGTATATGCTTTCTTATAATATTTTGTATTATGAAATGAATATTCAAAATGCATGTGCAGGTTTTATAAATAGGTCTATTAATATTTGTTTCCCAGCAAGAGTTTCTTTAAAAAGTTGTGACGTGGTAATATCAATGACTCTTTTATGATCGATATTTTTATTAATTTTCTTTGATCTATGAATGAATTTATTTGCGATAGATACCAATGTACATATTCTGGAATTAGATATCAACATATATGAGAAGGTTCTTCTACAATAAGGTGCGTACTTTTTTCTAAAGGAATAAGGTGTGTACTTTTATTCACCTATTTAATTTTACATGCATTTTAATGTTTACACGTATAGATTATTTTTTTGATTGATTTTATTGGTCTACAAATGTTTATTACTCAACAAGAGCTGCTTTGCAAGGTTGTCATAAAGTGTAAATTAAAAGTGTTTGAATGGAACAAATGAAAAAGAAGGCATTTGATTTTTTTAACGGGGTTAGTTTATTATTTTCAACTAAAATAATTTCATTGACTTAAATTAGGATAAACTTTTGAAAGTTATTACGAAGCTTATCTTTTTTCTTAGCTTATGCATATATATTTGTAGCTTATTTTATCTTTTCCATTCCTTCCGTTTCATTTTTTTTATAGTTTTTATCTTTCCCTTCTCTATTCATGTCCATTTTCTTCTAATATTTTGTATTCTTTAATGGATATTCTTTCTTTGAAGTTGCAGGTTTTGGATAAAGGAGGCTTTTGATGAAAGAACAATTCTTATATGAAAAGGTAAGTTATCTTTGCATTAACTTTAGTTAATCTTAAGTTTGGATTATCCCACATTCCTATAAACCTCATCTCCCTTTCTTGAAAAATTTGTCACCTTTTATATTATAATTCTTTCAAATTTATAAGTTATATAACCTCCATTATATGAATTTTATATCTATTGATGCTAACTCCTCAATGTTGATTTTTGACATTTTGCATAGCTCATTTTTTTCTAAGCTTATGTTTATATATTTGTAACTTATTTTATCTCTTCCATTGAAAGTGCTTTAACCACAACTTTGTAAACTAAGTTTGAGCTATCGAAGAGCAAGAAATGTGATGATGTGACACATCTACAAAATATTGTTTGATACTATTTTCAACTTTTATTCATAAACAAGGTGGAATGCTATCATAGGAATGATGTTATGATAGTGGTTTGTTTTTCTACCATCATGCATGTCGCTAAAATAAGTTTATGAAGCATTTGAAGAAGTTGGTTTCAAAGATAGCAAACTAATTTTATTGTTTTGAAAAGGGGTGATAAATAATATTGATTTAACTGAATCACGATTCTAAGAATTCTAATGCATAGATTTCATACACTCAAATAGTTTTTATATTTAGTGGGACATTAATTTTATTTTGTTTGGAGAGGAATATTTAGTGTTGGTTGTGGATTTTATGATATACAATTGTACTTTGTGCAAGACTTCAAAAGGAACTATGTCTGATCTTAATTATATGTTTTTATTGGTGTGTTTGGCAAACTAGCAATATATTGCTTCCGTTTACTTTCTTCATTCTTTTTTTTACGCTGACTTTCTTCATTCTAGAATTTGAACAATAAAAAGCTATGTAATTTTTGAAGTTTTTCTTTTAAGTCTTTCATTTTACTGCCCCTATGATGTCAATTTCCTTCTTAGACTAACGGGTTACCCGTACATAGCTAACATTCCTATAAACCAATGAATAATAATTAGGATAGTAGTTTATGCCTTTTAGGTTGTTTGTATGATTGTCTATTTTTAATGTAATATTTAAGTTGGAAGGTTTGACCAAAAAATAATTGTCCTATTTATTGAAGTTAAATTTTAATTGTTTTTATGTTAAATTTTATTAATGGTTGAAGTAATAAATTAAAGTTTATGTTAAATTATCTACGTTGAATGTATATACATTTTTAAATAATAAAAATACTGTAATAAAAAATAATAATATTTAACTGTATGAAACCCGTGCATCACACCGGTTGAATACCTAGTTAAGCTAATTAGATACTTGACAATTTGGTTTATGAAAGAATTGAAAAAAGGGTTGGATAAAAGAGGGTCTTCAAAGACATGCGGGGTATTTCCCACCAAACTCCAACAGGGTCAAGTCATGGACAAAGCAGTCATCCAGCCAGCCATAGTAATATAGTATAATTATTGGTACCCCACATTTATTCAATATAAAATAAAATTTGCATGATGTTAAGAGCATTAGTCAAACACGTGATGTTCAGCTACCCTCCAATATGCACTCTACTCTCTTCATATAAATAACATCTCATCCCAAACATTTCTGCACCACAACATTCTTTAACCCTTTCCTTTTCTACAACAAGTACTAAAACTCATTGTCTTCAAATTTCAGTACTTTATTTTATTTGATATCAAGATGGTGAGTGTTTCTGAAATTCGTAAGGCTCAAAGGGCAGAAGGTCCTGCAACCATTTTGGCCATTGGTACTGCAAATCCAGCAAATTGTGTTGAACAAAGCACATATCCTGATTTTTACTTTAAAATCACAAATAGTGAGCACAAAACTGAACTTAAAGAGAAATTTCAGCGCATGTGTAAGTATTCTTCTCCTCTATTAAATATTTTGATATACTTGAGTATAAAAATAATTTTAGATACTTTTCGTTTACATTTATCTTGGTCATTATGTGATTGGTTTTGGTATATATTACCCAAAAACTTGTGCTAATGTCATTCCATTATAACTACTTCAGGTGATAAATCCATGATCAAGAGGAGATACATGTATCTAACAGAAGAAATTTTGAAAGAAAATCCTAGTGTTTGTGAATACATGGCCCCTTCATTGGATGCAAGGCAAGACATGGTGGTGGTAGAGGTACCTAGACTAGGAAAAGAGGCTGCAGTGAAGGCTATAAAAGAATGGGGTCAACCAAAGTCAAAGATTACTCACTTAATCGTTTGCACCACAAGTGGTGTAGACATGCCTGGAGCCGATTATCAACTCACCAAACTCTTAGGTCTTCGTCCATATGTGAAAAGGTACATGATGTACCAACAAGGGTGTTTTGCAGGTGGCACGGTGCTTCGTTTGGCCAAAGATTTGGCTGAGAACAACAAAGGTGCTCGTGTGTTGGTTGTTTGTTCTGAAGTCACCGCAGTCACATTTCGTGGCCCCAGTGATACTCACTTGGACAGCCTTGTTGGACAAGCACTATTTGGAGATGGAGCTGCTGCACTCATAGTTGGTTCTGATCCAGTACCAGAAATTGAGAAACCTATATTTGAGATGGTTTGGACTGCACAAACAATTGCTCCTGATAGTGAAGGAGCCATTGATGGCCACCTTCGTGAAGCTGGACTAACATTCCACCTTCTTAAAGATGTTCCTGGGATTGTTTCAAAGAACATCACTAAAGCATTGGTTGAGGCTTTCGAGCCTTTAGGAATTTCTGATTACAACTCAATCTTCTGGATTGCACATCCCGGTGGACCTGCAATTTTAGATCAAGTGGAGCAAAAGTTAGCCTTAAAGCCTGAAAAGATGAATGCAACTAGAGAAGTGCTCAGTGAATATGGAAATATGTCAAGTGCATGTGTTTTGTTTATCTTAGATGAAATGAGAAAGAAATCAACTAAAGACGGATTGAAGACAACTGGAGAAGGACTTGAATGGGGTGTGTTATTTGGTTTTGGACCAGGACTTACCATTGAAACGGTTGTTTTACGTAGTGTGGCCATATGAGATGTTTAATTATTTTATTTTCATTTATCGATTTCAAATTTGTTTAACTTTTATGTAAGGATGAAGTAGAAATCAGCATAACAGATTCTGAATATAGCAGCAAACATGTTGATGTTCAAATACCATGTACAATCCTATATTTGCTGTGCCAATCATGTCTTTGAAACAAATTAAATTCAATTTTTATATCTTGTGTTCTTTTTAAGTGTTCTATTCTATGTCATTCATTATATTTTGTCAAGGAAAATGTTTTCATTCATCTAGTATTTCTCCTTTTTATTCATGGCCTTTGTATATAACAATTTATATGTCTAAATTGATATATAAATTGGCAGAACCACAACTATGCGGTTGACCCTGCTACACTTCCTTAATGACAATAGTTGTGCTGGTCTTGCTTTCCTTGCTTCAAAGATTGTGTCTCTTCAATAACACCCTCAAACATCCCCTGGACCTCATGGTTCTGACAATGGTGAGAGACTTCAAACTTCCACTGTTTATTAAAAGAAGTTTGGTGTGATCATCTATCCATTTGTTGTTCTTCTCCCAATAACAATACATGTTGGACCAAACTTATAGCATATATGAAAATAGTTATGCAATTAAGGAGCTTATGATAAGCGCTTATGGTAAAGTTGTTTATCCAAACAGACCCAAATTTGTGATCTTCTCCACCACAAGATTATATGACTTTGTGTATGCTATGATATCATATTTTAGGCTTTGTTTGGTGAGGTTAGTTTTCGAGTTTTTAGCGGATAACTTAACTTAAGTTCATATGAGCATAATAGACTTGTTTGGTACTAATTCTTTCTCACGGGCTTATAAGATTATTTTACTAGCTTATTGACATGGTTTGACAACTGGTGGACTTCCAACTTTTGTTGATGTTGGTAATAGCTTTGGAGCACCCGCTATTGTTGAAGAAAACTTCATTAATGAATAATGTTGGTTATACATGAGTTGAGTGATTTGAGTTCATTTCTGCTTTTATATATATATATATATGAGTCAGGATCCGTTGACATCAGGTGTCAACGGATTCATTGACATCAAATCACAACCATCCATTCAAATTGATCTAAATGTTCATAATTATTTACTTAAACCTTATTATGATCTCTCTTTGATTAACTCCCATAATTAACTAGTGATTTTCTCTCTTTCATATCTTTTTTATGGTAAACAGATCTTGCTCATTCTTGTATATTGTCTTCCAATTGTGATTCTGGGAATGCTCTAAATCGTGACACAATTTTGAGAGTCGTGCCGCGATTTGGTTGGCAGAACTGATGGTTTCTGCTGATGGGAAATCGTGATACGATTAAACAACTTCTTGAGCAAGTTTACCTGAAAGTGACTGGTCACAACGGTTGGAAAGACAAAATTGTGGTACGGTTGGAGCAAATCGTGACACGATTTGGTACGTTTGTGACTAGTATATAAGTGTTTTCTGCAGTTTTTTGAAGGTTGAGCTTGGTGAATCTCATGGAAACCAAAGGAGGGAACATTTAGGGTTTTAGATACTAAATGTTAGTGTCTTTGGGGGAGGTTCAAAGCTTCAAGATGTGAATCTTGGAGAACCAAAAAAGGGGGCACTTGAAATTAGGGTTGGTGCCTTTTGGGAAGATTCATGGGTTGGAAAACACATGAGTGAAGAGTCTCTTGTAAACACCTTGGAAAAGTGAATAGTTATGAGTGTCTTGTCCATTGATGAGATTGGGAAAATGGGTAGAAATTAGGGTTGTTATTTGTGAGCTTGTTTAAGCTAATTTCTTGTAACCCATTTTGTATCTCTTTGTAACAACTCATTGATAGTGGATTGGAGAGTTAAATCTCTCCCCCAGAGTAGATCATTTTGGATCGAACTGGGTCAACAATCTCGTGTGTGTTTGTTGCTGTCTTTTCTTCTTCTCTCTTAAGCTTGTTTATTCTTTGGTTGATTTTGGATTTTGCTATGCACCTAGTTTCTAGATTAGATCTAGAATGTTGTTGTTGCTTGTGGTAATTCGTTTTGGTTATTGGTTGCCATTGATACTTGCTCCACGAATCTAAATTTCATTAGTGTGAAGTTTCGATTTAAAGAACCGATTTCACAACACTCATTATTATATTCAATGCTAAAAATTGGAAATAGAGGTCAATAAAAAAGTATTTCTTTCTTTATTTCAATCCCAGACAACCCATATATCATGATAATGGAGTTTTTTCTTATCGATTTGTAATAGATGCTCAGAACGATTGTTTGTCAAAATTAGTTATTTTATAGTAGAACTAGATAAAATCAACACTTGTAATCGACCCTTTATTCATTGACATGGATATATAATCATTTATCTCTATAGTTTAGTGCTTCCTGGTTAAAAAAATGCTATTTTTTTAATTTCATCCATTTCAGAACGTTCTTGACATAAAAAAAAAAAAAAAAAACTAATTCAGCAATAGATAAGAGAAAAAATTATGATATTTCTTCATTATTGGTACATGATTCCACTTTTTAATAAATGATTAATTTATTTATTTATATATGAAATAGGTTATGAACAAAAATTTCCTCAAAAAAAAAAAGGTTATGAACAAAAATGGAACTTGGTTTATTGTGAGGGAAACATGCTTGATTATGGTATCATGAGTCCAGAGTTGGAGAGGGACAACCAGATCCGTTAAAAAGACGAAGGATAACCATTTATTTTTTTGGCTACAAAAGATATGAAAGAGAGAAAATCACTGGTTGGTTAATTATGGGAGTCAATCAAAGAGAGATCACAATAAGGTTTAAATAAATAATTATGAACTTTTAGATCAATTTGAATGGATGGTTATGATTTGGTGTCAACGAATCTGTTAACACCTGGTGTCAACGGATCCTAACTCTCTCTCTCTCTCTCTCTCTATATATATATATATATATATATATATATATATATATATATATATATATATTGTTCATTGTGTGTTGATTACAGATATTGACAAAGTGAAGTGCAGGTTATGCAGGATCGTTGACAAGTGTAGCTTCTCCAAGTGTGATTTGCTGAAGATCCACAAATTACAAGTTAAAATCTGATTTATTATGCCATGTTGTAGAAGTGGTTGTAAGTTTTTTTTTTAGGTATGAAGTGATTGTGTGGACTTGAAAGAGTCTTTAATGATTGATGTCGTCGTCGGTGTTGCAGAGAGTTGATGGTATGTGATCTGATTTCGTGTTGACGATCGATTCATTTGCCAAAATATAGACCTGCTTGGTACTCACTCACAAATGACTATCGTTAACGGTGTTTGTTTGTTAGAATTAATTAGGGTTGGATCCATTTTGTTTATCTTTTTTGATGTTTTACCCATTAGGGATGGATTGACTGGGTCAGGTTTTATGTCCCCCAGTTTTTATGTAATTTTCCCCCTTTTTTAATAATATATATGAGCAATTGACAAACAATTAAAGTAAGGTACCAACTTAGTTGGACACTATTCTTTTTTATGTCATTTTGTTCTTGCCTTATTTAAAAAAGGGTCCTGCTAACCGTTGTCCCTGGGACATTGGTTAAGGAGCAATAAATTGATCAGTTCCATTTATTTTATATTAATTAATATGAGAAATAATAAGTGAACTAATTAAATTAACATAAGTAGTATTCAATACTCTCATAAAGGCACAACTATTATATAATTTTGAGAGTTTACCAATTTATACCCATGTGAATTAGAAACATAATATTGTGTGATTTTTTCTTGTGAATTTTCCTTACAACAGTATCTTTTTTGCACCATTTTTTTTTTCATCCCGTGAATTTTCCTCAAAGCATATTGTTTTCTTTCATTTTTTTTTAATTAAAAGTTGCAGAAATAATTACACTAAGACAAGATATTTTAAAGTCCAAAATAAATTAGCAATTTCAAAGATAAAACATATCCAAATAAAATATTAAATACAAAATCATTAAATGTGTAATTAGATCCTCTTCAAAACAAAATAGCATCTTTGAGAGAGTATTGAATACAACTTTTATTAATTTTAATTAGTTGACTTATTATTTCTCGCTTTAATTAAGGTAAATAAGTGGAATCTATCAATTTATGACTTCTTAACCGGTGCCTCAGGGGCACTGGATAGCATTACCCTTTAAAAAAAAGTGATTGTAAGTTGCAATTTGATAATATTTAATTTTGTCTAATAAGCTATTATGAATAATGATTCAAATTTTGTTACCATAAATTAAAGAGCAATGGAGTATATATAGATTTTGATTTCTGTAAGTATTGTGTAATGGTATAATAGTTCATAGTAAAGGAGAATTATTCTAGTTAAGCCACTTCAAGGAATTATTCTAAAAATTGATTATAGTAATCAAAATTTAAATTCCAATGATATTGATTATAATTGTTTATTATAATGTTAAATTAATTTTAGTGGTAATTTTATGAAATTTTTATTTTTTGAATTTATAGTAGAATAGAAAATATAAAAAAATTAATAAAACAATAATAAGTTTTAGTGACAGCCGCAACCGCAGGTATATGTCCTTAATGTTAAAAATGGTATCCTTAGAATTACCTACAGTTTTTTTTCCGTAGATAAAGGTGGAAACATATAGCGACAACCATTTGGCAATGACAGACGGACACAGAATTCTATAAGTGATTTGCGACCTATTTTTCATATGAAAAACTCTTATTTATACATAGTAAAAATAATTGAAAAAAGATAACTGCCACGAACTGGGCTCCTTCCATCGAAAACTGCATGTCCCCCACGTCTTCAATATGAGGAGAACTGCTTCTTTTTGAATTCAGATTATTTCCTCTTGACAGCAACTGGTTAGCTTCGACCAATCTTCTCTCTGCATCACTTCGTGTCGAACTTCAAAGCTCATGTTTTCTTCCACATGTTAAGTCCCAGACCGTGTCGAACTATTAAGTCCATATCGAAATCTTCATGTTAAAAATAACATCTTTTAATTTATGATGAATATTTATTTTATTTTTATGTTTGAAATAGATGTTAGTTTTTGAAAATTTCATAACTTCAAACTTTATCAGATGTTCTTAAAGAGACTTCATAACTTAAAATTGAAATTAATTTTAGTTTTTGAAATTTTCAAAACTCAAAACAGAAACTTGTTTTAGTTTTTGAAATTTTAAAAGCAGAAAATCACCCTTTTTTTATAAATGCACAAGAAAACAATAAAAGGCAAGAGAGGGTCTGAACCCTATACAGACAGATAACACACATGAGAAAGCAAGCCAAAACTATTCTTAAAGAAGCAAAGGAACTTCTAAGTATCTAGCTTTAGCTTTGCTTTTAATCCAAAGAAACCTAAACTGCTAATTAAACAAGGAAATGCAACCCTTTCACCAACAAATCTAGCACTACAAAAGAGAAAGACCAAATATCAGAACAATCAAATCTATCCCACTAAGATAGAATTATCAGCCATCCAAAAAACAAAAGAAAAAAAAATAACAAGGACTGCAAAAGTAAGAACTGTCAACATGACAGTTACACCAAATTTAAACCCTAGCTTATTAACATGTTTCTTCTTATTATACTTCTTCTGCCTTCTTGACATAAAAGGAGAGAATAAACTTCCCTCCTCAATATCTCCTTCAAGGTTCTGCTCTTTCTCTTCACTCATATTCATCTCTTCATCAGCTAAGTTTCCTCATTGAGTTCTTAATATGCTTACACTCTTCATTGAATTCTTAATAGCATATCCAAATCCTCAACATATATGTTTGTATCATTAGAACTACTTGGATTTAAACATACCTATGATAATGTAAGATTAGTTTCATAAACACTAAAAGTAAAAAGAGTACACACATTACAATATTACATTTTAAAACTTAATTCATAAGTTACAAACATATAATCATCTTCATCGTTGTTAATATGCTGACACAATTTGCTTCTTTATTATAAATGATATTTAGTCAAATACTTAACAATTGTTAAAATATAAAGCTAATCACAATTGTATTATTTTAATATGATGGTACGTGTTGAACAGTAGATGAAATTTCATCCTTACATAAAAATTAAACAAATTGAAAAGTGATACATGAAAAATAAAATAATTAAGCATATCATATAGCTACACTGCGCAAAACAACTGTTTCAATAGTAAGTCCTGGTCCAAAACCAAATAACACACCCCATTCAAGTCCTTCTCCAGTTGTCTTCAATCCGTCTTTAGTTGATTTCTTTCTCATTTCATCTAAGATAAACAAAACACATGCACTTGACATATTTCCATATTCACTGAGCACTTCTCTAGTAGCATTCATCTTTTCAGGCTTCAAGGATAACTTTTGCTCCACTTGATCTAGAATTGCAGGTCCACCAGGATGTGCAATCCAAAAGATTGAGTTGTAATCAGAAATTCCCAATGGCTCGAAAGCCTCAACCAATGCTTTAGTGATGTTCTTTGAAACAATCCCAGGAACATCTTTAAGAAGGTGAAATGTTAGTCCAGCTTCACGAAGGTGACCATCAATGGCGCCTTCACTATCAGGAGCAATTGTTTGTGCAGTCCAAACCATCTCAAATATAGGTTTCTCAATTTCTGGTATTGGATCAGAACCAACAATGAGTGCAGCAGCTCCATCTCCAAATAATGCTTGTCCAACAAGGCTGTCCAAGTGAGTATCACTGGGGCCACGAAATGTGACAGCGGTGACTTCAGAACAAACAACCAACACACGAGCACCTTTGTTGTTCTCAGCCAAATCTTTGGCCAAACGTAGGACCGTGCCACCTGCAAAACATCCTTGTTGGTACATCATGTACCTTTTCACATGTGGGCGAAGACCCAAGAGCTTGGTGAGTTGATAATCGGCTCCAGGCATGTCAACACCACTTGTGGTGCAAACAATTAAGTGAGTAATCTTTGATTTTGGTTGACCCCATTCTTTTATAGCCTTCACTGCAGCCTCCTTCCCTAGTCTAGGTACTTCTACCACCACCATGTCTTGCCTTGCATCCAATGAAGGGGCCATGTATTCACAAACATTAGGATTTTCTTTCAAAATCTCTTCTGTTAGATACATGTATCTCCTCTTGATCATGGATTTATCACCTGAAGTAGTTATTAAGAAATGATATCAGTAAACAATTTTAGGATAATACCAAAACCAATCAAATAAGGACTGATCTCTTAATGAAAATAATGTTCATCAATTTGGTAGGCAATATTAATTTCATGACTTGTACAAATAATGACATATCTACCGTATTTTAACTCATTCACTATGGTGATCATATACTAAGAATACATATATTTGAAAAGGAAAAGAACCCAAAAAAGTGTCATTTAGTCCAATTCACATAAAAAAAACACTAGAGAAATAAATGTGAACACGAGCTTCTGAAAATATATTTTTTACTCAAGTATTCAAATATAATAAATAGAGGTAAAAAATACTTACACATGCGTTGAAATTTCTCTTTGAGTTCAGTTTTGTGTTCACTATTTGTAATTTTAAAGTAAAAATCAGGATATGTGCTTTGTTCAACACAATTTGCTGGATTTGCAGTGCCAATGGCCAAGATAGTTGCAGGGCCTTCTGCCCTTTGAGCTTTACGAATTTCAGAAACACTCACCATTTTGATATCTTTGGTAGCAAATAAAATGTAGTAACACAATGAGTTTAAGTTCTTGTTGTAGAAAAGGAAAGGGTTGAAGAGTGTTGTGGTGCAGAAATGTTTGGGATGAGATGGTTTTTATATGAAGAGAGTAGAGTGCATATTGGAGGGTAGCTGAATCACGTGTTTGACTAAAACACTTACATCATGCAAAATTTATTTTATATTCAATATAAACGTCGGGTACCAATAATAATAATACATACAATGGCTGGCTGACTTGACCATGTTGGAGTTTGGTGGGAAACACCCCGCATGTCTTTGAAGACCCTCTTTTGCCCAAACCTTTTCTCAATTATTTCATATCTCATAAGTTTATTGCACTTTGATCTTCTTCTTTTTTTTTTAACTTAAATTAGTTCAACTAAATTGGCACCAAAACAATCGAATATGAGATCTTAAGAGGAGATTACTTCAAGATTTCATGGTACCACCAAATCAATTGATGGACAAAATTGGCAAGTGCCTGATAACAAGTAATGAAGTAGTAAGTTTATCTTTCTCCACAGCAATTGTCAATCAAATTAATAATTAATAAAACTTATTTTAAACGGTAAAAGATAATTATATTTTAATAGAGTTAAACTCCCTCGATTTTATTGCTTTTAATAGGTTTGACTAATTGCTTTGTCGGTACGAAGGTCTCTATGGAGAAGATTTTACTTATTACTTTTTATTAATTGAAAACGGTTTGAAGCACTTGTCAAATTTAACCATCAAGTGTTTGGTGTCGTTGCGTGAGATTCTTGATATTTTCAACAAAAGACAACTTACTTTGCATATTTTGTATATTTTTAATTAGTTCAGTATTCCTTGGTATTTTTGTTATTATTGTTACAGGAGATCATAAATGAAAAGGATTCAATCGATTCATATTTTATACCATATTATCCAGATGAGATGAAGAAGAATCGATTATCCCCACAATAGAGAAGTTTCAATCATAAATGTTGGCAACTTTGTCACCTTATGGAGGACTGGTATGTAGCTAACACTACTATTCCAACAACTAGTCGAAACAACACTTCAGCTAGTCGAAACAACATATCAAAAAATTTAGTTCGTAATGATCATACGACAACAATAACACATGTAAGACAAGTCAATTCAGATATAACTCAAAAATAATCTTCTACAACAAGTGACATGGCTTCGGTGAGGTGGCAGAGTCCACAACAAGGCTGTCTGAAATGTAATGTTGATGCTTCGTTTCAGATCAATTGAATATAACAGGTATCGTCATATGTATCCGTAATGATGAAGGTACCTTTGTGTTGGCTTAAAATCTCTCTTTCTCTCTCTCACTCTCTCTCTCTATCTATCTATTTATCTATCTATCTTTCTCATGTGTGTTATGTTGTCGTGGGATAAACTCTAGGCTTATTCCACGCCTTACGACGGCTAAGTGACCTATAATTTGATGACGTCGATGTCGCCTTGGATTCAAAGTTACCACATATGTCTTCCACCAATGCCAAGTTGATGTTACAAAATTTGGACAAGTAATTTCAGCATGTCGGGGTCTCTTCAACACACACTTCTCAAATTATAAGGTCGAGTTCAACATATGACATGCAAATGAGGTAGCTCACATCCTTATCGAGGTTGCCGCATTATCAACTAGTCTCACTATTTATTGTTATGTACATCGTTGTATAAAGTCTCTTATTATTAATGAAATGCTATAAATATACTCATTTCCGTTCAAAATGAATAAATAATAATTATAAATAAATAAATAAAATAAAATGAAATGCAACAAAACTGCTCCCTAACTGGTGACAACTGCTCCCTAACATGGCGCAATGCCGCATAAAACTGCTCATTGCTCATCAGCAGGGGAAACAGTGCCACTAATCATATCATAGGTATCAGGCGAGCCTCTCGCCTGGTGCTACTATGTGCAATGATATGCTCCTCATTTGCTGGCCTCAGAGGAGATCTTGAAATTGGTGGCAAAATTTGAGGGTGAGACACCCGTCCGTACCATAGCATATATCCATCCTACATCCACAATGGCATATCTCTTGTCGGATGACCCCAACTATCTTCCTTAATCGTGTGAAGACGAAAGTCGAGGAAACCCTGGACAATATCAGAATCCCGCATTTTAACAACATCGGTCAGAGGTCCATGGATGTCTTGCACGTATCCGTACTGTTGTTTAACTCACTCAGGCAAGTGCTGATACACCTTCTCAACACCGCACATGATCCAGCCTGAATACCAAAATATCTCCTCAAACTCCTGGATCTCCCTGTGTGCCTCGTACGGCCTGCAACATACGTCATCCATCTCCATACGATCAAGCAATGTATGGTAGGTCTTCCCCCTCTCCATGACCCCCTGTATCTCCCATTTGGACCCTATAGTTTGAGATATAATTTGAACTATCATCAACACTGTAAAGATCAAGAAAATGCGCCAAAAACCATGACTGCACAAACCAAAAAATAATCACATTTATAAGTTATTGCCAAGAAGTAAAAAAACAAGCAAAAAAGTGTTAAGGTTCAAAAGTGTTACAAAATTTATTACCATGAGCATTGTAACACTTCCCCCAAGAGTTTTGCCATCAGGAAAAGAGACCTCAGATCGACGGTGGTAAATGTATGCCAATTTCATCCTTCCCCACGAATAATCATGCAACATCGCATAGTCCTCGATCATCGTTAGATATATCAACTTGATGTGTTTGTTGCTGTTATCACCAAACAACAAACATCCAACCAAATATAAGAGGAAACACTTCACATGACTTATAAACCAAGAGAGAATCCAATCTCTAACTCTCAAACGAGAAACTCAAGTTTTTATATATTTCAAGTGATGATGATACATGAAGGAAGTGGCCTTATTTATAGCAATCCTATAGGCCAGATTGTAGTTGAAATAATAATAATAATTAATACAACAATGGAAACACAATCTAGTTGAAATCGATATTGTTAAACATGGTGACTTGTTGGCCTTAAAGTCAATAATTATGATCTAATTATTTTAGCTTTAAATTGAAGCCCCAAATGACCTAACCCTTATTCCCTTGGGACTTGTTTTATTCAATTTCTTAAATTTATACATACGTTAATTAACTAAAGATATATGAAAAAATATTTTCATAAAATTTCGAGTGAATAGACAATTATCCCCTCGAAATTGAAATGTTCGTCAAAAACTCCCCTGACTTTTAAGAAACTTCAATTTCTCTCTGAAATTGTTAAACGTTAGTAAATTTACCCCCTTCGTCAATTTCCTTTGTTAGACAATATGACATGGCAATTGACTGTGTACGTGGCACTGCCACATGTTTGACATGTCATGCCACGTCACATGGGGTAACTTATTTTTCCCTTTTTTTTTTGAAAAAAAAAATGGATATTTTTTTACGGTTATAAGTAAATACCTCCATAAAATTTTACATTTATGTGCAAAATATCCTCTGAAATTTACAATAATCAAGCAAATTGGTAAATTTTACACTTATGTTCAAAAAATTCCAAATTGTCAGATAATATATTTCTTGATACTTATTTATTTTCATTCTCAAATAAGTTTTAAAACCTCGATAGCATAAAATTGCAAGTTTATCCTTTCACTTAAGAATTTTCTTCTTTTACTATTTTATATGCACACGTATAAAACATACATAACAAAATCACCATTTTTGTAAAATTCGTAACTCAATGAATTTGTGTCCGAATACCATGAATCATAGGTCCATTTTAAAGGTTTCGACAAAGGAAATTTGTAAAAGACATAGGCCTCACGACCATAATAAAAAGGTCATTTCATGTTCCTAAACACAAGAAAATAATCATGGTGAATCAAATAATCAAGATCAGACAAAAATCTCCGATGAATAAAATCAAGTTCATGTCTCATTTTTCTTCAAAATTGTCAAAATCAATGTTTTGACAAGAAACTTTGAAGTTTTGACGAACATCAAAATAACTAACATTATCAAAAATTAAACTTTTTACATAACTATGGTCACAATCTCTTGATGTATAATCTAAAATAAGTAAAATTTGAAAATCAAACTTTTACAAAACAAAAACAAAAAATCAAAGGTAAAATATCATTTTTGTTGAAACAAAAATCTTTTTGATGAATGTTTTAATGATAACAAACCTTATGGAATAAACACTAAATTTTATAAATGGTGATATACTGATGTTTGCACTTAAGTCTTTTCATAGAAGTTGACAAGAAAGTAGTCTCTTACAAGTACATATATATACTCATTGGTAGAATACCAAAACAGTAGTATCACAAACTCAAAAAGATATAAAAAGAATATTATTTGAATCAAATGAGTGTTGATTGAAGATTCAACAAGAAGATGAATTTTATGATCAATTGACTCATCCTTATCACCACATGGTTTTTAGCAAAGCCTTAAAGATTTGAGGAATATAGGGTTAATATTTGAAAGGAATGATCTTCAAATAGCTTCTAAAAGAGTTTAAGGAAAAGGCACAAAAATTTCATTCAAGAGATTGATTGATGTACCTTCATGATTACATGCATGCCTAAACTAAAATATCTCAAAGATACTCAAAGGACAAGAAAGATTGCGCGCAATCTTCAAGAGGAATTATGTGATAAATTGCATCATCAACAAAATAATTCACGGTTAATTAACCGAGAATGTATTGTCCTCTCATATAGAAGAGAACATTATCAACTTCAATGAAATAATGTTCTCATGATGAGGATGCATATTACACTCGAAATTATTCTCATCATTTCATCAAAATGATTATAATCAACTTTGAAGAGAAACCAATTCATGAATGAATTATTTATTAAGTCATTCATTAATGATATTGATTTGAGAAATATCAAAGAAGAAAATTCATGATCATATGCTTGGAGATCCTATCATAAAAGACTTATGATGGTCCAAGATTCTTCTATCACTATTCAAGATATGATTTGGAAAATAGAAATCAATCAAAGAAATTTTGACTTTGAGAAAGGTTTCTCATGTTCCTACAAATATCATTATAGTCATACAAAGTGAAGAAAACATCCTCATTTGATGTTTTAAAAGATAACCAAAATATTACAATTATTATTTTGTTATCCACTAATGTGTTTTGTGAGAATGTTTCGGTGAGAATGTTATGGAGAACGTTCTGGTCACTGTTCACAAAGCAAATAAACAGTTTACAGCAAAAGACTAGTCATCTAAATGGAAAGCATGACATAAATTCGATACAAGAATTTGTCTTGGCCTTAATGATATTTTATCCATTTGAAGCAAAGTCCATATGTCTCCAAAGTTACTACCATATGACATCATCTTATGACATCAAGATTGCATCATCATAAGTGGCCTCCAAGCTTCTACAATCAAGAGAACAGCTGGTTGCACTTCAACAACTCATTACAGCTAGCAAAAGCGTGTCAAATATTTCTCAAGTCTGGCTATACGCAGAGAAGTTCTGCAAGTGCAAAATTTCATGCTTTCTCTCCAAGGATCAAGTGGGGCCAATTTTTTCAATTTGAAATGAGTTCCAACAGCTCTTTTTTAGCTTGATCTCCAAGACATACATCTCCTATAAATAAAGGACGTCTATGAAGGTTAAAAGCAAGAGTTTGAGATACAAATGTTTCCATCTCTCTAAACAATAATTCTCTCAATCAAGCTCTTCAACAAAACAAGCAAACTTCATAATCTCTCACTATATTTTTAGGATCATTATCTTTTGAGTTTGTTTTATAAAATCTCAAACATGTGTTCAGCAATCACGATCCAGCAAAAGCCATCATTCTCTCTATCAATCTCTTCAACAACCACAACCAAACTCCATAATCTCTCACTATATTTTTTGTCTCATTATATCTTGAGTTTGTGTTTGTAAAAATCTCTTTTGTTTGAGATATCACTTTCTACAAAAAAACCAATCATCACACAAAGTGTAATCTAGGTCTCAAGTCTATTGGGCTTAATAATTTGAGATAGAAAAGTTCCAACCTTTCTTGTGCGAAAGCAAAGAATTGTAGAAGTCTGATGAGGTTGATAATACAGTTGTTCTGGATTGATATGGTGTGATCAAGACTTTATAGTGCTAGTCAGAAGTTTCTACTAGCAAAATACTATAGTGGATAAACGCACACGAAGTGTGGGGACTGGAAGTAGCCGGGTTTGGTGAACCAGGATAACTTTCCTGTTTTATTCTCTCTCTCTCTCTATATATATATATATTAATTACACATTATCACACACATTAATATTTATTTATCTTCAGAATATTCTGGTCCTAATTAATCACAACCAAATTAATTCAGAGTTCTCTGGTCCTAATTTAATTCTTACTTTATTGATTATACAAACTGCTTTCAGAACATTCTGGTTCAAGATAAAACAACTGTCTAATATTTAACTAAAGTTTAAATTCAGTTTATAATATTGTTCTATCATTCTGCCTTTATATTTCTACAGAACATTCTGGTCCATGTTAAAATAACTTTTTTTTGGTACAAAAAACAAAAAACAACTTTATAATTTAGTTTAATATCATTTTTCTCATTCTGCTTATATAATCATTCTCCAGAACATTTTGGTCCTATATATATTAATTGTTATTTATTTGTTGGACTAATATTAACCAAAAAATTTCTTTAGTATATAAACTTAATTTAAGTTTCAAGAAAATTTTTAAAGGATCACAATTCAAACTCCCCTTTCTTATGACTATTTCTTCCACTTCAATTTTAACTTACAATATTTTCACCACTTCATCACAATCTATTTTTCTAGCAAAACCACCAAGAGGTTTTTCCTCACAAAACTTGGTACGTTAAAATTTGTGATGGATATTTAGCGACAAGCAAAACACTCTCAAAATCCGTTGATGGTGATATCTTATCTATAACCGTCACAAAATCTGTCACAGCTTGCGACGGAATTTATACCCTCACAAAATTCCGTCGCAAAAAAGCGAATTTTCTAGTAGTGACAAACCATAAATTTATCATAAACTTTAAAATATTTACTTTCATAAAATTTAAAACTTTTCTATAAATCTATGATCACCACCTACAGATCTATCATTTTATCAAAGTAGAATTTTGAATGAGAGGGAAAAATTTCCTTGCATTGAAATTTGGCACACAAGCATCACAATCTCATGGTGATTTTAAAACTATGATCAAAAAAAAAATCTTGTTACAATACAAAAATTAGTAACTCAAGATAAAACATTTCTACTTTTTCAAAGTCGTCTTAAGTAAAATTTTCTTTGATATCTATCCATAAAATTGATGGATCTACAACTTCGATGAAGCAATTTTTTTAGAACTTGAACCTTCTAAGAAGGTCTTGGTTCGGCCAAGCAAGACATGGTGGAGAACTAAATTATTTTTGATGAATCTTCTTACATGAATGGAAATAGGAAAATAAAATAAGGGAGGTTGATTCACAAACCTTTGAGAAATTTTGCTTTAAGTAAAAGAAATTGATGGAAAAGGTATGAATGTTCTTAAAAAATGGTGAATTTTTTAGAGAAAGTTCATGAATTATTCATTTTAAGAAAAATAAATTTTGTTTTGTCTTGAATGATAGAAGAGAGAGATAGGGCCTCGAATTTTATAAGAAGAATGAAGAAAATTGTGTTAGTTTCTCTTCTAGTTTGATCAATTAGCCTAATTCCATTAGAAACTAACTATAGATATTATCCTAACACACTATTCACAATATCACATCTCACATTTCAGAACGTACTCTATTTCTTCCGCCCCAAGGCATCATTTCCTTGCTTAATTTGCTCGCGGATGAATTTTACCGTAGTTGTAACTTCTGTGATAAATTACCGATAACGTTTCTTCATCGTTTTTGTGTACAAAATTTGATTCAATCATTTTATGTTTTATCTTTCAAAAAGTAATAATGAAATTGAATTATCATTATACTCGATGTTTAAAATCCTGGTTTAAATTTTGACAACAATGGGAGTTCGACAAAATCTAAACATCACAAATATTGTCTGTTTTATCAAAATTTAACAAAAATTTATTTTTAAGGCTTTGCATAGTCATATACGTCTAAACAAAAATTTTAAAGCCAAACAGCAGTGCATATGTAATCTGATTAATTTTGTACTCAACAAACAAATTAAACGACAGACATATCTTTTAACAACAAACAGACAATTCACATAACATAGTATAAAAAATTTCATTTTCAGAGTTTGAAAAAATATAATGATATCGTATCTTCATTACGGTAAACGCATACAAAAGCTTGTTTACATTTTTAGGCACTCACAGTTGTTGAAAATTTAAACCGAATGTACATCTTGTTTGTTTTTCTCAAAAATCAATAAAACTAATTTTGAAATTTCAATAGGGTTAAGACATTTCATAAAAGAATTTATTAATAAAGAAAATATCAAAACAATTTTCTTATATTACTCACAACACATGCGAGATTTCAGTAAAATCTACTACCAATAGGTAGTTAAATAATAATAATAATAAACAGCTAAAACAAAAATAATAATAAACGACAAAAACAAATAAAAAGCTCTATAATTAGCCAATGCTAAAACTACTAAAAACTCTCAATTTTCCTACGGAATTACCTACGGATTATGGTGCATGTTTCCTGCGAATTATGCCAAGGATTTGCACTGCCAGGTAATACGGGTAAATGTTTCCTAAGGATTTTAGAAACAGCATGAATATTTTTCCTCAGGAAAAGCGAACAATATCCGCAGGAAATATTTTGGTCAAAGTGGGAGAAGTTCCCCTGCCTCCGAATGTTTCCTGCAAACAATCCGCAGATAATTCTGCAGCGAATTCCACTGGTAATTCCGCAGCAAAGCTGTTTTGCAGGATCCTCAGGAAACTGAACCAAACCGCAGAAATATTCGCAGGAAATTTACTGGATCCGTAAATAAATTTTCTTTTGAAGCTCTAGCTTTTCTCCTCTCTTCCAGCCAAAGCTTTCCACCCTCTTTTCTCTCCCCCTCAGATCCAAACATCATCCTTTAAGATGTAGCGTTGACAGGAGGTGGTGTGTTCGCCCTTACGGCTGCACCACCTGCTTAGCCGCTGCATGTAGTTCTTATATATGTCATCGGAATCCATGGATTCGTGTCTTCCTCATTCCAGATTCATGTTTATGCTTAGTTTTTTCATCGTTCTGAGTTCTGTAAGGTTTGGGTTTGACGGAGGCTCTTCTATGAATGTGATTTGGATTTTGGGTTGTCATATGTTTCCTTGTGGATCTGTTGTAGTTTATTTTTTGGTGTCTTTGTTGGGTCTCGAAGATGGAGGTTTCTGTCATGGTGGATTGATGCGGCAGAGCTTCGATCTGGTTTTTAGTGCTTTTGTTTCTTTGGGTAGGGTCGTTATTGGTGTTCGTATGTTGATGGATTTGTCGTCGGCATGTTGTTTGTATTTTCTGGGTCTACGGTTGTTCGGCATGCGTGTTTGATTATGTTATGTTCTTGATCAGAGATGCGATAGCTTCAAACTTGGCCTCATTTTGCGGTGGTTATTTTTAAAACCCGTAAGGTTCTGGTTACTAATGTATTGGACTCATCCCTTGATTTGAGTTCTTATGTGTCTGTTTGATACTTGTTGTGGTTGGTCATTTGACTTTGATTCTCTGATGTATCAGGTTTGTTGAAATATGCACGTTTCAAGGCGTCATGTCTGCTTCCACTCTGGTACTTTTTGCTCGAAAGAGCTTTTATGCCTGTTGCTTTGTTCATGGAGTTGTTGGCACTTGGATTTTGATACCGTCTGGACGGTCGATCCACTCGCCATATTTAAACTTAGACCATTCTTGCAATGTTCACACTTCAATTTTTTATAACTTGGTTTCGCGCCCGTACGTGGGTTCGCTGGTTGCGCCCGTGATTAGTTGAATTTATGTTAGGGTAGTTTAGAGTTGGTCCACTTGGGTATGATATATTACGATATATTTTTGTTTGGGTTGTACCTAGGTCAGGTCTAATGTCCCCCAATCTCTGTATTATTTTTATTTAATATAATTTCCTTTGGCCTAAAAAAACATATTAAAGTCATTTTTAATTATTTGTTTGATAAATAAGTTTATTAGAAACTATCTTGAGTCAAATTTGGGACATTGCATATGATTTTTTTTATAAAAAACATATAAGAGGTAAAAGATAAAAAAAATAACATCCACTCAAAAAAAAACAATGGCAATAAAAACTTGTTCATATATTGTAACAAAAATATTAGTCATAAAATACATTAAGTCTCCATCAATATGAAGGTGCAAAATATGCATAACAAACATTTCAACAAACACTAAAATATGACAAAACACTCCAGTTATATTAGGGAACATGATTCATGTTATGGAAGAAACTACAATGTAATTTTTCCCGATCTTCTACTCTTAGTTTTGCAGCCCTATAGTTGCCATGTCCTGTCTTCTGTCAATCGTTTCTCAAGCCTTGTAGTTGCCTCCTTTAACTTTGACTCAATCTACCAAACCATATGATTAAACAAACACAAAAAATACTAGAAGAAATATTCAATTATGTAAGATAACTATATCTCATATTCTACCATGTGAATACTATTTAGAGAGGTTGATATCTTCTAAATAAAGTTCAAGCTTAGAACAAAAAAATACAATTCATAACCAAGAAAAAGAGAATGAGATACAGTTACTACTTCTGGTGATAAAGAGACAACATGTGATTCGACCATATTTCACTTTAATTATACAACTAAACTATAATGTTGAAGTTTAGCACTTGCAAAGTGATTAACAGAAACAATAACTGGATGACTAAAGTAACGAGCAGAAAACATAGAATCATTAATTACACATGGAAGCAGATTTTATTATTGAAGTCAGATGTGCATAAATATATTTTTTAACAAAATAGAGTGCAAACACATCATGTGAAAGGAATGACATCCCAACTTTGTTGGTACCGCATCTCCTTCACCTATCATTACTGAGACGAGAAAGTACCTTAAATTTTCATTCACAGATTAAACAAAAAATAAACTCAACTGATCAATAATCTATATTGATTGAATTTAAATTATTTTTGTATGAGCTATAAGTTTTTTTTCATAAGCTATTTGGAGAACTTATGAAAATAAGCTAAAACAACTTATGATTAATGACATAAACCGTTTCCATAATTTCTCTAAAAACAACCTAACAAAACTTATTCCACTATATAAGGTCAAATAAGTCAATGATTCCACTAAATAAGTTCAATTAAGTGAATTGAAACAATCCAAACAGGCCCTGAGATACAAATCTCAGATAATTTAAAATGTGATTTCATAGAATAGAACCAGTAAATCAAATGAGTATAGAATCCCTAGGGTTTGAGAGTATAAACCCTAATCAAGAGTTTTCAAAGCAATCGAAATACCTTATAAGAGAGAAAACAGTTACGTTGCAGAGAAGAGAGAGAAAACGAACTTCAATCGTACATCAATGGAGCTTCCCATGAAGTTCTTGCAGTTACAGGATCCGCAAGAAATGTCCTCAGTGACAGGAAAACTGCAGGAAAATCTGCAAGTATTCCTGCCGATTGATTTCCGCATGACAATCCACAGTTAAATCAATAGTTTCTAGTAGTGTAAACTATGTGTCTTACTCTTACAACATATATCTTAAGAATTTTTTATAGGAATTTTTTAAAAACTTTATTTTACATTTTTTACCTTAATATATAACTAATGAAATATCCGTGCATTTGCAGGATTCACTGACAATTGTTAGATAATTAACATTGTATTATAGTTGATGTCAGTCTTAACTATCAAGCAAAAGTCACTGGTGTACAAGTGTATTAGCCGACCTTGTTGATCGTTGCATACATGTGAATGCACATCTTTGATTTTTAATATCTTTAATATTATGTATTAGTAAAAGTTATTAAAATGTATCATTTTGTAAATATTCATTGACACGAATTCAACATTTTACATGCTGCAATTTGTCGTTATATATTAGTAAAAAAAATATGGTTAAGTATGTTGTATGAGTAGTGCATGCGGTCTAACAAATCACTTATTTTGAGGATGGAGGAGTAATTAATTGAAAAAAGGTTTGACTAGGGTCTTCAAAGACATGCGGGGCATTTCCCACCAAACTCCAACAGGGGCAAGTGAAGCACAAAGCAGCCATCAATTGTGTGTATTATTGAATTGAATATAAAATTTGCATAATTAGTCAAACACATGATTTTCAGCTACCCTCCAATATCCACTCTACTCTCTTCATATAAAACCATATCACCCCAAACATCTTTGCACCACACACTCTTCAACCCTTTCCTTTTCTACAAAACAAGTACTGTAAACTAATTGTGTTCAAATTACAACACTTTTTATTTGCTTCCAAAGATATCACGATGGTGAGTGTGTCTGAAATTCGTAAAGCTCAAAGGGCAGAAGGTCCTGCAACCATTTTGGCCATTGGCACTGCCAATCCAGCAAATTGTGTTGAACAAAGCACTTATCCTGATTTTTACTTTAAAATTACAAATAGTGAGCATAAAATTGAACTCAAAGAGAAATTTCAGCGCATGTGTAAGTATTCTTCTCTTCTATTCATTATTTTGATATACTTGAGTTGAAAAATATTTTAAGATGCTTTTTGTTTACATTTATTTCTCTAGTATTTTTTAATGTGACTTGGACTAAATGACACTTTTTGGGTTCCCTTTCAAATATATGATGACCATGGTTAAATTACTTAAAATACTGTACAAATGTCATTATTTGTAGAAGTCGCTCATGATATTAGTATTGCCTACCATATTTATAAACATTACTTGCATTAAGAGACCA
Organism: Medicago arabica; assembly: GCA_946800305.1. Taxonomy (NCBI): domain Eukaryota; kingdom Viridiplantae; phylum Streptophyta; class Magnoliopsida; order Fabales; family Fabaceae; genus Medicago; species Medicago arabica. The sequence goes on from OX326969.1 coordinate 6,444,088, forward strand.
ATTATTATTTTTCGTAATATAATAAAGAGATGAATAGAAAAGAAGAATAATGTGATGCTTATGATATATTATTTGTAGAAGTTGCTCATAATATTAATATACTCATAAACATTGATGTCCTAATGTCATTTCATTATAACTATTTCAGGTGATAAATCTATGATCAAGAGGAGATACATGTATCTAACCGAGGAGATTTTGAAACAAAATCCTAATGTTTGTGAATACATGGCCCCTTCATTGGATGCAAGGCAAGACATGGTGGTGGTAGAAGTACCTAGACTAGGGAAGGAGGCTGCAGTGAAGGCTATAAAAGAATGGGGTCAACCAAAATCAAAGATTACTCACTTAATCGTTTGCACCACAAGTGGTGTTGACATGCCTGGAGCCGATTATCAACTCACCAAGCTCTTGGGTCTTCGCCCACATGTGAAAAGGTACATGATGTACCAACAAGGGTGTTTTGCAGGTGGCACGGTGCTACGTTTGGCCAAAGATTTGGCTGAGAACAACAAAGGTGCTCGTGTGTTGGTTGTTTGTTCTGAAGTCACCGCTGTCACATTTCGTGGCCCCAGTGATACTCACCTGGACAGCCTTGTTGGACAAGCACTATTTGGAGATGGAGCTGCTGCTCTTATTGTTGGTTCTGACCCGGTACCAGAAATTGAGAAACCTATATTTGAGATGGTTTGGACTGCACAAACAATTGCTCCTGATAGTGAAGGAGCCATTGATGGTCACCTTCGTGAAGCTGGACTAACATTTCACCTTCTTAAAGATGTTCCTGGGATTGTCTCAAAGAACATCAATAAAGCATTGGTTGAGGCTTTCGAGCCATTGGGAATTTCTGATTACAACTCAATCTTTTGGATTGCACATCCTGGTGGACCTGCAATTCTAGATCAAGTAGAGCAAAAATTAGCCTTAAAGCCTGAAAAGATGAATGCAACTAGAGAAGTGCTCAGTGAATATGGAAATATGTCAAGTGCATGTGTTTTGTTTATCTTGGATGAAATGAGAAAGAAATCAACTCAAAATGGATTGAAGACAACAGGAGAAGGACTTGAATGGGGTGTATTATTTGGTTTTGGACCAGGACTTACCATTGAAACAGTTGTTTTGCGTAGTGTGGCCATATGAGATATTTAATTATTTTATTTTCATTTATTGATTTCAATTTTTTTTTTTTTGAAGGAGATTTCAAATTTGTTCAACTTTTATGTATGGATGTAATTTCATCTGGTGTTTAACATGTACCATCTTATGAAAATAATACATCATTTATAATTAAAAAGAAAATCGTGTTAACATATTAAAGATGTTGAAGGTGATAAAAAAAGTGAATAAAGTAAAAAAAATGCAGAACCAATAAGAGAAAGAAAAAGGAAAATAATTTTGATTACAGTCATTGCTCGTTGTACTTCGTTCGATCTGGTCTTTGATTGATGGATAAGATCGGGTTGGGCTCTAATGTGTCTGCCATTCTGCTTTTATGGTCAATGGATGATAAAATAGTAAAAGATAATTAGATGAAGTGTAAAATTGGAAGAAAAATATGTCATATATAACAATATTTTTTGAAAAGGTCATGATAAGGTTTTTCATATATAGTATCTAATATTATTCCAATTGTTGTGAAGTATCTCTCCTATTATTGTTGATTGTTCGAATTTTAATAAAGTTTAGCTAACTTTATAATTGTTAATTCAAATAAAGAAAATAAAATAGTTTAAATAAGAAAGTAGCGTTAAGACCCAGTGATATATTAGTGGAAGTTTATTTTAATATCCTCTCAATTCAATTAGTTACAATTGTGGGGCACTCTTAAGATGAGTCAGACCCCTAAATTCGTAATTAGATTTCATTAAAAGAATTTAATTAAGAAAATGAACATAAACAATTTACTATTGTCAGGAACGGACGAAAGTAGGGTTGTCAAGCCTATAATCCATCTATAGATCAGTTTTCAAGATTACCGATTCAGATTCTTAGTTAAATAAGCATTAGAGATCAGACATATACAAATTAAATATGACAATCGAAATATAAACTGAATTAAAAACTTTTTTAATTGAATCCAACAAATAAGAAGGGATTCATCATGAAACTCTAATCAAAGAGGTTTAGTTGCACATGGCAACCAACATCATTGTAAAACAATTGAAAAACATACCTAGAGATATCAAGATAAGGATGGAGATCCTCTGCCTTGAAACTCCTAATGTTTGACCCTTGCCTTGTACCGCTAGCTTGCTCAATGCTTTTCTGAATGAATAAGAGTGTGTGCAAGGGTCTCTATTTATAGTACATCATTACTTAGGGGTTACGTTATGAAAATTAGGGGTTTCCACTAAAAACAACTTGGAAAATAAGCAAAAGGCACCTCCTGACCGTCACCCATGCGCGAAGGGCGTGGAGTGAGGTGCACGGGACAACAAGGAATGTTATCTCATGCGTAGAGGCGCATGATGCATTGCATGTAACATCCCAACATCCCAGACTGCTTTCAAGATTTCCGACTAACCTCAGAAACCAACACGAATCTTTTCAACGTGTTTTGTCCTCACTCGCATGTTTTTCGGGAACTTCCCATAAGGTCGCTCATCCCAAAATTGCTCAAAGTCAAGCACACTTAATGTGGAGTTCTTATGGTTTGGGCTACCAAAAAGAATATGCGTCTTGTTACTATAGGTAGTACCAAACTATTCTTATAAGCCTTCCTTCAACCATGTTGTCTCATACCTGCACGGATTTAGGATCCATCTTATTCCGATGTGATTCAGTTCGTCTAGAAATTATCGGTAACCGCACATTGTCATGCCTTGTGCATCGGTGACCACTCCCCACCCTCATCAGTATCGGGCATTACATGCCCACCTGATTCAGCTTGGTTCATCCCCGACCACATCTTATTGGGAGAGGTCTTCTCTGATACCACTTGTAGCATCCCAAACGACTTTAAGTATTACCGACTGACCCCATAAACCAACACGAGTCTTTTCAACGTGTTTTGACCTCACTCGCACGCTTTGCAGGAAACTTCCCTGAAGGTCACTCATCTCAAAATTGCTCCAAGTCAATCTCACTTAACTGTGGAGTTCTTATGGTTTGGGCAACCGAAAAGAAGATGCATCTTGTTGGTATATGTAGTACCAAACAATTCTTATAAGCCTTCCTTCAACAATGCAGTCACATACTTGCACGTCTTCATGATCCATATCATTTCGATGTGATTCAGTTCGTCTAGAAGTTGTCGGGATCTGCACATAATCATGCCTCGTGCACTGGCGACCACTTCCTGCCCTCATCAGCATCGGGCGTTACAATGCCTCTAGTGCGAATTTCGTAGTTTTCGTCCATTTTTCGATCGTTCTTTTGTCTTGCAATGCATTGGAACTTGAAATGAATTTTCTTCATCTTGGATTGTCTTCAAAAACCTTCTAAGAACGATTTATCTTCGATCTTCATGTCCTTGATCCTTCACTTGATGTCTATTTTGTCGATTTACATGATTTCTCACTAAAAGACTCAAAACACTCATGGAGTTGCAGGATTTAGGATAAAAGTGAATTACAACAACTCAAATGAAAACAATACAAATAGTTCCTCATACAATTAACAACTCCTCTTAATTATTTGCCTTCAAATGCAAAAAAAAATACTAAAAATACTAAAAACATAGCCTAAAATATCATATGATGCTCCGTCATCACATGCATAAATTATATGCTTGAGAGTTTCCATATGTCAAGCACGTGTTGGGCCATGAATAATTGAGAATCAAGATTGGAGCACACCAAACGCATGTTCCACATCTTTTCTTGCTGATTCTTAATGTTGAGAAAATAGTTTTCTTTTTTCTCCCTGCAACATTGGAATGGTCTTGACAAATGCAGCCCACTCAGCTGTAGACATGGCAATGGGGCGGGGTGGGGACGGGTTTTACCTTCTCCGTCCCTATACCCTAGTCCCAAATACTTACCCGTTACCCTACCCATACCCAACGGGAATGATAAATCAAATCTCATCCCTGTCCCCGACGGGTTCGAGTATACCGGCCACATCCCCATCCCCGAAGTGGATAAAATTTTTAATAAAAATAAAAGTATTTTTCAGACCCAAGCACAATGTTGTAATGTGTTATCTAGGAAAGAGACGACATCGATCGATGACTATGGTGATGGAGAAGAGAGAGGTCAGAAGTGTGAGATATGAAAGGAGATAAGAGAGAACTATGATAAGTAAGTGTCATCTGAAAGACTGAGACTCTGACTGTGTGAGTGAAATGATTTAGGGTTTCGGTTTCTATTTATATAAAAGGGGTAATTAATTTATTTTCTACATTCGGGACGAGTTTGGATATGGGTTCGGGGTGGGTACTTATATCCTCGTTACCCGTCCCGTACCTGTGTTTTGGAATCGGGGAAAACCCAAACTCGTACCCAAACCTAGTCAAAGCGGGAAAACCCGTCAAAATGGGTTTGGTTTGGGCGGGTATCCACGGGTATAGGTTTTGTTGCCATGCCTACACTCAGGATATATATCATCTGCTAGATAGTACCCCCCATATTATATGAAGTTCTATTGACTGTATATTGTATTGTGGGTGTCTGTCCTTCCAAAATATCGTTTAACATGTTGGATTGGTTTAACACATTAATGCCACTGTTTGACCCAGCAATGCCAAAAAATGCATGTCAAATTCACAAGTATTGTGATGTCATTAGGAGACCCATATGTCAAGATACGAATAAGTAAATTTCTACAATGGTAAAAGACAAATTTTAAAAGTTGAATCAAACTTAATTTGAAAATAATCATTATAATGTACAAGAAATGTTAAAATTATAAGAGATAAAATTGTGGGGAAAAAATTGAGGGAAATATTTTTGAATGAACACAATTTATAAGTAAAAAAAAAGACGATAAAGAAATAAAAGAAGATGTGATTTGTACATAACATTTTTAATGTACAGGACGGTAACATGTTTAAGCATTCTTTAATCAAGTGACCGTTATTTTACCAAATGACGGTGATTACATACCGGCCAAACTCCATTCTTTTGCTGTAACAAACTATGTTTGTTTGATAGTTAAAATCGACATTTGATGTCGGTTTTAACTATCAAGCAATGATATCAACTGATTTGTCTCAATATTTTGCTAGTTACTTTATAAAATCGACAATAGCAATATTTAAAGACTAGAAAGTGCAATTAAACTAATGAAGTACTAGTCTACTAGACATAGTTTATGAAATAATTGAGAAAAGGGTTGGACAAAAGAGGGTCTTCAAAGACGTGCGGGGTATCTCCCACCAAACTCAAAAAGGAACAATCATGCAAATTGAAAACACACCATTATTGAATATTCAAAATAGCATCTGCATAATGTAAGTGCTTTAGTCAAACACGTGATGTTCAGCTACCCTCCAATATCGACTCTAATCTCTTCATATAAAAACCATCTCATCCCAAACATCTTTGCACCACAACACTCTTCAACCCTTTCCTTTTCTACTACAAGTACTAAAACTCATTGCGTTCAAATTTCGGTACATTTTATTTGCTAACAAAGATATCAAAATGGTGAGTGTGTCAGAAATTCGTAAAGCTCAAAGGGCAGAAGGCCCTGCAACCATCTTGGCCATTGGCACTGCAAATCCAGCAAATTGTGTTGAACAAAGCACTTATCCTGATTTTTACTTTAAAATTACAAATAGTGAACACAAAACTGAACTCAAAGAGAAATTTCAACGCATGTGTAAGTATTCTTTACCTCTATTTATTATTTTTAAATATATTTTTTTCTTAATATATAATCACCATATTAAATATTTATTTCTCTAGTTTTTATACTTCTTTTTGTGAATTGGACTAATTAACACTTTCTAGGTTCCATTTCAAATATATTTATTCTTAATATATAATCACCATATTTAAATTACTTAAAATACGGTATAAATGTCTATTTATAGCAAGCTAATATTGCCTACCAAATTGATACACATTATTTGTATTAAGAGATGAATTATTTCATTGTCACAAAAAAGAGCAAATATTATTTGATTGTTTTTGGTATTATCCTAAAATTGTTTGTCATTTCTTATAACTACTTCAGGTGATAAATCCATGATCAAGAGGAGATACATGTATCTAACGGAAGAAATTTTGAAAGAAAATCCTAGTGTTTGTGAATACATGGCACCTTCATTGGATGCTAGGCAAGACATGGTGGTGGTAGAGGTACCTAGACTAGGGAAAGAGGCTGCAGTGAAGGCTATAAAAGAATGGGGTCAACCAAAGTCAAAGATTACTCACTTAATCGTTTGCACCACAAGTGGTGTAGACATGCCTGGAGCCGATTATCAACTCACCAAACTATTAGGTCTTCGCCCATATGTGAAAAGGTACATGATGTACCAACAAGGGTGTTTTGCAGGTGGCACGGTGCTTCGTTTGGCCAAAGATTTGGCTGAGAACAACAAAGGTGCTCGTGTGTTGGTTGTTTGCTCTGAAGTCACCGCTGTCACATTTCGTGGCCCTAGTGATACTCACTTAGACAGCCTTGTTGGACAAGCACTATTTGGAGATGGAGCTGCTGCACTCATTGTTGGTTCTGATCCAGTACCAGAAATTGAGAAACCTATATTTGAGATGGTTTGGACTGCACAAACAATTGCTCCTGATAGTGAAGGAGCTATTGATGGTCACCTTCGTGAAGCAGGACTAACATTTCACCTTCTTAAAGATGTTCCTGGGATTGTTTCAAAGAACATTAATAAAGCATTGGTTGAAGCTTTCGAGCCATTGGGAATTTCTGATTACAACTCAATCTTTTGGATTGCACATCCCGGTGGACCTGCAATTTTAGATCAAGTGGAGCAAAAGTTAGCCTTAAAGCCTGAAAAGATGAATGCAACTAGAGAAGTGCTCAGTGAATATGGAAATATGTCAAGTGCATGTGTTTTGTTTATCTTAGATGAAATGAGAAAGAAATCAGCTAAAGACGGATTGAAGACAACGGGAGAAGGACTTGAATGGGGTGTATTATTTGGTTTTGGACCCGGACTTACCATTGAAACGGTTGTTTTGCGAAGTGTGGCTATATGAGATGCTTATTTTATTTTTATGTATCCATTTCAAATTTGTTTAATTTTTATGTGAGGATGGAATTTCATCCAATGTTCAACATGTACCGTCGTATTAAAATAATACAATTGTGGTTAGTTTTATAACTTTTATAGCAAATTAGCTTTATATTCTAACAATAGTTATTTATTTGACAAAATATCATTTATAATTTAGAAGAAAATGGTGTTAACATGTTAAAGACGATTAAGATAATTGTAACTAATGAATTATATTTTAAATGTAGTAATATAATATATGTGCTCTTCTAATCTTCTTACTTTTAGTATTTTAAACTAGTATAAATTATCATAACATTTAAACAAAGTTTATACAACAGCAGAAACACTCAAGTACTACAGTTTTACGTTACTAAAAAAATGGTAGTCGAGTAGCTAGAAACAGTTCATTAAATATCTTGCAGTTTATGTAATATTGTACAATGAGGAGTGCTAGAAACAGTTTATTTTGTGACATTTTGTGTTTTAATTGTGGTGGCCTTCTCTGAGGTTGATACATTGATCTCATGTGGGTACATTATATTTAGCATTTCTGAGGACTTGAACTTTGATTCACAATATTTATGTGAAGACTTGCCCTTTTCCACTAAACCCAACATTTACTCATAACACGTTATTTGAGCTCTACTAGGGCTTCTGCAAACTGATGCGTTTATCGTTGGGATCGGCAAGCAGCTTTCATTCTTCTCTTTCTGGTTTTGATCCCTTTTGTTCTCAGCTGATCGGGTTTTAAGAGAGAGCCATTCTCGGCATCGACAATCATGGCATTCATGACGTGCCCATGGAGATGTGTGGCATATGATATTGTTCCGAAACAAGTTGTGCAACCACAAAAACAGCAGCAACAACGTGCTTTTTCCCTGCCTTTGACATCATCGCAATCACTAGGGGCAATGGAACCTCTCCTGGAGCCGGCTATCCGAGGGGATTCTCTCTATATTACAATTTTGCAAGAGGCCTATGCCAAAGGAGTGGAATTTTGTCAACGTAATATGCACGGACGACCTAACAGCAAAGCTAATAATGAAACATTGGAAGATTACTGGTAGGTGGAAGCTACTCTCTCTCGGCAAGGGATATTATGAGTTTTCTTTTGCTTCAGTAGCGGATTTATGAGCAGTCTGGGTGATCGGAATGATTAATTTGAAGCCGGGGTTCTAAGACTGTTTGAGTGGTCTAAAGATTTTAATGCATCCACTTAACGACAGGCGCATGCCTAGCTATAGATACGGCTGTGGGAGTTGCCACATGAATATTGGATGGAGAGAACTTTGTATGAAATAGCAGGGCTATCGGGCATTGGCGGAGCTACATACACCTCAGGGGATGCAGCTGAACCCCCGGGTTCTTAAAATTACAGCTACTAATCAATCCAATTCAATTTTGAATCCCCTGAAAATTTAAGTTTGCACCTTTATTTTAAATATTGTTTCACTTCTGCACCTCTACTTTCTCTTTTTTACATATTTGAATATTTGGTTGTATCTTTTTGGTTTTCATGCCATGAATGTGTGAGACACTCTTATCATACTCTCTAAGTGTATCAAAATTGCAAACACATCCTTAATGCATGTTTTTTTTAGTAATTTTATAGATTAAATTGGACAATGACAAAACATATTCTAGAATAAAATTGACTATCGAAAAACTAATTTGACGATTAAAATGACTAATAAGAGAGACATTTATAAATATATATGCAATTTTGATATACTCAAAGATCAATATGACAACAATATACACATTCAAGGTAAAAATTTGAAAGTTCGAAACTTTGAACCCCCTGACCCAGGGTCCTGGCAACGCCACTGCTATGGGGACTCCTTTGTTAATTGATAATGCTACTAAGAACATGTTGTTTGGTCATTATCCAAGGTTTTTGGTGGACATGGACCTTTCCAGCAACACCTTTCATGAAATTATGGTAGAACGGGAAGGGTATGCATTTCCGGTGGATGTTGAATAGGAGGGGTTACCTGAATTTTGCACGCACTGTAAAAGTATTGGACATAATGTAACATCCTATCGGTGGTTACACCCGAAGAAGTTAGATAAACCAGAGAATGTTCTTCAAATTGACAAAGGGAAAAAATCTGAACATTCTCAGAAGCAATCTACGAAAGGATGAAAACTGAAGGATAATCCTTTCGACATTGGCTCCTCCAAAGCTTTTGAGGCACCGATACACGTTATTCCTCCTCCTCATCAACAATAAGAGGTGCACGCAGATTCAGCAGTAACCCACTAGACTGATGTTGCAGAAGGACAGACAGAGAGGGCGAGCATTGTTGTACCGATTCCTCATAATGAGCAGCCAGCAGACAATAGTGAGGCACATCTAGAAATTCATATTTCTGTTATTTCTCTTGGTACTGCACCACAAAATTTAGAAAAGTCTCAGACAAGGTTTCACATGCCGTTGCACAACGTCACCGATGAGATTGTTAGACACCAGTCACCATTGAATAGCACAACATTAGCACGGGTTGCAACTGAACATGTACCTATTGGTGTTGAACTGCAGCAGCCAGTTCTCGCATTGGCTACATATATTGTGCCGGTATAGTTAAGAATATTACGGTTGATCCTGATGACCCTGTCGATCCAGTTTTATAGAAGGAAATGAATTTAGTGCAGGATTTATTAAATCAAAGTGCTTCAGCTGAAGTTATGTTTCCTTATTTATCGAAGGCTCAAAAGAAGAAAATAATTAAGGTTGCTTACTAAACCTGGTCTCAGGGTCCACCTCCTTACCCCTCTCAATGAATATTATTTTTTGAAATATCCAGGGTGTCAACAACTATGATTCCTGAGTTGCTTTAAGTGATTTGTGTTGTGTGCATCGTCCTTCTTTGGTTTTTCTTGCTGAACCAATGATTTCATTTAGTTATATTCCTAGCTGGTTTTGGAAAAATATACAGGTTACTAAATATTTTACTTCCAAATCTTTGGGCTTGTGGGGGGTGCAATAATAATAAAGTTGACGATGTTAGAAAATTGGTCTGACTTGACGATGTTAGAAAATTGTGGGTGATTTTAATGCGGTGTTGGGTGCTTATGAGAAGCGGGGAAAGCGGCTCCCTTCTATACATAGTTTTGAAACTCGGCTCGAACCGGCCAATCGAACCGGGAACCGTGGGTAGACCGGTTTGAGCATACCTTCGGATCGACCATGCATTTGGCTCGGTGAGAACTGGTCAAATTCGGTGACTCGGACGAGTTATGGATCGAACTGATTCTTCTCTTTATTTGTTCTTTTAACATAAATCATGTTTTAAAAAATGGCACATATAGGAGTTGAACTAGTGACCCTCCCATTAAGAAATAACTTCCTAACCACTGAAGCTCTTGTTCTTTTTGTTTCTTGATTTGCTATTATTAACAGTATATTAAACAAATTTTTGGATAAGATCATAACTGTCAAAATATTGAATGCAAATACCCATCAATTATTGTTTTTTAGTTGATAAAAATACCTCACAAAATTAACGTTTAATAGTTAATACTTTACGAAGCAAATACCTATCAATTTTTTATTTTTTTTATAAAAATAACTCACAATATTAACGGACAAAAACATAGACATATAAATATAAAGCTCCTCGTAACAAAAATATAATTATAAAGCTCAAATATTTTATTTAAAGCTCATGAATAATTACTCTTCGCTTTTTTTTATCACATGAATAATTAGTCTAAGAAATTATGTTTGTTGGATGTTTATTTTTATTTTATATATGTTATTATTTTAGTTTTTGGAGTAATCGAGTCACCGGTTCAATCCGATTTAATCTGATTAAATACCTATACAAATTTAATCTGAACACCGAATTATTTAACCGAGTCATCCAATTTAATCTGATTCTGCCATGCGGTTCAACCAATGACTGATGGTTCGACCATCGACTCAGTGCCTCTACCAAGTCGATGACCGAGCCGAGTTTTAAAACTATGCTTCTATATCTTGTAATTACTTTCTTGGTTGGACTAATGCTAATTTACTCTTACACCAGGATACTACTGGTGTGCATTTTACTTGGTACAATGGCAAGTTAAATTCTGAAGCAATGGCTCTCCCTCTAGACCATGTTATTTGTAATGAAGCTTGGATTGATTTTTGGAGTTCTGCATCTTGCAATGCGCAGGCAAGAATACAATCTGATCATAACCCCCTATTGTTGCATATGGAGCTTGCTTTGATTTTGAAACAACCTTCCTTCAAGTTTCTCCCTAGGATTTCTTTGGTTTCTTTGCTTTTTCTGCCTTTCTTTTTTAGGGTTTTGGCCTAGTCCCCCTCTTGTATCTATATTTTTTCCTTTTTTAATAATATCTATTGGGTAGACGGTAGAGGATGGGGTTTCAGTTAGGTGTCAACATAGTTTGGATGTTTATGGTGCTCCCTGATGCCCAACCTATCTCTTGGCATATAAAAAAAAGTTGTTAAACCAAACTATTTGGAGTTGACTTAACGGTTGACTTGAAATCTTGAAGTATGCTCCTTTTAAAGTCTTAGCTCTGATTGCCCCTGACACCAATTTCGATGGATTAAATACATACAAAGCTATGTTTTGACTTTAATAGGACCCCGCATGTAATGCCCCGGATTTTTAATCCAAGACATTGCTACAAAAAAAATATTCATTTTCTTTAAAAGGTATGAGGCTATTTTTTTTCTGAATAAAACTATAAAAAGAAACTTATATAAATATATTCATCATAAAACTAGTAAATCAAACTGATACAAAATTATTCTTAAAAAGGTGATTCAAATCCACAATACTTCTTCATATTTCTATGGAAAAATATAATCTTCAAAAATATTTTACATTATATTTACAATTAAATAAAAACCCACTTTTTACATTATATTCAATCATACATCAACTTCATATTTCTTTCTTTGGTACCTACAACATTTTATTAATGTAAGGGTCAATTTTCGGTTCCACATGGAATCACCTAAACTCAGAAAAATGCCATAAAATAATAATAAAAGTAGTCATCAACTAAAAAGGATTAGAAATTGCCAAAAGAATAAAGTACACCAAAAACTATTTTCTAAGACTTTATGCATGAAGTGCATGATATGCAAAACTCAAATGATTCGGATAACGTCGTGTTAACGCACACAGCCACGACAAATAGAAGAATGAACCACTCAATGGTTCCTGCAAGGCCGTAGCCCAAAAACACTAGAACACTAAATGGTCTCTGCAAGGCCGTAACCCAAAAAAAACTAGACCACTAAATGGTCTCTGCAAGGCCGTAGCCCAATAAAAATAGACCACTAGATGGTCTCTGCAAGGCCGTAGCCCAAAAACACTAAACCACTAAATGGTCTCTGCAAGGCCGTAGCCTAAATAAAACTAAACCACTAAATGGTCTCTGCAAGGCCGTAGCCCAAAGACTCCATAATATGCTATGCGACTCAATGTCATCAACAAAATGTCCAAAGATAAGACCATAAAATGCAACCGACCAACCTCTAATATTTTATGAACCACAAATCTTTTTTAGAATCATATATAGTTATCAACATGCCAAATCTGATAATCAAATTCTCATAACAATCAACACAATATAATATAAATTATATAAAATCACTAACTAAATAGAATAAAACATAGAAAAACTAATTCTTTTTAATGGACAAGAATTCTACTACCATTTTAGAATGATGGTGTGGGAAAAAGCCCTTCCCTTAGATGCTTTCCTTCCTAGAGTTGAACTTTGACACGAACTCTAAGAGTATATAATGGGAGTTACAAGATTGAATCAAAATCCTTATACCTTACTAAATGAGTAGAATGGAAGTAGACTTCTATCATAATTTTGAAGAGCAGGAGATGATGGGGTAATCATGGCACGTGAGGGTGAGTGATAGCAAGGAATGAAACATAACTACTATTTGCCTTTGCTTGCTAGCTAATAGTGTGACCTATTTTAGACATAGGCAAGGTGAATTTAAAACGAATGAGACGGAAGGAAGGATTGGGTACGAGTAAACCTATGACGCACATAAGAAAATAAAGTGGAGTTAAAACAAATTAATGGGGTAATATATTTGGGAATATAACTTCATGGCAGTATTATGGCGGGATTAAATTTGGTCAAACACCGTTTATGTGAGACAAATGCAAAGTCATGTGGTTTAGCCTTTCCTTGCCTTTTGGAGAATTCTAGTATTCAAGAAGGAATAATGGAAATTATGGTTGATTCTACCTCTAATTACTGAATACCAATAATCCCCATTAATACCTTTGATAGACTCACTTTTCTTTTTAACTCTTTTTTCTACTTTGACAATTAAAGGTAATTTTGAATTCTTTCTTAGCTTGCGGCTCCTCCGATTATTCTCCTAAAAATAAACTTAATGCTACACTAGAAATAATGTGATAGCATCCACGTGAGCTTAGCTCAGTTGGTAGGAACATTGAACCCCTGACACCCTATTTTTCTACTAATACCCCACTTCTGGACTCCTCAAATTAATCGGCTGAATACAAAGTTTTAAAAACAAAAATGTTAAACCATGACTAAAAACTTTAAGGTAACTTATTTACAATCCATGCATAGAACTTAAAATCTAAGTTTTGTTATGGAAACGTATAAAGAATATGTGCCAATCCTAGAGGGGAAAATTGAAATTTTATTTTTTCTCCTTATTTTATACATTTTTTTTAAGCAAAATTGTAGATGGTTTAATTCATTGGCATCCTAACTATATTGGTCCTCCAATATACCATAAATCCTATACAATCTCTTCAAATGTATTATTAAAATGAAAAAGGATAACAGACAGTGGAGGCATAAACCGAACTCACCAAAACAAGATCAACGATAAGAAGATAAGTCAACCATGTCTCAAAAGAAACCTTCTCTAAAATGCTTTGATGGTGTTCCATTGTATAATTTGCCTCTAATAAATCATAAAGAAATAATGGTGGTGTAAGAGTCCAATTCCGATAACGTGTAGGGTAGGGACATATTAGAAAATAGGGTCATTGTCGTCTGAGAATTTTAATAACATATAAAGTTGGGAAGGGATGTAGATTCCTCTACCCTACCCGGTACCCACTCCCAAGTTCAAGACACAATTTTTTTCAAAAAAAGAAAAAGAAGTTCAAGACACAATTATTGAATAAGGGCTTAAATAGCCTTATTCAATGGTAAATTTTAGTACTGTTTATATATATATTCAAGTTTTAAAAATTTCAGAAATTTTTTCGTATTTGTTTATTATAGTATATATTTTAGAAAAATTATCTACTAAGATGAATTTTAAGGAACTTATTCAAACCCTAGTAAAAAATATCATTCAAACCAACATTTTATTTAAAACAAGGCTTAATACTCAATTGGTCCCTTAACTTGATTTCAAGTATCGGTTTGGTCTCATAAGTAATAAAATGTCTGTTTAGGTCCTTTAACTTTATTTAATATAATAAAAACAATTATTGAAATAAATTATTCATAGTTGCTCAATTATGCTGTCCTTGTAAGCATAAAAACTTTATTTATTTTTTAAAAAAAAAGCTTAAAACTTCATGTATGGTTTGAATTATGACAACTTTTTAGAGTCAATGTGGACCAAGCAAATAAAATGCAAGTCGTTTTATCTATTAGTGAGAGAGCTTCTAGTCAGGCAGTATCATAATAATATTTTGTAGCAAAGATGTTTTAACTACATATCGTAATAATATTGCAATCATTTTGAGCGTGCAGGTTGTTCTAGGTAGTCACAAATATTTGGGGCTTCCTTCTATGACATGGAGCAAAAAATCCACTTTCAGTTTTATCAAAGATTGAATTTGGAAAAAGTTCAATTCATGGAGTAGTAAAAGTCTCAAAAGTCGGTCGTGAAGTTCTCATCAAATTTGTGCTTCAATTTATCTCCACCTACTTTATGGTTTTGTTCACTCTCCTTGTCTCTCTTTGTGATGAAATTGAAAAAACGATGAACTCTTTTTTATGGGCTCGTTTTGGAGGTCAGCTTATAGGTATTAACTAACTTTATTGGGATAAACTGTCTATGCACAAGAATGATGGAGGTACGAGTTTAAAAAATCTACATATCTTTAATCTAGATATGTTAGGCAAACATGGTTGAAGACTTATGACAAATCATAATTCGTTGGTAGCTAGACTTTACAAGGCAAGATACTATCCTATATGCAATTTCTTTGAGTTAACTTTGGGACATAAACCTAGCTTTCTATGGCAAAGTATATGTAATTTTAAATTTATTATCAAAGTTGGAAGAAGACGGAGGAAAGGTGATGGTGATGATATCTCGATTTGGTATAACAAGTGGATTGGAAATGATGTTACACTTATCCCACAGGTTGATGGAGATTTTCCTCTAGCTGATCTAAGAATATCTTATTGCATGCTACATGACCGCAAGGAATGGAATCTACCTTTCTTGCAATCAATTTTTTATCATGTATTTGAACATATTGTGAACACACCACTCTATCATAAGTTATGACATATCTACTTGTCTGGAGAAAGAAAATCACAGTGAATACTCTGTTCGTAGTGCATACCATTTATATGTGCGAAAATTGTTTGATACATTCTACTTCAAAGTACAAGGCTCTTGGAATCTAATTTAGAAGCTCAAGATTCTCCCAAAAGTAAGAAATTGTATGTGGCAAATTTGTAGGAATTGTCTACCAACTCATATACGCTTAAAAGATAAAATAGTCACATCTTCTATGAATTGTATATTGTGTACGGTGGGCAATGAGGATATGCTTTATTTAGTTTTTTAATGCCGGGTAACTTAAATGATTGGAGTATGTTGCCTTTCTTTTCTTTTATGTCTATTTTGCTACAACAAGATATTGATAGCAAGATATTATCTTCAAGTCTTACATATGCATTAGCAAAATATTTACACCTATAATTTAATCAAAATCAAATTTTTATAATAACTATTTTTTCTAATTCATATGCATTAGCACAATAAAAATAATGAACAGTGTATGTCTAAACATTAGCATATCTGAGTGGGTGCGCGCATGTGTATTTTTGATGCATGTAATTTTAATATGTGAAATATAATTATAATTTTGCATGTATCTAGACTTATTGATATGTTATATCCACTCTAAATATGCATATAAAAAAAAATAAAAAATGGTAAATTTGTAGGCAAAAAAAAACATATATTTGTGAATTTTTTGACAATACTTACATTTGTGATTTGATCAATATTAATTGAGAATATTCAACAAATCATTACTTTGAAGTAGAAAGAATGGAACTGCGAAAGTAAGATGAAAAAGAAAAAGAATATTTGAATAGATAAATGAATGAATTTGTTGAGATATTTATGCAAAATAAAATTAGACTTGATTTGTTGAGATATATATGCAAAATAAAATAAACGGGAAATTGGATGCATAAAATGATGTCACTTGAAATTTGTTCTAATAAGAACAACGTTACTTTGTTATATATATATATATATATATATATATTAGATTACTATTATTATTATTATTATTATTATTATTATTATTATTATTATTATTATTAATATTATATCTCTATGGTGGTGTAAATATCTCAAAATCCAGATGTGTACGGGACACCTGTTGCATTCAACCATTGATCTCTTGTAATTAATCTGGCAACAGTAAAGTTTATAGCTTGGTTGGAATCATTAAAGATATGGTAGCTCATCCTTTTAACTCGATTTTGCACTCTAGCTCCAGCTCCAATATTGTTATACTCTGCATAATAGAGAGTATCTAGTGCATAGTATGAATTGTTCCACCTTGCCGTTCAGGACTCAATACATTACCTAGGAGAGATTGCATGAAAATTGTCTTTGAGTAAGGTTTCCACGGTCTTCTAAGGTATATCTTAGTGGTTTTAAGAAAAGGAAGGAGGTTGTGATCAGCTAAAATGTTGTATATATGAAATGTGAACCCAAATACTTGGTTATCGGCGTACGGTCCTCCTTGAGCTGTGATTGTGTTCTTTTGAGTTGGTAGTCCCTTCTTTACCATTTTTTGACAATGTTGAGACACTATTGCGGCATATCCAAAAATGAAATCTACGGTTCCACCAATTTTACAATATGCAACGAATCGACGATTGTAGTTGGCAAATAGACTAACATGGTAACCGAGAATTTCACATATGTAGAAGATAGATAAGTCTGAGTCTGATCTTATAGTCACAACTTGTTGAGATATCAATGCAAAATATGTAAGGGAAATTATAAAGAATTTGAAAGAATAAGGAGATGCAAAGAAATTCTTTAAATTGAGTAACCTTAATTTATGTGTGTGTATGTGTGTGTGTCTCTATATATCTATATATATATATATATATATATATATATATATATATGAGTCATGTTAACGAGTGCCTACGGGGCACTCTTTAAGGATTTCAAAAGAAGAAACTATTTTATTAAAAAATTAAATATTTCGATTTTCTATGCATTGATTACACGTATTTTCATGATAAGTTACCTTTTAAAGGTCTTAACTAGTGCCCCGGAGGCACTGGTTAACATTTCCCTATATATATATATATATATATATATATATATATATATATATATATATATATATATATATATATTGAATAATTGAATAGATAAATAATAGAAAATTTTGAGGAAAATATAAATAAGTAAATATAAATCTTAAATTAGTATAAATGGTTTTTTTTATTTTTTTAAGAAAATAATAGTTTTATCGTAGTTTTTTTACTTTCAATTACACCCTTAAATAAATCTATCTTTATAAGAATGCTATATTATGGTATCATTAAAAAAGAAAAGAATTTATATTATATTTTTTATATTGTTGGTGTCATTGAGAAAGATAAATATAGTATTTTAATCAAAATAAAAATTTAATAATAACTATTTTTTCTAATTCATATGCATTAGCACAATAAAAATAATGAACAGTATATGTCTGAACATTAGTATGTGTGAGTGCGTGCGTGTGTTGTTGATGGGAGTGGATTCTCCGTTAAAATCTAAACCATTAAGTACATTATCTCTCTTCATTTTGACATTTAATTTCTCACATGTATTTATTATTTAATAACTAGGATTTCACTGGACTCTCCGGTCACATGAGAGGATCCAACCCCGTTGTTGATGCATGTAATTTTAATATGTGAAATATAATTATAATTTTGCATGTATGTAAACCTATTGATATGTTATATCCACTCTTAATATGCATATAACAAAATAAAAACGGTAATTTGTAAACAAATAAAAACATATATTTGTGATTTTTTTGACAATATGTAGATTTGTGATTTGATCAATGTTAATTGATAATATTCAACAAATCATTACTTTGAAGTAGAAAAAATGAAACTATGAAAGTTAGATGAAAAAGAAAAAGAACATTTGAATAGATAAATGGATGAGTTTATTGAGATATTTATTCAAAAATAAAATTAGATTTGGTTTGTTGAGATATATATCTATACTATATATTACAGCTTTTTTGGGATCCTTCAAAAAAAAAACTCTTTTGGCTGACTTTTTCCCTTTTCAAAAATGCCATCAATTTTCAATACAAATAACAATGTAACAAACATATAATAATAAATTTAAATATTAAAAAAATGTAACAAACACGATATCAATATATATATATATATATATATATGTATATATGTATATATGTATTTTTTTTCCTTTATCATTTAAAAACTGTAACAAACTAAATCAGTATATTTCTACTACTATTTCATTATTCCAACTATACCCTTAAACAAATTTTTCTATAATAAAGATTGTTGTTGATGTCATTAAAAAAAATTAGATTATATTTTTTTTGTTATATTGTTGGTGTCATTTTTTTTTGAAGAAATCAAAATGGGTTTATATTACTAAACCATAGCACTTGCAAGCACAAGGTGTGCCTACAACTACTATCAAAAGTACAGAATAGTCAACCACAAGGTAATAACAAAAATTGTGGTTTAGCCAATACCTAGACAAGCCAAAGGACTTGACCACCACATCTGAGAGCCAAAAATAAACAACGGCTTCTTAACTTGGTACATCAGATACAATATTATTAAAAATTCTATTGTTGCGTTCTAACCACAAGACCTACGTGCAAAGGAGCCAAATTGGTGTCATTGAAATAGATAATCATGGTTAGTTTGATTTATTATAACTTGAAAACAACAAACATTTATATTTTTAGTTTTAATCAAAATCAAAATTTTATAATAAAAAACACCGTTCATATTTTTCAAACGTTAGCGCAATAAAAAGAGCGGAAAGACAGACACATGAGTGCGTCTGTCTTTTCGCTAGTGCAAAATAAAAGGCTAAAATGCTCGTTTGGTCTCTTAACAACATTTTTAGTATCGATTTGGTCCCTTAACAACATTTTTAGTATCGCTTTGGTCCCATAAGTAATAAAAACTTTGTTTAGGTCCCGTAACTTTATTTAAAGTATCTGTTTGATCCTTTCTGTTAATTTAATTCAAAAAAAACGTTAGATTTTGGTCTCTTAACTTATTTAACTAGTATTAGTTTGGTCTTTTAGCTTATTTAATTAGTATTAGTTTGGTCCCTAAATTTAACGTTTTTTTGAATTAAAATAACAGAAATGACCAAACTGATACTTTAAATCAAGTTAAATGACCTAAACGGAGTTTTTATTACTTATGGGACCAAAACGATACTATAAATGTTGTTAAAGGACCAAAAGAACATTTTAGCCTATAAAAACTCCGTTTAGATCCTCCATCAAACAAAATTGTTTTTAGGGTTAATCCGTCTAAAAATTTTAGGGTAATAAAAGTGTGATTTGTTTAAAGATATAGCTGAAATAATGAAAGATTCCGTCTAAAAATAACAAATGATGAATTTGTTACGATTATATTTTTTATTACCTTTTTTATTTCTTTTATTTTATTTTTTTATCTTAGAGAGCCTGGTTCAATATAAAGAGAGACAAAAATAAAAGTGCGCCTATGTTTCAATGCGCAATTCTTTCTCTCAAATTTGGCGAAATCATTGGTAGAACATTCCACCGATAACGCCAAAACCCCTTTTTTAGAAAACCCCAATTTCACAATTTCAACATCAACAATCTCAATTTAATTCAATTTTTCTCCCACCACCACCTTCATCAATCTCAACAGCATCGCGTTAGAAAAAACCTTTCTCAGGTACCCTAAAAATCCAACCTTTTTCCCTTTTATCCTTTACCCAATTCCGTTTTTCATCGCTTTTTTGACTTTTTATTTGATTATCGCAACTGGGTATTTTTCTATATGTTTTTTCGATCATCAAGTTTCGTTTTTTTCAATTTTGAATTTTTGTTGAAAATTGATGTTATCTACCTGAAACTGAATAATCTGAAAAAGTTTTTATCTGTTTTTTGATTCTGCTATGTTTTTATGATTATCGATTATTGTTGATTATTATTAAAATTAGTGATTGTGATTTTTTAGCTGAATAAGATAAATGATCATGTTTCTATGGTGATTGATGTACTCATAGCTTATGAGTGAAGTAAAGAATTATTTTTTACCATAGTTTGAAGGAACATTATAAACAAAACTACAGCTTTCCCTTGAAACACTCAAATATGTTATACTCTTTTTTTTTTTTTTTTTTTATAAATATTTTTGTTATTCTTTAAGTTTTGGCTTGTACTAATATTTCAACATGGTATAATCATTGATCAAACTTTACTTAACTCTGAGCCAGCCGAACTTTTGATCAACTTGGTCCCCTTCTTATACGAACGAGAGGGATAAGACCAAAAAAAATTGGTCCCTGTTTTTGTAAGCCACTCTCAAGTTCAAACTAGTCTCTGTATTTGTCAAAAGTCTCTCAATTAGGTAAGACGAGGGCCTAAATGAAAAACTTTTGACAAAGATAGAGACTGCGTTTGAAATATTAATAGAGTCGGGGACTAATTTGAGAATGGCTTACAAAGACAGGAACCAATTTGGTGGTTTACTCCCCAAAAAATTATAATTTTTAACCTTCAAGGGAAAAGAACAGTGTTTGATCTCAATTTTAATATTTGTATGCTAATGATGTTCTGTATACATGCTGCTTTTAGTTTTGAGTGTGTTAGTATTTGTTGCATTGATCAACTAAATACAAAGCTTTAAAAAAAACGTTGTTTTGATTGATCATGTTGAGTGACTGATAGCTTTTACTTCAATTTTTTTAATCCGTGATGTTTATGCGATCTTGGTGTATTTTGCAGGTGATCAAGAGAGTCGGAATCTGCTTATTTGTATTACAGATCATCTGAACAAACGAGGGAGGGTACTAGTTTGCAGAGGCATTTAAACTTCTGCGAGCTGAGAATCCTCTCTCCTTGTTTTCGAAAGTGTTGTCATTGGTTTGTGCTGTTGGGGGCTGCTTTTTAGCACAGTGTGCATGTAACACAGTTGATATTTCAGCGATCTGTTGTGCTGAGAAGTGCGAGAGTCTTAGACTGAAAGAAGGGGAAATTTTGAAGCTGAAATCATGGGTTCCATTTGTTCTTGTTTAAGTGTTGATGATTTTGAAGATTACATGAATCCGCATAGTCATGTGTATAGGAACTGCGTTTGTGTCGGTTGCTTCGTACAAAACATTTCGGCTGTTGTAAGTCTATAATTCTGAACTCTTCTGTCTGCCCTATGCTAATCTGCAGCTTTGCTGAGGAAAGCGTTTTTATGTTCCTTAATCTAAGGATTTGTTTGACTTGCTTAAAAATGAGGGGCTGAATAAGACAAAAATTGTTTGAAAATTTATATTTTGTCAACTTCTTGACCCAATGCAACGGGTTTGGATTGCTTGCAGTCAGCAATTCATGCGGTCAACCAATCAATAACTTTGGATGATGGGCCAAATTTCAATGCAAATTTTTGATTTTTTTTTATATCTAAACTACCGAGCTTGAAATCTGGACCGTGGTCACTGATGCACTGACTGTGTCGGACTGTGACAGCAGGCAACCCAAGTCCCGATGCAACCCTACCCCTGTTCTCTCTCATCTATGTGTGTTTGTGCATGTTTAATTTGTATATTGTATTATATTAGGATTAGGATGTTTACACACAGCAATGTTGAACACTCCCGAGTATAAAGGATAATGTCGTAAGTTCCACATTATTTCATTTGAGTTGTGCATCATACATAAAAAAATGTACAAAACAAAGAATAGTCTTATGGAGTAACTATTTATCTTGTGTTGCTCTGCTCATATTTTCCTTCAATATGCATCAACGCACCTTATGTATCTTGTTTTAAATTCATTTATTTTAATTACCAAGTGCGTTTATATTTTCTACTCAACATTTTGAAGAGTATTTTAGTCTTAAAGCAATTTTTTCAGTATGACGTGTCTTCATATTATTGACTAGAACTATACTCCACCATATAACCCTTTTCCAATCCACCTTGAATTTCAGTATTCATCAATATTCCGTAGAAGGGAAATGCAGGCGCTTCCTTCATCTGTACAGGGGGCAGCATCTATGACTAATACAGCATCACTTGATAATTCTCTAGCTGAGATATACCGTTCTCCTCCAAGGCCGTTACCTTATGATGCAGACCCTAGGCATTTCCGCTCACAGCATGACGGACTTGTTTCAAGACGTGAGAAGGGTTCCAGTCATTTGAATGAAGAGTCAGAACCTCTAAGGGTTGACGTGGATGTAGATCCAGAATCTTTGAGTTCGAGTGGTAAGTGGAAAGAATCCACCGGAAAAGATGGGTCAAAGGAATACCGTTCCAAGTCCTCAGCAAGACTTTCGTCAGCAAAACTTACAACTGGAGCTGCGCTTGTGTATGCATCATCAGAAGAGGAGGATGTTTGTCCAACATGTCTTGAAGGTAACTTTTTAAATTTCATGCTGTTTAATACTAGGATTTTCAGTAGAAGGCCACTTGATGTTTGAACTCAATTTTGTACGAAATGTAGGATGCTTTTTGACACATCTTGACTTAATTTGTTTAATTCGGGTATTATAATTTTGTTGTATACTTGTGGATCTTTGTTGTCAATAGCAACAATTAGTTCCAGTATCTCAGCGGCACGGTCGGTGGCCACCCCCAAAGACTGCATAGGATCTCATAATAGAGAAGCAGCCTTTGTTTTCACGGACAGATTTTATGTGTTCTGCGGTACTATTGCATTGCAATGGTTTGTGTAGAAAACCCTAAAACACCCTTAATTTTGATTTACAGGGGCATTTTTGGGTTTTTGCACACAAAACACCTTATTCATTCACATTATGCTTTTTATGAACAAGTCTCCTTCCCTGTTGCAAACCCACTACCTTCTGTGTTTTGCACCGCCTCTCCCTCTATCTTATTAGCGGCCATCCTGCACCCGGTATCCCAGTTTTTGGGTTGGCGAGGCTCGTTGGAGGCCAATTCTTAATTGTAATAATATTATAAATTGTGTTTGTAAAAATTGGTCCTTGTTGCAAACAAAACGGATGTTAATGCCAACAAACGGACTATTACAATAACATGACGTATGTTATATTCTTATATTTCTGCGAATACTTCCCTTGCAGAATACACTGAAGAGAATCCGAAGATAGTGACAAAATGTAATCACCATTATCATCTTGGTTGCATATATGAGTGGATGGAGAGAAGTGACAGCTGTCCTGTTTGTGGGAAGGTAATATTTAATTTGTTGTGCTTTCAAATTCTTTCTCACTGAATTGCTTTTGGTTCACTAGTAATAGCATAGAGCACACAAAAGTCAGTGGGCTGAGAAACAGGTTGAACTAGCAAGTTTAACCAGTAATAACACTAGCAAAATGACCAAGTCTCTGGTTAAGAGTGCAATCGATGTGAACTAACTTTGATCAGTCAGTTCCAATTTTACCTCACCCAACAGTTTTCTGTGCTGAACTGCTGATGCATTGTCACATGTTTTGATTTTAATTGGAAATCTGCTAAAGGACCAAAGTGAGATTCTATATGATTTTTACCAACGTTTTAAAAATTGGACAGGACTAGCTTGTTCAACCAGTTGAATCAGAAATTGGCTAGTTCGCCAATTGATTTGGTCCTGGTTGTATGGCAGTCTGGTCGAACAGGATTGAACCAGAGTTGAACCATGGTTGCTTGGTTGATTTGTTTCAACTTTCAACTAGTTTTTTTTAATGCATTTGTTTATTTATTTTACTTTTTTAATACATTTTTACTAATTTATATATGATCTAGTTCTAGTTCAACCGTGGTTAAACCGATTGAATCAATCAAACCATGACTCAGAGATCTCACTAGTTCGATCTTTGTCAGGTTTTTAAAACATTGGTTTTTACCCAATAATAAAGTGTTTTGAGAAGAGGATTTCAAAATTTGTGTTAATAACACTCCTCTACATGGATTCCTTGTGTTTCTTAACCTGAATATAGTGTAATTATCTTTTAAGAAGTATCTGAAACTTATAATTTTCGAGTCATTTCCCCTTTTCGTCAGAGTTCTTTTGTAAAGAGTATGTTACTTGTCCGTATGGCAAATCAATTACTCTCATGTCCTTATGCAATTGTAGTTCACTGGCTCTTCGTATTTTTATCCTTATGGCAAATTATAAACACTGTCCTTACTTCTTAGAGTCTGTCTGCTTGAAATCGATGCTAATATTATTTTTGACGTACACGCTGACACATACACCTATGATCTTTCTATAAATGATTAAATTTTTCTAGTGTACTGCATTTGAAATTTGTGGTGAGCATGATTTGAGGTCTTGAAATTGGATAATGACAAAGTGTGTATTTGAAGTTAAATAAATCATGAGAGTTGTTTATTTTATTTTTGTTTTGATGCAGGTGATGTTATTCGATGAATCGCCATAATCTTTCATGATTAAATGTTTTTTGTCATTGACGCCAACAACAGAAGCAAAACGAAAATACAACTATACACATTGTGAATACTTCAGATAAGCACTCATCATGTACAGTAATATATATCTTAAGTTCTATGAACCATCATGATTGTAAGTTTGAACTCATCATGCTGTGTTTCCTCATTTATGCTTTTCTCCTCTGCCAAAACTGGCAAGGAAGAAAGAGTGCAATTTCAAATTGAATCTTTGTCATGGTTTCAACTTTCAGAGTTTGCCTTGTATTAATTATTCTTCTTTTGTTAACATCTTTTTTAACCATAGTTAAAGACATCCCCTCTAAAAAAACATAGTTCAAGATATTATTTTCTTAAATGATGGCATGGTGTTGTTTGGTCAACCTTTTTCCAACCGATTAAATGAAATTAACGGGATGTGCTAACTAATAAGAATTTTAGGATGCAAAATGTAACCAATAATTAGTGTACAATGTATGAATTGGTTGGATCCTTAAAATTGAAAGTATTTAATTAAAATTAACTAGAAAATGGTAAGTTTAATATATGCAAGGTCCGGGTTTCGGCCACCACCAAAAAAAATGTTACTATGTTAGTCCGCAGTGGAATTGAATTTGGATTTCTCAAGCTAGAGTTTGAATCATATTCATGTAAACGGTGTTACTGTGTTGGTCTGGAGTGGAATTGAATCTGGATTTCTTAAGCGAGTTTGAATTTTATAGATGGAAAAAAAGTTGTTGGGAGAGTAGATTTTATCAAAAATGGTTAATCATATTTGAAAGTTGCTCTCCTCCAATACAAAATTGCCCACTTTCACATGAACAGACCAAAACATCATCTTGTGTCACACATGAGTTAAATCACGTTTCGAACACCAATGTGACGTTGGTGTATAATCTATGTGACTCAACTGACGTCCAACATGAGTTAAATCACGTTTCGAACATCAATATGAGTTAACTCACATTGATTGCCTTCTCTTTAATCACTTCAAAACATCATCTTGATGTCACACTGTCCTAATAATGATATTGTATGATTTAAAAGATCAATTTGGTATTAAAAAATGTAATTGGTTGATTTGGTACAAACATCAAACTTCAAAGAGTACGAGATGCATTTGACCAATAAGTTAACTCGATTTGAGTAAAAAAAAGATATTTTTCATGGGGTAGACATTAGTGGGGAGGTCAACGGAGGCGGCGACGAGGAGTACTCCATCGCCACTGGAAAATCTCGCATCCTTATCTTGATGAAAATTTCCCATGTCTGCTCATCTTCAAGGTACCTCAGCCCAATAAAATAAAAATAAAAAATAATCAAACTTCTATTATTTTCAATGAAATTGGTTGTAAACAAAAAACAAAATTTTACCATAGAACAACTGAAAAATTAATATCTTTTTATGACAGTAATAAAAACCATATTTAAAATAAATTTATACACATTTGGCATAAATAAATACAAATAAATATAACATGAACAGACTCTCAATTGATCATTTTAGCTTTCAAATTTAATTTTGTGGTTCTTTGGGTTTTAAGAAACAAGTGGCTCAATTATCTGGTTAGAATTAGACATGTGAGATTTGTTGTTTCTCATATTTATAGAGAAGGCAATACATGTGTTGGTAGTCTTGCTAATTTTGGTATTGCATTTGACTTGTTTTGGTCTGACTTTTTACCCGACTTCATTAGAGAAGTGTACACTAAGAATATGTTGGGTATGCCCAACTTCAAATTTACTACCATTTTAAAAGGTTTTGATATAGTCCCCATTTTCTATTTTGTATTCTTTTTTTGTTTAATCTAATGAAATGATGCTTTTGCATCTGATTATAAAAAAAACATTCTTTCAAAAAACAAATAACATCTTTACATATAAACATTATTTTAGTAAATCATTCAAGAATGTATAATCCCCGTTTTTAACTACGTTAAGGTGATGTTTTCCCCGATTCCCATCTTCATGGGGTAAAATTTCACAGATCCCATATTGGATAGTCCCCGTAAAGATTTTCACTTTGAGATACAAATTAACATACTTAATCATTAGCACTCATACTTTGACACTCACACTTAAAACAAATAGTTGATGAATTTTTGACCACTTATTTCAGAGTCTAAATTCATTATCATTTAAACTAATTTGTTGTTGGTTAGAGGTATGTACCAATAATAAAAACAAACAAACATATGCTCCATGATGTATTGGATAGTTCCCATGAAGACATCATAAATAATGATCATTTGTGGAAACCTGAGTATTGGAATGGTATATGGAGATTGAAAGTACCTCTTAAAGTCAATAACTTGGTGTGGAGAATTTGTAGAGACTGTTTTCCTACGTATGTAAAGTTGCAAAGTAGAGGCGTCAATTGTCCATTAGCTTGTGTCACGTGTAATGACCCCCTTAAGATAACTACCACATTTTTTCATTGCAAGACAATCATTGATGTATGGAATGGATCCAATGTTTAGCATTTGTTTTCTCCATCTCTGTATCACTTTGATAATGTGTCACACTTCATCTTCAATTTATTGCAGCAGCCGAAATAGAGATTATTGTTACCATAATGTGGAGCATTTGGAAAGCTAGAAACCTTAAGATGTGGCAACATGAGTCAGACTCGAGCATTACAATTATGGAGATAACCAATCACTTATTTGAAGGATGGAGGATTGCTAATCGCAAGCGAAGTCCCCCAAGTTAGGTTCACACAACTTCCACTACAGGTCTTCACCAACATGATGACCAAAATTCAGACAACAGAGAGATAGAGATATCAGATGGAGGAAACCAAGGAGCGGTAGACTTAAATGTAATGTTGATGCCTCTTTTTCTAACTACAACAATAAGGTAGGAATAAGCATGTGCATTTGAGATTCAGCAGGAAACTGATAGGTCCGCAAGTGCACGGAAATATCGGTTTTAGTATAAAAGATGTCGAATCCACAGAGACCAATGTCAAGTACCGTTATCTATCGTCACGTTGTTTATCTAAGGCGATGTTAATTAGGTTGGTTGCAAAATTGGGAAAAGTACTTGTTTTTAATTACTTTTAATAACAAGAGACCGGAATATAATTCGCGTCGACCATTGATGCTCGCTAAATTGTATTTTATTATTGTAACAGGAAAATATTTTCGCACGTAAAAATGATTAAATTAAAGGGGTCGTCAGCTTTCGCGTGTACGGCACCGAATTTCGACTTTGTAATCTATTCGACAGCTTTCGCGTGTACGTCTTACAACGTCAAAACGCCGTTTGAAAAAATAATCAATTTTTGCTTGAAAAGTTATTTTTAGTAGAAAACAAATTTAAAGGTACCGTCGGCTTTCACACGCCCGTTACCAAGTTTTAAGCTTATAACTGACAGCTTTCGCATGCACAATTACAATTTTAAAACCTCTTTTTGGAAATTTATAATTTCTAAATTAATTAAAGAAAACGCTTTCGCTATATTTCAAAATCAATTTCTGAATTTTCTACAGTCGGATACAAGTTTCACTCTTTCGATATGAAACCGGTATCACGTTATTTCAACTTTCGCTGTAAATATTTATACTTAAGAATCAGAATTTTCATACTTAAAAATAATTCCTGTTACAATATCAAATCATATAAATTAACGGAGCATCGTTGATACGACATTGATCACATTCCGGACTCTATAAAATTCTACTCAGACATAATAATGATAGTAAACAAACAATTGTTCATGTTTTGCATCATAATTGAAACAGAGAAACAAAAGAATAAATTGAATAATTAGAAACAAACAGACAAAACCTGCAATTTGATGGAGACTTTAAATCAAAAGAAATAGCAGCTGATGCAAATGGGTGATTAAATGGAATGGAATAACATTCACGTACAGCAGCAGGGGATGAATTCGAAACCGGCAGCGGCGAAACAGTAACAATTATCAATTGGAATTGAACAAATGAATGAAGCCTTTGTTAATCACGGCAACATGACCAACAATACAGCAAGTGAGAACAAATGAGTAACAGCAACAGGAAATTGGAAGCAATATAAACCGCAACAACACAAGTGTATATCAGCCGTAATAAAGTAATCAATTGGAATTAAAGTAGCAACAACAAATAATAACGAGAGTAGAACTTGGCTGAATGGAATAAAACAAAGGTACTAAATGTATTAATATTCTAAGGTAGCGTAAATGTTTGGGAATGAAAAGAAAAGCAACTGAAAAATTGTAATCTGCAAATCGCAAATCAGCACTTAAAACTCAGAATATTAGCTATTTCTTATTCACGAATTTCTCTCTAAAAAAGCTTGGTGTCTACAACTGAGTTCTTCAGGTCTATTTATAGGCAAAAATCTCTTCTGAAATGCTTCTGATCATGCTCCAAGTAGTGGAGAAAATGGAAGAAGTGGGCAAACTGCTTCTGAAAAGTGGGGAAAGAATTGGTCTGGCTTTTACTTCCCACTAACTTCATACTTTTAAACCTTTTATTTTCCCTTTTTACCCTTTTTTTCCTTTTTTCGCCGAATTTCATCATTTTGACGCGCGGAGACCTTTAACAGATAAATACCTGAAATAGACACATAATACCAGCGTAACATGGCAAAAATTTATAAAATCAAAATAAAAAAATGTGTAATTCGAGTCAAAATAATAGTGCATTTTACGTGTTATCAAACTCCCCTACACTTGAACCATTGCTTGTCTTCAAGCAAGAGACAAGGGACAACAGCAACATAATTCAGAAAAATATAATCAACTAAAAACCATTTGCATTTTTATTTTTCAAGGCTTTGTTCTCAAGGTGCACCTATCACAACCTAAACACTTTTCAAGGATCACATCAACCCAACAACAATTTCAAGTGTGTGTGTGTGTGTGAAGTCCAGCCTTTTTATTACGCCTGTGTAAGAGGTATTATGAGGAAAACAGGTTCTAACTTCAACAGTAAATAAACCGAGAAAAGTTTCTTTTTCATTTCATATAAGAGAGATGGGAATCATTTTGATCATTTGACATTTATACATTTTGGGGAACTGCAGAATTTTTATTGATGTTCAGAGACACCATCTTCACGTGGGAAGCAAGTGAGGCCTACTCCCGACCCCCCAGAGTCAATGATGTCTCCTATATATGTATTTGTTCTGACCCCTTTATGACCAACCATTACCGGTTGTTTTTGTCATTTATTTGATGCCTTGGTGACCAACCATTACCGGTTTTTTTTTTCACCTTATTTGACCTTTTTGTTCCCCACACTAACTTATATTACTTTTACTTTGAAACTTTTGAGGGTTAATTTACCACTAAAGTTAGAACGTGTTCCTTAAAATACCTACCTACACACTTGCTCAAAGACTGCAACTTTGTGAATCTCTTAGAGAGAAGGGTTCACAATGAAACTGATATGAGTTTAGTGAGACTTAAAAAGGAAAAAGTGTTTATATGCACAAAATCATCATCAAACTCAATCTTTAAATAAGAGAAACAACAACAAACATTTTTTTTTTTTTTTGGGAATTTTTAGTTGGTTCAAGAAACAGGAGAATTAAATAACAAAGCAAAAACACAAGCATAAATGACTCGACATCACATGCATTGACTCGATAACACTACTTTATTAATGAAAACGAAAATCCTAAACTATTAAGGTGGGAAATTCCTCCCCCACACTTAAAACCTACATTGACCTCAATGTAAATAAACAAAAATATGAGAAAAAGAAAGATATTACCGAGCAAGATCAATCGTCGATAGAACCAACTGGGGCATGTACATACGCCTGATCATGAAGTGGTTTGTACCTGCGGAAATGTTAGCATGAAAATATGGGGGAGGGGGTGGATTATGGTGTTGATCATCTACGATTGCATCTTTTTATTCACTAATTTGACTAAACTAAACTAAACTTAAACACGTGGGTTGCCTCCCATGCAGCGCTTCGTTTAACGTCGGTAGCTCGACGCCTTACTCAGCTTTCAGGGTTTTGTCAAGGCGTAAAGAACGCCTTTCTCAACATCTTCCCCAGAGGTATAATGTTTTAACCTCTGGCCATTCACAGTAAATGGGCCGGTGGTTTCACTCCACACTTCGACTGCGCCAGACGGCGTTACTTTTTTCACTTGAAACGGCCCGGACCAACGAGAGCGGAGCTTTCCAGGGAATAATTTCAACCTGGAGTTAAAAAGTAATACAAGCTCCCCCTCTATAAATTCTCTCCTGATTATACGCCTATCATGCCATTTTTTTGTTCTTTCTTTGTAAATCTTGGCATTCTCATAGGCGTCTAATCTTAGCTCTTCCAATTCATTCAACTTTAATACCCTTTTTCCCCCGACGACTTTGTAATCCATGTTAAGGGCTTTAATAGCCCAATATGCTTTATGCTCAAGTTCCACCGGAAGATGGCAAGACTTCCCATAAACTAATTTGAAAGGGGTGGTCCCGATAGGCGTCTTGTAGGCGGTTCTATAAGCCCAGAGTGCATCATCAAGCTTGGCGGCCCAGTCTTTCCTAGAAGTTGAGACAGTTTTCTCAAGGATGGACTTAATTTCTCGGTTAGAGACTTCCACTTGGCCGCTTGTTTGTGGATGATATGGGGTTGCGACTCTGTGCTTTACTCCATACTTATGTAGCAAATTTTCAAATTGCCTCGAAATGAAGTGAGATCCACCATCACTTATGACCAGCCTTGGGACTCCGAATCTAGGGAAGATTATTTTCTTAAACATTTTAATCACAACTCGTGTATCATTGGTAGGAGAGGCGATGGCCTCTATCCATTTTGACACATAGTCCACTGCGACGAGTATGTATTGGTTTCCCATGGAGGACGGGAAGGGTCCCATGAAGTCAATTCCCCATACGTCGAAGATTTCGACCTCTAGAATGTTCTTGAGCGGTATTTCATTTCTTTTGGAAATGTTCCCTGTGCGCTGACACTGGTCACACTTCGCAACAAACGCATGAACATCCTTAAAAATGTTGGGCCAGTAGAGCCCTGCTTGGAGGATCTTATAAGTAGTCTTGGACGTGCTTGCATGCCCACCGTAGGGTGACGCATGACAGTGGGTAAGGACACTCTCCACTTCTTCCTCAGGGATGCATCGACGAAAGATACCGTCAGCGCCTCTTTTGAATAAGAGGGGCTCATCCCAATAGTAATGTTTCAGATCATGAAAGAACCTTTTCTTCCGCTGATAGTCCATGTTAGGAGGTAAAACTCCAGCAGCGAGGTAGTTGACAAAGTCAGCATACCAGGGTGTCATAGTCTTTACGGACGCTATCAACCTATCATCAGGGAAGGAGTCATCCAAAGGTAACTCCTCTCGCTTGATGTCACTCAACCTAGACAAATGGTCTGCTACCACATTCTCTGTTCCTTTTTTATCACGGATCTCAAGATCAAACTCTTGTAGTAGCAGAATCCATCGAATCAACCTAGGCTTTGCGTCTTTCTTGCTCAACAGATACCTTATGGCAGCATGGTCAGTGTAGACTATAATTTTCGAACCTACCAAGTAAGATCGAAATTTGTCAATAGCATAGACAATGGCTAGAAGCTCTTTCTCAGTAGTAGCATAATTTATTTGAGCTTCATCCAGGGTTCTGCTGGCGTAATAGATCGCATGCATCTTTTTATCCTTCTGTTGTCCTAAGACAGCTCCAACTGCATAGTCACTTGCATCGCACATAATCTCAAAGGGAAGACTCCAATCTGGAGGTTGCATTATAGGTGCAGAGATTAGTGCTTGCTTGAGCTTGTGGAAGGACTCAAGGCATTGTTCATCAAAGATGAACTCTGCGTCCTTCATGAGCAAGCCTGTCAGAGGCTTAGTTATCTTAGAGAAGTCCTTAATGAAACGCCGGTAAAAACCAGCATGACCTAGAAAACTTCGGACTTCTTTCACTGTGGTGGGAGGTGTTAGCCTCTCAATCACTTCAATTTTTGCTCTGTCAACCTCTATCCCTCGTTCTGACACTACGTGTCCAAGGACTATGCCTTCCTTTACCATGAAATGGCATTTTTCCCAGTTCAGCACTAGGTTGACTTTAACACATCTTTCTAAAATTTTGTCCAGATTACTCAGACAACCCTCATAGCTTGGTCCGCATACTGAGAAGTCATCCATGAAGACCTCCATAATGTCCTCTAGGAAATCTCCAAAGATTGCCATCATGCATCTCTGAAAGGTGGCGGGAGCATTGCATAGCCCAAAAGGCATTCGTCGATAGGCAAATGTTCCATAAGGGCATGTGAAGGTCGTCTTTTCTTGGTCACTCGGGTGGATAGGGATCTGAAAGAATCCCGAGTAACCATCAAGATAGCAAAAATAGGAATGCTTAGCTAGGCGTTCAAGCATTTGGTCTATGAATGGGAGAGGGAAGTGGTCTTTCCTTGTGGCCTTGTTTAGTTTCCTGTAGTCTATACACATACGCCATCCAGTAGTTGTACGTGTGGCCACATACTCTCCCTTTTCATTCTTTACCACTGTCATCCCTCCTTTCTTTGGTACTACATGAACTGGACTCACCCACTTGCTGTCCGAGATGGGGTATATCACCCCTGCATCTAGAAGCTTCAGTACTTCTTTTTTAACAACCTCACTCATGATCGGGTTCAGCCTTCTTTGATGTTCTCTAGAGGGTTTGTAGTCCTCTTCGAGTAGAATTTTATGCATACAAATTGAAGGGCTAATACCTTTGAGGTCATCGATCGAGTACCCTATTGCTTCTGGGTATTTTCTTAGCACAACAAGCAGTTTCTCAGTTTCCATCTCTCCTAAATCGGCACTCACAATGACTGGTTGGTTAGGTCTTAGGAATTCATACCTAAGGTTTTTAGGTAGCTCTTTCATTTCGACTTTCGGCTGCTCTTGAGTTGGAGCGGGAAGAATAACGAGACATTCATTTTGATAAACCGGATTTACATCCAATTCCTCTTGACGGGGACTTGCCTCATCTCCCTCTGTTTCAGGCAAGGACACGTCCATTCCCTCAGTGGGAGGTGGTCCTGACGCATGCTCCTTAATGCATTCATCAATTATATCAACTAAGCAAGCTGTGTCATTAATGGATGGGTTTTTCATGAATTTAGACAAGATGAACTCGATCTTTTCATCCCCGACCTCGAAGGTAAGCTTTCCTTTCTTTACATCTATGATGGCACCAGCCGTAGCTAGGAAGGGTCTGCCTAAGATGATTGGGATATACGAGTCTTCAGTGATGTCCATTACCACAAAATCGGTGGGAATGTACAACTGGCCGATTCTTAACGGTACATCCTCCAGTATTCCTACTGGGTACTTAATAGATCGATCAGCCAGCTGTAGAGACATCTTGGTCGGTTTTAGCTCCCCTAGGTTGAGTCTCTCACAGATGGAAAGAGGCATAATACTCACACTAGCGCCCAAATCACAGAGCGCTTTATCAATGACGTAGTTGCCAATAACACAAGGAATTGAAAAACTCCCTGGATCTTTCAATTTGGGTGGCATCTTATTCTGGATGATAGCGCTACACTCTTCAGTGAGTGCTACGGTATCATCGTCATCGATTTTTC
The DNA here is from genome assembly GCA_946800305.1 of Medicago arabica. Taxonomy (NCBI): domain Eukaryota; kingdom Viridiplantae; phylum Streptophyta; class Magnoliopsida; order Fabales; family Fabaceae; genus Medicago; species Medicago arabica. The sequence goes on from OX326969.1 coordinate 6,478,646, forward strand.
TCTTATTTGTCAAAATTTCTTTTAAAAACTTGGCATAAGAAGGCATTTGAGTAATTGCCTCTGTGAAAGGGATATTTACGTGGAGCTTCTTCAAGAGCTCCATGAATTTCTTAAACTGACCCTCACTCTTTGACTTAGCAAGTCTCTGAGGAAATGGGATTGGAGGTTTGTAAGGGGGTGGAGGTATATAGGGTTTCTCTTTTTCTTCCTCCACCACCTCCTTTCTCTTTTGGATTTGATCACTCTCAGTAGGCACAGACTCCTCCTCATCACCTTTCTTCTCACTTGGGCTTTCTAACTCTTTTCCACTGCGCAAAGTAATAGCGTTCAATTCCCCTTTTGGGTTTGGTTGAGGTTGCGCAGGGAAGGTTCCCGAAGGCGCAGCTGCTCGTTGTTGGGCCACTTGAGCAATTTGTGTTTCCAACATTTTGTTATGGGTGGCCAATGTGTCAACTTTAGACGCAAGCTGCTTAATCATTTCATTTGTATGAATGTTTTGATTCATGAACTCTTTGTTTTGCTGAGTCTGAGCCAAGACGAAGTTTTCCATCATAAGTTCCAGGTTTGACTTTTTAGGAACCGTAGGAGTGACAGGGGCTCCTCTTTGGCCTTGAAAACCAGGGGGGTGTTGCAGGTGCATGACTTGGCGCAAAGGTAGGATTGTTATTCTTGTAGGAAAAATTAGGGTGGTTTCTCAATCCAGGGTTGTACGTGTTAGAGTACGGGTTACCTTGCGCATAGTTTGCCTGATCGGTTTCAGCTAGCAATTGACACTCAGCAGCGATGTGTCCAAGGACTCCACAAATTTCACAATTTGGAGTCACAGCAGCAGCAATAGCTGGTGGGGCGAGGGACATGTTGTCAAGCTTATGGTACAACGCATCCACTCTAGCATTCACGTGGTCAAGGTTGCTAACTTCGTATATTCCTGCTTTGGGTTGTGTTTTCTCCACTTGAGCGCGTTCGCTCCCCCACTGGTAATGGTTTTGCGCCATGTCTTCGATAAGGGCATAGGCGTCATTAAACGGTTTGTTCATGAGAGCACCTCCTGCAGCGGCATCAAGGGTCATTCTTGTGTTGTACAATAGACCATTGTAGAAGGTATGAATTATGAGCCACTTTTCTAGTCCGTGGTGTGGGCAAGCTCTCATTAATTCCTTGTATCTCTCCCATGCTTCGAAAAGCGACTCACCGTCTGTCTGCCTAAAGCAGGTGATTTGGTTCCTGAGTTGTGCCGTTTTGCTCGGCGGAAAATATCTAGCAAGGAACGCTTTCTTGAGTTCATTCCATGTCGATATGGAATTAGACGGTAGGGATTGTAGCCACGATCTGGCTCGGTCCCTAAGGGAGAAATGGAATAAACGCAGGCGAATGGCTTCAGGATCTACGCCATTGCACTTAAGCGTATCGGCGAACTGCACAAAGACAGAAAGGTGCAAGTTCGGATCCTCCGTCGGGTTTCTGGAGAATTAGTTCTGCTGCACTATTTGCAGCAGAGAAGGTTTGAGTTCGAAATTGTTCGCCGCAATCGCAGGACGAACAATGCTCGTATGAGGCTCCTCATCAGAGGGCACAGCGAATTCCTTAAGTGGCCGATTATCGTTAACGTCGCCCATTTCTGTCTGCGTTTCAGACTCTAAAGGTGTTTCAAGCTGCAGTCGGCGTCTTACTCGGAAGTAGCGCTCAATTTCGTCTATGGGTCTAACAAGATTATCGGCACTTCGAGTTCTTCGCATACAATTTTTTTTTTAAATAAAAAACAAATAAAATGTGTTAGTCTATACGGTGTGACAACGGAGTTACGATATTGTCAAAATTGGTCCCCGGCAGCGGCGCCAAAAACATGATAGGTCCGCAAGTGCACGGAAATATCGGTTTTAGTATAAAAGATGTCGAATCCACAGAGACCAATGTCAAGTACCGTTATCTATCGTCACGTTGTTTATCTAAGGCGATGTTAATTAGTTTGGTTGCAAAATTGGGAAAAGTACTTGTTTTTAATTACTTTTAATAACAAGAGACCGGAATATAATTCGCGTCGACCATTGATGCTCGCTAAATTGTATTTTATTATTGTAACAGGAAAATATTTTCGCACGTAAAAATGATTAAATTAAAGGGGTCGTCAGCTTTCGCGTGTACGGCACCGAATTTCGACTTTGTAATCTATTCGACAGCTTTCGCGTGTACGTCTTACAACGTCAAAACTCCGTTTGAAAAAATAATCAATTTTTGCTTGAAAAGTTATTTTTAGTAGAAAACAAATTTAAAGGTACCGTCGGCTTTCACACGCCCGTTACCAAGTTTTAAGCTTATAACTGACAGCTTTCGCATGCACAATTACAATTTTAAAACCTCTTTTTGGAAATTTATAATTTCTAAATTAATTAAAGAAAACGCTTTCGCTATATTTCAAAATCAATTTCTGAATTTTCTACAGTCGGATACAAGTTTCACTCTTTCGATATGAAACCGGTATCACGTTATTTCAACTTTCGCTGTAAATATTTATACTTAAGAATCAGAATTTTCATACTTAAAAATAATTCCTGTTACAATATCAAATCATATAAATTAACGGAGCATCGTTGATACGACATTGATCACATTCCGGACTCTATAAAATTCTACTCAGACATAATAATGATAGTAAACAAACAATTGTTCATGTTTTGCATCATAATTGAAACAGAGAAACAAAAGAATAAATTGAATAATTAGAAACAAACAGACAAAACCTGCAATTTGATGGAGACTTTAAATCAAAAAAAATAGCAGCTGATGCAAATGGGTGATTAAATGGAATGGAATAACATTCACGTACAGCAGCAGGGGATGAATTCGAAACCGGCAGCGGCGAAACAGTAACAATTATCAATTGGAATTGAACAAATGAATGAAGCCTTTGTTAATCACGGCAACATGACCAACAATACAGCAAGTGAGAACAAATGAGTAACAGCAACAGGAAATTGGAAGCAATATAAACCGCAACAACACAAGTGTATATCAGCCGTAATAAAGTAATCAATTGGAATTAAAGTAGCAACAACAAATAATAACGAGAGTAGAACTTGGCTGAATGGAATAAAACAAAGGTACTAAATGTATTAATATTCTAAGGTAGCGTAAATGTTTGGGAATGAAAAGAAAAGCAACTGAAAAATTGTAATCTGCAAATCGCAAATCAGCACTTAAAACTCAGAATATTAGCTATTTCTTATTCACGAATTTCTCTCTAAAAAAGCTTGGTGTCTACAACTGAGTTCTTCAGGTCTATTTATAGGCAAAAATCTCTTCTGAAATGCTTCTGATCATGCTCCAAGTAGTGGAGAAAATGGAAGAAGTGGGCAACCTGCTTCTGAAAAGTGGGGAAAGAATTGGTCTGGCTTTTACTTCCCACTAACTTCAGACTTTTAAACCTTTTATTTTCCCTTTTTTACCCTTTTTTTTTCCTTTTTTCGCCGAATTTCATCATTTTGACGCGCGGAGACCTTAAACAGATAAATCCCTGAAATAGACACATAATACCAGCGTAACATGGCAAAAATTTATAAAATCAAAATAAAAAAATGTGTAAGTCGAGTCAAAATAATAGTGCATTTTACGTGTTATCAGAAACTATGTCCGCTCAAAAAACATGTGTTTCGTTCCATTGTGCTCAGTCGATGTTGGGGAAGCCTTGGGTCCATGCAATGAAATTCAGTGGATAAATGAACTTGAGCTCATAAATGTTATTTTTAAGTTGATTCGAAAAGAGTAATCGATTATTTTAATAAAGGACGGGGAGATATCATCGAGTTTGATTCTATTATGGATAGTTGTATCCAACTACGTAATTCATATTTAACAAAGTATCATGTAGAGTTTATTAGGAGTGAATAAATGAGGTTGCTCATAAATTAGTTAAGATAGCCACATCCGGTCCTAACTAACATGTATTGATTTTTAATTTTTAATGTTATTTTTCCTAAAAAGAAATGCTCCATGATGTAATTTTGTTTTTTTCTTAGTTATTTATTTGATATTTTAATTGCATTAATACAACGTCCCTAAAAAAAATTGCATTATACAACGTTAAACCTTGTTGAACAAAAAAGAATTTGAAAAATTCCTAAATCTTGAAACAACACCACCAACAACAATTTCCCTCTACTCAACACAAGACAAAGACAACAACAACAAACACTGAATCATCACATCAGAAAGATACTTCCAAAAGAATAACCCCTTCTTACTTCTCAGAGTTAAACTTCAACTCCACTCCACCATCCACTATCAGATCCAACCATAAATAACTAACTCGATCCCGTCTTAGTCGCTTCTTGGACCGGATACCGGATACAGAGTCTGATTAGTGGGTCGTTATTGGACCGGATACCGAGTTTTTTAAACTAACTAACTCAAACGAGTCACTGAGTTAAGTAAGACTCGTCGAGTGCTATTAATCAACAATGCAACAATCTTCATCGCCGTCACCGGAAGCGATACTCGAATGGCTTCACAAAGAAATGGGATACAGACCACTCGGCCAATACGCCGCTTCCGCCGGAGGGAAATCGCATTCACCGTCAGTCGAATCGATCCGAAAAATCTGCCGCGGGAACATGATTCCGGTATGGAATTTCCTCGTAACGCGAGCGAAATCGGAGAAGACGGTGAGGAATGTGAGGAGGAATATTACGGTTCACGGTGAGGGGGATGGTGGTGGGAGGAAGAAGGAGAAGAGGGAAGGGGAGGAAGTGGAGGTTGCGTTGATGGAGAGAGATGCGGTGAAGAAAGAGGTTGAGAGGTTGAGGAATGTTGTGAGGAGACAGAGGAAGGATTTGAAAGCGAGGATGCTTGAGGTTTCGAGGGAAGAAGCGGAGAGGAAGAGGATGCTTGATGAACGGGCGAATTACAGGTTTTGGTTTTGAATTTTGACCTAATTTTGATGTTTTGTAGTTAATTGGTGATTTTGATTTGATTTGATTTGATTTTGCTCCTAATTAAGGTTTAGTGAAGAATTGTAATCACTGGTTCAATTTGTGATTATTAAAATGCATTTATATAGTAATTTATATAATTATACACTGTGAAGTTATTGAAGGGAAGGGAAAATTTTATTGGACAGTGGTAAGACTGGCGGTGTTGCACGAAATGGAGTGTTTGGGCAGTAAAGAACAGGAACAAACATAAGTTAAGTGTAGCAGAGATGAGGATTTTGCGTTGAATGTGTGGTAAGACTAGACGGGATACAATTAGAAATGACAACATTAGAGAGAGAGAGTTGGGGTAGCATCTATAGTAGAAAAGATGGTCGAAACTAGACTTAGGTGGTCTGGACATATAGAGAGAAGACTTGTGGATTCTGTAGTTAGGAGAGTAGATTAGATGGAGGGGAGTCAAATCACTAGAGATAGGGGAAGACCTAGAAAAACTATAAGAGATACTATTAAGAAGGATCTAGAGATTAATTAGTTGGAGAAAGACATCGTTTTTGATGGAATATTATGACGTCGTTTGATTATGTATCCGATTCACTTGCTGGGATAAGACTTGGTTGTTGTTGTATGAAGTTATTTTCAACTGTTGCAGTTGTGTATGTAATCTCTACACTGTAATCACTGGTTCCTAATTTTGACTTAATTTTGAGGTTCTTTACCTTGGTGGTTTTCATTTAATTTAGTTCCTAGTGAAGGTTTAGTGTAGAATCATTACCGTAGTGTAATCACTCGATGAACTTGTGATAAATTGCATGTATAATATAATAGACTATGAAGTTATTGGAATTTCAACTGTTGTAGTTATGCATAGTTCTATAAACTTCACTCTCTTTGGTTTAGTATTGTCATATAGCGGCTATAGCGAACTGTTGTAGTTATGTATAGTTCTATAAACTTCACTCTCTTTGGTTTAGTGTTGTCATATAGCGGCTATAGCGCTGACATAGTGGAATTTGAACAAATTCATATTATTCCATGATACATTGTTTAGCACAAAGTGTTGTTTTTTTTTGAATCGGCAAAATTTATTAAAGCCGACCCCGCAAGATGCAAGGAACAGACAAAAACGGAACATACAATATGTGCTGCATATAGACGGAACACCCTCCCCCAACAAAAGCCAAAGCTAAAAAACTCCTCTAAACACCAAAACTGTTCGAGTACCTAGTTATGTGCTTGTAATCCGGAAAAAGCGGCTCCAAATTACAGAGCAATAGCTATAACTAGACAGTAACAAGCCAAACCCCAAAGCTTACGGATCCAAAAGGCACCCAAAAACTCTCCCACAAACTTCCCACAGCACAAAAGCCTAAAAACAGGAAGGACAACAAAAACAGGCAGCGCTGGTACACAGCAGCTGCCTTCGGCTGCAGCAGACAAAGTGTTGTTAAATAGCGGTGCTGTAGCACTATAGTGTAGTAGAATTTGAACAAACCACTATATTTTGCAATCTGCAATTGTAATACTGCCTTTAGATTAAGAATCGTTTGGTTGAATTTGTGATAATAAAATGTGTGTTGTAGATAATAAACTATTAAAATATTGAAATTTCAACAGTAACAGCTATCTATATTATCTCTAAACTGCACTCTCCATAGTTGAGTCAAATGGTTCCTTGTGGTGTTAGCGTATAGACTTTAGTAGCACTTGTTTGAAGTGGAATTTTCCTGGTTCTTCATTGGGCAAAAAGATGAATAAGCCATGAGACACTGACACTGATACATAGACACCGGTAACAATTTAAGAACACGAAAGTGACTGAATGTTATTAAATGTGTCGGTGTCGTGTCACTGACACATGACGGAAACCGAACGTGCTTTCAATCCAAAGTTATGATGCTACATAGTGAATAAGAGATGCCGACTTTGTTGTGAGATAGAAAGAACACTTTTTCCTGCTGGCTTTGGTAGTCAAAACTAAAAATTGATTTGTTTTTATGCTGCAAATGATTATTGTCGTAGTAGGCATATTGTGGTTTTGCTTGTTAGTATAATAATTTGCTTCTGAGATTAAATACCATTGTTGACAAGAAGAGTTTGTGTGCTTTTGTATCTGTATCAATGATATGTTTGAAAGAGAGATGAGAAAAATAATGAATGTGTGATGATTTTGGCATTGAATGGTTGAGATAATCAGTGAGTTCTTTACCATTCTGCAGGCATAAGCAAGTGATGTTGGAGGCCTATGATCGCCAATGTGATGAAGCTTCGAGAATATTTGCTGAATACCATAAACGTCTCTGTTACTATATAAATCAAGCAAGGGATGCTCAAAGATCAGGTGTGGATTCTTCTGTTGAAATGGCAAATAGTTTTAGTGCAAAAAATGAGAAGGAAGCTGTTTATTCTACTGTTAAGGGCAGTAAATCTTCAGATGATGTCATTGTCATTGAAACCACAAGGGAAAAGAATATTAGAAAGGCGTGTGAATCTCTTGTAGCTTACATGGTTGAGAAAATACAAAGTTCTTTTCCTGCTTACGAAGGAAGTGGCGTTCTAGCAAATCCTCAGGCAGAAGCAGCGAAGCTGGGGTTTGATTTTGATGGGCAAATTCCGGATGAGGTTAGAACAGTTATTGTGAATTGCCTAAAGAGTCCTCCCCAATTACTTCAGGCAATTACTGCATACACTTCTCACTTGAAAAGTCTATTATCCAGAGAAATAGAGAAAATTGATGTTAGAGCTGATGCAGAGATCTTGAGGTATCAGAAATCAGAATATATGTAGTTTCTTTTTTCACGTTTTGTTGATGCTCTTGTTAGTTCATCTGTGACTATAATTTTTTAAGGTTGGAGCTTATGTAGAAATCATCAATAATTGTTACTATATAATGCTTAACTTTCCCAAAAAATATCCGCCAAAATGCTAAATTTGCAAAACATTTAAAAGAGGCATACAATAATTTAGGTCCCCTGCCAACCAGAGTACAATAGTATGTTTGTATAAGTATGCAGTATGAATTCTCTGTTGGTATTATCTTATTAGCATGCTATTGATATAATTCAAACTTGCATATTTTCTATCAGGTACAAATATGAAAATAACATTGTTATGGATGTTTCCTCTTCTGATGGGAGCTCTCCTCTACAGTATCCACTTTATGGAAATGGCAAACTTGGGGCTGATGTGCCTCCAGGAGGAAGTCAAAATCAGCTCCTTGAAAGACAGGTCTTTATTCATCCTTAGACTGAATAGTTTTGTTGGCTTAAGTAGAGTTATTGAAGCAATGTTGTATGTTCACAGAAAGCTCATGTTCAACAATTTTTGGCTACTGAAGATGCACTAAACAATGCTGCAGAAGCAAGGGACTTGTGTGAAAAACTTATGAAACGTCTGCATGGAGGCACCGATGTTACTTCTCGTTCAATTGGGATTGGAGCCACATCTCAAAATGTTGGAAGTCTTAGACAACTTCAGGTATTATTCATTTAAAACTTATAGTGAATTAGGTCCTTTTTAAGCAAGTTAAATATATTTTTTGAATCTATAGTCACCTTTGTGTGTGATTCCTACTACCACCACAAAACTTCTAATAAACACTCCCTCCAGTTCTATATTTAAGCAAAAAAATATGTTGCACACAGATCAAGAAATCAACAATTTTTATATATTTTTGTTGGTATAGTAAAAAAATTAAAACACGTCCCAAATTACCCTTGTCTGTGTTCAGTTATTAGCCTATATATGTGAATTAACACGATGTTCAGTGGAATATTCACTTTACAATGTAAATGTGGCGATTAAAAGAAAAGACAGACCTTTATGCTCTGTAATGGGAAGAAGTGGCCGTCCATCTTATCTTCTTCTTGGAAGATGGTAGCACACAGGAATCTGATTTAACTTAATAAATGTGTTATTGAAAATAGTAGGCCAACTTAAATTAAATGAAGTTTAATTTAGGAAAAATAGTTTTGATATAGTAAAGTTTTGTTGAAAGTTGCTTATGTTTTAGACCGAGACATTTGCTTTTTTATGCTTCTATTTGAAACCGGAGGGAGTAATTAATAGTTCAATTACCAGTGTTTATTCAGACATTGTCTTAAGCTGCTTTGGACATGTATATTATATAGCTTTTGATATGTTTACATGATTGATTTGGTTATACTACATTCTGAGAAAGAAATAGATACAACTATGCAAAATTTGTTTTTATGACAGATTTCCTTTGGTTAAGCTTTTCACATCTAATTATTTTGAGGTAGCCTGTAAATCTGATTTGATAATTTGGCGTTCTAAAGTAAGAAATATATTTTTGATATAGTTCATGAGGGAAGATTATGAAATTTGATATTCCCAGTAAAATTGAATTAAAAACCAGGGAAATTATGAACACTTGTTTATCTAAGATTTATTGTCTTTAAACTATCAACATCCCAACATGTTTAATTATGAAAATATTGTTTTATATTAAAAAATTTATAGTAGGGTAGGAGCAATAAATAATTTATCTTTTTCTATCTCCGATGAATCTTTGCTTTTAATAAGTTCAATTAAATTAGTTAGGTTCCATTTTTATTTACCAATACTCTTCAAGAATTAGGATTTTCTGCTGTTATGAGTTGGAAGAAAAAAAGGAAAGAAACTTTTTGTCCTGTTCTGTTCTATCCAATTATGAATGCTAGAAATATCTTTTTACCTCAATTTATGGTGGGAGTTTAGCAGCTTATACTTCTTACATGTATTCAGCTAGATGTTTGGGCAAAGGAAAGAGAAGTTGCTGGTTTAAAGGCAAGTTTAAACACCTTGATGTCTGAAATACAACGCTTGAATAAGTTATGTGCCGAGAGGAAAGAAGCTGAAGATTCTCTGAAAAAAAAGTGGAAAAAGATTGAAGAGTTTGATGGTCGTAGATCAGAGCTTGAGTCCATATACACCGCACTTCTTAAAGCGAATACGGTAAAGTTCAACTATTTCATTAATTTCTGTATTTACGGAATGTGACTGCTGTACTTATTGCTAAGCCTTGGGTAATAATGGTACTCTGTTTGGATCCTAGGATAATATATTTGTCCGTGTGGCCATGTTGATGCATTTTGTTATTTGATATATGTATTGGCTACCTAGACAATGGATATTTGTAGTAAATTTGCATATACCGTCCTACCGGGCCTTAATGGTATTCGTTCCCCTTAATGGTATTCGCATTATTTTTTTTATAAACAGTTCATTGATTTTTGTTTTCTTATATATTGCAGGATGCTGCTTCATTTTGGAGTCAGCAACCATCGACTGCAAGGGAGTATGCTTTAAGCACTATAATTCCAGCATGCTCTGCTGTTGTTGAGACTTCAAATGGTGCAAAGGATCTTATTGAGAAAGAAGTTTCTGCCTTTTATCGGAGTCCAGATAATAGCCTCTACATGCTTCCTTCTTCACCACAGGTTTATAATGCTCTAACAGATACTTGTTCATTGTTACAAATGTTAGAATAGACACATTGTTCTGAGTTTTTGGATCAGGGAGCCAAAAGTACACCTCCATAAAGATGCTATGGAGGTGTACTTTTGGATCTTCCATTTCTACCGTTTGGTAGTCATAGTTTCCGAATTCATTTAAATATAACTCAAATGGAATGGGTATCTAGTGTTTAATAATCAACAACATTGATAGAAGAAATATATTCTGATGAAACTGAAAGAAGGAAAATACAAATGGGGGGTGGATATGATATTCTCCAAATACGAAAGCTCAAGATACAATGAGGAAAATTAATTGAATGCAGTAAGGCAGCTTAATTTTTGTGTATCAGGAATGGCAACTGCTTTAAGAAGAATGAGAAGTTGTAGATATAACCCTATCCTATAACAAGTCTAGGAGCAAGAGACTTTCTGAAGCTCGGTGAATTTGAGCTGGCTAAGGAAATTACCGAGGATTTTTCAGAGAACAATTCTCTGATTACTCTACGAGAGTCGGAAAGTTGCATGTGTGAGAAGTGGTTGAGTGAGAAAGTTGGGAGTGAGAGGAGAAGAGGTGTATTTTTTACTTTGGAGTTTAGCAAGTGACAATATTTTAGATTGTTCTCCTAAACCTTGTCCCTTGTTTTGCTCTGTCTGTCCCATGATCAAGTTTTAATTTTAATACTAAAAATTTTCTGTGCTATATTCCTACCTCTTTTAGCAAATCAAATGAATCCTAATACATTTTTGAGAACGGGGAACTTTTAATACTTTAGAGACCTTTGCTTTGTATATATTAATAAACTATCTCATATATAAAGGTCTGCTTCAACTTATATTTATCATATATTCTGGTTCAGGCACTGCTTGAGGCCATCGGGTCCAGTGGATCATCTGGACAGGAAGCAGTTGCAAATGCAGAAATAAGTGCGGCTATTTTGACAGCAAGAGCCGGTGCTAGGGATCCGTCGGCAATTCCATCAATATGCCGGGTTTCATCTGCACTTCAGTATGCTGCTGGTGGTGAGTATACTATTATTGTTCATGTACTGAAAGGCTCTTTCCTGGTGCACGGTCCACCACTACCATAGATGTCTGATATGGAGGGGATGGAAGTTCTTGTTCTTGGATGAAATAGATGTCAGAAACTTGTCTAATACCTAACAAAACTATTGAATCTGTTAGTTTTGATACATTTTGAAATGAAAATCCGTTATAAAATATTTTCATTTCATTCCTTGCTCAATATTTGTCCTTTACATTACTATTGCATATTAATTTTGTCAACTTACAAACGTAGTTTCAAAGGTATTTACTATTGGTGCTATGCATATATGTGGCTCAAATCTATTCTAATGTAGTAAATGATTTTCTTAATGCGCAGGCTTGGAAGGTTCAGATGCTGGTCTAGCATCCATACTGGAGTCCCTGGAATTTTGCTTGAAACTTCGTGGTTCAGAAGCTAGTGTTTTGGAAGATTTATTAAAGGCTATTAATCTTGTCCATATTAGACGGGATCTTGTGCAAAGTGGTCATGCCTTGTTGAATCATGCCTACTTTGTTCAACAAGACTATGAAAGGTAGATATGAATTCAACCCCCGAATCCTACCCGCGTTCATGGTTAATAATTTAGCGAATTCATTTATGCGTGTCCAAGAGAAAAAGATGTAGTTAATATATTTTTCCATCTCTTTTAGATTCACACCTTAATAATTTGTTGGAAGCTTTCTCTTCATTTCTGACATTTGATATAATGATGCAGGACGACCAATTTTTCTTTAAATTTGGCAGCAGAACAAGAAAGAGCTGTCACGGGAAAATGGTTGCCTGAACTCAAAACTGGTGTTTTGAACGCTCAGCAGAGTTTGGAAGCTTGCAAATATGTTTGGGGATTGGTGAGTTACTGCTGTTATTGTTATAAGATTGATATCCCTTAAAGCAGTGCTGAAAATTTCAGGAATGACTAGATGCAACTTCTGCTAAGCATGTTTTATTTACATATATTGCTATATTATAAACTTCATCACAATTGTTAAATTTCATATGCAATCTCTTGGTGCATTAACTGTTAATATTTCCATTTCTATTCTTACGTTGCAACTTCTTCTGCAGCTTGATGAGTGGTGGGAGCAACCGGCATCAACGGTTGTCGACTGGGTGACAGTGGATGGGTCAAATGTAGCTTTCTGGCATAATCATGTGAAAAAGCTTCTCACATGTTATGATCAGGAGCTACTATTGTGAATAGAATTGTAATGCACGTACAGTAACTTAAATTTTCTCAAGTCCCAGATTGTCTAAACAATTCCCACTTTGCTATCAACATTGAGGACTTTATATTCTTCAGCCTTGAGGTGCTGTGAAGCATCCGGTACTTCAAGCAGTTACTTTGGGATGGAATGTGCAGCTGTTGTTGTTATTGATAGACCAAGAAAACCACAATTACAAGAAAGAAACCTCTCCTCCACCTGTTGATTTTGTTAGATTCCCTCCTCTGTCTTCAGAAGTGTCGTGTGTATTATAACTTAATAGCCATTTTAGAATTTAGGTGGTAAGTTGAAATGTTCTTTATAATTGCATGTGGTTAATGGTTTTGAATACTCCGATTGTAGAGCTCTGTAAATTGATTTAATGTGTGCCAGATGGTTGAAGTTGAAAACATTCCATATTCAATTTCATTTACTGCACACTGGTACTGTTGGACACAATTAGTGTCGTTTAGAAAACATTAAGTCTAGTTAAAGGTAGACTTATGGATGAGATTTCTTGTTTTGTAAACAAACAAAAACACTTTGTAGAAGAGTCCTGAGTTCATATTTTATATTGCTAATTTATTTTGGTAATCCTATTGATTTATCTATTTTCTTTGTGATGGAAATATTATTAATTCAGTATGAAATAAAAAAATGAAGTATATTGGTTTGGTTCGATTCTGGATTATGAATGATGTGAAATCGATATTTGAATCAATTGTAATCGGGTTTGATTGATTTGTTTCAGTATAGAACTGAACATGACAAAAATTGAACCAATTAATTTGTTTGGATTTGATCTCCGGTTCATGATTTGACAAAAATTGAACCAATTAATTTGTTTGGAAATTAACCTTTTCATATGAAGATCGTGACCAAGTTGACATTACTGTTTTTCGTGAATCACATTAATGGAACAATATATTTTCTGCTCACTGCTACAATAATCATTTGGGTTATGGTTTAAACTTTAAAACAGTACATTTATCCGTGAGAAGCAGGGTATGTAAAATGAAGCATAATAAATGTGATACTGACCACAAATTGGTTGGCTAAGTTTCAAGGAATGTGGTTGGTTGGTGCAAACCTGTGAACTTCAAAGACTATAATTCTTTTTCATGGAGTGTATAAGCAAATACTTCTTTGACAGTACATTATTTTTTACAATGTTACATTGCACATGTTACTCCAGTCCATCCACATATATAACTTCTAAAGTACATTAGCACATTGACAAATTGAAGTTTCGGTACAATTGCTTTCTTAATTATTAAATTAATGATTATTTTTAGTACTAAAGATTTAGAGAACCAAACAACTGAAAAAGACATATTCTAGATTTTTTTTTTGAAACAGCATATATTATTAAGGCTCTCTGCACAAGACAAACGTAGGAGACCAAAACCACAATACAAGGTGCCGTATATAGGCGGCACCGCAACACCCACAAACAGAAAAACAGAAACTGAATAAAAGGCCACGCAACTGACAGATAACACTAACAGAAACTGTGAGGAAAACAAAAGCACAAAATCCCTCAACCGAAGTAGCAAGCAGCAAACAAAGCCAGTACCCGCAAAAACATCGCCCTGGACTTCCATCAACTCAACAAAACGGTCAGCAGCACCTAAAAAACACTACCTCACTAGAGGTAGTTTTTCTATTTCTGAAAAGTCAAAATGATATTGATAAAATAGGTCTAACACAGAGTACAAGACATACTTTTGTAAAGCCAAGTTTACCAACTCTTACATTAATGAAAAACAGAAAGTGAATCTCAAGTTAAGATTGTATGAACTCTCTCAAACTATCTCTTAGATCACAGCAGTGTATAAATTCTCATATGCATTAGGCTATGACAGCAACTATCACTCCAAACATACACAACCTGATAAAACAAAATTAAAAAAGAAGTACACATACATGCCAAGATTTGGATTTACAACTTGGCAACCGAAAAACCTTTCATTTTCAGCAGCTTCATATATTATTCACCTGATATCTATAGCCAGGATTTGGATTTACAAATTGGCAACCAAAAACTCTTTCATGTCTCAAACTTCTCAACCAATCCTCTGCCTTAAAAGTTAGAACCAACCCGATTTACCACCAATTCTCATGCCCTGCTTTGAATATGAAAACAGCACATGTATTATAAGTGCATCTCATTATCCAAGCAATTAGTAGGCACTAACCACTCAATAGACTTATCTATCCAAAGACGGAAACAAAATTGCAGGATATGTGAACTTTAAAGGTCGGATAGAATCTGTAAATGGTCCAGAATTCTTATCCGTGAGCTTAAATTATAATCGCTGCAGTTTCACAGCAACAATATACACCCCATTTGATCACATTAACAACTAAAAGGCGCAGACCATGACTTGAAGATTATAAAGTTACTATATAACAAATTTCCAGTGGCATATACTGTTAGAATCTTATCCCCCCTCAAGAAGGATCATCTTTTTTGCTCAAAATCGATGCCTTTTGGTATCTCAATTTATCAATTTCCCGTACTAGGTAATCTAAAGTCGTATCTGTAACATGGTTAGGCGTGCATCCAGCATCGATCATCATTTTTAAGAACTTATAAGCATCCTTCAGTCGGCCAGCCTTGCTGTGAATTTCAATCAAAGTATTATAAGTGACAACATCAGGATTTATCCCGCTGCTCTTCATTTGCTCAAAGAACTTGTTCACCTCGTCGATTCGGCCTGCCTTCCCCAAAGCATTAATGAGAGTGTTGTACATAACTATGTCAAGATAACCTCCCTGCTTCAGTAGACCGTCAAGAACAGCACTGGCTAGATCTGCTCTTCCCATCTTTCCTAAACCTTGAATTATCATATTGTATGTCGCAATATCGGTCGGGCAGAGCTTTTCTCCCATTTCACTCACAATAGCCCAAGCCTCATTGAAATAGCCCTTTTTGACGAATGAGCTCATGATAGAATTATATGTATAACTGACAGGATCCACGCCCGCGTCGGTGAAAATCTCAAACAATTTGCAAGCGAGACTTAACTTTCCCTTCGACAAAAATATAGACAGGAAAGTATTCACCATATCAACATCAAAGGAATCAGACCCTTTTTGTTGAACTCTCTGTCCACGGTCAGGAGTAAACATTCGAGAAGCATTGCCAGTTGAATTCACAACACGCTTGGCCAATTTATCCATGTGTGGAGACGATGACCACTCATCGATTTGTTCAGACGAAGTTTCTACCTCAGCATCCTCATCTCGGGAACGAGTTATGAAACTCATGATCTCACTAAGACCTCCTTTGGAAGGGAACATTGATGAGTAATCCTTTTCCTTGGAATGAAAATTATTGATAGAAGCTTCCATTCCAGCCTTCCACCTGAGAACACCAGGTAACAAATCGCCTTCCCTGACATGCTTGATGAGCCTATCAGTCCATTCCCAACGACCGTACTTATGAATCCCAATCAAGAGAGACGTTATCGTTACAAGGTCAATAGAAAACCCTCTAGCTTCCATTTCCTCCACCAACTCCAAAGCCTCTTCCAATAGACCCTCTTTACAAAGTTGCAATACAACAATGCTGTAAGTAATCCCATCCACAAATTGACCTTTCTTCTTAAGATCACAAAAAAGCATATAAGCAGCTTCCGATCTTCCATTCTTAATAAGTCCATGAATCAGAATATTATAAGTCGAACAAGAAGCTTTCACCCCTTCTTGAGCCATTTTCTCAAACATCTGACACCCTTCATTAACCTTCGCAGCCTTGAATAAACCATCCAAAACACAATTATACACAAGCACACCAGGACGAAACCCATTATCCTTCATCTCATTAAAAATCCTCAACGCCACATCCATCCTATAAGTCCTACAACAACCCCGAACAAGAATCGAGTAAGTAAACTCATCCGGTTCATAACCACACCCTTTAAGCTCATCCCACACAATAAGCGCATCATTAATCTTCCCAACCTTACAAAGAACCGACAAAACCGAATTATAAGTACACATATCAGGTCCAAACAAATTCTTATCCTCCTTCATCTCATTAAAAAGCTTCATAGAAGTAACCAAATCACCCCAAGAACCAAAAGCATGAATACAAATATTATAACCCCACAAATCAAAATCAAAACTTTTCCTTTCCCTCAACTTATTAAACACATTCTCAAACTCTTCCTTCATCCGGGCTTTTCTTAAAACCGAAAGCAAGTAATTCGACGAACAAACGATAACAGAATCCAAATTCAAACAATCATTATCATCACCAAGTGTCATAATATTATTAAAAATTGATAAAGCAAGTGGAATTTGATTATTCTTTATAGAAGCAATTAACAGAGAATTATAAATAAAAGGTGTAGTACCAACAGGTTGAAGATTTTGTGTTTGAATATAATCCAAAATATCAATAACAAAATGAAAATTTTTAGTATTATTATTATGAGAAACACCAAATTTAATAAGAAAATTGAGGAGGGTATTAAACGAATTCGAATCGAAAACAATACCATTTTGTTTCATGGAATGAAGAAGGTGAGGGAGGTGTTGATGGAGGAGTGAAAAAGGGGTTTTGGGGTTACAAAGATTGTTGAAAATGAGTGAGTAAGAGAGTGAAGAATGATGAATGTTGTTGTTGGAATTGAAGAAATTGAGTTTGTGAGAAATGTGAAGTGATGGGTTTGAGAGGATTTTGTTGATTAGGGTTTGTGTGAGATTGGTTTGTGGTGGTGTTTGTGTTGGGTTTTTTGAAAGGGTTTTGGTTATGGAAGCTACAGTGAGTAATTCTGAAACTTGTTTCCATGTTGAAGATGAAGATGAAGATTTTGATGATGTTTTCATTGGTTTTTGTTTGGTTTGTGAAATTAACTATGATGTGTTGGAATTGTTGTTTCTCATCGGATAGAACATGGTGTTGCAGGTTCTTCGTTCTGTCTTCTTCAATTGCCGGTTCTTTGTGTGTGGAACTATTGCTACCTCGTTCATTTCAGCTTTCGGTGGATTATAAGGTGAGGGAGCAAGTAAGTCTCATTGGTGCACTGTTTTTTATATTTTATTAGATCTTTAAAATTGATTTAAGGGTTTAGATTTTATTGAAAAAGAGAGAGTAACACATATACCTTGTTTCACCCAATCCCTCCTCCTAATTGTCTTGTTCAACAAAGGGCTTCTTCACTTCCACGAAACCGTGATCTTGCTATTGATGAATCTCAAAATCTTCTCATATTTGATGAACATGTAGACGGTTGTCTCTTACCAACACAACCCAACAATGATGATCAAGTTTGCAATAAAATAAAAATCCTGGCTATTCATGTATAGAAAACATAAGATCTGCATGAAAATTGAAGCAAATACAAAATTGACAATAAAAATCATGGTTGTTTATGAATAAATTATAAGATTTCGAATGATTGTGTTTTTACCAATTGCCAATAAAAATTAAATAGAATCTTTAAATATAGAATGTTAAAAGTTGTGAAATTTGTTTGAATTGTGTTTTTTAATCAACTGTCAAGTTTCAACCGTTGTTACAAGGTTTAACGATTTTTTTATTTAGGGTTTTCTTTTCCCATTGTTACAAGGTTTGAAGTTTCTTTGATTTGGGTTTTCTCTTTCCAATAGAAAATGAAAGAAGACATTAAGGAAGCAAGAGAAAGAGGAAGGTTTTGCTGGAAGAAAAAATAAGGGAGAGGAAGGATTAGGTGGAGGAAGACATATGTGTTACTCTCTTTGTTTCAGTAAAATTTGAGCCGTTAGATCATTTTTAAACATCTAATGGTATATTATAAAAGGTACACCGGTGAAAGACTTAATTGCTCCATCACCTTAGAATCCACCTGAAGACTAATCTATTTATAATTTCTTCTTTTTGGTTTTGTTTTTGAAAGGTTACGCTCCCCCGTCCCATCATAGGTGAGAGCCATTTGCATAAAAATATTTTTTTAATTTTTTTTTGGCACAAGCTAAAATGAGACATATTAATAACACTGGTGAAACACCTGCATAAGACGTGCAAAAGTGAATCACCGTCCATTATTTACAGCAACAATGAGCCACAAAACGAAAGGCTCCCCAAAAAACAGTCAAAATAAATTAATGGCGAACACCCATACAAAGAAGCGGATGTGTCGACTAATCATAATAACAATAATTAAAAGAGATGTGTTTTGCTTTCATCCACAAAAAAGAATTGAACTTGATTTTCTCAAATAGAACATAAGGATGTGATGCTTCATTTTGGAGTATACGGTCGTTCTGGTCTTTCCATATCACCCAAACACAAGCATACCATATACCTTGCAAATAAGAATGAGTGTTACGCGGTAGTCCCGCCATATAACAAAACTGAAAGTGATGGTCAAGTAATTCATAAGGGAGTACCGAATGCAAGCCTAACCAACTAGACACATAAGACCATAACGTAGATGATGTACCGCACAGTAAAAATAGGTGGCGGGCTGTTTCCAAAACCTCACAACCGACCACACACAAAGAACCTGTGGTGTGGAGTATATTCCTCCGTAACAAATTGGCTCGTGTCGGAAGATGATTACGAAAAAGGTGTCATATAAATATAGACACTTTTGGCGGTATGCGCTTATGCCAAACATTATCAACAAGACTCCTGTCTGCTTGATCCCCGTAAGTAGTGATAAAGAGGTAAGCCTCCCGCACCGAATATCCGTGAATGGTATCAAGTGTCCATCTTCATGTATCAGTAACATTAACCTGTAAAACAAAGTTATGTAATAATAATGAACACTCCCTCACATTCTCCTCCTCCCAAGCTAGTAAACGGTGTCTCCAAACCCACCCTCTTCCTCCTTCGCCCTACCCCTCTCTCTCCACCTCAGCCACTGTACACTCCTTATTTACAGCCAAATCAAAAAGTCGAGGAAATTTGGAAAGGCGACTCCCCGACCCAATGATCGAACCAAAATAAGGTGCTATAACCATCTCCTACAACCCGTCGAATGTTACCTTCAAACCAATTTCCCATTATCTCACAAACTCCCCCATGAACATTACAAAACATCCTCCACCATGACGAACCTAATTTGCCCCCTCCTTCAATTGGCCACCCTCCTCACCATAACGTGCTTTTAAAACACGGTACCACAACCCCTCTTTATCCACCAATACCATTTCCCCAACAATGACAAGTTAAACTCTCCCAACCTCCTAACCCCCAATCCTCCATCCTCCTTTGAAACACAAATAGAGTCCCATTTTATCCAAGTTATTTTCCTATTATCCACACCCCCCAAAAAAAATCTTTTAAAAATAGATTCGATAGAAGAAATTATACCTACAAGGGCCTTGAAAAAGGAAAGAAAGTAAACCGGAAGCGAAGAGAGGACAAATTTCAGCAGTATCAGACGGCCACCGAAAGACAAGAACTTATTACTCCATGATGATAAGCGAGCAACTATACGATCAATCACGGGTTTCCAAAAACTCAATTTCCTAGAATCCCCGCCAATAAGAAGTCCCAAGTACACAAACGGAATTGACCCCCTTCTACAATTCATAACCAACGCCGCCTCTGCCAACCAAGAATCAGTAACATTAACACCGGTGAGCATACTTTTGTGGAAGTTAACTTTTAATCCTGAGATCTCCTCAAACAGAAGCAATACCGCACGCATAGAATGCACATTCAGCCAACTCTTTTCACCTATAATGAGAGTGTCGTCAGCGAACTGCAAGTGTGTGAGTCGCACCTCCCCTACTCGGCGCATACCATAACCTTGGAAGAGATGCGCTTCAACCATTGCCTTCATCAAAATGTTAAAACCTTCGACTGCCAACAAGAATAAGAACGGTGAGAGAGGGTCCCCTTGGCGAAGGCGCCACTCCATCTTAAACTCATATGTAGGATATCCATTGACGAGAACCGACGTTGTTGCCGTTCCCACACATTCTGATATCCATTTCCACCATAAAGTTGGAAAGTTCATGTTACTCATCACTGAATCAAGATAATTTAAATCCACCGAGTCATGAGCTTTTCAAAATATACTTTAAACATGAGAAGTTCCTTGTTCAAGCGCCTAGCTTCATCAACTGCATCATTGGCAATAAGAATTTCGTCTAATATTTGCTTTCCTTTAACAAAAGCAGATTGAGACTCAAATATGACACTACCAAGAACACCTCGAAGTGTATTTGCCAAAACCTTCGCAAGCACCTTATACATACACCCAACAAGAGATATTGGCCGATAATCATTGAGTTATTGAGGGCTGCTCACCTTTGGTATCAACACGATAAAAGTAGAATTCACTCCCTTCGTCAGTTTTCCATTTATATGAAATTCCACAATAAATCTCATAAAATCATCTTTCAGCATGTCCCGAAATTGTTTGATGAATTCAAAGCTTACACCATCCGGCCCCGGGCTCTTAAAGTTATCACAGTCCCAAACCGCCTGCTTCACCTCTTCGACCGAAAAAGGTTTGGTTAAGTTGCCGGCTTCTACATAAGATAATTTTCGGAATGGAAGATCAGTCACTCCCAACCTAACCACTTGAAGATGTCGAAAATGATTAGAGTAATGATTGAAAACCGCAGCTCTGATGTTATAAACCCCTTCAACATTGACTCCATTGACAATCACCAAATTAATATTATTACGCCGTCGTCGTGATGACATAATTTCGTGAAAGAATTTTGAATTTTCATCTCCTTCCTGTAACCATTTCAATCGCAATTTCTGCCAATTAATGCTACACTGAACCCGAGACAATGAGTGCAAGTTTACTGATAAATTCTGAAGTTCCTTAACCTCCTCTTCTACTAGCGCATCTGTCTCTGCTTTGGAATCAAAAAATGAAATTCGATTTTTGACTGACAAAACTTTACCCTCCATATTTTGAGAATGATGTTGATGCCATTCTTTTAAACTTGTTTTCATCATTTTCAGCTTCTGTTTCAACACATATCCACCCCAACCATGCACGCTGAAGGAAGCCCACTTTTGATGCACAAATTCACTGGAACCAGAGTAACCAGCCCAACATTTGAGCATCTGCAAGGGTCACGGTCCCCCATTCGCTTCATCAACATGTAACACCAAAGGAACATGGTCAAAGAGACCACGTTGATACGCTACTTGAATACAATTAGGCCACGCCTCACACCACTTCTCAGACAATAAAAATCGATGTAGTCTACTCATGGAAATGTCGTCACCGCGATACCAAGTATATAAACGACCACATATAGGCAAATCTATCAATAAAGTGTCTACAATAGAAGTATTAAACATGTTTGCTTCCATTTGTCTGAACACTGTACCCCTCTCCTTTCTCTCCTCCATACAACGAACATAATTAAAATCTCCACAAACACAGACACATAAATCGACTTTACTAGCAACAAAGGAAGTGAGCCGCTCCCACAAGTTTCTCTTGGCCAACATATCGCATGGCGCATATACATTAATAATAACAATATCTTCACCAGTAAGAATGACCCTTCCGTTGATAACAAGGGCATGAGCAAAACTTGTAGAGGACCACACATTAATAAGATAATTGTTCAAAACCGTTATCAAACCACCTGAAGCACCAACTAACGATTGAAAAGAATAACCATAAGGTGCATCCCCCCAAATCGCTTTTATCAAATTATCATCAACATAGCTTAACTTTGATTCCTGGATACACAACACGAAAGGATTCTTCTCTTGAACCAAACGCCAGACCTCCACCTTCTTCTCCACTCCGCCTAAACCCCTCACATTATAAGAAAGGACCTTCATTACAACCACCCTCCACCCCCGCCCTCCAACTCCTCTCCAATCAGCACCCTTCACCATCAAACCACCCCCCTCTTGCACCCTCTTCCTCCATCTCACTCCCACCTGCTGCCCTCCACTCTCTCCTTCTCTCCTTAGTTAGCAAATTAAAACTATTATTAGGGTCACCGTTAAAACTAACTCCAATAACTCGACCTGTCTCCTTAACATCTGTCTTCACCACCTCCGGTTTCTCATGCATCACAATCCAATTTTTCCAATCCTTGTTAATAGAAGAATTAGAATTCTTTGATGACTGTGACGTAGGGATATCCACAGACTTTAGTGTTATAGAGGACTTACGTGCTTTCCGTTTTCTATCTCGCTGCTTTAAAATTTTCATAATTTCTTTTCTATCACCTGACGACATACGTGCAATTCTTTTTAAAAAAAAAACCAACAGAATGCTTGAAATTGTTGGAAATCTTCTTCTTAATATGCTGTTTCGGCCTAGTAGGAGCACCACTCTCAATTTGTACCAAATTACTGTGAGCATCACCAATAAAATTCTTAGATGTTGTTGCATTATCACCGCCATCAATTGTCTTGCTAGGTAACCAATCTAAGCTCCAAGGGCCATGGTGTTGAGACCGAACCGGACTCCCTGATTGCTGCAAATCAACGTGCTTCATTTTAGTGTCATTACCGTCAAGAAAGTTTACATGTACCAAAACAGTCGTTGCTGTATTTTTCTGTTTCTTGCAAGAATTTGTTTCACACCCTTTGTAACATCAAAGACCTCAACTTCTTCTACGTCAAAATGTTTCCCCTCTTTCCCTTCATGGGCACTCCTTTCCCTGTGCAAATCATTCACCAAATCATCTAGCTCCCACTCCCCTTGTACCTCCTCCATATTGTTAACATTATTAGATTGAAGTAATGCTTCCGGTCTAGAGTCGTATTCCACCTCAGTCAAAAATGAATCTTCCCCCAAATTACACCCCCATTCTTCCACCATCTTAATACTATAAAGGCTGCCATCTATAAGAACATCCGAAGAGGTATTCAAAATTTCCAATTGAGTCGTAGAAATCAGAACACGTGCAAAATCTAACCAAGCTCTATCCACCGTACACAAATCTGCTCGGACAAACTGCCCAACATTCATCACACAAAATTTGAAAAAAGCATTGTTCCAAGCATGAACGGGCACACCGTAAACTCGTAGACATGCCCCCCGCTCATATGTGACATCCGATGCCGACCACATATGAATATTGCCGAACAACATAACAAAGAAATGAAGTGCATCGTTGAATACATGCCAAATATCTTCCCCACCGGTATAATGTAAAAACACCCTATCACCTCCCATTGGAGTAACAACCACATGATTGAAACCGGCATCTTCGACCTTTAGTTATAAAGCCAATATCGAGTCCTCCATTAACGCTGTAGCAACCATACCTGATGTTCCCCATGTACGGTCTTCTAACAAAGATGTGTACCTTGGAATAAACCGCAAATGACCTTTCTGCTTCAATTCAGTCTTACGGTCTACAGATTTAGCTGTGACAGGAGGCTCCTTCTTTCTGAACCACGTTCTCCCTCATCCTCCACTGCCACTGAAGCTTCCTCCCCTACCCTTTTCACCGTTTTTCCGTCGTTTCCCCCCTCCCTCACCTCCTCCTTCCCATCATTCTTAACGTCTCCCTCACCTGTTTGTTTCCCAACAACCCTTATATTTTTAACTCCCTCACCCGTCACCCTCACCACAACCCTACCTTCCTCCTCCCTCTTCCTCCCATCACCATAACCCTCAAAAGAATCAGAAGCAAACCTGTCGAAACGAGCCTCTCGTGCCCAAATTCGACACTGGCATATCCATACATTGTTCAACGCAAGGGCCAATTTATCTTTGTTCTTTACATTCAGAAAACGCAAAAAACCATAAGTCTGACCTCGAAAGTTATGTTTTCGTGCAATGTAAATGTCTGATAAAGTACTGCAGACTTCGAAAGATTGACGTAGTTGAAACACCGGCATAAAGTCAGGAAAAATTGAGAAATAGAATGAGACTTTACTTCCTGTAGCATCTACAGATACGACATCATCACCGACCTGCTCGCTAACCATATTGCGCCCGTCCTCATGATAATTGTGTTCTCTAGCATTCTTGGAAACCCTATCATATGTGCCAAAACAACCTGTTGAGACCGTGATTGATACCTTGATTGCCTGCCATGATCTTTTGTTGCTCGCTGATCCCTAACCCTAACCTGAACCCTTCCTCCATGTCGTTCTGATACTTCTGAACTATCCCATCTTCGTGCTTCCGGTTGTGTCGCTTTCCTCTTTCTTGACCGAACCACTGACTAATCTCCCTCATCCCCCCCCCCCCCCCCCCCCCCCCTTTTGCCACCCTGGTTGGACCCCTAACCCCCAGTGTTTCTCTCCGCCGGTGAAAAGCTCCGGCGCGGTTGCCCTATGTGTGCCCTAGGATGGCTGCCTCTCTCTCTCTCTCTAAAATCTCTCATGTTTTTTTTTCAATCATTTCACTTTTCAATATATTATTAATTACTTTTTTTTTTCAATTATAACTTTAAAGGAAATGATAAAGAATGTCTTTGATGCATTGGTTAATATAACATAAATAGAAATAACAATAGTTAGTTCCACACACAAAGTGTCATAGACACTCTTTTCTTAATAATCTCTTTAATATTCACTCTTTAATTCGAAGAAATTTATGTAAGTCTTATATTTTAGAAATGGATCCCATAAATATTGTTGAAAGAATTTCACTCAATAAAAGATTAAGTAATGAAGAGAGTGTTGGAAAGACATCATTCTTAACATTTTTCAACTCCAAAATATAACTCTTGTAAAACCATGGTAGTTTAAGTGATTATGATAAATTTATTGGGAATCCAAACATGCTATAAAGTACAAATACTTTACACAATATAAGTAGAAATTTTTTAAAATTCAAAATATGATATCGTTATGATATGTCAATAAAAAAATTAAATTTAAAATTAAATAAAATTTCTATCATAAGAAAGTATAAATTCTTTGAAAACAAGAAAAAGTGAGTAAAATAAAATAAAATAGAAGGCCAACTAAATCTAATGACCTAACTAATGACTTCTTTAAAATAAACTAGAACTTATATCCGTGCTACCGCCCGGGTCATGAACAATGAAGAAGTTAATATATTGCAATATGATTCATTACATAGATAAGAAAACAACATAAACAATATTTTAGGACATACAACAGTTGCTCACACATTTTGGAATATCTCTTTATACACTACATTTGAAGTGATGTTGATATAATCCGCATTGTCATTCGTTAATAATATCTTCAGACCATCTCTTGATGTAACACGTGATTACTAAAAAAAACGCAATTAGTATATAAGAAAAAACAAAACAAAAAATCAATTGAAAATTGGGTCATTGAGGTCATACCATAGTAAGGCCCAAATTAGGAGTTATACAATATCCTAAATTGTAAATGAAATTCTGCTCTTCTCCCAACAAGTTTTGCTCCTACCAAAACAAAATAACTAAAATACCTCTGTGTGAGTTAACTAACGCAAGTGTCAATTATGTCTTAGTTAACACACGTTGCGTGACTTAAGTAACACAAGTGTAAAACACTGCGTGAGTTAAGTCACGCCTACTGATATATTAGTACAACATTGGATGTTGTACTTATGTGCATTCAATGCAAACAATGTCATTAATGACCCGTAATCTTTACACACTCATAATTGAATCGAATTACGTCAGTTTAACAACAAAATCACATAATCGCACGTGAAAGATCCAAATTACACAAATTCATCGTTCATCACACAATCACATAATAATGCATAAACGATCCAAACGATCCAAATTACACAAATTCGTCGTTAATGATCCGTAATCACTTAATAACACTTAATGACACGTAAACGATCCAAATTACACCAATTTATCCAAATTACATCAATTTCAGACCACCGGCCAACCAACGTGAGTTAACTCACGCACCGGCCAATGGTGCGTGACTTAAGTCACGCTGAGCTATTAGGTGCGTGAGTTTAAGTCACGCAATATGACTTAACTCACACAGGAGTATATTTAAAAAATCAGTTAGGCGCGAGTGTTTTGTGTTAAGTAAAGAGCAGAACTCTTGTAAATGAGACGTGGTTCTTAGGCCTCTTAACATTATGTTAAAAAATCTTTTTCAAGAGTTATCTATAGAAGATGTTAAAACTATAAAAAAAAACCTCCAAAGATTATCTCCCAAAATGATTTTAGGGAACTTGGAAGACATTACAAATGCCTAAAAAGCACAGTTCATTACAAATACCACTACTACTACATAGCCGCATCACATGCTTTGATATCACCGCCACTTCTGCTTAAATGTAGTTCTTATTCTACACTAGTTTAGATCCCCGTTGTCCGGAATGTTAAATAAGTTTGTGTGTACGAATACACGTGTAAGTATATTAAATTGAATTTATTTAAATTTATAATTATAATAATATCTTAAAAATAAATATAAATGGTGAGATGAATGTCCAATGCAAGAATAAAAAGTGTAACAAAATCAATAATGAAATAGCCCAAGTGGTAAGAGTTTTGGGTTCCTTTAAACATGTGGTCATGAGTTTGTTTCTTGGCTAGTTCGTATTGAAGGTGAGAAAAACACATGGAGGGTTGAATTGTGTTTGCTTTTTCTTCGTTTTCTCCTAAGCTGAAAACACTGATCAAAAACAATTAGAGTACTGCTTCTGAAGTGATATTCAGAACTATACGCAGCGGATAAAACAGAGAGAGAGAGAGAGAGAGAAAAGACACAAAGCAATTATACAGGTTCCTTCCACAAACCGGAAGTAGTCATGCCCCCCTTGCACTTCCAAGGAGAGTTCACTAAAATGTAATATCATATTACAAATGCTCACTGCTAAAAACTAGCAAGAGACTTCAAATTACTCAAGCACACAGCAAGAGATTTCCTATGCTCCTGAACACAATCAAGAGACTTCCTATGCTCAAGCACAACTGCAAGATACTTCTATTCAAACAGGATTACACAGAAAAATGTTTGAGGTTGAACACTTGATATACAATCAGTTGTGTTCACAATACAAATCAGATACTGACTCTCTTGGACTCTAGAATTTCTAAGATATGAAAGTTGTTAAGAAATTCTAAGTGAACCTTTGAATGCAGAACAAATTCAGCAGAGTTTTGGCATTTGTAAATTTGTTGTTGAGTCCACACCATTCTCTGATTCTTCACTCCTTTATATAGAGGTGTGAAAGAGACGTTGAATTGCCAGCATTTCAGAAAAGAGTCGTTTGAAACTTTGATCAATCACCAATGATCTTTTGCCTGATATGGTTATTGTCCTATGAAGGATCAATTTCAAATCCGTTTCAAATGTGAAGGAACATCGTTGCAGGCAGAGCTGTTATTCTTGTCTTGTAGCATAGACAAAAACAGAGTAGTGGTTGTACACTTCGTACAATTGTACTTTATCGACGCTCTTTAAAGAATAAGCATCCAATGCTCTCCAATCCTTTCAAAATAGTCGTTGCTTCAGTCTTCTGGTCTTCTGCAATGCTTAGACGAGATTAAATCTATTGAACAACCTTTAAAGCTTTAAGTCTTGCATCTCCTGATAAACTTCAGCTTCTGGTGATCTTCAGCTTCTGATGAGATGCTTCTGACGAACTTGCTTATGATGAAGTCGTCACTTCAGGAGCACTTTTCTTCAGGAGCACTTCTCTTCAGATGCTTCCTTTTTGTTGATTCCTTTGCTCTCTTTTGTTCATTTAGAACCTTTTCAAGATGTCAAAATTTTGTCTATGGTCCTGTACACTTGAACAAATATTAGCATATTCAATTGACAATTTTTTAATACCTTGTTATAATCAAAACTCTCAAAGGGTAATGTTAAACACATTTTGTTCCAACACGTATGAGGAAAAAAAATCAACTGAAAGGGAAGAACTCACCTTTTTGTGCCCCACTGATTCCTGACGAAGATTAGTCATCTTTAACGATGCTGGAATTTGTGAACCTATATCATCGTTACCCGAAAAAAATGTATAACGAATAAATAGACAAAAGACATATAAATTAACTCCTTAAAAAAAATTATACAACTTCACAATGGTTATAGTTTTATAAAATATTCTATATTCACATGAAGTTGGTTTAAATTTATGGTTGTTATTAGAAATTAGAAATTAAGATACTTTTATCTCATAACATATTACATCAATCAAAGTAGATTGATCTATTTTTTTTTAGTTTAATTGTGGTGGGTTGATCCTCCAAAACAATTTTGCACACACGATCAATTAAAACATTTTGAATTGTCACGTCCATTAAAAACAGAGCAATAATTTAATCGACGTGACAATTTAAAATGTTTTGATCGGTCGTGTGTGCAAAATTGTTGTGGACTATCAACCCACCACCATTAAACTCTATTTTTTTTTATAATAACATATATTGATATTTTGTAATTGCCGCTTCACACAGCGCATTAAATGTTGATCCCCTAGAATCTCACTAACAACAAAATTAAATAAATATTAGCATAGAAAAGTAATTAAGTTAATGTGAAATTATGTTAGTAAAAGTTCAAGAAGAATTTTTTTTATGCATGCTCTATCATCCAAAAAATCACATTGATTAAATATACGTGATCTCTTTAGCATTCTTCACATTCTAATGATCCTAATCTTGAGTCTCCGTATTTTATGTTTAGACTGTGAATAATGTTAATAAAGTTTGTGCAAAAAAAAATCGAAAGTAATGAATATTTTGTATAGGAAGTGATATTTGTCAAACTTGAAGAATGAGAAAGGTTGATTTCAAAGGTGCAATTCTAATTGTGCTAAAATTATGTGAGTAGTTAGTTGTTTAGCTAAAATCCCTTAATTTTATAGTCTTAAAAATATGTGAGTAGTTAAAATTTGAATTGGCATATGATGCTAAAAGATAAAGAAATAACAAAGAATTTAAGCAATTTAAAAAATTAGGTTTTAAAGATAAAATATAACAAAAATGTTTAAAAGAAAGAAAAAGATATGATATATGTAGTTTGTTGAGAGAATTATCTTACATAATTTTTAGAAAAGAAAATAAGAAACAAAATGATGAAATTTATGATTTGGTTAGTTGGGAATCAAAATAGAATCAAGGTAATGTAAGTGTGTGTGTAAA
Organism: Medicago arabica; assembly: GCA_946800305.1. Taxonomy (NCBI): domain Eukaryota; kingdom Viridiplantae; phylum Streptophyta; class Magnoliopsida; order Fabales; family Fabaceae; genus Medicago; species Medicago arabica. The sequence goes on from OX326969.1 coordinate 6,508,260, forward strand.
CATCAGTAGAAGTGTTTAAAATGTTTAAAAAGTTGTCTTCAAAAATCAAAATATAAAAATAACAAAAAGATTAAAATATGTTATATTAAAAAGTAGCGTTAGAAGTCTTCGTGAGCTTGACTTTGTATGGACAATGCATAAAAGTGGTTGAAATATATATATATATATATATATATATATATATATATGTATGTATATATATATATATATATATATATATATCAAAGTATATGTAATAAAAATAATAGAATTGGTGTTTGGCAAACATGAAGAAGGAAAAAGCTTAGAAGAAAAGACGGTTTGGGGTTTCCATTTGTACTCAAAATATGTGAATATGTTAATTAACAAAAAAATCTTTTATTTATAGTTAAGATTTGCATTAGAATATGCTGCTAAAAGATAATAGAATTTGTTTCATAAAAACTAATCAAAACATTTTTTTCCTCGAAAAGAAAAACTAATTGATTGATACGGTGCTAAAATTACTTAGTAACTAATCGAAGCTTATTTTCCAAAAAGAAAAAAGAAAAAAAAAACACCAATATGAACCTTTTAATCATAAAATAAGATCATATATGTAAACTTTGTTGAAAGTATTATATTGAATGATCAAAAATTTGTTGAGATATTTATGCCAAATAAAATAATGGTTTTAAAATATAGAAAAATAATAAAAATATTAAGAATGAATGTGGAAGTGACACGTGGCATAAAAACGTTACTTTATATATATATATATACTATTGATTGATTCTATTTCCTTCGCATTTCGTCTTTTTTTTCCTCTACACGAAGTGCATTTTATTTCCCGTTTTATTCTTCCACATCTTTATCTTCTTTCTCTTGGGTCTCTTATACTATTGTTTTTTTTTTATTTAATTTTTTAAAATGAAATAAATAAGAAAAAAACTGAAAGAATAAAGCCTTTTGGAATTCTTATTTAAGCCAACAAATTTAGCTGGAACCAAAGATACAACAATTGTGATTCTTAAGAGACAAAAAAATCGATTTTTAAAATGGGGCTAAGAGAAAAAAAAAATGGGCATATGATTTTTATTTTTTATAAAAAAATGGAATATTTTTGTGATCATGTTAAAATAAGACACTAAAACAATTAAGTAAAATAAAAATAATATTTTTATTTCAGATTTGATAATGTTATTGTTTTGTTTTAAAAATACTCATTTGACTGATTTTTTAAACTGCTGGAATGAAAGTGATGACAACGATCATAAAAATGATGAAGCATATCTTTTGTTATTTGACCTAAGCATTGAAGTATTCATAAACACTTGCACCCTTAGAAGATAATATTTTTGATTTTGATATGTTTTGAGTGACTTGATGGTTTTAAATTGGTCCCTTGCTTTGATTTCAATTATGCAACTTTAGGTACTTTTCAAATATATGTTTTAGGTGAATTTTGTGTGAAGGAATCATGGTTTAAACTTTTTATTTTTCGGTCTTTATCTATCATTGTGTATTATATTGAGGGAATATATCCTTTATGAAAGAAAATGGACGACTGATCTTTCTATGTTTAAGCACTAAGATGGTTGATGAGTTCATATTTGTTAGAGGTGAATTTTTGGATAAGGCAGTAACTTATAAGGAGAGTCTTCTTCCAATTAAAGAAATAAATAATTTAATTTTGTGTTTTCACCCAAGTGCCATATGATTGTGGTTGTTAGGTTAAGAATAAAGATGGTCCATCCCTTGTACAAAAATAAAAAAAGGCCCAACCCACTATGAGAAACCCTAAATTTTCATATGACTTCAGTTCTTCCTGCTTTATGAGCCGCCTCCTTATTTCCTCATTGTTCACCTCTTCTTTCTTTTTTTCTTTCAACAGGCGCCTCATTCTTTCAGTGTGAAGATGGATAAATTTGTGATTTCATGGAATAAAAAGGTTAGAAATTGTATCCCTCAAGAGCTTGCCCTATCAATTTTATCAAAATTATCTATAAAATCTTTGTATCGTTTTAGATGTGTACACAAATCATGGTCGACTTTGTTTGAAAACCCTAATTTCATAAGCTTGTTCCGCAACAATTTTTTATCTAACAACCATTCTTACTATGAGGATACATCTCTCCTCCTTTATCATATTGTGACTGGTGATAAATCTGTGTTATATTCTCTTTCGGGTGAGAGGTTTGAGAATGGAACCAAGTTAGATTGGCCAGATCCATTTCAAGAGATCGAACCTAAATTTGATATTTCGGGAATTGGTAGTATTAATGGGATTTTATGTCTAATTAATTACTCCCAACCTAATACAAGAGTTGTATTGTGGAACCCAGCTACTCAAGAATTCAAGGTTATTCCTACCAGCCCTTTTGAATCTGTCCCACATATGGATGTTGATATACTTCGACATGGTTTTGGTTATGACCGTGTTACAGATGACTATAAGATAATTCGACAGGTGGATTGTTATCAAAAACTTGACATTGATGTACTGTCATTAGGAAATATAGATGATGACTCTTTCTGGGAGATATATAGTCTCCATAGTAACTCATGGAGGAAACTTGAATATGATATCCCTTTAAATCACAAAGAAAACGAAGTGTTCCTAGATGGAATGGTTCATTGGTTGAATGAAAGTGATAATGAAGATGATGAAGCATATCTTTTGTCATTTGACTTGAGCACAGAGGAATTTGTAACAACACTTGCACCCTTAGAAGATTATAGTTTTGATCTTGGATTTGTTTTAAGTGGTTTGATGGTTTTAAATGGGTCCCTTGCTTTGATTTCAAATAATCTAAATTTAGGTACTTTTCAAATATCTATATTGGGTGAATTTGGTGTGAAAGAATCATGGTTTAAACTCTTCATTTTCCGGCCATTATCTATCAATGTGTATCCTATTGGAGCCGGATGGAAAGGGAATATATTCTTTACGAAAGAAGATGGACAACTAATCTTTTTTAGTTTAAGCACTAAGATGGTTGAGGAGTTCAGTTTTGTCAGAGGTAAATTTTCGGTTAAGACAATAACTTATAAAGAGAGCATTCTTCCAATTGGAGGAATAAATGAGTAATTTAATTTCGCCTTTTCACCCAAGTGCCATATGATTGAAAGGGATATGGCTTTGTGATCATGGCCTGCTTCAGATTGATTAGTGGCCGTAAACTTAGTGTGGTTTTCTTTGCAGTAAGTGGTGGGTATGTGAAGTTGGTTGATTTTGTGTAGGCGGACAATTTCATTTACGAGTTTGATACAGAGGAACACTCTTGCTATTGTTCGTGATTGTTTGGCTTGAAAGAGCGTTGATGCCTGCTGTGATTGTTGTTAACAAGGGGTTGTTGGAACTTGAATTTGATCGTGTTGGTGGTCGATTCATTTGTTGTATTAAGAAGTGAAACTCATCTTTGTCTGATGATGGTCAACTGATATGGTCTTAAATCATTGGTTAATGAATCACTGGGGTACATATTGTTTTGGACTCGAAAGAGTCGTTAATGCTTGCTGCTGATGGTGAGGAAGTTGATGGTATGTGATCCGTTTTGTGTTGACAGTTGGTTCATTTGCCAACTTATAAACTCGGTTAGTCCTCACAAACATCGTTTGTTAGTCTTTACTAGGGTCGAATCGAGTGTACTGTTGGTCTTGGTTCTAATTCCCGTTAGGGTTGATTCACTTGAATTCACTGGGTCAGGTTTTATGTCCCCCCAGTTTTATGTATTTTTTTCCCTTTTTTAATAATATATATGATCATTTGACATACATAGGCTTAGAGTGGAGTGTCAACTTCGTTGGGACACCCTCTATTCTTTACATGTCATTTTGCTCTTGCCTTATATAAAAAAATGGTCTTTCATTTGTACATGTCATAATTATTATTAAGTGTAAGACAAATCAAAAAACAATTTGTTGTTAAAGATTTTGCTTTATCAATTTCATTTTAACAATCTACTCAATTGTTATTTATTTCAATTGATTAATATAGAACAAGATAAGTATATAATTTGAATGTACCAAATATTGTGCACAAGTATTTGAATCGAATGCCTTTGTTGAACCTAACATGAAAACTAAGGATTGACACTAAATGCTATACTTTTTTAGCGGATCATTTACTTTAGTGAAAAATCCAAAGAGATATGCTTATTAGTAAGAATTGACATTAATAAGCATTTCTCTTTAGAGGTTCCTTATAGAATGGACCCTTAAAAATATTGGTTCATCATGGACCAATCTTTTCCATTGTTTAATTAATTTTTCTACCAGATCTTATTATGTTCCACGCATATCAAATCTAACCCGAACTCTATCCCTCTCATTGCACCTTCTCTCTTCTTTCTCTTCCAACTATGGAATACATGGACAATTTTTATTTTGGTTCATTTTTAACAAAAGCTCAATGCAAAAATTGAAAGAAAAATGGTACAATTTCTTGTCATGAATAATTTTGATATCATAGATTATCCATCTTATCGATCTCACTGATTTGCTGGAATTGTGTCAATATGAATTAACATCAATTTCTTGAATATGATAAACATTATGTAAACTTATAACTACTCAATAAAAAAATGTAAGCTTGCAAAAACGTTATAAGCTAGATAGCAAAACAACAAGTCGAAAAAATAAAATAATCAAAGAGTCAAATATATTTTTATAAAAAAAATAAGTTTTAGTGAATCAAAAAAAAATTAATGGGGGAAGATGGAAAACTAATGCATAACTTTACATGCAAATGAAGCAAGACTCTTCGTTTATGTACATAATCCATTACAAGTTTTTTTTTTTTTGGGTGAAGCTGGCATTTCCATTTTGCTTAGTGGGTTTGTTTTTTTAGAGAGATTACAATTTGTGTGAAAGTAGAATTTTTTTGAAAGTATTCAAGAAAGCTAATAAGCTTCACTAGCACTTTAGAAATCAATGGCCAAAAGATCAACAATTAAAGAAACAAATTCAACTTCAATTATGAATGGATTTTTGAAGAGTTAGATTTGATGTTGATGGACCATGATAAGATTTTGTGAGGTAGTCTAATCTAATAGTAGAAAAATTTGGTCCATCATGGACCAATACCTCAACAGGTCCAAGCTAAACAACACCGTATTTGAATATGAAAACTTTGTTTATGGTTTCTTCTCCTCATATAATTTCTCTTGTTGTTTCTTGCTGCTTTTAATTTCTATTAAAAATTTAAAATAATATAAGTTTATGGTAGAAAGAAAGGGCTTTGCCTTCACGGTTGATTTTGATTATGAAGCATTACCTGATTATTGTACCTGGTGTAATTCTATTGGTCATCATGTTAATAGTTGCAGAAGATTCAAAAATCCGATTGATGGAAAAGGCGACAATGTACCTATGAAAGGTAGAAGGGTAAGCAAGGAATCTCTTAGAGAATATGTACAATCTAAAGATAACATGGGTGTTGAAAAAGAGCTTATCATGGTGGAATTGCAAGCAGGAACCTCAAAGGGTAACTTGACTGATACAGTTGATTGTAATAAAGAAAATGAGACAGAAAATGTGGTTCAGGATAGGCAAATTGTGGTTATTCCTGAAAATCCATCGCCTGTTGCACAAGTTGTAGCACATCAAAGAGATGCCGAGGTAGATAATAGCAAAGTTGATGATGATTCGAGCTCTCAAGCATCAGAATTTGTGGATGCAACCCAAGTGAACACTGAAGATGAAGTGCGAAACTCAAGTCAGAACATTTCCACCCCGCAACGAATTCAAAATGATATGAATTTTCTACATAATTCTTGGGCCAATCTGTGATGCCCCATTTTTATTATTTATTTATTATATTGAGTTTAGTGTCTTTTATATATTTTATTTGAATATTTGCGATGTGTGATTTTTGATATTTATTAGTGGGTAGTTATTAGTAGTTTGTTATGATATAAATAGTGAAGGAATCTAATTAGATTAGATTTAATGAGGCATAAGGGTAGGTTGGTAAATGGAGGAGTTTGTTAGGTTAAAAAGATTAAGTGAGAAACAAACTCTTGGTGGTTATAAATAGAGGAGGAGAATAGAGAATTAGGGTTACAACAGTTTTTGGGAGAAAAAGATAGCGGAGGCATAAGGAGAGAACTAGGGTTAAGAGGCAAAGAGAGAAGAGCTTAGGGAGGAGAGATTCAACCGTAGAAATTCATCTATTCAGAAATCTAAAGTAAGGGTGAGACTAACCTTCTTTAATCATAAGCATATAATTCTGAAAAAGGTTTAATCTTGTTGTATAAGTTAGGTTTTGAATTGAATTAGGTTGTTAAGAGTATATATAATCCCATGAATTAATGTGAAAGTTGATGTTTAGGTTGTAGATTATCAGTAGGCAATGTTTCCTATCAATTTTGGGAGTTGGGATGTCGAAATTGGGATTTTGGAGTGAAAAATGAGTTTTTTCCCGAGAGCTACCTGTGACAACACTCCCTATTTCGTGTTCTCGCGTCTTTTTCACACATTTATGTTTTGAATTGGTCTTTGGTGTAAACATGACAGTTTTAGATAAGGATGTTAGCTTTCACTAGCCTTTGGAGTGACTCAATTTAAACGTCCATAAATCTAGATATGATTAAAATACTAAACATATGTCAACAGGGTCGTGCTCTTGTCGATTTCTGGAACGGAAATAAAAACTGGAACTTTTATGTTCATAATTAGGTTTTGATGTCTTCATGGAAGGTTTAGATAATTAAGTTAGCTTTCCAATGGATCTGGTTTCACTTGAAAATGTTTTGTGGATTTTGAATTATGATAGAAACGCTCCAAGTAGGTCTTGAAAGACTTTTAAGAAAATTTAGCATAACCGCTTCTAATCAACCCGAAACTTTTGGTTTTCTTCCAAACTTAAAATTATAAGTACTATGAGTTTAATTAGAATGTTTAAGAGTATTTAATCCATGTCTTGTTGAATCAAACTTAGTTTTCTTTTGATAATGAATTGGTGAATTATATTGATATGTTGTTATTGATTTATGGTTGAATCTATGAGTATATGATGATTATATGAAAGTTATCTATGTGATGTTTATATGGAAGTTATATGATGTTTATATGAAGGTTGTTTATATGATGCTTATATGAAAGATGTTATTGTTGTTGTATTTGAAGTTGTGTCCTTGTATAAATGATTGTTAAAGGTTGGTCTTGATGTCTGTCAAGTCGAATTACGACATTACTTGTTGTTGTTGTTGCATTTTTGAGTCGTATCATTGCATAAGCATTTGTCAAAGTTGAAGGCTTGATGCCTTGTTAAAGTTGAAGGCTTGATGCCTTGTTAAAAGTTGAAGGCTTGATGCCCTGTTTAGTCGAATTACGACATTATGTTGAGAGCTTGACGCTCTGTTCGTACCACGTGCATTTGTTGAGTCGTTGTCGTCGCATTTGTTGAGTCGTTGTTGTCCGTTGTTGTTGCATTCGTTCAGTCGTTGTTGTTGCATTTGTTGAGTCATCGTTGTTGCATTGTTAAATGGAGTTGATTGATTCCTTTATGTGAATTAATTGTTGTTGTTCTATGTTGATTGATTCCTTTATGTGAATTAATTGTTGATGATTAGTTGCTGCTGTTCTATGTTGATTGACTCCTTTATGTGAATTAATTGTTGATGATTAATTGTTGTTGTTTTACGTTGATTAATTCTTCTTTATGAATTGTTGCTTATTATTAATGAATGTGAAATCTCACCCCTTCTGTTTGAATGTTGCCTCTACGTGGGTAACATGCAGATATCTAAAAGTAACCGCTGATGTGAGCTGAGTTCTCGTGTCGTCTTAGGAGTCTTGCTCTGATACGTAACGGGATGAAGATATTTATATGTTTTATTTTTCCTATGTTACGTATCTCTTTTTTAAGATGTTGTTGAACTATTTTTAATTTGGAATTTTATAATGTGATGATGTTGAGGCCTTAGTGCCAAGAATTGATTAAATGTTGAATATTTTCCGCTGCGACATTGTTTAAATTATTGAAAGCAGTTGTTTTAATAAATAGTGATTTTAACTCTATTTATGATGAAATGATTTTTGAAGAACGTAGATGTGACATCCTGTTTTACGATGCACTCTGATATATTTTATGTTTATTTAACGTTGGGAAAACGGGGTGTTACACAATCTGGCTGACGTAGATGTTGATTTGCAGAGGCAACTTGAGTTAAAATCAGAGGTCAGAAGACAAAATGAGAAACTTATTAATGATCAGTTAGATAGAGAAAAACATAACAATATAGATGCTTCAGGCTTTCAACTGGTTATTCATAAGTCATCAAAGAAAAAGAACCAAAAATCTCAAACTTCGGGTGGAAGAAGCTCTCATGCCACAAGATCCAACGCTGTAACTATAAAGCCTTTTCGATGAAGTGTGTTCTATGGAATATTAGAGGGATAACCAACTCCCCTTCTAGGTTGGCTCTCAAAAGGTTAGTTCTTAAACACAGACCCCATTTTGTTTTTATTGCTGAACCGTGGATTCAGTATGATAGTTTTCCCAAATATTAGTTTCACATGTTAGGTTTCAAGCTGTTTGCTACAAACGTTAGAAATAACCATTCTCCTAACCTTTGGTGCTTTTGTGTTCATCATCTTAATCCTAACATTTTTTCTATAGATGACCAACATGTTTTTTCTCCATCACTATAAATAATATTATTATAGGTTTGTCTGCTGTCTATGCCTCAACCTGCTACCTCAAAAGTAGACTTCTCTGGCAAAACCTTGAAAATATACATAACCAAAACCCTCTTCCTTGGTGCATGATAGGTGACTTTAACTCCATTCTAGGTTCCCATGAACATTCTGGTGCTTCCCTTCCATCAAGCACCCCTATGAATGACTTTTTTGAATGGTCTGACTCCAACAATCTCTTTCACCTTCCTATCAGAGTTGTCCAGCTCACCTGGTCCAATGAGAGAGAAGGATCGAGACATACACAAAGAAGGTTAGACCGAACTATTTGCAATCAATATTTGAAGGAAGGAACATCAAAGATTGTATATGCCTTACATCTAAAGCAATCAACCAACTTCATAATAAGTCATTTGGAGGTAACTTAGCTTTTAAAGTTGACATCACAAAGGCTTTCGACACTCTAGAGTGGAATTTAATGATAAAAGTTTTAAAGAAGTTTGGTTTTAATGAGAAGTTTTGCTCTTGAATCAATATCATCCTAGATGATAGAATTTTGGCAAGTGTACCAAATACTATCGAAGTAGTAAAAATATCATTCCCACAAGGACTGGTTTTAATCTCAAAAAGTCAAGTACGTTATTAAATTAGGATGTAATAAAAGTTGTTTTGTTTTGCCACTAGGCAGTAGATTGGTTTAATAGCATAAAACTTAGTAACAGAAAGTAAATTGATTGTTAAAAGTAAGAGAGAGATGAGTTAGGTCTTCGAATCATCTGAGTTCCCCTAATTGGTCACTATACCTATTCTTATGAATGATTTTCTAGTTTCACGATAGTTAACAAAATAGTCCTAATCAATCCCTTGAGTTAGGACCCTCTTCTAAGATTACATCCCCTAATCCCTTAGGTGGTCTAATAATCTTCGAAGGTTTGAAGTACGTTAACCTAATATCACTAATAAAGAATTATCCATTCCTAGACTAATTATAATTATTAGAACAATTCAATTAGGTCAAAGTCGAAAGTTATGGTCAGTAGTCGTTCGTTCTCTCCAAATCATATATATATGTGATCAGAATATATAAAGCATTAAGAACAATTGAATTGAATAAAAACTAAATTGTCATTCACAATAAATAGAGTTTCACAGCAACATATATCAATTAGGGTTACAAAGAATCATCTCAGACCTAACCTCTAATGGATTTAGCTACTCATAATCGAGTTTATAAATAACATAATCATTAAAGGTAACAATACATACATGAACTGGTTATAAGGTGAAGAAATCGCCCCAGCAGCCGTCTTCAAGTCTCAAAATCGCACTTTGCTATTCTCAAATCGTAACCCCTGTTTTCAGAATAGCCTTCAGCTTAAATAGGCACAGAAATTCGCCTAAAATCGTGGCACATTTTTGCAGAATCGTGACACGATTTGCCTTGTATAACAAACTTCTAAATTAGGGTTTCTTCAAATCATGTCACGTTTTGGTCAACGTGACACGTTTTTGCCTTGGCAGAGAGCATGTTTCTTGAATCGTGTCACGTTTTGTACCAATCGTGACACGTTTTGATCCTTTGTGAATTCTTCAATTTTTTCTGCTTTTCTTGCTGCTTAAGTTACCTTGTGAACTCTAAATTGTGATCAAAATACATAGAAAATTACGTAATGACAAGGTGTCATCACTAGACTCAACTTTTCTTTCAATTTCTGTAAATGGTAGACAAAATGGATATTTTAAATGCAAAAGAGGGGTCAGGCAAGGTGCCCCTTTGTCACCTCTTCTTTTTTGTCTTGTTGAAGATGTTTTAAGCAGAAGCATAAGGAAACTTATGGAACAAGGCAGATTGGAGCTGATTAAAGGGATACGGTGCATTCAAGTTCCATCTCATTCTTTATATGCAGACGATATCATGATATTCTATAAAGGTAAAATGTCATATATCCAAGCTCTAATGAATCTTTTCGCAGAATATGCAAAGGCTTTTGGTCAAATCATAAATCCTGCAAAGTCCACAATTTATCCAGGCTCCATTTCTCCTTCAAGGCTTGATCACATTGCTAATAGGATAGGCTTTAATAAGGGCTCTCTCCCCTTTCTCTATTTGGGAGTTCCTATCTTTAAAGGTAAGCCTAAATACATCTATTTGCAGTCGATTGCAGATAAGATTACATCAAAACTTTGTGCTTGGAAAGCTTCTCTTCTATCAATCGTTGGGAGAGTGCAGCTTGTCAAGTCTGTTATATAGAGTATGCTTATTCATTCTATCTTTGTCTATTCATGGTCTTATGCTTTTTTCAAACGAATTGAATCCTGGATAAGGAACTTTATCTAGAGTAGTGACATTTCTAAGTAAAAAAATCGTCACAGTCGTTTGGAAAATTTTTTGTAGGCCATTTGATGTAGGTGGCCTGGGCATTAGATCCTTATTCTCTCTGAATGAAGCATCTAACATGAAATTGTGTTGGGACATCTACAACTCCACTGAGCCTTGGGCTATTCTTCTAAAAAGTAAAGTGCTCAGAGGTAGGAAACCAATTTCTTATCACATTTCTTCCTCTATTTGGAGTAGTGTGAAGGCATAGTTAAATATTGTGATTGAGAATAGCAGATGGTTAATAGGTAATGGTGACTCTGTTAGTTTTTGGTTAGAATCATGATGTGGACCCCCTCTTGCTACAAGTTTGATTATTCACCCTAACTATTGGCATCACCTTACTGCAATGGTCTCTGATTTCATCCGGGATTCTAAGTGGAGTATTCCTATCTCTGTGCAGTCTGCCTTGCCTGCTTTTAGGCAAATTGTCTCTCAGGTAACTGTCCCATTTGAAAATAGACATGATAGGTTGGTTTGGATAAATAACAATTTTGGAGATATGACTTTTAAGGATGCTTTTTTGTACAAATGTAAACCAGGAGCAACTGTTAAATGGGCAAAATCAATTTGGTGTCCTGATATCCCACCATCAAAGTATATGTTAGTATGGAGACTTATGCAAGAAAAACTTTCAACATATGAAAATCTCATGATAAGAGGGTGTAGTATTCCATCAATGTGTTCATCTTGCTATCATTTCACAGAAACTTCTTTTCACCTTTTAATCTTTGGTCTTGGCTTGCAACCGTTTTAAAAATAAATATACAGTTCAGTTGCATCCAAGATATTTGGCTTCTATGTGACAGGAACTGGCCCCCTCAATGCAAGATTGTCATTAAATCTTGTATCATTAACATCATTATCTCTAATGTGTCTCTCTGTGGTAATAATACAAAGAAAACCTATGCAGCGACAATGTATAATTAACAATTTTTAAAGCTTGCAAGGTAAACATCCACCCTCCCAAAGCTCCAATTATTAAGGAAGTCATATGGACTCCTCCAATTCAAAATTGGATGAAGGTCAACACTGATGGTGCAGCGGTTAAGAACCCGTATAGAGAAGCTGCAGGAGGTATTTTTAGGGATCATAATGGGGTGTGTAGTGGTTGTTTTGCTCAATTCATTGGTCCATGTGACGCCTTGGTTGCAGAGTTGCAAGTTGCAATGATTGCAATCAAAGCTGTTGTTGATAAAGGATACACTAATTTCTGGATGGAATATGATTCTTAATTAGTCATTCTAGCTTTCAAATCCTCTGTGGTTCCTTGGCATTTGAAGGCTAGATGGGAAAACTGTTTATATCTAACTAGAAATATGAGTTTCTTTGTAACTCATATATATAGAGAAGGAAATTTTTGTGCATATAGGTTAGCTAATATAGACTTATCTTTATCTTTTTCCTCTTTAGCTTGGTGGATAGATATCCCTGACATCCTCATAAGGGAGTACGTTAGGAATAGGTTGGGAATGCCCAACTTCAGGTTTATTTCTTTTTGAAAAGGTCCATAGCCTAGTCCCCCTTTTCTATAGTGTACTTCTACTTTTTTTGATTTATATATTTTGAGTAGTGCTTCCTGCATTACTCTTTTGAAAAGAAAAAAAAAATTCCTTCAGCAACAAAAAAAGTATATAAAATCCAAAGAGAGTTCTATAAGTTATTAGAAATCTTTGTTTACGGTTTTATGCCCTTATTCATGTTTAGTCTAATTTAGGTGTGTTTTCGCAATTTAATTATTGGCAAACTTGTATCAAGTTCAATAATTTATCTAAATTTGTGTCTCAAATTTATACTTAAAACACCTAAATTAAATTGATTATAATTTTACAATGAAAATTTATATAATTTATTAAATATTTGTCATACATTTTGAGGAGATCATTATCCTTTACTTCATTAGAATGATACATTAGTCTAGTAAGATTTTTTATTTTCACCCGTATCGTTCTATTTTGAACCTAGAACCGCTTAAAGAATTTCATATACTATTCTAGTGATATCTTGTGTCATAAGGGTACAAGATAAAAAACCAAAAGTAGATATAAAAATATGGAAATTGTACATTCTTAATTTTGAAAGCCCTAAATTTTATCTTTTTTTTTTTTGAATATAAAAGGAAATATTATTAAGAGATTAAATCTTGAACATACACCTCATTTATGCTTATAAGCACCTCCTCCATCCAAACCAAATTCGGTTCAGATTGAGCTAGTTGGGCCAAGCAATGAGCAGCTTTATTACCATTTCTATGGGTAAAACTAAACTAACTAACAAATGTCAAAAAACGATTGGAGGAAATTGATTTCCTTAATAACTAAGCCTAGATAAGATCTATCAGTGTTCTCATCTTTGCTAGCCATGTGAACCATCTCGTCGTTATCTCCTTCGAATATCATCCTCCTAAAACCACATTCAATACATAAGCACATGGTAACAGGCAACGCTTAGGCCTCTGCTAGTAAAGAATAATCACACCCTTGTGTTCTCCAAGTGGCATAGGTTAAAACAAACCCTGAATCATCCTATATAATAGCTCCAAGGCACCAACTACCGGAAATCTGAAGGTTGGCATCGTTGTTGGCCTTGAAAAACCTTGCAAAAGGTTTAGACCAGGAAGAGTTGCGAGCATATCGATTTTTTGGTCTTGTGTGAGGGGTAGAGAGACCAAGAAGAAGCTCATGGATAGAGGCAAGTTTGAAGTCGTGAATGTTGTTGTCGCGTCATTTTTCGGAGATCAATGCTATTTGATTAGCGTTTGACTCACTATTAGCACCATTTATGTCTGTAGTACTCTACGGGAACCTCTTGGTTTTATTTAATTCTTGTGTTATAACTTACTTGCTTTGAAAAAAAGAAATTTAAAATGATTAAGAAGAAAAACCTAATTATCTACATTTTTATTGATTTGGAAGGACAAGTGTCCTTTGCCTACGTACCTGTAAGGGATCAAAACCTCGTAGTTCGGGGTAGAAATTTCCGTTTAATTGGTTTTATGTTTTTTATTAGTTTTGAAAAAGTTTTAAAGTGAAAAGCCAAGTGGCAAATGAGTATTTGTTGGTGTTTTTTGATATTAAAAGAAAAAGGTTTAAAGTAGAATTAGAGTTGATTGCAATTTTGATTTATGAAAATAAAAATAAAAGGAGGGATCACTTGATCTTGGATCAAGGTTTATTGTGAAAAATATTTTTGTGGTTTTGCGTTATTTGCATGTTTTTGTTGTTATTTTTTTTTTAAAAAAAAGATTGGACTAGAATATATAAACTAACGGAGCAGAAAAGTAAAGCGTAGGTACCGTATGGTGGTGTTGGACCACCACCACGAGGACCTTTTACCTAAACTACCAAGCATAAAAGGTAAACATACACCCACACACGCACACATGCACTTAAAACTATTACATAAAAACCTATAATACATGTTATGGTCTGCGAGAAATAAATATGCATGAATCTTTACATTAAGCCTAAATATACACTCTAAAATTTACGGGCAATAAATATGCATGAATAAATAATACAAATGTAGAATAATAAATCTAAACTAATAAAAATGCATGAGAAAAGAAAAAAATAAAATGCTAGAGAAAATGAAAATAAAAATGCATAAAGAAGAAATTAAAAAAAGAAATACAAAGGGGCCATCGGTTCTCTTTACGATGGAATCTCTTTAACTTTGGAGAGCAGCCACGACAACACTACTAGTTCTGAACAATTAAAATTGAAGGAGATACCAATTCCAAGAACTTGAAGAAATAGGCACGGGCAATGTTAGAACTTCTAGCAGTGGGAAATCAATCGAACAGTTGTGTTAAGATGGATACTTTAAATAAAAGGAACAAGGTCACGGCAATATATGATCAATTGGAATAGATTGACTGCAGCAGAAAATCGAAACACCACACCAATGAAAATAAACAATTAAAAAAAAAAGGGCAGCAACTAGCAGCAAACAATTATTAATTGGAATTGAAACCGAGTGGTGCAGCAACAAGTAATTGTATTGGAATGGAAATATATGTAGCAGCAATATGGTTGGAATCAAATAGCTAATAGTAGCGATGAAAATTAAAGAACAATATGGAACTAGATCATAAAAAGGACAGTGGATGTGAACAATTACGTGACGGCAGCAGCAAGCAAAATTAAAAGGAATAGTAACGGCTGAATACATAATGAATTTGCATAAAAATAAAGGTTCTAAAGCTTATAATAATACATGGAAGCAAGAGGCATAAAGCAAAAACTGGAATTCAATTGAAAATATTGTTCAGAACTATAATCTAAATTACGGCAGCTAGGGTTCAAAAGAAATAAAACTGAAACGGAAAAACTCGGGTTCTGGTTTTGGTTTGCAGGTTTTTAAAATATTTGTGCGTGTAAATTGTATTGTTAAAAATTGGCTGCCCTTTTGACTGTGTTCTATAGGTTCTTTTATAGTGAAGGGATCAAGTTTAGGGTTTGTTGAAAGAGCAGCAAAAAATGTGGTTTTGGATTGGGATGGATTGAAGCGCGTGAATCTGGAAATTTGCTACAGATGAGGTGTGAAGCTGTTTTTTTGGATCATGACTCTTTTTTGGACTTATCTTTTAATAATATAAATAAAAATAAATAAAAGGTGATAAATACGAATAAACTAAAAATTAAAAAGGTGAAATGAAATAAAATAACTAATAATGAATACAAAAATAATAAAAAATGGAAATGAAAAATAAGAATTAAAAAAGGTTAATAATAATAATAATAATAATAATAATAAAAAGTGTGAAGAGGACCCGAATCGGAACCAAAATGAGGTTATTTTAAAATACCTCTCTACCGAATTTTTCACTGAAAAGTCAACGACCGATTAGGGTCAAATGACACGTGTCGCTGGGATCTTGGGTCAAAAATTGGGGTATGACAGTTGTGTTCAGCTTGCTTGAAGATTTCGTCCTCAGGTAACGTACGATTTTCAAAGACTTTTAGATTTCTGGAAAACCATAGGTGATATATAACAGCCGCTACTTGTATGATAATGTCTGCGTCTTTGTTAAGGATAATGTCTAGGAGCCAAGCTTGAAAGCTTTGGGCTGGTTGTTCGTTGAATCTGAGAGTCAGATTTGACCAAAACCAAAATTTAATACTGTTAGGGCACTGTATAGAGACATGGGTTATAGTCTCTAATTTAGCTTCACATCTGGAGCATACGGGTGAACAAGGGATACCATTTTTATTCAATTCAGTCCTGACTGGGAATGAATTGTTAAGGATCCTCCAAAGATTAAGTATGTGTCTAGGGATAGTTTGAAGAGCCCAAATCTTCTTCCAAACTATGACATCAGTGTGGCTACTAGAGGGGGAGACATTGGTTTGGAATTTCCAACCTTGGATGACCTTATAACCATTCTTAACAGTATAGATCCCATCTCTTTCATGCATCCATATAAGGGCATCATTTCTGTTATAATTAACCAAAGGAGTTTGCTCAATATTGTCTTTATCAATGGGTAGGAATAGAGATTGCAGAAGGTCATTGTTCCATCTGAGGCCTTCTTCACAAATGAGATCCTGAATCATATTGACATTAATATTGTTCCTTGTTGTTTTTTGAAAATTACGACAGAGCTTTGAAATGATTACTGGGGCGAGTCACGACCAGGTCGCTTTCTTTAAGACGTTTCACGGCACTACCTGAAATGTGCAAGGTAGACTATCAACCGTGCGTCTCCAGGATAAAACAGCCCAGATTCTTTTTCTGTACGATTAAAGGCTGCACCGCCCAGAATCGGTCGAGAATAACACCTCTGAGAAGAATATGGTTTTAGAAAAAACCACTCGAGAAAACAAAAGAGGAAAAGAACGATTCGTCAACACAAATCGCGGGAGATGAGAAGGGGAGAAAACCAGAGAAGAGCGTTCGATTCTCGGTTTTGATGTGAAGAATGAGGATCCCGAGCTCTCTATTTATAGAGGGGATTTGACCTCGCCGACCCGGTTCACGACCCGCTCGCGCAAGCCCACGAGGCGGAAACGTGCGGAAGTGTGCCGAAACGTGGATGCGCGTGTGGAGAACGTGGAGGCGTGTGGAAAGCGTGTGCTGGCGTGTGCCGGACTCGGTCTAAGCTTGCAGGATTCTCGGAGCAAAAAAGAAAATAATATTTATTTTCTGAGCACCAAAAAATATTCTTTTACGGCCCAAGCCCAAGCCCGGCCCAGTCCGGTCGGTCGGCGGCGTCGTCGCGCGTGTGTTAATATTTTTTTTGGCATTAGCTCACTTCGTTCACAAAAGTGTGTACCCCAAGGGCACACCCTTGGAGGTGATATCCCACATATATAAACACTACTAGAGTGTGTGATCTATCCAATGTGGGACATAGGATTTTTCAATTCACACTTAACACTAGTTTCTCCACTTGTGTTTACATTTCAAACTTCACAAACTCACTAGTAAACTCTCTAGTGTTCCAACAATCCCCCACTTGAATTCAAAATTGGTTTCTCAGATTACGTTTTAAACGTTTCCTAAAGATTGCTAGTAAACAAAGGTGTGTTTAACACTTGAACCTTTGCATAGTGAGTAGAATTCCGATTAACAAGAGTTGCTTACAGCATTGAACTCTATCTCAGACATAGGACTCACACACAACCTTTTCTTAGGTGTTTTCTAAAAGCCCGTGCGTTTAAGGCCTTGCACGTCTATCCCAGTTTTAACGAATGGTCTAGGAATTCTGCCTCGAAATTCCATAAGAACCGGCCTCAGTTCTACATACGTATAGGTGAGTCTATCAGAAGTACTCCTGTAGCTATGTACTCCACTCCATAAGGAGTATAGATCTCGTTAAGAGTTTCTATTATCTCAACCTTCTGTCACTGCAGGATCATGCATTCTCATAGCATGTTCTATCACTTGTGACTAGTTGTTACCCATTGAACCTAGTTCTTGGGATCTCCAGTCATTTAGGTCGGGTTGCCATCACTTATGATCAATAGGCATTAGTAAGTCCCATCCTGATGGATGTATTTGCGACTTTCTCTCTGTTTAGTCCTTTCGTCAAAGGATCAGCTAAGTTTTCATTTGTTCGTACGAAATCTACTCTTACCGTTCCATTCGAAAGATATTCTCTTATCGTGCTGTGTTTTCGTCTTATCTGTCGTCTCTTACCATTGTAGTAACGATTCTCAATCTTTGCGATAGTCGCGGTACTATCATAATGAATCAACACAGCAGGTAACGGTCTTTCCCATAATGGGATTTCAGATAGCAAGCATCTTAGCCAACTTGCTTCTTCACTAGCAGCAACTAGTGCTATCATCTCAGATTCCATTGTGGATTGAGCCAGAATGGTCTGTTTCTTGGATTTCCAAGAAACAGCTCCTCCAGCAATGGTAAATATATACCCACTAGTCGCTTTGGAATCATCTGATAAGGTGTTCCAATCTGCGTCACTATATCCTTCAAGCACTGCAGGATATCTCTGATAATGCAGTCCTAGGGTCATGGT
Source organism: Medicago arabica (assembly GCA_946800305.1). Lineage (NCBI taxonomy): Eukaryota > Viridiplantae > Streptophyta > Magnoliopsida > Fabales > Fabaceae > Medicago > Medicago arabica. The sequence continues at coordinate 6,526,721 of OX326969.1, forward strand.
CTTCTTCAAGTATCTCATGACTCTTTCGATAGCTTGTCAATGCTCCATGCTTGGCCTGCTAGTAAACTTGCATAGTAATCCCACGGCGTAGCCGATGTCGGGTCTAGTACAATCAGTGGCATATCTGAGACTGCCAATGATGCTCGCATATTCAGATTGTCTTACACTGTCTCCAGTGTTCTTAAATAGCTTCACACTTGGGTCACAAGGTGTGCTCGCAGGTTTACAATCGAAGTAATTATATTTCCTTAAGATCTTCTCAACATAGTGAGATTGATTCAAGGGGATTCCATTATCAGTTCTAGTAATCTTGATTCCAAGAATTACATCTGCTTCACCTAGATCTTTCATATCAAAGTGGTTGCACAGCAAAGTTTTCACTTCTTTAATGACGTTGAGGTTCGAACCAAATATGAGTAAGTCGTCTACGTATAGACATATGATCGTGCAAGTGTTATTGCCGTATTTGTAATAAATACACTTGTCGCTTTCATTCACCTTATACTCATTCTCAATCATTAGGTTGTCGAATTTCTCATGCCATTGTTTCGGTGCTTGTTTTAAACCATACAGAGATTTGTCCAACTTACAAACTTTGTTTTCCTGTCCATGGACTACAAAACCTTCTGGTTGATCCATGTAGATTTCTTCTTCTAATTCACCATTTAAAAAGGCAGTTTTTACGTCCATTTGGTGTATTATCAAATTGTGGATGGCCGCCAAAGAGATTAGTACCCTAATGGACGTGATTCTAGTAACAGGTGAATAAGTATCAAAGAAATCTACATTTTCTCTTTGTCTAAAACCTTTGGCTACAAGGCGTGCCTTGTATTTGTCGATTGACCCGTCAGGTTTTAGTTTCTTTTTCAGAATCCACTTACACCCTATTGTCTTGCTTCCAGGAGGCAAGTCAGTTAGGTGCCAGGTTTCGTTGGACATTAGAGAATCCATTTCATCATTTATAGCTTCTTGCCATAAGTCAGCGTCAATTGAAGACAAAGCTTCCTTGATGCTTGATGGATCCTCCTCTATTGTATATGCCACATAGTCGGGGCCATAATCTTTAGCTATTCTTGCTCTCTTACCTCTACGAGGTTCTATAACATCTCTTTCGATGTTTTCGTTGCTTGTTCTGATTTCAGAAGGTTGATCAAGAGTTGACTCAATGGTACCCCCACTATTACCCCCACTGTCTCCTGACTTAAAGGGAAATTTATTTTCAAAGAAGTCAGCATCATTTGATTCTATGATCATTTTAGATTTCAGGTCGTAAAACCTATAGGCTTTACTGTTTAAGGCATACCCAATGAATACACATTCATAGGCTCTACTTGCTAGTTTAACTCTTTTGGGGTCTGATTTTCTTACATAGGCAAGGCTGCCCCATGTTCTAAAATAAGACAAGTTTGGTTGTCTTTTCTTCAAAATTTCATAAGGGGAAGTTTTGTTCTTAGTTTTGGGTACTCTGTTTAGCACATAGCAAACAGTCAATAAAATTTCTCCCCACCAGTAAGGTGCTGCCCCGGAATTAAGCATGGTTGCAACTACTAATTCGGTAAGCGTTCTATTTTTTCTTTCCGCTTTACCGTTCATTTCTGGAGAATAAGGAGCAGTTGTTTCATGAATAATTCCGAGTTCTTTATAATACTCATTGAATGTATGTGATCCGTATTCAGTACCTCTGTCACTTCTAAAACGCTTGATTCTAATATTGAATTGATTTTCAATTTCTTTTACATACTGTTTAAACATTTCAAGCGCTTCATTTTTATTTCGCATTAAAAACACATGTGTGTAATCGGAGCAGTCATCTATAAAAGTGATGAAATATCTTTTTCCATTTCTTGTCAAGTTACCGTCTAATTCGCATAAATCAGAATGAATTAATTCAAAAGGTTCAGTTATTCTGGTTACTGATTTATGAGAACTTTTAGTTATTTTCGCTTGACTGCAATATTGACATTTTCCAAAATCGTTTAAAGATACTTTAGGTATTAAACCTAAACCGCTCAAATTTGAAATAATTCTTTTATTAACGTGACAGAGTCTAGAATGCCAAATATTAAAATCACACAACATATAAGCAGAAGAAGAAATTTTATTAATATCAATGTTTAACTTAAACATGCCATCAGTGGCGTACCCTTTCCCAACAAAAATACCATTCTTAGTGATGGTGTACAAATCAGCCCCAATGCTTTGGACAAACCCAGCCTTATTCAAAAGAAAACCTGAAACTAAGTTCTTCCTAATCTTAGGAGTGTGCAACACATCCTTCAGTATCAGAGTTTTTCCAGAGGTGAATTTCAGCTCTATATCTCCGATTCCAGCAACATCAGTGGAGTGAGAGTCTCCCAGCAACACCTTCTGATCATCACAAGCAATATATGTTTTAAACATATCTCTGTCATAGCAGACATGGCGAGAAGCACCAGTGTCCATCCACCAGCCATCAGAACCTGCAATCATGTTTATCTCAGTAATCATACCCACGTAGGGCTCATCAGGCGCAGCAGCAATAGCCAAGTTAGCCTGTGCAGGTCGGTTGCTTCTGTTTCTGCACTTGCGTGCCATATGACCTGCCATCCCACAGTTGTAACAGTTGAAGGGAGGGGCACCGTCATTCTTGGGTGGCTGATGAATCTGGGGTCTTGGATTGTTCCCAGTCTTATTCCTGTTGGAATTCTTATTCATAGGGCGGTTCTGATTCTTAAATTGTTTGCCAGTAGGCTTCAGAACAGCACCTACGGATTTCTTTTTAGTGTTGTTGTTAGAAACAGCATACACTTCTTCATTCTGATCCTGCTTTCTCGCTTCTTCTTCAATACGAAGGCGAGTAATCAAACTTTCAAGAGAGAACTCCTTAGTTTTGTGTCTAAGTTGACTCTTGAAGTCCTTCCAAGCAGGAGGCAGCTTATCAATAATCACAGCAATTAGAAATTGTTCTGGGAGTTGCATCCCTTCAGCTATGATCTCGTGAGCAATTTGTTGCAGCTCATGTGATTGTGCCTCGACGGGCTTATCATCACTCATTTTGAAATTCAGATAGCGGCTCACCGCATATTTCTTAACACCAGCCTCTTCGGTGTCATATTTTTTCTGTAGTGCCTCCCATAATTGTTTGGCAGTATCACAGAGTCTATAGTAATCATACAGAGGGTTTGTGAGTCGATTAAGAATATAATTCTTACAGAGGTAGTCAGTTTCTTTCCACAGAGCAATGTCTATGGACAGCTGTTTATCAGTAACAGCTTTCTCAGCAGAAGAAGCAGGGTCCACTGTTTTATCCTTGTCATTCGCTCCAGCAGGAGTCGAACTCGTAGGTGCCACAGGCAGGGGTTCGTTCAAAACGTAGGCAACCTTTTTAGTGGTTAAGAAAAACAGCATTTTTTGTTGCCAACGTTTGAAGTGGCTGCCTGAGAACAGAAACGGTTTATTAAAATCATCAGCAGCAGTAATTTTTTCAGAACTCATCGTATCGTATTTGAAACGTCTTAAAACTGTTGTTTTTTGAAAATTACGACAGAGCTTTGAAATGATTACTGGGGCGAGTCACGACCAGGTCGCTTTCTTTAAGACGTTTCACGGCACTACCTGAAATGTGCAAGGTAGACTATCAACCGTGTGTCTCCAGGATAAAACAGCCCAGATTCTTTTTCTGTACGATTAAAGGCTGCACCGCCCAGAATCGGTCGAGAATAACACCTCTGAGAAGAATATGGTTTTAGAAAAAACCACTCGAGAAAACAAAAGAGGAAAAGAACGATTCGTCAACACAAATCGCGGGAGATGAGAAGGGGAGAAAACCAGAGAAGAGCGTTCGATTCTCGGTTTTGATGTGAAGAATGAGGATCCCGAGCTCTCTATTTATAGAGGGGATTTGACCTCGCCGACCCGGTTCACGACCCGCTCGCGCAAGCCCACGAGGCGGAAACGTGCGGAAGTGTGCCGAAACGTGTGCCGGACTCGGTCTAAGCTTGCAGGATTCTCGGAGCAAAAAAGAAAATAATATTTATTTTCTGAGCACCAAAAAATATTCTTTTACGGCCCAGGCCCAAGCCCGGCCCGGGCGGCGCGCGTGTTAATATTTTTTTTGGCATTAGCTCACTCCGTTCACAAAAGTGTGTACCCCAAGGGCACACCCTTGGAGGTGATATCCCACATATATAAACACTACTAGAGTGTGTGATCTATCCAATGTGGGACATAGGATTTTTCAATTCACACTTAACACTAGTTTCTCCACTTGTGTTTACATTTCAAACTTCACAAACTCACTAGTAAACTCTCTAGTGTTCCAACATTCCTTTTAGGGGTGAGAACTTTGAAGGTGTGATGGGTTGGTATCCAGTTATAATCCCAAATCCTGATATTATCACCCTTACCAATCCTCCAACAACTTCCTTTAAGGATGAGCCAGATGAAATTAGAATACTTCTCCAAGCAAAACTTGGACTGTTCCCGGGAGAAGCTTGTAAAATATCACTAAGAGGATAATATTTAGCTTTTAAACATTTGGCTATAAGGGATTCATGGTTAGTATGAGTGTATTTATTGATTAATTAATTTTTTAACTTCTTAACTTGTGTCATAAGGGTATAAGTTAACATGTGTTTGGGCCGACTTTATACTTTTCAATTTTACCTTTCATTTAATATTTTATTTACAATTTTATCTTTTTTATAACAACATTTAAATTATTAATTAAAAAATATATATAAATCTCACTAAAATACCCCACTAGAATTTGAACAATATTATTTTAAAAATATATAAAGAAAATATGATATTTTCGTTTGGATTTTTCATTATTTCAAATATATCTTTAAATAAATTTCTCTATAATAATATTATATTGTTGGTGTCATTCAAAAGGATAAAACTTTATATTATATTTGCAATATTGTTGTGTAATTGAGAAAGATAAGGTTTATTTGTTGCAATAAATCACAAACATTTATACATATAATTTTAATCTAAATCAAAATTTCATAAAAATTATTTATAATATACACATATTTTCGTAATAAAAAGAGCTATCTATCTCATACCGTGCTAGCTATCTCACAATGTGAAGCTAGAAAGGACACATTTCATATGAATTAGTCATGTGTCACGTCTTTGCTTATGTCCACAGATTATGTGGCTAGTTTGCTTTATCTCGTGAATCAACACAAGGTCCTAACCATATACAAACCTTTTGGCATTTTCACATACCAACAAAGAAACAAACATATATCCATCCATCCATCCATTAAATTAAACACACACTAGCTAGGAGTTTCTCTCTTTATCTAATACATTACCTTTTTATTTTATTTTGTCAAAGAAAAATAGATAAAGGGAGGACGCCAAATGCAAGATCAAAGAGAGCCATCAAATTCATTGAAGATTTACGATATAATTTATGTATAACCTATCGATTAAAAAATTGTGAACTTAAAATCAAGTTATTGTGTAAATGTGAGCGGAATGTCGAACTATCTGTATCAGCCCAATTGATACACTGTTATTTTTGTGTTTGGTATGTAGACGAAGTGACAGACATCACCTAAACTCACACACAATTGTGAGGTCTCGGATAGGAAGAAATTACCTTTTTTTAATTCCCAGCTGTTTGGTGATGGGAAAATTAAACCTACAATTACTGCATTATAGTTTACAGTTGAGTGACTTTTTCATGATAAGCATAAATAGCCTTGTTAGGACTTAACCTATAAAACTACTATATATATATTAGTCTGTTTGGTGTCAATGTTAAAGATAAAGAGGGATCATAAGAACATAAATCCATATAGTATATTAAGAGGACAAACCTTAGAATGTCTTGGTTCCTTGTAATACTGTTTCTGATTGTAACATTTGGTACATTTTCTGAGGCTAGTCATCATCATCATCACAAGAAGCCTCTTTCTGCTGTTGTGGTTGGTACTGTTTATTGTGACACATGTTTTCAACAGGATTTCTCCATGGGAAATCATTTCATTTCAGGTCCATTTCTTAACTGCTTAATTGTCTTACTTTTTTCAAAGCTAGGGAATTCAATTTTATATCTATATAGTCTATACATGCTGCTAAATCAGATGACAACCATGTAGTACATGACATTGAAAGTGTGTCTGGTGTTTGACACGTGACACATGTGATTGCATTCAATTACTTCCATTTTAAAAATTATTATCTGTATTCATGAGTTGGACACTAGTGTTTGAGCTAGTGCTTCACAAGCCGACATTTCCAGGCAATATTTTAAAAACCCTATTGAACCGGCCAGTCGAACCAAGAGCTGACTAGTTTGCCGGTTAGTTTGATCCCGATTACATTACATTCTAGTTGAACCGTAGTGGTTCAACTGTAAGTTTAACCAATTGAACCAATTAAATCATGATCCGAGGATCTCACATCTTCGATCTCCGCTCCAGTTTTTAAAACATAGCTTTCAAGTGTTGTCTAAATTTTATGCTGATGTTATATTTGTGTGCAGGTGCATCAGTTGAAGTAGAATGCAAAGATGGAAATGAAATTTCAAAACCAAGATTCAAGAAACAAGTCAAAACAAATGAGCATGGTGAATTCAAAATCCAACTTCCATTCTCAGTGAGCAAACATGTAAGAAGAATCAAAGGATGTGTAGTGAAATTAGTAAGCAGCAATGAACCATATTGTTCTATAGCCTCAGCAGCCACATCTTCATCACTTCACCTAAAATCAAGAAAACAAGGACTACACATATTTTCAGCAGGGTTTTTCTCATTCAAACCACTTAAACAACCAAATCTATGTAACCAAAAACCAAGTGTTGTTCAAAACACAAAAAAGTTTCTTGATTCTTTGAAAAAAAATTCATTTCCTCCAAAATTTGATCCTTCTTTTCCACCTCCACTTCAAGATCCAAACCCCCCTAGTGGTGTTCTTCCTTTTCTTCCACCAGTTCCTTTAGTACCTGAAATTCTTACACCAATATTGCCACCAGAATTGTCACCATTAATCCCTAGTGGAATGACTAGTGAAGAATCCAAATACAAATCAACTAAAACTTCAAAAAAAGATGAATCTTTAGATGAAAAAAAAGTGATTAACCTTGATTCCTTTAACCTTCCTCCTAATCCATTTTTCCCACCACCATTAGTCCCTAATCCATTACAACCACCAAGTACTCCAACAATTCCTAATCCATTTCAACCACCAACTCCAACACCATTAGTCCCTAATAATCCATTACAACCACCAAGTACACCACTTGTTCATGATCCATTTCATCCAACAATTCCTTTATTACATCAAATTCTTCCACCAATATTGTCACCACTAGTCCCTAGTGATGAATCCAAATCCAAATCAACAAAAACTTCAAAAAATGTTGAATCATTAGATGAAAAAAAAGTAACTAACCTTGATTCCTTTAACCTTCCTCCTAATCCATTTTTTCCACCACCATTAGTCCCTAATAATCCTTTACAACCACCAAGTACACCAACTATTCCTAATCCATTTCAACCACCAACTCCAACACCATTAGTCCCTAATAATCCATTTCAGCCACCTTCATCAGGATCATCACCATTGTTTCCTTTTCCATCGGTACCAGGTTTAGGTCCTTCACCACCACCAGGATTGGCTTTTCCTTTTCCTCCATTATTCCCTCCACCTGGCAGTGGCACACCTCCTGCTTCTACAAAGAATGTTTCTCCTTAACTAAATGAGTACATACTCAAATTGGTCATCAAAGTTAAAGGATTGTATCAATCTAGTCCCTCGTATTATCGATATTCCAAAATTATCACTAAAATTGCCGATCGTTCTTCCATTGGTATTTGCAAGGACTAGAATGACATTAATTTCGTTACATCGAGGATGCATTTGATAATATAGCCAGGACAAACTTGCTGAACATTTTGCAATTGCAGTGATTATTTTAAAATATTGATAATGTGGGGGACTAAATTGATACATTCCTATAATTTCAATTAGGAACTTGGATATTTACATATAGCAGCTAATATCCATGCATAATTCTGTAATAACTCCTTCCATGTGATGCCTCTTTTTTTTCTACTTTCTTTATGAAAATTCTAATATATTATGATGTATAGTGACTAATACCGGAAAAATTTGAAATATCATTGATGTATTAGTAATAAATTTTAAGGATAAGGTTATCTTTGAGCTTCAATATTGTAAATTATTATTATTATTGTGTGTAATCTTAATCCTTGAATTGTTTTAGATATGGACTCATCAATAATCAATACTGTAGGTTGTTCAAAAGTGGATTCAATTTGTTTATGTTTATAGTAGAATTTCCTCATATTGAAAAAATAAAAGAGAAGATGGATAATAAAAAACAATCTTGACCAATAAAGTCTATAATCAAAACTATTTTGAGTCTGATGAACTTAATTCGTAGAAACAATACATAATATATGTAAGGTTCGTGTTCGAACCCCTGCCACTACAAAATAACAACTATTTTAAAGTTTTGATACATCGAAGGGATACTGTAACTACTCCGTACGCATGTTAAAATCACTATTACCCCATTTATAACATTGATGACTTCTTAAAAAAAAACACAGACAACTAAAACTTCAATTTTTGTAAAATAGTGGGAAAGAATACATTTAAAGTTAAAATAAAACATCCAAACATGTTTATTTTTTATTTCAGAAAATATCCATCCAAACATGTTTCTGTTTTTTTGATAGAAAAAATATCTAACTATGTTTCTCTTTGAAACAGAGAGAAACACTCACTCTACTATCTCCCTCTCGCTCTCACAGTAACGATAACCATAGCCTCTCTCTGTTTCTCTGGTAACCTTCAAAACCTCATTCATCTTTTCTTCTTGTTTTACGCTGTTGTTGTGAATATTTTTTCAAGTAATGTTATTCATTGTTTCATGTGCATAAATTTTACTACTTTTGATTGAAATAGTGAAATGGGTTTTTATATTGTGATGAATTTGATGACCCAATAACCCTGTTTTGTTGTTCTTGAAGTAAAAATTGTATCTTTTGCTTACATCCTTATCTTGTATTTGAAACAATGAAATTTCAATTTAGTCGCTTTCTCTCTTCTAAGAGATAATGATAGTTCAAAACCAACTTGTTTGGATTGATAATAGTTTAGAGACTATGTATTGTTTATCTATGAAGTATGACACGGACACTAGACACATCACTGAAACTAATACGACACCAAAGAGAATCGAAACTGAGACCTTGAGAAGGAGCACACTCCCAAGTCCAAAGCCAATACCACCAGGCCAACCTAAGTGGGTTGAGAAAAGAGAATTCTTGAATGTAACATGTGTCGGTGTGGGTGTCAGAAACTAACTTGATGGATTGAAATAGTTGAGGGATTGTTTATTATGTTTCTATCGTTCCGGGACTGAATTAGAGAGATAGGTTTGGGCAGTTTTGTCAAATAACTAGGCTATTGTTTTGTGATGTGCTATTTAATAAAATGCTGTTAAAATGGTGGCTATTGCGACGCTACAGCACTGCAGTGTAGTGGAATTTAAACAAACCGCTATTTTCTGCTATCTGTAATTGTCAACACTTGTTTATGCACCGAATTGAATGTTTGCTCGATTTGAAATTTAGGATTTTGATTGGTAGAAGTTCTTAGTGTAACCTTGAGTTATTTGTTATTAACAGGTAATACCGTAGATTTTGATGCATATGTGCCGTAAAATATCAGCAACACTGGCTACCTTATTGTGGAAAAATGGTTGTAAACATCTGATGAGGGTGCTTCAACTGCCCCAACTTGTAAGACATGGTCCATTTCAAAGCTATCCATGTTGCTACACTTCACATGTATCTTCAAGATTGCCGGTATCTTTTGTTTCATTGAACCCTTCAGGCAATCCTACGAAAGGCATTAAGAGCAACAACAACGATGACTTGATTCAATCGTTTTGTAGAGGTGGCAATCTTAAGCAAGCCGTTCAGCTCTTGTGTAGCGAGCCGAATCCTACTAAAAAGACTTTCGAGCTTTTGATATATTCTTGTATAGAACAGAACTCTCTTTCTGACGGTGTTGATGTTCATCACCGTCTTGTCGGTAGTGGTCTCGACCAGGACCCGTATTTGGCTACTAAACTTATCGACATGTATTGTGATTTAGGGTCTGTTGATCATGCTTGTAAGGTGTTCGATGAAACTCGGGAAAAAACCATTTTTGTTTGGAATGCAATATTTCGAGCGTTGGCAATGGCGAGTCGTGGTGAAGAGTTGTTAGAATTGTATGGTCAGATGAATTGGATTGGGATCCCATCGGACAGGTTCACGTATACGTATGTTCTTAAAGCTTGTGTTGTTTCGGAGTTGTCAATTTGTCCTCTTCGGAAGGGTAAGGAGATTCATGCTCATATTCTGCGACATGGCTATGAAGGACAAGTTCATGTTATGACGACATTGTTGGATGTATATGCTAGGTTTGGTTATGTATCCTATGCAAGTTCTGTGTTTGGTGCTATGCCTGCTAAGAACATTGTCTCATGGAGTGCGATGATTGCGTGTTATGCAAAGAATGAAATGCCTATGAAAGCATTGGAACTTTTTCAGATAATGATGCTTGAGGCATGTGATACAGTTCCGAATCCAATAACAATGGTGAGTGTGCTTCAAGCTTGTGCAGGTCTTGCTGCATTGGAACATGGAAAGCTGGTCCATGCCTATGTCCTCAGAAGGGGTCTTGATTCTACACTTCCGGTTCTTAACACCCTTATAACAATGTATGGAAAATGTGGTGAGATTTCGACGGGACAACGAGTGTTCGATTATATGAAGAAACGTGATGTTGTTTCATGGAATTCTTTGATTTCCATATATGGTATGCATGGTTTTGGAAAAAAAGCCATCCAAATTTTTGAAAATATGATCAACCGAGGAGTTTCGCCGAGTTACATAACATTTATTACTGTTTTGTGTGCTTGCAGCCATGCAGGCCTTGTTGAAGAGGCTAAGATTTTGTTTGAATCTATGCTTAACACGTACAGAATCCATCCAAGAATGGAGCATTATGCTTGTATGGTGGATATTCTTGGCCGAGCTAATCGGTTAGACGAAGCAATCGAATTAATACAAAATATGGATTTCAAACCAGGACCAACGGTTTGGGGTTCGCTTCTTGGATCTTGTAGGATTCACTGTAATGTCGAGCTTGCTGAAAGAGCAAGTGCTATGCTATTTAAGTTGGAGCCAAAGAATGCTGGCATTTACGTGATTTTATCAGATATTTACGCAAAATCTAGGATGTGGAGCGATGTAAGGCGTGTAAGGAAACAATTGGAATCTCGTGGCTTGCAAAAGATTCCAAGTTCCAGCTGGATTGAAGTCAAAAGGAAGATATACTCGCTTGTCTCTATTGAAGAGTATAACCCACAAATCGAAGAGCTTCGTGCTTTCCTTGATACACTGTTAACTGAGATCAAGAATGAGGGTTATGTTCCACAGACAAGCGTTGTTACTTACGATCTTGCTGAAGAAGAGAAGGAAACAATTGTATTGGGACATAGTGGAAAGCTTGCCGTTGCTTTCGGACTCATTAATACTTCAAAAGGTGAAATCATTAGGATTTCAAACAACCTGAGATTGTGCGAAGATTGTCATGCTTTTATGAAGTTTGTTTCGAAATTTACTAACAGAGAGATTCTTCTTAGAGATGTGAATAGGTTCCACTGTTTTAAAGATGGAGTTTGTTCCTGTGGTGACTATTGGTAGTTATTGGCAGAAAAAGCTTAGCATTTAAAATCCTTATGAGAGTAATTCTAAGGCTAAAATATGTTTTTCGTCCCTGCAAATATGGCGAGTTGGGTTTTAGTCCCTGGTAAAAAAAAAATTGAAATCCATCCCTGCAAAAGTTTTTATTTCTTAAAATAGTCCTTGGGTCCACTCTCTTGCTGATTTGTCCCATTTTTGTATAGGTGGCAGATGCTGACTGTGTGATCTTATACATGTGTCATACATGTGTCATTTCATTTTTTTAAAACATTTATAAATTAATTATAATAATTAAATTATTTTTTATTTATTTTTCAACCAAATAAAATCATCTCTTCATCCTTTTTTTCAATCCAAACCAGACTTTCTCATTCATTCATCTTCTATTTCCACCACACCAATCCAACCTTCAACCTTTCTTCTTCAAACCAAACCCAAATCAACACAGCAAAGCTAACTAGCACAAAAAAGCCGGAAATGGAGTAGGGTGAACTGTAGTTCCCAGGGAAATCACAAAACTAGCAGAGAAAACATATCCGGAGAAAACGAACACATGGAACTTCAATTATAGCTTCACTAACCTAGAATCAAAATAGAAAACAACACGAACTCGCCGGAGAAGGCAGAGGCATAACCCAAAAACGCCGTAACAACAAGTACAACCTTGAAAATCATCAGAATATGAGAAGAATCTAAGGTTTTCCCCTTTTATGCAGATTTTATTATTTTTTTAATTAATTAATTAATTTTTTAAATTTCAAAAATATATTACTTGATTTTTAAATAAGTTAAATGACATAATCGCCACCTAGATGACATGTGGGCAACTTTGCACAGTCAGCATCTGTCACATAGGCATAAATGGGACAAATCAGTAAGAAAGTCGGCCCAAGGACTTTTTTAAAAAACAATTTTTTGCAGAGATGAATTTCAATTTTTTTTTACTAGGGACCAAAACTCAAATTCGCTATATTTGCAGGGATCAAAAACATAGTTTAGCCTAATTCTAATATAGTAACTGAAACCCAGTTGAGTTTGCACCGTAATTTTTTGTCTCTTTTTACAATGCATTGAAATTCAACATTTAATTAAAACAATGAAAATCCTTATGAGAGTAATCTAATCACTTCATTATAAATAAATGCTCAAATTAAACACTATGTTAAGAGTTTTTTTTCTTTTCAAAACCTTATACAGATGAGTGAATACTGAATACAAATAAATCTTGTAAGATGAGTGAATACTGAATACAAATAAATCTTGTAATTTTACGTTGGCATTACTGATAGTAACAATGTTTTAAAAATCGGACTGGAGATTGAGCCGATAAGACGTTTAGGTCATGGTTCAAATATGGTTGAACTCGATGGAAAAAATAAAAGTGAATAAAAAAATTAGTTGAACCAAATGTTGTTCAATCGGTTCAATCTTAGGTATCAAATCAATAAACAAATTGTCAATGCGGTTCAATTTTTAAAACATTACTCTATCCATTTCCTTTTAAATGTTGTTTGAATAGGGTTTTTTTGTTTTTATTTAACTGTCATTTTGATAGTTTAATGTTACAATTTGTCAATTATGTCCTTTTTTAATTAGTTATACTTACTCCTTTTCAATAAAACTAAAAATAGTTATTTTTTTAAACAATATTTTTAAATAAAACATAAAACTATATTTAGTTTACTATAATAGTGGATCTGAGATAAAATCAAATTTATCCTAAATTGAGTGTATGCAAAAGAAAAATATTGATAGAGTAAAATAAGGGTATAATAGAAAGAAGAAAAGAAAAACTGAAAATTCACTTTCTTAATTGAAGAGTGATATTCTAAAACGACACTTAAAACGAAACAACAGGAGTATTTTTCAACGTGAGATGTAGATATAACTATACAAGTCCTCTAATTTTTTTCTCTTCTTCAGAGACCTTACAATTAAGTCATTAAAATAAAGTTAGTGGAGAATTTATGCACTTTGCATTGTAGTTTATATACTACTAATTTTTTTTTTGGTAACATTATATACTACTAATTGAATTCAAACAAGTTTTTTCTTTCATTTCAATTTTCAAATGTATATTTCCCCTTTCAAGTTCTGTATTTTTCAAGTTTCGCTTTTATGGAAGTTTATGTTAAGTGTGGTGAAAATATGAACACTACAAGGTGAGAGTCTTACGGTTGCAACGTTACGATTCAAGAGAATTTTGCGACTTACCAAGGTTGAGATGTTAGTATTCATATTTTTGAGCTTACATACCTAATTAGTCTCCTAAATTTTGCTTACTACTGAATGAATTTCACATAGAATGATATATGCTTACATTAATGTATTGTCATTGGAGTCATCGAGTTTTTAATAGATACTTTCATTAAAAGAATTATGAATAAGTGATGTGTATATGTGGAGTCCCTATTAATGGACTACAATTGTGGATGCTTTTACAATTTGAGACGATTTTACCGATTTATCAAAGTTGAGATATTAAGTCTTTTTAGTTTGGAGCTTGCATAACTAATTAATACCCCAAAAGTAAACATGAAACGCAAAGAGTGTATTTCATCCAATGTTTTAAAACCCGGACGGTGATCAATCCGATCAAGGTAATGGGTCACTGGGTCACTGGTCGAAACAGTGGGTCACTGATCGGACCGCAGGACTATTGACCAGGTATATATAAAAATATTTATGACCAAAAATTACATTATGAATGAAATTTTGAGAAAGAAATTCTGTCATTTTTTTATTTTATTTAAAGTTCGTACATTAAAAAATTTATATTCACAGCTTCAAGTTTGCAAGTTAATTTTTTAATTGCAGTACAATTCAATTTCAAGCTAATTCCAATCCAAATTCAAATGAACTCATACATTAAACAATATTACTGCATAAAAAACATCACAAATAAGTTCTAATTCAGATTCCATCTTTAAAAGTTAAAACATAGTATGTTCTAAACATTGTTGAAAATCAAAATATAACAGACTTAAGAACCCAAGTAAGTTCTGAACATAGTCGACAAAAAATATTTTTGTCTTTATATATGTCTTACCTTCTTAATATATATATATATATATATATATATATATATATATATATAAACGGGTCGGGTGGGTTAAAGTGGATCAACGGTCCACCCACTGACCCGGCCGGATCACACCGGGTTTCAGCGGGCTAATTGCATATCCGGTTCAGTAGCTTGCCCGAACCGCTGCACTCTTTGGTTCCCGGTCTGACCAGTCCGACTGACCGGATCGGTTCGGGTTTTAAAACACCGATTTCATCTCCTAAATTTTGCTTACAACCGAATTTTTTTTACATACAGTGATATATGCTTAAATTAAATAGTTTTGTAAATAAATGTGTGCTTAATTTTTTATATAATGCAACTCTTTTAAAATAGTATTGCAGTACATTATTAGAAGATTTTTTTTATAAATGATACATAATCAAATAATGAACAAAAATTATAAAACTATTCAAAAACAGTGATTTTTTTCATATGGACATTGTATCGTTAATAACTATTCAAAAACAACAGTTAACTTTCTGCAGTGTCATTTCAATCCGTAAACTACCACGTTGCAAGAAAAATAACTATAATCAACATTAACAAACCAATTTCTAACTAATTTCATCATTAACAATCCAAAAAACAAACAAATTTTCATTGAGACATTTTATCAAACACCTAGAGTGCAACTTTCAATCAACATAAAATCTAACAATTTCTAAACTCTAAACTACCACATTGCACTCTAAACAACATCTAAACTACAATTCCTAACTTGATTCATCACTAACAATCCTAACAACTAATATGCAAACCAAATTTCTAAAAACCTAAAAAGATAAAATTTCTCCAAAAAAAACATTATAAATTTAAAACAAAAAAAAGGAATGTAATATGATAAGCAACACTTACTTGATTTTGTGGTAGAAATTGACTTTGATTGGTGCAAGAATGAAGAAAATTGCATTTGGTGGAAGAAAATTCGAATTTAGAAGCTTTTGGAAATGAATGGTTATGTTTCTGATTTGTTGTTCTACAAACAGCACGCAACGTGAGTTAAGTCATGATGGGTTTACAACCTGCGTGAGTTAACTCACGCTGAAAGACCGAGTGTGAATTAAGTCATACGGGGTACTTTCGTCCATTCAGTCGGGTATGAGTGTTTTTCGATGGGAAAAGAGCAATTTTATTTTAAGTTTAAGCACTAAGACGACTGAAGAGTTCAAATTTGTTAATGGTAAATTTTTGGGTAGGACAGTAACTTATAAAGAGAGTCTTCTTCCAATTAAAGAAATGAATGGGTAATTTAATTTCATGTTTTCAACCAAGTGCCATATAATTGTGGTTGTTAGGTTAAGAATAAAGATGACCCAACTCTTGTACCCAAAAAAATTATGGCCCAGCCCACTATGAGAAACCCTAAATTTTCATATGACTTCATTTCTTTTTGTTTTATGAGCCGCTTCCTTATTTCCTCATTGTTCGCCTCTTCTTCTTTTTTCAATAGACGCCTCCTTCTTACAGTGTGAAGATGGATAAATCTGTGATTTCATGGAATAAAAAGGTTAGTAATTATATCCATGATGCTCTTGCCCTGCCAATTTTGTCAAAATTATCTCTAAAATCTTTGAATCGTTTTAGATGTGTACGCAAATCATGGTCGACTTTGTTTGAAAACCCTTCTTTCATAAGCTTGTTCCACAACAATTTCTTATCTAATAACCATTCTTACTGTGAGGATACATCTCTCCTTCTACATCAGTATGTGACTGATGGTAGATCTGTGTTATATTCTCTTTCGGGTGAGAGGTTTGAGAATGGAACCAAGTTAGATTTGCCAAATCCATTTCAAGAGATGGAACCTAAATTTGTTATTGCGGGATCTGGTAGTATAAATGGGATTTTATGTCTAATTAATTACTCCCAACCTAGTACAAGAGTTGTTTTGTGGAACCCAACTACTCAAGAATTCAAGGTTATTCCTACCAGCCCTTTTGAATTTGTCCCGCATATGGATGTTGATTTACTTCGACATGGTTTTGGTTACGATTGTGTTACAGATGACTATAAGATAATTCGACAAGTGGTGTGTTATCAAAAACTTGACATTGATGTATTGTCATTAGGCAATATAGATGATGATCAGTTTTGGGAGATATATTGCCTCCATAGTAACTCATGGAGGAAACTTGAATATGATATCCCTTTAAATTTCAAAGAAAACGGAGTGTTCCTAGATGGAATGGTTCACTGGTGGGATGAAAGTTACGATGGTGATGATGAAGCATATCTTTTGTCATTTGACATGAGCACAGAGGAATTCGTAACAACACTTGCACCCTTAGAAGATGATAGTTTTGATCTTGGATTTGTTTTAAGTGGCTTGATGGTTTTAAATGGGTCCCTTGCTTTGATTTCAAATTATCCAAATTTAGGTACTTTTCAAATATCTATTTTGGGTGAATTAGGTGTGAAGGAATCGTGGTTTAAACTCTTCATTTTCCGGTCTTTATCTATCATTGTGTATCCTGTTGGAGAAGGAATGAAAGGGAATATATTCTTTACGAAAGAAGATGGACAACTAATCTTTTTTAGTTTAAGCATTAAGATGGTTGAGGAGTTCAGTTTTGTCAGAGGCAAATTTTCGGGTAAGACAGTAACTTATAAAGAGAGCCTTCTTCCAATCGGAGAAATAAATGAGTAATTTAATTTCGTGTTTTCACCCAAGTGTCATATGATTGTGGTTGTTACTTTGTAATCAAAGGAGTCTTTCATTTAAGCATCTCATAATTATTAGCAAGTGTAAGACAATTCAAGAAACCATTTGATGTTAAAGATTTTGCTTTATCAATTTCATTTTGACAATCTACTCCATTGTTATTTATTTCAATTAATTAATATAGAACAAAATAATTATAGAATTTGAATGTACCAAATATTATGCACAAGTATTTGAATCAAATGCCCTTGTTGAATCTAACGTGAAAACTAAGGATCGACACTAAATGCAATATTTTTTAAGCGGGTCATTTACTTTAGTGAAAATCCAAAGATATATGCTTATTAGTAAGGTGAAAAATCCAAAGAGACATGCTTATTAGTAAGGATTAACACTAATAAGAATATCTCTTTGGAGGTTCCTTATAGAATGGACCCTTAAAAATACTGGTTCATCATGGGGCCAATCTTTTCCACCGTTTGATTAAATTTCCTACCAGATCTTAATATATTCCACCCATATCAAATCTAACCCTAACTATATCCCACTCATTGCACCTTCTCTCTTCTTTCTTTTTCAACTATGGAATACAAACACAATCTTTCTTCTGGTTCATTGTTAACAAAAGCTCAATCCAAAAATTAAAAAAAAAAATTGAAAGAAAAAGGGTACAATTTCTTGTCATGAATAATTTTGATATCTTAGATCATCCATCTTATCGATCTCACTGATTTGCAGGAATTTTGTCAATTTGAATTAACATTAATTTCTTAAATAAGATAAACATTATGTAAACTTATAATTACTCAATAAAAAAATATAACCCAAGAACGCTTAGATGAGATGGAACGGGTCTCTTCTAACTTAACCAAGATCCTGGGTTCGAATCCAGCCTTGGGCATGCAGCAGCGTTAAAACTCTTAGGAAGAGCCTGCCGCCCATTTGGGTCCCACAATGCTCGAGGGATTAGTCTCCGCAGTTGCGCGCGGAGGATACCCGGTTTACACCCAAAAAAAAAATGATAAACTTATAATTACTCAATAAGATAAAGGTGCCTTGGAAGATGCCTCAGCTGCACAACCTGAACCACCCAAGGCCGGTAATTACTCAATAAGATAAAGGTGCCTTGGAAGATGCCTCAGCTGCACAACCTGAACCACCCAAGGCCGGTGTGCATTTGGCTCATACACCTCAATAACATCCTGAAAACAACACATCTATGTCAGACACTTCATTCAACTTTGCTTTGAATAATGTGACAGATGAAATAGCAAGGACTGCATTTTCAACTTCGAATGAAATGTCAGTTCTAGAGCTTGTTACGTGTGACCGGCCAGCCGTAACTTCGCAGGAAGGGGACAATGTGTAACTCGCTAGCCAGCATCCTTTTTTTGTTTTCAAGAAGCATCGTTGTTCGACTGTTAACAAGGACTTAGAAATCATTCAGCAAGCTCTAACAGGCACCAATAGCGACACAGAAGCACCCTTCATTACATATTTATTGAAGTCGCAAAAAAAGAAGGCAAGTTGCTCAGTAATTAAAACCCGGTCGCAGGGTCCTCCAACTTCAGGTGCTCAAAGAAGATCTTTCATTGAATGAGTTCCTCATTTATTCTGGCATATTCTCTTCTAATTTGGGGGACATATCTATTTTTGAGGCTGAATTGCTTAGATTCATTATTGCTAGGGAATTTGCTACGCGTAATCACTGGGGGTCGCTTTGGATTGAGGGAGATTCTTCTAGCGCCCTTCTTGCGTTTAAGAAACCTGAATTGGTTCCTTGTATCTGGCGAACTATATGGCATAATTGTTTCATTTTGGGTCTTCAAGTTCTTTCATCTCATGTTTTTGGTGGGATGCTTAGCCTGATTTTATTAGGGAAGATTTCTTTAGGGACAGATATGGCATGCCAAATTATCCTTTTCCATAATTTTGGTTGATTTTCATCTTTTCTTTCTCCATTGTTTTTGGAGGGTTTTTGTTTGGCCCCCCTTCTATAGTACAAATTTTCCCTTTTTTCTAATAATATTTATATGAGTGAGTGGCAGAGGATGGGGGATTTTTGGGGGTGCCGACCTAGTTGGGATGTCTAAGATTCTCTTTAATGTCTTCCTCACTCTTAGTTCAGTCAAATAAAAACAGATAGCAAAACAACAGGTCCAAAAAAATGAAATAATCAAATAGTAAAAAAAAATTATAAAAAAATAAGTTTTAGTGAACCAAAAAAAAAATTAATGGGGGAAGATGTGGAAAACTAATGCATAACTTTACATGCAAATGAAGCAAGAGTCTTCGTTTATGTACATAACCCATTACAAGTTTTTTTTTGTTGAAGCGCTTTTCCATTTTGCTCAGTGGTTTTTTTTTTTTTTTAGAGATTACAATTTGTGTGAAAGTAGAAAATCGTTGAAAGTATTCAAGCAAACTAGTAAGTTTCAATAACACTTTAGAAATCAATGGCGAAAAAATAACAATTAAAGAAACAAATTCAACTTCAATTATGAATGGATTTTTTATATGGATAAAGGAAGAAGAAGAATGTGCAATGAGAGAGTTCATGAGTTAGATTTGATGTTGATGGACCATGATAAAATTTTGTGAGATAGTCTAATCAAATAGTCGAAAAATTTGGTCCATCATGGACCAATACCTCAATAGGTCCAAGCTAAACAACACCCTATTTAAATATGAAAACTTTGTTCATGATTTCTTCTCCTCAAATAACTTCTTGTTTCTTGTTGCTTCTAATTTCTATTAAAAATTTAAAATAATATACTAATAAGTATATTTCTTCAACAACAAAAAAAGTATATGAAATCCAAAGAGAATTCTACAAGTTATTAGAAATCTTTGTGTATGGCTGCATGCCCTTATTTATGTTTAGTGTAATTTAGGTGTACTTTTGCAATTTAATTATTGCGAAACTTGTATCACATTCGATAAATTATCTAAATTTATGTCTTCAAATTTATACTTAAAACACCTTAATTAAATTGATTCTAATGTTACAATGAAAATTTATATAATTTATTGAAGAGTTGTCTTGTCATACATTTTAAATACTAATACAACATTTTTTGTCTGCACTGTAATTTTTTTTGTCTCTTTTTACAATGCATGGAAATACAATATTTAATTAAAACAATGAAAATCCTTATGAGAGTAATCTAATCACTTCATCATAAGTGCTCAAATCAAACACTATGTTAAGACTTTTTTTTCTTTCTTTTCAAAACCTTATACTGATGGGTGAATACAAATAAATATTGTATTTTTACGTTGGCACTACTGATAGTAACAATGTTTTAAAAATAGGATTGGAGATTGAGCCAATAAGACGTTTGGGTTATGGTTCAATTATGGTTGAACTAGATGAAAAAATAAAGTGAAAACAAAAAGAGTATTACTTTTCTCATCCTATGACTTTCCTCGCGCGTCCTATTTTTTTCAAAAATACCCTTGGCCCGGAATATAAAATCCGAACAACTTCCAGAAACTAAATTCCAGACAAATTCGTGGATTTTGGCACTTCATCCACTTTGATGGATGTTGGTGCCATTTTTAATAGATGGTTTCGGAGTACATAATCTGGAATTCTGTACAAACTCCAGATTATGTAATCCGAAAAGTGTAAATCACCCCGTTGAAAGTCAACAAATGGGATGGGAAATGATGTTTCCGGATTACATAATCCGGATTGCGTTAATTAGTCCGGATTATGTAATCTGAACTACACCAGAACATAGGCAGAAGCCGTCTCTTTTGGTTCAACCTCTGTTTTGGCGCATTTTGCTTGCTTCCAAACAGACATATCATGACGGTGACATATATCTCACTGTGCGGTCTCCGTATCTGAGCCATCCAGAGAAAAGGTTGACCGACTCGAACAGACGTGCCTGACGGTGCTCTCCATATGGGGCCATGATAACGCCAGTCATATCCAGCCTATCTAGTAGGTTTATGTAGTTGTCTGTTGTGGCCAAATCAGACAATGGTATAAAAAGCATCACGCGGGGATCCCTCTCCTCCGGATACCCTGTCCAGACATCCTTGCTTCCCATACCTTGGAAGTGTTGAAACACCCAAGCATGTAACAATGACAACCACATATAAATATACAAACAATAAACACTTACATTTAAAAAAACAAAACATGATTTTTAATTTATATCTGCAACAAAGTCAGGTATCCTACCACTTGACCACAATTTCAACGTGCAGTCTTGTTAAGCTCCCTATATAAGTGAGCTAGTGCCGCAACTCCCCATGAATAACCAGCAACAAGATCAAGGTCTCTAAAGTACTTGAGGTAGACAACATCCACATCAGTGGCGCTCTTGTCAGTGAAGAGTGTGATACCCACTAAGTATAGCAAATATATGTGGACAGTCTGGTCCATGATGTTTGACAAGGGTTGAAATGCGGTCCTTTTAAGCAAGAAAACTCCAGATTTGGTGTAGATTTGTGGCTTACGGACTTTTTGGATAATGTAGAGAGGGAGACTTGTGAAAGTGAAACTGTAAAAATGGGGGGTGAAGTTCCTTTTATACTTCGCAATTGTCCGAATTTTATAATCCGGAATGCATATAGGTTTCCGGATTATATAATTCGAAGGACATTTTGGTAATTTGTATAGGACGCGCAAGAAGGCCATAGGGTAGGAAAAGTAATACTCCAACAAAAAAGTTGAACCAACCGCAGTTCAATCGGTTCAATCTTGGGATCAAACCAATAAACAAATTACTATTACTTTTTCCTTCCTATAGAAGTCTCACGCACCCTGTAAAATTTTCAAAAATGCCCCTTTACAGTTCGGATTTCATAATCAGGACGAGTTCGGATTTCATAATCCGGACTATGCTTATGTATAATCAACAATCATAATCTCTCTCATTTCACCAATTTTAAATTTTGCTTTTAAAAAAAAAGGTCTATTCATGTCAAATAAAATCATGAAAACACAAGGATAAGAGTTAGGAAGATTAATATTGTCTTTAAAATGACTTTCCATGTTACAAACATGTTCAAAATTGGTGCTGATGTTGTCCAAATTACGTAATCCGAACTGCATTAGTACCATGGAAAAAAGAGGTCTAAACGATAGAATTTTGAATTTTGAGGGCAGAGTCCCGTAAGAAGTTCCTTCTAAGGGAGCCTTGATCATAAAAACACAAGGATGAAAACTTGGAAGATTAATATTGTCCTTAAAATGACTATTCATGTTACAAACATGTTCAGAATTGGTGCTGGTGTTATCCGGATTACGTAATCCGAACCGCATCAGTACCATGAAAAAATGGTGTTTAGGGGGTGTTCGGATTCTATAATCCGAAAAAAAATCATATAACGCTCCCTTTTTTTTGTTGAGATTTTCGGATTTTTTCGTATTACAAAATCTGAATTGGTGAAAAACACATTTTTTCACTCTATAACAAAGGAAAACATCAGTTCGGATTACAAAATCCGAAAATCTCAAGGACATTTTTGGAAGAAAAAAAATTAGGCGCGCGAGAAATGGATATGGTGGAAAATGTAATAGTCTAAACAAATTGTTAAAGGTTGAACTTACCAATTCGGTCCAATTTTTAAAACATTACTCCATCCATTTCTTTTTAAATGTTGTTTGAGAACCTTTTTCGTTACGATTTAATTGTCATTTTGATAGTTTAATGTTACAATTTGTCAATTATATCATTTTTTTATTTATTTATACTTACCCCTTTTCAATAAAACTAAAAATAGTTAGATTTTTTTTTAACAATTTTTTTAAATAAAATTTGTTTTTGTTTTCAGTTATGTGCAAATTTAAACTTCCGTGAAACTATATTCAGTTTACTATAATAGTGGTTGATAAAAGCAAATTTATTGTAAATTGAGTGTATGCAAAAGAAAAAATATTGATAGAGTAAAATGAGGGTATAATAGAAAGAAAAAAACACAAAATTCACTTTCTTAAAACGATACTTAAAACGAAACGGCGGACGTAATTTTTCAACAAGAGAAGTACATATAACTATATAAGTCCTCTAATTTTTCCTCCTTTTCATAGACCTTACATTGAAGTCATTGAAATAAAGTTAGTTGAGGATTTATGCACTTTGCATTGTAGTTTATATATTACTACTAATTGAATTCAAACAAGTTTTTTCTTTCATTTTAATTTTCAAATGTAGATTTCCCCTTTCAAGTTCTGTATTTTTCAAGTTTCGGTTTTATGGAAGTTTATGCTAAGTGTGGTGAGAATGTGAACTCTACAAAATTATATGTGGAATTGCTCGAGCAGAATAATACAGAGTTAAGATTCTCTCCATTTAAACTAATTTCCCTCTCTTCCATTTAAAAAGACAAAGACACAATAATGTGAACGCTATAAGGTGAGAGTCTTACAGTTGCACCGTTACGATTTGAGAGAATTTTGCTGACTTACCAAGGTTGAGATATTAGTATTGATATTTTTGAGCTTGCATACCTAATTAATACCCCTAAAAGTGAACATGAAATGCAAAGAGTGTCTTTCATTTCCTAAATTTTGCTTACAACTGAATGAATTTTACACAGTGATATATGCTTACATTAAATAGTTTTGCAGATAAATGTGTGCTTAATTTTTTATATAATGCAACTCTTAAAATAGTATTTCAGTACATTATTAGAAGAATTATAATTTTTTAAATAATACATAATCGAATAATGAACAATAATGTTTATAAAAATACAACAATAATGTTTTCAACTAACTCTATCGGCGAAGTGAAAAGAGTAAGGTTTTGAAATACAAGTTAGTGAACAGATACTCAATGTCTTAAGATTTTTTGTGAAGTCGTGGTTTACATGATACTCCTAAGTCCTAACAAAAGGGATAAATATTCTCAAAGTAAGACTTACAGGCAGAGAGGCTAATAAACAATGTAGCAGAGTAAAGGAACCACAAAATTACTGATCAAAAAATAAGAGGAAGCAAAACAAACTGCAGAAGGGCACCTTGTGATGTTAGAGTTAGAGATAAATAAACCAAATGTATTTGTATTCGTATCTGGTAATTCTCTTTCTAGTGTATCAAGATGCTCGAGGCGCTCGGCTGTTAACTGATTGCTCGTAGGTTCAAATCCTACTTAGGGTATGCCGGAAGATTTAAAAACGTGCATGACTAGAACATATCTTATTTCTCATTTCCATCTAGCATCTCCTTTACACAAAATTGATGCAAGTTTTCATACATATTTTTCCATTTGTTAACCATCTGTACCGACTTTTGGCAATCACGTTTTAGTTTCTCTATCTCCATTTCAGAAGCAGCAGCTGAACCTTGACTCTGATACATAGGTTAAAAGAGATGTTAACTCACAAACATGATTAAATAATCGCTATCCTTTAAATAATGAGTTTAATTTTGATATATTGTCAGTGTAAAAAGGCTTTACAGCATCAGAAAATCACAACCAATCATGCGTGACTTTAGAAGTAGTTGTGATTACAGCCAAACGTTTTAAATGATCTGACGATCATGATTCATTGAAAGTGTAATACACTGACAATTTATATCAATTAAATTCTGAATTAGAAAGAAGAAAAAAACTGATAGCTATAAATATTAAAGACACCTAATCATCAATAGAGACAAACCTGAAGTTCTTTACTGTAACTAGAAATCACTTGAGAACTAAGGTATGAAACATCCATGCATATATTGCTACCACCAAGACTGACAACAGTCGTTTTATCCGAGTCTTCATCTATTGAATTGGCATACTTTTCCAGAGGAGGAAATTGGGCTCCCTTCTTTTTTGAGGTTCCTTGTAAATTAGAGGACATGGGATTACTGGAGTCATTTTCTTGACTAAGAACAAGAATATTAGTTATTGGTCCTGCAACATTTGAAAGATTGGCTTTAAACAACGTAATGAATGCAAGCTTGAGCATACTCAATATTGAAAACAAAGTGATTGATATCGCGTATTGAATGTGATGAGATATGAGCATATGCAGGTTCAGCATGTAAAAATACAAATTACATGCATTTATATAATCATCTAGAGTATATTGAAAAGAAAAATCGAGTATCCTCGTCAAAAAGAAATGGAAAATTACTCACAGTACCATCAGTCAAACGGTGTGAATATGAGGTATACATGTAAAAAAAATGCATGGAACAAAAATACTTCGGAAAATAGCACTAGCAGCACAAGTATTAATAAGAGTTGAATATATGATGCATACACTGTCAGTGCCAACTGCACTGAGATAATTAGAGTTCTTTAAAAAAAGAGATAATTAGAGCAATAATGCCCCTATATTTGTTTTGATCAAGTAAAAAATTTATGCACAGAGAAATCGTAATAATAATCTTATATTAGTTGTTATAACATATCACACGCAAAGTGTCAGTTGTAACTTGGGTTCTAATTTGGCAAGAAAAAAAAGTAACTTGAGCATTGCAAAGTAAAAGTTGCACAGAAAAAAGGTTCATAATAAGTAGCACATGAATGATTCTTTACAAAACAAGATACGCAATCAAAAAGCCAGATCTGCAAACGCAATCCCAAACCACAAGTAGGCCATATTTCAAGAAGTGTATGCAATACCTTTAGCATGTTTAAAGACACGGATGATGTTATGAGTACTGGCATTCCAAACTCGAACTATTCCATCATCAGATCCAGATATTAAAAAATTCTCAGCAGCACTATATGCTAAGCAAGTAACTGCCTTGCTGTAAGAACGAGAAAGTTAAATAGTTAAATGACGTTACACAGCTTGAATAAAGTTCTTCTTTAGTTGTAATTGACAAGGCAAAGAAGCAAAAAGGAGAATGAGATGTACAAACAAAATTAATTCAGGGGATAGTTGGAGCTATAAGATAAATCAATTTTTAGATTTGGTTGGGCGGTCATCGATTTATGGAATCGGTTATTCTAGCATTACAAAATTGTGCAAAAATAAATATTTTGTGATTAGTAGGTATTCAAAATAGAAAAGGAAATGAAAGTCAAATAACGAAATGGTTGAATCAAAATAATTCCCTTTCAAGTTATCTATTTTTTTTTAGAGGGCAGGGCAATATGAATGTTCTATTATGTTACATCAACACATTAAACAGATTCTATGATATATCTGCTGTCGAAGTAGGTCAACATTTCTATTGGCAAATAGGGGATTTTCAAGTGCATGCTCAAGTACTTATTACCTCTTGGGTTGTAATTGCTATCTTATTAATTTCAACCATTCTCGTTGTTAGAAATCCGCAAACTATTCCAACGTCCGGTCAGAATTTCTTTGAATATGTCCTTGAATTCATCCGAGACGTGAGCAAAACTCAGATTGGAGAAGAATATGGTCTGTGGGTTCCGTTTATTGGAACTTTGTTTCTATTTATTTTTGTTTCGAATTGGTCAGGGGCTCTTTTGCCTTGGAAAATTATAAAGTTACCTCATGGAGAATTAGCTGCACCCACAAATGATATAAATACTACTGTTGCATTAGCTTTACTTACGTCAGTAGCCTATTTCTATGCGGGTATTTCAAAAAAAGGATTGGCTTATTTTGGTAAATACATCCAACCAACTCCAATCCTTTTACCGATTAACATCTTAGAAGATTTCACAAAACCCTTATCACTTAGTTTTCGACTTTTCGGAAATATATTAGCTGATGAATTAGTAGTTGTTGTTCTTGTTTCGTTAGTACCTTTAGTAGTTCCTATACCTGTTATGTTTCTGGGATTATTTACAAGCGGTATTCAAGCTCTTATTTTTGCTACCTTAGCTGCGGCTTATATAGGTGAATCCATGGAAGGGCATCATTGATTAGTTATCAAAAGAGTCTTTTTTTTTTAGTTTAGCCTGCGACAAAGTATGTGTGGCTCACGATAATCTACTTCATCAAAATAAAATAAACATAAATAAAAAACAGCGAAAGAAATTTTGAAAATTTTTAATAATAATCAAAGGGATTCTCTAACCCACCCCCAAAAATGTACTAAGTAAGTATAAACCATTCCCGGGGAATGGTAAAAAAAAAAATAGGAAAAAGATCTTTTAGATAGATCTCTTTCCTATTTTTTCGAAAAATAGTCTTTTTTTGACCAATTTGTATTTGACTCCAATGAATATTATTTTTATTTATTATTTTGTTCATTCAATTAGAACTATAAACATATTCAACAGTAATCATTTGGTCTTTGGAATTGATTTAGATTCATTCGATCCATATGGGATAATAATGAATAAAAGAAAGGACTCAAAATCGGGTGAAGGGGTCGAACTAAGTGTATATAGAATCTAATCGTTATAAGACAACTTTTAGTTTTTTAGGGGTTTCAAAGAATGATTCTCGAATCCTATTGAATCTTAAGGTATAACTAATTGGTTTACGGTATCGAACAAACACATGTATATGTCATAGTAGATATTCATTAGTTATAGATGACTATCTATCTAAATTTGCTAAATTTGTCCTTCTACTACTCTAAATTTAGGTGGGGATTCGAAAAAAAGAGTCCTTCCATTCCATCTCTTGTAATTGTGAATTAGCGATAAACTCAAACGTGATTTCTGACATAAACTATCCTAGATACAACATCACCAAGACTAAGCTTCTGTTTGAATTTGCCTATTTGAGTTTATCAACTAACTAAAAGCACTTGTGAGACTATTGGGAAAGCTTATGGAAACACCCAATGACATCTCCATGAGCTGTTTTCAGCTTTATTTCGTAAGCCTCTGGGATAGCTTATGAAAATAGCTTATAGCATAAAACAGTTTGACTTTATTTAATATTTTTTTTTGTAGAATTAGCTTATACATAAGCACTTATTTGCTAAGTGCTTAATTAAATTGTTTATCCAAACAAGGCCTAAATGTTTGCTTGAATTCTTCATAGTTGAGAATTACATTATGGAAGAACCCCTTAGTCATCAAATTTGACAACATATTCCAAAGGACAAAACTGAATGCTTCCATTATCTTATTCCCTTAGGAACTACAAGTTACAATATTGCATTGTAACTACCATTTATGTTCCTAGGGGAGAGCATAAGACATTCATGTTGAGTTAACTACACTATCAAATTTTGGGAAATAATATATCCAAATTTAGGGAAAATAAAAAGGATCATGAAAGAGGACGACAACAGTTCAATACAGTGGACAATAATAAGAGGTGAAAAGATAACCTGTGGTTAGAAAATGAACCAGTGATATATGAAACTTGATCATTAGTAGTGATTCTTGTGGTGTTAAGTGCAGCGACAAATATTTTTCCATCTTCACTGCCAGCATAGAGAACATGTTCAGCAGGATCCAATGCAATGGCTTTAATTTTTGAAGGGAACACTATATTTCTTTGTAGCATTCCATTAGATAAGGTCCATACCTTAAAAAAAGAAAACACATTAGAATTAAGAAACAAGATCTGTGAATTGCCTTTTGGAAAAATAAATAAATCTGTAAATTGGAAAACAACAATTAACAACAACAACCTAGCTTTATGCCGCATTCCACAAAATTGGGTCCCTTTTCGAAATATTAAATTGGAAAATATGATTTCGTATATATTCTGAACAGTGAACATTATCCCTGTCCCTAAATGTAGGAGCTTGTTTACTAAATTACGGGATTTAAGAAAGTTGGTAGCAGTATGAAATTTATTAATAATTTGTATTGCTTTGCAAAGTTTACCCTGTATAGTATTTATTGCTTACTTATTGGTTACAAAGAAGATGAAAAATAATTGTATTAGCAAAAATAAAATTGATGCAAAATAATTAGAGATATTTTGGAATAGAATAATTAGTGCAGTAAAAAAGGGAAATAGATTCTATAAAAAGGAACCAGCAAAAAATACAAGCAGGTCCTATATTACGGGTAGAGAGGGGCGGATGTACACTTAGACTATGTGTGGCTAAAGCCCCACATGAAATTTTCTTATTTTTTTTAATAAATAAAACACGTGTTAAAAGTAAGATCTTTTGAATGCTTTGTTCCTTGTTAATGATACGAAAAAATAATTACAAGAAATGAGGAATGAGGGATGAGAAGAACTTATATCTAAAGTTATTAAAATTTGCAATAAGCATCATAATGATGTGCCTGATATGGATGCACCGTATGCGCAAAGGAAGAAACCTAGACAACACTCTTCAACTTCTAATGTTAAGGCAACTAAAAATAGTAATTTTTCATTGAAAAACACCAATTATTTATTAAAAAGTTTTATATTTAATATAAAATGCACAATTTAAAAGACAAACTTACCATTTAAAAATTTTTAACTTGTGCAAATTTGCACATGATAGAAAAAATCCTTCTTACTTTTAATATAGTTTGCATTATTGTTTCTTTAAAATTTTAGCCCCACATGTACTAAATGTCTGAATCCGCCCCTGAGAGGTAGTAATTAATATACAACTGAGAAGCACAGTTCTGTAAGTGAGAATCAACCCAAAAAGACGGAAGAGATAGCAGAATAATTGAATGTTTAAAAAGTAAATCAGGTTCAAAGATAATTAATCACAGGGAGACAATATAGATCAAAGTCCACTCAAACAGTAAATTAGCTAAGCTTTTTATTACAGTATCAGTTCTCAAAAAAACATTATGTTCATGGCCAAAATTTCCTTAAATATATGCCTTATACTTGAATAAAGCACAATGCACCTTTGTCATCATCACCCAAGAACAAGAACAGATGGTTTCCCCCCAACGTTATGAAAGTTTTGATATGTAACCATAAATGATTAAAATTTTCAACTAGTAAAGATTGACAATTTAATCTTGCTATAGTAAATATGATACGGTAAATATATTCCATTGTTTATCTATTTTTCTACAACAACACTGTCACATAAAAACAGTAAAACAAACCTTACACGTCCGATCATCTGATGCTGAAGCTATAATTGCATTGCATCCACCATAACCAATCACAACATCATTTACACACAAGGTGTGGTCTGAAAAACTATACTCATAAATCTTGCTTGCTTCCCGTCTTCTCACATCATCAAATATCCTGGACCATATGATGCATAGTAGTGTTTTACACAATGGTTAGCATATCTATATAATCCCAAAAGGGAAAGCGAACAATAAGGGGTGAAAAAATGGAGAGAAAAGATGAGTATCAAGTACATTAAGAGAGACCAAACTCGTACGCTTCCATTTTTAAAACCAGATATTAGAAGTGAGTCATCTTCAGAAAATACCAGGCAAGTAACAGCCGTATTATGACCATGCCACTTCTTAAGCAATCTGCCGGTTTCAACCTAACAAGTAATGGAGGCAACTCAGTAATATAATGAAAAAGAAACAGCGAAACAAAGGGTCTGTTTACTTTTCATGTTTTTTGCTTTCATTTTCACTTCAACTAATAAGAAAATATAGATCAAATAATTTTCTAATCATTTTGTTTATGAAAACACATCTAGCATTTTTAGAAATTTTGAAAATGGCAAATCATTGTTTCCATTGTTTCTGAAAAATGTATTCTTCCAAGCATTTCTTCCAACTTTCAATTCAAAATTATCCAACCCCTAATGCCACAATAAAATATTTCCATGAAAAATCAACCGTCGATCAGAATTCTGAAACAAACTGTTGATGCATAATAATACACAAAAGAAGAAAACTGACCTCCCACAAGTATATTTCACCCGACAAACCTCCACCAACTAGATAGGTGCCACTGTGATTAGCAGCAAGAGGCGTGATAGGTTCAGCAGGAAAGCTCTTAACTTCAACTTGAGGCTGCACACCCAACACACAAGTAAAAACATCATCATCCGTCACCATTCATCATTACAGAAAATTGTCGGATACAAATACTAATCCATAAAGAAACCCAGTATAAATAAACAAAATACCTTAGACCAGGACCAGAAGAAAACAGAACCAGAGGAAGTTGCTGCATCTCGAAGCTGAGAAGATGCAAGGAAACGATCACCAACAGAGACAAGTCCATGAGAAGGGGAAGAAAATGATTTGTAGCGGATCTGCTCAGAACCTGTGTGAAGGTCCCAGCACCCAATCCCACCACTAGCATCAGAGGATGAAGCCAAAACAACCACCATCCTTCACAACTGGCCTACCAAATAACTATCACGTACAATAAAACTTAATTCGTCCTTGCAAGCCTAAAACACACTGTTTTCAAAACCAAATCGGACAGTTGAGCTGGTTCAACTTTAAACCGGTATTAGATGTGTTCGAGGTGAAGGGGACAGGAAGAAGGATGGCTCGGCGGCGCAGATCCTGGGAGGTAGGAACCCACACGCGCGTGTGGTAAAAGTGGGAGTTGAGTCAAGTGGGGTCCACGCAGGAAAGGAGATCTTGTTGTGTAGTGAGGTTGGGCCTTTGGAGCTAGAAGCCCAGGCTGTTTGTTCTGGAAGTAAATGTTTTATGGAGGGGTGCTGCCAACAAGAAAAGGGTGTTAAAGAGGGATTTCATTTAAATAAACACATCAGATTTTACTATGAAGATTCAGAGGTTTCCGAATTTAGTGATTCTCTAGAAGAATTCGAAAGGGATGATAGGAGGTTATTGAAGATGAGACAAAAATCAAGACATAAGAAGAAATCTAGTTCTTTTGCTAAGAAACAATTAGGTGTGGCACCGGAAAATTGTCTTGGAAGTCCGAAGTCCGGTAATGGAGTGAAGCAAAAGTATCATATTCGTTCAACACACCGTAGGGCATCTTCACACCCTTTGAGTAGACTAGATGTTTGGAGTGGCGATGAGGGGAATGGAGATGTCAACGAGGGAGGAGGCAGACAAGCTCGTTCTTTAGAGCTAAGAGGGTCACAAGGCTCGGGAGTGGGGTTCTTTATGGGTGATAATGTGGAATCGGTGGCGGATTCACAAGTGAGGGGAGATGGAGGGAGCCGCAATACTTTGAAGGTGCTAGCGGCAAAGAAAGAGTTGGGAATTCAAAATAAAATTGGTGTCTCTCACTCTATGAATGAAGGGGGAATTATTGAAAAACTTGTCCTTCTTGAAGATGTTGCGGTGGATATCAAGGCTAAAAGGGGAGAGTCGAGGTTGCATCAATGATTATATCGACTTTTAATGTGCGGGGCTTAGGTGGGAGGGTGAAGAGAAACAAAATACGTGATCTTGTTAGGCAACAAAATATTGACTTCTTGGCGATCCAAGAGACCAAGTTGGAAGTGGTTACTCCGTCGTTGTGTTATGCTATTTGGGGAAGTGAAGATTGTGAGTGGGTGTTTAGAGCTTCCGAAGGTAGTAGTGGTGGTATTCTTTCTATTTGGAGAAAATCAAGTGCTAACTTGGTTGTATCTTTCCAACGGGAAGGATATGTAGGGGTGTGTTCGGAGTGGGGGGTGGAGAAAAAGAGATGTATAGTCATTAATGTCTATTCCAAATGCGATTTGCCGGCAAAAAGAAGACTTTGGGATTGTCTTGTGGAAGAAAGAAGTAGTAGAAGTGGAGGGGCGTGGTGTGTCCTTGGGGATTTTAATGCGGTATGTAGAAGAGATGAGAGGAGAGGGGTCAATGATGAGGCTTCGGCTACTCAAGTGTTGGAGATGTTTTTGTTTAATAATTTTATTGGGGAGATGGAGGTGGAGGATCTAAATGTTTTGGGCCGCCGTTACACTTGGTATCGTCCAAATGGGAGAACTATGAGCCGGATTGATAGAGTCCTTATTTCGGAAGAGTGGTCTTCGATATGGGGGGAGAACTCTCTTTGGGTGTTGTCAAGGGATGTGTCGGATCATTGTCCGTTGGTGCTTAAGAATGGTGGGTGGAATTGGGGACCAAAACCGTTCCGATTTAATAATTTTTGGTTGGAAAACCGCAACTTTAAGGGTGTGGTGGAAGAGAATTAGAGGAACTTAAATGTGGAAGGCTGGATGAGCTTTGTGCTTAAAGAGAAATTGAAGTTCCTTAAAGCGAAAATTAAAGAATGGAATAGGGAGGAGTACGGGGGAATGGAGGAGAGGGTGGAGAAGTTGGTGGAGGATATTAAGGGGTTAGATGAGTTAAGTGAGGAGATCGGAGGTTTAAGTGAGAGGGATGTGGAGGTGAGAAAGGTTAAGTTTGAGGAATTATGGAGGCTTTTAAAGGCTAAAGATGTGTTGATTGTCCAAAGATCAAGATCAAAATGGCTCAAGGATGGAGATGCGAATACCAAGTACTTTCATAATTGTGTGAAGATGAGAAAGAATATGAATTCCATAAAGGCTTTAAGGGAGAATGATGGTTGGGTGGTATCACCTTTTGATGTTAGGAGGAAAGTGGTGGACTATTTCAAGGATATTGTGGCAAATGATAGGTGGGAGCGTCCGAAGTTGGACGGAGTGAATTTTGAGAGGTTAAGCGAAGAAGAAAACATGTCATTAACTGCTCCGTTTTCCTTGTTGGAAATAGAGGCGGTGGTGAGGGATAGTGATGGGGGCAAGAGTCCGGGGCCTGATGGGTTTAATTTTGCGTTTGTGAAGGGATTTTGGTACTTGATTAAGGATGAAGTTCGGATAATGTTCGATCAATTTCATGCCAATGAGATGTTGCCCAAAGGTATGCTAGCTTACTTTGTTACTCTTATTCCAAAAGTTTCGTCTCCGTTGGAGTTGAAGGAGTATAGGCCTATCTCCTTGCTAGGGTGTCTTTATAAATTATTAGCTAAAGTGTTGGCTAGGAGATTGGCGGCCGTTATGAATTCTATTATTTCCACAACTCAATCGGCATTCCTTAAAGGGAGGAATTTGGTAGATGGGGTATTGGTGGTGAATGAATTGGTTGATTATGCCAAGAAAACCAAAAAGGATTGTTTGATTTTCAAGGTGGATTTCGAGAAGGCCTATGACTCGGTAGATTGGGGTTTTTTGGAGTATATGATGTGTAGAGTAGGGATGTGTGATAAGTGGGTGGCGTGGATAAAAGCATGTGTGTTTGGAGGAAGTATGTCCGTGCTCGTCAATGGTAGTCTGACGGAGGAGATAAGCATTCAAAGAGGCCTTAAGCAAGGAGATCCGTTAGCACCTTTTTTGTTTTTGTTGGTAGCCGAAGGTTTTAGTGGTTTGATGAGGAACGCGGTAGCCGAGAACCTATTCAATGAGTTTGTGTTTGATGGGAGTGACTTGGTGGTTTCTCATTTGCAATATGCTGATGATACGCTTTGTATTGGAAAGGCCTCAGTTCAAAATCTTTGGACTATGAAGGCGGCCCTTCGAGGCTTTGAGATGGCTTCCGGTTTGAAAATTAATTTCTCTAAAAGTTCCTTGATTGGTGTTAATGTTAGTGACGAGTTTATGGCTATGGCGTGTAATTTTTTGAATTGTAGTGCGGGTTGTATCCCTTTCAAGTATTTGGGCCTCCCGGTGGGAGCTAATCTGAGGAGTTTGGTAACTTGGGCTCCGTTGATTGAGACCTTAGGTGGGCGGTTGAATTCTTGGAGCAATCGGTATATTAGCTTTGGAGGTAGAATTGTGCTCTTA
The DNA here is from genome assembly GCA_946800305.1 of Medicago arabica. NCBI lineage: Eukaryota > Viridiplantae > Streptophyta > Magnoliopsida > Fabales > Fabaceae > Medicago > Medicago arabica. Next base: position 6,561,628 of record OX326969.1, read on the forward strand.
AATTCGGTACTTAATTCAATGCCTATTTTCTACCTTTCTTTTTTAAAGATGCCGGTGCATGTATGGAAGAGGGTGGTTAGGATTCAAAGAGAATTCCTTTGGGGAGGAGTGGGTGGGGGCAAGAAGATTAATTGGGTTCGATGGAAGTCGGTTTGTCAAAGTAAAAGGAATGGGGGAGTGGGGGTGAAGGATATTCGGGTGATGAATATTAGTTTGTTGGCAAAGTGGCGTTGGAGGTTGATTGATGGTGAGAAGGTATTGTGGAAAAGAGTGTTGGCTTCAAAATATGGGGAGAGTTTTTAGATTGTTGGAAGGAGGAGAGGTAGTGTGGCCGAGGCATGCTTCGACGTGGTGGAAGGAAGTGGTGAGACTAGGAGATTTTGGTAGTAATAATTGGTTTAATTTGGCGGTAGACCGTAAGGTGAGTAATGGTTTGGCAACAAGTTTTTGGAATGATAGGTGGAGAGGTGATAGGAGCTTTCGTTCTAAATATCCTAGACTCTATTCGGTTTCAAATCAAAAGGAGGTCGTGGTAGCGGATGTGAGGGAGGTTTCGGGGTTAGGTTGGGAATGGAGCTTCCATTGGAGAAGGCATCTCTTTATGTGGGAGGAGGAGTTATTTTCAAGCCTTAAAGAGGATTTGGAAGGAATGGTGTGGTCGCAAGAGGAGGATGTTTGGAGATGGAGGTTAGAGGATACTGGTGTGTTTACGGTTAATTCGGCTTACAAAAGGTTGGAAGGATTGGTTTTGAATGAAGATAGGTGGAGGGTCGACGAAAAAGGGGTGTTCAGATATCTTTGGAAAATTCCGGCTCCCTCAAAAGTGGTGGCTTTTGCTTGGAAAGTTCTCCACAACCGTGTACCAACTAAGGCGAACCTTGCCGCTCGTAATGTCTTACTAATGGAAGTGTCCATTTTGTGTGCGTCCTATGAGAGATTGGAGGAAACCTCGCTTCACATCTTCCTTTTTTGTGATTTAGCTTCTTCGGTTTGGCTCAAGATTATGACATGGCTAGATTGCTTTTTTCTAACCCCGCCTAACCTTTTTGTTCATTGGGAGTGTTGGGGAGGTTGGGAAAGTAACAAGAAGACTAAAAAGGGTCGTTGGTTGATTTGGCTTGCAACGTTGTGGGTCTTGTGGAAAGTCCGGAATGACAATATCTTTAACGGGAAGACTTACATGGTGGAGGAAGTGGTGGAGGAAATTAAAGTGCTTTCTTGGAGATGGGTGTTGAGTAGGACGCATTTTGCGGTTTGTCTATTTTATGAGTGGAGTTGGGACCCAATTCATTGCCTTGGTATGATAGGAAGGAGGTAACTTTCTGTTTTGTGCAGTGGTGGGTGCAGGATCGGTCCTGGATGTGGTTGTTGGAGCGCTGCAGTTTTTCTTGGTCTGCTGCAAGTCAGTGCTGCCGTTGGAGTGTTGGTGCTTTTCTAGTGGGGAGTGTCGTACTGGTTTCTTTTTGTTGTCCATCAGGGGTGCTGCTGGTTTGATGGGTTTTTTCGGGTTTGAGGCCGGGGTATGCTTATTCGACATAAGTATATCTCAGCCTCATTGTTTCGAGGCCCTTGTGGTTTCGTTTTTTGGGTATTTTGGTGGGGTGATGTTCCGTATATATGCGGCATCATTATTGTACTCTTTCCTTTCCCTTCCGCGAGTTTTTGTGCGTCTTGCATATCTCGTCGAGAATAAATTTTGCCATTTCAAAAAAAAAAAAAAATACGGCTCTATTAGTTTGGCAGTTCACTCGAAGTTTCATCTCGATTCGAACAGTTTAAAACAGTTGAACCATTAACCAACGGTATCATCAGTTGATGTCCAGTTAAGTTTTTTTTAATAGCTAAAAACATAACAATATACCATCTTAGCATCGAGTTCAGAATATTTGATTTATTTAGCTGCTGAGACAATTTATAATATATGTATATATTTCTTCCAATCAAACCTGTGGGACTCTATTTGGATAAAATAGAGTGCTTATATAAGTGCTTATGTATATGCTATTTCTATAACAAAAATAAAATAAAGTTCAGACGCTTTTATATAAGTTATAAGCTGTTTTCATTGTTGTGGATGTCGGAAGGTAAAAAACCAGCCATATAAACACGCCATTGCTGCCTATGGTGCCGCCAAGGCAGGTATTCCACCATGGGCGACATTTAACAAAATTTACTGTTTTTTCATATGCTATCTGAAGAGCTTATGAAAATAAGTTGAAAAGAACTTACGAACATCTCATAAGTTGTTTAAATAAGTCAATCCAAACAAGCCCGATTCAGTTACGGGAACCAATTTGAAAAGTTTAATTTTTTAAAAACTAAAACAATATCACTGAAACACTCCAAAGTTTAACTTATGAATAAGTGAATATATGAAACTAACAAAAACAGGTAAATAAGATGCACGAAAATTGGTGGGTGAAATAGAGAACATACCTGTTGTAGAGACGACAGTGTAAACGGCGGCGAGCGACGGAGGGAGGGAGGGAAAGTGAGAGTTAGGGTGACGAGTCAATCAATCACTATATAGTTATATACATTCCCTACAAAAAAAGTTATATACATTTTATTATGTTTAAAGTCTTATTTCTCGGTATCGCTTTTTTTTTTGCGCAAGGTAAAATGAGATATATTAAAAATGCAAATGAAACACCATGCACAAGACGAGCAAAAAGCGAGACATTGCTAAATATTTACGGATAACAAAGTGCCAATTAATGAATGGAACCCTAAAGTAACTAATAAAATAACTTAGTGATGCACTCCCATACAAATGAGCGGGTGTGCCCACTAGTCATAAAAACAGTAATTAAAAGATTTATTCTTTGTTTTCATCCACAAAAAAGAGTTTCGTTTGATTTTCTCCATAAGAATGAGCGAATGTGATTGCTCGTTTTGGAAGATACGTTTGTTATGTTCTTTCCATATCACCCAAATACAAGCATACCATATACCTGTAAAATACGAATGTGTACACCGGGGGAGTCCTGCCCTGATGATAGTGTTGTCGCAAATCATTATGATGTACCAAAGACAAACCTAACCAAGCCGACACCAACGACTATAAGATAAGAGAATTACCGCAAGATAAAAATAAGTGACCTGCCGTTTCCATAACTTCACAACCAATCACACACATAGAATTATTTGCCTGAACTATATTTCTTCGTAACAAGTTGCCTCGAGTCGGAAGTCGATTGCGAAGAAGGCGCCACACAAATAGAGACACATTTTCCGGTATGTGTTTATGCCAAACATTGTCGACAAGACTTCTATCTGAATGATTCCCATGACTAACAATAAAGCGGTAGGACTCCCGTACCGAATATCCATGAACAGTGTCAAGAGTCCATCTCCATTTATCAGTAGCATTATCTTGTAAAGCAAAGTTATTTATAATAATGAACACTTCCGCACACTCTCCTCCTCCCATGCTAGCAAACGTCGTCGCCACACCCACGCCCCTCCTCCGTCTTCCCAACCCTCTCTCTCCATACCAGCCACCGTATAGTACTTATTTACAGCCAAATCAAAAAGCCAAGGGTATTTAAGACGCAAAGGCGACTCCCCGACCCAATGATCATACCAAAATAAAGTACTAAGACCATCTCCCACCACCCGTCGAATGTTCCCATCAAACCGATTCCCTACTCCCTCACCAACCCCCCCACGGACATTACATAACATCCTCCACCATATCAAACCATGTCTACCCACCTCCATCAAGCGGCCACCCTCCTCACCGTAACGTGCTTTTAAGACACGGTACCATAGCCCCTCTTTTTCCATCAACATCCGCCAACACCATTTCCACAACAAGGACATATTAAACTCTCTCAAACTCCTAACCCCCAACCCTCCATCCTCCTTTGGAACACAAATATCATCCCATTTAATCCAAGCAATTTTTTTTATTATCCTCAATCCCACACCAAAAAAATCTTTTAAAAATAGATTCGATAAGAGAAATTATACCTGTAGGAGCCTTGAAGAAGGAAAGAAAGTAAACCGGAAGCGAAGACAGGACAGATTTCAACAGTATCAGGCGGCCTCCAAAAGATAATAATTTATTATTCCAAGATGATAAGCGAGTAACTATGTGGTCAATCACAGGTTTCTGAAAATTCAATTTTCTAGAATCCCCACCAATTGGAAGTCCCAAGTACACAGACGGAATGGACCCCCTTCTACAGTTCATAACCACTGCTGCCTCCGCCAACCCCGAATCATTAACATTGATACCAGTAATCATACTTTTGTGGAAATTGACCTTTAATCCATAAACCTCCTCGAACAATAGCAAAACCGCACGCATAGAGCGCACGTTTAACCAACTCTTTTCACCTAATATGAGAGTATCATCAACAAACTGTAAGTGTGTGAGCCGCACCTCCCCAACTCGGCCCACCCCATAACCTTTGTAAAGTTGTGCATCCACCATGGATTTCATCGAGGTATTGAACCCTTCGGCTGCCAACAAAAAAAGGAACGGTGAAAGCGGATCCCCTTAACGAAGACTCCTCTCCATCTTAAACTCATATGTAGGGAAACCATTAACAAGAATCGACGTTGTTGCCATACCCACACATTCTGATATCCACTTCCGCTACAATGTTTCCCTCATTATTAACCAGTTAGGTTCAGTAGAGCACCACTCTGACTTAGAAATGTCACCTCCTAAGTACCTACAACTAGGGTCAACTCTCTTTCGATATCTTTCGCTAGTTAATAATCACTTACTTCCTAGATAGATAGTTAATAGTATAATGTTATAAATATCAAGTTATAAGCAGCAAGATGATAGTAGCAATGTTAGGCCCTGTCACAACCTAAGTATCAAATCTAGGGTTACACTCCTTTGAAATAAATAACTAAATCGGGAACTTAGTAACGAACAAATGAATAAATAAAATAAATGACATATTATATTAAATAAATATCCAACAAAAATAAACAGAGATTCATTTTAGTTATCTAACCTAAACAGATTTAGTTACACATAGTAACTAAAAACAAATTACTAAAGATAAAATCATACCCTAGAAAATCAAAGAGAAGATAGAAACTCTCCCAAAGCTCCAAAGTTGTCTTCCTCTTGAACTGCCACAGTTCTGAACGTGAATTACTGAATGAGGAAGAGTGGTACTTATAGTTAGAGTTTCTACCTGGGTTTGGGCTAAAAGTGTGGGCTTTACCCAACACGGAAGCGGGAAAAGATGGTTGCGCCCCACATTTTTGCATGCACGGGGCACATACCAAATGCCCTAGGCGCATGAGAGTGAGGCAAAAAGCATGCCCTAGGCGCATGGTAGTCTTTCCCATGCCCAAATTCTCCGATTTTTCGTCGTTTTACGTCTTCGTCTTCAAATAACTTGTCTCGGAACTTTGGGAACAAAATTCCTTCCACTTGTAAGTCTTCTGAGGCCTCTTGAATCTTCATTCTTGGTTTTCCTAAGTCGTCACAATTCTTCAGATGTTCTTGATTTGCTGATTTGCATGATTTCTGCATGAATTACTTCAAAAAACCCCCTAAAATTGCTATGTTTTCGGGAAAACTATAATTACATACTCAAATATAGAAATTAGGGTTATTAGGTCTTTACCCCCTGTAATATAGGTCATTTTCGGTTTTACACCCTGTAATTTTTTTTTGTTTTGATTTACCCCCCTAATAGGCCAAACGAAAACGAAAAATTTCTTGAAAAATAAAATAAAATAGGTTTTTGTTTGGCCTAAATTTTTTTTTTACAGGGGGTGAATCAAAAAAAATAAAATTACAGAGGGAAAACCGTAAATGACCTATATTACAGGGGTAAAAACCTATTAACCTTAGAAAATATTACAAAAGTCCCAAAATATAGGCAATTGCTCTAATACTCCTCTTTTTGCTACTAAGCCATACTGAAAATAACTGAAAAACATGCTAAGAATAACGTAAGATGACCTGTCATCAATAATGTCCATACTTGTCACGATTAAAGCATTGTACCTTCTTCTTATCAAACTTCTTCCCTTGATTCTTAGAAGATTCACCTCCATTCTTTGAAGATTCAGGCTTATCAACATGCTTATGATGATTCTTTCCCTTTTTCTTCTTCCAAAACTCTTTCTTGGATTCTTCTTTCTTGAATCTTGCAAGAAGTGCTTATTCATCTTTGTCCTCTTTCCTACCAGTAATCTTCATCTCATGAGCTTCTAGTGCTCCTTGACGTTCTTCAATTTTAATTTCATTCAGATCCTTAGTTTCTTCAATGGTTAAAACCAAGTGATCAAATTGAGATGGAAGGGTTCTTAGGATTTTCTCCTTAACTGATTTATCAGAAAGTGTTTCACTACATAGTTTATCTGATTTGTGATTGCTTGAACAAACGAGAAATAATCTTCAATCTTTTCTTCTTTCTTCATCTGAAGCAATTCATATTGCCTTCTCAATCTCAATGACTGTAACCTAATCTCCTTCACTTTATCATCTCCATTGAAATACTTCACAAGTGTATCCCATGCTTCCTTGGAACTATCTGAATATGTTCTCAAAAACCTTGTTGTCCACGCATTGATGAATGTAAAAGAGAGCCTTGCAGTCTTTCTTCTTGGCTTCTCTATATGCGTTTCTCTAAACATTTGTGGGATTTTTTTGAAAGTCCTTCAATTCCATTGTTTACAATTTCAAGAAAATCATGGAATCCAAAGATGACTTTCATCTGTTTCACCCACCTGCCCCAATTCTTTCCATCAAGAATTGGTAAGTGCGCAACAATATTCCCATTAGAATTCATGATCATTCGATCATTAAAAACATTTGACTTTAATCATAATTTTTTGGCTTAAATAAGAAAAAGGTACTTGTAAGTTTGCGTGTTTTTTGTTTTAGTCTATGTATTTGTTTTGTTGCGTAACTACACTTGTATTTACTTAACCTTTTGAAATTGGTCCCCGCTGTCTGTTTCCGTTATAAAAAAAAACATCGTTGGCTAACAGACGAATATGTGACACTTGATGAGTTGGCAACTGGTCTTAGTAGAGGGACCAAATCCAAAAACGAATATTTGAATAGGGACTAAACAGAAAGAGAAAATAAAACGAATTATAATTTTCACAGATTTCTTTCATCCTCTTATCATCTACTTCCATCTTGTCCCAGAAAATTCAACCTTCTTTAATCCTAACCCAGAAAAATTCCTCCTTCTTAAATCTTCATCTTCAACACTAATTCAACCTTCACCAAAAAACCATTAATTCAGTTTTTCTGTTTAGTCCCTATTCTAATTTTTGTTTTTGAATTTGCCAACTCATCAAGTGTCTCGTACGCGTCTGTTAACCAACAATGCTTTTTTTGACGAAAACAGACGACAATAACCAATTTCAAAAGGTTAAGTAAATACAAAGTTTTTTCGCTGAAAAAAAATTACAGGAACTAAAACAAAAAATGTGCAAACTTACATTACCTTTTTCTTATTGAAGCCTAATGTTTTTAAACTGTCACAAAATAAAACTAGTAATTTAAATGATAGCCGTTTAGGTGCACTAGAAACCTTTTATAGTAGTATAGTTTTTTCAGAATCCTAGAAATCTTAGATGATAGTAAAAAAGTATCAAGTAAGTGATCTTAGATAATCAAATAAACAATTTAGATATCATGCCAAATGAAATTATCGAAATTTTGTATCACATTCAACTACTTGGGCGATTTAGTGCGCATGAAAATCGTTAACTTTTTCTTGTAAGGAACATTCAGTGGAAGAGGTGGTTGATATTATAGTATGCACTACATGCAAAACCTTCTTCGTTAAATGTCCTAGGAATCCTTGTATGTATTATGAATGGTTCAATAACCTAATAGATAGTAAGTTCGGTGGCATTTAGAATGCACAAACATAAAAGTTGTGCACCATGCACATGCTGAAAGTTTTTGGACAGATGGCAGTTTTAGTGGGGTTGGATTAGCTGCTAAAATTAAATCAATAATAAAATGAAACATATTTTAATACAAAGTATTGGTTTTATTGTTTTTGCTGGATACACCCTCCAAAACTTAAATATTGAGAGTAGTAATTCACAACTTTGTAACACATCACTACAGCTAGATTCTCACTTGAGTTCTTTTTCCCGTTTTCTTCTTGCATCTTCATCGCCCCCATCATGTTCTTCAGAATTCCAGAAATTGATCTTCATCAACAAAATTGTTCAATATCATTTCATTTTCCATTGAAGTTTGGAGATTGCATCTTAGTTTGGTTTCTAGATCTGGATTTATTAAATCTATTGGTTGATTTCTGAAATCTTTAAACTTAAAGGTATGTATAAGATTTTCTTTATTTTAGTCCTTCTATCATTTTGTGTATTGATAAAATCTAGCTTACTTACAACTGTTTTTGGGTTTGGGTGAATATGTGGAAATATGATAATTTCGCTTGTTTTCTTCCTGCACTTTCGTTAGTATTTTATTACAGGTTTAGAAGAATAATGAAGTTTGCTAGATAATAATCACCTAGTTATAATATTAGTTACAGGAATTTACCAATTAGTGATACAAAAGGCTACATGTATACAAACTCTTTCTCTGTCACCACCTCATATTCATTGAATAAAAATATCATGAGTTGATTCTTTCTCTCATTTTTCTCTTAGTTCATAGATCATATCATATTTCAAAACAAAAAAGGAATAAAGTTAGATTATTGACATGTATAGAAAGATTATAGCATATTGAAAGAAAGAAAATAAACCCAACTTTGTGTTATCCATGGTCCTGCACTGGTTGCTTTTCATGAGTGTGAAGTCCTATTCACTATATCTATGTATTATGAACAACAAAATGGATATTCATGAAATTCTAGAAATTTTTTAAGTTTCAAATGTAAGCAACATAACTGGGGAAGGCAACATAGGTTAGCTAGAGAGTAAAGCTAAGTATGTTGACATGAGGTTTTACCTTGCAACAAGTTTGAAGCACAGGGTTGTTCTTCTCAAATTGTATTTTGCTAAGTTTTTATTCTAAGCTTTTAACTGTTTCATTTGTCTTGATGGAACTTGGAAACTAGAAATGGAGAAAATTCATGTTAAATATTCTGATTGAGTTTGTTAGTTGCAAGCTGAGAACAGATAGGTATTCTTACCCAATCTGAATTGAACCAGGACTGTGCTGACTCAGCACGTTACTATTAGTTCAAGTCTAGAGCCTTGTTTGGCTAGCTAAACTATTAGCTATACTTACTCTGTTATGCCTGCTATAGCTTTTACTTGACATATTAATATGGACTAATTTTGTCACCCTTTTGTGTATAGAACCTGTACAAAAAATTATTAGTTGGAAAAGGACGACATCTTTTTTATCATCCTCATCCAGGAACCCTTTAGCTTTGAAATCAAGGGAAGATATTGATGATAGTGGAAGTGACTTTGTTGAAGAATTATGCATGATTGCTGGAAGCCATTCATCCACACTTGACATATTGTATGCATGGGAGCGAAAGCTCTATGATGAAGTAAAGGTATTACTAATATCATAAAAAAGGGGTTAAGTTGAAAGCATTTCTAATCAGATAAAGCTGACATCGTATGATATCTGAATCTGAATTCGAATAATCCAATTTACATGAATATGTAGTTATAATATCCATTATCACATTCCCTCTGAATGTTTTTATTCCTTTCAAGGACACAACATAATTATTTGATCATCAGTGTGTATATTTGCTTGTAAATGTATTGCATTTCCAGTTTTCATGTTTTCAATAGTCAGTCATTCTGTAACACCTATTGGGTTATCTGCATGCAGGCCAGTGAATCCATCAGAAAGGTCTATGGTCGAAAATGTTACCAGCTTAGACATCACTTTGCAAAAGGCCAAGGCACTAAGTGATCGACAAGTCCATGGCTATTGTGAAGGATCTGCACTCGCGAATAAGAGTGGTTATTTATTCTGTTGATTCAATATCTAAAAGAAGATGTATGAAGATATCAGGCAAAAAAGTGAAGATTTTAAAAGTGAAGATGTATGGCGAGTCTGCGAATATGTGTTGTGTACATGCAAGTTTAACCAAGGTTCTTGATCGACTGACCAAATTTTCCGAAGCATCGTTGAAGATGTATGAAGAAGATATCGGGCAAAAAAGTGAAGTGGCTCGAACTGCATATTACAATTGCAGAACTATCAGAGTTGAATAATGTTAATTCTCAACTACAAGCTTTGGACTGCTGTATGCTTTGGAGATTTTAAACGTATATGAAAAACACCCTAAAAAACTAATATATGGTCATTGACTCCTTGTACTTGTTTGAAAAAAGAAATATGTAAGATGGAGTATCTGTAAATGATGGTCAGTTCATGTTAAAAAGGCTCAAGATGTTTTCATACTTTGTAAAAAACTATAAGTACTTCATTGATGTTTGTTCTGGGACAACAAAACACTTGGTTTGACATAGCAAAGATCAATTGATTAAATCTTAATTACTTTATGCATCGAGGTAAGAAACATAATAGAATAAATCAATAAACTTTGACTGTAGTTTTCATAATTGGATGAGTTATTGCAGATGAAAACTATGAATATCATCATTAGAAGGTGTAGCTTCATTCATGAAATACAAGGGTTTTTATTCATTCACAACTTTAACAAAGGTGTAGCTTATGATTGAGTAGCACTCCAATAATCTAGCACTGATAACACTTCCATTTTCAAAAAGGGACGAGTATTAAAAAAATGAAACTATTAGTGTTTTACATATTCCACCAAATGTCTGACTGAAACACATCATATTCCACCAAATGTGTGTGGCGTTTCTTTGGTCAGATGCAACCACTATTATACTCCAATTTCAACAATGAGCTTAAATGAATTTTGATATTAATTCCTGCAAATACATATTCCTCTTCTTTGGGGCCCTTATTTTATTGGAATCCCACAAATTGTGTGTACTAAGAGTAAGCTCCTGATTGCTCGGCAATAGGTGCTCTTCTTACATGATCTGGAAGATCAAATGCATCAACAAGTTCCTTTTCAATATTCCTCACTTGGAAACTTAGATATTCTGACAGTTTGTGGATTGCCTGTGAAATGGAAAAACATCATTATTCAACAGTAATTTAGATTATAGTGTTAAAGAGAGCAAGGTCTACATCCTAAATCTCAGATTCAACTCTGCTTCTGGCGTTGTTTTCAAAAGGTTAAAAAGTGATTTCCAAAACAAAGATTTTCACTAGCCAAATGGCGCTCATAATCAATAAACGTTTTAATGACTAATCAAACTCTTTATCAACTAACTAAACTTGAAACTATAACCCAAATGATAAGATGATTCTTTGATCTAAACTACTTCCAAGATTTCAGAACGACTGATCAAATTCATAATTCTTACCCCTAGCGTAAAGAATCATGTAGTCGAAGTGCTTGGATGAATGTTCAATCACTAATCAAACTCTTTACCAACTAATCAAACTTAAAACTTTCACCCTAATTACAAGATTCTTCGACCTAAATTACTTTAAAGATTTTAGAACGACTCATCAAACTCACAACTCTTACCCTAACTGAAAGAATTTTGTAGTAAAAGTACTTGGATGAATGTATAAATGATTAATCAAACTCTTTATCAACTAATCAAGCTTAAAATTATAACCCTAATGACAAGATTCTTCGACCTAAATTATTTCTTCAAAAATAATATTATGGTTATTATTATAATTAATTTATATTACACCATAATCCAACAGTGAATTTAATATATTAAATGACAATAACTAAAATTCAAATAAATACAAAAACTCAAACTCCATAATTAAAAAATATTCTACCTATTTTAATGTTCATTTACCTTGACCCAGTCGACAATAATATACACCATATCGTCGCAGATTATTGAATGTCTATTTTATACTCATTCAATAAACGTTGTATGTTGTCTTTAATATACATCACATACACCTATTTGATACTCTTTCAAAAAATGTTAATTTTTTTTTTATAATAGTATTCGGATTGTGAATTTATAGGCCAAATATTACACACAATTTATTCATCTTCTAATTTTTCCAAAAAAAATAAAATTCAACTGCGTCCAATTTACTAAAACAACTTATACTAAATTTAATTCATTTTTGCATTTTTCCATATTTTTAGGTTTCAATTTTTTTTGACTTCTTGTGAAAATCAAATCCATCTTAATAATCTTTGTTTTGGTATTAAAATAAATTTAAGGACTATTAACATTTACTGTGCACAAAAATGGAAACGTTTCCGTCATTTTTTTCATAAGAAAAAAAAAACTTCCAACAGTAATGGTATTTTTTTGAGATGCCAACATAATCATTTTAATAACTAAAAAATTGTGATATATTGATTCTTTAAAGTAGCAGCACAAGAAATCTTAGTTACATTAACAGCAATTTTTCTACTACACTTTAATTCATTTTCGCATTTTTCCATATATAAAAAAAATATAAGCAATTTCAGGTGACAAAATAAATAAACAACTTGTTTTGCTGCAAAATAAATTTTAGTGATATTAAGTATTTTCCTACTAACAGATTTTCTATCAAAGATGCATACAAAATCAGCAGCCCAAGCCCAATATAAAAGTCACCAAAAAAAAGGAATAAAATATCATCTTTTATTCAAACTGTGGGGTCCGCAGCCCACTATTCACAAAATCTGCAGCAGGTCACCAATTCCTTTTTAGTGACAGATCTGGACCGTTGAAATTTAATATTAATATATCAATGGTTCAGAATTGATTTCAGCTCTTATATGCACAAATGTTGCATGGTGCACAAATTCCCTATTTGTGCATTCTAAACCCCACCAGTAAGTTCGGGTAACATTGATGTAATAGTTGTGGCACCAAGGGTGTCATCTTGATGTAATTTTTGTTGGGTAAAGTACACATTGTATTTTATCTTGTCCTTGGATGTAGTACTTCTTGTAAATGAAAAATAAATAAAATGATCGAAATATACAATCCACAAAATATTGACAGTAAAGAAAATGTAAACGACACCTACAAGATTGAGATTTGCACATAAAGTAAAGTATAAGGTTCCACCAAGTTATAAGTGATAGTTATTTAGAAAGAATTTGTATGTGATAATTAATCTATAATGTGATAGGTATTTTTTTTAAAGTAATTTAATGATTAAAAATTCATCTTTTAAAGGTGAATACAATGTTCGAGATTCGAACTCCAACCCCTACGTATATGATATAATGTCTTATCAACTGAGTTAAACTCACGGGAACAATGTGATAGTTATTGTATATGTGATAGTTATTAACTACTTAAATTTCATTTACAAGGAATAAATTTATCATTTGATTCTATATTTTTTTATTTTGTGACAATGTTAGTAAAATGTTGATCTTGAGTTAAGTTAAAGTGGACTTAGCAAACCTATTAAGTCGGTTGATTGGTTTTCAAAATAAAGGTGAATTTTGTAAACCTATCTTTATGCATGAGTGTCTTAAAAACATGGACTAAAAGTGGTGATGCAAAGCTATTGAGGACCACAAGTCGGAAAAAAAAACCTAAAACAAAAAATTTAAATATTTATAAGAATCAAAAACATATCTGACACTATATCTGACACTGTTATTTAAAATTTAATAGAAATAAGCAGCAACAAGAAACAACACGGGAATTCATCTAAGGAGGAGAATCCTAAAAAAAATAGCATATGAAAATCTTTAAGATGCTCTAGATTCAAAATCGAACAATATAGGTGGAAATAAACAAGCTTACAAGACTAATGTATCATTCTAATGAAGCAGAGGATAATAATCTCCTCAAAATGGATGACACCTTTAATAAATTTTATAAATTTTCATCATAAAATTAGAATCAATTTAATTAGACTCATTCAAGTCTCACTCCATATAATTATAGTTACACCTAAATTTATTTAAAATTTTACAATAATACTAAAATTGTCATCTTTATGTAAATTTCTAAAAACCCTTCTTTCATTATCATTCTGAACCCTCACCCCCTTTCATCCATAAATCACCATAGATGTGCAACCAAGATCAAAGATTGAATCAACATCTTTTTCATTGATTTGTACTCTATTCATAAAGGTTAGTGAATTTCATTTTATAAGAGTTTTTATTAGTTCATTGTTTGTTTTGGGATGAGATATGCATAACGATAATTTGATTTTATGTACTGAAAGGTTATTGTAAACTGATTACGTATGTACATAAGAGGTTTATGTAAAATGAGTTTACATATGTATATGAGAGGTTAATATAAATTCAGTTTACGTATGTATATAAGAGGTCAGTGTAAACTCAGTTTACGTATGTATATAAGAGGTTAGTGTAGACTCAGTTTACGTATGTATATGAGAGGTTAATGTAAATTCAGTTTATGTATATAAGAGGTTAGTGTAAAATCAGTTTACGTAGTTAATGTAAATTCAGTTTACGTATGTATATAAGAGGTTAATGTAAACTCAGTTTACGTAGTTAATATAAATTCAGTTTACGTATGTATATAAAAGGTTAGTGTAAACTCAGTTTACGTAGTTAATGTACTTAGTGTAAACTCAGTTTACGTAAGTACAATTAAGTTATTGGAAATTCAGTTTACATATATAAGAGGTTAGTGTAAATTTAGTTAACGTATGTATATAAGAGGTTAATGTAAACTCAGTTAATTAGTCATTCTGGGGTGTAGCTTGGGCTTTGGGATGTGATATGTCATTTAATTAAGGTACGTTAAATATAATTTTGAAGACACAAATGTAGATAATTTATCGAATGTGATACAAGTTTGTCAATAATTAAATTAAGAAACACTGTCCCCAAGAACTTAGCTCATTTGATAAGAACAATGCATAATATATGCAAAGTTTGGTGTTGACGACACCAAAAATTAAGAAATACACCTAAATTACACTAAACAAGAAGAAGGCCATAAAAACTATTTTGGCGTTTCATTTCAAATTTCAAACAATAGAAAGAAAAACCATAAAAAAAAAATCGAATAAGCATATCTCTTTGGATTTTTTCACTAAAGTAAATGACCCGCTTAAAAAATGTTGCATGTAGTGTTAATTCTCGGTTTTCAGGTTAGATTCAATAAGACATTTGATTCAAATACTTGTACACAATATTTAGTACATTCAAATTCTATATTTATTTTTTTCTATTATGTGTTGCTTTTAATCAATTGAAATAAACAACAATTTTTAATCAATTGAAATACACAACAATTCTACAAAATATGAAGAGAGTAGATAGTCAAATGAAATTGATAAAGAAAAATCTTTAACATCTAACGGTTTCTTGATTTGTCTCACACTTAATAATAATTATGACATACACAAATGAAAGGCCCATTTGATTACAAAGTAACAACCATATGATTCTGGCATTTGGGTACAAACACGAAATTACATTACTCATTTATTTCTCCAATTGGAAGAAGACTCTCTTTATAAGTTAAAGTCTTACCAGAAAATGTATCTTTGACAAAATTGAGGTCCTCAACAATCATCGTGCTTAAACTAAAAATTATTAGTTTTCCATCTTCATTCGTAAAGAATATATTTCCTTTCCTTCCTGCTCCAATAGGATACACAATGATAGATAATGGTTGAAAAATGAAGAGTTTAAACCACGATTCCTTCACACCAAATTCACCCAAAACAGATATTTGAAAAGTACCCAAATTTGTGTAATTTGAAATCAAAACAATATACCCATTTAAAACCATCAAGTCACTCAAAACGTATCCAGAATCAAAACTAACATCTTCTAAGGGTGCGAGGGTTGTTATGAATTCCTCTGTGCTTAGGTCAAATGACAAAAGATATGCTTCATCATCTTCATCATCACTATCATCACTTTCATTCCACCAATGAACCATTCCATCTAGCCACACTCCGTTTTCTTTATGATTTATTGGGATATCATATTCAAGTTTTCTCCATGAGTTACTCTGTAGGCTATATATCTCCCAAAAATGGCCGACGTCTATGTCTTCTAATGACAATACATCAATGTCGATTTTATGATAACACATAACCTGTCGAATTATCTTATAGTCATCTGTAACACAATCATATCCAAAACCATGTCGAAGTATATCAACATCCATATGTGGGACAGATTCAAAAGGGCTAGTAGGAATAACCTTGAATTCTTGAGTAGTTGGGTTCCACAATACAACTCTTGTATTAGGTTGGGAGTAATTAATCAGACATAAAATTCCATTAATACTGCAAGATCCTGAAATATCAAAATTAGGTTCGTTCTCCTCAAATGGATTTGGCCAATCTAACTTGGTTCCGTTCTCTAACCTCTCACCAGAAAGAGAATATAGCACAAATTCATCATCAGTCAACATCTGATGTAGGAGGAGAGATGTATCCTCATAGTAAGCATGATTATTAGATAAGAAATTGTTACGGAACAGGCTTATGAAAGAAGGGTTTTCGAACAAAGTTGACCAAGATTTGCGTACACATCTAAAACGATTCAAAGACTTCAAAGATAAATTTGACAAAATTGATCGGGCAAGATCGTCAGATATATAATTACTAACCTTTTTATTTCTTGCAATCACAGATTTGTCCATAATCACACCGGAAGAAGGAGGCGTCGGTTAAAAGAAAAAGAGAGGTTAATAATGATGAAATAAGGAGGCGTCTGCTAGAACAAGAAGAAATGAAGTCATATGAAAATTTAGGGTTTTTTTATAATGGGCTGGGCTGTATTTTTTATTTTTGGGTAAAGGGTTGGGCCATCTTCATTCTTAAGTAAAAAAAAGGAAAAACTCTATTAGAAACTAAAATATAAACTATGGTGGTAAAAATAACAAACAAAACATATATAGAATGTAATCCTCTAAAATATATATATATATATATATATATATATATATATATATATATATATGTAGGGTTTTGCTATAAGACACCTTTTATGAAGGTGTCTTTTAGCAAGTTATTCTATGGGCATTTGCTAAAAGACACCAACTAATTTTTAAATCATGCTCTTCACCCAGCAAAATACACTCCCGCCCAGCCAAACTGACCAAAATACCCCTGCGCAAGTTAAGTCACGTTGCATGGCTTAACTTGCGCACGTTATGCGCCCTGCACAAGTTAACTCACGCACCACTGGCACGTGCGCAAGTTAACTCACGCACTTGGCCGGTGGTCAGAACAGAAGAACAAACGTTTTTTGGACGGTGGTCAGTTGTTCAACATTCAATCTACACGTTTTTTACATCATTTACACGTTTTTTTGACCACATTTATGTTTTTTACAACTTATACTATCATTCTCACCTATAAATACTCCTCCATACTTCCCTATTCCCTCACACCATCTCACTTTCTCTCCCTCCTCACTCTCTCCCTCTCTTTCTCTTCTTCTTTTTTGCTTCTATAGTATCTAGACTCTTTACACCCCTTTAGGTATATATTAGTAGTTTTTGGGGGAAGTAGTGGTCCGCCGAGTTGGTGAAAAGGGCATCATCCCTTGAGGTAAAATTATGTTTGCTTCCTTTTACTCCCAATTTTTTTTACCGTGGGTAAAAAGAGTCATCATGGGGGTATAAAAGGAACCAAATTTAAATTTACCTCAAGGGATCTTAGTGTCTTTTTCCCCAACAGGACGGATCACTATTTTCCCCAAGAGCTATTGGTATATACCGAAGAGGGTGAAAATAACTTTTACCCCTAATATATGTATTAATTCTTGTAATGTTTGATTGATATTAATAAAATCAGAGTTATATTTATTAATTTTGTTTTTAATTTGTATTTATTTTTGCATTTATTTTATGTTTATGATTATGTATTGAATAAAAAAATATTCTATTAATGGTATCGAATTTATTTGTATCGAATTTATTTTCTAATTTTGTATTTATTTGCATATTGAATAAATAAATTTGAATAAAAAGTCTAATTAAACTCAGCGTGAAATCAAATAAAGAATTGTAATAAATAAAATCGAATAAAGTTGCGTATTGAATAAATTCGAATAAAAATTCTAATTAAACTCAGCGTGGAATCGAATAAAGTTGCGTATTGAATAAATTCGAATAAAAAGTCTAATCAAACTTAGCGTGGAATCGAATAATGTTGCGTATTGAATAAATTCGAATAAAAAATCTAATTAAACTCAGCGTGGAATCGAATAAAGTTGCGTATTGAATAAATTCGAATAAAAGTTACATTTAAATTACATTACATAAAGTTCCTAAATATGGTCTATCGTTACATGACATTACATTCGGAATTGCACCTTTCAACTACAACAATTGTGTTACCTCTGAATGGTGCAAATTCAAAGTTGCTAAGCAGCAGGACTCCACCATCCGTCCAGAAAGTGCTTCTGTTCCATTCAAAATGTTAAATTCTTGTTGGTCTTGGTTTTAAATGATAGTATCCAAATGCCAAAGGAATGAGGTCCATACCTTGACACTTCAATACCGTCATTTAAACGAAGCCAACATGAATTTAACATTTCGAATGGAACA
The DNA here is from genome assembly GCA_946800305.1 of Medicago arabica. Classification (NCBI taxonomy): domain Eukaryota; kingdom Viridiplantae; phylum Streptophyta; class Magnoliopsida; order Fabales; family Fabaceae; genus Medicago; species Medicago arabica. The sequence goes on from OX326969.1 coordinate 6,580,117, forward strand.
AAAGCACTTTCGGACGAATGTTGGAGTCCTGCCGTTTAACAAGTTTGAATTGCCCCATCCAGAGTAACACAATTGTTGTAGTTTGAAGGTGCATTCCCTACCTAATCACGACCACCACCTAATCATGATCTTTTGGTGGAATTAGACTTTTGATGATATCTTCAGTTGATCTCACCAACGTTGCTCGCATATCGATCCACTGGAACATGTTGTGCTCCCAAAACATGGTCGTCACGTTTTTGTCGTTTGTCAATTCTACCCAAGTGAATGATACTCTTCCATCGTCGAGCGTTGGACGTTTATACCAAACGTATTCCACCTTCCTTGTGTCTCGGGGGTTGACTCCTTTGTTGAATTCATCCAGCTGATCCTTGAGACCTCTTAGCGTTATACTAAGACACCGAACCTTCAACCTCTGAGGTTCTCCGCCGTTGAGTTGTGCACGAACGTCGATCCACCCGACCATTGTTTCAAATCTACACAATAAGAAATTAAAAATAATCAATGAAAATTCTCTAAAACAAACCCTAAATCTAAAAAAATTCTCTAAAACTCAAAACCTACAACATAAACATGCAAACATCTAAACATTTAAGCAACATAGGTCATTTTCATCTAAACATTGTATGATTTCTTGACAAAAAAACAAAAATTTAAACAAACCCTAAATCTTAAAAATTTCTAATTTAAGAGAAAAAAATCTAACATAAAGGTTGATTGTGTTTGATTATGAAAACTTACTTGTTATTGAAGTGTTGTTTGATTTGAACTTGAAGGAATTTTGGATTTGGTGATTTTAGAGAGATTTTGGAGAATTTTGGAGATTTAGGTGATGAATGAGGCGTTATGTCTTGTATAAGACAGATTGATGCGTGAGTTAACTCACGCAGCGCATGTTAACTAACACATAATTTTACACGTGCGTTAGTTAACATGCACAGGGGTAAAATCATCCTGCCTGCATGGCGGGAGTGTATTGTGCAGGGGGGAGAACATGATTCCTAATTTTTATGAAGGTGTCCTTTAGCAAAGTTATAACTATAAAGTGGAAATCACACCTTGAGATGTGAATTGCTAAAAAACACCTTCATGAGTGACTTCTAGCATAACTCATATATATATATATATATATATATATATATATATATATATATATATATATAGACACACTGTGTGTTACTTTCAATCAATTAAGAAAAACCATTCTTCAAAAATTGAAGAGAGTAGATAGTCAAAATGGAATTAATAAAGCAAAATCCGTAACATCGGATGGTTTTTTGATTTGTCTTTGTCTTAGACTTAACATAAAGAAATATCAAGAGGCCTAAAATGAACATCTCATTTACAATTTCACTCTCCCACAACACTCAAGTTTTCTTCTTATATGCATGCAGGTTTTGATTTGGAGCGACTTTTAACTATCGTTGGGACAGAGCGAGCAACGGTTAATTGCTAATTTGGACCTTACTACAACCTCGCTGGCCTAATTTTCAATTGATTTTTTCATATTTACTTTTTATACTAGCTAACCTTCTATTTTATTTTCCTCTAAAGAAAACCTTCTATTTTTTTTTACTCTCTATTTATTTATTTTTTCAAAAATAAGTACTCTCCTTTGATAGAAATTTAGGTGGCCTTTTATATAATTTTGGTGTCGTTTTATATATTTAATTTTAAATTTAACCTTTTTATTAACATACCTTAACAATATCATATTTTCAAAATTTTCTTGTATCGCCGTATCCATATCATGTCAAACATTTTTACTTCATAACATGTTTGAATTCCCAATAAATTTATCAAGAGTCACATTAAACGAGCACTGCGCTAAACAGTGCAAACTCAGTTTGACGAAAACCGACGAACCGTTAGTAGCGTGGTAATTTAAATATTGGAGGACAAAACTGGCAACCTCAAAAAATATAAGGTAATTTGTACATGTTCGTTGAAAAAGTATCACACTAAAAGCAATTTCCATTTTGTGTAGTTGTTGTTTATGTTTAAAAACTGTATTTCTTAGTTTGATTTGTTTTTTTCTTCTTTGAGGGTTGGTACTTGTAATTAGTTGTGAGATCTAATTTGTACCACTATTGTAAAAGTGTGTAACACTTAAACTTTCCAACCATGTTATCAATTTGTAGGACACAACCTTTGGTATTTGTTAATGTTAATATTTTGGCTAAAGTGCACTTTTCCCCCCTTAAGTATTAAAAAGTTGCGATATTAGCCTCCTATGTACAAAAACTACAATTTTGACCCCCCCTAAGATTTAGCCTCTTTGCATCTTTGGTCCTTTTGGCCAATTTTGACCGATCAATGCCTACGTGGCACGCCACGTGTGTAATTATTGAATTAAAAAATATTTAAAAAAACCATATAATCATTTTTTAAATTAAAATTTTTTTAAAAAATATTAAAAATTAAAAAAACTTAAAAATCCAGAATTTTTTAAAAACTCATCATCTTCTTCATTCATTCATCATCAATTTTTCTTTCTATCAATTTCCTCTCATCCCATTTTCTCTCTCTAAAATCTCAGGATTCTCACAACCAGCAATGTTGCACATACCCACCAAGCAAGCCCAAGGTGATATTGTCATCTCCTCCTTCGATTCCAAGTTCAGACTCTTCATCCTCGATCCATTCAATTTCATGTCAATTTTTCAATTCCAATTTTTCCAATTCATTTCATCAATTTTTTCGGGGTTTTTTCAATTCAACTTCATTTCTTCGATTTCTATCAATTTTTCTCATTCAAATCATTTCCTTAGATCTTATTCTCTTTTACTGTATTCATTATTGTTATGAATTTTCAGTTTTCAATTTCATGCAATTTGCTTTTATAACTGTTTTTTTGTTTTGAAATCTCGTTGTTTTAATTTAATTTGATTGGTTTTTGGGTTTAATTTTTAATTTTTTTAATTCATGGGTTTTTTGGGTTAATATTTTTAGTTGAGTTATTGGGTTCAATAGTATTAGAAATGAATTATTTTTAGGTTATCTTCAATCATCACTATAAGCTGGCATCTTTGCTTCTTCTACCTCTACGGTTCAATTCTCAGTTTGGTTTGCTTTCAATGGGGATGACGGCGCTATCACCTTGGGCTTGCTTGCTGGGTTTGAGAATCCTAAGATTTTAGAGAGAGAAAATGGGATCAGAGAGAAAATTGATAGAAAGAAAAATTGATGATGAATGAGGAAGATGAATGTACGAAGAATGAGGAAGATGATTGTATGAAGAAGATGATGATTTTTTTTTAAAAATCGTGGATTTTTAATTTTTTTTCTTTTGATTTTTAATATTTTTTAAAATTTATTTAATTTAAAAAATGGTTATATGGTTTTTTTAATATTTTTAATTGAATATTTACACATGTGGCGTGCCACATAGACATTGACTGGTCAAAATTGGCCAAAAGATGCAAAGGGGTCAAAATTGTAGTTTTTGTACATAGGGGGCCAAAATCGCAACTTTTTGAAACTTAAGGGGGAAAAATGCACTTTAACCTAATATTTTATGTTAATTTCTATAAGATGTTACAATTTTAATATTAGAGCCTGGTTGAACAGACCATACTGTGTGTAGTTAATGGAGATTATAGTGTATTACTGTTTTGTTACTGTACATCAACTTAGTATATGTGCACTATATGCATAAATATGGCAGCAAATTCGAAACGCCGTGGTAGGCCTGGGAGCAATGCTCAAGCCCCCCAAGAACCTAACGAAGACCGTTGGGAACGGATGATGCAAGTTATCCAAGAACAAACAGCTGTTACCACTAATTTAGTGAATCGCCTCGCTTAAATCGGTGGCCCAATTCAACCTCCTCCACCTTCACCTGAAGCCTCAAATCGAGTAATCTATGACTTTCTCAAACTCAAGCCTCAACCTATCACCGGACCCATCGGAAGCTATTAGGAAACAAAGTAAAATGAATAGAATGAATTGTTGGTGATGAAATGTGAGCTTACAACATGTATATATACAAAGAGGAAGTAGCAGGATAAGCTATCATGGTCAAACAATAGAGGAAATAAACTCTAAGCTCTATTACTTGCATAGCAAGTAACCACTAACTAAGTGATGTTGCTATCAGCTATATCACTCTGTAATAGAAGCCCAATCTTGGCTAGATGAATTGAATAAGATTTTTGAAATTGTGTAGTGCACAGATGAACAAAAGGTAGCTTTTGCTACATATATATGCTTAAGGGAGCAGCAAATAATTGGTGGAACTTGGCAAGAGCCAGAGTGATGGCTAAGGGAAACCCAATGAATTGGGAACATTTCCAAGAAGTGTTCCTAGGTAGGTATTTTCTAGAGTTTATACGGCAACAGAAGGAACGAGAATTTATTCATCTTCAACAAGGAGGTATGTCTGTGGCGGAATATTTGACCAAATTTGAAGAGTTAGCTAAGTTATCATATCCAAATTATGACCTGGATGAAAACTGGAAAATTAATAGATTAATGCGGGGATTAAGGCCTGATAGCCGACTCAACTTAGTCCTACACAAGTTTACTAGCTACGCCATTTTAGTGCACGGGAGTTACACTGTAGAAAAGACCTTGAAGAAAGGTTCAAGAAGAACGCCAATTGAAACGCGAAATGTTTCCTTAACCAACAATCGTTATTAGTTGTGAATTTTGACTCTGATGCATCTCATTCCTTTACTTCTATTGAGTGTGTACTCCGTCTTAGTCTCTATTTGTCTAAGCGACTTTCTTTCGTGTCGACTTGATTTGTCTTTCTTTAAAAAGGATGGATGTCATATTAGGAATGGTCCGACTCTGCCAATATGTTTATAAACTAGAGTATAAACATGACATTAGAGTATAAGCATGAAAACGAAACTAGTTTATACTCTAATGCCATGTTTCGTTTTCATGATTGAATCACTTTCAGAATGCAGTATCAATTTCATCTATTTTCAACATTGAGTGTGCTTAATTAAGCATACATTCTTTACATTTAATGCCTATCTTTCAATGTTGCAGGACCAATAACTAATATTCTTGTTCTTGGACAAGAAAATTATTAAAATACAACCTGCCTTATATAAGAAGGGAGCACATTTAACTCATTTGGAAAAATATGCAAATTCAATAGAGTTTGGAAATGGAAGAGTTCTTTTGGGATATTCTCAATTCTAATGTGAAATGTATTAGTTTTAGTTTGTTTTCTACTATTAATGTTTGAGTTATGCTAACAAAAGGCACTTGTTAAGGATTTAAAAGAGGAAATGATTTATGAATTTTATGTAAAAAATATTTCATTTTGAATTTTAAACGTGGTGAAAACACAAGTTTCAATAAAAAAAATTCTTCTTTCAACTTCTAAACAAGTGTACTTGTTAGCAATTCCCTTAATGTTTTTGCTTGTTTGCAAGTATGCGTGTCTATCTTTTTTTTTTTTTTTTACTCATGTGTGTCTATCTTTTAAATGATATATATTTGTGCCAACTTTTATTTAAATTCAATCTCTATCTTTTTTTATAAAAAAAAGGCCGAAGATATAATTCTTTTTTGTTGACATTTTTGAGAAAAAAATGATGATTGAATTATGTGATTTGAGTAGACAAACTAAATCTAACGAGGTAAATCAATTTTCCCCTGAACTTTAATGAGCTGACCTCAAACCAAAAAAAAAAATTGTTTCAAATTTGAGTCGAGTTGAGCTCAGACTAATTTGACTCAACTCGACTAATTTCCAACCTTAGTCACACTCATACCCCTTAAAAATCTGATTATGCCCTGAAATGACGAAGATAACTTTATTGAAATTGAATTCCCTATAAAGGATTTTATGTAACACAAATTTGGGTCCCTCTTTCTAAACTTGTGTTAAATTTTTGCAAGATTAAGAGTTCACGACTATGGTTTTATGCGGTTTTATACTCCCTTTTGAACACCCATATTTATCATTGAAAAAAAATGATATCTTGTTATTAAAATTTTAATGTCAAATATAGTGTACTTTAACCAAAAAATTGGACACAAGTAATAAATAGTCTCAATAAGGACGAATTGTTGAAGATAACCTGAGTTCTATTCCTAAATAGAACAATTATTAAATCGGATTTTACTTACGGTTGAACTCCAAATTACTACTTTTTCTCGAAGAACTAGAGGGTTAACATAAAAAAAAATCCTTTAAATGCATGTAAATTATAGACAATAAAATTGATATCTTACTATTATGCCCGTTTGACCAAACCACGCCTAATTAGATGGCACTTAACGGTCGGTTACACTATAATCACTTCACATTCAAATTAACCTTCTTTAGAGGTTTCAAAACTAGAGAGTGAGGTGTGACTTGTGAGACCAAAAGAGAAGTAAACAACTCAGATTTCCATAAGTTTTTCTTCCGTTTCCTAACCTTGGTATGAGAGACCCTTTCTTTCTCAAAAATCAGTTATTGTTAATCTATGAATATTGAGTATAGTTTCTTATTCTGTTTTTTTTATTTATAATTTGAATGTGTCGCTGATATTGATGAATGAACTATCTCTTAATGATTTGATTCTTCTTGAAGGTGTGGATGTTTTTAGAAATAGAATAGGTTTTGTGATTGGGGAAACAAGTTTCATGATATGTTTCTGTTGATATTAATGCTTGCATGTTTTCGTTTTGAGTACCTTGATCCAGTTTAACTTTCGTATGATGTTTTTTTACCGTAAAAAAATTTCATTAGGAAGAAATTAAAGACAAATACAACCAGATTTGTGCACAACAGTGTGTATTTTAACTAATCCTAGGACTAATCAACTTAATATTTGTGCACTTTATGCAGAATTATGGCAGCGAATTCAGGACGTCATGGTAGTCCTAGGAGAAATGCTCAAGCACCGCAGAAACCTAATGAAGACCGTTGGGAGCAGATAATGCAAGTTATCCAAGAACAAACAGCCGTTGCCGCTAATTTGGTGAATCACCTTGCTCAAATCGATGGCCTAGTTCAACCTCCTCCACCTGAAGCCTCGAATCGAGTCTTCTTTGACTTTTATAAACTCAAGCCTCCAGCTTTCACCGGAGGGCACGATCCATCGGAGGCCCAATCTTGGCTAGATGAATTGAATAAGATTTTTGAAGTTGTGCAATGCACGGACAAACAAAAGGTAACTTTTGCTGCATATATGCTTAAGGGAGCAGCAAATAATTGGTGGAACTTGGAAAAATCCTGCATGATGGCTAAGGGAAAGTCAGTGAACTGGGAACATTTCCAAGAAGTGTTCCTTGGTAGGTATTTTCCGGAGTGTACACGGCAACAGAAAAGTGAAGAATTTACGGATCTTCGGCAAGGAGGTATGTCTGTGGCGGAGTATGTAGCCAAATTCGAAGAGTTAGCTTGGTATTATTCCCCAAAGGAGAAGGTGATAATTTACCAATTTAAGTGGGGACTAAGGCCTGAAGTCAAAAAAACCGTATCCCTAGTTGAGTTCACTAGCTATACCGCATTAGTGCACGAGAGTTACATTGCAGAGGAGAGCTTGAAGAAGGTTCAAAAAGAACGCCAACTGAAACGCCAACATGTTTCCTTAACCCACAATCGTTATTAGTTGTGATATTTGACTCTGGTGCATCTCATTCCTTTACTTCTGCTGAGTGTGCACTCTTGGTCTTTTTTGTCTAAGCGACTTTCTTTCATGTTTATTTGATTTGTCTTCCTTATAGCATATGGTTCCACTAAGTTATATGTGGAGATATATAGTCTTGTATAGACACAAATATAAATAAAATTATATGGACACACACGCAATGAAGAAATTTAAATGATAATTAAATTAGTCACATTATTTAATATTATTTATCTTTAAAAGATATCAATTGTGTAAGGTTGTCTAAACCTTTTAGATTTGGATTTGTACCCAAGCAAGTATTTCTCGATGTGATAGTTATTTTAATAGAAATTGTATGTGATAGTTATTATACAAAGTGATAATTATTTTATAGGAGAAAATAATATTGGTGATATGGATATAAATATTGCTCAAATTCTAAACTCTCAACAGAGTAGGAAGAAGAAGACGAAAAAGAGTCCTAGAAATCAAGTTGGTACCAATTCTGAGGGCGTCAGAACTCGTTCGAATAAAGGCCAAAACAACAATATTTCTCCATGGGTTGGTTGTGAAGGTTTTTCAATCAGAGGCTGGAATTCCTTGGAGGCTTCAAGCTAGATGGAATAACTGCAAGTGGATGGCACAACATAGGATTAGTAGATGTTCCCACATACATAGGGAAGGCAACTTGGTTGCAGATGCTTTGGTCAAAGTTTAGCTATTTTTCCTTTCCCTCGTAGGGATAGTTAGCATTGGGTTTTCGTGCATTTGGGTTATTTGAAAGGAAATGAATGACATAATTTTTAAAAATCAAGAAGTGGGCATTCCTCAGCTGTTGGACAAAATAAAGATGTTATCATTTTGGGGTTGAAGGCAAAATATCCCCATTTTGGTTTCGGCTACCATAATTGGTGCTTTTGTCCATTTTCTTGTCTTGGAATTGGTTAAGAGATTTTGTGTGTTTTGGTTGGTTAAGAGTGTATCCTTAACCTTATTTGATGTATTGTTTTGAACTTGGTTGTTTTTCTCTGGTACGTCTTGTGGAAAGAGTGAAATTTTGTTAATATATCTCATTTTGTTTTGATAAAAAAATATATTACCTTACGGTAGTCTATGTGTGTAATGTGACCTTTTTGTTAAGGGTTCATGCCCTAACCTGCTTCTTTAGTGCTTTTCTTGCTTGATAAACAAAAACAAATCAACACTAAAAACTATCTAAAGAGGAGAATCATAAAAAAAAAAGTATACGAAATTCTTTAAGAGGTTAGGTTCAAAATAGAACGATATAGATGGAAATACACAATCTTCCTAGAGCAATGTATCATTTTTTTTTTTGTACAAATAGACCAATCTATCATTCTAATGAACTAGAGGAAAATAATCTCCTCAAAATGGATGACAAACCTTTAATAAATTATATAAACTTTCTTCATAAAATTAGATAGTTTATCGAATGTGATACTAGTTTCCCATTAATTAAATTACGAAAATACACCCTAAATTATACTAAACATGAAGAAGTCCATAAAAACTATTTTGGTGTTTCATTTCAAACAATAGAAAGAAAAACTATAAACAAAGATTTCTAATAAGCATATCTCTTTGGATTTGTTCACTAAAGTAAGTGAGCCGTTTAAAAAATGTTGTATTTAGTGTCCATTCACGGTTAGATTCAACAAAGATATTTGATTCAAATACTTGTGCACAATATTTGGTACATTCAAATTCTATATTTATTTTGTTCTATTATGTGTTGCTTTTAAATTCAAGGCTTAAATATGTAAAACGTCCCTGTAAGTTGGTGTATTTTTGGTTTTCGTTCATGTATCTTTTTTTGTTCTAAAACAAAATCCTGTAAGTTACAAACGTTTTGATTTCCGTCCCTCCCGTTAACATCTGTTACAAAAACGCTGATGTGGCTAACGGCGATTGACGTGGCGTTGTTTGACATGGCAAAACAGTCTTGTGTGTCATTCCAGACAAGATTACAGGGACCAAAATCAAAAACAAAAATTTACATAGGGACGAAATTAAAAATCACAAAGTTACGAAATTTAAAATCAAAAACTCTTTTGTTTCTATCTTTTTCTTCTCCCTCTCCGTGTCTTCTTTTTCCTCTGTCATATTCTTCTTCTTCTATGCCCCTGAAGTCCCATGCCTTGTAACTTTTGTGGCATTGTAAACTTCTGTTAAACCCAACTCCCATTGGTATTCATATATTAATGTATTCTGGGATATTAAGTTTCAAAACATATTGATGGTAGTACAAACATTTAGACGTATAATTGTAACTCACTTTCTATGAATACCATATACTTTTATGAGATAAGTGGCTAATTAGAAAGGAGAGCTAACATTAAAAAAAAATTCAAAAAACAATGTGTAAAGAAAACAATATAACCTTGAAATATTTTTGCTTTCATAAATAAAAGAACTAAATGATAGTATGATACTATTAATAGGTGAGCCGTATCAAAATGCAAAATGAAACATAGAAAATTATCAAATAAAGAGCAATGTTATAAATTTTTGAGCAATGATATAAATACATTGTTAAGCTTAACATCTGATTCAAAATATGGCCTGAAGACAATAATCGGTTTTTATTTTGCTTCAAAATTTCAAAAGATGTTGTCGTATTACTAGATTCAAAAACTACTATTTTTTATATTACTCAAATACAAATGCAAGCACATACTCTCAAGTGAGATACCGAAATCATAAAGACTTTCTCTGCTTATGAAGAAACATGTCCACTATGATTAAAAAATGAGACTATATTAAATTTTCATCAAAACACAACATAATTGAATAAGAGAAGTTTTTATACTTTCAGATACCGTCAAAACAGTATTTAAATATCTTCACAAATGTAATTCCACATTTCAAATGTCATAACCAACAAGAAATTAGCACTTAAATTTCAATTGAAACTCAGATTTCAAATTGGAAAACAACGCATCATTCTTCACATCACACATTGAAAAAAGGAAACTAAAACAGAGAGAGGAATAATATGGTCGAGGTTACAGGGCATGAAATTTCAGATGCATAGAAGAAGAATAAGGAAGAGAGACAAAGAAGACACACAAAGAGAGGAAGAAGATGGAAACAACAAGGGTTTTTAATTTCAAATTTTGTAACTTCTTGATTTTTAATTTCATCCCTATGTAAATTTTCATTTTTGATTTTGGTCCCTGTAATCTTGTCTGGAATGACACATAAGACTGTTTTGCCACGTCAAACAACGCCACATCAGCCGCCGTTAGCCACATCAGCGTTTTTGTAACAGATGTTAACGGGAGAGACGAAAATCAAAACGTTTATAACTTACATGGTTCGTTTTAGAACAAAAAAAGATACAAGGACGAAAATCAAAAACATGCAAACTTACAGGGACGTTTTACATATTTAAGCCTAAATTCAAATAAACAACAATTCTACAAAATATGAAGAGAGTGGATAGTCAAAATGAAATTGATAAAGCAAAATCTTTAACATCAAATGGTTTCTTGATTTGTCTAACAATTAATCATAATTATGCCATGCACAAATGAAAGGCCCATTTGATTACAAAGTAACAACCTTAATTATATGGCACTAGGGTAAAAACATGAAATTACATTACTCATTTGTTTCTCCAATTGGAAGGAGACTCTCTTTATAAGTTACAATCTTAACCGTAAATTTACCTCTGGCAAAATTGAGCTCCTCGACAATCATCGTGCTTAAACTAAAAAATATTAGTTTTTTGTCTTCATTCGTAAAGAATATATTCCCTTTCCTTCCTGCTCCAATAGGATACACAATGATAGATATTGGTTGAAAAATGAAGAGTTTAAACCACGATTCCTTCACACCAAATTCACCTAAGACAGATATTTGAAAAGAACCCAAATTTGTATAATTTGAAATCAAAGCAATAGACCCATTTAAAACCATCAAGTCACTCAAAACAGATCCAGAATCAAAACTAACATCTTCTAAGGGTGCGAGTGTTGTTATGAATTCCTCCGTGCTTAGGTCAAATGACAAAAGATATGCTTCATCATCTTCATCTTCATCATCACTATCATCACTTTCATTCCACCAGTGAACCATTCCATCTAGGAACACTCCATTTTCTTTGTGATTTATTGGAATATCATATTCAAGTTTTCTCCATGAGTTACTTTGTAGGCTATATATCTCCCAAAAATGGTTGTCGTCTATATATTCTAAATTCAACATATCAATGTCGGTTTTATGATAACACATCACCTGTCGAATTATCTTATAGTCATTTGTAACATAATCATACCCAAAACCATGTCGAAGTATATCAACATCCATATGTGGGACAAATTCAAAAGGGCTGGTAGGAATAACCTTGAATTCTTGAGTAGTTGGGTTCCACAATACAACTCTTGTATTGGGCTGGGAGTAATTAGTAAGACATAATATACCATTAATACTACCAGATCCTGAGATAAAAAAATTAGGTTTGTTCTCCTCAAATGGATTTGGCCAATCTAACTTGGTTCCATTCTCAAACCTCTCACCCGAAAGAGAATATAACACAAGTTTATCATCAGGTACAATCTGATGTAGGAGGAGTGATGTATCCTCATAGTAAGCATGATTATTAGATAAGAAGTTGTTGCGGAACAAGCCTATGAAATTAGGGTTTTCAAACAAAGTAGACCATGACTTACGTACACATCTAAAACGATTCAAAGATTTCAGAGATAAATTTGACAAAATTGATCGGGCAAGATCATCAGGTATATAATTACTAACCTTTTTATTTCTTGCAATCATAGATTTCTCCATATTCACCACGGAAGAAGGATGCGCTAGTTGAAAAAAAGAAGAGGTTAACGATGAGGAAATAAGGAGGCGGCTGATAGAACAAGAAGAAATGAACTCACATAAAAATTTAGGGTTTTTTACAATGGGTTGGGCCATCTTTTTTTTAATAAAGAATGGGGCCATCTTTTTTTTACGTAACAAAAAAAAGGATAAACTATGTTAGAAACTAAAGAATAAGTTATTGTGGTCCCACAACTATCATGTACGTAAGGATTGTCTCATTTTTATAAACCTTTATCAAGAGTTTTATCTATCCGATATGACATTTGAATTTTTTCCAATATTAAGAAAACTCAATTTCTTAGTGAGTGAAATCATATAGGTCCCACAACTTTTATGTGGGTTCATCAACTTTACGTGTTACCCATTTCCAAAATGATGGGACCACACAAAGTCTTCCTAGAACTCATATTGATTTTGAGTACCTAGATCTTGTTTAAGTGTATGATGTTAAATGTTTAAGTTTTGGGTTCAATTTATTGGTAACTTGGTATGACCGAGTTTCGAGCATAAGCAATGGTAGGCAGCTGCCTTTAATTGGAAATCTATTGTCGTTGTTGTTTCTGTCATCATCACCCAAATCCCCTCGCTAGGGGAGCGAGACTGTCTCATTGTAGTGGACCAATTTTGGGCTATTTGGTTCAGTTATTTTCAGCTGTTTTAATACTTCATCATCCTTATATCTTAATATTTCAAACTAGAGACGAATCATTGTAGTGGACCTCAAAACCCTTAAATACATGATGTGAACTGGAATTTGTTTGAATGACATAAAGACTTTAATTATGAAACATATGCATTTGTGAGTATTATTAATATGGTTTTAGCTTGTACATGAATGAATTATACAAGAATCATATTTTTACTTACGGTGGGTAATGGTATGTTCCGTTAGAAAATGGGGAATTGTTCTTCAGCAAAGGAGGATTTGGTTAGGGAAGAGCAAGTAAGTAGGCCTCTTGCACTATAAAAAACGCGCTCAATTGCGGCGGTTATTTAAGGGAGGTTATAAAAAACTCCCGCAAATTAGTAAAAAAGGGAATCTGAGAGAACATATGGTTCTTATTCTACGGCAGTATAATAACCCTTACAAATTAAGTTCAATAACCCCCACAAATTAAAGTCCCTTTTTCCAATTTCACTCTCCCGCGATTTGTTTTCACTTGCGCGCTCTTATTTTCAATATTTCATTATTTTTTTCCTTTCCCTCCTATTATTTCTCCATAAAACAAACAATTTATCTCTATTTTCCTTTTCTCACCCAGAAAATATATCAAAAAACTTCTAAGGAACTTAATAAAATATTCTTGTGCCTTATTATTATTATTATTATTATTTCTACTTAGGGTGTTAAAATTTTGGTATCAGAGCCTCGTTGAATCGACTGTACTGTGTGTAGTTAATATAGATTATAGTGTTTTGTTTTATTGTTGTAAATCAACTTAATATTTTGTGTACTATATGTAGAATTATAGCAGCAAATTCAGGACCTCGTGGTAGGCCTAGCAACAATACTCAAGCAGCCCAGAAACCTGATGAAGACAGTTGGGAGCGGATGATGCAAGTTATTCAAGAATAAATAGACGTTGCCACTAATTTGGCGAATAGTCTTGCTCAAATCAGTGGCCCAGTTCAGCCTCCTCCACCTCCATCTGAAGCCCCAAATCGAGTAATCTATGACTTTCTAAAACTCAAGCCTCAACCTTTCACCAGAGGGCACAATCCATTGGAAGCCCGATCTTGGCTAGATGAATTGAGTAAGACTTTTGAAATTTTGCAATGCACGGATGAACAAAAGGTAACTTTTGTTCCATATATGCTTAAGGGAGCAGCAAATAATTGGTGGAACTTGGCAAGAGCCAGCATGATGGCTAAGGGAAACTCAGTAAACTGGGAACATTTTCAAGAAGTGTTCCTTGGTAGGTATTTTCCAGAGTGTATACGACAACTGAAGGAACAAGAATTTATTCATCTTCAGCAAGGAGGTATATGTCTGTGGCGGAGTATTTGACCAAATTCAAAGAGTTAGCTAGGTTCTCCTATCATTATCGTTATGACCCGGATGAGAATTGGAAAATTAATCAATTTATGCAGGGACTAAGGCCCGATATCCGACTCAACTTAGTCCTACATAAGTTCACTAGCTGATGACACTAGGTCACATCATCTTTTTAGTAGTCGTTTTTATTCATTTTACTAGAGTTCAGATGAGTTCATAGGTGCTAGAGGCTAAAAAGTATCACATATTAAGTGTTGAGATAAAGAAAAATCAAGCTACGGTTTATTGAAATCGAGCCTCGATTTTGAGTTGTTTTGAAGACATTTTGATTTTGGAAAAATCAAGCCACGATTTATGCAAATCGAGCCTCAATTTCTTGAGTGTCTGAAGTTAGTTTGGATTTAATGATGAAATCGAGCCTTGATTTATTGAAACTGAGCCTCAATTTTTGCGTAACAGAACCGAGTCTATAAAAGCCGAACACGTTTCTGAAGCAAGGGTTCTGATTTTTGGGAGATTGAAGACACATTTGGAGCCAAGGACTGCAGGTTTCGTGGTGGCTTGCCATCCAACTCATAGTCAGTCCAAAATTCATGTAATATTGTTTTCTTTTAATATAATTATTTGTGCATTAGCCATGAATAGCTAAGTTTCAATTGATTAGGTCTGAGATGATTATGTTCTAGCTTTTTGGCCATGCAATCTGTAACTCTGAATTATGATGATTGTTAATCTAGTTTATTCAGTACAAATTGTGCATAATGCTTTTATGATTTTGACCCAATATAATTGAACTTAGAGATTATATGACTGCTGGCACCAGCTTATAACTCAGATCTATTTATGCTGTTCAACTTAACGGACAATCTAGGGATAGAAAGTTGTTAGGTTGTGATTCTGAATTAACGCACTTTAAAACCTTTGATAATTATAGGTTCACCTAAGGGATTAGGAAATTATAATTAGAAAAGAGGGATCTGAGTCAAGGGATTGATCTGAGCTATTTTGTTAATTATCGTAAACTAGAGGAACAATTAAACGATTTAAGTTCATATTACCAATTGGTGATGAACATATGATTCGAAAGACCTGATCATATTTCCTATCAATTTATTACCAATTTTATATTTAATCTGTTATTTTAACTTGCAAATCAAACCAATTGCCTCAGTGCACCCCCCCTCCCCCCCCCCCCCCCCCAACCGTCCATGTGGATACAAATCTTATAAATTTTATTACTTCGATATAGTTTAGTACACTTGCTAAATATGTATCAAGTTTTTGGCGCTGTTGCCGGGAACTGTTGAATTATTTTAGCTTGGAAATTTCGTTATTGTTTAGGATTTCTGTCATTTAAAGTTTTGTTTATATGTTGAAATTTTTTTGAAAAATATATATTATGAATTATGCTTTTCATGTCTATTTCATTGTTCTTTGATGTTAAAAAGTTTATTCAAATTTTGTAGCAATGATAGACAGGATCTCCCTAGGTGATAGAGAAGAGGTTATTGCCCTGTTATATGAAAAGTACTTGCTTTCCCGTAAGATAAAACATTGGGATGACAAAATCTCAAGATCAAAGGTGATAAGTGATTTTTATGGGGATAATCATCAGAGTAGAAATTGGGAATGTCAGAAAGACATAATCAACATTGATTATAACACTGAACTTCAAAATATTCTACATGAATTCGTGAGGTCAAATCGAGTTTCATTTGAGAAAGCATACGAGTTTCAGAAGAAGTTGGTTGAGATGGAGACTAAGTGTCAGGCTACTGTGGTGGAAGAAAATCCACAAGTGAATAATGTTGGTCTCTACCTTAAGTCTCAACAAATGGGGTTTAAAGAAACCACTCGATAAGCTCAAATTCCGAAGGTTTAATAATGAGTTCCCATCGTTGTGGGATAGGGGGAGCGAAACAGTCTTAACAGGCAACAGGGACCAATTTTGGTTCAGTTATTTTTAGCTGTTTTAATATTTCATAATCCTTAAATCTTAATAATTCAAACTAGAGATGAATCATTATAGTGGACTTCAAAAACCTTAAATACATGATGCGAACTAGAATTTGTTTGAATGACATAAAGACCTTAATTATGATAAACATATGCATTTGTAAGTATTATTAATATCGTTTCAGCTTGTACAAGAATTTGTTCCCTTAGAAGATGGGGAATTGTTCTTCAGGATTTGGTTAGGGAAGAGCAATTAAGTAGGCCTCTTGGGATATCTCGGGTTACTCATCTCTAAAGAACTTAATAAAAGATTCTTATGTCTTATTATTATTTCTACTTATTGCATTGGATTTCTTGTAGATGATTATCATGTACATATTGCCTCTCGGGACTCACTAAGATTTAATTCTCACCCCTAATTCAGATTAAAAGGTGTAATAGCTGAAGTTTTATGTAGTTGTTGTTGTTTATGTTTAAGAACTGTATTTCTAAGTTTGTTTTGTATTTTGCCCCTTTGAGGGTTGGTACTTGTGATTAGTTGTGAGAACTAATTTGTACCGCTGTTGTAAAAGTGTGCAACACTTATTGTACGACACTACCTTTGGTATTTATAAATGTTAATATTTTGTTATTTTATAGACAAGTAACATAGGGTGTTAAAATTTTGGTATTAGAGCCTGGTCTAATCGACCGTACTGTGTGTAGTTAAAATAGATTAAAGTGTTCTATTTGGTTGCTGTAAATCAACTTAATATTTTGTGTACTATATGCAGAATTATGGCAACAAATTCAGGACGCCGTGGTAGGCCTAGCAACAATACTCAAGCAGCCCAGGAACCTAATGAAGACCGTTGGGAGCGGATGATGCAAGTTATCCAAAAACAAACAGCCGTTGCTACTAATTTGGTGAATCGCCTCGGTCAAATCAGTGGCCCGGTTCGGCCTCCTCCACCTCCATCTGAAGCCCCAAATCGAGTAATCTATGACTTTCTAAAACTCAAGCCTCAACGTTTCACCGGAGGCCATGATCCATTGGAAGCCCAATCTTGGCTAGATGAATTGAATAAGATTTTTGAAATTTTGCAGTGCACGGATGAACAAAAGGTAACTTTTGCTGCATATATGCTTAAGGGAGCAGCAAATAATTGGTGGAACTTGGCAAGAGCCAGCGTGATAGCTAATGAAAACCCAATGAACTGGGAATATTTTCAAGAAGTGTTCCTTGGTAGGTATTGTCCAGAGTGTATACGGCTACAGAAGGAACGAGAATTTATTCATCTTCAACAAGGAGGTATGCCTGTGGCGGAATATTTGACCAAATTTGAAGAGTTAGCTAGGTTGTCATATCGAAATTATGACTTGGATGAGAACTGGAAAATTAATCGATTTATGCGACGACTAAGGCCTGATATCCGACTCAACTTAGTCCTACATGAGTTATAACTAGCTATGCCACATTAGTGCACATGAGTTACACCGTAGAAAAGAGCTTGAAGAAGGTTCAAGAAGAACGCCAACTGAAACGCCAACGTGTTTCCTTAACTACAAGCCCTTATTAGTTGTGATATTTGACTCTGATGCATCTCATTCCTTTACTTCTGCTGAGTGTGTTCTTCCGAGTGTGCACTCCGTCTTGGTCTTTATTTGTCTAAGCGACTTTCTATGTGTTTATTTGATTTGTGTTTCTTTAAAAGGGGTGGATGTAATATTAGGAATGGATTGACTCTATGCCAATCAAGTAATCTTAGATTTCCAAACATGAGTTGTCTTCCTTTAAAAGGAATGGATGTCATATTAGGATTGGATTTGATTTGATTTACGTTTATATATATTGAACCTGCATTGCTCATATCGGGTGTAGTAGTTCAAGTTTATACCCTATGGCATGTTTCGTTTTCATGACTGAATCACTCTCAGGATGAGGTATCAATCACATTTGTTTTTACATTGAGTGTTCTTAAGCATACATTCTTTCACATTTAATGTCAATCTTTTGAATGTTGCAGGACCAATAACTAATGTTCTTGTTCTTAGACAAGAAAGTGACCCAAATAATTACTACAGGCAGCCTTAGAGAAGAAAGGAGCTTATTACTTGATCAAGCAAATTGTTGTTTGACTTAATATTATGATCGATGATTTGTGGTTTACAATTTGTTTCCCTTTAGAAGGGTGCTGCTGGTTTACAACTATAATAAAAATATACTGCATAAGCATTCTGAGTTCTTTGAGAAAATCATCCATGTAGGTAACTTCAATGGTGTTTTGTTGAAATTTTAGATTATTAAAAATTAAGAGATTTGTCTATTTGAGAGTTGAGTTTTTTTTCCTTTCTTTTTCTTGAAATTGAACTGTTATGAAAATAACTTAGAGCAGCCGTTCATGTGGTTCAGTTCATGTAGTTTAGTTCATGTAGTTCGGATTCAGTTTAAGTGCGGTTCAGTTAGTAATTGTGTTTGAAACATCGGGTTACTTCGTGAACTCAAAAACAATTTCGTCTTTCCGTCGTATATGAGACAGGACGAAGAGGACGACTCACAAAAACAATTTCATTTTTCTAAAGTGGTATATGAGGCAAGGCGAAGAGGCCTACCGTCCTATCTCCAAAAACCAAGTTCAAATTGAGACCCAAAATATATAAAAAAAATAGCTATTATTTTTTTCACTCTACGAGAGTTTCTCACGTATCTTATTTTTTAACGAAAATACCCTTGGTTTGCATTATATATTCCGAATGTTTTTTTTTAGTGATTTTTGGATTATAATATCAAAAATATGCAAACCAACAATCAGAATCTTCTCCATTTTATCCGTTTTGAACTTTCAATTTAAAAACAACCAAAAAAACAAAGTACAAAAAATGATTAAACATGTCAAATGCAATCATAAAAATATAAAAAAAATACCACAAAATAAATAATAAAGGTTAATATGTCTTTACCCCCTGTAATTTGGGCGAGTTCCGGTTTTTCCCCTGTAAAAAAATAAGTTTAGACTATGTCCCTGAAATATGAAGATTCTTTCAAAAACCCCCCTCATCCCATTTGTCACACTCTAGTCGATGACGTGGCATGACGTGGCGTGCCACAGGGTATTTATTTATCTTTTTTTTTCGCATGACATATGGGTAATTACATACCGCCTCATTAAAAACTCAAAATCATTTTAATAATTATAAAAAAATCCAAAAAATCTGAAAAAATTCAAAATATTTTTTAAAATTAAAAAATTAAGATTTTTTTTCAAAAATTAAAAAACATTAAGATTTTTTTTCCGAAAATTATAAAAATAGAAAAAAGTTCTTATCTTTTTCAAAATTAAGAAGATATTTAAAAATTGGGGAATTTAATTTTTAAAATAAAATAAAATCAGATTTTTTTCGAAATGAAAACGTTTTTTCAATTGCTCTACACAAAATAGAAATTCTGGAAAATATTTCAATTTTTAAAAATTTGGATATAAATGTTTTTAAATTCCAATTTTATAATCTAAAAAATTCTGAATATAGGGGCATGGAATACATTGTTAGACTATGGTATGTGACATAGCCTGATCAAGACGTCGAGATCTTGTGGTAGATTAAAATATTCAGAATTTTTTAGATTATAAAATTGGAATTTAAAAACATTTATATCCAGATTTTAAAAAATTGAAATATTTTCCAGAATTTCTATTTTGTGTAGAGAAATTTTAAAAAAAATCATTTTGAAAAAAATCTGATTTTATTTTATTTTAAAAATTAAATTCCCTAATTTTTAAATATCTTCTTAATTTTGAAAAAGATAAGAACTTTTTTCTATTTTTATAATTTTCGGAAAAAAAATCTTAATGTTTTTTAATTTTTGAAAAAAAATATTTTGAATTTTATCAGATTTTAGAAATCTAAATTCAGATTTTTTTTTTGAATTTTTTTATAAAATCTTGTAATATTGTTCCAATATTCACATTTTAGAAAATTAAAATATTTTCCAGAATTTTTATTTTTGATTTAAGGAAATTAAAATATTCAAAATATTTTAGATTATAAAATTGGAATTTAAAAACATTTATATCCAAATTTTGAAAAATTGAAATATTTTCCAGAATTTCTATTTTGTGTAGAGAAATTGAAAAAACTTTTTTATTTCGAAAAAAATCTGATTTTATTTTATTTTAAAAATAAATTCCCTAATTTTTAAATATCTTCTTAATTTTGAAAAAAATAAGAACTTTTTTCTATTTTTATAATTTTCGGAAAAAAATCTTAATGTTTTTTAATTTCAATTTTTTTTTCAATTTTTTGGATTTTTTAAAATTTTGAATTTTTGGATTTTTTTTATAATTATTAAAATGATTTTGAGTTTTTAATGAGGTGGTATGTAATTACCCACATGTCATGCGAAAAAAATAAAAAATAAAATAAATACTCAGTGGCACGCCACGTCATCGACTAGAGTGTGGCAAATGGGATCAGGGGGTTTTTGAAAGAATCTTCATATTTCAGGGACAAAATCTAAACTTATTTTTTTACAAGGGGAAAACCGGAACTCGCCCAAATTACTGGGGGGTAAAGACATATTAAAATAGAATAAAGTTCCTCTAAAAAAATCAAATAAATCTAATGCAGATATTTTCGAATTTTTTTGAGAATATAAAAAATTTTAAAAATGAAAAGAAAATAGGTCTAAACAATGAAATTTTGGATTTTGAATGGTGGAATCTTGTAAGAAGTTCCTTCTATCGGAATCATGATTCTTGATTTTTTTTTCTTCTGATTTTATGATCATGTTTTGGAGCAATTTGATTAATTAGCCTGAAAACGGAATTTTTGACTAGGGATCGACGGGAACATCGAACAATGACCTAAAACACAAGGAGGATGGTTATGATGATTAGTATAAATCCATCTACACGAGTTTAATTCACGCACGCTTATTTTTTTTAAAACAAAATACGTGAACTTAATTAACATGCAATTCGAATACCCATGAAGGAAAAAAGCGAAAACATATAATCTTTATCTATTAATTTTGTTAGGTCAGCAGCAACTTAACCTAATTTTTTCCCGCTCATTTGCTTTTTTAGGTTTTCATTTATTTAAATGCATGACACCAATTTTATTCCTATCCTCTTGCTTTTTTTTAAGCAAATATTTTCTCAATTATTTAACCTAACAAATTCCATCTAAAAAAATGCATCGCACCAATTTTATTCTTATCCTCTTGTGTTTTTTTTTTGAAGGAAATATTTTCTACACTTATTTGATGCTTTTTTTTTTATATTTAGAGGTGCAAACTTGGCTACCCTAATTTTCATGTAAATTTCGTTATATATATATATATCATGCCCTAAACGTGTTTCTCTCAAACAAAAATAAAACCTAAACCGTGGTAAATTTCACACACAACACAAGAATCATATATTTTAATATTTAGAGGTTTGCAAATGGAAGGACGTGACCTTACAACTTTCCTCTCATACCACTGCTTAACCGGTAACTTTGATTCAATTCTGAATTTTTTCCTTCCATTTTTTGGATTGTTATTATTATTGTTTCTTGAATTATGCAATTGTGATACTTTTTGTAACATGTTATTTTCCATTGATTTGGTAGGTCCTTTGATGACTCATCCTGTTACTGAGATGGACGAGACTGTCACCAAACTTCAATTGAAGTACATAACATACATAGTTGAGTACGACACAGAAGATATAATTTGTCGTTTTCCTTCCTAACTTCTTGCTCTTTTTTTGTTTTTTACGAAAACTATCATTCTACAATATATTATTTGGCATCATAATACAAAGCAGTGTGAAATACAATATTGCAGTCGCCAACACTAAGTAGTTTACGTAATACATAATACAAAGCAGTGTGAAATACAATATTTGTCGTTTTAAAGTCATTACTATTCTTATTACTTTTGCTTGCTGTTATTACGTTACCCTATTTTTAATTTTTTTAATTTTTTGGTTTGCTACTATTACATTACTATTCATCCAATTTTCAATTAAATTTCATTGCTTCTGTGTTTGAATTATTACCAATTTTCAATTAAATTTCATTGCTTCTGTGTTTGAATTATTACGTTTCATGTTGTTGCGCTTGTTTATCATGTTTTAAATTGAGGATTATTATTGCTACTGTTTGAATTATTACCAATTTTCAATTAAATTTTATTGCTTCTGTGTTTGAATTATTACGTTTCATGTTGTTGCGCTTGTTTATCATGTTTTAAATTGAGGATTATTATTGCTACTGTTTGGAACCGTATTCCATATATAAATATATATTGATTGTTACTTGATTTCTGTTTTATATTAGGGTGTTGTCAAGTTACCAAACATGTTTGCAGCTGATTTCGGAGACAAAATCAATCGTTTGGTCAAACTGGTCGACAGAAAGAAAAATAAGTTTGAAGTTTTGGTTGATAGGATTGCTGGTTCTTTTTCTCTCACCAAAGGATGGAAGGCAATCGGTGATTTTTATGGGCTAGGATTAGGTGCATGGGTGACTTCGGTGTTTGTTGCTTCAGGTCGGTTCGAAATGGTTGTAAAGGACCGGTTTGGGAAGGCTATTAGGTGTCCCTATTTTGATCCTCTCATGCGTTTTGTGATTGATATGTCTTATGTTAGTCCAGTTTTTGACAATGATCTGTAAGTTCAGATTGTAACCTAAGAGGAGGAGGGGGGAGGGGGGGGGGGGGGGGGGGGGGGGGGGTGAATTAGGTTTCTAGGAATATTGGTTAATTTTTCTTAGTTTAGCGTTGTTGATAATATTTCCAATAAATAATGACGAAGGAATGAATGCGGAAAAATAAAAGAGTAAAGGAAGAAGAAAATACACAAGAGAATTATAGTGGTTTCCCTCTAAACCTTAGGGTACTCCACTCCCTTCACACTCTGCGAAGGATTTCACTATGTAAAGAATCTTTGTTACAAAGCAACCTTAATCCCAAAGGCCCCTAACAATATTTTTCTACACATCAAGATATCACCCCACTATCTTTTACAATGATTCACCAACAATGGTAAGAAGCTTTTTACAAAAGCAATTGAAGAATAATGAATGTATGGTTGTTATGCTTTGATCAATATCACAATAACTTTAAGAACTTAGTGCTCAGAAAACTTTTTTGTGAATGTTAAAAATGTGGACAAAGTTTTCAAAGCAAGTTGATGAAAGTTTGAGAAATCAAGTGATATTGAATATAACAATTGAGATTGAAAGATGTAATCAGAATGTTAAGTAATTTTTTTTGATTCTCAATTGAATTTATAGAAGTCAAAAAGATGTTTATGAAGCAACACTACTTTTCAAAAAATTTTGTCAATGAATAGACACATATTTCAAATGACACCTATTCATATAAAGAAAGTTGCATGAAATGCATTTGAAAAAATTAGCCGTTGACATTTTTAATATAAAAAATAGATGCCAGTTCAATAACAAGTTTTGCATTCAATAATATAATTAAATGCAAACAAATATGTTACGACAACTCATTATTAATAAAAGATAAATATTAGTAAGATATTATTCAACAAGTAAATCAACTCATTGCATGCTAAAATTATTTCAAAAGCCAAAATAATAATTATTGAATTTTTGAAAATCAATTATGGTTTTTCATGCAAAATCACATTTATATGAAAATTATTATGAGTATGTGATTTATGTTTATGAAAACTTTAGCATTGCTTCATACGGGGACTTAGAAAAAATGTTTGTAATTATTTTCTGAGCATACTAAGTTGTTTCATAAGTTAAGAATGATAATGTCAAAGATAAGAACCATACTTACAAGAATATAACTATGAAGCATAAGTCTCATTATCTTCATTCTTCAACTTGAGCCTCCGTATAGTTTTTCTTCTTTTGTGATGTGAGTTTGTTGTCATCAAAACTCAGCCAAGTCTAAGATGGAAATCTTCTTCACGATCTCCCCCTTTTTGATGATGACAAACCATATCCTTTTGATAATGTTTGCTCATTGAAACTCCCCCTATCTTGTATGTCTCCCCCTTTGTTTTGCAATTTGATAACCTGAAACAATTTAAGCACAAAATACAAACATACACTTTCTCCCCCTTTTCACATCATCAAAAAGAAGAAAAAGAGTAAAATCCAAAGGGTCGTAATATAAGAGAAATAATAAATTTTATGTAAAAAAAACAACTTATCTTCTTCACAATGAATATTCAATCATTCACATAGATTTTTGAATTCTCATAGCTATGTCTATGGATCAACTTATATACGCATGATAATATTCACCAACTATCATCAAACCATGACATTTTTGTAAAAAAAAAACACAAACTCTTGAAATAATCAAAATAGAAGATTCAAAACCACTGTGAATTAGATCAGAAATTACTGAACATACATGTATCACATTCAAATAAATGACAAATTATTTTTAATTTAATCCGTTGGGTCATGAATGTATGTCATTGGTGGTTTAGAAATCTATTTGAAAATCACTTCTCTGGGTTCCTGTTCCACATTTGCATTTTCGACATTATCCATACACACACTATCAATTAGACTATAACAATTAATATAAATTGTCATTTTAAAATATTCACTCATTGATAGTAAAGGAAAAAAATGGTCACAGTATCAAAAGTAAACACGTACTCATAAAAAGCAGCCACATTGAATGGAAAATCAACACTTAAACATATAATTTTTGTACTTTTCACCAGCCACAAATGAATCATAAATCAAACCATATCATGTGGTCATGTATCTTGAAGAACCCAATTAATACAACAATTTTAGGATATGGTCTTCAAGTACCTAAAAAAAATTTAATAATACTTTTTAGGTACCCATCTTTCTTTGGATCCTAGTGGGTTAATACATTTCTTTATCCAAATAAATTCACCATAAGGAACACCAATGTTACTTATGTAGCAAGTATTTGGAGTATGACCTTTTATGTTACAATAAAAACATGTGAAATTATGAACATGATGTGAACCAAAATTATTTCCTTTGGAGAAATTATTCTTAACATTTGAATTATTTTTCTTAAAAGAATTGTTAGAATAATTTATTCTTTGATTCACATTCTTGGAAGAATTAACAACATGCATTTTCCTTGTTTCTATATTGTTGGAAATTGTGCTTGCTTTAACAAAGACCGTTTTATTTGTGATTGGTTTATTAAAATTTGAAAAACCAAGTCCGGTTTTGTTATTCGAATATCTTTTTTTTACTAAGCACTTCATCCAAACCATTGTGACCTTTTTCAAAATTTTTGATCACTTGATTTAATTCAACAATTTTTGTTTCATTTTCTTTACATTTATTACATGAAGAACATTTAACTTTTTCTAATTCTACTTGTGCATCAAAAACTTTTCTTTCAAGAGATACAATTTGTTTCTTTTGTTTTGCACAGATTTTGGAGAGATTAATGCATTCTTCATACAATTCATTAAATGCATTTTGCAATTCATCATAAGAATATTTATAATTTAATTCTGAATCACTAACCTCATTTTCTTCATCATCAGAATGATGAGACGCCATTAGTGTCAAGTATACACATTCTTCATTTTCTTCATGTGTTGTTTCCAAAGTGTCACATATTTCTTTGGTCGTTTTGCATTTAGAAATTCTGAAAAACTCATCCATCCCAAGAGAGAATTGAAGAATGTTCTTCGTCTTTTTGTAAAATAACACCTTTTTGCGGTCATCATCATTCCATGATGTTTGTGGTTTGACACCAGTCACACCATTCACAATTGTAGTAGGAACATAAGGACCATTCTTGACAGCATCCCAAATTTCTTCACCTTGGGCTTCTAGAAACGTTGTCATCCTAATTTTCCAAAAATCATAATGTTCTCCGACGAAACATGGTGGTCGGTTTGAATCATGACCTTCTCCTAAAAAGAGTTCAACGGAAGCCACTTTCAAGATCAAAGAAGCAAGTTATCTTTACTCTTGCTCTAATGTCAATTGTAAGTTTAGATTGTAACCTAAGAGGAGGGTGGGGTGAATTAGTTTCTAGGAATATTGGTTAATTTATCTTAGTTTAACGTTGCTGATATTTTTTCCGGTAAATATTGATGAAGGTATGAATGCGAAAAAATAAAAGAGTAAGGGAAGAAGAAAAGACACAAGAGAATTATAGTGATTCTCCTCTAAACCTTAGGGTACTCCACTCCCTTCACACCCTACAAAGGATTTCACTATGTAAAGAATCTTTGTTACAAAGCAAACTTAATCCCAAAGGCCCCCTAACAATATTTCTCTACACACCAAGATAGCACTCCACTATCTTTTACAATGATTCACCAACAATGGTAAGAAGCTTTTTACAAAAGCAATTGAAGAATAATGAATGTATGACTGTTATGCTTTGATCAATATCACAATAACATTAAGAACTTAGTGCTTAGAATTTTTTTTTGTGAATGTTAAAAATGTGGACAAAGTTTCCAAAGCAAGTTGATGAAAGTTTAAGAAATCAAGTGATATTGAATATAACAATTGAGATTCAAAAATGTAATCAGAATGTTAAGTAATTTGTTTTGATTCTCAATTGAATAATTTATAGAAGTCAAAAGGATGTTTATGAAGCAACACTACTTTTCAAAAAGTTTTGTGAATGAATAGACACATATTTCAAATGACACCTATTCATAAAAAGAAAGTTGCATGAAATGCATTTGGAAAAATTAGCCGTTGACATTTTTAATATAAAAAATAGCCGTTAGTTCAATAACAAGTTTTTCATTCAATAATATATTAAATGCAAACAAATATGCTACGGAAACTCATTACTAATAAAAGATAAATATTAGTAGGATATTATTCAACAAGTAAAATTATTTCAAAAGCCAAAATAATAATTATTGAATTTTCGAAAATCAATTATGGTTTTTCATGCAAAAATATTTTAATGCAAAATCACATTTATATGAAAATCATTATGAGTGTGTGATTTATGTTTATGAAAACTTTAGCATTGCTTCATACGGGGACTTAGAAAAAATGTTTGTAATTATTTTCTGAGCATACTAAGTTGTTCCATAAGTTAAGAATGATAATGTCAAAGATAAGAACCATACTTACAAGAATATAACTATGAATCCTAAGTCCCATTATCTTCATTCTTCAACTTGAGCCTCCATATAATTTTTCTTCTTTTGTGATGCGAGTTTGTTGTCATCAAAACTCAGCCAAGTCTAAGAACGAAATCTTCTTCGCATGATCTCCCCCCGTTACCTATGCTCTATCTTATCGCCACAGTTTCACCAATTTTCAAATTGATTTTGTGAAAAAGTTGACTGAAAATGATGTGAACAAGAGGTTTTTGGTATGAATATACATATGTTTTTTGGTTAATTTTGATTCAATTCTATTTCTTTTTCCATATTCTAATGAGTGTTCTATTAAATGTTTTTTACTCATGTAGAAGATGAGGTATGAGGGACAATGTGAGCAGATATTTCACAGAGCTTCCACAACAGTTAACATGGTTGATGATTGTGGGAACATTTGGAAATGTGTGATGAGTTATGACTCTATTCCTTATGAACACATCAAGATAGGTGGTGGATGGAAGCGTTTTGTTCAAGCTCGCATCATTCATGAAGGTGTGATGTTGAGGATTGGTGGCCCAATGGCTGGAGGCAACCACACTATTTGCGTTACTGTGATTGCGAATTAGTTGATGCATAAACAAGCTATTCAAGCATGATGGAGTTTTCTTTAATGTAGTGGTCATTTATTTGCTTTCGTTTTCATTTAGTTTTTTTGGTTTAGTGTTTTCGGCACCAATTGAGGATTGATACTTCATTGTTTTGGTTTAGTGTTTTCGGCACCTATTAAACATTGTAAAGTTTATTTTTCTGATTGTAAGGTTGCAAAGTTTAGTGTTCTTATGCTAAATGGTGCATAACAATTAAGGATTGGATGCTGGTGTTGTGTGCAATTGAAGTTACCATTTTATTGTGTCTTTTTTCCTGTTTTGGTATTCCTTGAAATTTGACATCAAAAAGTAGGTGTTTGAATAATCACACCACTAGCAAGAGTCCTTCTTTTTTATCTTGAAATTTGTTTAGATTCTAATATTTGTTGCAAATTGTAACAATTGGACTCTTAAAAGTTAAAACTGAATTTTTTACTTCTTAAAAAAGCGATAACATTGACCAAAAAAAAATGTTAAACAAATTGGTTCATAAACTGTTGGGTATTTTCTTTTTCTTTTTTTCTTAATAATCTTAGTTTGTTTTCCACTAATTTTCCTATTTTGTTGGACTATACACACCTTCCCTCATCTATTTTTTGTTTTTATTAAGCTATAACACTTGACAAAAAAAAAGGATATAACAAATCGGTTCACAAACTAGTAGGTATTTTTTTTTCTTTTCTTCTTAATAATCTTAGTTTGTTTTTCACTCATTTTCCTATTTTGTTGGCACTATAAACACCTTCCCTCATCTATTTTTTGTTTTTATTAAGCTATAACATTTGACCAGAAAAAGAAAAAAAAAGATATAACTAATCGGTTCACAAACTAAATGAAAAAAATAAGAAAACTCAACTAATTAAAATGAATAACTAACGATCCAAAATTAATAGCCACTTATCCTATAATGTTTGTTACGCACAGCCATCCAGATAATGCTTTCTTCATCTAACAGCAAGTAACAAAAAATAAGAAAACTTAGCTAATTAAAATGAATAACTAACGATCCAAAATTGATGGTCACTTATCCTATAATGTTTGTTACGCACGGCCCTCCGGATAATGCTTTCTTCATCTAACAACAAGTAACAAAAAATAAGGAAACTTAGCTAATTAAAATGAAAAACTAAGGATCATAAATTGATGGTCACTTATCCTATAATGTTTATTATGCACAACCCTCCCGATAATGCTTTGTTCATCTAACAAACAACAAGTAAAAAAAATGGAAACTTAGCTAATTAAAATGAAAAACTAACGATCCAAAATTGATGGTCACTTATCGTATAATGTTTGTTACAACATAGGCCTATTTAAGTTATCAACATATATTCACTAACAAAAAACGTATTTTCTCCAACTCAAGTGCTCTCAAGAATCTAAGTCCTCTCATCGAATTAATTCAAGGTATTTCATCCGTTTCATATTGTTGCGTGATAAGCCTACTGAATATTATGGACAGTAATATCAAATTGGCAAACAAGATAGTTTATGTTCTATACCACTTCCCTTGAAAATGCTTTTCTTTGTTTAGTTGTTCATGTCAAATTTGAATCACTTGCATACGTGTGTGTGTGTATTTATCAGTCATGCCATTAATTATATATAGTAAATTAAAATACAACACTATTGTCACTTTGCTTTAGTTATTTATATTTTGCCAGTTTTAACTCCACATTTTCTCAACCAATAATATTTTTAATATTAGGTTTGCTTTTCTAACTCAGATTTCTACCCAATTCAACTTGAAATAGATTGAAGCCATCATACTTGATTTGGTGTTATTTGTTGAACGTATCATGAGAGGTGTGGAGATGCAGATAATAGTTGTATTAGGCAATTACAGTTTCGAAATATATAGCAAGCTATTATTTGGTTTTTAACTTCTGAAGAGACCTTGCCTATGTTGTTTTTTTGTTCTTCTCATCCTATCAGTTGTCTTCAGTAGCTCACTATGAATTTTGACAGCAAATTTTGAATAATTAGATTGTCTTTAGTTAGCACAGATAGTTGCTGCATCACTCTTAATTTATTGCTTATGTTGATGTGTTTTCCAATGTCAAAAGGAAATTCTGTTGTTGCAATTTGCTGTCAAAAAAGTTCCATTGATTTAGTCTTGGTCTTCAGTAGAAGTTTAGAGCATAATAATGCCTTTATATACGAAACAAGTTGTGTTTAAGGCCTCGATGTAAATAATTGTTTGTTATCATGTAATTAAATCATATTTTTAAGTGCAATCTTACTTTTTTATATTTTTTTTCCATAATAATTGAACCATTCCCTGCAAGGTGTTATGGCTGCTTTTTGCACTCCAATTTCCGCAGTATCTGAAGGGAGGAAGGACCTGAAACTAAAGACAAGAGTCGTTCTTTCAGAGACATTACGAAGGAGGTGGGCAAGAGAAACAAATACATCCCTTTTGGAGGTAAAGTCGTTGTATTTGGTGGAGATTTTAGGCAAATATTACCTGTAATTCCTAAAGGCACAAGACCAGAAATCGTTCATGCTACTATCAATTCTTCAAAACTATGGAGTTATTGTGAGGTTTTTACCTTGACTAAGA
Source organism: Medicago arabica (assembly GCA_946800305.1). Lineage (NCBI taxonomy): Eukaryota > Viridiplantae > Streptophyta > Magnoliopsida > Fabales > Fabaceae > Medicago > Medicago arabica. The sequence continues at coordinate 6,610,743 of OX326969.1, forward strand.
ACATGAGGCTTTTGTCTGGTGTGTCAGTATTAGACATTGAAGCAAAAAGACAATTTTCAGAATGGGTTTTAAGTATAGGCGATGGACGAATAGGGGAAGACAATGAAGTGGACAAGACCATTGCTCTTCCGTCAGATTTGCTCATAGAAAGCGCAAGAGATCCTCTTGTTGCTATTGTTGAAAGCACTTATCCTAACATCTTGGAAAGTATGAGTGACATTAGTTACTTTCAAGATAGAGCTATATTGACAACAAAAATTTCATAATCGAGAAGATCAACGACTATATGTTGGACATGGTTCCAGGTGAGGAGAAGGTTTATTTGAGTTATGATTTACCTATTCAGCGTAACTTAAATAGTGATCATATTGACGATGTTCATACACCCGAATTCCTCAACACCATCACTGCTTCTGGACTGCCTAATCACAAATTAAGGTTAAAGGTTAGTGTGCCAGTTATGTTGTTGAGAAATATAGATACACGATATGGATTATGCAATGGAACCAGATTGGTTATCACTAGGATGAGAAAATTAATCATTGAGGGGAGGGTCATTTCCGGAAGTAATGTTGGTGATCAGGTTTTTGTATCCAGGCTATCTATATCGCCTTCAGACGTCAGGATTCCCTTTAAGTTTCAACGAAGACAATTTTCTTTGACTGTATCATTTGCAATGACAATTAACAAAAGTCAAGGGCAGTCGCTTAAACATGTTGGTGTATATCTACCAACACCTGTATTTTCTCACGAACAGTTGTATGTTGCTGTTTCAAGAGTTACATCCAGAGAATGACTAAAGATATTGATCACTGATGAAGATGGTGAAGATACAAATGTGACGTCTAACGTCGTATATGAGGAAGTATTTCGCAATGTGTGATGAAACTACATGCCAATGTACTAAAATTTTCATTTTTTTTACCGAATTATTGATTAGGATCACCGAATTTTCTTTTATAATATTTTCAGATTTCATACATTTTACGAAGTGTTTTATTCTGTCTAATATGGATTATCACGTGTTATTTGTTTCACCGTTACCAATTACATATTACATTTTATTATTCGTATGTTAATCCTTTTACAATAAACCTGTGCGAAGCACGGGTTAAAAATCTAGTATAATTCAAAAGTTTAATTACTCAACTTGCGTTTGCTTTAACTTTTATGCTATTTTTTTTATTCATAAATTGCAACGATTTTATATACCCAGACAAAAAGAAAGAAAAAAAAACGTGCGAAACCGCGTTGCCGCCAAAACTTAGAATAGTAACTTTCATAAATTGGAGCGAATTTCACACCAAACGCGCGTTTGTCATTTCCACCGCACAACCAAACCTGCAATTATACAATAGAATGTCAAGCGACGTCTTTCCACTTCAATCTTAAACCTTTTATCAAACTTCATCACCTTCAATCAACATTTGCGAAAGAAAAGTAAACCGTTAGATCGAAAAACAGAAAGCGGTTGAAAATTTATTCAATATTATGATAAATTTTAAATATCATTTAGGTGTAACGAGATAATTTAGAGGTGTTAGAAACAAAATTGAAGGATATTGATCGGAGTAAACTCGCATTTTGTTTTTCTTTTGGACAAAGACAAGCACAAATCTCCTTCGTTCTTAAGTAAACACTTTCAACACTAATACTTGTAATAAACCCCTCTCTCTCTCTCTCTCTCTCTCTCTCTCTCTCTCTCTCATTTCTAAACACTTCTTTCGATTTCTTTCAATCACCGTCTTCCACCATAACCGTTTTCAACACTCTACAAAATTACCATAAACCCCTCTCTCTTCTTCTCAATGCAACACTGATAACACTCTCTCGATTCTCCGATTGCATCGCCATGGCGGAAACCAACCTCATCGCCGTCGCCGACGCAATTTCCAATCCATCCGGCGAGTTTCTTCACAAACTCCGTTCCGATGACGCTGTTAGGTCAGGTCTCGACGCTTTCTACTGCCTTCTCCGCCGCGGGCTCGAATCTTCCGGTGGCGATGATGATACTTTGCGTTTTCAGTCATGGACTGATTCTCAGATTCACGCGATTTCTTCTCTCGCGTTAGCTATTGCTTCTTCTTCGAGATCTTTATCAGGTACTGGTTTTCGTTTCATCGAGCTTGTTGATTTTGTTTTTGTTGCATGATTTAGCTTAGCTTGTTCGTGTGATCATTGTTGTTGAAATGAAGGTGTAACTTGTTGATCGATGAGTAATTTTTTTTTTGTTAATTTCATCATCGAACTTGTTAATTTCATTTTTGTTACGCTTTGATGATGAACATTATTTTTGTTGCTTATAGTGTTTGGAAATGAATTTATGTGTGTGCGCGTTTTTTTTGCTTTTGCGTGATATATAACTTGTTTGTGTATGATCATTGCTGTTGAAGTTGCAAATTGTTGATCGATGAGTATACATTTTTTGTTGTTTTTTATTTTTTGACGTGTGTGGAAACTCTGTAGCACCGAAACTTCTGATGGAAGGCGTGTCTGACACTGACACACGTGATTACTTAAATGAATTTTTTTTTTCAAATTTTTTCCTGTGTCGAGGTGTTCGGTGTCTTTGTGCATGCTTCATAGTTTGGAAATGATTTTATATTTGTAGTAACTTCTTTTGGTGTTTGTTTTGGTTTTTTGTGTGAATAGTGGAGCAAGCGGAAGGAGTACTTGTTGCGATTGTGCAGCGGTCTATAGAATTTGCTTTGTGTTATTTGGAAAAATCTGGATTTGATGATGATGATCTAGGAATTCAGGTATGCTTACAGATAGTTTTGAAGTTCTGTAATTTGAAAATTTGATGACAAGTAGTGTGCATGGTTTTATTGAATTTTAAGTATGATTAAATGATGTCTAGTTTATTCCTTTTTCTTTATTATTCGCTGGAATTTTCTGTCGTTTTCTGTTTGGTTGATGATTAATCATTAGGTACGTTAGGAACTCATTGCCAAGGTTTTAAATTGTGGCCGTGGCTGCATCTTGAAAATTTAGGTCAAATGGGCTTCAATTGCGGCACTAGATTTCAAACACATCAGTGTCCCCGCCAACATTTCACAAACATTCTTGTTTTTTTTTTTCTTTTCAATTTTTTTAAATCCTGCTCTTTTTTTGATTGATGGTTGTCGCGACAATGGTCAATCATTAGGAACTGATTGCCAAGGTTTTAAATTGTAGCCGTTGCTGCATCTTGATAATCTAGGTCAAATGAGCTTCAATTGTTGTAGTAGACTTCAAACACCTTGTTGTCGCAGTTGGCATTTTACTAACTTGTTTTTTTTGATAATCCTGCTCGTCGTATGAGTATCGTAGCTTATTTGCATAATCATAATTGGGAGGGGGGATCAATATGATACCCAATACAGTTATTAAGTTAAAAATCATAGGGATTGCTTCTCCACAAGGGTGCGTTGGAGCGTAGTGTGCCCACTGCCCGGTTTATTGAATTTTGAGCATTAATTTTTTGAAATCAAAAAATGAAATGCTAAGTAATATTCTAGTTAATAAATAATTCTATTTCTTTATACGTATGCCGAAAAAGAATAGTTTTCCTTTTTCTTTATTTGTTCGCTGGAATTTTCTGTTGTATTCTGTTTGATTGATGATCAATCATTAGGTCCGTTAGGAACTCATTGCCAAGGTTTTAAATTGTAGCCGCGGCCGCATCTTGACAATCTAGGTCAAATGAGCTTCAATTGTGGTAGTAGACTTCAAACACCTTGTTGTCGCAGTCGACATTTCACCAACTTGTTTTTTTAAAATCCTGATCATTGTACGAGTATCTTAGCTTATTTGTATAGTCATAATTGGGAGGTGGTAATCAATATGATACCCAATAGTTATTAAGTTAAAAATCGTAAGGACTGCTTCTCCGTGCGTGGAGAGTAGTGTGCCTGGTTTATTGAAATTTGAGCATTTATTTTGTTGAAATGAAGAAGGAAATCCTAAATAATATTCAAGTTAATAAATAATTTTATTTCTTTAAACGTATGCCGAAAAAGACTTTTATTCCTTTTCCTTTATTTGTTCGCTGGAATTTTCTGTCGTTTTCTGTTTGATTGATGATCAATCATTAGGTCCGTTAGGAACTCATTGCCTAGGTTTTAAATCGTAGCCGGGGCTGCATCTTGATAATCTAGGTCAAATTACCTTCAATTGCGGTAGTAGACTTCAAACACCTTGGTGTCGCAGTCGACTTTTCACTAACTTCGTTTTTTAAAATCCTGCTCGTTGTATGAGTATCGTAGCTTATTTGCATAATCATAATTGGGAGGTGGGAATCAACACGATACCCAATACAATTATTAACTTAAAAATCGCAGGGACTGCTTCTCCTCAAGGAGGGTGCGTTGGAGAGTAGTGTGCTCGGTTTATTGAATTTTGAGCATTTATTTTGTTGAAATAAAGAAGGAAATGCTAAATAATATTCAAGTTGATAGATAATTTATTTATTTCTTTATATGTATGCCGAAAAAGACTACTAATAAAAAGGTAAAGGGTTCTAAAGAAAGTTTAATTCAGTCCTTTTTCATTAACCTTTCTCTGGAGTTGTTTGTTTTCTGTTTGATCGATAATTATTCACTACACCCACCAGGGTTTCATGATCAATGTTTTAATTGTGTTTGCGGCAGCGCTTGCATCATGATTGTTGATATTTCTGAGAATCATGGTCAAATATAAGCCTTGATTGCGGCCCTGAAGACTTCAAATACCTTGGAGTTGCTGCCAAATTTTTCAAACTGCAACCTAGGCTACATTAGACCATGACTCTCAGAAATATCAAAATGATTTTTGGGTCTGATTTTATTTATCTTGCTTTATGCATAGTTGATGTATGGTACTGTGCGGTAATAGGTTTTTTCTGATTTCTGTACCTGATTAAGGATGGAGAAAATGTTCTCTCATCCTTTTATAGAACAAAAAAAAAGTCTGGTGGGTATAGCTTAAATTTATATTATTCTGTGTTAGAACTTAGTGTCTTGGTTTCTGTACTTTTCTGGTAGGGTGGTTGTTTTTGTGTTTTTTTTTTTTTTTTTGTGATACTAATTCTTTTTGAACCTTTCAGACCAACATGATACATCTTTTAGAGATAGCTTTGGTCGATGGAGTAAATATGGTAGTGGACATACTACAACCTACAACTGCAAGTGCCTTAGTAGATTTGCTGCCAATGGTTGATGATTGTTGTGGTGATTATGTGGATGACTACAAAAAATGCCGTTTAGAAGGTATAATATTAATACCCAATAGTTACCCCATCATTGCCTTGTCATAGTTTTCCTGCTAACCTAACCATGTGCTGATTTTCTTTTCATTTTTTTTACCGATTCATAAAAGGTTTCCCGTGCTCAATGGAAGAAAAATCAATGGATTGGCTTCTGAAGACATTAGCTTCTAAACACATGCCACATGACAGGCAAGAATCTGGATTCAGCGAGCAGACCTATTATCAATATCTCAACACTTTTGTCTTTCTATCCCAGCACTGGGCAGTTGTCCATGGGAAATGCACTCCTCGCCTGATCTTGCTGTGCAATAAACTAGCTAAAGTACAAGATGTATTTGATGAGCGGGAACTGGGCCAAAATTTTCGAAGGAGGCTATCATTCATTTTGAGAATGTTGAAGATGCTTGGAAGTCTCACGACAGATGTTCCGTATGTTGAATATGACGCCTCATTGATGAGGGCAGTTGCCTCATTTACTGATACTTTGTCTAATTTGTTTAGAGTTAAGCTCGAGTTTGTGAGTACCTATGCTACTATCGAGGGAAGTTTTGAGAGCATTGTTTTAATGGTTACCGAAGAATTTCTTCATGATGTTCAGGTTATTTTTGGTAATAGCAATATATCTCAGAATATCCAAGCATGTGTTGTAGCTTCAATACTAGAGAGTTTGGATTCTTCTGTTTGGATATATGACAAAACTGATCCAAATTCAAAGCCCCCCTTGTCTTTCTTCCCCCGATTTGTTGTTTATACTCTGAAACTCATTAATGATCTGAAAAAACAAAGGCACCAGATTCCTTTTGAGCGGAAAGACTTTGATACAGAGCTTGTTGGCAGTTCTACTGACTCAGAAAACAATTCTCTTTCATACCTTGTTCATCATGGATCTGTTCCTTTGCTAAAGGGATACACTTTTGAAGAGCTTACAAAACTGATATTTCCTGCATCAAGCCAATGGGTTGAAAATTTGATGCAACTTGCTTTCTTCCTTCATTCTGAAGGATTGAAATTAAGGCAAAAAATGGAAAGGTCCCATTCTAGTTTGGCAAAAGTTGCTGGACCATCCGAAATTGAAAATGCAGTGTGCCATGAGGATGAGGCTCTATTTGGAGATCTTTTTTCTGAGACAGCGCGTTCTGTTGGATCTATAGATGGATGCGAACAACCACCTGCTGCTGCTTTAGTTTCTAACTCCAGCAATCAGAATATGCCAATTCAGTCTGCTATAGAGCTTCTGAACTTTCTTAAAACATGCATCTTCTCTACTGAATGGCATCCTTCTCTTTTTGTTGATGCTTGCAGCAAACTCAGTAATACAGACATTGATATTTTGCTTTCCCTACTCGATTCTCATGGCTGTTGGTATGAAGATAACATGTCTGATGCTTGTATCCCTTCACATGAAGATGGGAAGGTTGGGATCATCCATGAACTATCCTTTGATCTTCTGCACAACCTTCTCACAAACCATGCTTTGAGTGATTCACTTGAAGACTACCTTGTGGAAAAGATCCTTATTGTTGAAAATGGTGCTTTTAGTTACAATGATAGGACCCTCACCCTGCTTGCTCATGCGTTATTCAGTAGGGTTGGTTCTGTTGGCAGTCAGTTGAGAACGAAGATTTTTAGAGGCTATGTTGCCTTTGTTGTTGAGAAGGCGAAATCTGTTTGTGTAAACTGCCCAAGTATCAATGAACTCGTTGGTACTCTTCCTTCATTGTTTCACATTGAGGTAGTTCTTATGGCCTTCCATTTGTCCTGTGCAGAAGAAAAGGGAGTGATGGCAAACTTAATCTTTTCAACCCTCAAAGAAGTTGCTAACCCGGTCTTGGATTTGAACAGCTCACTTTTAACATGTTGGGCTTTGGTGGTTTCAAGGTTGATCTTAGTTCTTCGCCATATGATCTTTCACCAACAGACTTGTCCTACATCATTGCTTGTAGATGTGCGGTCTAAGTTGAGGGAAGCACCGTTGTCTAGCTCATCATTGCTAAATAAAGTTAATGATAACATGTCATCTTGGTCATCAACTGCATTAAAAAGCTTTGCTGGTGGATTGGTGGGAGATGAGGTTTTTCTTGGTAGCTTGATTGGACAACTAATTGATGTTTCTGAGTCTTCTGCTTCACTCAGTGTGGATGATTTGACGATTGAGAAATTAACTTTGAATTGGAAGGACATTTACTGTACTTTCTCACTGATTCTTGGATTTTGGAGAGGCAAAAAACCCAATGCAGTGGAGGATCAAATTGTTGAAAGATATGTTTTCAATCTTTGCTGGGATATTCCTTATATAGGCTCTGAAGCTGACCATCCAGTTTTATCGTGGAATCAAGGGCACTCTGTGGATCTATCTAACATGTTGCATTTTTTCCACTTCAGCCATTTACTCCTAGGCCATCCAGAGGTCTTCGGAAACTTCACTAATATTCCAGATGTTGTACTGAGCTTGCTTCAGAATTTAAATGCTTTACCCATACCAGAAGGCATTGAGGAATTAGGTTGGGATTTCCTCAGAAGTGAAATGTGGCTGTCTCTAGTGCTTTCCTTCACTAATGTTGGCATATGGAGATATTGTATAGACACTGCAATTTCCGGACACGGTCTAACCTTGACTGAGAGTGCTTTTGGGGATGAGAAATATGTTACACTTGCTGGAAGCGTGATTTCCTCCATGATTGACTCTGGTCAATTTGTATTGCTAGTAAGGCTGTTCTCATCCTTACTAAGCAAACGCGTGCAAATTTATCAGAGAGCTTTCCTTGATGTCGTAAGTTACAAACAGAAGGTGGCTCCTGGGTTTTTACCACTCTTACTGCTGAAATATACTGGAATTGACAAAAGCCTGCAGGATGAGCTACTGGAGAGAAGTGGCTCCAATGCAGATGAGCTGCAGTCTGTTCTGAGCATCATATCCAAGTTGGATGCTGCTGTTGATAAAAAAGCTTCAAAAACCCTTCCTAAAGCTTATTGGGAGTGCATTTTGCATGGTTTTCCTTTAAACCATTCTACTTCTAGTGCGACTCTTCTCTCTTGTGTTCTTAGCGTAAGAGGAATCATCTTTGTTCTCGACGGGTTACATAAAATAAAAGAATCAGGAAGAAATGTTGACTCTGAGACTGAAGTCTTCTTACAAATAGTTGATACAATAATGATTATCAAGTGTGATAGTGTCTTTGAAAGTGTTCATCAGAAATGTGACACTATCTATCACAGCTCAAGTGCAGAACTGGAATTGTCAAATTTTACAAACTTAATTCTAATGAAGCAAATGGAAGGGTTTTTGAAGGATATGAATGCTAGAGGAGCAAGTGATTGCTTTGTTCATGAATGGATAATCTGCAAAATTGTCGAGATATTAAGCAGTCTTAGAAAAGATCCTTCAAAGTCCGTTATATTTCACTTTTGTCTTGGTATTGAAAATGTGCCAGGGCAGACAAGTAAGCTTTTGCAGTTGCATCTTGGTGACTGTTTGGTTCTAATTGATTCATTAGATACATGTTTCTCTGAATCAGTGAATGTGAAAGTTCTTGGGTTCTTTGTAGACCTTCTATCTGGAGAACAAATTCCTCATCTCAGAATGAGGATACAAAGGAAATTCCTTGACAGAGATATCCAGAGCGTATCTAAATGGTTGGAGAAAAGGCTTTTAGGAAGCATAATGAAATCAGATAGTGGGGTGAACTGTGCAAAAGGGAGCTCCATTTCTCTTCGGGATTCAACTATGAATTTTATTCTGTCCCTTGTATCACCGTCATCTGAGAAACAGTCAAAAGAGTTGCAACATCATATTTTCAATTCTGCACTTCTATTACTTGATAATGCTTTTCTGCTATTTGATATTCATGTGGCGAAGTCCTATTTCAATTTCATTGTTCAAGTTTCAAGAGGAGAGCTCTTGATGAAACAGCTTTTGACGAGGACTGTCATGATGATGGGGAAACTGGCAGGCAATGAAAATCTGCTTCCGGGGCTTAAGTTTCTATTTGGCTTTATTGCAACTGTCCTGGGAGAATGTGGATCTGGTAAAACTTCCTTGCAAAGGATAGCTAAGAAGTGCTCTTCTAGCAATAGTTCTGGGGTGGGACATGCGTCTGCTCGACTGGTTGGGTCCAGGAAAACTTCCGAGGCATTCATTGTTTCTTCCAATCAAGAAGGAGGATCAGCCTCTCTAGAATGCGATGCTACTTCGGTAGACGAGGATGAGGATGATGCAACCTCTGATGGGGAGGTTCTTAGCATAGATAAGGATGATGACGAGGATGCCAACAGTGAAAGGGCCCTTGCCTCTAAAGTTTGCACGTTTACTTCCAGCGGGAGCAATTTCATGGAGCAGCACTGGTACTTCTGCTATACATGTGACCTGACTGTATCAAAAGGTTGCTGCTCAGTATGTGCTAAGGTTTGTCATCGGGGTCACCGTGTAGTCTACTCACGCTCAAGCCGCTTCTTTTGTGACTGTGGAGCTGGAGGTGTTAGGGGTAGTAACTGTCAATGTTTGAAACCACGGAAATTTACTGCAGATAATAGTGCACCTGTTCGTGGTTCTAACACATTTCAGTCATTTTTACCCTTTCCTGAAGATGGAGATCAGCTGCCAGATAGTGATTCAGATTTTGATGAGGACATAAATTCAGATGTAGATAACTCACTCAGATTATCTATTACAAAAGAGCTTCAAGAAATGATTCCATTGTTACTGGAAGAACTTGATGTTGAGAGTCAGGTGCTCAATCTTTGCTCCTCCTTAATGCCTTCAGTAATTAATAGACGAGACTCCCACCATTCTAAGGATAAGAATATCAGTTTGGGAGAAGACAAGGTGATTTCTCATGGCATTGATCTCTTGCAGTTGAAGAAAGCTTATAAAAGTGGATCATTTGATCTCAAGATAAAGGTTGACTATTCTAATGCCAAGGATCTCAAGTCTCACTTAGCAAATGGCTCTCTTGTGAAGTCCTTGCTCAGTGTTAGTGTACGAGGTCGGCTTGCTGTTGGTGAAGGTGATAAAGTTGCTATATATGATGTTGGACAGTTAATTGGTCAGGCCACCATTTCACCTGTGACAGCTGACAAGACCAATGTAAAACATCTGTCTAAAAATGTTGTCCGCTTTGAAATTATACAACTCGCATTCAATCCTGTTGTTGAGAACTATCTTGTTGTAGCCGGTTATGAGGATTGTCAGGTCCTGACATTGAATCCTCGTGGTGAAGTGATTGATCGCCTTGCTATTGAACTTGCTTTGCAAGGTGCATACATTAGACGGGTGGAATGGGTTCCAGGTTCACAGGTTCAGTTAATGGTTGTGACTAACAGATTTGTCAAGATATATGACCTGTCCCTGGACAACATCAGTCCAGTACACTACTTCACTTTGTCAGATGACATGATTGTGGATGCCATTCTCTATACAGCTTCCCGGGGCAGAATGTTTCTTGTTGTTCTGTCAGAAAATGGAAACATTTTCAGGTTTGAGTTGTCAGTCAAAGGGAATGTTGGGGCGGTGCCATTAAAAGAACTTGTACAACTCAAGGGAAGAGAAATTAATGCAAAGGGATCATCGTTGTACTTCTCTTCAACTTGCAAGCTACTCTTCATATCTTTTCAAGATGGTACCACACTGTTAGGCCGACCAAGCTCTGATGCAGCTTCTATAATAGAGATGTCTTCTGTATTTGAGGAGCAAGAAAGTAAAATGCGGCCTGCTGGAGTACATCATTGGAAAGAATTGTTGGCTGGCAGTGGCTTATTTGTTTGTTTATCAACTGTGAAATCAAATTCTGCACTTGCGGTGTCCATGGAGGAACATGAGATACTTGCTCAGAGTATGAGGCATTCAGTGGGTTCAGCCTCCCCTATAGTCGGTATGACTGCATACAAACCACTATCTAAGGATAAAATCCACTGTCTTGTCTTACATGATGATGGTAGCCTTCAAATATATTCGCATGCTCCTGTGGGTGTGGATGCTGGTGTCATTGCAGCATCTGAGAAAGTTAAGAAATTGGGTTCTGGCATCCTCACTAAAGCTTATGCTGGAACAAATCCTGAATTTCCTCTTGACTTTTTTGAGAGGACTGTATGCATCACACCAGATGTGAAACTGGGTGGCGACGCTATTAGAAATGGAGATTCTGAAGGAGCTAAACAGAGTTTGGTGAATGAGGATGGTTTTCTAGAAAGTCCAAGTCCTACAGGTTTTAAGGTATCCTCTATCACCTTGCAGTTCAAAGCAAATATATTACTGTATTTTGTGGTATACTCTTTTTTAGTCTTTTAGATTAGAAATGACACTGTAGAACATCACAGCCTAAGTGCATCTTTGGCAACTGAGTCAATGGGTACTGGGTCAATGGGTTAATGGTCGAACCACTGAGGCACTAGTTGAACCGCATGACTGAATCGGATTAAACCGAATAACTCGGTTATATGACCTGGTCTTAAGATTAAATTTTTATAAGTATTTAACCAGATTAGATCGGATTGAACCGATGACTCGGCCACTTAAAAACTAATAAATGTTGACAGAAAATAGATTTTATTTTCATATCTATTAATATTAATATAATATGTAGATTTTAAATAAAAAAATTGATGTACATTATTTTTTTAGGGTGAAGATGATATGTATATTTATTATTATTATTATTATTATTGTTGTTGTTGTGTAAATATGACATTTAAAGATTATGTGATCTTTTTGAAAAAAAAAAACGATGGATTCATTGCTAAAAAAAAGAAATGAAGATGTAGGAAACAGTCTTTTGGTGATTATTTAAATTCCTCTTTCGTGAAGTTGTTCCCTTTGTAGTTAATTATATAAATCTAATGGCATTAATAATCAAAAGTGTTTTCTAGCGCAGTGGTTAATTGATATGTTTTTTTTCTACAATGTCTTGGGTTTGACTCTTGTTGGGGAATTTTTTACACAATTTTTGGAAATTCTAAGGCTTAGCTTTTCGACCCGGATTGCTGCACAGGTTCAACGATCTGTTCGATGACATGGCACCGGGTTAATAACATGACCGATTGAATAACTGGCTCGGACCGGGGATGTGTCCGGTTTCCGGTTGAACCGGCCGGTCCGAGCCGGTTTTTATAACTATGAATAGGAGTGTTTTTGGATAACAATTTGGAAACAGTGTTTTGATTCCCGGAGAACAACTTTGTTTTGCTTTTACATAAGCAATGATGTTAAACTCAATCCTCTGAAAAAATATAAGCTAACATGATTTTGACAACACGTTTGTTGATGAAACCCAATTTACACACCCCACACTGGGGTTTGAGTGTCACAAAGACATGCGCTAGATTGTGTTTGATTCATCATGATCTGGAAAGTTCAACATCGCAATTGTCTTTTTGTTCTTTTTTAGCGATAGTTAAGTAAATACTTAATAGTTTTCTAGGTATGTAGTTTAATGCTATTAATGAGTCAAAATTTATCTTTTATAATTGCATGTTTTATTTCCAGAATACTAAAATATATCCATTCTAAAATGGTTACATGAGAGGTGAGTTCTGTTTCACATGCCATATCATATGACGCTGTTCCGAACCATTTCATTTTGTTACGATATCATCATTGCAATATAATGTCAGCTGCGTTTGATGATGTTTGCCTGTCTTTCAAGTGATTTGATAAAGCATTTTTGTTTCCCTAATTTCTTTATGCATTTCAACAGATATCCGTCTTCAACTCAAACCCTGATATTGTCATGGTTGGTTTTCGAGTTCATGTGGGCAATACATCGGCAAGCCACATACCTTCTAGTGTTTCTATTTTCCAGAGGGCTATTAAATTAGATGAAGGAATGAGGTCGTGGTATGATATTCCATTTACTGTTGCGGAGTCTCTTCTTGCAGATGAAGAATTTACAGTGTTAGTTGGGCCAACCTTTAATGGCTTAACACTTCCCAGAATAGACTCGCTGGAAGTTTATGGCCGAGCTAAAGATGAGTTTGGTTGGAAAGAGAAAATGGATGCAATTTTAGATATGGAAGCAAGAGTACTTGGTTCAAATGCATCACTCGGTGGATCTGGAAAGAAGCGCCGATCAATGCAATCTGCTCCTATTCAAGAGCAAGTAATAGCAGATGGGCTTAAGCTTATTACCAAGTTTTATTCATCATGTAGGCAACAAGATTGCACAAGGCTTGAAGAAGCAAGAACAGAGCTGGGAAAACTCAAGTGCAAGCAATTACTAGAAACAATATTTGAGAGTGATAGGGAACCTATCCTACAGGCTTCTGCTAGTTGTGTTTTACAAGCAGTTTTTCCCAAGAAAGAGATATACCATCAGGTAATCTATATATAGTATCACTTGGATTTCTACTTCGTTATTTCTACTTTATGTCAATGTTATGCTAATTATTTCATCTGGACTCTTCTCACATTAGATTAAGGATACCATGCGGCTCCTTGGAGTGGTCAAATCATCTTCACTACTGTTGTCAAGGCTTGGGATAGGTGGTACTGCAGGAAGTTGGATCATTGAAGAGTTCACTGCTCAGATGCGTGCCGTTTGTAGGATAGCATTGCAACGCCGTTCAAATTTAGCAACATTTCTGGAGACAAATGGTATTGTTTTGTTCTCGCTGATTGGATCTTAAATATATAAATGATAAGTACACACACACTTAGTAAATTTGAACAATCATTTGCATGCAATTATTTATTGAGATGCTTTTCTATTTCTTTATGTAGTAATTTTTTGAAATTTAGTATTCTTCTCTACTGAAATTTAGTACAAGGGTCTAAACTAAACTTCAACAGTGATTCTTGAAATTTCTGAGTTGATATCTGCACCGTTCATATCTGCTGTAAGAATAGGTTTCTAAGGTTTATATTTTATTCATGGCTGGTTTTTACTACATTCTTTTTGTATACTGCTTATTAGATTATTGTAATTTTAAGTGACTGAGGTACTGTTATTATGAATCAAGAATAGAGTGAATAAATATTGAAGTCATCTGTCCAATGTGGTTATACTTGCAACACATTTTACATGATTTAAACTACTTTTGCTGGTGTAGGCTCAGAAGTGGTGGATGCACTGATGCAAGTTTTATGGGGAATTTTGGACTTTGAGCAGCCCGACACGCAGACCATGAACAACATTGTTATGTCTGCAGTTGAACTTATTTATTGTTATGCTGAATGCTTGGCCCTCCATGTAAAAGATTCAGGAGTGCACTGTGTAGCACCTGCTGTTGTATTACTGAAGAAACTTCTTTTTTCGTCTGATGAAGCTGTTCAGACTGCTAGCAGGTGTGTTTTCTCACTGTTATTTTTTTTTATTCTAACTTTGATGATCAGGTTTTTACACTTTTTTTTTCTTTCTTTCTTTTCAGTTTGGCCATATCTTCGAGATTGCTTCAGGTCCCTTTCCCAAAGCAGACATTGTTAGCTCCAGATGATGCTGTAGAGAGTGCAGTGCCAGTTCCTGGCTCAGCAGACACAAGTGCTAGAAGTAACCAAGTCATGATTGAAGATGACACCATCACTTCATCTGTTCAATATTGTTGTGATGGTTGTTCTACTGTACCTATACTCAGGCGAAGGTGGCATTGCACTGTTTGTCCTGATTTTGATTTGTGTGAGGCTTGCTTTGAAGTACTAGATGCAGACCGACTTCCTCCACCACACTCTAGAGATCATCCTATGACAGCAATTCCAATTGAAGTGGACTCTGTGGGAGATGGCAGTGAATTTCACTTCACACCTGATGATGTTAGTGACTCGCTGTCTTTACCGGCTGATAGCAACACGCAGAATTCTTCTCCATCAATTCATATTTTGGAGCCCAATGATTCTGAAGAGTTTGCTTCTACATTGACTGATCCTGTTTCAATCTCTGCTTCAAAACGGGAAATAAATTCCTTACTACTTTCTGAGCTTCTTGAACAATTGAAAGGATGGATGGATACAACTTCTGGAGTCCGAGCGATCCCTGTTATGCAGCTTTTCTACAGGCTGTCATCTGCCGTGGGGGGACCTTTCATAGACAGCTCAAAGCCTGACAGTTTAGATTTAGAGAAACTAATCAAATGGTTTTTGGATGAGATTAATCTCAATAGACCATTTGTAGCCAGAGACCGGTCATCATTTGGGGAAGTTGCAATTCTGGTCTTCATGTTTTTCACGTTGATGCTTAGAAATTGGCATCAGCCTGGTAGTGATGGTTCCATGCCAAGACATAGCGGAACTGCCGATGTCCATGATAAAAATGTAATCCAACTTTCTTCGTCCACTTCGAAGACATCAGTTGATGACCAAGAGAAGAATGACTTTGCATCGCAGCTGCTTCAAGCTTGTGATTCTCTCAGGCAGCAATCTTTTGTTAATTATTTGATGGATATACTGCAGCAGCTAGTTCATGTTTTCAAATCTCCAATTAACAGTGAAGGTGGGCATAGTAATGCTGGACCTGGATGTGGGGCTTTGCTTACAGTACGTAGAGATTTGCCAGCTGGTAATTTTTCACCTTTCTTTTCTGATTCGTATGTGAAAGTGCATCGAACAGACATCTTTATGGACTACCCCAGGCTTCTACTAGAGAATGCTTTTCGACTGGTGTACACACTTGTTCGGCCAGAAAAACATGACAAGAGCGGAGAAAAGGAAAAGGTCTACAAGTTGTCTTATGGTAAGGATTTGAAATTAGATGGATATCAAGATGTTCTCTGCAGTTACATCAACAATCCTCATACCAACTTTGTAAGAAGATATGCCAGGAGACTTTTTCTGCATCTCTGTGGGAGCAAGTCTCACTATTACAGTGTACGAGACTCTTGGCAGTATGCTAGTGAAGTCAAGAGACTTTATAAACACATAACTAAGTCTGGTGGTTTTCAAAATAATCCCATTCCATATGAAAGAAGTGTGAAGATTGTGAAGTGCCTTTCCACTATGGCAGAAGTAGCAGCTGCACGTCCTCGGAACTGGCAGAAATACTGTTTAAGGCATGGGGATATTTTGTCGTTCCTGATGAATGGAATATTTTATTTCGGTGAAGAGTCTGTTATTCAGACTCTTAAACTTCTCAATTTTGCCTTCTATACAGGAAAAGATGTTGGCCAGACTTCACAAAAAACAGAGTCAGGAGACTCAAGTTCAACCAAATCAAGTATTGCATCTCAAGATTCAAAGAAGAAAAAGAAAGGTGAAGACGGAGCTGATTCTGGTTTGGAGAAGTCCTATTTGGATATGGAGGCAGCAGTAGATGTCTTCACTGACAAGAGTGGCAATACCTTAAAGCAGTTCATAGATAGTTTCCTTCTAGAGTGGAGTTCAGTTACTGTGCGTGCAGAGGCTAAATTAGTTCTATATGGTGTCTGGCATCATGCCAAACCAATGTTTAAGGAAACTATGCTAATGGCTCTCTTGCAGAAAGTCAAGTGCCTCCCTATGTTTGGCCAGAATATTGTGGAGTATACAGAACTTCTTACTTGCTTGCTTGGAAGATCCCCTGATACTAGTTCAAAACACAAGATTTCTGATCTTGTAGACCGATGCTTGACTCCTGATGTAATTAGGTGCATCTTTGAGACACTTCATTCACAGAATGAGCTGTTAGCTAACCATCCAAATTCTCGCATATATAATACTTTGAGTGGCTTAGTGGAATTTGATGGATACTATCTTGAAAGTGAACCCTGTGTTGCCTGCAGCTCTCCAGAAGTACCTTACAGCAGGATGAAGCTAGAATCCCTGAAATCCGAAACAAAATTCACTGACAATCGCATCATAGTGAAATGCACCGGAAGTTACACAATCCAGACTGTGACCATGAATGTTCATGATACCAGAAAGTCAAAATCAGTGAAGGTTTTAAACCTATACTATAACAACAGACCAGTTACTGACTTATCAGAGTTGAAAAACAACTGGTCTTTATGGAAGCGTGCAAAAAGTTGTCATCTTGCATTTGATCAGACAGAGCTTAAAGTTGAATTTCCTATTCCAATTACAGCTTGTAACTTCATGATTGAACTGGATTCGTTCTATGAAAATCTTCAGGCATTGTCTCTCGAACCGTTGCAATGCCCACGCTGTAGTCGTCCAGTCACAGATAAGCATGGTATATGTAGCAATTGTCATGAAAATGCATATCAATGCAGGCAATGTCGCAACATCAATTACGAGAATTTGGACTCTTTTCTGTGTAATGAGTGCGGGTACAGCAAATATGGGCGGTTTGAGTTTAATTTCATGGCGAAGCCAAGTTTTACATTCGATAATATGGAGAATGATGAAGACATGAAGAAGGGATTAGCAGCCATAGAGTCTGAGTCAGAGAATGCTCATCGGCGATATCAGCAACTTTTGGGATTCAAAAAGCCCTTGCTTAAAATTGTGTCAAGCATTGGTGACAGTGAAATAGACTCACAGCAGAAGGATTCCGTGCAGCAAATGATGGTTTCGTTACCTGGCCCCTCATGTAAAATTAACCGGAAAATTGCTCTTCTTGGAGTTCTCTATGGTGAGAAGTGCAAAGCAGCTTTTGATTCTGTCACCAAAAGTGTCCAGACACTGCAAGGGCTACGCAAGGTGCTGATGAATTATCTGCACCAGAAGAACGCTGATAATAGTGTGGCTTCAAGATTTGTGGTGTCCAGATCACCAAATAACTGTTATGGCTGTGCAACTACATTCGCAACCCAGTGTCTAGAACTTTTACAGGTGCTTGCAAGGCATCCGAATTCTAAGAAACAACTTGTTTCAGCTGGCATTTTGTCTGAGCTATTTGAGAATAACATTCATCAAGGTCCTAAAGCTGCCCGGGTTCAAGCAAGAATAGTACTTTGTTCTTTATCTGAAGGTGATGTAAATGCAGTTACTGAGCTGAACAGTTTGATACAAAAGAAAGTTTTGTACTGCCTTGAGCATCATCGCTCCATGGACATTGCAGTTACTACACGCGAGGAGTTGCTATTACTTTCTGAGGTGTGTTCTTTGGCTGATGAATACTGGGAATCAAGATTACGTCTTGTATTTCAGTTATTGTTTTCTTCCATTAAGTTGGGTGCCAAACATCCTGCCATATCTGAGCATGTCATTCTTCCTTGTCTGAGAATTATTTCTCAGGCATGCACACCTCCAAAACCTGAGACGCCAGACAAAGAGCAAGGCCTTGGAAAGTCTTCTGCAAAGGCGAAGGATGAGAAATCTCAAACTGTACCCGGGTCCTTGGCAGGTGTTGTCAGTGTCGGTGGAACAGGTGGAACAAAGACATTTCCAGACTCATCAGAAAGAAATTGGGATGCCACACCTAAGACTCAAGATATTCAGTTATTGAGCTATTCAGAATGGGAGAGTGGAGCTACTTATCTTGATTTTGTTAGAAGGCAATACAAAGTGTCTCAGGTGGTCAAAGCTACAGGCCAGAGGTCAAGACCCCAACGCCATGATTACCTGGCACTTAAATATGCTCTACGATGGAAGCGTCGTGTTGGTAAAGCAGCTAAAAGTGAGTTATCAGTTTTTGAGTTGGGATCATGGGTTAAAGAACTTGTTCTGAGTGCATGTTCGCAATCTATCAGATCAGAGATGTGCTCACTCATAAGCTTGCTTTGTGGTCAAAGTTCGTCCAAACGATTTCGGCTGCTGAATCTAGTGGTTTCTTTGTTGCCTGCAACACTTTCTTCTGGTGAAAGTGCTGCGGAATATTTTGAATTGTTATTCAAGATGGTAGATTCAGAGGATGCTCTTTTATTTTTGACTGTTCGGGGGTGTCTACGGACAATTTGTACTTTAATTACCCAAGAAGTAAATAATGTTGAGTCTTTAGAAAGGAGTCTACACATTGATATAACTCAGGGATTTATCCTTCACAAAATGATAGAGCTTCTTGGTAAATTTCTTGAGGTTCCAAATGTAAGATCCAGGTATGATTGTTGCTTGAATAGTTTTAGGTTTGACGTTAGTTTTTTGATTTACATCATCTCATTGAAGTAAATTTTTAATTCCAGATTCATGCGAGAGGACTTACTTTCTGAAATTCTTGAAGCCCTTATTGTAATTCGTGGCTTGATTGTTCAAAAGACCAAGTTGATAAGTGACTGCAATCGTCTCCTTAAAGATCTTTTGGATAGTCTACTACTAGAAAACACTGATAATAAGCGACAATTCATTAGGGCCTGTATCAATGGTTTGCAAATACATGCAAAGGAGAAGAAAGGGCGTGCTTGTTTGGTATGTATTAATTTTTTCATTTTTCGTTTATAACTTGTTCTTTTCACTAAAATTAGTTGTGACAATTTTCTATTGAACAGAGTGTCAGTTGGGTTATATAGGATTGGAACTAACAGAGATATTAGATATTGAATTTATAGTAACCCTGTTTTTTGATCTCAAATATATAGTAACCTTTTAACTAGGGTCATTTTAAACTCTGATGCGATCTGCACCTGCATTTGCAGTTTATCTTAGAGCAACTCTGCAATCTTGTGTGCCCCTCAAAACCCGAGCCTGTATATTTATTGGTCCTAAACAAGGCACATACTCAGGAAGAGTTCATCAGGGGATCAATGACCAAGAATCCATATTCAAGTACTGAGATTGGCCCATTGATGCGTGATGTGAAGAATAAGATCTGTCATCAGTTGGATTTGTTAGGTCTTCTTGAGGATGACTATGGAATGGAATTGTTGGTTGCCGGTAATATCATTTCTCTTGATTTGAGCATTGCCCACGTTTATGAGCTTGTGTGGAAGAAATCAAATCAATCTTCCAACATGACTAATTCCAACTTGGTATCCTCAAATGCTGTCACCTCATCTAGATATTGCCCACCTATGACAGTGACTTACCGACTCCAGGTGTGTTTCTCTATCAGTGACCATGTGAGCCAGCTCATTTGTTTAATCACTTTGTTTTGAATTTATCTGTTATATATGTATACAATTTCCAGGGATTGGATGGTGAGGCAACTGAGCCTATGATTAAAGAATTGGAGGAAGATAGAGAGGAGTCTCAGGATCCAGAGGTTGAGTTTGCCATAGCAGGTGCTGTCCGTGATTGTGGTGGACTGGAGATACTGTTGGGCATGATTCAGGTACACAGGAATATCTTTTATATCCGTGGGCTTGGTTTCCTAACGCTCAAACACACACACACACACAAGTCAAGCCAATAAGGTGCTGTTCCACATTGCTAGTAATATGTTTTTGAAGTTGTTACAAGTTTGTTAATACATTACAAAGTCAAAACAAATTCGTATCTAGCATTCTTCTTTTGTGATTGCCTTGATTATGTCTTTGACCTCTATTGTTTAAGGCATCTACTTGAAAAAAAATTGTGGAATGCTTAATATATATTTTTCTACCGACATTCTCATGCACAACTACTCTGTATCTTCGACGATTTTTACTAAATATCATTATTCTACTGCTTGCAAATTGAAAGTGCTAATATAGTTCTCACTTTTCTCGATTTAATTTACAGCGTCTGAGAGATGATTTCAAGTCCAATCAGGAGCAATTGGTTGCAGTTCTTAATCTTCTTATGTACTGTTGCAAAATTAGAGAAAATAGACGAGCGTTGTTGAAGCTAGGAGCTTTAGGTTTGCTTCTTGAAACTGCAAGGCGGGCTTTCTCAGTTGATGCCATGGAGCCAGCGGAAGGCATACTTTTGATTGTTGAAAGTTTGACTTTAGAAGCAAATGAAAGTGACAGTATAAGCATCACACAAGGTGCCTTTACTGTCACTAGTGAAGAAGCTGGGACAGGTGAACAAGCCAAGAAGATAGTTCTTATGTTTTTGGACAGATTATCTCATCCATTGGGACTTAAGAAATCAAACAAACAGCAGAGGAACACAGAGATGGTTGCTCGAATACTACCTTATTTGACATATGGTGAACCTGCTGCAATGGATGCTCTAATCCAGCATTTTAGCCCGTACCTGCAAGATTGGGATGCATTTGACAGTTTGCAGAAAAAACATTTGGACAATCCAAAGGATGATAATGTTGCTCAGCTAGCTGCGAAGCAGAGGTTCACTCTGGAAAACTTTGTTAGAGTTTCAGAGTCCCTTAAGACAAGTTCCTGTGGTGAGAGATTAAAGGACATTATCCTAGAAAAGGGTATAACTAAATTTGCAATGAAACATTTGAAGGATAGTTTTGCCAATGCTGGGCAGACAGGCTACAAGACCAGTGCTGAATGGGCACAGGGTTTAACACTGCCTTCCGTCCCTCTTATATTGTCGATGCTGAGAGGTTTGTCAATGGGACATCTCCTCACTCAGAAGTGTATCGAAGAGGAAGGTATCTTACCTTTGTTGCATGCCTTGGAAGGAGTTTCAGGAGAAAATGAAATTGGGGCAAGGGCTGAAAATTTGTTGGACACACTATCTAACAAGGAAGGAAAAGGAGATGGATTTCTGGTGGAGGAGGTGAGTAAGTTGCGGCATGCAACTAGAAATGAAATGAGGCGCCGGGCTTTGCGTAAAAGAGAGGAGCTGCTTCTGGTATGTTATATAGAAGACCTTAATTTACATTATTTTTATTTAGATTTACATAAATCGGCATTTTCCATGACAAAAAAATAAATTAGGGACTAGAGGCCTAGTTTGTTTCAACTCTTAATATAATGTTTGATGTTGTGTTGTAGATTGTGCTCAAAATATTTTCATTTGGCTTGGACAATATATACAGCATTGTATTACTTGTTTAGCTTGAAATGTATTAGAAACTGATTTCTTGTTATATTTTGCCTTGCCTGCTGTGTATGATGCAGGGGCTAGGAATGCGACAAGAACTGTCTTCAGATGGAGGTGAACGCATTGTTGTTTCCCGGCCTGTCCTTGAAGGTTTAGAAGATGTGCAGGAGGAGGAGGATGGGTTGGCATGCATGGTGTGCCGGGAAGGATACAGTTTAAGACCTACTGATTTACTGGGTGCTTACTCTTATAGTAAGCGTGTGAATCTAGGCGTAGGCACTTCAGGAAGTGGTCGTGGAGAGTGTGTTTACACTACCGTAAGCTACTTTAACATTATTCATTTCCAGTGCCATCAAGAGGCCAAAAGAGCTGATGCTGCCTTGAAGAATCCCAAGAAAGAGTGGGATGGAGCAACACTTAGAAACAATGAATCTCTCTGTAATTCTTTATTCCCTGTCAGAGGTCCATCTGTTCCTCTGGCACAGTATATCCGCTTTGTTGACCAACACTGGGACAACCTTAATGGTCTTGGACGAGCTGATGGAAGCAGGCTCCGCCTTCTGACTTATGACATTGTTTTGGTATGTTATTCAACCTCAACATGTTATATTTTTATGTTTTTTTAATGGTGAATTGGACTGATAAGACAAGATAATTAAAGGAGAAACTGAAGGAATCTTGTTTATGACAACATATATAAATGATTAAATCTTCGAGATAACTCACTTCACTGGGTTTAAATATTATCTATAAAAGGATGTGCCTACAATTATTTATACACTGCTTGAATTAAGTGAATTTGCCTCACCCCGGTGCTTAAGCATTATTTACTTGTTTGTAGATGTTGGCTCGCTTTGCAACAGGAGCATCGTTCAGTGCAGATAGCCGAGGTGGGGGACGGGACAGTAATTCACGGTTCCTCCCATTTATGTTCCAAATGGCACGCCATCTCCTTGATCTAGGAAGCCCCTTGCAGCGTCGAACCATGGCCAGGGCTGTATCAGCATATATATCCTCTTCTACATCAGATGTCAGACCCTCTTCTCCGTCCGGCACCCAACTTACATTGGGAACAGAAGAAACCGTCCAATTTATGATGGTGAACTCACTTCTCTCAGAGTCTTATGAGTCCTGGCTGCAGCACCGCCGTGCTTTTCTGCAGCGTGGAATTTACCATGCATACATGCAGCACACACACGGTCGTACTACTGCTCGCTCATCGTCCGTTTCAGCTTCTGTACAAGGCGTGGAATCTGGAAGTACAGTCCAAAGTTCTACAACAGAAGCAGGGCAGAATGATGAGCTTTTGTCTATTATTCGTCCGATGCTTGTCTACACAGGTTTGATTGAGCAGTTACAGCATTTCTTCAAGGTCAAGAAATTGCCTAGTGCAACACCAGCAAGTATTGATGGGGCTTCGTCTGCAGCAGAAGGGGAAGACGAAAGTGGGAACCTGGAAGGATGGGAGTTGGTAATGAAAGAGCGACTCTTGAATGTAAAAGAGCTTCTCGGATTCCCAAAAGAGATGATTTCCTGGCTTGATGAGATTAATTCTGCTAGTGATTTGCAGGAGGCCTTTGATATTGTTGGGGTTCTGCCGGAGGTTTTGTCCGGTGGGATCACCCGGTGTGAAGACTTTGTGCAAGCTGCAATCAGTGCAGGGAAAAGCTGAAACAATACAGCTTTCACTTTTCATTTATACAAATATTAACAGCATATTATATTCTGAGAATGTAAAACGCTCATGTACTATGTTCTTTTCAAAGCATAAAGATGATATAAAATGAAAAGGGGTTATTATGATGAATATGAAAACAAACATGTTTGAATCAAAGCTATAATAACTACTACCATTCTGAATAACCGAGCATGATCGTTTAATAGTTAGTTTCTCACTTTTAGAATGAATTTTAAGAGAATGAAACAACGTTGGATGATTTGAAAATTATACATAGGGTTCTGTGAAAATGATTCAACATAATGTTCAAACCATAAATAGTTTTCTATTCTATTTAGACATGGCAACATAATGTTCAACCCATAAATAGTTTTCTATTCTATTTAGACATGGCAACAAAGCTCATACATGCAGGTTCCTGTCCAAATCAAACTTAAATTGGTGGTTTAATATCACCGTTTAGTTTAATATCAACCCTCTTCTCCTTTTAGTTCCATTAGTTCATTTTCTCTTAACTGAAATTTCAATCGCACCCATAAAATCAGCCTATAAAATCAATTAAATTACTTTTCCATCATTCCTCCATGCTTAGTTTAATATCACCGTTTCCAGAAGGAAAAAAACCACCATTTTCTCTTTGACCCATATCATTCACATCAATAATATAAGATTTGAATCCGAATTCAGACTTAAAAGGAAGAATTGAAGTGAGAGTATCCAGAACCAGCCTTATTTGTTCAACATAGATCTGAAGTGAATCGAAAATTGCAATAGAACGTGTTTGTTTGTGTGGGAGGCAGTGAAGGAGTGGATGATGGTGGTTCAATTGGCGGAGGTTCTGTCATGGTGAAAATGAGAGGAGAATGAATGTTGTTGTGTTGCATATGTTTGGATTTGGAAATGGGAGAAGAGAAGAAGACAACGCGTCTATGTTCAACCATCTCAATCCTTTTTTTTTTTTTTTTTATAATTTTAGTTCCGCTGCTATTTTGGTTGTGTTCATCTGCCATTTTCTTTTTCAATGAAGGAAGAAATTGATGAATCGTTGTGTTTCAATTCTAGATTTTTTTTAGTAGTTGGATTTAATTAATTTTAGATTTTAGTGAAGGATTCAATCAATTTTTGTTTTCACTAGGTTTGTTTGTTTAATTTTTTTTGAGTTTATATGAAGATAATTTTTATGATGATGAAGTTCAAGAGGAAGAACAAGGAAGGAAAAGAATAAAAGGAAAAAAAGTTAGATACAAGTGATTCACTATTATACACGGTGGACCTGCAATCAAACGATTATAATCATATTAAAAATATTAAGACATTAAAAAACTAACTGAAATGACTAAAATAGATACGGCATAATACATAAAGGATCAATGTGAGACATTTTAAAGTTAAGGGACCAAAATCAAATTCAAAAATAAGTTAAGGGATCAAAATCATGTATTAAGCCTATATAATAATATTATAGGTATGAATGCAATTATTCTTATTTCATAGGGGTGCCAACCTAGTCATCATATCTGTCAAACATTTTTGTGCATGTTAATACTTTTAGCTTATTGAAAAAATATAAAATTAAATAAAATATATTTGTGATCTCATTTTATTGTGAAAAAAATATCGTTTAGAGTGCTTCTCAATTACATTAACATATCTCGTGAAAAATAAAATGCCTTGCCGTATAATATTATATAAGTTAACTTTAAATTTTTTTATAAATAAGAAGTATTTTTAAAGCTTATTTGATTCAATGGTCCCCTAAATAATTTCAAGTTTTCATTTTAGTCCCACAAGTAATAAAACGTATGTTTAAGCCCTCATTTTTTTCTCCGTTTGTCAAATAAACCTCTGGTGTTAAGTTTAAAACCCCAAATGTCTATAGTGGAACAACCTTAGGAGTGGTCCACCATAGATCCTATAATTTTTTTTTTAATTTAAACCGTTTGATCTATTTTCTTAAAAGAGGATCATTAGATGATGCATATCTACTATATGTTACAGTGAACCTGCAACATCTAAATATGTATCCCATTCTTCATCTTCTTCCTTTCCCTCATTCATCACCTTCATAAAAAAACTCCATTAAAATTTCGGAAAACACAACCAACATAAGTTTGTCTCTTTTAAATCCATTCATTTCTTCTTTCTCTCGTGGCCATTTCCTTTCTCTCTCTTTTCATCTTCCAATTTTCCCTCTTCATTTTCCTTCACTTTCTCTCATTTTCTAGCACAACAAACCCTAACACTAGCGCGTTTTCATCCTCACCAGCGACACATGGAGATGTCAATGTAAGATTTGCACTTCTTCTAAATCCTCTCCATCATTCTCTTTGCTTTTTTCCGTTTCGTTAATCCT
This sequence comes from Medicago arabica, assembly GCA_946800305.1. Classification (NCBI taxonomy): domain Eukaryota; kingdom Viridiplantae; phylum Streptophyta; class Magnoliopsida; order Fabales; family Fabaceae; genus Medicago; species Medicago arabica. The sequence goes on from OX326969.1 coordinate 6,636,670, forward strand.
CCAGTATTTCCAGTTTTCACTATGTTGCTACGTTTTAAGGTTTGTTCTTCAAATTTCACTTTTCAATTGTTTAATTATCCCCTTTTTTGCTCGAAATTGGAAGAAACAAAAATTAGTGTTTGTTGACTTGTTCATAATTGGGGATCTCTGAATGTTGTTTAATTATCCCCTTTTTCACTCTTTGAATATTGAAAGTAAATTATTGTTGAATTTGTTGAATGGGTTCTCTCAATATTTTTTATTATGTTGAAGTTGTGGAGATGGTACCAAAATTGCTTGGTTGTTCATCATGTGAAGACATATGTTATTAGCTCTGGATTTATTTGGGGTGTCAGTGATGTTGTTGTCCAGTGTGCTACTCAGTGATGATGATGTCGAAGAGAGATTTGGATATTTGTGATTTCAACTTGAAGAAAGAAGAAGGAAAATTGAAGAAGAAATTGAGTGATAGTGTAAACTTGATGATGTTTGTTGTTGTTGTTGATGATGATGATGTTTAATTGATTATGAAGTTTTTATTTTTTTCTGGATTTTTTTTTTATGAATGTTGATGAAGATGATGAAGAAGTTGAGGGAAGAAGATGAAGAAAAGGAAAAAAAGTTAGGTGTTGGTGATATATCGTAAGATAAAATAGACATGCATAATCTAATGGTCCTCTTTTAAGAAAATAGATCAAACGGTTTAAATTAAAAATATTAATAGGATCTATGGTGGACCACTCTTAAGGTTGGTCCATCATAGACATTTGAGGTTAAACTTAACACCGGAGATTTATTTGGCAAACGAAGAAAAAAGTGAGGGACTTAAACATACGTTTTATTATTTGTGGGACCAAAATGAAAACTTGAAATTATTTAGGGGACCATTGGATCAAATAAACCTATTTTTTAATATATAAATCCAACTTCCAAAAGGGTTTGATCACTCTTGAAAATAAAATAAAAACGACGCAGAACTTCAGATCGCCGCTTAGATACGCAAGCCAAACCCTAAAGTTAATGGAGATGGAGAAATCGCCGACGGAAAGAAAGAAAATGGTTAGCAATGATATATCTGAAGATCTTGCCTACTCCATTCTGTCTAAATTGTCCGTGAAATCGTTGAATCGTTTTGGATGCATACAAAAATCATGGTCAGTATTATTTACAAACCCTTATTTCATGAGCCAGTTTCGCAAACATTTCTTATGTCAAAATCAATCTTATTATGATGATACCTCTTTCCTCTACCTTAAACAAGTTACAATCAATAATGAAAATAAATTTATGTTGTATTCTCTTTCTGGTGAGAGGTTTGAGAATATCATCAAATTAGATTGGCCAAATCCATTTCAAGTGGATGACCCAAAATTTGATGTTGTCGGATCTGGTAGTATTAATGGGATTCTTTGTCTTCTAAGTTACTCAGAACCATTTAATCGAATTTTATTATGGAATCCAACTACCAAGGAATTTAAGGTTGTTCCTACAAGCCATCGCGAGTCTCCACCCTATGTGGATGTTGAAATTACTCGACATGGTTTTGGCTACGACTCAATTGGTGATGATTATAAAGTGATTCGACAAGTAATGTATAACCCAAACAATGACATTGACAGTGAAAGTGTCAGTGACGATCAATCATTAGAAGATGTGTCTTATGAACTCTTTTGGGAGATATATAGCTTACGAAGTAACACCTGGAGGAAACTTGATTCTGATGTCCCTCATAATTATAGAGAAGATGGGATTTATCTGGATGGAGTGTGTCATTGGTTGGGTGAAGAAGGCTATGATTTTGATAATTATGATGAAGTATATCTATTGTCATTTGACCTAAGCAATGAGGCATTCATTATAACACCCATACCCTCAGAGTGTGATAGTCGTTGTTTTATAATCGTATGGAAAGACGTGGTGGTGTTAAATGGATCCATTGCTTTAATATCAGATTGTAATAAAAATAATACTTTTCATATATCCGTTTTGGGTGAACTTGGTGTGAAGGAATCATGGATTAAACTCTACATTGTTTGCCCCTTACCTTGCATTCAACGTCCTATAAAAACTGGAGATAAGAGATATATACCCATTAATGTAAAGAAAGGCATGCTTGTTTGTATTGATTTAAGCACCCTTATGGTTGAGGAGCTCGGTTTTGTAGGACACAGATCTTGGGGTAAGACAATATTTTATAAAGAAAGTAGTCTTCCAATTGGAGGAATAAAGCAATGAGTTTTTTCTTACTTCTGCCCAAGAGTTATACGATTGTGGTTATTATGATTTTACCTTGTACTCAATCTGGCCTTCTGTTGGAGCATATCTTAATTATTATATACAAGTCAAATCAAGAAATCATTTGATACTATAAATCTTGCTTCATCAATTTTATTTTGGTGGTTGATTCTATTTCAGTTTTCAAATTCCAACTATATTTATACTGATAAATATAAACTCAAACTAGAACAAAAATATTTAATTTGAAATGCACCAAACTTTATGCATATTAATAGGAGACATTGAATACCTAGATCTTATGAGTTTCTACCCCTCCTTCAGTTATTTCTATTTTATGTTTAATCTCATCATTCGCTTAACCACTTTGCGGTTAAGTAATGATGATGTTATGGGTATTTCTGAATAAGTTTGGTTAGTTGCGTTTTCAAGCTGTATTTTTTTTTTTACAATTCACTCTTTCATTAAAGAAACAAACCAAGAGAGAACAAAGACCAGACTTTAAGAGGGGCATTCCCCATCCAAGTACGTGATCCTATGGATTTTGCAGTTTGAGCAAGCTCATAAGCAGCTACATTACAAGAGCGATTAACAAAGCTAACAGAACTACCAACTAAGCTACCAAACAAGTCATGACAGTCACAAATAAAGGGGCTAATATTAGCTATTGTTGACAGCCCATTAAAACACTTAACTATAGCAGCAACATCCAATTCAAACAGAACATTACTAAGATGTAATTCTAAGACAATTTGGATACCCCATCTTAAACCAAGAGTCTCTGCCAAGAGTGGGTCAGCCATGATATCAAGACTTTGAGTCGCTGCAAAGAGCACCGCCCTGTCATGATTTTGAATAACCAGCCCCCAAGTGACCTTCCCGTGCTTGTCGCGCCTAGCATCTATGTTGGCTTTCAAAAAATCAATGGGAGGAGCAGTCCAAAACTGTGCAGGGATCTGCAGTCTATCAACTGAATGGATCGGACTTGCTAGATTAAACTCCGAGACAAAATCATGAGCACTTGCAGCTACCACCATTGGCTCAAAAACCACTTGATTGAACATAACTTGATTCCTAAAAAACCAGATTTTCCAAAGGCAGACACATAAAAGTTGTACAGCTAGAGGCTCTTTTGCTGACAGCCAACTTAGTAACCAAGCATTTAAATCTGTTTGAGGGGGAGGTTGGAAACCCAAAAGTGAAGCAAACCATACCTGCAGCGCCATAGGGCAAGCCATGAAGAGGTGGTTGGACGACTCATCCACGTCAAAACAAAGAGGACACATCGTATCAAGAATTACCCCTCTCCTTCTCAAATTGCACCTTGTTGGGATGATGTTACGGCCAAGTCTCCACATGAAGTTTCAGACCCTTGTCGGGAGAGGCAGTTTCCAAATGAGTTTCCACAACTTATCCCAAGGGAGTAATGACGGTCCCGGTTGATTCACAACTTTTTCATTGCACAAGAAATGATGGGCTGATCTAACGGAATATTCACCACTCTTTTCACCCGGCCAAAACAATATGTCTTCCTTAGCACTTGACGAAAGTGGAATGTTTGCAATAGCCTGAGCCTCCATAGGAAGAAAAATTTGATTGAGAAGGCGCCTATCCCAAATTTGAATATCATTAATTATAAGCTCGTTCACAGTGGCTTCCTCCTGAATCCCTCTAACCGTACTGAAGACCGTAGCATGAAGATGGGGCGGCACCCAATTATCTTTCCAAATTCGAACCTTTCTGCCATTTCATATAATCCAAGCAGCTCCTTTTTGAACAATATCTCTAGCTGATAGGATGCTCCGCCACACATAGCTCGGCTAATATCCTACTGAAGCCTCCAAAAAGTGACCTCTAAGAAAATATATGCTCTTGAAAATCCTTCCCATCAGGGACTAGTCATCTTTGATAAGTCTCCAACTCTGCTTCCCTAGAAGTGCTTTGTTGAAATCACTGAAATTCCGGAAACCTATACCACCTTTCATCTTCGGTGCTGACATTCGATCCCAACTCAACCAATGGAGCTTCCTCGTTCCTTCCTTTGCATCCCACCAAAATCTATCAATCATGGCCTCTATCTATTTGCAACACCCCTATGGAATCTTGAAACAACTCATGACATAATTTGGGATGGCTTGGGCTACAGACTTGATAAGAACCTCCTTTCCGGCCCTCGATAGACATCTCTCCTTCCACCCTTTAAGCTTCTTCCACACTCTATATTTCACAAAAGAGAAGACTACCTTCTTTGACCTTCCAAAAACAACCGGAAGGCCAAGGTATCTATTCTGAGACACCACATTCATTGCTCCCATCATATTACAGATGATTTGGCTATCATCTTCTTGCACATTTCGACTGGAAGAGGCCTCAGATTTATCCATGTTAACCACTTGACCAGAAGCTTTCTGGTATGTTTCAAGAACTTTGAGAATGACGTTGGCTTCTTGTTGACTTTCTCTAGCAAACAAAAGGCTATCGTCTGCAAACTGAAGGTGGGAAACTTGGGGGGCTGTCCTTGCTATTTTTATTCCATGGATATTTTTGCACCGAACTTCCTTATAAATTAAACCAGATAACACATTAGCACAAAGGATAAAGAGGTAGGGTGAGATTGGGTCACCTGGGCGGAGTCCACGCTCCGGAGAGAAGGCTTTGCTAGGTTGGCAATTTATAAGAATTCGATATGAAACTGTTGAGACGCAGCTCATGATCACCTTCACCATGTTCTTTGGAACTCCCATTGTTTGAAGAACGGTTTGGACAAAACTCTACTCAATGCGGTCATAAGCCTTTGACAGGTCTAATTTAACTGCCATCATTCCTTTCTTTCCTTTACGCTTTTTCTTTAGCCAATGGAAACACTATAGAAATTAAGCCGTTATCAGTGATCAGCCTTCCCTGCACAAAACCACTTTGTTCCTCATCAATAACATTAGGAAGAATTACCTTTAGTCTATTGGCCAAGGTTTTTGTTACAATTTTCATGACTACGTTACACAAACTGACGGGCCTATAATCCTTTGGGGACTTTGGGTTCTTGCCTTTTGGGATTAAGACAATATAAGTACTATTCAAATGAGCAGGAGAACTATTATTATTATTAAGGATATTCTTTACAAACCTTTTCACATCAGCCCCCACAATGTGCCAATACTTTTGGTAGAAGAGTGCTGGGAGTCCATCCGGCCCTAAAGCTTTTAAGGGGTGCATTAATCCAAATCCAAATCTGCATTCTAACATTTCATCAACTGTTAATCATTTCATTCAGAATGCAAATTGGAATATCCCACATTTCTTTCTTCAACATTTCCCTAATCTTCATTCCATAAGTGAAAAGGTTACCATTCATGTTATAGCTAAAGAAGATGAATTACTTTGGCAGCTATCTCCTAATGATGTTTTGAGTTTCAAGGATGTTTATTTATTTCACTGCAATCCAAGGTCATAATATTTCTTGGGCTAATGGTGTTTTGGAGATGTTTGAACCATAAGCTTCCTACAGATGACATTCTAATCACAAGAGGATGTCAAATCCTATCAATGTGCAGTTTGTGTAATAAACAGAAGAATCTTTTCACCATCTGTTTTTTGATTGTATTTTCGCTAAGAAAATATGGCAATGGCTCAATTCTAATATCTATTCTCAGTGTAACTTTACATCTATTGTTGAGGCATTAGACCTCTATAATAGACAAAACTCCCCTCTTTGCAAGATTGTTGTCCACTCTGCAGTTATATACAGCTTCAATACCATATGGTACTACAAAAACCAAAAGAGGTTCACAAACAAATCAATTCTATTGTGCTCAGCCACAAATTTGATCACATGTGGCACTTCTCTAACCGGTAACAATTCCAAACTTCATGCCTTTTCTTCAATTTCAGATTTTGTACTTCTTAAACCATTTTCAGTCAAGACTAATTATGGTAATGCTCCAAAATCAAAGAAGTGTCGTGGCATCCTCCTATTGCAAAGGGTAATCCTAGCCTATCTAGTTGTGGTGGTATATTCAGAAATTCAGAGGCTGCATTTCTAGGTGCATTTGCGTGCAACTTAGGGATTTCAAACTCATTGATTGCTGAACTTACTGGAGCTATGATTGCTATTGAAACAACTTACCAAAAAGGCTAGAATCAACTATGGCTGGAAATAGACTCAGTTTTTGTAACTTTAGCATTTAAGTCCATCAAGATAGTGCCTTGGCAATTAAGAAACAGATGGCAAAACTGCCTTCATCATTGTTCCTCTATGGCTTTCTTTGTAACTCATATATTCAGGGAAGGTAATCATTGCGCTGACAAACTTGAAAACATTGGTTTTTCTATTTCTGATCAAACTTGGTGGGATATTATTCCAAGGGAAATAGGTCGGGATTTTGCTAAAAATAGAGGTGGTTGGCCTATTTATAGATTTTTTTTAGCCTGGAGGGTTAGGTTCTTGCCCCCCCTCTTTTTTTTGTAATCTTTTATTTTGGTTATATATTTTATGGGACTTGTCATTTTGGCAAGTTTCCTTTTCCTAAAAAAAAAATTACAAAATTGTTCTCCAACACCAGAAAGAGACTCGAATACCCTTAACGGCATTTAACTATCGTTTTCTACTTATGCTGACGATAGTTAACTGCCGTTCTACATTCATACCTACATTAACATAAAAATAAAATAAAAAACCTCCAACGACTATAAAGTGTCCTGGAGCCTGATATGCATAAAATTTGAAAAGGAAAAGAGACAATAAATTAAGAAACTCTAAATGGTAGAAATTGAAAGTTTCGTGGATATTTTTTTGATTATATGAGAATTTGTTGTCACTTTTTTTTGTTTATCTATAATCCATTAAAGTGTTTGGGTCTTTAGAGAGAAGATGATCCTTATTGCAGTTGAGGAGGAAATGAAACATTTATAGTGGATAAAATAATTGACGTGTCATATGTTGATCAGAAAATCGTACTAACTAGATGTAGGGTACCGCACATAAGTTTTCTCCATCTATAAATAAGAAGATTTTTTTATACAAACCTAATATTCTTATTGATTTGTTCACTCATGAAAACAAAACAACTATAAACTTTACGTTGCCGTATACAACCGCATGCCAAACCCTAAAGTTGACGGAGATGAAGAAATATGTTGCAGCAAAAATTAAAAAGGTTAGAAATGATATACCTGATGATCTTGTCTTCTCTATTTTGTCAAAATTGTCAGTGAAATCATTGAATCGTTTTGGATGCGTATGCAAAGCGTGGTTGAGCTTATTTAAAAACCCTTATTTCATGAGCATGTTTCGCAAAAATTTATTATGCGATAATCATTCTTATTACAATGATACCTCTTTACTCCAACTTGAAACTATGACTATTGGTTCTGAACTTAAATTTGTGTTATATTCTCTTTCTTGCGAGAGGTGTCAGAATAAAACTAAGATTGACCAAATCCATTTGAGGAGGCTGACCCAGAATTTGATGTGGTGGGATCTGGCAGTATTAATGGGATTCTTTGTCTAGTTAGTAAATCACAACCAAATAATAGAGTTGTACTGTGGAATCCAACTACAAATGATTTTAAGGTGGTTCCTATTAGCCTTCGTGAGTCTGCATGCTATATGGATGTTGAAATTACTAGACATGGTTTTGGCTATGTTTCTATTGGAGATGAATATAAGTTAATTAGACAGGTAATGTATTATCCAAAAAGTGACATTGATAATGACATTGATGATTTATCATTAGAAGATGTATCTTATGATCTCTTTTGGGAGATATATAGCCTACGAAGTAACTTTTGGAGGAAACTTAATTGTTATGCTGCCCCTCATGGTTATAGAGAAAATAGAATTTGCTTTGATGGAGTGTGTCATTGGTTGGGTGAAGATGGCTATGACAGTGATACAGATGATGACGTATATCTATTATCATTTGATTTAAGCGAAGAGGCCTTTCTGATAACACCCATACCCTCAGAGTGTGATACTCATGATTTTCAATTCGTATGGAAAGACTTGCTGGTGTTAAGTGGATTCATTGCTTTAATATCATACTGTGAAAAAAATGATACTTTTCATATATCAGTTTTGGGTGAAATTGGTGTGAAATAATCATGGACTAAACTCTACCTTGTTTGTCCCCTACCCTGCATTGAGCGTCCTATCACATATGGAAATAAGAGATATATATTCTCTGATGTAAAGGGTGGCGTACTGGTTTGTATTGACTTGAGTACCTTGATGGTCGAGGAGCTCAATTTTGTTGGATCTAGATTTTGGGGTAAGACAATAATTTATAAACAAAGCAATCTTCCAATTGGAGGAATAAACCAATAATTGTTTTCTTACTTTCGCCCATCCAAGAGTAATATGATTGTGGTGGTGGTTATGATTTTATCTTGTATCGCATATGTCATATATGATATGAATGTGTGTTGTTATCACGCCGCAAACATGTCGTCGTGTTGATTCACCACCTGTGATTTCTGATTCTTCCAGATTTGCTGAGATCTGCAGTTTTCTTGGGTTGCTTTGTCGACAAAGCGCTGGTGTTTGTTGGTCGTCCTCGTCGTGAAATCCAGTTCTGTCCATAGTGATTGAATTAGGACTGTTGGGTCAAAAATGACTGTGAATTTGTTGTGGATTATCGCAGTAAATGGTTGGTGTGAGTGGATTCGATATTTACCATGTTAGCGGTTGAATTCAATCCACGCTCACAAGAATCTTAGTCTGATGCTGGTCAACCTATGCACCTCTTTCTTTTGCAATTAAGTTTTGTGCTTGTACGTGGACACACTGAATTATGTATTGGGTGTGTAGTGGTTGATTCGTTTTGGATTAAGTTTTGTGTTAGCAAACCCTTTTGGGCTGAATTTTATTTAATTTGTTTTTTGCTTATACTGGGTTAGGCTTCATGTTCCTCCGTTTTTTTCGTAATTTCTCTCTTTTTTATATATAATCTACTTAGGTTGTTGCAGATTCATTTGCACGCCATTAAAAAAATGTGGCCTTCTGTTGGGGCATAACTTCATTATTATGTACAAGTCAAAATAAGAAACCATTTGATACTTCAAATCTTGCTTCATACATCTTATTTTGGTGGTTGATTTTATTTCTATTTTCAAAATTGCTACTATAATTTTATATTGATAAAAATCAACTCAGACTAGAAAAAAATATTGAATTTGAAAAGCACTAAACTTTGTGCACATTAATATGAGACATACAAAACCTCTTTGTTTGTATTGTACCACCTTTTGTTTCACCAACAACAAAAGGTTAATCTTTGTTCAATTCTTTTCTTCACCTAAGGTGGTGACTGATTTAATATTTGAACCTCTTCTATCAATCGTGTATTTGAACCTCATCTGTCAATTACAGTGATATACAAGTCGTTTTAATTTTTAATTTAATGTGAATTGTCAATGATTGTTGGCCATGCTGGGCAAGGATCATGAATTCGAAGTTGCAAAATGCTTAACTGAGAACAAAAAAGTTCAAATATAAAGAAATTTAATTAATTGTATCCCAAAGCTCACAAGATGATCACAATTGTTGAAGAACATAAAGTATAGAACAAAAAACTTGTTCAAGAACTACAATCTTTAACGACGAATTTCAGAAATAATTCAAAATATATTTCACAAACTAATTCACCTCTTTCTTAAATCCACCAATTGCTTTTCCTAATCTTGTGTCAGCCCATAGTGCTTCAAGACCTCGTCGCCATTCTTCCTATTTATCATGAAAAAGAAAAACCAATATAGTAAGAAAGCTAAGTCCATCCTAAACTCTTTCTTATTCATTAATTCCTATATTGGCTACTCCCAAGAGTAAATTTTTTTTTTTTTTTTTTATAAAAATAAATGATATTCATTCATTCAAATTGATAGAGAACAACCATACATTGCAAATTCAAAGATGAATCTGCGAATAAACTCACAACATCCATGTTAATAACCTAGATTGATAGAGTACATATACATGCAACGTTGACGACGTAAAAGTCATTGATTGAATATGTCTTTGACCAAATTAAGTTGGACCTTCAAACAAACTCACAACATCCATGTTAATAATATAAATCGATAGAGTACATATGCCTCTAACATTGACGATGCCGAAATCATTGATTGAATCTGCACTTAATCAAAGTTTATTTTTCAACCTGAATAAAATAAACACCACATGACAAATAAAACTAAAAAATAGACCACACAAAAATGGAAAAAAGAAAAAAAAACACCACATAGATGATTAATTAAAACAAAAAAAGTCGTGCTAAGACGACAAAATCACAAAAACAAAAGAAAGATAATTAAAATATGTGAAAATTATTTATTTAACTAAAAAATAATTTGGACGGAGGTCAACTACAAAGATGTGCCTTCAATGAGAATTTTAAATTCACACCTGATAGAGTACGAATAAATCTTGAACAAGGCTTGATACCTCTTTGCTTAAACATCACAGTACCATAAACAAAGCCACAACCACTAATCCATTTCATGAGATAAAAAACCAAATATATAAATTGCTTAAAAGACAACAACACAACATTTAGAAACAACCACATATCCTAGCAATTCTTTCCGATCCAATATACTAGTTGTGATAAATCCCACAAACAGAAAATCAAAACCGCCAACACTTATTTTAGTCATCTCATCAATTACCTTGAACAAGTGTATAGCCATGTTAGATTCCTCAGCTTTCACATCATCTACCTTGAAACCTTTTATGGTTGTGCAATTTGACTTCATTATATGTTGAATGAACTGAAGTTGATTCCAGCTCTCTGCAGAGACCTTGGATTGTGTGCTTATCAACAAAAACATAAATAAAATTTATTACATTTAACTTCATTTGCATCGAACGACTTCACTTTCTTCTCTGCTGACTTATTCAACATTCTAACGTTAGAACCTTGTTCGTTCTGAACATCCCGTTTTTGGCTTCATCCACATAATACCATTCTTGAGAGTTTACCGGCTTCATTAGCACATATCGACTTCTCCGTTTTGAACCTCTCACATTGTTGCTCATTGTTGCTTAAGGTTCACACATCCCATGCATTGTTCGTTTAAAATTAAAATTTAGATTTAGGGTTATGAATTGTGTTCTTCAAGATTGAGAGTTTTCTTAAGTTGTAAAAGTTTCCATACTATTCTCAAGTAACAAGGCATTGCATCAAAATAGATTAAAATTGAGGTTTCCAAAAGATGACTAGTCTGGCAGGTTTCGCTAATGGCGAAATGTTTATGAAATTCCAGAACATTTCGCTATTAGCAAATTTCTTGAGAATTTCTGGGGATTTTCGCTAATGGCTAAATCTTCTGTGAAATTTTCGCCATTGGCCAATTATTCGCTATTAGCGAATTTCTCCTGAAAAAATTGCAAAATTTTCTTTCTTGACAGACAAAAATCTTGAATCTTTTGTACACAATTAACCCTAAACACTCAATAACATGAATTTCAGAAAGACACAAATCATGGCATGTTATAACATAAATCGAGCAACAATTTTTTAATCAAAACTAATATTTAAAACATGCATCCTTCGTCATTAAGTATACAGAATTCGCTAACAACGTATTCAACGTTGTCGGGTTACATCCATTCTTCCCTTAACTTAGGTTATAGGTCTTCTCATACTCATACGTGTCATGGCGGTTTAAGGGGACCTAAGACCGCTATACTAAGATACGGTAAACGCATCATAGTCTGAACATAACTTTTTCATGACACGATCCTAAACCGGACGATCAGGGAAATCCTAAAATCGCCAACGGTGCACTTCATGCTCTTGTCTTGCTACATAACTTATACATGGTTGCAATATATATATATATATACACACACACACACACATCAAGATCATATCATATTTCTATAGCATCTTATATTGCATAAGCTTGCACATTTGGTGACATGTCATAACTCATAAAACTTGATGCATGATTCATTTCTGTTAAATTAGGTTAGTGTTGAACAACCATGTTAATCTTGATTCATTTTATGGAGTGTATCAGGTGGAGTAACCCCGAGTACAATCCCTTACATGACCGATGAAAACCTAGCTGAGGTACATCAGACTCCCTTAGTGTCGTGTGGGCCTACCTTGCGGAGCGTGTCCCGTCCCCCTGGCGTGAACCTCTCGTATCCCCCTGGAGTGGATAAAGGAGAGACACGACACCTACATCTTGCTTATGATCTTGGTTAAACATGATAACTTAACTTAATAACTTGCTACTTAATTACCACGGGTCAGTGATCTACCCGATTATGGTAAAATACTTGCATAATTATCCTTGATTCATATGTGAAGAGATTATAATATCACCTCACGACTTAACATGCTTGATCTTGAGATTACATGGAGGGTTTTGGCTTAAACCACTAACTTGTTAACACGAGTACGTGACCTAACCGATTGACGCAAGGCACGTGCCTATTCGTTCTTAAACATGTGCGAATTGATTACAAACCAATTCACGGCTTAAACATTGTGCTTCTAAGAACAGGGCTTAACCTTGTACCTCTAAGTCTTTCTATACTTAGGGTTCTTGCTACATTCTAATTCTCGACGATCTATGTCGAGGTTCTATATTCCCTTCACTTCCTTAATTCATCGCTACCCGAGTAATGCAATTAAAACTCTCTTGTGCCATTCTTGCTATCTATGGTAAGATTGCCATGATTCATAAATCGAGATTCGATCGATGTAGCGTGCAATGAATTGATGATGTTTAGGGGTTTTATCGTTGAAATACACTGCGAGAAAAAGTATTGGACGACGCTACAGGTCCCCATACGAGCCAACAAGCCAATTAACAAAATGGGAGGTCAGCCCCATTTCGCTAATCGCGAATTCACTCTGGAAGAATTTCGCTATGAGCCAAATTTTGGCTGATAGCGAATTTCTTCGGGCCTGTAGTGCATATTTTGCATTTTCACCCCAAAATTCATCAATTCTTGATCCTGCATTGCACACTACATGTCTAGCAACATACTTAACTAATAAAATACATCATGCATGGCAATTTTAACATCTAATCAACAAGAATTGGCATTGGGTACTAAAGATTCTACTAAACTAAACTTAGCATAATACATGTTTTCTTGCTAGAATCACACAACCAAAGGTAGGTTTACACTATCTAAGAACTCACCTTAACATGATTTCTGCAATTCTTCTAGCTTCACTTCACCTTTGATCAACGCCAAACCCTAACTCTTGATACTCTTGTTCAACATGTTCCAATGCAATACCATTCCAATTCTTCATGTTTTCTTGCTTGATAAAACACCATGATCCATGCTTGATTACCAATCACAAATTTGGGAAGATCAAAGGGTTAGAGAGAGAGGTTAGGGGCGATTTTCTAGAGAGAAGGAGGAGAGAAATCTTCAACACAAAACCTAGAGAGGGAAAGTGTTGTGTAGAATGAACATTTGGTCCTCAAAACCACTTATATACTCCCTTGGTGCAATTACACAAATGTCCTCCGTCTTAAACGTGTTAATACTGACACTGATGATTTAACCTGTACTCCATTGACACTGCTTCGTGAAACATCTCTCATTGTAAGGTATTCCATGAACATTGTTCTCTGATACACCTTCTCTGATACAATTCCAATACCGACAAGTGGAATGTTACACTTTCATCCTTTAACAATTACCTTGGTTGGTTGATCATTCAATATCGATAGCGGAGATTCGACAACTCGATGACGGCAAGAGATAATATTCCAGCCATATTGTTGCTATACAGATCGATAACTTTGAGGTTAAAAAACTTGAAATCCATGTACAAAAACATGGTAGAATGTGTTGTTTGACAAACTCCAAAGCTTTCAAAGGACCCATGTGCAATCAGATTAACCAAACCCCTTGCATTTGCAGCCAAAGAAACTCAACAGAAATAACCCAACATACAAACCACTCAGTGATCTCTTAAAATCCGAAAAATGGGTCTCTAAAACATTGCTACTATTGTTATGCATTTGAACATTTTTGCATGATGTTAGAACTTGGAACAAGGTTTGTTGCTTGATGGGTTTGCTTTCTCTGCTATTTTGCAGTTAGTGTTGGTTTAGGTTCCATATTAGGGCTTCCTTTCTTCTATTGATATTACAACAAGAATATTTTGTCTCAAAAGTAAATAGCTCTGAACAAAGTTTTATTGAAACCAAAATATCACACCAATCAATGTAGCAAAAATATGTTGTCATGCTAGCATTTTACCCACACGAAAACATGATATTTAATATTTGATAATAAATGTTAAAATGATGATAAGATAGATTAAAATGATTCTAATATCTGAATGAACAACCAAATGAAAAAATATCAAACAAAAATTACTCCTTCAAAATTGAGAAGGAAGAGGATTGAAGATTTCAAATAACTGTTTCCAGAATTACCTAAAGCGCCTAACCTTTTTCTATCCAATTTTTTTTAAGTAGTCTAATGGCAAGAATTCACTTTTAAAGATGAATAAGTGGGGTGTCCGGGTTTGAACACCGACCCCTACATATAACAATGCATTGTGCACATCAACTGAGCTATGCTTACGGGGTTTTCCTATCCAATTTACTCGAAAAAATAATAGTATCAAACTTTGTCTCTGATATTTTATAATCAGGGCAAATTAGACACCAACTCAATATATCCGACTAATAATTTTAAACTACTTTAAATTGTTTAAAACTATTTAAAAATAGTAAGAATTTATCCACAACGGTGTCTCTGTCAACGAGATCCTTTATCTACTTACCTATTTATCTTATGTGTTGAGGTTTTTTTTCTTAGCTTTTAAATAAGTCACAAGAAGAAAAGAGCTTTCACGGAATTCAAATTAGAGGAGCTTCATAACAAGGTTGGCGTATTATGCACAACAAAGACTTATTGATCTCACAATGTTTGAAAGCTAGGTATTTTGCTAGGAGCAATTTCTTGATAGATTCGATTGATTATTGTTCAAGTTATACATTGAGAAAGTGCAGATTCAAAGAATGACTTTGGCATCGTCAAAGTATTTTAAAAATTTGAATATAGTCATATTTGTAGCTAGGCATAGATACTGTCATTTTATGCTATTAACATGAATGTTGTTGTGATATTGTTTACAGATTCATCCTTTTTGTTTTTAGCAATTTTGAATTTATATTCTATCAATGTAATCTATCAATTTGAAAGAATAAATATATATTTTTTTAAAAGAAAAAAGAGTACAAAGAGATTTTTCTTTATTCTTCTTATGCATAAAGAAATTGTTACCGAGTGATTCTGCCTAACATAAAAATAAATATGTAATGTGTGTGAATAAAACTATAGTGTAAATGGGATGAGTCAAATGCGTCTTGCCAAATGGTTTAATTAGTTACAAGATGGTCTAAATCAATCTTTAGTGTGACATCTTTCTATATATGGAACAAATATAAAAGTATTGTTCTTTTGTTCACTTTTTCAATAGAACACAAATAAATCAAATGGTATATCAATCAAAAGTGGAGCATTCATGAAAGAAAAAGAACTAAGTAGTATGAAGACTTGAGATGAGGTCTTTACATTTTTGGCAGCAAATGGAATCATTAGAATGGATTAGCGATTTTCAATAAGAAGGTATATTTATATGATTTATTTCAATAAAATTAAAAGATTAACTTACAGAATATTGTATTTAGTGTTATAGTCAATTTTACAAATTAAACTTAATAAATAAGTCATTTACTTCATATACTTGTATAGGAGGTTTGGCACATTTCAAATAGAAATAGAATCAACCAACAAAATAAAATTGATAAAGCAAGATTTATAGTATCAAATGTTTTCTTAATCTGTCTTATACATAATAATTATGATATGCCGAACATGAAGGCCACTTTGAGTACAAGGTAAATTTATTGGTTTATTCCTCCAATTGGAAGATTACTTCCTTTATAAACTATTGTTTTACTCAAAAATGTATGTCGTCCTACATAACCGAGCTCCTCAACCATCAGGGTGCTTGAATCAGTAGAAACTAGTATGCCTTGCCTTAGCCCAGCGAACATATATATATTTTTTCTAGCATTGATAGGACGCTCAATGTAAGGTAAGAGATAGACAGTGTAGAGTTTTATCCATGATTCCTTTATACCAAGTTCACCCAAAACTGATATATGAAAAGTATCATATTCGGCACATGCTGAGATTAAAGCAAAGAACCCATTTAATGTCAACAAGCCTTTCCATCTATATCCAACATAAAGACTGTCAATCTCTGAGGGCATGGGTGTTATAAGGAATGTCTCATTGCTTAGGTCAAAAGATAATAGATAAGATTCATATTCACTGTCGTCGCGATCTTCACCCAACCAGAAACACACTCCATCATGACACATTCCGTCTTCATTGTAATTATGAGGGACATGATTAGCCTCAAATTTCCTCCAGGAGTTACTTCGTAGGCTATATATCTCCCAAAAGAGTTTATAAGATATATCTTCTAATGATTCATCATCACTGTCACTTTCACTATCAATGTCACTATTTGGAGCATACATTACTTGTCGAATTACCTTATAATCATCACTAGTAGAATCATAACCAAAACCATGTCGAGTAATTTCAACATCCACATAGCGTGCAGACTCACAAAGGCTAGTTGGAATAACCCTAATTTCCTTAGTAGTTGGATTCCACAATACAACTCTCTTATTTGGCTCAGTGTAACTAATTAGACAAAATATCCCATTAATACTACCCGTTCCCACAACATCAAATTCAGGGTCTTCCTCTTGAAATGGATTTATCCAATCTAATTTGGTTTTATTCTCAAACCTCATGCCAGAAAGCGAATACAACACATATTTATAATCTTCGAAATTGATACGAATAAATTGAAGTTCCAAAAAAGAAGAATCGTCATAAGAAGAATGATCATGACATAAGAATTTTTTGCGGAACAAACTCATGAAATATGGGTCTTCGAACAAGAGGGTCCACGATTTACATACACATTCCATACGCTTTAATGATTTTATAGACATTTTTGACAAAATGGAGAAAGCAAGGTCATTAGGTATGTCAACGCTAACCTTTTTATTTCTCTCAACGACAAGATTTTCCATCTCCATATACTTTAGAGTTTGGACCACAATTGTAACCTGCACCGTGAAAATAAGATTGAGAAACTTGTCATATCATCGATGTTGTACAGTCAAAATCCATGAAAGGGGTAAACTGGAAATCTTCAAATTACATAAAAAAATTACACGAGTATAAACCAGAAATGATCTATAATACAAGGAAGTAAAACACTATTAACCCTAGATTAAAAATTAACAATTGATTATAACTTAAAACAACATATCAAGTTACATGTCAAACATAAGTGATCAGAATAAAAATGCATATGACTAAATTGTTTGTCCAAATTGTGTACAAAAATGCAATACTTGAAGTCAAAATACAAATAGAGAACAATTGAAGACAAAAAATTTCCCTACCAAGTAAATCTCAAGTTATCAGATCGGTGGTACCAGGTAAACCTACAAACATCAATTTCATGGATAACCCAATTATCAGACCGACAATACAAAAGAAAGCAAGGATCTGACAGGAAAAGCGACTAAAGAACTTGAATCATTGGAGAAGGGAGGGTGAGCGAATGAAAGAATCTATCTGAAAAGAAAAAAATAGCGGTGGGTTTGGGTGAAACGAACCAGAAATGAAGATGAATCGGTTGGTTAGAAGGAATTTGTCTGTTTTAGGGGGAAAAAAATGTAAAAGTGAATTGAATTTTTTAGGGTTTGTGGTGGAAAAGTGATAGGAAACTATGTGAGAGGGAATATTTTTATATTGGCAAACTTGAGAAGGAACTCAGGCTGTTTAACCTAAAAAGATGAATTTTCTAGTAGTAATTATTATGTAATATGTTTATATAATTGAGAATCAACTCAAAAGATATTTGTATCCAAATAAATAAAGATCATACAAGATTTGTATATTTATTTTGTATAAATTTCATTAAGTACATTATTATTTATCAATTTTCTTTTATCTTTGTCACAATTTATATTTCTTCTTAAATGCTTTTGATTTTTTATAAATTCATTAAGTTTCATTTATTTTAAAGGACTAAAAGTTGTTTTTGTTTTTCTCATGCTCTAACTCATATTTCATGTTTTTTTGCTAGTGAGTAAAATGAGACTATATTCACACGTTTTAATTATAAAGTAATGAGGAATCTGAGCTTTAAACTTCGACCCTTACAAATAATATCTCTAGCTATCAAATGAGCTGCAATTAAAGGACGGTTAGAATGAGACTTTTTTTTTTTGGTACAAGACTAGAATGAAACTTTCCAAAAAACAAGAAAAAAATATTCATGAAATGATGCCACGAGAAATGAACTTCCACCTTTTATCTTCGTCACACCAATAGTGGTACCCTCCTTGCCTCTCGTAGCCTAGGTACATCATTAACAAAGAATCACTTGAGTATCATTCTTACCTTTAATGTAGGGCTGGACAAGAATTTACAAACTGGCCCAAACCGTTCGGCCAGGTAAGCCCGAAAGCATTCGGTTCGGGCGGGCAATCGGGTCACATGGGTTAGAAATAACTGGATTGTATTGGTTAGATACAGTCGGTTTCGGGTGGGCAAAACCAAACCACCGGTACCCATACCCGACCGAGATAATAAGTATTTAATATTTTTTTCCTTCCAAAACACTATCATTTGACATATTAGAGTTAGCAAAACCCTCTTCTCATTCTCACACCATCTCTCTCTCTCTCAAGAACATCAACCGCCTCTCTCACTTCTCAACCCAAATAACCTTGTTTTTATTCATCTCTTCTGCTCTCACTGACATCTCGTTCCTCTCTTCTCTCATACTTAATTATATTATCCACCTCTCTTCATCTTTTTAGTAGCTAATCCATATTTGTTCAACATGCAAAGGTCCAAATTCCATACCAGTTTTGGTTGTAGCTTTAAGCGGCCAAAGCCATTTTGTAAAAGAAGAAACAATATTGGATAGAAACCCATAAACAAGTTCTGAAATGAAGAAAAAAGAAATGAGAGAAAGATGATAACTTAAAAGAAATGGAAGCGAATACTAATAAAATCCAGAATTTGTTCATCTCTATTCTTTAATTTTTGTTGGTCTCTTCATGTGATGTTGTAACTATGAAATATTCTTTCTATTAGATTTAATAAAATCCAGAATTAAATGACATCCAAATTTGAGACGGATGTATTTAAAATTTGTGTCTCAAATCAAATAGTAATTTTTATCTAAGTTTAAAAAGCTTTAGTTTTTCCTGTGATGTAGTTCTTATGTTATGTGGAGAAAAAGTGAAAAGCTTTTTATTTTTATTTGTTATCATTGTTCTGTTTTCGTGTCTGGGCCAAACCGTTCCAATCCACCCGCATCCACCGACAATCCGCCTTAAGCGAACCGAGAAAACCGATAATACCAAACGGGCGGAATTTGGTGAGATTTTCTCACCCACGGTTGCCCGACAAATCATATTTTTCGGTCCGACGTCGACCGAACCCGACCGTTGTCCAGCCCTACTTTAAATGGATAGGTAACTCGTCTTAATATGTCTCATCACAAAATTATGCACAACACATACATCACGAATGTCACCTTATAATACATCTCAATTGAATATTTTTTCTTATACTAATAACTAAATTCTAATCCTTATGAAAATATCAAATACCTATTCCATTCTCAACTACTTTGTACTTTTAATTACTTTCTATGATTGAACTCCATCTAGAAAAAGAAACTTAATACAGAATAATAGAAGTTCTACCTCTACAATGGTTTCACTGAAATGCTATCAAGTGAAAAAAATTACACTACATCAATTTTGAATGTAGGCCTCACCTTGAAAATCGTAGCTAGAACAAATAAAATTGTCGCTTAAAGCTTAGGCCAAGGTTTGGCCACACTTTATGAAGTGTGGTATATGCGGTTGTGGCCTATTCTTTGTGGCCATAGTTTTTTACCTTAGCCTATGATGCGGTATCAAAAGTAAGTATATTTTGTATCGTTTGCACAGGGACTAGTGCGATATTTGTAGGTCGTTTAACAATTGTTATCTTTTCAAATTAAGGGTTTGTAAATTGTTTGTTTCTAAAACTAATCGAACTATAATCCGATAATTATAATGGAGTTAAACAGATAGATAAAACTGTTGGGATTAGACTTCATTGACCAAACCTCACATATATTCTCTTGATCAATCATATAGACTTTAGCTATTACTCAATATTATCACGTATCACTCGACAAGCATCGTTTATGTCTAAATAATGTCGTGAGTTCAATCGTAATGTTTAATCGACGATTTCTCAACCTATTAAACAATACAATAGCATTAAGACTTGATACTTAAAGTGATTATCAAAACCTAAATCAATTTCTAGTATTTAGGATTTAATAGATGATTATCCTATGTCTAGATTCAAAAAGCATTTCTCAATAACAATTCAAATCAAGAATTAAACAAAATGAACAAGGATAACATTTGTCATGGTAGCGTTTCAAAAGTTAGAAGAAAAGAGTGAAAGTAACATCAAGATGAAGATTTCTCAAACACTCTGGTTGAATCCACCTTGACTTGATTGTCTCCTTTCACCTCTGTCTCTCTCTAAAAATGTATGATCTATCAGCTGGAAATGAATGGATGGCTTTTATACAATTTTTGAAAAGTGACTGGTCACCGAGCAACCGCAGGCTCGCCATGAAGAGCGAGGATTTCTTCACCATTGAGTTTTTGTCACGTCAGCAAAGTGATCAGAAAACGCTTTTGCTCACCATGGCGAGGGTCAGGCTCGTTGGGCCTCGCCCTGTTTTGATGGAAATATGTGCTCTCACTTTTGGTACGCCTTGCCTTCGCCTTAGGCTCGCTATGGTGAGCCTTCTCGCCATGGCCTCGCCTTGAGCTCGCTTGGCCATGCCCTAGGAATCAGGATTTGGGGACTTACTGCTTATGTTCGCTTTGCTCTCGCCTCAAGCTCGCCATGGCGATCCTAACTTATAACTTTTTCTTCTTTCTTTGCTCTTTAAATGTCCTAGCAAGCAAATTCCTAAACAAAAGGTTGAAGTAAGATATAAAAAGCATAAAATGACAATTATTCATTATTTTTGAGCTTTTTTATTAGATAACTTGTAAAAAAGTAATTAAAGTGCCTTAAATACATATAATATTTAACTGATTTCTGGCACTTACCGGCCCATAAAATTAGAAAATATGTTGCTTAAGATACGACAATAGGACACGATTTTATGGTTTAGTATAAACCACAGTGTTTTGGATTTGGTCTACGCTGCGGTTTCACAACGGTGCGCCTAAACAATATATTGTGGCACAATTTTCCGTGCTTTGTTTAGGCTATTGTTTTGTACCTTTTGATTGTACGTCAGGCCACGGTTTTATTTCTATTATTATTTTAGACTGCAAATTTTTATTTTTGTTTAGAAAGAATATACAACACAATTCAATCTAAGGCTACAGATTTGTAAGCCTTGCATTTGCTAATGTTGCTTAAATTAAATAAATAAACAATCATTAAAATAAAAGAACATAAATTAACATAATAATATATTAAAATATATTCTTTCAAAAATAAAAATTAAGATATATCTTTATTCTTCTTGATGATAATAATCGGGTCTAAACTGTAACAAAAAATATTATGTTAGCAAAAATAAAACAAAAAAAAAATGATGTAATAAAGGTGATAGATTTTTAGCAAGTGTGCTAAAAATGCGTCGAAGTAATAAAATTTATAAGATTTGTCTCCACAGGGACTGTTTCAATTTCTACTCGGAAATAATTTTATTATTAAGGATGTATTCAAATGGGGAGTTTCCTTAGGCAGTTGATTTGGTTTAACTTGCATAAATTAAATAAAAGCTTGTAAAAAGATTGGTAAAGACAATTGGGAAAATAGATCAGGTCTTTCGAATCCTCTTGTTATACATGTTTGGTAAACTGCATCTATCCCTTATAATATTCCACTAGTTTTACGATGATTAACAAAATTAGCTCTCACCAATCCCTTGTGTCATAGTTCTATTCGTAGACCACAATTCTATAATCCCTTAAGTGAACTAGTATTCCTTGAAGGTTTTTGCAAACGTTAATCTAATATCACAATTAAACCATCATCTATTCCTAGTCTGACTTGTTTAATTGAACAGTTAAATTAGATCCAAGTTTAAAAGATATGGTTAGTAGTCATTCAATCTTTAAAATCATCCTACATGTGAGCAGTATATTAAAAAGACTGCACACAAATTAAACAGAATAAAACTAGATTTACATTATCATAAATAGTGTTTCACAAACAGATCAAACAAATTCATCTCAAATATAATCAAAGAGAAATTAACTAAACATAAAGATACAAATAAATGCATGGAAAACAAAATTAACCATGAGACCATTCGTGAGCTTTATTTTCCCTTGCTATTTTCCCTTCTTGCTATTTTCCCTTTATGCTTGTATCAAAACGTGATTCCCACTATGCGGCCTCCTCTCTCTCGCGATGCGTGATTCCTATCTTCCAAAATTGTTCCTTGGCTCTAATGCACTTATATTTTTATGCTAATAGGTCAATGAAACCTAATTCTCCCACTTCTTTCTTCGGGTCAGTAACAACACTAGGATTAGAAGCCCACTTATTCTTTTACTAGCCAACAATCAAAGAATATCATGCTTGCTCTTGTTTGATCATGTGACAAATAATAATAGTGATAATACACATAATTGTCCTAATAAATGAAAAACTAGAATTTATTCAAATTGACTCTAAATTAAACACTACACTAATAATAATAAACTAAAAACTTAATTAAAAAGACCTTAAAAATATGGTATGACAAACTATCATCAAAAGGCACGAATGTGTTTAATTCTTACAAATCATAATGATCATTCTCTTCTTCTGATTCCTTTACAACAGGTGGAGGCTTTTCAACTATTGTTGTTTGGAATATCTTCTCTAATCCAATTATGTTCATTGTCATTACTTGATGTATTTAGATATTGATTATCATTAAATGGATCATTATGACTTCCTTCTTGTTGTTTTTGGATTTCTAAACTGTTATATTTGGATTTCCAAATTCTAATATCTATATCTAATATCTACCGAAGTTGTTACTAGGTTGAGTCACGACCAGGTCGCTCTCTTTAAGACGTTTCGTGGCACTATCCAAAATTGTGCAAGGAAGACTATCAACCACGCCGCCTCCAGGATAAAACAAGCCCAGCTACAACTGTTTGATTAACTACTGCAGTGTAGAAAACCGTTCGAGAATTACACCTTCAATATGGTACTAAGACCATTCTTTTAATACTGAAACCACTTTAATATGGTACTGTTACCACTCTATTATGGTGCTGAGACCACTCAAATATGGTGTTACCACCATTCTAATTATTAACTTCTCCAACTATGATACTATGATCACTCAAATATGGTTTTACACCATTCTAACGTATAACTTCTTCAAGAATCAAAGAAGAATATATTTTAAGATCAATCATAATTTTGAAGGGACATTATATCGAAAAAGGGACTATGATCTTAAATCCTTATTTATTCCGAAGGACATAAAAATATCGAAGGGATTATGAACTTAATACCATTCTTAATTCCGAAGAGACCGAAAAGGGACTATGGTCTTAAGAACACTCTTAATTCCGAAGGGACAGAAAAAGGAGATGAGGAGAAGAAAGACTCGTCAACACAAGTCAAGAAAGGGAGAAGAGAGAAAGAGTTCCCGACAACTCAATGAAACTCTTTGATGTGTTTTGAACTGAGTAGAGTCCTCTATTTATATAGAGATTATGTAACTGTTTTAGCCAAAATTGCGGCAGCAGTTACTCTAACGGATAAGATCAAAATAAAACTTATCCATTAATCAATTCAACAAGACTAGTGGATAATATCAAAAAGAAACAAATCCACAAAAGTGGAGGAAACAAACTCATTGGATTTGAATGAAGGATATTCACGAATAAAAATAATAATTACTATTATTTTTATCATTCTCAAGTATTTAATTAAATACCGCAATTTAAACACTACTAATGTGTGTGTTCTATTTTATGTGGGACCCCCACACTTTTTTTTTTAATTCACACAACATTAGATCAAAGTAAAATTACTTGGTGTTTAATCTTCCAATATCATACCAATATTCCAACAATCCCCCACTTGAATTTAAAAAATGGTTTCAATAATAACGTCAAAACGTTTCTATAAGGTTGCTAATAAACAAAGGTGTCGCCTACAACTTGAACCTTTGCATAGCAGATAAAATTCTGATTTAACAAGAGTTGCTTACAGCATTGAACTCTATCTCAAACATAGAATCCGCACACAAACTTTTTCCTAAGGTGTATTCTAAAAGCCCGTGCGTTTTTGGCCCTGCACGTCTATCCCAGTTTTAACGAACGCTCTAGGTATTCTGCCCCGAATACCATAGGAACCGGCCTCAGTTCCACATTCTTATAGGTGAGTCTATCAAGAGGACTCCTGTAGCTATGTAGTCCACTCAACATAGAGTATATATCTCATTAAGAGTTTCTATTATCTCATCCTTCTATCGCTGCAGGATTCATGCTTTCTTAATTTTCTCATAGCATGTTCTATCACTCATGACTTGTTATTACCTATTGAACCTATTTCTTGGGATCTCCAGTCATGTAGGTCGGGTTACCATCACTTGTGACCTTTGGGCATTAGTCTCATCCTATTGGATGTGTTTAGACTTTCTTTCTAGTAATTCCTTTCGTCAAAGGATTGACTAATTCTTCATAAGTACGTGCACGATATACTTTATCCGTTCCTTTTAGAGCTCTAATTATTTTGTGTTCGTGCCTTAATTATCGTCTCTCACCATTGTGGTAACGATTCTCAATTTTGTAATAGCTGCAGACTATGACAATAAATTAACACTTTGGACAACGGTTTCACCAACTAAGGGTTCTCAGCTAGCAAGAATCTTATCAACTTGCTTCTTCACTAGTTTTCTCTAGTGTTCTCATCCCAGATACATTCCATAGTGGACTGAGTCAATATCATTTGTTTCAACAAACAACTCCTCTAGTGATGCTCAATGTGTAGCCACTGGTCGCCAAATACTCATATGAAGGATGTTCTATTTGTATCTTGTACCATTCAAGTACAATAATTTACTCCTCATAATTTAATCTTAGAGTCATAGTATTCTTAAGGTACCTCATGACTCTTTCAATAGCATGACAATGCTTCTCATTCGTCTACTAGTAAACTTGCACAAGAGTTTCACGACATCAGCAATGTCGAGTCTAATACATTCAATGGCTTACCTAAGGACTGCCAATGATGCTCGCATATTCTGTTTGTTTAAATCCATCTCAAGTGTTCTTACACTTGGATCATAATATATGCTTGCAAGTTTACGCTCAAATAATAAAATTTCCTTAAGATCTTCTCAACTTTGTGAGTTTCATCAAAAAGTTCTTCCTTTTTGATCTAGTAATCTTGAAACCAAGAATTTACGTCATCTTTGTCTAGGTCTTTCTTATCAATGTTGTTTGATAAACAATGATTTCACATAACTCATAACATGAATCTTTAAGCCAAATATGAGCAAGTCGTCTTCATAGAGACATATGATCGTGCAAATATTATTTGTCACTTTCATTCACTTTATACTCATTCGATAGTATTATAATGTCAAATTTTTCATGTCATTCCTCAAGAGTTTATTTTAGACCTCACAAAGAATTATCTAACTTACATACCTTATTTTCTTGTCCATGAATCACAAAAAATTTCAGGTTGTTCCATATAGATTTCTTCTTCTAGTTCACCATAAAAAATGCAACTTTCACATCCATTTGGAGTACTATCGAGTTATAAACGGCGGCTAAAGGGACTAGTACTCTTATGAATATGACTCTAGTGACTGGTGAAAGAGTATCGAAGAAGTCTATATTTTTTCTCTGTCTAAAACCTTTGACTACAAGGAGAGCCTTGTATTCATCAACCGTACCATCATGTTTTAGTTTCTTTTTCCAAAATCCAAATACAACCGATTGGTTTTGCAACAATAAGGCAAGTCAATCAAGTGTCATGTTTTGTTAGACTCTAGAAAATCCATTTCATCGTTTATTGCTTCTTTTCAAAAGTTAACATCCAATGAAGACAAAGCTTCTTTAAGGCTTAATGGATCTTCTTCCAATGTATAAACCATAAGGTCCATACTCTTTAGCAATTCTTGATTTCTTACCTCCTCGAGGTTCTATAACATCTTGTACGATGTTTTCATAACTATTTCTGATTACTGGAATGTGATCAGATATAGTGCCCCCATTAGTTCTTAATTTTTAAAATGGAATTTATTTTGCCCCCACTAATGTTGTGATCCTACTAGTGCCCCCACTATTCTTTATTTAAAGGGGTAAATATTTACATAGAAATTGACATCTTTTAATTTTATGATCACTTTAACATTTAGGTCATAAAACCTACAAGCTTCCCTAATTATAACATACCTAATGAATACACATTCATAGGCTCTACTAGTGAGTTCAACTTTCTTGGGGTCCAGAATCCAAATATAGTTTAGACAATCCCAAGTTCAAAAATAAGACAAGTTGGATTGTCCTTTCTTCAAAATTTCTTAAATAGAGTTTTTGTTCTTAGACTTGGGTACTCTATCCAACATAATTTTCAATTCTCGTTATTGAAATTGAACATATCAAGTGTATCAATTTTATTTTCAAAATTTACAGTCATCAATAAATATGATAAAATATTATTTTATCATTTCTAATTTATGTGCCACCAAGTTCGCACATGTCATAATTTATTAAGTTTAGGGATTCAAATTCTCTAAACACTTATTTATATGAACTTTTGGTTCATATATCTTGACTGCAAAAAATAAAAATTCTCTATTCATATAACTTTGGAATTAAGTCCAAGTTACTCAAGTTTAAAATTAAACGCTTGTTCACATGATAAATTTTGATATGTCAAATATTAAAATCACACAACTAATAAAATAGAAGGAGAATTATAATTTTGAACATACCATCAAAGACGCAGTCTTTTCCCACAAGAATGCATGGTGCACAAGTATTTCTTTAAGTCTGAGTTAACTCAGTCTTATTCAATAGAAATCTAAAATTCAGATTCTTTCTTAATTTTATACGAAACATTTGGAACAAATATTTCATATAATTTCTAGTTAAAAACAAAATTCTGTGTGGTTCATTATTTTCAATGATCATATCGTTCCAACTGTTCCACGGTACATTCCAATTGTTCTATAAAGAAGCTTTTGTTCAGAGCATGACCGACCTACTTTAGATAATTTGTTTCTTATCATGATGATTATATATAAACTTTACATAACCATTTCATGTCACTGATTCAAAAGAAAACAACACGTAAGGATGTGTTGCATCCGAAAAAACTTTTGAGTTCATCAAAATAAAATAGCAACCTCACATTATTTTATTTTCCAATCCAAACCTTTTCTTATGTTTTGTAACAAACTTGTATGCTTTATCATTATCAATGATAATCCTAATCTTTTTTAGTGTTGTTATAACAGCAAGCACTTCATCGTTTCAGTCGAAAAGAATGTATTTCTATAGCTTGATTTATCCGTCTTGTATTTAGGGGTAACTGAACCTCAATAAGTAACTTCTTCGGTAGACATAGCAAATCGAAACGTCTTAAAATTGTTGTTTTTGGATTTCCAAACTGTTATATTTGGATTTCCAAATTCTATTATCTATATCTAATATCTACCGAAGTTGTTACTAGGTTGAGTCACGACCAAGTCGCTCTCTTTAAGACGTTTCGTGGCACTACCCAAAATTGTCCAAGGAAGACTATCAACCACGCCGCCTCCAGGATAAAACAAGCCCAGCTACAACTGTTCGATTAACTACTGCACTGTAGAAAAGTGTTCGAGAATTACACCTTCAATATGGTACTAAGACCATTCTTTTAATACTGAAACCACTTTAATATGGTACTGTTACCACTCTATTATGGTGCTGAGACCACTCAAATATGGTGTTACCACCATTATAATTATTAACTTCTCCAACTATGATACTATGATCACTCAAATATGGTTTTACACCATTCTAACGTATAACTTCTTCAAGAATCGAAGAAGAATATATTTTAAGATCAATCATAATTTTGAAGGGACATTATATCGAAAAAGGGACTATGATCTTAAATCCTTATTTATTCCGAAGGACATAAAAATATCGAAGGGATTATGAACTTAAGACCATTCTTAATTCCGAAGGGACATTAACCGAAAAGGGACTATGGTCTTAAGAACACTCTTAATTCCGAAAGGACAGAAAAAAGAGATGAGGAGAAGAAAGACTCGTCAACACAAGTCAAGAAAGGGAGAAGAGAGAAAGAGTTCCCAACAACTCAATGAAACTCTTTGGTGTGTTTTTTAATTGAGTAGAGTCCTCTATTTATATAGAGATTATGTAACTGTTTTAGCAAAAATTGCGGCAGCAGTTACTCTAACGGATAAGATCAAAATAAAACTTATCCATTAATCAATTCAACAAGACTAGTGGATAATATCAAAAAGAAACAAATCCACAAAAGTGGAGGAAACAAACTCATTGGATTTGAATGAAGGATATTCACGAATAAAAATAATAATTACTATTATTTTTATCATTATTAAGTATTTAATTAAATACCGCAATTTAAACACTACTAATGTGTGTGTTCTATTTTATGTGGGACCCCCACACTTTATTTTTTTAATTCACACAACATTAGATCAAAGTAAAATTACATGGTGTTTAATCTTCCAATATCATACCAATGTTCCAACACTTCTTGAGTGTCATTTGATTGGTCACCCATGTTAAAAAAATATCTTGCAACAATCTTCATAACATAATGTTTGTTTTCATTGGAGCGATCTTGGACATAAAAACATTGGTGGACTTGAGAAGCTAGGAAAAATGTCTCATTTTGGCAACACTTTTTTATTTATTTATAGAGATTTACACTAATAAGCGCATATTTTTCATCTTTAGCCTCAAACCAATCACACTTAAACAACACAAACATGAGTTGACCATAATAGTCTAACTCAATTATGTCATTAATTGTTTCATAGTAAGTGACGAGATCTGTCTTAGGATTTTCATCCTTAGAGCTTGCAAAACTTTCAGTTAAAAAAACCAAAGTTACACCCAAATTTTGAGTTTTGCGTCTTGCATCTTGGTTCATAGTGTGAAATCAATAGCCATTGATAACATACCCTGAAAACCTCTTTGCGACAGTGTTTGGACCTCTAGATAATGCTTTGAGGAGAAACGACGAATAATTTTTCAAGGCTCGAATTTTGAACAACTCACTAAAATCTCGACTTTGCCTTTTGGCCTCGATACAATTTCCTTGCTTATTACGGCTATTAACACAATGAT
Organism: Medicago arabica; assembly: GCA_946800305.1. Taxonomy (NCBI): domain Eukaryota; kingdom Viridiplantae; phylum Streptophyta; class Magnoliopsida; order Fabales; family Fabaceae; genus Medicago; species Medicago arabica. The sequence goes on from OX326969.1 coordinate 6,666,376, forward strand.
CATGCTCTCTACAAAGGTAACAATAGTCTTTGTTAAAATAATTCTAAAGTATGTTTTGTATACAAATAAAGGAAAAACAATAAACTTGGGCTTGGGCTTTTGATGTTGAGTCTATTGAAAATAAATCATCGTACGTTATCATAAGAAGAATGTTGTTCACAATACGTTTGGCTGCAAAACACTAGTAATTTACCAATATAAACCCATCGACAGTTAACTGTCGATGAATTTTAATCGGTGGTAGTTAACTGTCAATGAACATTTACGTCTTTTTCTAGTGTGTTTCAGCCTTTATAGATGTGTATACATCAATTTTCTTATCATAAAGTATGTTTTGTATACAAATAGAACAACTAGTATTTGAAAAGAAATCATTTGAGACAACTTTGCAAGAATCACCGATATCATAATTTCTAGATGGTATATTAAGCCTTGTCTCTACATTTCTATGCAAATATCTTGAGCAAAAAGTCAAAGCTTCTTCAGCCAAATATCCCTCAACAGTAGAACCTTATAGATGAGCTATATTAGGAACATAACTCTCCAACTTACACAAGTATCTCTATGGGATACATCCATTGGAATAGAACCGGACCGCCCATTCTGACATCATGGATAAGATGAATGGGAAAATGAACCATTATATCAAAAACACTTTGAGGAAAAATCAGCTCTGATAGACAGAATTTTTGTACTCTCTCCTTTTATGTAATACAAATCTTGCCCTTTGATAACCTTCTGACACAGAGCGGAAAAAGGACGCAAGCTGAATTAGAGGTGCAGCCACCGCATTAGGCAATGTGCTTTTTATTGAACTTGTAATAAATAGTGTAACATGAAATGAGCATCATGACTCTTCTAACCAGATATCTTTTTTATCACCCACATGTACACCTTTAGAAATGTTAGAAGCACTCACATCTGGTAATTTGGTAGCCTTTAAAACACCGCAAAAAGTAGACTTCTCTTGAGCATTCATTGAATGGTGCCTTTGCAATCCTTGCCTGACCTCGACTAACCACTACTGTTAAAAAATATGATGGTGGTGAAGATGATGAAAATACGAAGATAAAAAATGAAAATTTCTGTTTTTCCAAGTTTTTAACAATAAAAATCATTTAGAACAAAAATTATTAAATAATCGTACATGGCAAGCCACCTCAACGTTTTTTTAATTAAAAAAAAATAAGAAAAGGACTAATTTGTATTTGTTTTAACAATTTAAGGATTTGAACATGACAAAGAAAAATATAAGATAAATTATTCGAAAGTTATAAATAAATAAGATAAATAATTTGGACGGGACAAAAAAAGATAAATGACTTAAGTCACTACTAAAAAACTGTGTTTAGCGTCGGCCTAAAACCCACTCTAACAAGGTAAAAACTGACGCTAACATAGACTTAGCGTCGGGGTCGGGTGCTGGCTAAAAAAGTCAAGCTACTGTGTAGAGTCGGCTTCTGGCCACCAAGGCTAAGATAGTGGAAGCAACACAAAGTATAATCCTGACTCTACAATGAGACGAGGCTAATAATTTCAAAGAAAAGTCAACTAAATCATGTAGAATCACCCATAGCGACGCTAAATGATTAATTTAGAGTCGGACTGACAAACGCTAGATTGAAAGTTTTTTTTCTTCAAATTTTTGCTTCTAAACTTCGGGTCATATTTGAGCTCTAATGTATTTCTTTGATTGATTTTCTGAATTATTAGCATATTTACCCTCGCACGCTTTTCAGACCATAACTTGGGCTGCGACAATGGAATGAAGCATACGAGTACATCAAATAATTTCATACATCACATAATTTCTTCAAAAATTCTTTACATTCTAAACACAAGAAACTACAATTTTAAGAATATGTCAAGTATTAAAAAAAGATTCATGTTAAATATGGAAAATGTTATATATACCTCATAAATGGTAGCGATACACTTTGTGTTCTTCCTCACAAATGGTAGCAAGACACTTTGTGTTGATTTGAAAATTACGACAGAGCTTTGAAATGATTACTGGGGCGAGTCATGACCAGGTCGCTTTCTTTAAGACGTTTCACGGCACTACCTGAAATGTGCAAGGTAGACTATCAACCGTGCGTCTCCAGGATAAAACAGCCCAGATTATTTTTCTGTACGATTAAAGGCTGCACTGCCCAGAATCGGTCGAGAATAACACCTCTGAGAATATGGTTTAGAAAACCACTCGAGAAAAAACCAAAGGAGGAAAAGAACGATTCGTCAACACAAATCGCGGGAGATGAGAAGGGGGGAAAACCAGAGAAGAGCGTTCGATTCTCGGTTTTGGAGTGAAGAATGAGGATCCCGAGCTCTCTATTTATAGAGGGGATTCGACCTCGCCGACCCGCTCGCGCAAGCCCACGCTCCAGTAACGGTAACCCACGAGGCGGAAACGTGCGGAAGCGTGTCGAAACGTGGATGCGCGTGTGGAGAACGTGGAGGCGTGTGGAAAGCGTGTGCCGGACTCGGTCTTTGCTTGCAGGATTCTCGGAGCAAGAAAAAAAAGAAAAATAATATTTATTTTCTGAGCACCAAAAAATATTCTTTTACGGCCCAGGCCCAAACCCAAGCCCGGTCGGCGGCGGCGTCGTCGCGCGTGTTATAATTTTTTGGCATTAGCTCACTCCGTTCACAAAAGTGTGTACCCCAAGGGCACACCCTTGGAGGTGATATCCCACATATATAAACACTACTAGAGTGTGTGATCTACCCAATGTGGGACATAGAATTTTCAATTCACACTTAACACTAGTTTCTCCACTTGTGTTTACATTTCAAACTTCACAAACTCACTAGTAAACTCACTAGTGTTCCAACAATCCCCCACTTGAATTCAAAATTGGTTTTACAGATTACGTTTTAAACGTTTCCTAAAGATTGCTAGTAAGCAAAGGTGTGTTTAACACTTGAACCTTTGCATAGTGAGTAGTATTCCGATTAACAAGAGTTGCTTACAACATTGAACTCTATCTCAGACATAGAACTCACACACAACCTTTTCTTAGGTGTTTTCTAAAAGCCCGTGCGTTTAAGGCCTTGCACGTCTATCCCAGTTTTAACGAATGGTCTAGGAATTCTGCCTCGAAATTTCATAAGAACCGGCCTCAGTTCTACATACGTATAGGTGAGTCTATCAGAAGTACTCCCGTAGCTATGTACTCCACTCCATAAGGAGTATAGATCTCATTAAGAGTTTCTATTATCTCAACCTTCTGTCACTGCAGGATCATGCATTCTCATAGCATGTTCTATCACTTGTGACTTGTTGTTACCCATTGAACCTAGTTCTTGGGATCTCCAGTCATTTAGGTCGGGTTGCCATCACTTATGATCAATAGGCATTAGTTAGTCCCATCCTGATGGATGTATTTGCGACTTTCTCTCTGTTTAGTCCTTTCGTCAAAGGATCAGCTAAGTTTTCATTTGTTCGTACGAAATCTACTCTTACCGTTCCATTCGAAAGATATTCTCTTATCGTGCTGTGTTTTCGTCTTATCTGTCGTCTCTTACCATTGTAGTAACGATTCTCAATCTTTGCGATAGCCGCGGTACTATCACAATGAATCAACACAGCAGGTAACGGTCTCTCCCATAAAGGGATTTCAGATAGCAAGCATCTTAGCCAACTTGCTTCTTCACTAGCAGCAGCTAGTGCTATCATCTCAGATTCCATTGTGGATTGAGCCATAATGGTCTGTTTCTTGGATTTCCAAGAAACAGCTCCTCCAGCAATGGTAAATATATACCCACTGGTCGCTTTGGAATCATATGATAAGGTGTTCCAATCTGCGTCACTATATTCTTCAAGCACTGCAGGATACCTCTGATAATGCAGTCCTAGGGTCATGGTCTTCTTCAAGTATCTCATGACTCTTTCGATAGCTTGCCAATGCTCCATGCTTGGCCTGCTAGTAAACTTGCATAGTAATCCCACGGCGTAGCCGATGTCGGGTCTAGTACAATCAGTGGCATATCTGAGACTGCCAATGATGCTCGCATATTCAGATTGTCTTACACTGTCTCCAGTGTTCTTAAATAGCTTCACACTTGGGTCACAAGGTGTGCTCGCAGGTTTACAATCGAAGTAATTATATTTCCTTAAGATCTTCTCAACGTAGTGAGATTGATTCAAGGAGATTCCATTATCAGTTCTAGTAATCTTGATTCCAAGAATTACATCTGCTTCACCTAGATCTTTCATATCAAAGTGGTTGCACAGCAAAGTTTTCACTTCTTTAATGACGTTGAGGTTCGAACCAAATATGAGTAAGTCGTCTACGTATAGACATATGATCGTGCAAGTGTTATTTCCGTATTTGTAATAAATACACTTGTCGCTTTCATTCACCTTATACTCATTCTCAATCATTAGGTTGTCGAATTTCTCATGCCATTGTTTCAGTGCTTGTTTTAAACCATACAAAGATTTGTCCAACTTACAAACTTTGTTTTCCTGTCCATGGACTACAAAACCTTCTGGTTGATCCATGTAGATTTCTTCTTCTAATTCACCGTTTAAAAAAGCAGTTTTTACGTCCATTTGGTGTACTATCAAATTGTGGATGGCCGCCAAAGAGATTAGTACCCTAATGGATGTGATTCTAGTAACAGGTGAATAAGTATCAAAGAAATCTACATTTTCTCTTTGTCTAAAACCTTTGGCTACAAGGCGTGCCTTGTATTTGTCGATTGACCCGTCAGGTTTTAGTTTCTTTTTCAGAATCCACTTACACCCTATTGTCTTGCTTCCAGGAGGCAAGTCAGTTAGGTGCCAGGTTTCGTTGGACATTAGAGAATCCATTTCATCATTTATAGCTTCTTGCCATAAGTCAGCGTCAATTGAAGACAAAGCTTCCTTGATGCTTGATGGATCCTCCTCTATTGTATATGCCACATAGTCGGGGCCATAATCTTTAGCTATTCTTGCTCTCTTACCTCTACGAGGTTCTATAACATCTCTTTCGATGTTTTCATTGCTTGTTCTAATTTCAGAAGGTTGATCAAGAGTTGAGTTAATGGTACCCCCACTATTACCCCCACTGTCTCCTGACATAAAGGGAAATTTATTTTCAAAGAAGTCAGCATCATTTGATTCTAGGATCATTTTAGATTTCAGGTCGTAAAACCTATAGGCTTTACTGTTTAAGGCATACCCAATGAATACACATTCATAGGCTCTACTTGCTAGTTTAAATCTTTTGGGGTCTGATTTTCTTACATAGGCAAGGCTGCCCCATGTTCTAAAATAAGACAAGTTTGGTTGTCTTTTCTTCAAAATTTCATAAGGAGAAGTTTTGTTCTTAGTTTTGGGTACTCTGTTTAGCACATAGCAAACAGTCAATAAAATTTCTCCCCACCAGTGAGGTGCTGCTCCGGAATTAAGCATGGTTGCAACTACTAATTCGGTAAGCGTTCTATTTTTTCTTTCCGCTTTACCGTTCATTTCTGGAGAATAAGGAGCAGTTGTTTCATGAATAATTCCGAGTTCTTTATAATACTCATTGAATGTATGCGATCCGTATTCAGTACCTCTGTCACTTCTAAAACGCTTGATTCTAATATTGAATTGATTTTCAATTTCTTTTACATACTGTTTAAACATTTCAAGCGCTTCATTTTTATTTCGCATTAAATACACATGTGTGTAATCGGAGCAGTCATCTATAAAAGTGATGAAATATCTTTTTACATTTCTTGTCAAGTTACCGTCTAATTCGCATAAATCAGAATGAATTAATTCAAAAGGTTCAGTTATCCTGGTTACTGATTTATGAGAACTTTTAGTTATTTTCGCTTGACTGCAATATTGACATTTTCCAAAATCGTTTAAAGATACTTTAGGTATTAAACCTAAACCGCTCATATTTGAAATAATTCTTTTATTAACGCGACAGAGTCTAGAATGCCAAATATTAAAATCACACAACATATAAGAAGAAGAAGAAATTTTATTAATATCAATGTTTAACTTAAACATGCCATCAATGGCGTACCCTTTCCCAACAAAAATACCATTCTTAGTGATGGTGTACAAATCATCCCCAATGCTTTGGACAAACCCAGCCTTATTCAAAAGAAAACCTGAAACTAAGTTCTTCCTAATCTTAGGAGTGTGTAACACATCCTTCAGTATCAGAGTCTTTCCAGAGGTGAATTTCAGCTCTATATCTCCGATTCCAGCAACATCAGTGGAGTGAGAGTCTCCCAGCAACACCTTCTGATCATCACAAGCAATATATGTTTTAAACATATCTCTGTCATAGCAGACATGGCGAGAAGCACCAGTGTCCACCCACCAGCCATCAGAACCTGCAATCATGTTAATCTCAGTAATCATAGCCATGTAGGGCTCATCAGGTGCAGCAACAATAGCCAAGTTAGCCTGTGCAGGTCGGTTGTTTTTGTTTCTGCACTTGCGTGCCATATGACCTGCCATCCCACAGTTGTAACAATTGAAAGGAGGGGCACCGTCATTCTTAGGTGGCTGATGAATCTGGGGTCTTGGATTGTTCCCAGTCTTATTCCTGTTGGAATTCTTATTCATAGGGCGGTTCTGATTCTTAAATTGTTTGCCAGTAGGCTTCAGAACAACACCTACAAATTTTTTTTTAGTGTTGTTGTTAGAAACAACATACACTTCTTCATTCTGGTCCTGCTTTCTCGCTTCTTCTTCAATACGAAGGCGAGTAATCAGACTTTCAAGAGAGAACTCCTTAGTTTTGTGTCTAAGTTGACTCTTGAAGTCCTTCCAAGCAGGAGGCAGCTTATCAATAATCACAGCAATTTGAAATTGTTCGGGGAGTTGCATCCCTTCAGCTATGATCTCGTGAGCAATTTGTTGCAGCTCATGTGATTGTGCCTCGACGGGCTTATCATCACTCATTTTGAAATTCAGATAGCGGCTCACCGCATATTTCTTAACACCTGCCTCTTCGGTGTCATATTTTTTCTGTAGTGCCTCCCATAATTGTTTGGCAGTATCACAGAGTCTATAGTAATCATACAAAGGGTTTGTGAGTCGATTAGGAATGTAATTCTTACAGAGGTAGTCAGTTTCTTTCCACAGAGCAATGTCTATGGACAGCTGTTTATCAGTTACAGCTTTCTCAGCAGAAGAAGCAGGGTCAACTGTTTTATCCTTGTCATTCGCTCCAGCAGGAGTCGAACTCGTAGGTGCCACAGGCAGGGGTTCGTTCAAAACGTAGGAAACCTTTTTAGTGGTTAAGAAAAACAACATTTTTTGTTGCCAACGTTTGAAGTGGCTGCCTGAGAACAGAAACGGTTTATTAAAATCATCAGCAGCAGTAATTTTTTCAGAACTCATCGTATCGTATTTGAAACGTCTTAAAATTGTTGATTTGAAAATTACGACAGAGCTTTGAAACAATTACTGGGGCGAGTCACGACCAGGTCGCTTTCTTTAAGACGTTTCACGGCACTACCTGAAATGTGCAAGGTAGACTATCAACCGTGCGTCTCCAGGATAAAACAGCCCAAATTCTTTTTTTGTACGATTAAAGGCTGCACTGCCCAGAATCGGTCGAGAATAACACCTCTGAGAATATGGTTTAGAAAACCACTCGAGAAAAAACCAAAGGAGGAAAAGAACGATTCGTCAACACAAATCGCGGGAGATGAGAAGGGGAGAAAACCAGAGAAGAGCGTTCGATTCTCGGTTTTGGAGTGAAGAATGAGGATCCCGAGCTCTCTATTTATAGAGGGGATTCGACCTCGCCGACCCGCTCGCGCAAGCCCACGCTCCAGTAACGGTAACCCACGAGGCGGAAACGTGCGGAAGCGTGCCGAAACGTGGATGCGCGTGTGGAGAACGTGGGGAAACGTGGAGGCGTGTGCCGGACTCGGTCTTTGCTTGCAGGATTCTCGGAGCAAGAAAAAAAAGAAAAATAATATTTATTTTCTGAGCACCAAAAAATATTCTTTTACGGCCCAGGCCCAAACCCGGTCGGTCGGCGGCGGCGCGCGCGTGTTATAATTTTTTGGCATTAGCTCACTCCGTTCACAAAAGTAGAGGATGTATATAATAGTGACCGAAGGATGTATATAATAGTAATAAACAAGACAATAGAATAAAGCAATATAAAAATGTCTCTACGTAAAGTTTGTGAAACTAGGCACTTGGTTCACATGTTGGCATATATTTCGTTTCTAAAGTTTGTGCACACCAGAATATAACACAAGAGAGATATCAGTCTATGTAAACAAGAAATATCGACGCAATTGGAATAAAAATAGTACAACGCTTGTGCCTTCATCTTCAACAAACAAAACATCAAAATTTGATTGTCAACACAGTTACTAAAAATATCATCTTTTACACTTGAATATATTTTTTTAATCAGCATATATTATTTAACCACACCCGGCACAAGCCGTGCTAAACGGGTATTGGAACAAAGCATACAAGGTAGCAGAACCACACAACAGCTGCTGCAATAGCAGGAAACGCAGCTGATATGCAGCTGCTATACACCAAAAAACAGTAAAAAAGCAGCACAGCGGAAACCCCGCGGAAACAGAAACAGAAAAACCAGTTCCAATTCAACATAACATGTGTCTGCCCAGCCCCGACAAACCACTTCCCAGACGCAAAAAACAGCACCTACTTACTCCCCCCACCGCTGCTAATCCTCCACCCCAAAGGTCCAACCGGACATCTCCAAAAATGTCGAATGCAGCTGTTTTACACTTGAATATTGATACATAATAATTAATTTCCAAACAATTAAAAATCGTTCACTAACAATTTTCTTTAATGTGAAAGATACTGAAGTAGGTGAGACACAAATATCCAGCCACATCTAACAACTAATACACCTCCAGAACTACCAACATATATATTATCTCCACAATCTTTTGAGTACACAAATATACACAGTTCTACTTCTACTCTCTGCAGATTAAATTCAGCATAAACCAACTGTACAAACCCACCACTCTATCAATAAACAAAACTCTATCCGATGTGGAACTTGGGTTTTTCCCAATAGAATAAAGATTCAATCGAGAAGCTTAGAGTAAAAAGCCTCGATCTTTTGCTAAAGACACAATCGATGTAAATTAAAAACCATTTGAGCCAAAAGAATAGAACGCACCAGTAAGCACCAGTAAGGCAATAACACATTGTATTCTCAAAGAATTTCATTACATAAATATGCTGAAATTTTCCAATCCACGTTCAAGTTATATGCTGAAAATCCATTTATATGCAATCAAGCAATGGCAGTTTATGATTCTGGTTTTGAAATGAGGACATTTTAAAGTTTAAACTAACAATGTCTCTCCTCGACAACATTCAAAAAGGTAGCTTCCCAAGTTCACCAGACCATGCAAATGGGGATAGGACATGTTTGATCCGGTTGTTAGCAGCAGTACAGTGGTCCAATTATCAGTGGCGGATCCAGGATATATATTTGATTAAAAAGAAAAACTTTATCCCCTTGATTTAGCAGTCACTAGTCGCCTCCCTGGTGTTGGGTGTGTTATTCTCTCCTTCGCTCTTATCTAACCCTATTTTGAGCAGATAGTGCATATGATGTTTTTGTACTTGATCTATTAGTATTGAAAAAGTTCAACAAATCAAAGGATTATCATTCTAAGTTTTGAATTAGAGTCTTCGGCTCCTTAAAGTTATATTTCTTAAGAATTTTGAGCATTTTTATCAAAGACCAAGTCCCTCCAAGTGTCTTGGTTATAAACTTATTACATTATTATTCTGCTTCTGAAAGCATATGTAAATCAGTGAATACTTTTCTCAAAGTGTCTTGGTTCATTCCCCGCTATCAAGATTTGGGTTCGGTACTTGTCAATTCACATTGCATTTTTTTTTTCAATTTGGTTTCAAGCCTCTTTGCTCCATATTTGGATTTACTTGTATGTATTACCTTTTTGGGTTGGTATTGTTGAGCCGGAGTGAGTTTTCGAACGATATTTCTAAATTTTCGATGATAACAATGTATGAAATAACAATTGGATACTTTAATGTGTGTTCTAGTGTGCATGACCATATAATTAAACTCTAACTTCAAAGTCAAATTTTTGGTACATCAAGCTCTGAACACATAGGAAAGCATTTTGGAACCCAAGAGAAACATTGGAAAATTCTGAAGACTTAGAAAATGATACGAAGAAAGTGTTTGTTAATTCAAGTTAGAATAAGTGATTAGTGACTTAATCAAGTTTGTTTGGTTAAGATCACATAATAATCGAGTTAGTTTTGTTTGTTATGAAGTTAGTTACATTTTTGCTAGATTTTAGCATTAGGTTGTTAGGGGTTTGAGAGATGACTTGTTTCTCAAGCAACTCAACAACACCTTGTATATATAAGCAATTGTATTGTGTGATTCACACCTTAATGAAAATCACATTCTTCATAATTCTAATCTCTTTATTCTCTATTCTTCTTATTCTCTCAATTCCAATAAAATCAAAACCCTAGAAAAATCCTAGCATGAAGAACAAGCTTTGAAGCTGCGTTAACAGAAAGGTCAACAAGAAGTCAAATATCTAATTAGAAGATGCATAAAGCCTTGAAGACTATGATAAGAACAAGCTATGACAGATTCAGATTATGAAAGAAGCAAGTTCTGAAGGACATGTCAACAATTTAGGTGACTCTAGCCAATTTTGTCTTTTTCTGGAGGAATGTCACTTTCGATGTTCTGATAATACTATTTGTCTTCTTCTGACCACATGCAAAATCAAACAAAGAAATTCAGTGGAAAAGAGAAAGAAACATATCATTCCATAAGAAACAAAGTACCTCTGTAGTACTGTTCAACAACATTATCTATTAGAGACAAAATTTTCAAAACTGATTCAAAGTTTCCCAATGACGAATTTGATGGACTAACACTCTTCAAACAACTGCTATTCATTTCTTTCATATAAAAGGACCTGAGCAATTTGAAGAATTAAGTGACCATACATATTTTACAAGCGTCAAAACTCTGTCAAATTCAAACGCAAAAAAACACTTAGAAAATTCTTACAAACTTCGTATCTTAGCATTGCTTAGTGTCTTAAAGTAATTAAACTTCAAGTTTAGTTTACCACTCTATGAGTTCAAAGTGTGAACAACCAATCTTATTTGTTGTAAACTTGGATTGTATAAGTCCTCTTGTGTGAGACAAGTAAGCCTTAACCTAATTTGGGTGCTCATCTATATTTTCCATTATCTCTTTAATTTTCAATTTTAAATTATTTTATTTAGGGTTTTTTCATAAACTATTAAGAATTTAATTAAACCAATGAATCTTGTCAAAGATTCAATTTCTTCAAAAAGAGGTTCTTAAATTTCTTGTGAACAAATATATTTTGAATTAAGTTTTCAATTTGATTAATTATTGTTTTAGTAATTAATTTGACATTTTTTCCTCCTCATTTTACAAAATATAATTAAAACCACCCACTATCCACCAAGATAAATGCATCATATTGGCAGGAATTCTTAATATTGAAATTCTACATTTGGCAATTGATTAAGGGATTAATTTGCAAAATATCGTGATTTATTGATCTACTATTTGAAACATTAGGGTTTATAAATCGGCCACTACAACTTTTTGTAGTGTCTCAACAAGTTTTTATTGCTCTCAAGAGTCAAAACAACCATAGAATCCAACCAACCTCCGGTTATCTTGAAGACCAACCTCCAGTTACCTTAAACAATCTTCAACCACCACATTAATATGATTTAAAGAAAAAATAATTGTGGTATATTTGATAGAGACACACCAATGATTATGAACCGCAATTGTACATAATTATTTCTCACAAGTTAGGATCCTCCTCCCGTTATTGAAGCACGCGTGCTGTCCCATTTCATCGTAATATTTTGTACACACTCCACATGCATTGTTTGACCAATATGGGTAAATTACGCGTGCTGCATATCGCGAGCAATAGCTTGAAGAAATAGCGAACGTTCATCATTGGCTACTTTAACACCATCCCTCCATGATTTCCTCTAACAACCAACTTAATAGTTTGTCCAAGATGTAAAAATCAAGCATGTATCGTAGCACCACTATTAAAAATAACCGACTTACAACTGTGCCTAAAAAAAGAGAAGTTGAATTCCGTTTTGTGAATACAATCACGCTTTCACATTTTTTTTCGTGAGCAAGTTCTCCGCACTATATTCCTTCATTTTTGTTGCCACTGTTTGGTGGACTTGGCATCACCAAAATCTTATGTTCTTGAATAACGAAAATTTGTCCATCACTCGCATCACCTCCTTTCTCCACTTGCTTCCCTGCAATCTCAGGCTGCGCATCTCTTGATAGGCTTATTAAGTGGAACAATAACAATCATTCTAACATCATCCTCAATGTAGATGAAAGTTGTCTAGACTCCCCTATTAGAGCCGGTTATGACTGTGTGTTAAGAAGCAATGCATGTTTTTATTTATCAAGCTTTTCTGGCCATATTCAAGATTTGTCTGACATTATAAAAATAAAAGATATTGATACGAAAAATCAAAACAACAGAGAGTAAAAACGTAACGTAAATATAAGAAAGAAAATTATCATAAATTAATTGTACAAATATCATTTCTCTACCTCTAAAAAAAAAAATCATTTCTCTAAAACACATTCTGTCGTAACACGTGACATACATCATAAAGAAATCTCATAATTTGAACTATATGTAGAAACACTTCCTATGGTCCCCCTCTCTTCCTAATTTTGTCTACTACTTCCTCCGTCTTAACAATAATTCGTGAAAAAATTGTTGGAGTCCTAAATTTGTCTGAAAGTTGTGTGATTATATTATTAAATTACAAGTATTATTTTTTGAAGGAATTTACCCTAAATATTAATTAGGATGTGAAGTATTAACTCCAACGTACACATTTGAATCGTCTTACTCTTACTGACATTTTTTTAGTTTCTTACGGTATTGAATGTATGGCCTGTACTCGATGATGCCTCTTGATGTCTGTCCTTTCTCCTTACTTATTAAAAAAAATGTATGGCATGTATTATTAAGCAACAGATATCCAAGCGTACACATTTGAATCGTCTTACTCTTACTGCCAATATTTTTCATGTAACCGACAAGAAGTCGCTATTTTTTTCATGTAAAACTGTCATACTGAAGATTTTTCCCGCCAAAAGTCGTGTGTAATAATAGAATTTCTTGAAGTATTACACTTTTGTTATATTCCGAGATACGTAAAAGGAACTTTAAAGCTTAGTTTGTTGTTTCCAACTGTTAGAAAGGAAGGAAATGCTAATCTTATAAGGTACTCAAACTATGACTTGTGTGGAGATAGAATTGATAGGTGAAGCACTTATGGCTACCTATTCAAGTCCATTGGTGTTGCAATCTCAGAGTGCACTAAAAAGCAACCAGTCACTGCTCTATCATCATATGAAGTTGAGTATATAGCAGACAATGTGATGAAGGAACTTAACTTTGAAGTGGATAATCCACTAAAACTGAAGATTGACAACATATCAACTATAAATCTAGCTAAGAATTCAATATCACATGGCAGAAGAAAACACATTGAAACAAGGTTTCATTTCATTAGAGAACAAGTGACAAAAGGCATGATTGAGGTGGTGTATTGCCATACTGAAGCTCAGTTAACAGATGGATTCACAAAGGCTTTGAAGATTAATATATTTTCATACTTGAGGGATAAGTTAGGTCTTATAGAATGCTATTGATTATGGATTAAGGGTGTGTATTATATTGAGATTAATCAATAATCATGATTAGTAGAAGTTAATTGTGTTTAGTTTTGTTTTGGATAAGTTTGTTAGTTTGTTCCAAGTGACTTGCACTCAAAGTCATGTATATAAATATGCTTGTGACTCATATATTCATAATCAATGAAACAATAACAACTTTCTATTATTCTCTCTATCTCTTTCAACAATCTCTAACCAACTATAACCACCTTCATCTTCTTCTTCCTCTATCAAACCCTAAATTTGAGATTGTTTGCATTCTAAGAAATAAAAGTTGCACTAATAATTAAGATTTTTTTTTAAATGACAAAATATGTTAATAGGCTCAAGATCAAACACAAGACATCCACATACTAAGCAAAAGAAATTAATAGTCTGAAAAATACACATAAACATGAAATAAATATCCCAAAAGAAATGCATAACATAGACATTAAATACCCAACACAATCAGGGAAATATTAGAAAACACTAATAAACAAAGCCAATTATTTCCAACAATCCTCATAGAGCACTTAATAATAGTGTAAGAACAACAAAACATCTCTTATAGTTGTAGAAATGGACTAAAACATTATCTTTAGTCAAAAGGAAAATTAAAATAGATAAAAAGAGAGATACAAAGACTGGAGACATAAAACCTAACCTAGGTACAACCCAAATGTGGATACATCGATATAAAAAAGGCCTAGTGAATCAACCCTAATCTATCATAACAAAAGTCCACTAATTACGGACGCAACCCAGCGAACCCGCATACGGGCGCGAAACTAGGTTACAAAAAAACATGAGATGTAAACCTCTGCCAATACCAGTTAGGGCTTACAAACGGAAAATGAATCGACCTCCAACACGGTATCAAAATCCAAGTTTCAACAACTCTGTGAACAAATCATCAAGCATAAAATCTCTTTCCAACATCAAATACTAGAGTGTGGGCAAACAATGCGATTTGAAACCTGCAGATCTCAACAAAAATGGAAACATTAGAGAGTCGAAGCCGTCGGGCCACCAAACACAACGAGATTCAAACAAACGCATAAGAACTCAGGTTGAGTGTCAGTTTAATGTGTTAGTAACCAGACCCTTTCAGGTTAATAGAACCATACCCTTTCGGGTTTCTGAAACCAAACCACATCAAAAATAGGCCAAAAGTCTTCCACCACCCAGTCTCTGATCATGAACACCACGAACATAAACGAAAAACATACCAGACGCCGGTGAAGAACAATCAAGTACACACACTACTAACAAACAAAACAAACATCAACCACCAGACACGACAGCTCCACCTACCAACCAACCTTCGGCGAGAACAAGAACCAGAACCAAAAGAAGGCGCACCAACCCAAACCTAAAAATAGAACCAAAAAGCTAGAGACCCTATGAAAGCATACAACCCATCGGTGACGGAAACCGGCGAATAGAAACAACCAGCGAAAACAGAAACAAAAACCTAAGCCTTTAGACGTGGAGACCACACAACCCACCAACTCAAAGATTTGGAACCAGATCAAACCACAACAACCTAAAACCTTCGAACTGCCGACAAAAGTTGGAACATCCATAAACATCGGTGAACAGAGAACAACTAACAGCCTGACGGCGGAAAAAGGAACAAAGAGTGAAGGTAGGACCGGCTGTCGGAAAGGATGGTAAAATGGTGGTGCAGGGGATAAAACCACTTCAGTAACGAATAACTAAACATAATTAATTAGATATTTAAACCATGTTTATTGTCTAACTTATTACCGAAATTTGATGTTAATTTTTGTCACAACTCTTATTTTAAGTTGACTTATATTTAATTTTAACAAAAATATGTTAGAGGGGACGTTGGAATTTTGGTATAATAGATGATAGATACAAAATCATAGCATATTTATATATTAAGAGATGGATCAATAATTGTGTACTTCATCTGATCAAAAATAATCAACAACTCGAAGAACAAAGATTAATTGAGGATGAGAGGTAAACCACATCAACGTCTAGATGTTAGGAGTTAGAATGGGATAACGTTGTCCACATGAGCATAATACAGTTGACATGAATAATTATATGTAGGGGTCGATCGAACCATGTATACATCCCACTTAATCACCTTAAAAAGTAAATTCTAAGCTACTTGACAAAAAAAGAAAGATAACGCTTTAAATAGTTATACCGATGAGGGTAGAGACCTCTAATTGAATTTAAGTAAGTGGTCTAACTCATCACAGTTCATTAGAAAACAACAACCCAATTAAACTATTCATCAATAATTAGTGCTTCCTTTAAAAAAATAATCAATAATTAGTGCTTAATAACATCATACCATATTTTCTATTATTTCCTTAAAAATATCAATTATGGTCAAACCACTAATCAACCAAAAGAGAAGTTTCAACGTTGCGCTGCATAAATTATTTCTTATAGGGAAAAAATTTCACTTGACAAGGAGTTATCACAAACAACCCGATGGAAAAATGTTTTCAAAAGACTGCAGCTCAATTTCAAAACACCAGACCAAGTTGGAAAATCAATCTCCAATATGAGTTGACAAGAAACATGTCAGTATAGGAAAAAAAAAAATTCCAAGTTGGAATTAGAAGGATGTTCCTATCTTTGATTTTGTACTAAGTCACTCATAGGATCATTCGTTTTTACATATACATAACTCTGCATGATTTACAAACCAAAACAAGTTGTGTTTTTCATGAAGTGTTTGTTCATATTTACTTTTTTACATCTCGTGGTCAAACTCATAACACTATAGGTAAAAAAAATAGTAAGTAATGAATTGTGGGTTCGAAACTGCTTCCAAACACATCAAATATATATTTGTAACCTTTTATTATCTAAAAATTTAGTATATAAAAGAAAAGATAAATGCTTGTTTAATCTTTTATTGATACAAAGTTTTCATCGTCTTTTAACAATGATTAATCCTCATCGTGGAATCTATGGGGCACATAATGTAGATTCTCCCCTTACTATCGAATTTTCCATACGCATGAACCAAACCCCTTACTATATGCTTAAGAGGTTCAAGTCATTTACCACTTAAACAAATTCATCATTGATAAATATCTGTTTACTCTATTAAGGATAAATATCTGATACTTGCCACAATTCATATCTCAAAAATAAAAATAAAATATTACTAAAATAGTACTTCTAGTACTTTTGAAAGTGATTGTAAAAAATAAATGTACTTTTGAAAATGAGAGAAAAGGATGTCTCAATAAGGAAATGAAAAGAAAGGAAAGGAGAAGAGTGAAAAGGACCTAAAATTTCTTTGAAAGGGAAAGTGGTGTCCTACTCTTTTGTCACCAAAATAGTACTTTTGTCTTTTAAGCATCTTTCTTTTAAAGCACTTATTGTATAAGTATTTTTTTGGGGGACAAGTATTGTATAAATAATTAATTATATATTTTTATTTTTAATACATATATATTAAAAATAGAAGAAAAATAATACCTTCATGTTCATGTTTACAATAATAAATATTTTGGTTACAAGGATAAAAAGAAATTGATAAAATTATCCTTTAACTTAAATTATCAATATCTATACTATATATAAAGAAAGTATATGGATTTGGGCTAACTTTTTTTCTTTTCAATTTTACCCTTTATTTAAAGTATTTCATTTACTATTGTGTCATTTTTATTAGATCACTTAAATTATTAATTGTAAAAATAGTTAAATCCAATTAAAATAAGAACAACTTCACCGCATACAAATAAATTTTTCTATAATAATGTTGTATTGTTGACGTCATTGAAAAAGATAAAATCTTATATTATATTTATTATATTGTTGGTGTAATTTAAAAGGATAAACATGTTGTTACGATTTGACATCACAAACATCATAGGCATGAGTTTAATCAAAATCTAACTAATTTCATAAAAAGTATTGTTCATAATTTATACGCCGTTAATGCAATATAAAAAAAGCAGTGTCCGTCTGAGCGCTAGTTTAAAATAATGGAATTTTTATTTTTTTTTTGTGTCAAAGCTAAGAGGGTGTAGATTTTTAAATTACTCCTTAATTTTTTTTAGTTTTAGGTGGGTGTAAGTGTGTGTGATACACACACGACACACCATGCCTATATATATTTGTGTATGAAGTTCATTAAGGAAAGTGTATACGAGGAAATTAAAGGTGTGAGTATGGATATGGATAATACCAGAGGCGTGAAAAAAGGTGCATGGACATACGAGGAAGACAACTTACTCAAGGCCTACATTAACAAGTATGGTGAAGGAAAATGGCATTTAATTCCTCAAAGAGCTGGTTCAGGTAGAATGAATTGAAAAACTCACTAGTAGTTAAACTAAACAACTATATATATATATATATATATATATATATATATAGAATCAAATGTAAATTAACCATGTATAATTTTCTTTTCTAAATGTCTTGAAAAAATGTTGTTTATTTGGACAAAAATTTGCTAGCGTTATGCTCAAATGCAAAACAGTCCAAATCAAAACTGAAAACTAATCAAACCATTTTGGTAGGGATGGATCCACCGTATGGCTTAGTATGACTATAACCAAACTAAAATATTACCCAAGCAAAGATTATTATTTTTTATTTTTACAAGGCTCCAATCATTGATTATATATTTACCATGCCAATTAAGAACATATATGTTTCGATGGTCCAACAAAAGAGTATGTGCTTTCCAGCCGCGCAATCCTCTAAGGGTATGTCCCGTCCCTCTACCACCTTTAGAGGATTTTCACTATGTTGAGAAATTCTGTTACAAGCAAGTCTCACTTCAAGACTTGTCTAATAATCTTTCTACGCAAATACAAGATAGCACCTTCACTATCTTTAACAAGAATTTCCAACAAACATTGATGAAAATCTTACAAATAATGGTTGAAGAAATATTGTATGGATGTATCAGATCAATATCACTTTTCCAAATGAATATATTTAATGCTTAGAAACATTTTGATATGAAATATGAACAAGGTTTTAATGTTTGAAAGTTTAAGTGAGAAAGTGATACTTTGATTTTATAATTTTGAATATGAAAGTTAGTTTCAGTTGTTTAGATGTCAACTGTATTTATGGAGATTGTAGAAAACGTCCTTGAAGCAAGATACTCGTTCAAAGAGATTCCATGAAGTATTACGAATCATTTGAATCGCACCATTTCAGTAAAAATTGAATTTTGACGGATGGTAATCGGTTACTTCGTTTAGGTAACCGATTACATGCTGTAATGATAACAAATATTTTCAAAAAATTGAACATGTAATTAGTTACTTCATTTATGGTAACCGATTACATCAACATGACGATCAGTTTTTCATTAATTTAAGAGCTTTGCTTCATATAAACTCTTATATTTAATTTAGAAAATGATTTGTGATTATGTTCCAATGAGTTTATGAGCATTCTAGTAATATAGATGTTGAAAATGATAAATAAAAGATAAAGACCGCATCTACAATTATTTAACTATATAATCCAAGCGTGTTCAGCTTCTGCCTACATAGTTTTATTTTTTTTATGATGTGTCTATGTTATCATCAAAACCCAGGTAGGCATGTTGATGGGTGGGATGGGGACGGGTTTTACCTTCTCCGTCCCGATATCCGATTCTCATATACTTACCCGTTACCCTACACATATCCAACGGGGATGAGAAATTGAAATTTATCCCCGTCCCTAACAGGTTCGGGTAACCCCGCCCCAACTTCGTCCCTGCATTGAATAATTTTTTTTAATAAAAAAAAGAAGTTTTTTTTGCATCCTCAAGAGCAATGTTGTAATACATTATCCAACAATATGCTCACTTTAACATTTGTTAGACGGAATGATTTAGTTGCTCCTTTAAATATCAATGATAGTTTTTATTAACATGACAATTATCGAACAAAATAACATGACATATCAACATAAAGTAATTTTCTACATTTAGAACGGGTTTGTGTATGAGTTCGGGGTGGATACCTATATACCTGTTACCCGTCTCATACCCGTGTTTTGAAATCGGAGAAAACCCATACCCATACTCAAACCCAGTCAAAACGGGAAAATCCGTCAAATTGAGTTTGGTTCGGGCAGGTAACCGCCGGTATGTGTTTTGTTGCCATGCCTAAACCCAGGTAAGGCTAAGAAGAAAATACTCTTCACAAAACCAATGTTATTTAATTTCTTTTTTATAATATAATTTAGTTCATAGTTCCTTTTATGATTTAGTCACACCAAAATATTATGTCTGGATCCACCCCTGCACTCGGCGTCAACGGTGTTTATATTCCAATTTGATCAAATTAGATTGAATTATGAATTTTATTTAAAAGCAATGAATTATATTTTAAATTATTTTGAGTAATAAATATTAATATTGCATTAATGTATTATTTACTGATTTTTAATTAATATTATGAGATATCATTTGATTAATTATATTTTAAATTATTAGTATGATATATTACATTAATCTACTATTAAAAAATAGTTTATAAATGTCGTCTGCGATTTTTATTTAACTATATAATGACATGTATAGAAAACAAATCTACCCAAAAAGACATATAGAACATGATAAAAGATTTTTTTTTGAAATAAGGGATAAAAGAAAATTTGTTTGTGCCAATAAAAATCAAAACGAAATCATTGGATGAGAGCCACGATTTACCCCAGAAATTCAAATAAAATAGAAAGTGCACTAAATTGATATATACAATCAAAAGTGCACTAATTCGGTTGAAAAAGTCTAATTATTTAAATTGAACAACTATATAAAAGCAAATATTTTTTACCAATATAGAAGCAGATGTTAAGTTTTTTTTGCAATATAAAAGCATATGTTAATCAACCATATAGAACATTATATTTTATTTTTTATTTTATATAAAATTGATTTGCAAAGTATGAAGTAATCTAACTATGTTGTTACTAAGTAAAGAATCTAACTATCCTTGTCAAAATATGTATTTGTTACACTTGATAGGATTGAATAGGTGCCGTAAAAGTTGTAGATTGAGGTGGATAAATTATTTAAAGCCAAACATCAATAGAAAAAGCTTTTCTGAGGATGAAGTTGATATGATCTTAAGGTTACACAAACTCTTAGGCAATAGGTAAGCTTCCAAGGATAAATTAAAGTTCAATATGTGTTTGTGTATATAATATATGTTGTTGATCATCTTGCTATGCATTCTAGCTAGAATTAATTATGGTATTTTTCATCGGTGGATCATGTGATACGACCCCATTTGAATAGGGGATCACACTTCATACCTTATTTTAAGTATTCTATCAGAGTATCAGGATGACTCCTTTTACGGATTCC
This sequence comes from Medicago arabica, assembly GCA_946800305.1. NCBI lineage: Eukaryota > Viridiplantae > Streptophyta > Magnoliopsida > Fabales > Fabaceae > Medicago > Medicago arabica. Next base: position 6,687,427 of record OX326969.1, read on the forward strand.
AACCTTTGTGTTTTCATATTATATACTCTATTCGGTCACATTTATAAGCAAAAATATTTTTCATTGATAGGACGGTAGGAATATATACAATATTTGAGCCATGTATTTAATCATATATGTATATTTAGATGGTCATTGATTGCTGCAAGGCTTCCGGGTAGAACAGCTAATGGTGTGAAAAACTATTGGAACACACACTTGTTGAAGAAGGTAGTTTCAAAAAAAGAAGAAGAAAAAGAGAAACCTATGGAGACAATGAAAGCTCATGAAGTTATTAAACCTAGACCAATAACTTTTTCATCTCAATCATCTTGGTTGAATGTGAAACATAATTTTGTGACACAACCAATATTGGTTTCAAACAATAATGGTAGTTTTCCAAGAGATCGTGACGACAAAAAGACAAACAATGGTGGCACAATAAGTTTTCCTAGTTTTCCTAAGGAGACCATGATGGTTCCTAACCAAATTGGTAAAGACTATGCTTCTGCTTCACAACCAAGTCTAGGTAATGCCCCAATACCATGTACAATGTGGTCAGACAGTTTATGGAACTTGGGGGAGCAAGTAGATAGTGAGATAATTGGCTCATGCTCTTCATTACAAGTGGAGAACTATAAGGAATTTTCAATTGTTGATAACTTTTGGGATTTCAACATTTGTGATTTCGATTCTCTTTGGGATGCTTAGTTGTGTAATATTCATAGTTCTATGTTGAAGCTCTACACAACAAGGTCTATTATTATTATTATTATTATTATTATTATTATTTTTTATTTTTCTATAAAAATTATTTGTATGAGTAGTATGTAACAAAATAAAGTGAAAAAAACGGAATGAAGCAGAATAAAAAAAAAAGTTCTTGTTTGAATATTTTATGATGGAATAAGACAAAACTAAATTCAATTGAATGACTATAGCATGTTTCACATCGTTGAGAGTTATTTGATGACAACAAAATACAAATTAATTAACTTCATCAAAAAGGAGACGATGAAGGTGATGAATTTTCTGGTTTTGAAGATGAATATGATGAATTTCTAGATTTGATGATGAATTTTAACATTTTTTGACAAAAGTTAATGATAAAGATTTATTTGGCTAACATAGTATAAGTAAGAGGATCAAAACATAACATTAATAAGTTATGAGACTAAAATAAAAACAACAAATAACTTGAGAGACCAAATATACAATTTAGCCTAAAAAACAAAAGCCAAAAAAAAAAAGAGACAAATATTTACTAAGAAAAACATAGAGAAATGATACCAAAACCAAATACACACGATTATACTAGGACTTAAAGACACCAATTGTTTACCATTATTTGGTATCAATTGAGACACACTAGAGCTATACAAAACTAGGACTCTAAAGACACCAATAGATGTATCACTAACATATACAAATTGAGATACTATAAGATTATACTTTTTTTTTGAATAAACTAAATTAATCCATCTAAATTGATACCGAAGAGAATCGGCCTTGAGATCTTGAAGACGAGCACATTCTCAGATCTTAAGTCAATACCATCAGGTCAATCCAAGTGGGTTTACTCTATAAGATTATACTAAAAACTAAAACACTTAAACATTGAATTAATGAAATGAAAACGCTCTGGCGATTTGTATGATACTGTTCACCATCCCTACCAAAGTTCACCACCTAAAACCACCGCCTTGCTAAAAGCCATCACTTTGACCACCAAAAACGTCATAGTCCATTGGCCTTGCCTAGCTGACAATGATTCACCAATGGTCGCACCAAAAACCCAAACCATACCACACCAAACCACCCAAAAAACCTTCGAACAAGCCCTAAATATTGTTTGTGATATCCCCCCGTCCCAGCTACCCAAACCAAGGTTAAAAGGAAATAAAAAATTTATTACAATACGAATGAGCAGGGCATTGGAATAACGTTGAAGGGATACCAATGAACAAAGCTAAGTAAAACACATAAATGTTAAAAATTAGTTATCAAACAGCAAAAATCAATCTGCACATCATGAGAATTTCATAGAGAAAAGAAAACTGAAAGTTTGTTAATTCATTCATTGGCTCCATAGAAAACGAATTACCAAGCACCTTATCTACATTAAATAGGAACATTAGTTTGTGAATTCACCTTGTTTATCTTAACAGTAAAGCTTTGAGCTATTTAAAAATCTCTACTACCTAAATAATACATAATAGCTGAGTGCTTGAGAAATTAGGTGAGATTTTAGTAAATTACTAGCTAATGCACATTATTAGGTTAGTACTAAATTAATATAAAGCAACTAATCTACCTCAACGGGACAAATGTAGGTCGTTTTGGCTTTCCGACATTAATACATGGCAGATCAACTAAGTACTGCAGAGAAATTTTTCTGCGGTTGAAAAATAATTATTAGTAAATACCTTATTAGCATCTCACTCTCATGTATAGCTGACAACTATAATACAGCTCAAAACTCAAATGAAAATAAAACCTAGCATCAAAAGTGGTGTAGAGGTGGATACCTATGTTTGACATGAGCTCGCAACAGAAGCAGTTCCAAGAGTCCGCACAGATACTGAATAAAATTGAAGTACCATCATCACCATCATGGCTTTTTCTTCTATAGCATAGAAATGAAAAGGAATGAGTGTGATTCAATCAACATAGAGACTAGAGTAGCTCATAAAACAATAGGAAAAATCTAAATCAATGCCTTTAAACATAGGAATACTAAATACTTTATTGTACCTTAAAAAGTTAACAAAATTCACTTGCAAACGCAAAAAAAAAAACAATATTTAACACTTCGTGAATAGAGCAATACATATTTCTGATAGAGGAATCAAAATAAAAAAGAAACTGTGTAAATGCTCTAGGATATAAACTTTGATATTTTTACTTTTAACTTTATTTATAATTTATTACCTATTATGGTAAATTGAATTAATGTTGTCAAATAGCGGCTATAATGTCATAATGTAGAGTATAAATTTGGAAAAACCACTATTGTTTTATAATGCATGATTTAGTACAAAGTGTTATCAAATTCCGTGTATAGTACTGCATTATAGTATAATTTGAATAAATTTTCATTTTCTGCAATCTGCAACTGACAATGCTAATATTGTTGCAGTTTTGTTTTACCGCAATTTTAATCAAGATGGAGCAACCTATTTCAGTTTTTGGATATTCCTTGTACTTTATGGACTGTGTGATGTATTTTATGTTACAATTTAAGTTTGTGGCGCACTACTTATTTTTTACTTTGGGCCTATTGGTATTGATTGGTAGTTTAACTTTAAGTGGTAAATCATTCAAACCACAACATCACCAATGTGAATACCCATAGAATAATTCAACACCAACAACATCTCACAACAACAACATCAATCAATCAAGAATTCATCAACAATTAATAAATAACATCATTTTTCATCAATTTGAGCAAAAACAACCCAGGTTTCACATGAACATATTTCAAACATGTAAAATCAACAACAACAACATGTTTAACATCAAAATTACATATCCAAACGTAGCATCAAAGTAGGAACACGAAATTCACCATTTAAATTCACAAAAATCTCAATTCACAAAATAAGCACTTATAAAATTAAGTAGAAAAAGAGATTATAGCTTAAATTATGAATGGATACTAGCCCCCTTACCTCTAACCAAGCAAATCCTAGTTTTGGCTTCACTTTTGCTCCACCCTCTTGAATCTCTACCATTTTTCTTCCTCTCCAAAGCTTTCTTCTCTATAACCCTTGTTCTTGCTCTTTTTCTCTCTCTACCTCTCAAGTTTGTGAAATGTGTGAATGAGTATAATACCTAATTTCTCGTAAGACTAGTGTTTATATAGTCACTACTCAAATGGGCTCAACTCTAGTTGTCTTAAATGGGCTTAATGTCTCACTAAATGATTCACCGAGTTACCACAGACAAAAGAGACGGTAACTCAGTGAATTATTTAGTGAGACATTGAGCCCATTTAAGAGAACTAGAGTTGAGCCCATTTGAGTAGTGACTATATAAACACTAGTCTTATGAGAAATTCATTCACACATTTCACAAACTTTTGAGAGGTAGAGAGAGAAAAAGAGCAAGAACAAGGGTTAGAGAGAAGAAAGCTTTGGAGAGGAAGAAAAAGTGGTAGAGATTCAAGAGGGTGGAGGAAAAGTGAAGCCAAAGCTAAAATTTGTTTGGTTAGAAGTAAGGGGGCTAGTATCCATTCATAATTTAAGCTATAATCTCTTTTTCTACTTAATTTCATAAGTGTTTATTTTGTGAATTGAGATTTCTGTGAATTTAAATAATGAATTTTGTGTTCCTACTTTGATGCTAAGTTTGGATATGTGATTTTGATGTTAAACATGTTGTTGTTGATTTTACATGTTTGAAATATGTTCATGTGAAACTTTGGTTGTTTTTGCTCAAATTGGTGAAAACTGATGTTGTTGTTATTAATTGCTGATGAATTCATGATTGAATGATGTTGTTGTTGTTGTTGTGAGATGTTGTTGGTGTTGAATTATGCCATGAGTATTCACATTGGTGATGTTGTAGTTTGAATGATTTAGCACTTAAAGTTAAACTACCAATCAATACCAATAGGCCCAAAGTAAAAAATAAGTAGTGCACAACAAACTTAAATTGTAACAAAAAATATATCATACAGTCCATAAAGTACAAGGAATATCCAAAAACTGAAATAGGTTGCTCCATCTTGTAAATGATTAAAATTGCGATAAACTAAAACTGCAACAATATTAGCATTCTCAGTTGCAGATTGCAAAAAATGAAATTTGTTCAAATTATACTATGTTGCAGTACTATACACGGAATTTGATAACACTTTGTACTAAATCATGCATTATAACACAATAGCGGTTTGTCCAAATTTGTACTCTACATTATGACATTATAGCCGCTATTTGACAACATTAATTCAATTTACCATAATAGGTAATAAATTATAAATAAAGTTAAAAGTAAAGATATCAAAGTTTATACCTACCTTCACAAATGGTATTGCTGACCTTTAGAACTTTTGAAAAATTGTGAATGAAGTATTGATGGATACAGGAGATACCTCGCTTATTTTTGAAGCAATAAAATCAAGATAAGGTTTGAGACTTGACATGAAAGTCAACAATACATTCTTCAAAGCTGGTATCCACTCCTAGATCTATATGTAGTTATGAAAACTGAATATATTTCAAAGTTCTAAATAATTTACAACCACTAATGTGTTTATATAGGCTAATGTAACTTGATGGACAAGACTAATAAACTAATGGGCCCAATACAAATAATTACTAATAATAATTAAAATAAACTATTTACAACACTCCCCCTCAAGCTGGTGAATGAATATCAATCATTCCCAGCTTGGAAACAAATTTTTCAAGGTTATTGTTGTTCAGCCCCTTTGTTAGAAGATCTGCAAGGTTGCCTTGGGAAGAGACATATGGAGTGCAAATTAGACCACTATCTAACTTTTCTTAGATAATGTGTCTGTCAACTTCAATATGTTTGGTTTTGTCATGCTGCACTGGATTATGGGCTATGCTAATAGGAGATTTATTATCACAATAGAGTCTCATTAGTTCATCAATCTTTATCCTCTAGCCTTTCAAGATACTTCTCAGCCATAGTAATTCACATATCCCCTGTGTCATTGCCCTGAACTCTGCTTCAACACTAGATCTGGATACCACACTTTGTTTTTTACTTTTCCAAGTCACAAGGTTCCCACCCAGGAAAGTGCAATATCCTGTAGTCGATCTCCTATCCATAATTGACCCTTCATAGTCCGCATCAGTGTATGCTTCAAGTCCCACACTTCCATTTCTTCCGAACAAAATTCCTCTACCTGGGGTTCCTTTCAAATATTGCATAATTCGAAGTGCGGCTTGTAAATGAATCTCCTTTGGTTGGTGCATGAATTGACTGACTAAGATTACAACAAAAGCAACATCAGGTCTAGTATGTGAGAGGTATAATGTCATCCACATATACCAGCAACACTGTTACTCCCCCTGTTTCGGAGTGTTTGACAAATAAAGTATGGTCTCTTTGGCTTTGTTTGAATCCCAAACCTACCATAACTTTAGTGAATCTACCAAACTATGCACGTGGTGACTGCTTTAGCCCATATAAAGCTTTTTTTAACTTGCACACGGTGTTGGCAGTAGTATGTTCACCGTACCCAAGAGGCACATTCATGTAGATATCCTCTTCAAGTTCTCCATGAAAGAAGGCATTTTTCACATCAAATTGGTGCAAGTTCCAGTTGTTGTTAGCTGCTAAAGATAATATCACCTTGATGATATTCATTTTTGCAACATGAGCAAATGTCTCTGAGTAATCTACTCCATAAGTCTGAGTGAATCCTTTGGCTACCAATCTTGCCTTGTATCTCTCAATAGAACCATCAGCCTTGTATTTTACAGTGTATACCCATTTGCACCCTACAAGTTTCTTTCCATTTGGTAAAGGAACCAATTCCCAAGTATTGTTCTTATCAAGTGCCTCCATTTCCATGTCCATGGCTTGTTTCCATTTCCTGTCAGACAATGCCTCAGATAAAGAGATGGGTATAATGGTAGTGTTTAGGTTGGTGAGGAAGGTTTTATAGGTAGGTGATAACTGTTCAAAGCATAGGTAGTTAGATAAAGGGTAGAGTGGCTTATTGGTACAAGTTCTAGGATCTTTTCTAAGGGCAATTGGAAGATGTAAGTCTTCAGAATCTATTGGTGGTACTTCTCTAGATTTTCTTTTCTTACGCTCTATTGTGCTGGATTCTTGCTTCTCAGGTGTGGATGAGTTAGATTATCATTCATGTGCATGAGAAAATTCAGAAATTGAATCAAAAGAATTTAAAGGGTCAAGCAAAGTTACCTCATGTAATGTCCGATCAGACTCTTGGATATGAGTAGATTCAGGAATGGTCTTTCTTCGTGTATAAATCCTTATATTTTTCCCATATCTTACAATCGGCTTCAACATTTACATGATTTTCATAATCAACTTCCGTCTCAATATTGTCACCTCTAGTTTCAACCTCAACTTCTAGTCCTAGATTAAGGTCAGGAAGTAAAAGAGACTCATCTTCCTTACATGAATACTCCCCCTGAAGATGAGTTTGAACAAAGTAGCTTTCTTGTTCATGGAAGGTGACATCTCGAGAGATAAAAAATTTGTGAGATGGAGGATGATAACATTTGTAACCCTTTTGGGTGGAAGAATACCCTATAAAGACACATTTTAAAGCTCTAGGATCAAGTTTCCCTCTACCATAACTATGGATATGGATAAACGACGTACACCCAAATATTCTAGGGGTGAGAATACTAGAGGTAGACAAATCGGGATAAAATGAGGATAAAACTTCCATAGGAGTTTTGGAGTCAAGAACACTAGAAGGTAATCGGTTTATAAGATAAGATGCGGTTAAAACCGCCTCTCCCCAATATTTTTTGGGAATTTTATTTTGCAATAACATAGCACGAGTTTGATCTAACAAATGACCATTTTTCCTCTCAGCAATTCAATTTTGTTGGGGGTGTTTTAACACATGAGGACTCGTGAATTATGTCTTCTTTTTGACAGAATGAATTTAAATTGTGATTAAAATAATCTTTGGCATTATCGGATCTAATCCGTTTAATGCTCACATCAAAATGATTTTTAATCATGGAGAAAAATTGATAAAACACAGAACTAACTTCAGATTTGTGTTTAAGCAAATAAACCCAAGTAACCCGGGTGCAATCATCAAAAAAAGTTACAAACCAACGAGCACCCGATATATTTGGACCATTAGAGGGACCCCACACATCTGAATGAGCTAAATAAAACGGAAAAGTACTCATTTTATTACTGACTGAAAAAGGTACACGCTTGTGTTTAGCAAGTTCACACACCTCACACTGAAAACTCTCAACATCTAATGTTTTAAAAAATAAAGGAAATAACTGCTTAATGACTCTAAATGACGGATGACTCAGGCGATAGTGGTACAAGAGAACCTTCTCCTTGCTGGTCTTTATTGATTCTGAAGAAAAAAAAGTTGTTGCCAAGTAACTTTGGGCTTGAGTCTTGGTTATCCAAATAGTAAAGACCATTCCATTCTCTAGCATTTCCAATCGTCCTCCACGATTCTTTGTCCTGAAAAACACAAGAGTTATTATCGAAAATAACATTACATGATAGGTCATTTGTGATTTTTTTTATGGAAATCAGGCTAGTGGACAATTTTGGGATATGAAGGACATTGTTTAGGGTCATGAATGGATTAAGTTGGACATCCCCTTGACCTCTTACAGCTATAAGGGTTCCATCGGCTATGGATATTTTTTTGTTACTAGGACAAGGTGAATAGGTAGAAAAGTGTGTGGGTAAAGGTGTCATGTGGTCAGTGGCTCCAGAATCTAATATCCAGTATTGTTTAAAGGGTATATCTAAAGCATTAAGTCCAAAAGAAAATGAAAATTCACCAAAAAGAGATGGAAATGTACCTGAATATACCAGAGAGCTAATACTTGTTGGTTTCTCCAACCTAGTGAGGAAATATCTCATTTGTTCTATCTCATCTTGGTTGAGTGGCTTGACATTTTTTGGACTAACTTCATTAGCGCCTGCATCCATGTGTGCTTGTCCTCCCTTCTTAGGTAAGTCTCCCTTTTTATCCCATTCTCTACCAGGTGGCTTTCCGTTTCCCCACCCTCTACCAGGTGGCTTTCCATTCAATCTCCAACATTTTTCACGGGTGTGGCGATATTTCTTACAAAAAGTACAAAATAATTCTTCACCTTTCTTCTCCACATAGGTTCCTTCCCCTTTCTTCTAGTTGGCCGTCACGATCGAACTCTTCTCAGCTAGCATTGCTGAGCTTTCCACAATGGGAGGGACTGCCAACATTAGCCCCCTTCTACTTTCTTCACTCCTCACTGTAGCCACTACCTCATTAATTCTAGGTACCGTCTTCTGACCACGAATTTGCACTCTAACTTGGTCATATTCAGTGTTGAGTCCTACCAGAAAATCATAGACTATATCCTGCTCAATATACTCCTTAAGCGTCGTTGTATCTTCTGAACACTTGGCTTTTATATTCATGTACTGATCCAGCTCCATCCACAAGGTTTTGAGGTGATTTGCATATTGTGTAACAGTTTTGTTTCCCTATTTAGCACCCATTGTTTTCACCTTCACATCATATATTTGGGCAGCATCTTTGGCTTTGGAATAAGACTCTTCTAATGATTTCCAAATGTTCTTTGCAGTATCCATAACCATGACATGATGGCCGAGTCTTCCGCATCCCACTTCTTGAACATGGGACTTTGCTCTTCTGGAGGATCATCAGTTAAGTGTCCGGCCTTTCCTTTACTTTTTAAAGTGGTTTTCACAAGTTGAGACCACTTCAAATAATTCTTCTCATGTAATCGGAAAGATGAGGGTATGGTTGGTAATTCTTGAGATTTGTAATCTCTTGTTTCAGTTTTGTTATTGATCACCTCCTCCCCATCAGCCATTGATGAAGGAACAATTCAGACAAAAGGAGCAAACAAACAAGCTAGTTCACTAGCGGAAAGGGTCACTGGAGCGTGACAGCACATGGAAGCACGTGTTATCTTAGACGGTGGTGATATTTCAGGTTTTGGCCGGTTTTGGATCGGCGAAGATGATGGTGGCGGCGGTGTTGTTTGAAAAGCGAAGGGAAAAAGGGGAAACACTTTGCTATGTGGCTGCGTGAAAAGTGACGTGAACAGTGACATATTGAGGTTTATGGTGGTTGTGAATTGAGACAAAGTGAACAAGGAAAAATTCTGCAATTAAGGTAGTAAAAAGGCCACAATTAAGGTGGCTAGGGTTTTAGACCGCAATTAAGGCGGCTAGGGTTTTATGCGGAAGCGAGACCCTCAAGAACGAGAGCTCGTGATACCATATGAAAACTGAATATATTTCAAAGTTCTAAATAATTTACAACCACTAATGTGTTTATATAGGCTAATGTAACTTGATGAGCAAGACTAATAAACTAATGGGCCCAATACAAATAATTACTAATAATAATTAAAATAAACTATTTACAACAGTAGTTTGTAGCTGACTTTAACTGAAAAGGCTTGTATGTAAGGAGCACTCAAAATAATTACAACTATACTTGAAACTTAAAGGTTGAAACTACCAATGAATAACCTTACAAAAAGGCACCAGAACCATGCTAGAGTGCTAAACTCACCCTGACCAACATTTCTCATAATAAGCCTGCTAAGCACCGGGTAAAACACAATTTGCGACGCAAATGTAAGCTTTAACAGAAATTTCATTTTGTTTTTGTTCATTAACTACATATACTTTAGTAACAGTTGTAATGTTGTTATGGACACTTCTAAAACTGATATATTGTTGCTGCATACCCCAATTAACAACGCTTTTCACACTAAACAATTGGAAGAATCTCCATAATCTTGCATCCAAAATTACAGGCCATGGTCCATAAATAAGAAGGAAGTCTAAAACAGTAGTCACATCATCTTGACCAAAATATCAAAATGTTTACAAACTAAAGTGTCTAGTAATAGAAGCATACATCAGAGCACGACGAACCATGATTTTTACCAACAGTGACAACTTGTTCTATTTTACTTTACTGTCTATGGTCAACACAAGCTAATCATAAGAACTTTAAGCTATTTACTATAAAAATAATCTATCAAAGTGACAACATTCAATAGCAATAACCTTACAGAAAATCAGTCAGGTTTATACTAAGTTAACAATGAGAATTCAAAATCACTTCAATGTAATCAATATGAAGTTTGGTACCAATTTAACAATTTTAAGAATTCATAATCAATCCACAACCTAAATCCTTAATTCATAATCAATCACACACATGTTAAGTTTCAAAATCAAACACAATAAAACATATAAAATGAGTAATTGAGTTGATTAATCAAAATCAAATACAACCTAAACCTTATCCATAATTAATCACACACATGATAAATTGCAAATTTCTAGAACAACAAATTGAATTGATTAATCATAAAAGAGTAGCTAAGCCAATAGATACCTCTTAGATTGATAGTAGATTCGAGAAAATATGACCCAGTTGCGAAACTGAGATCATAGATTAACGATTCAGAACTTCCTAGAACAAGCACAACTCTGTGTTAGAATATTGAAAAATGGTGAGAACAGTATTGATGTGAAATCGAGAACCAATAATAACAAATTTATTGTATTGGAGAGATAAGAAATCGCGTGAATCCACTATTCAAACCGAGATCGCAAATTCAAGGTTCCATCAATGGAGAATAAATGATAAATTCGTCGAATTGAGCATCGTCATGAATTTTGAGGTTCTGACCATGGCGGTGTAGATCGACGAATGTTGTGGAGATCGGTGCAAGAGACGGAGAGACGGTGGTTATCGGAGCAATCAACGGGCGAGATTTGCGATAATGAGAGAGAGAGAAGTGTTGTGTGTTTTTGGAGAGAGAGAGAATGTGTATTACTTTTGTGTTATTTAATTTATTTATTTATTTTTAACTAAATAAAAAATAAAAAATATATAAAAATAAAACCAAATTGAATGAAATGGTAGTTAATAAGAGTATTTTTATTTGAGTTTTACTAGGAGCACAATCTGCAGTGCAATTTTGGTAGCATATCCTACATTTTCTTGTAGTGATGGTCTTTTTTGTTGAAAGTTTTACATGCTTTTAGCTTTAATGATAAATTTTGTGGTTGCATCAAAGATATTTTGGAATCTGCTAAACTCTCCATCTCAGTCAATGGAAAACAAAAGGGCTTCTTTAATTGTAAAAGAGGGGTCAGACAAGGCGACCATTTGTCACCCCTTCTTTTTTGTTTAGCAGATGATGTATTGAGCAGAAGCATTGCAAATATAGTGCAAGAGGGCAAACTTGATCTTAATACTGGTGCCATAAATCTGAAGATACCTTTCCACACTCTATATGCAGATGATATTATGATTTTCTGCATTACAAAAATGTCTGGTATACAAAACCTAAAACAACTTATCATGGAGTATGCAAACTGTTCAGGCCAAAAGGTGAATCCAACTAAGTCTTCTATTTTGTCAGGATCTATTTCTCCTAGCAGGTTAGCATCTATTGTTGATCAATTAGGATATTCAGTAGGCACTCTTCCATTGACATATTTAGGAGTCCCTATTTTTAGAGGTAAACCTAAAACTTCATACCTTCAGCCTATTGCTAACAAGATCAAGCTCAAACTTGTTTCTTGGAAAGCCTCCCTGTTATCAATGGCTGGTAGGGTCCAACTAGTAAAATTTGTTATCCAAAGCATGCTCATATACTTCTTATCTGTTTATTCTTGGCCGATATCCATTTTGAAAGAGATTGAAAGAAATGTCAGAACTTTATATGTTCTAGTGATATTGAAAAAAGAAAATTGGTGACTGTTGCTTGGCACAAAGTTTGCAAACCCATTGAGGAGGGAGGATTGGGAATCAGATCATTAATCTCTCTAAATGATGCATCTAATCTGAAACTTTGTTGGGAAATGCATACATCTTCTGAACCTTGGGCTCAAATTCTCAAGGGAAGAGTTCCGATAGGATCCAAAACAATCAATTATCATATCTTCTCTTCTCTCTGGAGTAGTATCAAAGGTTAAAATGAAGGTCTTTCAATCTCCCTTCATGCATTTCAGAAAACCTTCATGCAAAAGTTTATGTCTTCATTGACCAACATTGGAAAATTCCTGAATCTATCAACATTGATTTCCCCAACCTCAAAGATCTTATTCAGGAAGTTACCATTCCTACATTTTCCTTTGTGGATCATAGAGTTTGGAATCTTAATATTTCAGGTGTTCTAATCTTGAAGGATGCTTATTTATTTAAGTCTCCTTAATCTCAGCATTTCATTAGGCTAAGAGTATCTGGTCCCCAAACTTTCCCCCATCTAAGACTCTTATCAGCCGGAGATTTATGCATGGAAAACTTCCTACAGTTGAAAACTTAATGAATAGAGGTTGCTGCATAGCCTCAATGTGCTCCATTTGTGGCTTAGCTGTTGATTCTACCTTTCACATTCTCTTCCAATGCTCTTTAGCTATTAAGATGTGGTTCTGGTTTGGATCTCTTAACAATACATTTAAATTCAACTCCATTGAGGACTTATGGAAGATATGTGATAGAAGATGGACTCCTCAGTGCAAAGTGGTGATAAAAGAAGTCATCATCAACATCATTTCTGTCATTTGGTTTGTGAGAAACCAAACTAGATTTCAAAATAAGAAGTTCAATTGGACATTTGTCATCAATAATATCATAGCAGATGTTTCCTTAACTAGCAACAACACTAAACTCACATCAGCTGGGGATATGACTGAGTTTGTGCTCCTCAAATCCTTCAAAATCAATATCCACACTCCTACAACACCATTGATTAAGGAAGTTCTTTGGCTCCCTCCTATTCATAATTGGATTAAGGTGAACACTAATGGAGCCTTAATAAAAAATCCAACCAAAGTTACATGTGGAGGTTTTTTTAGGGATCACAACTGCTTGTTCTTGGGAGCTTTTGCTCATAACCTTAACACAACCTTTTCATTTAATGCTGAACTCTTAGGAGTTATCGTTGCTATAAACATTTCTATATCTAGGAATTGGAGAAATCTCTAGCTTGAAACAGATTCCCAACTGGTTGTCTTGGCCTTCAAGAACGGAACTCTTATGGTTCATTGGAGCCTAAGAAACAAATGGCTCAACTGTCTAAATTACATTAGAAATATGAACTTTTTGTTACTCATGTTTACAGAGAACGGAACTCTTATGCAATGTATGACTAACCTTGGTTTAGGATTGTCTGTATTTGCTTGGTTCCCCCTCCCTACATGATTGTATTAGACAGGAGTATGGTAAAAATAGGCTTGGTATGCCTAACTACATGTTTATCTTTTTTTGAAAGGGTCTTGATATAGTTTCCCCTTTTTGTATCTATTTTTTTTCTCCTTTTGGTTTTAATGAAATAAAGTAATGCTCTTTGCATTACTTTTGCTTAAAAAAAAACACTTAGACCCTAATTGACGTACAAATATTAGAGTTAAATTGAATAGGGACCCAAAATAAATAAATTTGTACAAAAACTAGTTAAAAACCCGTGCTTCGCACGGGTTGAATATCGGGTTTTTGAAATAGTTTGATATACACGAAAAATGAGAAAAGTAAAGAAAATAGCTGTATTTTTCAAAGAAATAGCTGCATTTTTCACATTCTAGCAAGTTAAGGGAAAAAGCATAATAGAAGTGAAATTGCAAACTTCATATTCATAAAAAAAAAAAAAAAAAAAAAAAAAAGTAAAGAGATGCATATTACTCATGTGTCTTTTTATAAATGGAGTTCTCTATTTCGTTTAAGAAATGGAGAGGATTCTAATTTGCTATTATCGAATAAATAATAGGTTTGTTGTTAGTTAAAATATAATAATGTTTGAAACCTCCTAGGCCAAAACTAAAAAGGTCTTCATATAATGTTTGCCACTATGTAAGAATAATTCATTATGCAGCCAACAAATCCTCCCAAGATGTGCACTCCTGCCACTCTCCATACTTATAAAGCTGAATTCTCCATACTTAGGTCTTTGCTATATCCTTAAGGGACATAGGTTGTGAGAAATTACGTAAGGGGACATGCTAAGCTCACTTTTGATTTCTCTAAAAGATCCTCATTCCCTTTACTGCCATAATGTATATTATAACACTATGCATTAGAAACAATTCTCAGCAAAGTTTAAAGATAAGGGTGAAAAGTGATACATGCATGCATTGTGTAGATTGCCACTATTTGGAAGAGAAAATACAAAACATTTCAGATCCGAAATCAGCAAAAGTAAAGCATGTGGGGCTAAAATATTCCATTATCTCACCGGGATTCAACTGGAAACTTGTCTATGAATATGGGAGAATAATTAGGATAGTTTGGAGGAACCAGCAAAATTCGCCGAATAAAATTGCGAGAATTGCAACAAACCAACTTGCTGCCTCGGCTACACCAAACACAAATCCAATCTCATAATCATATTTACAACAATAACCAAACACAAAATCTTAAAGCAAATTCTACAAATTACAACACCAAACACAAAAATTCCAAAATCCTATCTCATAGACTAACAATTATTAATGCGAACAACAAAAATTATTTTTTTATACCGAGGTTAATTAGTTATACTGTGTTGCACCGGCACCAGACAACATGGGAAGGGACCACTCTGTCAAGCTAACGCCAACTGTGCAAGCTAGAGGTGTTGCCTCCGATGCCAACAGTCACGCTTCCGGCTATTTGCTATTGATGAGCAGTAACAGAAGCTGACCCTCCAAAATTGGAAACACCACCGCCAATGCGAACACCGACGCCTCCGACTAGTTGTTGTTGCTGAGCCTTGTAATCACATTTATAAAAATGACCAAACAGAAATCCAATACCATTATCACATTACAACAATAACCTAACACAAATTCATATCATAATCACATTCGATGCTTGTAAAGGTGGAAATTTAAATTCTTTTATAACTTTCTCATTCAACTTTTCCATGAATACCTTTAAAGTTGTAACGGGTTTTTTCATAACATAAGAAGCATAAACATATTTTAATTGGGAAAACGGAATAAGGTGCACTCTATTGAAAACCCTAAATTTTTATATGACATCATTTCTTCTTGTTCTATCAATCGCCTCCTTATTTTCTCATTGTTCACATCTTCTTCTTCTTTTTCAAAAGGCGCCTCACTGTTCTAGTGGGAAGATGGAGAAATTTGTGATTGCAAGAAATAAAAAGGTTAGTAATTATATACATCATGATATTTCCCATCAATTTTGTCAAATTTACCTCTAAAATCTTTTAATCGTTTTAGATGTCTACGAAAATCATGGTCTAGTTTGTTTGAAAACCCTTCTTTCATAAGCTTGTTGCGCAACAATTTTGTATTAAATAATCATTCTTACTATGAGGATACATCTCTCCTCCTACATCAGGCTGTGACTGATGATAAATTTGCGTTATATTCTCTTTCGGGTGAAAGGTTTGAGAATGGGACCAAGTTAGATTGGGCAAATCCATTTTATGAGAACGAATCTAAATTTGATATTTTGGGATCTGATTGTATTAATGGGATTTTATGTCTAATTAATTTCTCTCAACCTAATACAAGAGTTGTGTTGTGAAACTCAACTACTCATGAATTCAAGGTTATTCCTATCAGCCCTTTTGAATTTGTCCCACATATGGATGTTGATATACTTTGACATGGTTTTAGTTATGATTGTGTTACAAATGACTATAAGATAATTCGACAGGCAGTGTGTTATAAAAAACATGATATTAATGTGTTGTCATTAGGAAATATAGACGACGACCATTTTTGGGATATATATATATATATATATATATATATATATATATATATATATATATATATATATATATATATATATATATAGCCTACAGAGTAACTCATGGAGGAAACTTGAGTATGATATCCTTATAAATGACAAAAAAAAAGGGAATATTCCTACATGAAATGGTTCACTGGTTGAATGAAAGAGGCAATATTGATGATGAAGCATATGTTTTGTCATTTGACCTAAGCACAGAGGAATTTGTAACAACACTCACACCCTTAGAAGATGATAGAGTTTTGATTCGGATCTGTTTTGAGTGACCTGATGGTTTTAAATGGGTCCCTTGCTTTGGTTTCAAATTATACACATCTAGGTACTTTTCACATATCTATTTTAGGTGAATTTGGTGTGAAAGAATCGTGGTTTAAACTCTTCATTTTCCGGCCTTTATCTATCATTGTGCATCCTATTGGAGCAGGAGGGAAAGAGAATGTATTCTTTACGAAAGAAGATGGACAACTGATCTTTTTTAGTTTAAGCACAAAGATGGTTGAGGAGTTCAGTTTTGTCAAAGGTAAATTTTCTGGTAAGACAGTAACTTAGTAATTTATAAAGAGAGTCTTCTTCCAATTGGAGAAATGGATGGATAATTTAGTTTCGTGTTTTCACCGGTGCCATATGGATGTGGTAGTAAGTTGTTAGTTTGTCATCAAAGGGCCATGCATTTGTGCATGTCATAATAATTATGATTGTTATTATTAAGTATAAGACAAATCAAGATACCTGTTACATATTTTGCTTTATAAATTTCATTTTGACTATCAACTATCCTATTTTTTTTTTGTAGAATTGTTATTTTTTAATTGATACAAAGCTACACATAATAAATATAGAATTTGAATGTATCAAATATATTGTACACAAGTATTAGAATCAAATGACTTTGTTAAATCTAACCTAAAAAGCTGAGGTTTAACACTAATTACAACTTTATTTTAAGCGGAACATTTATGTTTAGTGATAAAAATCCAAAGAAATATCTGTATTAGAAATCCTTTTATGGTTTTTCTTGTTTTCTTTCTTTTGTTTGAAATTTATGGCCTTCTTCCTATTTAGTGTAATATACAGTGAATTTTAGTGTTAATGAATCCTCGTCATAACATGTACTTTTAGTATTTTAAAGAGTCTTTGTGTCTTTTCTTTTAGAATTTTCTAGAGGATTAGAGTCAGCTATTGATATTTTGGGAAAGATTCCGTAACTTTTGTTCATTTATTTCCCTAACCAAATACATTTATAGGGTGTCATAGTTTTTTTTATATAGACCAGCGGGTTAGTCCAAATCCCAAATGCAAGTCAAAGGTGAAATCTACAAGAAGAGTGAAGAAATCAAGGGAATGAGGTCTCAAATGCAGACACTTCGTGCAGGGGTATGGTCCACCCTATGCATACTAAGAAAAACTGATGTTACATAGATAAATACAGCACGCGCAGGGTCATACGTTGTGCGCATATGCAAAATTTTGATGACTTTGAAGACTAGAGGTGTGATCCAAGCAATAAAAGTGGTGGCTTTCAACCCTTGAAAACAAGATTGAAGATCATTAGTCACTCTATCTTGTATGTGTGATGCCTTTTACCTTTGCATATGTATTTTATTACTATGAGTACATAAACACTTTATATTAGGGTTGAATGATTAACCTCTATTGAACCATGTGATTGATCTATCAATGTAATTATAACTATGTTCATTCATTATACCTTTTGCTTAACTTTGAATATTTCTAGGTTATAATTCGCTATTAACACTTGTAACATTAATTAGCTATAATGTCCTCTAATTAATTTACATAGACAGGAAATTAATTAGTATTGCTAGAATTTAACATTCTTTAAAATATTTGAATATCTTTGTTTCACCTTAAACAATAGTGTTCTATATTAGATAAACGAGACCTTGTAACCAAAAAAAGAAAAACGAGACCTTGAGCCTAGAAATTGATTTTGGTATATTTTGTTAAATTGTGAACTTATATATCAAATTGCTATTGATTTAGGAATTATTATTGCCAAAAAAAAGAGGATATAGTAAATCATTATTGTTATGAATAATATTATTATGATGTGAATGACCATATTTCCTAAGACTCCCTATGTTCCTTAACTCCTATGAATAAATGCCTATATTCTTTATTAATGGCACTTAGTCTTATGGCTCTTCATGTACTTGTAACTTACCACATTTGTGAAGAGAATAATACAAAAACTTTCATCACCATCTTCTTCTTCTTCTTTGATCTTGTGCTTTT
Organism: Medicago arabica; assembly: GCA_946800305.1. Lineage (NCBI taxonomy): Eukaryota > Viridiplantae > Streptophyta > Magnoliopsida > Fabales > Fabaceae > Medicago > Medicago arabica. Next base: position 6,706,136 of record OX326969.1, read on the forward strand.
AGTTTATTTCATAACAATAATCGCCTTTCATCATTTTAACCCAAGTTTTTTAATTTTCAATTGCAAACCAACTCTTGAAATCCCCCCAAATTACTATTTTGATAAAGAATTATTTAATTGCAAAGTAGAAATAATAATCTTTGTGGATAAGATTTTAATTATTACTGTATTACTTGTGTTATTTGGTGTACCACCAAATTTTCTATCAATTTTTTTATGTCGTTGCCGAAGATTGTTTATTAATTTCAACAAGGCAACTGCGCAACTTATTTTTCTGTCTATTATATTAGAAATAAAATAATATTTACTTTTTGTTCTTTTGTTTTATTTTTTTCATGCAGTGCTACTGAAAGGTTTTTTTAGTTTTGATTATGCGATAAGGAAAATGCTAGATAACGCGAACAAATTTATTGCGATTAATGGTGGAGCAATAAAAAATAGTTTGGGTGGACCATTAAAAGTTTGACTAAAAAGCTTGGGTATTTTAAAAAAATAAAATACATAGTTTACTATTGTTACAGATTACGAATCTTTTTTTTTATATATAATACAATTGGTAATTGGAGGAATTTTCAGTTGACAAGATAATATAAAGAATACTTGAAACCCCAAAAATTAGAAGGTATGGAAACCTCCGCTACCCAACCAAGTATAAGCATGATAAAAATCACATGTCACTTTTAGAACCGTCGAAAACCTAAACCGTTGAAAAATTGTTTAAAAACTCTTAAAATAGACCTATGATTTTAAATTTTTAATTCTCCAAGTATGCCACTGAAGGTGAGAAAAACACAAGAAAGGGGTTGAATTGTGTTTGCTTTTTCTTCTTTTTAAAATTAAGTTCAATGTTCAGAGTCTGATAGAGTTCAGAGTCTTATGCAGTGGATAATGTAAAGAGTGAGAGAGAAGAGAAAGACACAAAACAATCATACATGTTCCTTCCACAATCCGGAAGTAGTCATGTCTCCCTTGAACTTCCAAGGAAAGTTCACTAAAACCAATATCTGATTACAATTGCTCAAGCACAAAAGCAAGAGACTTCAAACTACTCAAGCACAAAAGCAAGAGGTTTTCTATCCTCAAGCACAAACGCAAAAGACTTCCTATGCTCAAGCACAAAAGCAAAAGACTTCTAATCAAACAGAATTACACAGAAAATTGTTTGAGGTCTCAACACTTGATATACAATCAATGGTGTTCACAATACAAATTAGATACTGATTCTTAAGACTCTAAACTTTCTAAGATATGAAAGTTGTTAAGAAATTCTAAGTGAACTTTGATGTGAAAACAATTTCAGCAGAGTTTTGACACTAGTAAAATTGTTGTGAGTCTCTTACAATCTTCAAGTCTTCACTCCTTTATATAGAGGTGTAAAAGAGAAGTTGTTGATTGCCAGCACATCAAAAGAATCGTTGTTGAAGCTTGATAATCACCAATGATTTGTTGCTTGATATGGTTATTGTCCTATGAGGGAACAATTTCAAATTCATTCCTTGAATAGAGAATAACCAGCGTAGACACAATTGTTATCTTGTACTACTACTTCAGACATGAGGAGTGGAGTAGTGGTTGCATAATTGTACTATGTCCTTTTCCTGCACTCTTCAGTGGATAAGCATCCAACGCCTTCTCATTCCTTTGAAATAGCCGTTGCTCCAGGCTTCCATTCCTTTTGCAATTATGTGTATTCAGAATAACAACTTTTAACTAACTCCAGCTTCCAATCTTCAGACTCTGATGAACTTCAGCTTCTGAGGCTCTTTAGACTCTCTGATGGCGTCAGCTTCTGATGGTCTTCAGACTCTGTCTTGCAACATAAGCTTCCTTTGTAGATTCATTTGTTCTCTTTTGTTATCATCAAAACTTAAGGTGGTAATGTTAAACAGATTTTGTTCCAACAACCACTACACCAATTAGTGGGGATTTAGATCTGTCGAACACTAAAACCGCAGCAAAATTGTTTAAAATCTCACAAAATAGACCCACCATCATTAATTTTTTAATTTTTCGGATGGGCCACCATAAAGGGTTCCGCCCCTGATTGCGAACGAATCACGAAGGAGTCGAATATTTAATTCAGACAACTACGTACCCAGCTGAATTCCACCAAATCCGAAATTAACTCAATGCAGTCGTTATGCCTCCTCCACTCATTAGTAATAGTCCCCACATCATGTTTTCTGGCCATTAAAGATTTTAATTGGCTAACATAATTTGTGAATCCTTCGGGATAAAATTTGTCGGGAGATATAGCAGTCCTCATGCGAAAAATAATTTTACAAAACAACTTAGAAATCCATATTCCAACAGCTTTGGATTTAGAAGTTGTGGTTTGTTATAACGATTTTCGTTGGTTTTTGGGTTTGTCTCGATTTTTCCTTCTAATCCTATCGATTTCGAGATCCTAAAGCAACCGACTATCCGGAAATAAAATTAAAGTAGCCAAGTGCGTTTTAAAATTAAAGTGAAAAGAAAATAAAAACTAAAAAAATAAGAAAAGAAGAAAAAACAAAATATTCATGCCAAGTCTGAAGAATTTGCTAAACACACTAGTTGTGCTTAGTGAATCGATTAGGAAAAGAATCTATACACACAGGTAATGTCTGGTTCACTAAGCACAAAAATTATGCTTAACGAACATCACATAACAGAATTGAACAAAACTCTGTTTTTATAAACTCAAATCAAATTAATTAGACGCAGTCCCCGACAACGGCGAAATTTTTATAAAAGTTAAAAATTGGTTTTGTATTTTTCTAGCACAATAGTAAGTATGTCGGTTTTTGTCAAACAAATGAAATCTCGTATCCACATAGACCGCGCTTAGCTAATTTAATTTTATATTGATAGAATTCTGAACAAAGATTTTAGAAAAGATATTGGTGGTTTGAATCAAATTAAATTGAATATATATAGATAGAGTTGTGCCCAAATTGAATTTCAATAACTATCCCTCGTATGGTTCCTCTTAATTGATTGTATACTTTTTATGCCTTGTATATAACTCTAGGGTCTGACTAGGGTCTTAGATGACCAACCTTACTAGGGTCCGACTAAATCAAAGATCAATTGTGACACACTACATTGACGACAAAGCATTAAGTAAAGATTTAGACTAAAATTATATAGAGAATATAAATCATATACAACATGCAGACTAAGAGTATTACATATATAGATTCCTAACTATTTATATCTAATCCCAACACAAGAGAGTTTAGTTACTCATTTGTTAAATAAGCAACATCAAAGAGTTGTTGAATCTTGGAGTTCCAAGCTTCCTTGGTCCTCATGAGGCTACAGCCTATGTGGTAGGAGACCTACCATATTTGATAGGAGACCTTAAATTCCAACACAATATACAATTCTCAATCATGATAAAGAGCAAGAAAAACCTTATTCAGTGCGACAAAAACAAAAAAGAGTCCACTAATGTTTTCAACCGGAAGAAATTAGTTCCATAAGGAGGAGGACCTAGGAAACCAAGTTTCGGACCATAAAATCTAAAGGCTGAGAATTAAGTCAAAGCTACAGATTAGGCTTTAGTTTCTTTCTTTTTTTACAAAGATTACACTTAGTTTTAAAAACAAAAATGAAAAATATTTTGACCTAAACACATTAGTCGTAGATAATTGAATTATATTTCCAAACACTACACAAAGAGGTCATTAGAGAAATTCAGAAAAATAAAAAAGACATCCAAGTATAATACAAAATCACATAGATCTAAAGGTACACCCTAGCAATTAAATAAGACTACTAGTAATTATTTACTAGCAACATAAGATATCTCTCTACTGGATGATTAGACTATGGCAGAATCTCAAAAATTGGGGTGTTACATGTCTAACGAGTCTCTAAAAATACTACCAGTTGTAGATGGAAAATTGGATTAAAAATGTTCAGATTGGCATTTGGTAGTCTCAAGCCAAATATTTCACATATTGAGGAATTATGATTTTCTAAGATTCAAAAAGAAATACATCGATACAACACGACTAAACCAATGTGTAGATTTTATGGTTAAACTTGGTGCTTCATCAGACATAGAACTCCTTCTCTATGATTCTCCGTCAACATATCTTTTGAGTCTCCTAAGATTGACGCGGTCGCCACTTTCTTTTCTAAAAAGTAGTTTTTGTTCTTTATGTTTTTCTTTATCTGTTTCGTATGTTTTGATTAGCCTTGTAATAAGAGGAAAAAAACACACTTAAACATTTCATATTCTCATATATCAAACAAATACATTCCGACACAAAATACGTAAACGAAAGTAAAAGATTTTAGTATAACTAACTAGTTACATAATCTTTTTCAATTGACTCATCCAACAATGGTAAAATATAGCACAAGATCTTGGTAATATACACATGCATGTGATATGATTTCTCCATATTTCCACAATTGGAGAGACAAATAACGGGTGGAAACAAGAAAAGAATTACATATTTATTTCTCGAATTGAAAGAAGACTTTCTTTGTAAATTATAGGCTTGTCCCAAAATTCACGTCCTGTAAAATTGAGCTCCACAATCACCTGAGTGCTTAAATCAAAATAGACTACTTTTTTATCTTCTTTTATTAAAAATATACTTGCCTTATTTCCTACTCCAATAGGACGCTTAATGCAAGGTAATGGTCGAACTATAAAGAGTTTAAACCACGATTCTTTCACACCAAGTTCCCCTAAAATAGATATATGGAAAGTATCCACATTTGAATAAGTTGAAATCAAAGCAATTGATCCATTTAACACCATCAAGTCTGTCCACACATGCTCAAAATCAAAACTATCTTCTCCAAAGAGTATAGGTGTTATAATGAATACCTCAATGCTTAGGTCAAATGACAAAAGATATGCTTCATCGTCTTCATCAATAATTTCATTTAGACCCCACCAGTGAAACATTCCATCTAGGAAAACTCCCCTTTCTTCAAAATCAACAGGGAAATCAAATTCAAGTTTCCTCCATGAGTTACTTCTTAAGTTGTATATCTCCCAAAAAGGGTCGTAATCTGTATCTTCTGGCAACATCACATCAATATCGCTCTTTGGAAAACATAATACACGTCGAATCACTTTATAGTCATCTCTAACACAATCATAACCAAAACCATGTTTAGCTATTTCAACATTCATATCTGATTCAAACTCAATAGGGCTGGTAGGAACAAGCTTGAATTCTTGTGTAGCTGGATTCCACAATACAACTCTTATATTGGGTTGGAAGTAATTGATTAGACAAAAAATCCCATTGATGCTACTAGAACCCGAAATTTGAAATTTAGGATTATCCTCGTGAAGTGGATTTGGCCAATCGAGTTTGGCCCTATTCTCAAATCTCTCACCAGAAAGAGAATACAAAGCAGGTTTATTATCATTTATGGCTTGATATAGGAGGATAGATGTATCATCATAATTAGAATGATTATTGGAAAAGAATCTTCTATGGAACAAGCTTATGAAATAAGGGGTTTGAAACAAAAGGGTCCATGTTTTACGCACACACTCAAAACGTTTTAAAGATTTTATTGACAGATTTGACAAAATTAACGGGGCAAGATGATCAGGTATAGAATTACTAACCTTTTTATTTCTTGCAATCAAACATTTATCCATCGACACACTAGAATAAGGAGGCGCCTGTGGAAATAATAAGAGATAAAAGATGAGAAAATAAGGAGGCGGCTAATGGAACAAGAAGAAAAGAAGGCAGATAAAAACTTAGGGTTTGTAATAGTGGGTTGGGCTGGACTCGGTTGGGCCGTCTTAAGTAATAAAATATGATAAACTATAAAAGAATACTATTACTTTTCCCACTCTGCTGCCTTCTCACGCGCCCCGCAAAAATGCCAAAATTACCTCTAGTCCGAATTTTATTTTCCGAACTAGATTGTTAGTGTTTTCCGGATTTTAAAATTCGGACACATTCAACAATATATTCTAGGATGGTGTTTGAAGAGGTTCTTTTGAACTCGATCTAGTTGGGCTGCCAACTGACATATATATATATATATATATATATATATATATATATATCGAGCTCATAAAAACCTTTTCGGGTTCAGATCTGCAGCATAACAATAAAAGAGAAGATGTTTCAAGAGGATTTATCTGAGTTAGATCATGTTGCATTGCCAAATGACATATTCATCTAGCAGGCAGCAAAATCTAACTCATAGAAACCTCTTGATATTCAAATATAGAGCAACCTCTTTGTATCTATATATTTTTGACAGTATGTTGAGGATCTTCATCACGCGGACGCGGTGAAATAGAGAGCTATTTATTTGCGACCACGTGAGAAAGATCCTCAGCTTAATGACAAAAATTTGCATGGTTTTCTTTGGTGTGTTTGTGTGTTTTGCTGGTATTGAAGCTGAAAACCAGAGAACACTTATTTATAGAGGTCCTTGGATGTTGTGGACCACATAAACTCTTGGTGCAATGTGGATCACACAAAATAATCATTTGCTGAGGCAATTCGGAGTTTATAATCCGAATTACTCTAGTGTAATTCTGATTATATAATCCGGATTACATTAACACCTTAAAAAATTAAGTTGAATTCGGACTATTTTAGCGTTTAAATGAACATCTTTAACTTAAATTAAAACATAATGAAAGTTTAATTAATATATATTATTCAAATCCTAATGCAACAACTTAATTCAACAACATATAACTAACACATAATTAAAACAAGATAAAACACGTGATTAATTAAAACATAGTACATTATCACAGATCATCTAAACTAATTTCTTTGCCTGATGGTTCCAGGAGTGCCCTGAACTATTCGTAGAACTAAAATGTGTTTTTAAACTCAAATTGTAGGGTGTTTGAGTGTGTGACCCTGTCAAATTTTACATATGTTAGAACTTCTGAAAGTATGCTAGGGACTAAAATGGTGGTAAGTGGATAAATATAAGGACCAAATTGGTATAGGGATCTAAGTAATAATGAACGGTTAAACATAGGGATCATTTGACAGTTTAATAGTGTAATAATCCTTTTTAAAATATTCATAATCTCAGGGACCTATTTGAAATCAGTGTACGAAGTAAGGGACTAATTTACTAGTTTACTCATTGTATTCATGTTCTCTAGGTTAGGAGTTTTTTTGTTATTTTGCTTTTAGATTTGATGTTGAGAGTTATGGATGTTCAGAAGCTTTTACAAGAGAACAAACATAGTTCAAAAAGAGACATTTATTACATGGATCCATCAGTCTTTTTGGGTGAGTCATCAAAATTTCGCAACATGATGGATCATATGGATAATAATACTTTTTTTAGTATAGTTGACCTTGTATTGATTTTCAATAGCTAATTATGACTATCATGAATTATCTATGTAGCACTGACATTTCTGATCTATGAAGCACTGACACTCTTTAAATTAGGCGTGTCTTGGTGTCAGACACGCTTATATGGATTTGATATCTTGACCACTTATAGATTTGGCTCAATGGTTAGTATTTGTATGTTTATCAGTTTAGAACTACTTCAACATTCATATCATTTGTTACAGGGTTCTCAACATGAAATATACATGATTGTTGAGTGGATCAAATCTTTATTTAATGACCGAGTTTCATCTTCGTTGTCTTTTTCACTAATCCATTTCCCACTGTTCTTCTAGCAAATGGCTTATGACACGAAACATCTTAGTGTCCCCGAGATACACTGGCTTGGAGCTTTTCCTTCAGATTATGAGATACTTTGTTCCAAAATAGTGCCTCCTTCCTTTGACTGTTGAAGGTACCAACTGATATTACTTGTGAGCTTCAGATTTGCAAAGTTGGATATTTACTCTAATCAATATAGTGACTTCAATATTCCTATTAGACAAGAGAAAAGTTGAAGCCATGTTGCTTAGGTCTACCTGCAAAGGGAGACATTTATATACATTACATCTGTCTTTTTGTTCAACTGGTTTGAGATTTTATAGTGTGCGTCTTTTGTTAATGTTTTCTTATGAAGGTTGGAGCTCAAAATGATGTTGGAGAAAGGAGTGAAGTTTGAGATTGAAGCGTTATTTGTTCATACACTTTCATTCTTGACACAGTCATATATACCATCCAAAATTCATGGTAAAGTTCAAATCTAGCTCGTTGGACATTTGTGTCTTAAGCCCTATACACGCAGCTGCGCTTTGCACACATTTCATAATGTACCATTTATTATCCTTTTGCAGTGTAAGTTACTTGTCGGTTGCATAGTGATTAGTTTAGGATCTTTGATCAATTTTTGTTTAACAATTTAAGATTCTATAAGTTAAATATTAGCAAGGATGTAGTGAGAGAACTCGGTACGAAATGTAAAGATTTTCGGAAATGTGTTCTATTTATTGGTACTTCGTGTCTATTCATGCCTTTGTAGATGGGTGTAATGCCAAAAACTTCACCATTCTAATGTAAGACATATTAGTATTAATTGGATCATATGTTATTGTATAGATAAGTTTGTGCCTTACAAGTGACTTAGTGATCACAGACTAGTAGGAATCAAACTCAACTCACATTCAATTAAATTGGCTTTGGTATGTATAAAACTTGCAATATAAATTCTGGCTCTTGAAAACTCTTGCATGAAAAATTCATAAGAATTGAGCCTATAAAGAAAAATATAATTTAGCAATATAGGGTATTAGATGCAGGATTTAGGACTTGATAAATATATATAATTTTAAAATTTATTGTTTCTTTTAGTGTCAGGTGAAGCCGACTCAAAAGGTATAAGTTGACTTTTAAATATAAAGACATTAAAGTTAGTTCATCCAACTCTAACTGAATTGGTTGACCTTTGTTTTGTTGACTTTAGTGTCGGTCTATCCGACGCTAACATGTTTCGTTGACCATTGAGTAGTTGTAAAATTTAGCGTCGGAGAGTCTGAATTTAGCTCGTTTATTTTGCAGGTTGATGTAGATGATCGTTGGGTTTAGAAGTTACATGCTTTTGAGTAGATAGTAGCACTTTTGTGATGTGAATATGTTATCATCAAAATCAGCCAAGTCTAAAAAAGAGGATCTTCTTCACAATGTACTCTTTTTTATGATGACAAACCGTATCCTTTTGACGGTGTTTGCTCAATGAAACTCTTTATATCTTTGTTTATCTCCCTCTTTATTTTGCAATTAGATAATCTGAAACAATTTGACTACAAAATACGGACATACACTTTCTCCTCCTTTTGACATCACAAAAAAAAAAAAAAAAAAGTAAAACAAAGAGGTATTCATGCACAAATTCAAACAAGACATACATAACCATTCAAACAAGACATACAATATCTATCTAAACATAGATAACAGTATAAGTCATAAAATAACTAATTAGACAAGTCATAAACATAAAATACATGAAACATAAGATATTCATACTAAACATATAAATGAGACATAAAATATTAAACACTGAGCAACCGAGCTGCTCCTCCTCATCCTCTCAACCTCCTTTTGAAAGGCCTCCAAAAGATCCAAGCGGGTAGAAATATCATCAAAATTTTCTGTCATAAACCCATGATGACCGCAAAGTTCGGTTCACCCATAAATAGTGTTCATAACACATGCAACGGAATAAAGTTTAGTTCTATTTTACACTTAGATTATAAAATTATAAATTAGATACTTAAAGTGTACCTTTGTATCAATTCTTGAAGCATGAAAAACTCTTCAAAGATGTGAAGACTCTACGCATATCCATACCGAGACCAATTCTTACCCTCAACATTTGAGTAGTGGAACAAGAAAACTAGAGCATATTTATGTTTTGTATTTGGTTGTGTTGTGTGTTTTGATCAAATTACTTAAGGTCTATTTATAAGTCACACACACTCTCATCAAATAGGAGGTATTGACTAATCTTAATGACCTTTTAATTTCATATTGTCAATCATTGTAAAAAGCAATTAACATATGTTAATGACAATTTACTTGAAAAAACGGTTTCTTGCCATATGATGTTTGACCACTATGATTTCATATAATCATCTAATTATATGTAATTATATATATACAAAGTCATATCGTTGATTCCATATATATGCATAATTTGATCAACCATTGACCATTATCAATTTCATATATAAATATATATAATCAATTGCCGTACACTAACTTTACTTATTTGTTTATTTTTTATTTATTTCAAAAATAAATAATATGCCTAATTTATTTATATATATTAGAGTTAAATATATTTTTGGACCCTATAAATATGTCAACTTTTCGTTTTAGTCCTTCTAAAATTTTCTTTCAATATTTAGTCCTTATAAAATTTTCAATCACTACTTTTGGTCCCTATTTTTAATTTAATTTTTGTATTTTTTAATGAAATTGTGCAGAAATGTGTAAAATATTCTAAAAGAATTTCCTAATTTTTTTTTGAATGTTTTAAGAAAACATAAATTAAATATAAATTTTTAACCATAAAACATATAAAAATTCATATTAAATTCATGTTTTGTTAAACAATTCTGAATTTTTTTTGGAGTGATTCTTATAATATTTTGAATTTTTATGGAAAATTTTATTAAATAATATGAATTCTACATGAGTTTACTTTAAAAAAAAGGGATCAAAAGTGAAGATTGAAAATTTTATAGAGACTAAAAGTTGAAGGAAAATTTTAGAGGGACTAAAACGAAAAATTGACATATTTATAAGGACCAAAAACATATTTAACCCTATATATTATTTGTATTCTTTGTACTAGCAAAAATACAATAATATTCCACTTAGAAAATTTATATATTGATTAATTAAATTATTCAATTTAATCATCAAATAATAAAATAATTCTTTAGCAAGAACTATAACACTCGTTTATCTATGACCCGATAGGTTCAATACTAAACTGGTAATAGATTAATCAATTAATATATTAATCAAGGTAGGCGTCTAGTAACACTCCTTGACGTCCAGGTAGTATGAAGTATTACTTTACCTTCAAGAACCAATTAGAATATTATAATATTTTTCTTCCGTCGGTACAACTCTTGTTAACTCTAGAGCATGGTACAATTGTCAAAATATAATAAGTTAACATATATGACTTAAGAAACTCATTTCTTCTTTCATTCCCTGGCCATGGTTTTTATTTATTATCATAGAGTTCAAACTCATTACCAAGAGTTGACGGATCTCATCTTGATTAGTCATTAATTATACAAGTATTTAATTGTATCCAATATCCTTTCAACTAGCACCCTAAGGTGTTAGGTGTTTAGAATCAAAATACAATAAATAAAATGTTAATTACCATGACAATCTCAGGTCAAAGAAAATCATTATATTATTTCTTGAGAATTTTTCTATTGACATTTTAAGGTAATACCGACCATTAGAAATTCTCAGTTGAGTCAGTTCAATGATCATATCACTATATGCATCATCTATATATGAAATTTAATAAATGAGAATTATTAATCTTTATCAGATAAAGACTATACATATATATTGATCTATCCGAAATATTGATATCCTACTCACAATAATCATACGATCAAGAACAATTTAGATTAAAAAATAATAAAAGACTTGTTTCTCATTATCATAATCTCTATCATGATAACAAGTCTATAGTTTTAATAAAGAACATTATCAAATTAACTATTTCACTAAACAGTAAACAAAATAATGAATATTTTATTATGTCTAAAATTGGTTATATAATTGATTGGATCTTGGGCATCTCCAACATATGGATTGGTTGTAAGTTGTTAGTTTGTCATCAAAGGGCCATTCATTTATGCATGTCATAATTATTATTATTTTTATTATTATGTATAAGACAAATCAAGATACCTGTTACATATTTTGCTTTATAAATTTCATTTTGACTATCAACTATCCTATTTTTTTTGTAGAATTGTTATTTTTTAATTGATACAAAGCTACACATAATAAATATAGAATTTGAATGTATCAAATATATTGTACACAAGTATTAGAATCAAATGACTTTGTTAAATCTAACCTAAAAAGCTGAGGTTTAACACTAATTACAACTTTATTTTAAGCGGAACATTTATGTTTAGTGATAAAAATCCAAAGAAATATCCGTATTAGAAATCTTTTTATGGTTTTTCTTTCTTTCTTTCTTTTGTTTGAAATTTATGGCCTTCTTCCTATTTAGCGTAATTTACAGTGTATTTTCGTAATTTAATTATTGGCAAGCTTATATGACATTCGATAAATTATCTAATTAATATTTGTCTTCACATATACCCTTAAAGTACCTTATTAAATTAATTCTAATTTTTTAATGAAAATTTATATAATAATTTGGTGAAGGTTTGTCATCCATTTTGAGGAGATTAATTTCCTCTACTTCATTAGAAAAATACATTAGTCTAGTAAGATTGTTTATTTCCACTTACATCATTCTATTTTGAACTTCTTACTTAAATTCATATACAATTTTTTTTAGGATTCTCCTTCTTAGATAATTAATCGATGTGTGTTCTTGTTGGTCTTTTTTCTATTAAAAATTGAAAATAACATACGTTTTATTAAATAAACCAACTATAGAAATGTGGAAGCATATTTCAACCAACTTTTTGCAACTTCTTTAAAAATGTGACATATGATAACAACTTCATTTACCAATGCTATAGTGCAATTAAATCGTTTAAAATTATACAAAAACCATAAATCAAGGGTTTGAATGGAACAATTTGGTCAACTAAAGCTTAATTGATCATGTGAATCAAGATGAATCACTTTATAACTTGATCATGAGATAGTGAAACAAAGGAAATCTACCACCCAACGTCATCTCTAAAAACCAACACATTCACATCGATACAGACTCAATAGTAAAGATAGAAACAAATATACCAAATGCAAATGCAAGTCAAAGGTGAAATCTACAAGAAGAGTGAAGAAATCAAGGGAATGAGGTCTCAAATGCACACACTTCGTGCAGGGGTACGGTCCACCCTATGCATACTAAAAGAAAAACTGATGCTACATAGATAAAAACAGCACGCGTAGGGTCATACGTTGTGCGCATATGCAAAATTTTGATAACTTTGAAGGCTAGAGGTGTGATCTGAGCAATAAAAGTGGTGGCTTTCAACCCTTGAAAACAAGATTGAAGATCATTAGTAACTCTATCTTGCATGTGTATTGCCTTTTACCTTTAATTTGAATATGTACTTTTTAACTATGAGTACCTAAACACTTTTTTATTATGTGTTATTTGGTGTATTTACCAAATTTTTGGTGTCGTTGTCGATGATTGTTTATTAATTTCAATAAGGCAACTCTGTTTAATTATGCAACTTATTTTTCTGTCTTTTATATTAGAAATATAAAAATAAAAATAAAAATCATGCAGTGCTACTGAAAGGTTTTTTTTAGTTTTGATTATGTGAGGTAATGTTTACGTCCCTTGCTGCTCGACTCTAAAATTTACTCTTGCTAACTAAAATCATTAGAGCTCAAAACATCTTCTAAAGATCATAACGTCACATTTAAAAAAAAAAACTGCTTAGTTGCAAGATTATTAAAGCAAGAGAGCAATATAAGAGTAATATGATACCAAATATAATGGTAAAAAATAATTTAAAATAAACAGGGCGGATGCGGGGCAGAAGAAGGTTTGACCTTCCCCGCCCCTGCCCCCTTACTAAAGCAACATGTTTTTCCTGCACCCGCACCCACACCAAATCAAATCGGATTTTCCCTGTTAAATATGGAGCGGGAGAAGTCGGATCTGAGTGGGGGCGGGTTCAAATGACATACCTAAACTTTGCCCTGAATGAAGAAAAAAAAAAGGCAATTGGAACCTTGACAAATATTATGTGCTGCTAGCAAGCAACAAACTAATTATCATTTCCAAAGATTTGCCATCCCAAGGTCTAAGTGTCTAACGCAGGTGTCCTCTCAACAAACCTTAGGCTACGTTTAGATTGGTGGAGAGTGGTGGAGTGGAATGGAATGGAATTTGGATAGATCCACGTTCCATTGTTTGGTTTTGTAAACACTCCAATAAAGTAAACCAAATTTCTTCATCTTTTTGCATCTCTTGATCACTCTCTCATATATTGTTATTTTTGAACCCATATTTCTTCTATTTTCCCAAACTAACAGTGATGTTTTATTCTTGGTTCTCGTTAAGGTATTGTAATAGTTTTATTCTATTTTGAACCCATATCTCTTGATCACTCTCTCCAATATATAATGCAGATACTCGTTAAGGTACTGTATTAGTTTTGTTCTTGGTAGTTTATTATTTTAAGTGATTTTGAGCAAGCTATTTGATTCGAAATTAGGTAGCTTGTAAGCTTCGTATGCATTACTGTATAACTATTTTAGTTTTTAAATTTCAATTGATTTGCTATTGAACGAGAATTATGCAGCTTATAGCCTTGCAGATTCAATATTGATATTTGTTGTTGATTTTTTAAATAAAGGGTAAAATTGGAATAAAAAGTTATAAGACATTATGTTCCGTCCACTTTTCAAATAATGGAATGGGAAATTAGTTTCAATATGTCATGAAATATCCAAACAATGGAATGAAATATTTATTCCAATCAATTCCGCTCTTTTTCATTCCATTATATTTCATTAAATTCCATTCCGTTAGTTTTAAGTTATTCAAACAGAATCTTAGTGTGTGATTTTTTTAATCAAGGTGAAACAAGTGGTGAATGTCTTCCTGCAAGTCTAGTTCTATCTAAAACGCAATTGAGGTGTACATGTACTTTTACGAAACAACATATAAATCCATATTCCAACACCTTTGGATTTGGAAACAGTGGTTTGTTGTAATCATTTTCGTTCGTTTTTGGATTTGTCTCGATTTTTCCTTCTGATCCTATCAATCTCGAGATCCTAAATCAATTGACTTTCCAGTAATACAATTAAAGTAGCCAAGTGCGTAATAAAATTAAAGTAAAAAGAAAATGAAAACTAAAAAATATAAAAAGAAGAAAAAACAAAATATTCACCAAGTCTGAAGAATTCGCTAAACACACTAGTTGTGCTTAGTGAATCGATTAACAAAAGAATCTATATATACAGGTTATATCTGGTTGACTAAGCACAAAAGTTATGCTTAGCAAAAATCACATAACAGAATTGAACAAAACTATGTTTTTACAAACTCAAATAAAACTAATTAGACGCAATCCCCAGCAACAACGCCATTTTTATAAAAGAAAAAAAATGACTTTGTATTTTTCCATGCCGATTTTTATCAAACAAATGAAATATCGTATCTATAGAGACCGCACTCAGCTAATTTAAGTTTATAGTGATAGAATTCTTAGAAAAAAATTTTAGAAAAGATTTTGATGGTTTGAATCAAATTAAATTGAATATATATAGATAGAGTTGTGCTCGGATTGAATTTCAATAATAATTCCTCATATGGTTCCACTTAATCAATTGTATACTTTTTATGCCTCATATGTAACTCTACCATTTCCTTAGCATACGTCTCCAAACTAAGGTTAACGACGTGAAATAACATAGAAACAACTAACTTCCTATGCTCGGTGGCAAAATAGCCGATTATTTCTATGGACTATGCTTGATAAGTTATACATGAATATAGACCTACCCTCAATCTCTCTAGCGATAGCACCTATACATAATGTAAACCATATTTCTTAGTTAGCCAACCTTACTAGGGTCTAACTAAATCAAATAATCAATTGCGACACATCAGCGACAAAACATTAAGTAAATATTTAGACTAAAATTATATTGAGAATATAAATCATATACAACATGGCAAACTAAGAGTATTACATAGGCTCCTAGCTATTTACATATAATCTTAACACGAGAGAGTTTAGTTACCCATTTGTTAAATAAACAACATCAAAGAGTTGTTGAATCTTGGAGTTTCAAACTTCCTTAGTCCTTCCTCCAAAGGATCCAGCCTCTGTCGTGGAGCCACTCGTATCTAAAGGCAGAGAATTAAGAAAAAATTGTAATAGACTTAGCTAATAGATTACGCTTAGTTTTAAAACCAAAAATGAAAAATATTTTGACCTAAACACATTAGTCGGATATAATTGAATTATATTTCATAACGTACCATAATCATATTGATTGGATAAGTAGCTTGAGATAAGGTCCTAACGTTGCACAAAGAAGTCACAAGAGAAATTCAAAAAAATGAAAAAGACATCCAAGTATAATGCAAAATCACGATTTCATCTTTGCTCCATTTAGGTTTTCTCAATTTACCCAATATCAAGACATAGATGTGTGATATGTGGAAAAAATAAACCAAGGGTTGAGATTAAAAGGCTAACATAAAACATTTGTTTAATCAATAACAAATCCCACGTGCATCCTCCTTTCTCTAAAACAATAGAAAAGTTTTTTTCTCTCTCTGTTTTTCTCATATCCCAAATCATGATTTAGTTATTCAATTTTTCAGCTATCAGGTCAATAGAAAAGATGGAGCATATAGATATTGTTGCAAAATCAAATGATGATGCTTTGCTGTAAAAAAATTCCTTATTTTCCGATTCGTTTTCATTCATTAGTGTGTTTAGGAGATCCAATAACTTCTTGCACTTCCCTTTTTTCTTTGTGGTTACCGAAGACAACTGATTGTGAGTTTCAAAGTAGTGTGTGAAGCAGAAAAGGGAGAGAGTCGCCGCTCAATTAACAAAGGATGACCGTGGCGGCGGTGTCGGTGAGAAGGTGATGGATGGGCTCCTTGCAACTATGAATGATGAGAAAGAGGTTGGTATGTGTTGTTTCATAGAAAGGAGGATGCGCGTGGGATTTGTTATTGATTAAACAAATGTTTTGTGTTAGCCTTTTAATCTCAACCCTTGGTTTTATTTTATCCACATGTTACACGTCTATGGCTTGAAATGGGGTAAATTGAGAAAACGTAAATGGAGCAAAGATGGACTCATTTACAAGAAAATTGGATTTAAAATGTTCAGATTGGCATTTGGGAGTCCCAACCCAAATATTTCACATATTGAGGAATTGTGATTTTGTAAGATTCAAAATGAAAAGATCGACACAAACACGCCTAAACCAATGTGCAGATTTTATGGTTAAACTTAGTGTTTCATCAGGCATATAACTCCTTCTCCATGACTCTCCGCAATATATCTTTTGAGTCTCCTTAAGATTGATGTGGTCGACACTTTCTTTTCTAAAAAGTAGCTTTTGTTCTTTTTGTTTATCTTTTTCCGTTTTGTTTGTTTTGATTAGTCTTGTAATAAAAGAAGAAAGCATGCCTAAACATTTGATATATCAAACAAATACATTACGACACTAATTTTAAACATTTGGACAAACTTTGTGCAATGACCATTGGAGGTTTCAGCTTCCAGAGGCGTATGTGCGTGTTCTCGGTAGAATGAATTTTTCAGATCACCATCCATTGCTTATTTACTTGAAGGGTGATATTCAATATGTTGCTCTCAGATAGTTTAGGCTTGAAAGTGCATGGTTGTTGGAAAATTCATACAATGATATGCTAGTTGGTTGTTGGAATATTAACAGTGATATTTCTCAAAATCTTGTGAATTTTCAAAGAGAAGTTAAGGAGTGGAAATGGAACACCCTGGATTTCCTCCTTTCTAGTAAAAAAAAGTATTATGATGCGGATTGAGGGTATTCATAAGAGTTTGGTATTAGGGGCTTACAATCGTAGATTGATTAGTCTTGAGAAAAAGTTGCAAAATGAACTAGCAGAAAATTTTAAAACAGAGGAGATGATGTGGTTTCAACGTTCAAGAGAGAAAAGGTTAGCTTATGGGGGATGTAATACTCACTATTATCACTTGAAGAATATGAATAGAAGAAGAAGAAGAATAAATAATGTTGTTATGCTTTGAAACAGTGATGGGGAATGGATTGATAATCCGACTATTCTACAAATATTGGTAAATGATTTCTATAAGAATTTATTTACTAATAATAATTCATGAGGTCGGTGGTTTCAAACGGATATTACATATCCTCAAATTGATGTTGCTGCTATGGAGAAATTTGAGTTGACAATTGGTGATGAGGAAGTCAAAAGAGCGCCCTTTAGTATGAATCCTTGGAAGGCACCAGCCCCGATGGTTTTCCAGCTGGTTTCTTTCAAAAATCTTGGGATATTGTAGGAAAAAATATTTGTGAATTTGTTAAGGATGTGTGGAGAAAGCATAATAAAATAAGCATGGTAAACAAAATAGATATTTGCTTGAATCCGAAGATCAATCAACCGGAATTTGTGAATCAATTTTGTTCGATATCGCTTTGCAACACTATTTACAAGATATTGAGTAAGGTTGTTGTTGGGATGCTTAAAGAATATATTCCTCATATTGTGTCACCGCATCATACTGGTTTTGTTCTGGGACGTAGTATACATGAGAATATCGTTGTGGCTCAAGATTTGGTGCATATCATGAATCTGATGAGAGGAAAAACATGTTATTTTGTTATCAAAGTTGATTTAGAAAAAGCATACGACATGCTTAACTGGGATTTTATTTGAGGGACCTTGAAGGAGATAGGTTTTTCGAATGTTTTGTTTGATTTAATCATGCATAGTGTTACAAGTGTTGAAACAAATGTTAAATGGAATGGAGTGAGAACGGAGTATTTTAGACCTCAACAAGGCATTAAACAAGGGGATCCCATCTCTCCTTATTTATTTGTTTTATGCATGGAAACATTGTCTCATCTTATCACTCATGAAGTTAATCAAGGTCGTTGGGAAGCACTTCGGGCTGGAATAAAGGGTTCGGTGATATCCCATCTAATGTTTGCGAATGATCTTTTACTATATGGTGAAGCAACTACATTTCAGATTAAATGTGTTACTGATACTATGAAGATTTTTTGTGACTTCGTTGGGAAACAAGTGAGCCAAAAGAAGACAAGTATGCCTTTTTCCAAAAATGTGCATCGAGAAGTACGACAGCAGTTGCTGCACTTACATTGCTTCAAGTAAACAAGTTCTGATCAAGTGAATGGTAAGCTTAGGTGTGTCGTTGCTTGGAAGAGCACCAAAATGAGCAGATTCTCAATATTTTTGGGAAAGCTAACCAACTCTTGTTTGTTGGGAGAGTAACACTAGCTGAGAGTGTTATTGAAGCTGTTCCAATATATCCCATGATTACTAATATTAATCCTAAGGTGTGTATTGATGAGATTCATAAAATCCAACTACAGTTCATATGGGGCGACAATTAGTATATCAAAAGGTATCATGCTGTTAGTTGGGCAACTGTTTCAAAAACAAAAGTCGT
Source organism: Medicago arabica (assembly GCA_946800305.1). NCBI lineage: Eukaryota > Viridiplantae > Streptophyta > Magnoliopsida > Fabales > Fabaceae > Medicago > Medicago arabica. The sequence continues at coordinate 6,725,382 of OX326969.1, forward strand.
TGGTGGTCTAGGCTTAAGGAGACTCAATGTAATGAATAAGGCATGCATAATGAAACTGGGTTGGAGTATATATTCTGGATCAACTTTCACTTTGGGTTGAGGTTATGAGGGGTAAATATCAGCAAAGTGATATTTCTGCTGAGTTATTTATAGCAAAACTGTCGGATTCAAGCCTCTTGAAGGCTTTAGTAAAGTTTTAGCCTGCGTTAGAGCGAAATATTTTTTGGTCGATAGGCGATGGAAAAAGTTTTGGGTCTTGGAGTCAAATGTGGATGGAGGCGGGGCTTTGTGTTTCCGAGTTAGAAATTGATATTCCGGAACAGTGTAAAGAGATAAAGGTTGCAGATCTGGTTGATTTTAATTGTAATTGGAATTTTGAAATGTTGAATCAATGGCTGCCTTATGATGTTGTTCAAATGATCATGAACATTGCAGTGCCTGATGATAATGATGGTAATGATAAGAAAATATGGTCGGTTTCTTCTAATGGGAAATTCACAATTGCATCAGCTTATCATTTACTGTTAAATTTTAACAATGCTGCACAAGATGAGACTTGGTTAAAGTTGTGGAAGATAAGATCACCTGAACGTATAAAACATTTTATGTGGATGCTCTATCATGGAAGATTGTTATCAAATTTGAGGAAGCATAAGATGGGGATTGGTAATCCCATGTGTAGGTTTTGTCTTGATGAGATTGACTGTAAAATTCATGTATTGAGGGACTGTCCAAAAGTCATGGCACTTTGGTTGTGTGCATTGGAATTTGCTATAAGAACGAGTTTTTTTTAAGGTGATTTATCTCAATGGATTAAATTTAATTTGTTTACTAATGTCTATTGGAAGCATAATGTAGAGTGGAAAGACTTTTGGGCCACTGCTTGCCACGCTATTTGGAATTGGAGAAACAAGGAAACTCATAATGATAATTACCAAAGATCTTTACATGCTAAAAATATTATTATAAGTTATGTTAATGATTATCATAATGCAATAGCAAAGTTTGTTATTATGACATCTCAGCCGAGACATTTAGAGGAAGTGGGATGGAAGGAACCACCAATTGGGTGGGTCAGGATCAATATTGACGGTGCTTGTATGGATGGTAGTATCACGGGGTGTGGAGAACTTATTAGAGGTTCAGAAGGCGAGTGGTTAGTGGGGTTCTCCAAATATTTGGGGAAGTGTAATGTTTTTGTTGCAGAGCTATGGGGAGTTTTGGAAGGTCTCTGTTGTGCGAAACGTATTGGTTTCACTGCAGTACAAATGTGGATTCTTTGGTATTTGTGAATATTATTATTTAAGCATTTAGCTTTAATTAAGATACTTTTTTATTATGTTACTTCAATCAAATGGCTTCTATTTGTTCATCATATTGATCCTTGTTATAGGTAGTCTTAGAATATGTTAAAGCACCCAAGTAGTTCAAATGTTCTTGTACATAGTGATTCATTGGGTTTACTTGCCAGTGTCTCAAGAAAATTGCACACCTTTTATCAAAAACTATGTTTTTCTCTGTCTGAATCGATTTATTTTAATTTGAAATGTATCACATTTTGTCTCTGACTTATAGAATCGATTCAAATTAGCTCTGAATCGATTCAATTTTGAATCGGATCATAAATGCTTGAATCGTATCATCAAACTTTTTGACTTAGTCTGGATCGATTCAGAATTAACTGAATCGTATCAATCTTTATCTTGGGCACTTTGAATCAATTCAAAACTTGATTGATATGCATCATTCTTCATAACATTCTTTCGATTTCCAGTTTTGTCTTTTATGGTCTGAATCGATTCACTCATTTAGTGAATTGATTCACACAATTGTTTTTGCTCGAAATTTTGCACTTGCCACCACTTTCTATATATACTCACTTCCTCATAACCCCAAAATCATTGAATCATTTGCAACTATTCTCTCTAGGTCTCAAAAACTCTTTGTTCATAAATTCTTCAAGATTAAACACTTTTTCTTAGAATCACTTTGTACATTAAGTCACATTGATTTGCTATGGTGCTTATAGGGATTGTAAGTTGGTTCTTTCAAGGAAATTGTTTGGGCTTAATCAATGTTCCAGAGTGAATTGAATAATCTCATTCCACCTCCAAAGGGATTGGGGGTTCTTTCTAATTGTTCTTGCAATCGAAGGGGATTTGTTTACCAAACGTAACATCGAACACTTGAGTGAAGAGATCGAAGGGGTTTACGGGTAATCAAGAGTTTGAAGATTCAATGAGCACCAAATTCAAAGGGTATTTGAAGTTTAGGGGAGAGTTTACATAGGGGTTGAAGAACTAGGATTAGTTTCAAGGAACTCTTGTAATCACATTTGTATTCAACTTTGTTACAATTAGTGGATGACCTTGGTGAAGGTGTAATTTCATCAAGAAGAATAGACGTAGCTCTAGCGAGGACGAAAAGAGCGAACTACTATAAAAATATCGGTGTTATCTCTCTTCCTTGTCCTCTTTACTTTTGATTATTTCATATGCTAATTGATTAGTTGTTAGGATAGAAACTTGTGTTGATCTAAGTTTTTTTTGACTAAAATTAATCTAATTCCTTGAATTAGGTTTTAGTACTTAGCTTGGATCAATAGGTTTCAATTCTATTCAAATTCATCAATTACATATGCATTGTGAATTTGTTTTATAGTTTGTTATATTTTCATCTAGGTTTGGTTTGAAATTGTTTAAGCTTTGCAAATTATTCAAGAACTATTAACTTTTGATTGTAATAAGATTTGTATTGTGAATCTCTCAATTCTACATTGAATCTTATTAGCACATAGCTTTATATTTTTGCTAATTGTTGTGATTTCTCAAGTGTACTTCCAATTAGTCAATTTGATTGAAATCGTTTTTATTAAAACTCCGAAAAGTTTTTCAAAAGCGATATTCACCCCCCCCCCCCCCCCCCCCCTCTAGCACGCTACCTTATAGCCATATTGACCAACAGTTATGAGTGAGAAGGAAAGCAATGCAAGTGGTAGGAGTCTTGTTCCAAAAATTAGAAAACTTCTTTAAATGAAGTGGGAAGGGAAGGTTAAACACACATATCTTGCAGCAAATAGGTGCGTTGATGCGTTAGCTAATATTTGATGTATCATGGGGAATGAGATGATGTATTATGAGTCGTGTCCGACTCAAATTAACCATTTGTTAGTTGCTGATCAAGCGGAGGTTTACTTTTCCGCGCTTGATTAAGATGTAATTTCTTTTTCCGGGCTTCAGCCCTCCCTTTCATTAAAAAAAAAAAAAACATTACGACACAAAATACGTTAAGAAATTAATAACTATCAACTTTCCTCATCTTTTCATCAAAAAGTTGACTTACAATCAGAAAAAACATTGAACGATATAATATTTCACTACAATATACATAAACGAAAGTAAAAGTTTTTAGTATAACTAACTAGTTACATAATCTTTTTTCAGTTGACTCATCCAACAATGGTAAAATATAGCACAAGGTCTTGGTAATATACACATGCATGTGACATGATTTCTCCATATTTCCAATTGGAGAGACAAATAATGGGTGGAAACAAGAAAATAATTACATATTCATTTCTCCAATTGAAAGAAGACTTTCTTTGTAAATTATAGGCTTGTCCCATTCATCTCCAGTAAAGTTAAGCTCCTCAATCACCTGAGTGCTTAAATCAAAATAGACTAGATTTTCATCTTTTTTTGTAAAAAATATACCTGCGTTCTTTCCTACACCAATAGGACACTCAATGCAAGCTAATGGTCGAACTATAGAGAGCTTAAACCACGATTCTTTCACACCAAGTTCCCCTAAAATAGATATATGGAAAGTATCCATATTTAAATAATTTGAAATCAAAGCAATTGATCCATTTAACACCATCAAGTCTCTACACACATACTCAAAATCAAAACTATCTTCTCTAAAAATTATAGGTGTTACATAGAATACCTCAATGCTTAGGTCAAATGACAAAAGATATGCTTCATCATCTTCATCAGCAATAGTTTCAATTAAACCCCACCAGTGAAACACTCCATTTAGGCAAACTCCTTTTTCTTCAAAATCAACAGGGAAAGAAAATTCAAGTTTCCTCCATGAGTTACTTCTTAAGTTGTATATCTCCCAAAAAGGGTCGTAAGTTGTATCTTCTGGCAACATCACATTGATATCGCTTTTTGGAGAACATAATACACGTCGAATCACTTTATAGTCATCTCTAACACAATCATAACCAAAACCATGTTTAGCGATTTGAACATTCATATCTGATTCAAACTCAATAGGGCTGGTAGGAACAACCTTGAATTCTTGTGTAGCTGGATTCCACAATACAACTCTTATATTGGGTTGGAAGTCATTGATTAGACAAAAAATCCCATTGATGCTACTAGAACCCGAAATTTGAAATTTAGGATTATCCTCGTGAAATGGATTTGGCCAATCGAGTTTGGCCCTATTCTCAAATCTCTCACCAGAAAGAGAATACAAAGCAGGGTTATTATCATTTATGGCTTGATATAGGAGGATAGATGTATCATCATAATTAGAGTGATTATTGGAAAAAAATCTTCTATGGAACAACTTTATGAAATAAGGGGTTTGAAACAAAAGGGTCCATGATTTACACACACACTCAAAACGCTTTAAAGATTTTATTGATAGTTTTGACAAAATTGACAGGGCAAGATGATCAGGTATAGAATTACTAACCTTCTTATTTCTTGCAATCAAAAATTTATCCATCTATACACTGGAATAAGGAGGCGCCTGCGGGAATAATAAGAGGAGAAAGATGAGAAATTTGGAGGCGGATGATGGAACAAGAAGAAAGGAAGTCAGGTAAAAACTTAGGGTTTGTAATAGTGGGTTGGGCTGAACTCGGTTGGGCTGTCTTAAGTAATAGAAAATGATAAACTATAGTCCAAATAAGAACTAAACTATGGTGGTATAGAAGAAAAAAATCAATACATATATATAAAAGTAATATTTTTTATATAACTCATTTACATCAAATATATATATATACATATATATATATATATATGCAATCAATCTAAAATTAAAAATAAACAAAACCAGAAAAGAACATCGAGTATACAATTGCTAACCTTTTTAATTCTCGCAACCACAAATTTCTCCATGTTTAAGCATTGTTTTCAATTATGAGGGTGAGAAAACTATTTTAGTCATTGAATTTATATAAACAAAATAACTTTCTAATTGTTTTTTACATATAGGAAAACCATATAAAATATTGGAATAAGCCGCGATTTTAATCATATATAGTCATATAAAAATATAGGCATATAGTCACATATAATTAAACATATACCAATTAATCAAAAAATATATACACAGATATAAAATAATAAAAGTATGTGCATGTTAATGTTGAGCACACTACAAGAAATCTTGCGTTTTGCCAGGGACTAATGCTAGGAGCATCAACTCTTGGCAAATTTACCAGGGGTAATGCCAAGGAAACCCCTGGAAAATTGCAATTTCTAACCGCACCATATGCCAGGAGCAAACCCCTCGCAAAGTGTATTAACCCCTGGAAAATTTTAGGTGGGAAAATTTGCTTCAAATTGGGGGACAGGATTGCAGTGCTGCAGCCTCTAAAGTCAAGGGAATATCTGCATTCTGTAGAATATTTAACAAAAGTCTGAAAAGCTGACATGTTAGGAGCTAAACCCCTTGCAAAATGCACAATCTCGTGGCAAATCGCTGACAACTTTTTGGTAGGTTTATGGCTGCTCTAGAGGATGTTGTAGGCCGAGTTTTGCCAGGGGTAACTCCTGGCTTGGCTCCTTGAAAATTTGATTCAAATTGGGGAACAGGATTGCAGTGTTGCAGCCTCTAAAGTCAAGGGAATATCTGCATTCTGCAGAAGATTTAACAAAAGTCTGAAAAGCTGACATGCTAGGGGCTAAACACCAGGCAAAATGCACAATCTCGTGGCAAATCGCTAACAGCTTTTTGGTAGGTCTGTGGCTACTCTAGAGGATGTTGTAGGCCGAGTTTTACCAGGGGTAACTCCTGGCTTGGCTCCTGGAAAATTTGATTTAAATTTGGGGACAGGATTGCAGTGTTGCAGCCTCTAAAGTCAAGGGAATATCTGCATTCTGCAGAAGATTTGACAAAAGTCTGAAAAGCTGACATACCAGGGGCTTAACCTCTGGCAAAATGCACAATCTCGTGGCAAATCGCTGACAGCTTTTTGGTAGCTCTGTGGCTATTCTATAGGATGTTGTAGGCCGAGTTTCGCCAGGGGTAACTCTTGGCTTGGCTTCTGGCAAATTTTAGGGGGGAAAATTTGATTCAAATTGGGCGACAGGATTGCAGTGTTGCAGCCTCTAAAGTCAAAGGAATATCTGCATTATGCAGCAAATTTGACAAAAGTCTGAAAAGCTGACATGCCAGGGGCTAAACCCCTGGCAAAATGCACAATCTCGTGGAAAATCGCTGACAGCTTTTTGGTAGGTCTGTGGCTACTCTAGAGGATGTTGTAAGCCGAGTTTTGCTAGGGATAACTCCTGGCTTGGCTTCTGGAAAATTTTAGGCGAGAAAATTTGATTCAAATTGGGGGATAGGATTGCAGTGTTGCAGCCTCTAAAGTCAAGGGAATATCTGCATTCTGCAGAAGATTTAACAAAAGTCTGAAAAGCTGACATATCAGGGGCTAAACCCATGGCAAAATGCACAATCTCGTGGCAAATCGTTGATAGCTTTTTGGTAGGTATGTGGCTACTCTAGAGGATGTTGTAGGTCGAGTTTTGACAGGGGTAACTCCTGGCTTGGCTCCTGGAAAATTTTAGGCGATAAAATTTGATTCAAATTGGGGGACAGGATTGCAATGTTGCAGCCTCTAAAGTCAAGGGAATATCTGCATTCTGCAGAAGATTTGACAAAAGTCTGAAAAGCTGACATACCAGGGGGTAAACCTCTGGCAAAATGCACAATCTCGTGGAAGATCGCTGATAGCTTTTTGGTAGGTCTGTGGCTACTCTAGAGGATGGTAGGCCAATTTTTTCCAGGGGTAACTTCTGGCTTGGCTCCTGGAAAATTTTAGGCGAGAAAATTTGATTCAAATTTGGGGACAGGATTGCAGTGTTGTAGCCTCTAAAGTCAAAGGAATATTAGCATTCTGCAGAAGATTTGACAAAAGTCTGAAAAGCTGACATGTCAGGGGCTAAACCCCTGGCAAAATGCACAATCATGTGGCAAATCACTGACAGCTTTTTGGTAGGTCTGTGGCTACTCTAGAGGATGTTGTAGGCCGAGTTTTGCCAGGGGTAACTCTTGGCTTGGCTCCTGGAAAATTTTAGGCAGGAAAATTTGATTCAAATTGGGGGACAGGATTGCAGTGTTGCAGCCTCTAAAGTCAAGGGAATATCTGCATTTTGCAGATGATTTGACAAAAGTCTGAAAAGCTGACATGTCAGGGGCTAAACCCCTGGCAAAATGCACAATCTCGCGGCAAATCGCTGAAAGCTTTTTGGTAGGTCTGTGGCTACTCTAGAGGTTGTAGATCTATTATTTTTTAAATAAATGCACTGTTCCATTGAGAGACATATTTATTTTCTTCATTTTCTTCACTTAGAAAAAATGCCAACATTTCAACCTTATAAAACTTAGAAAAAATTTATGTTCTTTCTCATCTTCATTAAACTTATTTAATTAGGTATAACTCTTTTGGCTTGTTATAATTTCATGTTTATATTCTTTGATTGCTTATTTACTTCTTTTTTTCACTTATTCAATTTGCAACAGTGTCCAAGTTTATTGCCTCCTATTGTTCCCTTGCCAACCTTGTTGCTGTTTGGATGTGTTCTATCATCAAACTTCAACAAGTTAGTAGTTTTTCTACTTATAAATACTATTGATATGAATGATGTTATAATATTTGCATGTTCAAGTTTTTTTTCAAATATATTTCAATTTTTTTGTAATAAAATTTTTAAAGAAAAAATTTCTAAGGAAAAGCTGTCAAAATTAGGAAAAAAAATTGTGTAATTTTTTTATGCTAATGATGTTGGATATTATTTATTGGTTACCTTATGTGAAAAAAAATCGAATTTTTAATGTTTATTTTGGAATATTTATTTGTAAAGAAATATATTTTAGTGCAATTTAGGTTAGTTAGTAAAAAACAATTTGTAGAGAAATTTAGCGCAATAGGAATAATTTTGTTGTTTAAAATCAGTTCCGCGTTAAAAAAATTACCGTGTAAAGAAATTTAGCGCAATTTAGGTTAGTTAGTAAAAATAAAATTAGTTAGTAATATGATTTGCGCGTAAAGAAATTTAGTGCAATTTATGTTAGTTAGTACAAAAACAACATTAAGTAATAGTTTAATATGTGAACGTTATAGTTTAATTACTAATCTTTAAATATGTGAATGTTATAGTTGAACGTGACAAAAATGGAGTATTATCAGCATTATCGTAGTTGGATGTATGACAGAACGTTTCCGGGAAGAAGAGGATTAAAACCCCATTTTGTGGAAGGATTTCACGGATTTATTTCATGGGCATGGGAACAACAAGTTTGTCAAAATGAGGGAGGGATAAGATGTCTGTGTCTTAAATGTGCGTGTAGTTATATAAAGTCTGACCCCAATGAAGTGAAGAAAAACTTGGAAAAAGTTGGATTTATGCCTTATTATTGGGTTTGGATTTATTACGGTGAACAGTTTCAAAATTTTGGGGCGGAAGTCAATGCATAAGCTTCAAGTAGTGGAATAAATGTGGAAGACAATGAGCAATTCAACATGAGGAATGATATGGTCGATGATGCTTTAGGTGAGGAATTGTCTTACAATGATGATGTTGAAGATGAACAAGGCAAACAACCCCCAAATGAGCAAGCCCGGAGATTTTACCAGTTGTTGAGTGAATGTAATGTCCCGCTGTTTGAAGGATGTACGCAATCAAAGTTATCAATGTGTGTCAAACTTTTAGCTCATAAGGCAAATTATGGTGTTGCTGATAAAGGCCTGGATGAAATTACGGAGATGTTGTTGGATGTGACTCCTTTTAAAGATAATTTGCCAGCAACTTATTATGACGCTGAGAGGTTGGTGATGAAGTTGGGATTAAAAGTTGATAAGATTGATTGTTGCATAAATGGCTGCATGTTGTTTTATGACAATGAATTTGGGAAAAATGACGGAGCATTGATGGAATGCAAATTTTGTCAGAGTCCACGGTATCGTCTAACCAGGAGTGGGAGGATTCCGATTAAGACAATATTTTACTTTCCAATAATATCAAGATTACAAAGATTGTTTGCATCGATGAAAACTGCTAGTCATATGACATGGCATCATTCAAACAAAATTCCTGGAGTCATGTGACATCCATCTGATGGTGAAGCTTGGAAACACTTTGATGAAGTATATCCTGATTTTGCAGCAGATCTGCTTAATGTAAGACTTGGATTGTGCTCTGATGGTTTCACTCCATATATCCAGGCATCAGCGAAACCCTATTCTTGTTGGTCGATCATTGTAACCCCCTACAATCTCCCTCCTGAGATGTGCATGACAAAGCCGTACATGTATTTGGCGTGTATTGTTCTAGGTCCAGATAACCCTAAAGCAGGCATAGATGTGTTTCTAGAACCTTTAATTGATGATTTGAGGAGGTTGTAGATTGGAGAATTCACATGCGATATTTCAACCAAACGGAATTTTCTAATGAGAGCATCTTTGATGTGGACAATTAATGATTTTCCAGCATATGACATGTTGTCTGGTTGGAGCACCCATGGGAAAATGGCTTGTCCACATTGTATGGAAAATAGGAAGGCGTTTACTTTGGAAAATGGAGGGAAGAGTTCGTGGTTTGATCATCATTGTTTCTTGCCTCATAATCACCCGTTTAGAAGAAGTAAGAATGGCTTCCTGAAAGATAAGAGAGTAGTAGTTGGCCCGCCCCCTAAAATCACATCAGAAAAAGTGTGCACAAGAGTTAGTAATTATCCAAAAGTCACTGATTTTGGCACAACTGTCCCAATCCCAGGATACGGAGTTGACTACCACTGGATAAAAAAAAGTATATTTTGGGACCTCCCCTATTGGAAAGATAACTTGCTCAGACATAATCTTGATGTAATGCACATTGAGAAGAATTTTTTGACAACATATTTAACATAGTGATGGATGTTAAAGGGAAGAAAAAAGATAATGAGAAAGCTAGAAAAGACTTAGAAGTGTATTGTAAAAGAAGGGACTTGGAGTTGAAACCTCAAATGAATGGAAAGTTGTTCAAACCCAAGGCAATATACACTCTAACTTCCGAAGAAGCTAAGGCAGTTTGTCAATGGTTCAAAGATTTGAGAATGCCTGACAGATATTGTTCTAACTTGGGCAGGTGTGCCGATGTTGAAACTGGAAGGGTAATTGGAATGAAAAGTCATGATAATCATGTTTTCATGGAGCAGTTACTCCCAGGGCCTGTGCTAGAAGCGCATTTTCCAGGAGCTAAACCCCTGGCTGGGTCATTTGCGATGAGCAGATTTTTGAGTGATTCTGCTTCTAGAAAAACTCCTGGCAAACGTCCATTTGCCAAGGCTTTTAGCATTTTACCAGGGCTTCTGCCTCTGGCAAAATGCAACATTTCTTGTAGTGGCATGCATCAGATATCATACTCATCCAAAATGCCAAGTTTTATTCTAATTTTGAAAAATGGTTCATTGTGTGCTAGTTAAGAATAAGTATCGACAAAAGTGACTTCTACATCTCCTTTAAGTACATGATCCCTTAAAAAGTTTTCTCATATCTATGTGTTCTATTCTTGAATGCATGACTGTATTTTTTGTTAAAGTTATGGCATTAGTATTATCATATCTTATAGGTATTGATGACATATCTATTTACGTTTATTTTAACACATTTTACCAGTTATTTTTATTTAGTTTTAATCTAAAATGTAGGAGTTTTAAAACAATTGTCTATAGTTTTTGGGATATTTTGTAATGTTTTCATTTCAAGTCATGTAGTTCTAATTTTCTCGAAACCAAGCAACTTTAGGGTGTTTTTGATGTAATTCAAGGCAAAATCGGTAAAGCAGAGCATCTTGTGAAGATTTAGGAAGACACTGAATGAAGATGTAGGAGGCCTCTGAAAAATATTACAAGAAAGAGAAATTCTATTCCAAGTCCCAAGACAAGTTATATGGAATAAAACATTCAAAGGACGAAGAAACATACGATTATGCGCAATAATTTAGGATGGTTACAGTCTAAACAAATAATAGTAACAGTCTAAACAAATCTGGTAACAGTTGTAGTTCAGCCCTCCGTTCCACTATAATGATGAGTGACTTTACAAAAGAGATATCAATGGGTTACAAGAATAAGTCTCCCGCCTAATTTTACCCAAAGTCCCAATCTCTTCCCATAACCAAGATATTCAATCCTAATAGTGTTTCCCAAGGTGAATCAACCCTTAAACCCTAGTGTTTGTTCCCAATGGAGACAAACTCTATACAAACCTTAGTTTTGTTGTTGTCTTTATAAACTCTTGTTTCAACCCCCCCCCCCCCTATATCTCCAGGTTTACTCTGATACAAGGTCTATATTTATAGTAAAAGTATCGCTTCAAATTTGGAACAAATCTGCACTGAAAAATACGTTTATGTTATTCGCATCCAGTGCATCATCGTGCCACGTTGTGATTCCATCGTGGCACGTTATGATGCCATCGTGCCACGTTACGATTCCATTGTGGCACGATTTTTCCAATGACTTGCTTCAGGATCTTGTTCAACAATCGTGGCATGTTGTTTCTCCATCATGGCACGATTTCTCCAGAACCTGATTTTAAGTTAACTCTCCAGAACCTGATTTTAAGAAACCTCAATATCATTGCAATAACCTTCCAAAATGTTGTCACAACTCATAATATAATTTAGGATGGTTTATGCAACTAAATTGATGGGAGTTTCTTTATCAGCTGTAGATAAGTTGGGTTTCCTATTTAACATGGTATCAGAGTCGGATTAAGGATTGTAATGTGGGAATTAGACACAGGTCCACGCTAGTCATGCAGGTGGGTGTTGAAGTTGTTTGTAGTTTGTTATTTGTCCTATATTGCTCAGGTTCCCGGGTTATTGAGTATATAAATATGTATGAGTACCCTTATCTTTTAAGCTAGCTTTTAGAATGAGATCCAAACCCTTCAGATTTATCCAAGTGAAAATTGCTCTTCTCATATACAAAGTTGCTCACTCGCATATAAACTGACAAAAATAACCCCATGTGACTTAAGTCACGTTGATGCCAATGTGAGTTAACTCACGCTTATTTCAGGTCAATGTGACTTAACTCACGTAGGTTATAAGCCAACGTGAGTTAAGTCACGTTCTGCCTGTGTCAAGTAACATAACAACATAATTGACTTTTTTTCCCTCTTTTCCTTCATTTATTCATACTTCCATACATCCATTCCATCATTTTCATCCAAGTATTCTTCCAATCATGCAATAATTCATCCATTCATACATTTAAGAGTTAAATCATTCATTTATTCAAAATTAAAATACGAAAAATAAATCGAAAATTAACCAAAATGTCATAAAAATACGCAAAGGTGCTAGTGTAAATATAGTAAATCCATATACGCCAAAATGTCATAAAATTATCTAAATATATACAAATATCAGGAAAACACTACCAACAAAAAAAACCTACTATGGCACCTAGTCCTCTTTCCGAGAACCGGATCCTCCTAGAGTAGTGTCCAGAGTCAGAAAAACCCCTAGGGGGTTTCCATCTGGCAGCAAGCGGCTTAGTACGATCATAGTCTTTCACAAGCTTCCTTGGAAAGAACTTCCGGAAGTGCTCCAAAACCCATCCCTAGAAACACAAAGAGACACAATAATATCAGCACAAGTATCATACAAATAAATACAGACACGTATACAAACACAATAATATCGTAAGTCATATATGATATGTTATAGAAAAGAGGAAAAAAATTACCTTGATTACGGTCATGTAACCGCCAACGGCGCTAATCTTCGGTCCGTAGTAAGAGAAAGCTAGGAGTAGAGAAAAGCAAGTGTCATCCCGCCCCAAGACCACTCACGCACTGTGTCTAAGTCTTGCAGTGCCGTCAGCCATATCAGATGAATATTTTTGCTATTCTTGTTAGCGAAAATGGTGAGGCCAACCAAGAGCAACAAAAACCCCTTAATGCACATGGTCCTAACAATTTTCTGCTCCTCCGTCTCTTCCTCATCACCAGGCTGCTCCAAATGATTACACCTATTGAGGACATTGTCATACGAATCCTTCAGGTGAATTATGTTGACATACCCATTGTTTAGTCACCTTAGATTGAGCCTTCACCTCCGTAAAACCCAGCTCGGTCTACAGCAGCTCCATACCATCCTTGTTGTATATATCCTCCTCACCAATGAGCCTCCCAATGATGGGCATGTCTAGAAGACACGCCACATCATCTAGTGTGATGGTCATCACCCCAACAGAGAGATGGAAGCTGTTGATCTCTACATATCATCTCTCTGACAAGGTAGTGATGAGGCCATGGCTGATGTTTTCGTACCCAGTCTGAATGAGGGGGCAAGACCAAATGCATTCATCCGCTGCCAGAACCATGTTTGTCCTTATTCCTGTTCTGGGACTGTCAGACTCTTAGCCTAAAGATTTTTCCCATACGAGGCAACGATCACCTTATGCATCATCTGAAACTGAAATACAAAATAAGAAAACAAACAACAAACTATTAAAAATATAAACTTTTGAATAACTAAAAAAGACATAACAACTTAATCGTAAAAAAAACAATAATTAAAATAAACATTAAACATTTTAACATAAATATTTAATCATAAAATTAAATTAAAATAAACAATTAAATTGACGTGTAATTCAAATTGACGCGTACTTTAAATTGACGAGTAATCAAATTGACATGAAATTAAATTGACGCGTAATTTAAATTGACGCGTGATTTAAATTGAAACGTAATTAAATTGACGCGTAATTTATATTAATGCGTAATTTAAATTGACGCTTAATTAAATTGACGCGTAATTAAAATGTTTTAACATAAAAATTTATATCGGAACAATTAATATATCAATTGTCATATCATTAAAATAAAAATTAAACAATTATACTTACTTCGGCGTCACTCCATAGTCTGCATGGCACGTGGCTACTGAATCTCGGTAAAAGCGACAAGTTAGTAGGGCCCCCGGGAAAACTCTCTAGTCCGGCTTCCTTCTCCTAAGCCTGATGCTGAGCCTCGCCCTCCTGTTGTTGAGCATGATCATATTGAAGCTAATACGCATCATGTTGATGTTGATGTTGTGTAAGGTCCACTATCTGGGACGCAACCGTATGGGACATTGTCACATCTGCATCATCAATCCTCTTGATCCTCATGCCCCTCGTCTCCGTCTACCATGATGAGGGCCCGCAGCGGCCTTTTTGGCTCGTACACTTACGGTTCTCATCTCCTTACCTCCTCTAAGTCAGTCTGGTTTCTCAGACATATCTACACAATATTTTTAAACGCATAAAAATCAATGATTTTATTCATACGAACATTGTGTCATTTCTAACTATTCAGCAACAACAGTTAAATTTCAGTAGTGTCACTTCAATCTCTAAACTACTACATTGCACTCAAACTCACTATAATCAACATTAACAACCCAATTTCTAACTAATTTCATCATTAACAACGCATAAAACAAACAAATTTTTATTGAGTCATTTTATCAAACACCTAGAGTTCAACATTCAATCAACGTAAAATCTAACAATTTCTAAACCCTAAACTACCACATGGGAGTGAAACTTACTCTAAACAACATTGCCAGAAACAGGAAGTCACTTTGTTTCAAACCAAACCATACGATTTTGGGATCAAACTGTTCGATTTTCATCAATCTTGAGCAAATTTACGTCAACTTCTACCCCACATCAAGTAAATGTTTATGATGTTTTTGCATTGGCTTTTTTTTTGTTTAAATGTCAGAATTTTTGGAGGAAATTGTTAAATTTTAGATTTTTAGGGTTGATTTGCATGTTAGATTTTTTTCTTGTTAATAATCAAATATGTTAGAAATTGTAGTTTAGATGTTGTTTAGAGTAAGTTTCACTTCAATGTGATAGTTTAGGGTTTAAAAATTGTTAAATTGTTAGATTTTATGTTAGAAATTGTAGTTTAGATTTTTCTGGTTCGAACTCTAGGTGTTTGATATAATGTCTCAATGAAAATTTGTTTGTTTTTTGCATTGTTAATGATGAAATTAGTTATAAATTGGATTGTTAATGTTGATTATTGTGAGTTTGAGTGCAATGTGGTAGTTTAAAGATTGAAATGACACTGCCGAAATTTAACTTTGTTGTTGAATAGTTAGAAATGACACAATGTCCATATGAATAAAATCATTTATTTTTTGCTTTTAAAAATATTGTGTAGATATGTCCAAGAGACCAGACAGACTTAAAGGAGGCAGGGAGACGAGTACCGGAAGTGCAAGCACCGAAAAGGCTGCTGAGCTCCCTCATCATGGTAGAAGGAGACAGAGGCACGAGGATAAAGAAGAGTGATGATGCGGATGCGACAACGTACCAGGCGGTTGCGTCCCAGATAGTGGACCCCAAGCAGCATTTGAAACAAAGTGATTTTCTGTTTCTGACAATGTGAAACTTAACTCACGCTGGCTTCAACGTAACTTAACTCACGTTGTATGTATCGAGCATGACTTAAGTCATGTAAGAGTAGTTTTATCTTTTCATGTGCGAGTGAGCAAACTTCAATAGGAGAAGAGCATTTTTCTATCCAAATTCACCATTTGTCCATAAGCTCTCGCATAAACTTGTAGGTGTTATATTTTAACCCTGGAAAAATGTCATAGGTGTTATATTATTTGTCCGAACAAATAATATTTTTTGTAACCCAAAAATTAGTGTCTAACAATACTTAATTTTGATTTGAATACTGATGGTGATTGACATAAGAATTTAAAGGCCACACTTATCGAGGGGAATTTTATTTTTTGGACAAAGGAAATTGCAGCAAGGCTGCAACTCCAAAATATATTGATGATAAAAAGAGAAATATAAGATTTAAAAAAGAGAGATGGGGGACATAACACCAAAACCCTCAGAGGTTAAGAAAACCTAAAATTTGGTAAACCTAGTTTGTTCCTAACTAAGTCTACCCTAATCTCAGGAGGAGGCTGAGAGAACCAGCAATGTGAAGCAATAGATAAACCTATGTTAGCAAGTGAGTCTGCACAATTGTTGCCTTCCCTATATACATGAGTAACAAAAAATTCATAGAAGTGAGGAGGTGTAAACAATTGTCCCATCTATTTCTTTCAAGGAACTATCTTAGATGACTAAAAAGCCAAGTAAACTAACATGGAGTCTGTTTCCACCCAAAGAGAGTGCCAACCTTTGAGATGAGCTATTTCAATAGCCACCATAGCTCCAATAAGCTCAGAGAATAAGGCGGAGGTTACCCCAAGATTAACAGCAAAGGCACCAAGAAAGTCTGAGTTAGCATTCCTGAAGAGACCTCCACAAGCTGCAATGCCAGAGTTGCCTAATGCTGCTCCATCTGAATTACACTTTACCCAATTGAACACAGAAGGGCTCCAAATGACTTCCTTAATGATCTGGGGTTTAGGAGGATGCGGATTAACCTTAAAATGCTTCAAGATCACAAAATCAGAGATTGAAGATCTAGCAGTGAGAGAGGTATGGTTCCGTGATACAGAAGTGTTAGAAATAATCATGTTAATAGCTGAGTGAATATTAATGATCTTATCATTGTATCTTCTTTGGTTTCAACAAAACCATATGGTGTTGAAACAGTTAATAATTGCAAAGAGAATAACAAGCTTGCACTAGGGAGACCGAGGTGTGTCATAAACGTTGAGAAGATCAATGGGAGTAGAAACACTAAAACTGATGTTAAGAAGTGGTTTTAGCCAGTTCCAAAGCTATGTGGCAAATTTACAGTCAAGGAAGAGATGAGATTATGTTTCTTCTGGCAAGGCACAAAGATTGCAAATGGAAGGTACTTGACGGTGCCATTTACTATACACAAAGCACAAATTGTGCATCATACACAAGTTATTGAAAGTTTATTTTCAACCATTAGATTCAAAAGAACATTGATCCTTATTATAGTCTCTCCACACTATATATTTTTTATTTGTCTTCAACCTCTTCACTCACCACAAGAATACAACCCATTTCCACCTTCATCATGTTCTTAAAAAAAACATAAATTAAACAACAAATTGAACATATATATATTGTACAAAAAATTGAACAATTTTTAAATTCAATTTGGTGCATTTAATTGAGAGAGCCAAAATATGTTCCTTAGTTGATCAAATGGTCAAAACAACCTTGTGCATGTGAAAAAGTAACTTGTGAATGGTGCACAAATTTGTGCTTTGTGCATTGTAAATGCCACCGTAATTGACAGCCCTTTTTTGTGAGCATGTCGTCGGTAAGCATCTTGTCATGTAAGATTCTCCACATGAGAAGGGACTTTGAGGGAGGAATTGCAGGGGTCCATATGAACTTACCCCAATTAATAAGTTGAACATGACTGTTGGCATGGAACAAATAAGCATCCTTGAATGATAAATTACCATCATGTGAACATTTCCAAATAAGTTTGTCTTCTTTATGAATTAAGGGAATAGTAATCAAATTCAGCTTCTGTTGGAGGGATGGATAAGCAATGGAGATTTCTTGAGGCACACTCCATCTATAATTATGAATGAAACTAGCAACAATTGAGTTTAAGTTGTTGTGCAGATTAGGGGGGATGTTCAGGGCATTAACTAGAGGCTCCCCACACCAAGGATCACAGCAAAAATTGACATCTTCTCCATTACCAATCTGCCAAGTTGAGTTGTTGATGACAAAATGAGATTTGTGTTTAGCACTACTCCATATAGAAGAAAAAATGTGGTGGTTGATATGTTTAAGGTTCACAATCCATCGAGTCATGCATGTCAACAATAATCAATTGCCTCTACAGAAAATCTTCTCACAAAGAAGTTTGCAGGGAAACCTGTACAGGAATTGTTCATAAAAAATATCAAGCACGTACCTAAACCTAAGTTAAAGAAATAATTTATTTGTAGCTAACTATCATTGTCCACATGCTTGCGCTATGTATGTTTGCAATTATACTCCATTGCAAGGAATCTATTCCAAACGAAAAGTTTGAGTTAAAGAAGAGGCAACAATTCTATAAATCCTTTTTAAGGATGATTGATATTGAACTTAAATCCTTGATATTGATTGATAATATATAATTTTACATGAGATAATTTCACACACATATATGATTTTAAATAAATGAATAAGTCATTATAAATTTTTTATTAGCTTCTTTCAAAAATAATTATTATCTTGAAGATTTTGAAACCATGTAATATGTAAAGTTATCAACAAAAAAAAAAAAAACTAAATTCCATTCATGACGGAAAATCTAATGGTAATTAAAATAACACCTATTGTATTTTTCTAGAGTTAAATATATGTTTTTAGCTTCGATAAAATCATGAGTTTTCAAGATTTGTCCATGATAAAAGTTTAATCATAAAAAAAAAAACTAAATTCCATTCATGACCAAAGAGGATGTTTGAGCTGCTTGGATCCATCGTTGGTTGGGGTTGAGCAACCGGCATGTTCTTCGTGTACATGGTTCAGTTGAGCAACCTTATACTCACAATCTTAGATGTAAGTACGAACATGGGTAACCCTCAGCCTTGGGTGAGCTGCCTTCAGCCTGTGTGATGTTATCCAGTGGACGAAATTGGTCCCATAAGGAGGACCTGAGAAACCGAGATTCAGACCATGGTGGAGCCACTCACATCTAAAGGTTGAGACTTAAGTAAGAATCCAAAAATCACACTAGGATGTCAAAGGTACATATCTTAATATATATAAATGTTAAACAGTCCTGATTAACCCTAATCCCACCACTGATTAACCCTAATTCAGCCTTTTTTGAGAGGTTTAAAAAATCTTTATGAAAAATAGAAACCACGGCCATTTGCTTCCATCCAACCGATTTTGCCACTTCACCAATAGCTATTTTACTGATATAATTTGCTTCCACTACATGATATCCAATATTAAACTCCATTTTCAAAAAACCAATTAATTCCTTTTCCTTTCTTTCCAAACGGTTTCGAACCCTTTTTTCTCCTTTCTCCTTCACAATCTAAACCCAAAAGTCTGCGTTTTTCATCCATTTCTTCCATTTTTTCCTACGACATATGTCTTGAAAAATGAAAATGTAGGTGACCTTATGGGCTTCTGTGGTTGAATCACTTGATATGTTTCTTATACTAACTTTATGCAGTAACTTTTTTCCTTTGATGTGTATTTTGAACTATTTAATTTGTTCATTGTTTAAATTTTGCTCATTGTTTAGATTTTGTACGACGAGTTCCAACTTCGGTGCATTTTGTTATTGTAGTCTTTTTTGAAATGTTATACATAATACATTTAAACACGTCGACAACTAATAAAATAGTTAACATGATGCTTATATATGAAAATCGAAACAAACCAGTGCATTGCACGGGTCGGCGTCTAGTTACGTTGAGTTTTAAAACCAAAAATCAAAAATATTTTGACCTTTCCTTCAAAACAAAAATATTTTTACCTTAGTTGTAGATAATTGAATTATATTTCATTTTTTTTAAGGAATTGAATTATATTTCTAATTGTACAATAATCAGATTGATTGGATAAATAGAACTCGAAATTTGGTCGTAATACTACACAAAGGTTTGAGAAATTCAAAAAATTGAAAAAGACATCTAAGTATAATTCAAAAAAATTCGGACCCTCTTTTTATTTTATTTTTATTATTAGTCTTTTCTATTTATTTTATTTTTTATTTTTATTAGTTTTTATTTTATTTTTTTCCATCTTTTATTTTACTTTTATTTTTATTTTATTTTGTGAGTCAACGCTAATCAATGGCTTGATCTCCGAAAATCACCGCGACGTATAGAATCTCAAAAATTGAGGTGTGACATGTCTAATGTTAGTATTTATCTCTCCAAATCGTAGAAATTGAGAGGATGATAAATGGAGACGATCTTAACTTCTCTAAAAATTCTACCATTGTCGATGGCAAATTAGATTAAAAATATTCATGATGGCGTTAGGGAATATTAAACCAACTATTTCACACACGGAGGAATCATAATTTTCTAAAAGCATGTTCTAGGTATGGGAAAGTATCTCGGTCTTCCATCAATGATTGGCAGGAGCAAGAAAGCGACATTCAAGTTTGTTAAAGATCGAATTTGGAATAGAATCAACTCTTGGAGAAGTAGATGCCTATCACAAGCAGGACGTGAGATTCTTATCAAATCCGTATTACAATCCATACCATCTTATGTGATAAACATATTCTTACTGCCAAGTACCTTTAATAGTGAGATTGAGAAGATGTTTAACGCCTTCTGGTGAGGACACAACTCTACCACTTCACGTGGGGCTATCTTGGGAGCGTCTATTTTTTCCTAAGATTTTTGGAGGAATGGGTTTGAAGAACATTAAAGACTTTAATTTGGCTATGATTGGGAAACAGACATGGAAACTAACTACTAACCCCGACTCTCTTATCACTAAACTACTCAAAGCTAAATACTTTTCGCATAGTGATAATTTTGGTGTGTCCATAGGTCACAATCCAAGCTATGTTTTAAGAAGTTTATGGAATGCAAGAGAGACTCTCAGACGTGGGTTAAAATGGAGTAGAGGAACAGGGGAAACCATCTCAATATGGAACCAACCTTGGCTAAAAATTTATATTTGCCTTCAGCCTGTCACAGAAGTGCAGGTTATTTGGGATGCCCTTACTGTTGGTCATTTATTCAAGCCAAACACAGAGAAGTGGAATGAGAATTTTATCAGATACGTGTTTAATTCTGAAACCACAACTCGGATTCTGCAAACTCCTCTTATGCCTTCAGTTCACATGGATATCGCAGCTTGTAAATATGAGAATACTAGATTATATTCGGTGAGTAGTGTGTATCGAGAGATCATTAATAACAATGATGTCGCTATTTAGGATTCTCGGGTGTCGGCATACAATCTGGAATCTTAAACTTCTACCAAAGATAAAAAAAAAATCATGTGCCACCTTTGCCGCAACTGCTTGCCGGCTCTAACGCGATTACTTGGAAAAGGTGTCCAGTGTTCTCCATCTTGTGCCATACCCATATGTGATAATTATGATGACGATGGCAAACATTTGTTTTTTGAATGTAGCAAGAGTGTCGATTGCTGGAAAAGGTTGGGAATTTGGCCTTCAATTCAACAAATCTGGTATGTTGATGCTTCATGTGCTGACATGATTTTCCTGTTATTTCAACAACTAGATATTGCTCAAAAAACAAATTTTTGTAGTCACCTTATGGAGTATTTGGAAGCAGAGAAACAACAGAGTGTGGAATAATATTGTGGAAACGACTCAACAGATTGGAGCACGCGCAGAGGCTTTTCTAAGTAGCTGGAAGAATGCACAAGAAACCAGAACTCACACTAGTACTCCTTCCACGCATACTAATATAGATAAATGGACTAAGCTAAGTGACGAAAGATTCAAATGCAACGTTGATGCAGCCTTCTCCACTTCCCTCAACAAAGTTGGTTTCGGAGCTTGCATTCGAGATGCAGATGGAAACTTTGTAATAGGACGGACTGCTTGCTTCACCCCTTTACTTGATGTTGATATGGGAGAAGTTATAGGTTTACTACATGCAATGCAGTGGGTGAAAGATCTTAACTTGGTAAACATGGATTTTGAAACTGACTCCAAGATTGTGATTGATAGTATCTACAAAGGGGATGGTGTCTCCGACTTTATGGCTATAATCCACGATTGTAGACACTTGTTGATGACTGATTTAGCGAACTCTGATGTGAAGTTCATTAGGAGACAAGCCAATAATGTTGCACATGGCCTAGCTAAGGAATCATTACATCATGCTAGTTTTCAATTACATCTTAACATTCCACATTGTATTCATATTTTGACAAATAATGAAAAGCTATAAGCTTCTTTTTGTTAAAAAAAAAAGGACCACATCATAAAGAACATTAAATGATACAATATTTCACTACAATATACTCAAACGAATGTAAAAGTTTATTGATTAACTTGTTACATAACCTTTTTCAGTTTTGACTCATCCAACAATGGTAAAATACAACACAAATAATGGTTACTTACTCTTGTAATACAAGATTGCAAATAATTATATTAATAGAAACACATCCTAAATTACACAAAATAGAAATAAGTCGACAAAACCATTTTAGATTTGTATTCATACAAAAATTCAAAATAAAACATGAATGAACAAAGTTTTCCTATAAGGCTATCTCCATTGATTTTTGAACTAAAAGGATCCACTTAAAAAATGTTGTATTTAGTGTTGAACTAAGTTTTTGCAAGTTAGATTCAACAAGTCCTTTTATTTAAATAACTGTCCATGATCTTTGTTACATTTCAACTGCTATATTTTTTTTGTTCTATCATGCCTTGCTTTTTATGAATTGAAATATATTAGCGATTCTAGAAAGTATGGAGAGTGACCATCTAAACAAAAGAAATAAAGCAAAATCCAAAACAATAAATGGGTTCTTTATTTGTTTCAGACCACAATAATAATTATGACATGCACAACTGAAAGACCAGCCTCTTTGAGTACAAGGTTAATTCATAATAACCACTATCATATGATTCTTGGGTGGAAACAAGAAAATAATTACATATTTATTTCTCCAATTGAAAGAAGACTTTCTTTGTAAATTATAGGCTTGTCCCAAAATCGATCTCCTGTAAAATTAAGTTCTTCAATCACCTGAGTGCTTAAATCCAAATAGACTAGTTTTCCATCTTCTTTTGTAAAAAATATATCTGCCTTCTTTCCTACTCCAATAGGACACTCAATACAAGATAATGGTCGAACAATAAAGAGTTTAAATCATGATTCCTTCACACCAATTTCCCCCAAAATACATATATGGAAAGTATCCACATTTGAATAATTTGAAATCAAAGCAATTGATCCATTTAACACCATCAAGTCTCTCCAATAATATTCAAAGTCTAAAGTATCTTCTCTTAAGAGTATGGGTGTTACAACGAATTCCTCGGTGCTTAGTTCAAAGGACAAAAGATATGATTTATCATCTTCATCTTCAATGAATTCATTTTCACCCCACCAGTGAAACACTCCATCTAGACACACTCCTTTTTCTTCAAAACCGATAGGGGCATCAACTTCAAGTTCCCTCCATGAGTTACTTTTTAGGCTGTATATCTCCCAAATAGAATCGTAAGTTGCATCCTCTAACAACATCACATCAATATCATTTTTTGGAAAACAGAATACATGTCGAATCACTTTATAGTCATCGATCTATAACACAATCATAACCAAAACCATATTTATTTATATATTGTACAAACTCAATAGGGCTGGTAGGAACAACCTTGAATTCGTCTGTAGCTGGATTCCACAATACAACTCTTACATTGGGTAGGAACAAACTAGTTAGACAAAATATTCCATTAATGCTACTAGAACCCGAAATTTGAAATTTAGGAACATCCTCTTGAAATGGATTTGGCCAATCTAGTTTGACCCTATTCTCAAATTTGTCACCAGAAAGAGAATACAACTCAAGCTTGTTATCATTCATAGCTTGATATAGGAGGAGAGACGTATCATCATAATAAGAATGATTATTGGAAAAGAATCTTTTGTGGAACAAGCTTTTAAAATTAGGGTTTTCGAACAAAAGGGTCCACGATTTGCAAACACACTCAAAACGTTTCAAAGATTTAATAGATAGATTTGACAAAATTGACGGGACAAGATCATTAGGTATAGAATTACTAACCTTTTTATTTTTTGCAATCACAAGTTTCGCCATCTTCGCACTTGAATAATAAGAGGAGAACGATAAGAAATTAGGAGGCGGCTAATGAAACAAGAAGAAAGGAAGTCAGATAAAAAATTAGGGTTGTAATAGTGGGTTGGGCTAGGCTGGGTTGGGCTAAGATGGGTTGGCCATCTTAAATAATAAAAAAAGGATAAGAAAATTGTTGTTCACACTTGTATTAAGGCTGAAAAACACCACAAAAAGACCCAAATGCCCTGGCGGCAGTTAAGTGCCGATGCAAAGAACCGACAGTAGTTAACTGCCGCGGCATCCATCGGCAGTTAACTACTGCTGCGATCCTGATACAATCTAGGAAGAACCATCATTTCTCTCTCATCCATTATTACTCTCAACTCAAAATCTCTCAAAATCTCTATCAAAATCTCTCTAAAAATCCCATCCAGATTTATCCAACAAAATCACAATGCAAGTAAGTAATAGTGCTATTAACATACATTTTAGGGTGGATTCTAGGGTGAGGGTTCAATTAAGTCCCTCACCGTTGAACCATATAAAATACACCGCTAGATTAAATCAATGTTTCATATTTGATGAAAATAAAAAGGGGAACATATACACATTTTTACACACAATATTATCCCTCTCTTCTCCATATGTGTTTCTTCTCCAACTATACAATGGTGGTATTTCACAAGTTTTAAAATTTTGACTACAGTTCAATTGATTCAAATTTAATGGCAAACCTTTAGTGTCAATGTAGCCATGGCAAAACAAAAAGGAAGAACAAACAATTAAATTCTCGTTACTTCAAAATCTCAATTTAAACTTCAACCAAACCATGACTATTCCAAACTTGTTACTAAATTAAAATTAAAAAAAACCTAAAATATGAAGAAAAGAAGATTCTAAGGTGAGACTTCAATTAAATCCCTCACCGGTGGATCATAAAAATATCACTTTTGGATTTAATATGTGGTCTACATTTGTCAAAAGTAATATTGAGAACATTTGTTGATTTCCACACACAATCTTTCTTCTATCTCTTTTGTACATCTATGTAATTGTGTAACATTAATTGTGTAACATTTTCAACGAACAAAACTTCAATGGCGATCGATCCTTCAAAATGTTTAAGAGACAAATCTAAAAGTGTCTCAGAGAGTTTCTCACCAAACAAACAACAAAGTTTGTGAAAGTGATTAAATAAGACTCTTAAGATTTCATAATATTTAGTTCTTAATCTTCTTTCTCCTCCCTCTCTTATATCACCATTCTTCTCTGCAAAATACCCTTAAAATATATGTTTTCAGAATCGAGATACATATTTCAATTTTGAAGAAAATATTGTCATGGCAATAGCCATATAAAAAAGATTATGGGGTTGAATTAATTTAGATTGGATTAATTTAGATTTGAAACCCAAAACAAAACCTACAATGATTTCTTTAAGGTTTGATTAATTTATATTTGAAGTTTGGAATTAGATTTGGAGGATGGAGGAGTTGGACATTGAGAAGTTGAGAGAAAATGGACATAAACAGATTTCAAAGAGGAGAGTTTAGATAGTGTAATAATGAATAATTATATCATGTATGATTATTTAATCTAATGGTTAAAGTGAGTGGTTCACCGGTTAATTAATCCCTTATTCTAGAATCCATCGAAAAAAAGTAGCAGTAATTAGAAAATAAAAGACTACAAGTAGAAGCGTGTAACTATGAATAGTTGCAGAAGATGTTTTGGGCACGGAGGATGAAGCGATTACAAATATGGGAAAAAGATAGGGATAACATTGTATGTGACAGAACATAGATGTTCTTAATTTTTTTCCATTAAATTTGGAACATTAATTTATTCTAATGATATATTTCATATGGTTCATAGGTGAGGGACTTAATTGGTCCCTCACCTTAGAATTCACCACATTTTAGTTGTTATAATTGTTTTTCCTTTTTATAATTTTAGTTTTAGGTTGATTTAAATTTTGTCGTTTTTCTTTTTTTATAATTTTAGTTTTAGAGTAGATTTACAAGTAAGATATTATGATTCATTTTTAGAGTAGATTTAAGTTGATTAATTTTGTCAAAATGGTTGCATGTTTATGTTATAGTTATGAGTTTTAGGGTTTATGTATAATTTTGACTCCAAGTGTTTGTTGAAATGTTTAAATGAGTTTTTCATTGAATGTTTAATTTCTTATGGTGTAGATCTGAAACAGTGGACAATTTGTCCAAAGCTCAGGTACGTTTCAACGGTTGAAGCACTCATTTGTTCAAGGTCCAGGTCAATGTCACTCTAAAGGATCTGAAGGATCAACTGAACGAAATAAATTAAGGACTCAACCTTCTGAGACACAAGGAAGGTGGATGACATTTGGTATGCACATCCCGGTTATTTGCAGACAGAAAAGATAATGCTGACAGATGATGCCTGTGTGAGGAACATGTTCTTCAGATATTATCAAGAACGCATGTTCCCAAATACCAACTATATCGAAAACTATCCGGTTGAGGTGAAATGGGTGTTACAGAAGGGTCATGGAGAAGGGGTGACGTATCGCTCATTGTTTGATCGTGTGAAGTTTGATGACGTTACCTGGAGGTCGTACGAAGAGCACAAGGGGATCCAGGGTTTTGAGGAGATTTTCTGGTATTCTGGCGGGGTTATGTGCGGTGTTGTTAAGGTGCATCGTCACTTGCCTAAGAGAGTTAGGAGGAAGTACGGATACGTCCAGAACGTCCCTAGACATCTGACGGATGTTGTTGAGTTGCGACCGAATCAGATTGTGCAGGCATTCATTGACTTTCGTATTCACACGATTATGGAGCCCGATTGGGGTGAGCCAGCAGGACAGTAGACATGGAGGATGGCTATGTACTATGGTACACTAAGGTGTCTCACCCTCTGATTTTGACACTTCTTCCAGGAGATCTTATGAGGCTAGCAAATGAGGAGCAGGTCATTGCACAGTAGTGCGAGCAGTACGAGGCGAGAGGATCACTTGATACTTATGACATGGTTAGTGGCGTTGTTGCCTATACTGATGAGCAGATAGGTCAGGAGGTGATGAGCCCTGAGCAATGGTTTGAGGCCATGTGCCATGTTAGGGAGCAAATCGCACCCATATTTACCAGGAGGCGAGCCCGAACGCCGAGGAGGCGGCAACAGCAGCATGAGTAGGACCAGGACCATGAGTAGGATTACTTGTAGTTGTTGTATAGGACTTGTTTTTTACATTTCGTATTTTGATGACATTGGTTCGTTTGTTTGTATTTTGATGACATTAGTTTTCATTGGGATATCTTACTTTCTTTAATGGTATAAATGTTGGTTTGATTAAGTTCTGAATTTGTGCCAATTTTGTTTTGTGATTTGAACCATTCTGTGTGAAAAAAACACATTTCAATAGGTTGTGTTTTGTGTTTTAAACACATGACAGGTTCAGAAAATGAAGCTTCTGCTTCTGCATTGGCATCGGGACGCATCGGCAGTTAACTGCTGAGGAAAAAGTGATCCGGCTGCACTTAACTACCGAGGAAATTGAATTCGACGGCAGTTAACTCTCGAGGGGAATTTTGGTCTTTTACTAGTGTGTTTCAGCTTAAACACATGTGTGAACATCAATTTTCTGAGTGTATAGGCACAAGAAGTTTGTGAAAATTGTTTTTTTTTAAAGTGAAAAATGTTATTAGAGACCATAAAACTTGTAAATTAGTAAGACAGAAAGTCTCTGACATTATCACTACATAAAGACCAAATCGATATATCGAACCGAGTTTTGATTTTTTTTTATTTATAAAAGTATAGAATAATTCAGATCTACTTTTCATTACAAATAACCATGTGCAATGGGGGAAAATCAACAATAAAATTAACACAAATTTTAGACTCAGAGATGAAGATAGTATAAGAAAGGCCTCAAATAACAAAGAAAACTAGGAAAAGGGAGACAGAAGCTCATTTATTAACCGAGTATAAAAACTGACTATGAGTGTTTTTACCTAGATGACACAAATCAAAATGCAAACCTGATAAATCGTAAAGACTAGGGACCAACTTTTGAATTTTGAGAAGACTTAGATGACCCAACTGAACATGTATCGTAAGACGGGAATTTTTTGTAGGGTGTGTCATTGATGGGTTTATGACATAATAAAGATTATTAGATTCACATCTGATTTCAATTTTCCCTCCCAAAATTTGATCCGACAAAGTAAAATTGTCATTAGTAAAGGTGGCAAGAGAATAATGAGAACAAGTCAATCGACTAATAGAAATTAAATTAAATTAAATTAAATTAAATGGATATCCATGCAGATAAAGGACATATGTAACTAACATAAAAGGGAGGATTTGGAAAGGCTTAATCGCTTGAGATTGTGTTTTGAAACTTTTGGCTGAGACTAAACTAAGTAAGTAACCAGATATATATTAGAACCAAGTAGGTTCAAAAAAACAATACCTCTATATTATGTTTTAATGATAACAAGATTAATAATAAAGAAATAATTTGTCTATTAAATGTATTTATGAGCATGCAGGATGGTATAAGACAACTGAGAGAATAATATCATCCTCTAGTCTTAAATGTAATCAGTTGAACATCCAAGCAAAGAAAGACATACGACTATCTTTGAAGTAATGACAAATGGTCATTATGTCCAAGAGAAGTTGTTCAAGATCTTAAGCAAGTAAGCAAATCCTTTGATCAACACATTGTCAATAAATGTATAATTTGTTCCAAGAAGTCCAAGCCATTGTCTGGACCTGGCGATCATCTGTGTGTTCATCATTTTAACAAGCAATCATCTGGATGATTGGTATATTCAAATACCAATACCATGATTTGGATCAAGTACTGAAGATCACGGGTCTATCTCTGATTTGACTCGAAATCTACTAATTCAGAGCTGTCACTTCAAGGACAAAGAGATTCAATGAATACTTGTACTTTGGAGTATGTATCCTCACATAGCTATATCTTACGCCGAGAGAGTTGTTGTTTTGATGATGATGTTGTAATCAGTTATGGTGTCTCAAAACACCACATCCATCAATGTGATGTCTGACAGCCCGCATATTTGAATCTTTCCTTCCAGTTTATGTCCAGCCAAACAATGTCTTAAGGTCTACTATTAATTGTCGTAGGTGTCTTATAAAAAAAAGGAATGTTATTTGGTCAATCAAAACTTTTTTTTAAAGAACCAAAACTTGACAACATATTTGACAATCGTATGAAAATACATAATTTATAACTATTAATTTAACTGGAGGAGAGAGAACAAACTAATTAAAAAAACAAACTCATATATTTACAATATATAAATACGTTGTTGTTCGACAACTAAATGTTTGTCAAAATAACATTTCTCAAAGAAAAAAGTCTTAGGTGTTATTTTAACTAACACTAGTTATTAAGAAAAAACATCGTCGATAGCGAATGAATTTAGTGTTTGGAAAATTCTACCATGTCGTTGCATATTTAACGGTTTTAAAACTGTCATTTTAAAAAATGAATTAAAAATCAATTTCAATATTATATTTTTAAAAAAAATATCAGAATGAACTTCAAAATGAGAAATTTAAAAGACACTAAAAAAAAAAGACAGAAACATAACCATGGGTGTGCAAGAAGGCACATAATCATATATCATAAGTTGAGGAGTGAAGCATAATGTATAGTTTTAAGAGTTTGTTGGTCATCAAGGCAAAGCACAAAAGGACAAAATAACGATTAGTTTCTAATGGTTAGTTTCTTGCTTGTTAACCAAAAATGAAAGTCTATAAAGGAAATCATTATTCAAATGAGAACACACCTCTTCACAACACATACTCTCATCAAAATCTTTTATGTCAGCATAATCACTTGATCTGAAAAAGATCGGAAGCAAAAAAATAAAAATTGCTTGAAAGAAATTAGAATCATCTTCAAACTTGAGATTCATTCTCAAAGATTAGATAGTAAACATAACACTCAAGCTTCAATTATATCTTTGGAATATCATTTTAAGTGTATTTTAAAAAAAATACAAAAAAAATGTATTTGAAAATTTCAGATTCACCTTAGTCTGATTAGATTGAACTTAAAGAGAAAAGGGATAAATGTCATTGTGAGATAAAAATGATCATTGTTAGATCAAAATCACAACAATTGTGTACACTTGTAAAGCTTCAATTATAAAGGTGAATTGTGCAGTAGCTAAAGTCTGAAGAGGTTGTCCAAAACTTGTATGGTCAGGTAAGCCAAGAAAAGATTAGAAAAAGTGCAGAAGTTGAGAGGGTATCTCAAACCACCATAGTTAAAAATCTCATAATTTGTGATGACTGGACTAGGTTGGATGAACCAAGATAACTTCAATGTGTTGTCTTCTCTATCCTTTATCTCATTTATTTGATAGTCCAGAAGCAAGCACAGTTACTCAATTACTCCTTCTATCAAATTCATTTTGATATACTTCATATTATCAAATTTAAACTTCTTCTCATAGTTAGACATGGAAACTAAACCCGCCCCCATCAGCCCCGGCCGCCTCCGTCCCGAATTTAATGGGGAAAAACCGATTTAACTGGGTGCGGGTGCGGGTGTGAGGGAAATCTGAGTTTTTAGTACATGGGCGGGGCTGGGGCCGGAGGATGCTTACCCCCGCCTCGCACCCACCTCCTCCCTGCACCCGCTTTTTAAAATTTATTTTATTAAATTTTTTAATCTTATTTCCATAAACACCAAACTATTTTAATATATTATTACTCTTTAGAAACATAATTATTATATTTATTTTACTATTTTAAAAAAAGTTTATTGGATATTTAATTATTAATATAATTATTGTATTTTATTGCTATGAAAAAATATGCATTTTTTAAATATTTTATAAAAAATAGAGTTTTCGTGGGTGGGGGGTGGGGGTAGGACTGGAAGACCCGTCCCCATT
Source organism: Medicago arabica (assembly GCA_946800305.1). Classification (NCBI taxonomy): domain Eukaryota; kingdom Viridiplantae; phylum Streptophyta; class Magnoliopsida; order Fabales; family Fabaceae; genus Medicago; species Medicago arabica. The sequence continues at coordinate 6,756,278 of OX326969.1, forward strand.
GGGGGCGAGGTTGAGTGTTCAATTTTCACACCCGATATGTTTGAGGACGGGGGCGGGTGCGGGGACGGGGATGATTAAACCCGCCTCCTCCCCATTGCCATGCCTACTCATAGTTGAGAAGTTGCCAAAAATTTCAAAGCGCAATTCAAACTCCTCAAATCTTGTGACTAACATTTTTACTTCGATAGTTACAATTGGGACGATGGTTTTCAAAAACCATAACATGACATATTAAGTAAAGAAATGATTAAAAAAAAATGCAGCAAAAGCCAAATACAACAAAACAGTACTCAATAGAGGAACAAAATACTAGTGAAATCTTTTCTTTTTTTTTTAACAAGAATACTGGTGAAATCTTATGTGTGTTAGAATAAAAATAATTGTTAGAGGAACATCAAAAACCGGCAATGGAGCATAGGAAATTCCAACTATCTAACGAAAGTGGAAGTGAAATGGATTGCAATAATTGAAGCATATTTTTCAAGGCAACATGGTTTCCTTTAGAGTAGTATTATGAATCTTGAAAATGTAGAAAAGAATATCACAATGATCAGCAAAAAAAGCAAACATAAGACCATTCATGAGAGAGATGCTCGTAGAAATTCATTCATATAGAATGAATTAGATCGATAAGAATGTGTCCTTATTCGTTTAGGTTTGTCATTCATCCTAAGAAGCATTAAGATTATGGTTAGTGTCTCTGCATAAGTCTCATCAATAGCTTCTGGAAACCCTAGTCTCTATTTCATATTAGTAATGCATGTACCAAGCTTTAAGGAGATCACTATGTTACCTCTAGAATTATGGTGCCAAGTTAACCTACCACCAACATAATGAACATCTATAATGCCACAAGTATCAACCACTCGCAAACTCTACAACGTAATAAAAAATGTTACCTCTCACATCCCATGAGACGATGATAAGGGAATTCAAGCTGCACAAATGCTCCCAAACTTAATGCTAATTGTAGGAGTAGGACTTGCATAAACAGAAGTACAAGACCATCTAGTGTTACTAGTTCCAACATCAAAAGTAATCAAATAAGGGAGAGAGACCTGATGGACAATCAGATCTGAGTAGAATAGCTAGCATGCACAGGAGCTTCCACAATATGAATGAGATTGTAATGCAAATTATTCCAAAAACTACTATATGTTACTTTTTTATACAGGGTTAATTAAGTAAATGGTCCCTACAAATATTCAAAATTTTGTTTAGTCCCTACAAAATAAAATCACACATTTTAGTCTCTGTGACATTTTCCTTTAGTATTTTAGAGACTAAAAATGCTGACGTAAATTTTATACAGGGACTAAAAATGATGAAATTTTTTACAGGGACTAAAAATTGTGATTTTATTTTGTAGGGACTAAAAACAAAATTCTAAATATTTATAGGGACCATTTACTTAATTAACCCTTTTTTATATAACAAAAATTGAAGTGAGAAAAAGACACCACAATCGAAAGTAGAAAAAAGTTTCGAACTCAAAAAACACTTACAAAGATATTTTATATTTATCTTTTACAAATACACTACGAGACTCAGATCCGTACCATTCAGATCAAAGACCTCTCTTTTTACATCTTATCAAAACGTTTATATTTTTTTTAGGTTAATCTTCTTATTTTCGCATAAAAACTTTATAATCTTGTGTCTAGCTCCATCAAAATGTAACTTTTTTTATAGTCATCAAAGTGTAACTTTTGTAGCTAAGTGATTGGACTAAGTGATTAGTAAGTTCCAACAAAAAACAAATTGTTTAAAAAGAACTAGAGGTCGATTTCTGATTAGGACAATTTTTTCTCATACTATACTTACCTCACAATTAAACTATCGATTATTTTCCTTTGAGTTAGGATGTTTGTTTATCATAAGTAAATAGTAAATCCTCACCACGGTTAATTATTTTATAATTATTTTTGAACTTTTTTTTGTATCCTTTACTTTCTAAATGAAAGAAATGAAAATGTCGTCAAATGAAGAGAATCGAACTTCTTACCTCTTTAACCGGAAACCGAAGGCTTAACACGCAATTGTAAAAAAATCATAAAATAAATAAAAATAACCAAATGCACACATTACTAAGCTAACACTATTATTTTTTTTCTCTTACTTTGATTTTCTCGAGAAAATTTGTTCAAGAAAAGGAAAATGGCTAGGTCTGCTAAAGGCCATCAAGATGAAGAATTGGTTGATGATGATGACGATCAAGACATCTTCGCACCAAACACATCTTCCTCTATCAACAACAACAACAACAACAACAACAATGGTACTTTCTCTTCTTTTTCTCTCTCTATAATACCCAACAATGATTCAAAATTCCTTGATTAATGGGTCTTTCAAATTTCTTATCTTTTTCCATTTTAATTGTGTTCTGCAATTCAATTTTATGTATAAAAATGCAATTTTTGTGTTGTGACGTGGCAGTGAAGGTGGATGAACCAATCAGAGGGAAAAGGGCTAACCCTCATCGTTCTAAGCATTCAGAAACTGAGCAGCGTAGAAGAAGCAAAATTAATGAAAGGTAAATTTTCATGTTGAAATGTTATAAGAAATAAGATTTATTTTTAATTAATTGTTGTATTATGTGTTTATATTTTGAGTCAAATTTTAATGTTTTTCTTATGTTAATATTAATATTTAGTAATTTAGTTTTGATCTCTATTGCACTGACACTTTGGCGTGTCCGGTGTCTGACACGTGTCAGTGTCTGACGTCGACACATGTAATTACATACAATTATGTCATTTTCTTGGTATATGTTTGGTTTTGCGTTGACAAAAATTGGTTTTGAGTGAATTGATTGTGTAAAATTGATTCTGGTTAAAAGTGAGCTTGAGGTAAAGTTATTTATGTTTGGATAGTTGAACAAAAAGTGTTAAATTCAATTATATAATCAAAAGCTCCAATTTCTAGCTTCAAGTAGAATCAATTCTGGAGGCAAAATTAATTCTACTCAAGAGCAACCAAACATGTCAGTATCAATTATATACTTCTAGAATCAATTTTGGCCCCTCTAGATGTGATACCAAACATACACTTAAATTACTATCAGCGTCGACGTGTCAGTGTCGTGATCGGAGTATGTGTTTTTGCTTCATAGGTAATGATTGGATGTTTGAATAAATATATATTTGTCTGACAGATTTCAGGCTCTGAGAGATCTCATTCCTGAAAATGATTCAAAAAGAGATAAAGCTTCATTTTTGTTGGAGGTACTTGATTCAATCATTTGCTTCATGTATTCATCTTAATGAATATTTATATTCTTGTAAATTAATTGGGAATTTTGATTTTCATTGTCCTTTGTTTTTGTCTTATGTGCAGGTTATTGAGTATATTCATTTCTTACAGGAAAAGTTACAAATTTATGAACATTCTTATGAAGGATGGAATCAGGAGCCAACTAAATTAATTCCATGGGTAAAGTTATTTGGAATATTGTTTGTGTTCAGTTTTTACTTTGATTGTCAATGCATGACCGTAGAAGTATGTATTTGTGGGTGAAGTACATTTATAAATGCAATTTTTGATGAATAATGCAATGGATGATATTATGTGTGCGTGCATATGAAATTATGAATGCATTGGAATATCAACCGTTGATTGATTAGTATATGGGTTGAGATTAGTTATTTTACCCTGTAAAGTGAATTACTCATTTAAGTTATACATAAACATATGTAAGATTATATGGGCTTTTATGGAAGTGAAGAACTTATTTTAGTAGAGAAGCTCGTATGAACTAAAATCCAGCTCAACTTGAGCCTTGATCCTAAAATTTAGTGATCTCAACATTGTTTCTCCTGTTTATATATTTGTACAGTTCTATGAATATATGAGAAACTGTTCGGGTTCAAGTGATGCAACCTCATCTAAAACAATGTTGTCAAATAACGGCTATAGTGGGTGATATAGCGTAGCAAAATTTAACAAACTACTGTTATTTTATGATACAAGCTTTAATATAGTGTTGTCAGTTAGTAGTTATAATAGTGCTATAGCATTGTAGCGTCTCGGAATTTTTCGCGATTTGCCATGGACAAACCTGATCTGAGATTTGATCTTGTCATGACACTCTTAACTTGAAATACTAAGTTGTATAACATTATGAAACTTGTGATTGTCTAATTGTATGAGAATTTATGTTTATATAGTCGTCTTATTCCTGTTTTAAATGCAAAAGAAACAACACCAACCTCGAACTCTTATTCCTACTAAGCAAGGCTGCATATATTGTCATCGTCATGACACTATACTCGATTGTATGTCATGTTTCATGATGACAAGTGCATAAAATTTATCATTCAAGAATTTAAGTTCCGTGGTGCATAAGATCTTACCATTTTATGCCATTTGGCAACCTGAATGATATAGTTCTCACTTCTCACAATGATTAGTTACAACGTAAAGCCTTGAAATAATAGCACTGGCTCTTCATCTAAATTTTATTGTCTTCAACTTCTTTTTTTCAGAGAAATCATCACGGACCTTCTGAAAATTATACAGATCCTTCTCGAGCTATTCAAAATGGGTCTGTTGATGGAAAAAATAATGTCTCTCCGTCATTTCCTAAAAATGTACAGAACCCAATAGTGTCTGACCCCTCCACAACTATTCAGAAGGGTTGCACCCCTGGTTCATCCACTGAAGTAGCTCCCCTGACCATGCAAATGCGATTGGACATGTTTGATCCGGTTGTTAGCGGGGGTATGGTGACTCAACAGATGCTGGAGTTGCCTGTATCTAATCCTGACATGGCTTCGAATCTCCAGCCTCAAGTATGGCTTACCAAACCGAACAAGGACAATCATATTGTTTCAGATAATACATTGAAGGAACAAGAGGAGATAAAAATTGATAGTGGATCAGAATCAGATAGCATCTCAAGTGCCTACTCTCAAAGGTGAGTTTTTTTGATAAATTTAGAGCAGTATTTCTTGTCTGATTTCATGTTAACTATGTGCTTGAAACTAATCTATTTAGAGAGTGTGAACACATTTTGTGTGAGTTACAAAAGGAAATGCTAATGTTCTCGACTTCATTTTTAGATTATCATAATTCTACTTTTCAGTTACGTTGGTGAGTTTTTAAGTCATTCAATCATAATGTATAACAGCGGCAGGAGTAGCCTCTAGGAGTGTCTCTCTTCATTGTTGTATGCGGCAGTGTTGTCAAATAGCATTGTAACATTGTGGAATTTGAACAAATCTGTTTTCTGCGATCCGCGATTGACAACATTGGTATACCGTATGTCTATGTTGTCAATTGCAGCGCTATAGCGCGCTATCACAGACTCGAGGAGCAGCAATGTGGTCCATTGCGAAGTGTTCACAGGTGTGTCGGTCGTGGCCACAAATCGCGCCTTTATCACATCATTATGCATCCCCATCGCTCCTGCGCATCTGCAATTAGGATTTAACGGGTGAAATCCCTTGAATACCTAATTTAACTGTTGTTTTTTAAAGGGTATATAGGTCATTTCATTATATTTTAAGTGACCTATATTTTATTATTCTTCTTGTTTTGTGCTTGCTTTGTGTGACTCTTTCTCTCCTGCTTCGTGTGACTCTTCTTCTGCGAAGCTCCATTCGCATTCTCATTCTTCCACGTGCAAACTGCGAAGGGAAGCCATTCTTCTTCCTGCGAACTGAGAAAGCCTATATTTCTCTTGTTTCTCCACTCTTCTCTGTTTTTTGGCTTCCTTTGCTCTGATATTTGAGTTTTCTGCGAGAACACTGGCATCCTCCTCATCTGAAACACCAACCTCCAAGATTAAAGGTTAATTTAAGCCGACTGGTGACAACTTTGAAGTAGCTTGGGAATGGAATTATTTGAAGGACATTAACAATAAAAAATTTGTTACCGCTTTAATTATTAACTATTAAGTATGAATCTATGATACCCCTTTAATTTGAGTATCTATGTATCCTGTGTTTGTACACTGTTGTTTAGTCTTCACAATAGCGGCTATCCGCTATAGCAGTTTCGGGATTTGTCACTCTACGCCACTATTTGAGATTAACAACATAGCTGTATGTATTATTGGTGTAAGATATCTATTACTTAAATCTGACAGAAGGTTTCTTCTGTCGAAAATCTGCTGAAATTTTCCGTTCCACATTCATATGCTTTGTCGATCACCATTTTACCCGCTTGAGTCTTGTCAACTACTCTTTTCAATTTGTTAGGACATGATCACTGATCCAAATGAATTATATGACCCATCCGACAAAATTATAAAGTGCCACTTGGTTTACAATTATGCATGAGATTCGGTTCTTGACAAAAAGGAAATAAAATTTGCATAAGAAAATGTTCAAGGGTTCGTTCCAGAATGTCTTATTGCAGCTGACAACTTGACATTGTTTTCTTTAACATCTTTCATGTATCATATAATTTTCAAAATAAGTGGTGCAACAATACATTTTCTAGAAAATTAATTCTTCAACACATTAATCAATGTGAGTACATATTACAATATTCATGTCAACATATGATGTTGACTGGTTTTTGTTTAAACAGAATATTGGGTACTCTCACCCAAGCGCTACAATCTTCAGGTGTAGATTTGTCCCAGACCAATGTCTCAGTGGAAATTGATGTTGGTAAACGAACAAATACTGGATTTACCCCCTGCCAATATAGCTCAAAGGTTTGTTTATGCGCTATTTTTCTCCATTCTATGGCCCTGCAAAGTTTATTCATTTATTTTTTGTTTATTTAAAAGAACTTTTTATTGCACTGTAGAGATTGAATTAGAGATTGAAGTTTATTCATTTTTATTTTTGTTTATTTAAAAAGGATGAAGGAAGAAGAAATTGCAATGTCTAAGCTTTATATTTGGTCAGTTTAGAACTAGTATGTGATGGTGGCGTTTGAAAAACTTTGTTGAGTTTATTTGAGTTTACCACGTGATATAAATACTTATGTAAGTTTTTGGAAGAACTTATAAAAGTAATTTATGATACTTCATTAGATGTTTTCAGTATATTTTTGTAACTTTTTCAAGATAGCATATGAAAATAATGTATGCAGAGATTAACACCTGATTCCCTCATTGTTTTCCATCTGTCAAAAATTTGATTTTCATTGAAAACAAATGTCAGAGAATGCAAATTACTCTTCGACATGTATATCCAAATACAAATAGCTTATTGTATTTAAGTGATTATCACATAAACTCATAACTCATAATAAACACTCAGTTATGCTACTTAACCAACACCCCTAAATATGTCACCATTATATGTTATACACAATGTTTTAAAAACTGAGCTGAACCGGTCAATTCAGCCAATTTAACTGGAAACGGGCCATTTCAAAGTTGTTTTGATCAGTTATACTATTGTTGGATTGAACCGGGGTTGAAACGGTTAAACCACAGTTCAACTGCAGTTCATTCAATCAGTTTTTACTTTTTTGCAATTTTTTATTCATTTTTTTACTTGTATAATACTTTCTTATTGTTTTATTTGCCATCTAGTTCAACCGTAGTTAAACCAATTTAACCAATTGAATTGTGACTCGAAAGTCTCACCGGTTTGATCTTTAGTTCGGTTCTAAGGATGCAGACTTGGCATAGTCTCATATTGTTTCATTTCTCCATAAAAATCATCTTATACCAAAATATTTTTGTTGCAGAGTAATGAAAATCAATTTGTGAGCAATCAAGCAATGGCATGTTCAGGAATGGATTACTTCAGTGAGGATTCTGAACAGAGTCCAAAGAGGTTCAGAAGAGAAGCAAGCTAGTGATTCTCCTCATGTTCATTTTGTTCTGTTTAAATATTATTTTTTTTTTATGTTAAGCTGAGGGAAAGTGGGATTGGGTAGTTCAGGTTATATTTTTCATGCTGAGTAGATCTAGATTAAAATGTATATTTCATGATTCTGGTTTTGAAACAAGGAAATTTTAGAATAAGCATTTGGAAGAGCTTATTTATAACTTGTTTGGAGTTATGAAACCATCACTTGTTTATCATGTTTATAATAGTTTTAGCTTATTCTAATTAGCTGTCCGTGATAGCATATTAAAGTAAAAGTGATTATGAGAAATAATAATCTCTAGATCATTTACAGAGATTTTTATTTGAAATAAAAACTTGTTTATGTTTGTGTATAATAAGGGAAAATAATTTTTTTAATTTTTTCCCTCTCATCTATTATTTTTATGAAAATCAGATTGTTTTTTTCAGAAGTTATTAAACTTTTAGTTGCAAAAAGTGATTATTTTCTTAAGTGAAAATAGCTTAATATTTCTAATTATTCAACAAACTTTTAATGGTTTACTTGTATTTTTTATTTTCATGGCTAAAGTTCTGCTTGATATTTTAAAGCTTTATGGTGTTCCTTAGGTATGGGTGGATTTGTTTTTTTGTGACGTAATTATGCACTTCTTCAGGCTTTTCTTTGGTACAAACCAGGATATACTTTTTTATTTCCTAGTCTTGGGGTATCTTTCTTTTTTTGTACAAAGGGTTAAAACTAAAAAGCTTAAATTTACTCTATTTTACTTGAAAAAGATTTCAACTTTCCATTTGAAAATCCGAGTTTTTGGTCCTTTAGTTTCACATATTGTTGCACTTTTGCTCCTAATCCCCATTTCTAGCCTTAGAAATGATGATTTTTTACCACTAGAGTGGTGATTTTTGAGCCCAAGAGTTTTATCATTCATCCGTATTTTCTCTTCAAATTTGAAATTAAGCGAATTTTAACTTTTTTTTTTGCGCCAAAAAAAACACACCATGTTTTGGGGTTAATGATCTGGGTTAGGACAAAAATGCAACAATATATGTAATAGAGGGACCAAAATCCTAGACTTAGAGGATCGAAATCTTGATCAAGTAATATAGAAGGATCAAAATGCATTTAAGCCAAACAAAAACAAAACTAGGAGCATCTAGGGAAGCTCATTGCAGTCGAATTAACCATCAAGGAAAAATATAAAAAAGTATAAATAAAATAAAAAATCCTAGACAAAGTTAAGGGAGCTTCTTTTTAGAATATGAACCTTGTGAAATATACTTTTAATACATGTTTTTGGTGTTTACAAAATGCAAAAATTTAAAGGCATGTATTAATTAATGGTTTGGATCATGTTTGCTATCAAATTTGAAGTCTAAATTTCTTTTCATACTATTCAACATTTTGCATCAGCAAATATGAAACTTTTTTCATGTTTGCTACCAAGGAATCCACCAAAAGAATATAAGACACTCACAGAAACTCTTGCATTAGCAACTATGGAATACAAGTATGAAGTATCTAATCACAAAATATGGAAGAATCAATGTTCAAGATGAAAAAGTATAAAGTATTGCTATAAATAAGCATTATTCCTAGTTCCCTCATGTAAGAAAGAAAAGATAGAAGAATGTTTATAACATCACATTGTCATTTTCTTAATTCTTTTCATTCAATATATGAAAAGGATGAATTACTAATCTTATCAGATACAAAAATGGAGCTAAGTTCTCGATGCTACATCACTAAAATACAGCCAAAGTGAACTTAACCCTAATATATTAACTAGAAGGATCATGCAAGGTTACACCAAAACTGATATGTTATCAATAAATTAGCAGGTAACTTATATTTTAAGGACTTTATGTTACATATATTATTCTCTACTAGTAAATGATTTTGAAGTGCGGTGCACAACCGCAATTGCGGGCAATATAAAGGATTTTGAAGTCTCTGCAGCAACACCACACCCACAATTTCCACCGCATGTCACATCTTGCCGCATTTTAAAAATTTGCGGCATAACCACAGCTGCAACCACAATTGAAAACCATGTTCCTTAGTAAGGCCGGATAGGCTTTACTCCTTTCTTCACCTGAAACTAAATCCGGTATGCAGCGGTTGGAAGCAACAACCAATTATGTACATGAATCCGGAGAATGTGAATCCATTATCGATTGTAAGATGAACCATCAACACATTATCTTGGATGTCATCTGTCGCCACCCTCGAGTTCTTCTTGATCCTCAAATTGATTTTCTTCTTTAGTGTTTACTTCTGCATCACCTTCATTATTTCCACCACTTTGTTTAAAGAATAAACCGGATACAGAATCATCGTCGTCGCCATCGTCTTCATTTTCCTTATCTTTCGATTGAGAAACAGGACTAGTGACCATCCATGCAGGACACTGGTGAGTAACACCAAGAGATAAAGGAATGGAAGAATTCTTTGATGCTTCAAAGGAGTCGTGCCGCAAACATGAACATTCAGGGACTGGATGAGAGAGAAAGGATAATGGTTTTGATTTACTTGATGCTTCAATTATTCCATCAATTAATGTTTTTCTCAAATGCCTGCGAACTGATTTTAGCCACGTACGATTTGCTTGATACATGTGGTCGCGAATCTCGTCTACAAATTTAGCAGCTTCCTTTCTGCATCAGCAGAAGTATATGGTTGCAATGTATTAAAATAACAAATCTTCTTCGTGTTTAAAGTAGTATTAAAATAAAAAATTTAACTTCAATGCATTGAAAACATGCATAGAAACATCAATCAAGATAGAGTTATTTACCTGTCAGGTCTAAATGTCTTCGACGCAGTTGATTGATATAGCCTATGTCCCATAACCAAGCTAGCAAAATTTGAATGCCCCTTCCCATCACGGTCAAATCCAGGAATGAACACATCGGCTTCAACACAAACCGCATAATCAATAGCCTCCCACAGTAACTTATGAGCATTTGTCCTCAGTTCCATTACTGTGCTATCAGGTTCATTATCACTTTCGGCTACCCAGCCCCACCAACCCTCTATGTTATACGATTTCGGTCTTGCTGGAGGAGGAGGAAGTGGACGAGGACGTGGACCAGCATTCTTCCAAGCTGCGAGTTTTTTAACTTCCTCGAAAGGCGGTGGTCCGGGAGGAGGATTAACGAGGTTAACCTCTTGTCCATAGATCTTAATCATCTCCCAGGGTGTACTAAGAGAAGTTCTATCGACAACATTTTCAAACATCGCATGAAGTGGAATCAATGTTCTTTGACCACCAAAAACTTCTCCTCCAGATACATATATAATTGCATCCTTCGAATATCCATAGGCACGCAGGAGTATACCAATCTGTAAGAAATCAAAATTGTGGATTATATAATAACCGTTAATTACTGAAGTTTGAAGAGTCTATCTCCAACCAATTCACGGACACAGAAAAATTAGGGCCCGTTTGCATCACCTCCTCGGGCATTAAAGGACAGGATCCATTCAGTCTTGCTTCAGCTGAGTTGACTCTAAGCTTCCCTTTGACAATCCCACGTTTTATCATCCATGATCTTTTATGTTGAATGAGTTCAGTATGCACATCCTATCAAAGATTCAAAGACCATTATTAAAGCTTGGATACGAAAAGCTGAGGAGTGTAAGAGAAATAGTTATCACAAATAGAATTACATACCTGGAAAAGTTCAGCACAGCCGTGGTAAGCTAAAGACTCTCTAGTCATGCCAGGATCAAACGCAATGAATGGACGACTAGGAGCTCGTAACCTATAATTATATCGTGAAATATTCAGAAACCAAAAGAAGGGATAAAATATTATGGAAGTGAAGAAGAAAAAAACATAAGATGTAACAATTAAGTTTCCCTTGCCTCTGCAAAATTTTAGCAGAGAGTTCCTGAACTTCCTGTCGGAACTGAAGAGCATGAAAAGAAACTCGACATCTCAGCCTTTGATATTCTTCGAAAGAGGGAGGAAGAGTAGCCTGAAAAGAAGAAAGAAAAGGGCAAGCAAAAAGAAACAATAATTAATAGGTACATATAATAAAGGCAAAATACGAACCAATTTAAAAATCTGCATGGTGTCGAGCAAGCGGAGATAAAATTGTAATTCTGGTAGGAAAAATGAAGAAAAAAATTATGGACCTAATACATGAACCATATGTTGTCTTTACCTGCAAGCATCCGCCATTGGAAACAACTAGTTCAACCACTGAATGCTTCTTTAATACAGGGAGAACATGATGCAAGTAATAAAAAGGTGATGCCGAATACGGAACTTTAAACGATGGAATCTCCTTCTTTCTCCTTGCACCCTTTAGATATTTTGGAAGAGTTCTTATTACTTTGACATCTTTTGCTAATGAGAATATAAATTGGTCCTCGTTATATAGGTATGCAAAACTCTTGAACTGCGAGCTGGATAAAATAATTATAAAAAGAGTAAGTAAATATAAAGCATATGAGACTAAGGGCATGTTTGGATTGATTTAATTGAGTTTATCTACTGGCATAACCACTTCTGAGACTGTTTGGGAGAGCTTATGAAAACAGCTTATGATATGTTATGTCTATAACCTATGTTTAGCTTCTTCCATAAGCACTCTATAATAGCTGATGAAAACAACTTATAGCTCATATGAGAATAGTTTTCCTTTGTTTTATCTTTAGTTATAGAAATAGCTTAAACACTTATATGATAAGTTCTTATGCCATAAGTGGTTAATTAAATTGTTTATCCAAACAGGGCCATAGTTAAGTGTAAGCTTCTGACTGTAAGAAAATATGGTGAACCTTATTCCCTTGCTGCTGGTTGTTGATTGGATTTCAGGCATTGCTAATGTAGCATTGAGAAGTCGAGCAACAACAACCACATCACTAATCTGAAAACAACAGATGATAAAACACATTGAGTTGAATGTCATTTAAATATATAATGTTACAGAACCTTAAACAATAAATAACCTCACCGAATTCCTGATCTCATGGAAACCACCTTGTATCCGGACAAAAATAAATCCATTTGATTGTGAACCAGGATCTGTCAAAAAAGATAGAGTTTTTTGTCCCTTTTAGATAGATATTAGAAAGAGACATATATAAGAACTTTGACTGGTTTTACATCTAATCCTAAGTATACAGACATAAAGAATGGTATTTAAATTATGCTAAATCATAGATAAAATTGTATCAAGAAACAAGACCGAATCCATATACTGAATGGTGAGAAAATGTGAAGATCCGATCATTCTTATAGTGAGAAGTTTGAGCAAGAAAGATCTGACATTACTGTTATACATCGTATACATAAAACATCACAAAATAACATCGTATTAGTGTCACTTGATGTATAATAAAATCCCTTTTCCCATTTTAATTTAAAAAGTGTTGAGACAAACTAAAATCAGGGCAACAAATAATCATACTGATCAAAGTTTCATTCAGAGGACACTGCATATAAGTGTGACAGAAGCATTGACACTATAGGTTGAAAGCATGTCTGGTGTCCAACACATGTAACATGTTGGTGTCCGGCACCGACACTGGCACATGCGCCTACATTCGATCACTTCTATTTTCTCAAATTATTATGGTTGTCTATTTGTTGTATGGCTGCTTCATATGACATTGCATATGATTACATAATAGTTGCTTTATAATAAAAAGCATCATCAGCAAAATTAACAAATTTCGAAAATTATCTTTTAAATTGAAAAACATTGATCGCATTTAGTCGCTACAATTATCTGAAAGGAACTAATGTGGTGGAATGCCATTAATTTCAGGGACTAATGATGGAATTTCGTTAATTTCAACGATCAAATTGGCTGACCCCTAAATTCCAAATATTTAATTGGTGATTCGGTCAAAGGCTTCTCCTTACTATACAGAGCCAAGAGCTAACCGCACGTATCAAACTAAGTCATTATCTCCATTCATGAATTTAATATAAAAAGCATTATAACCAGATAATCCAATACTCAGTCTTACAGCGATACAAAAGAATCTAGAAAACAAAACAAAAAAGTCTTCCCGGGAATTGCTACATATTGGAGTTTGATCAGAATCACAATGTGCTATCATGCTATTGGCAAAAGCTACACTTTGCAACTTCAACAAAATTACAATGCCACTGTGATTCCAAACATGCATGAAAGAGATGAGAATCAAACACTCAGCTGAATTTGACAAAAATAGAAAAATAGATAGTCAACCCTCTCCTTAAACCCCCCACCAAAAGTTCACAAGTTTGGTCAAAAGATAAATCAATGGTCAATAAAACAGCATAAAAATCCTAAATTTGAATAGTAGAATAAAAGCAAAAGCACTAAGATGAAAAGTTGAACTCACCAGGATAATACCCTCTTGGATTTGAATCTGGATACAAAGATTCAAGACGCTTTACCTGTCCCCATAATCTTCTATATGAACCACTCTGCATCACAAACAATAAAAAAAACAACCTTAAAATACACAACAACAAAAAAAACAAGCTTAAAATACACAAAACAAAAAATTAATAACACAAACATTAAAACATTGAACAAAATCTCATAAGCTTATAAAGATACAAAAAAAAAAACAGATCCAAACCAATGAAGAAAGACAGTGATGTGTTAATTTCTAACAAGAAACAGAAAAACAAAACAAAAACATTCATATGACCAATACTCAAACAACACTGAATGCAACAACTTTGTCATTTTCTAAGGTACAATAAAAAGTCAAAAAAAAAAAAACTGAACCCCTTAAAAAAAGGGATATGTTTTTCATAAAAATCAAAACTTTAAGAAACATAAAACATAACCAAATCAAAAACAAAAAATGGGGGGTACAAAAAGTAATTACATTAGTAGGAAAATCTGGTTTATTATCAAAGATGGGTCTCCAAGAGAAGATAGTGATTGAAGATTGATAATCAGAAACACTAAGTTGAGTGAATCTAGCTAAGAGAAAGTGAATGAAGATTGAAAAAGCTGAAAGTACAATCCCAACTAAACCAACCCATTTGATTTTTGACTTCATTTTTATTTCCCCTTTCATTGTAGTAACAAAACTAAAAATGTTACAGAAACTAAAACTCTCTTTCTCTCTCTTCCCTCTTGAGAAGTGTAACTGAGTCAAGAGAAAAGTCTCTGAAAGTATAATGAATGAGAGAGAAAGAGAGAGAGACAGCACGTGTTAAAGCATGTCTTTGGTTTTCAATTCATAGATAGATACACTAACCACAAAGACAATAGAGAGAGAGAGAGAGAGAGAGAGAGTACTGTTTTTTTATGAGTTGGATCAAGATTTAGAAGAAGGACCACACCCTATATCTTTGTACTATCTTTTTATTTTACATTTTAATTTGTTTTTTGCATACACTTTTTTAATTCTTTTTTAATAATAATACATTAAAAAATTGAAAAAACTAAATTAACTCGTCCAAATTAGCACCAGAGAAATCGAACATGAGACCTTGAGTAAAATCGTAGTTTTCAAGTCAATACCATTAGACTAATCTAAGTAAGTTTTTTTTTAATAAATAGTTATTGAGTTGTTCAAAAAATAAAGTTATTGAATGTATGAATTTTTTATGATAACAAATTATTTTTCTTCTTACCATGTTGTTGCGAAGTTTTACCGTTTTTTAATAATAATTAATTTTTGTCTAGAAATTTATGAAGTATATAAGATGAGTTCTTTCTTTCAATCGAGTTTTCACCATACACTATAATCTGATAATCAAGCTTTTAACCACTTGTTTAAGAACTTTTCATCAATTGTTGGTAAATTAACTTTATTTACTAAAACAATCTAATAATATAAGTTTTTTTGAACAAACCAAAATGGAATATAACATTAAACAATGAGGTGGTTCATCTCGCACAAGGTGTGCAAAAGAGAATCACCTTCAAAGAATTACAAAGTCAAGTCACTTGTGCTTCAATATAGAGCACGATGAAAATCAAAAATCAAAACATATGAAAATTACATCAAAACACTCATACATGATAAAGGGTGACGTCACCAATCATGATGGCGAAGAAGACATATTCGCCTTTAACCATGAGAAAGATAGCAGTTTAACCTTATCTGCAACAAACTATAAGTCTAGTGTCATCTGATTAAACATCTGGTTGCTCTGCTCCTTCCAAATAACTCTGACACATGCTAACCAGATTATTCAGAAGAATAAATGTGATGATCTCGGGAACCCACCAGGTGACAAAACTGAAGTAGATGATCGTGAACTATAGCCGGTGCGATGAAGGATATGCAAAGCCCCTGT
The DNA here is from genome assembly GCA_946800305.1 of Medicago arabica. Lineage (NCBI taxonomy): Eukaryota > Viridiplantae > Streptophyta > Magnoliopsida > Fabales > Fabaceae > Medicago > Medicago arabica. The sequence goes on from OX326969.1 coordinate 6,772,305, forward strand.
AAGATTGAGGACCACACACTGGTAACGATGTCACAGCCTAGGAAAAGGTGTTGCACGGTCTCCAATGAACCACATCCTCCGACACAAACATTGTCGTCAATTAGAAGAACATGTCGCCGAACCAGATTATCTTTGGTAGAAATTATGTTACAGATAAGACGCCAAGCAAACACATTAACCTTTAGCGGGACTTGTTTATGCCAAATATCGGCATACACTTCCCTGTCAAGTGACGGCTCCACCATCGTGAGAAAGTGATAAGTCTCACTAACAAAGTAGCCGTTAATGGGATCGAGAAGCCATCTCCACCTGTCAACAGTATAATCCTGCACAACAATATTAAGTAGCAAAGAAGAACATTCTCAGACACACTCCTCCTCCCACGCAAAAAGACGCCTCCTCTGCACCCACGCACTCCCCCAACCTCCTAGTCTAATAATATAAGTTAATATATTATTTAAAGTTATACTCCCTTAATCATTTTTTGTATTTTATATACGTGTATGTGTATATATTGAATGAAAATAATGAGTAAAGATATTTTAAAAGTTAATATATTGAATGAAAAAGGTGAGTAAAGATATTTGTACAATCATTTGTTGATAACTTTTATGACAATATTTTTTCTCTTTTTTTATTGGTCAAAAACAATATAGTGATAAAATGAAGAGCTAGGATAAAAACATCAGGTGAGTTCTTGACAAAAAAAAATCAAGTGGGTAGAGATCATTGTTCAAAGTTGTTAAAATTAGTTTTACTAATATCATTTCTCGAAAAAGAATATGACAAATCTTTAAAGTATTGAACAACTTTTTGTTTCATTTATGATGTTTAATTTGGGATACGCTTGCCCAAATTATTTATAATAAAAAATATATTTAAAGATAATTTTATTTGAAGTGTGCTGAACACAAAACGTGATTAACTCTTTATGTTGGGATTTAAATTTTAACTCGTGGCATTATGAAACTGCTCTTTTCTATTAGATTTAACCCTCGTTGATTATAATAATGCATAACGTATATAAAATTCATTTCAAAAAGAAAACTCATTTTCTAAAATAATAAACAATTTCAAACAATTAAATATTCTGAATATTATGACGGTACTAGCAGTACTATATATTTATATGAAATAAATGGAGTACATTATTTATTATTTTTCAGTTTTGCTTCCCAGGAAAATTTTGTCAGATTGAATAGCATCTTGGAAGGTGAAGGTGTGTTCCCTGTGTTAATGGTTGTTGTTGGTACGAACCAATGTACAAGAAGCAGGTCAATGTAAAATTGAGATACTTCTTTGTTTTTTAGTTTTTCTAGGACTAATAATTCTGCGCAATTTTCAAAAATAATTAATAATACAAAATGTGGATTTTCTAATGATAATTTTTTCCTCACATTGTTAATGGTAATTTTATGTAGAGAATGCGGTTTAGGATTTAAATTAGAGAAAATGCTAACATGTGCCTTAAGGTATAAGTTAGAGCATTATATTTATATATGCTAATTTTATTTTAAAAGTTGTGTTTTCAAATTCTTACAAATACAAAAATTGTTGTTTTAAATGTAAAAAATTTCATTATTGAGTGTCTTGATGTGTACACTTAGAACATAACCTTAAGTTAATACCATGTTTGGATAATCGAGGGAAAGTCAAACACACGACAAGTTTGAAGCTATAAGAATATAAGATGCACATTTTATTCACTGTGAAAATAGATCATTCCAAGCACACGCTAAAAGAGTTATTTGTGTGATGATGAAGGGAGTTTTATTCATGCTAGAATTGAGACTTTCGGCCCATCTTTGACGACTACATGGGGGCTTTCGGGTGTTGGTTCAGCTTCAACAACGAAATCTTTGAGTTAGATGTTGTGGTTGTGGTCGATGGTTTCATTTGAATTTAAAAAAAATCTTATTTTGGTTTTATTATTCTTGATCGTAATTTTTCGTTGTCTATTTTTAGTCCAAACTATTTTGTCCAGTTCATTAACAGACAAGCTAATGTAGCGGCTTATTAGCCAACTTGATTAACTCATATACATTCGATGCTCATGATTTTAATGTTTATTCCTGATTGTACTGAACAAATTATTGCTATTGACATGCCCTAAGTTTATTTCTCTAAAAATATATCCTATTTGCAATCATGTTTTTCATTCTAATAAAAATTTAGTGTTAGGGAATTAGGGACGGTACATCAGTCTAAGGCAAGAAAGATATTTGAATTCAAAAAACACTTAAAAAACTATTTACATTTACCTTTCTTTAAAGACAATAACGTGACTCGAACCTGACATCTCTCGGATTCAAGATCAATCTTTTACCACTAAACCAAGTCTTTGAAGTTTTTATATTTTTTTTGAAGGTTAACTCTTTGAAGTTTAAAATCATGTTCTTTCTTGTTATATAGCATTTATCTTTAAAATATAATTGAGTGAAAAAGAACTTAAAAATATAGATAGACATATCCATTATTGATTTTTAGTGTGAAAAAAATATTCAACTGTTGGGATTATTTCAATTCAACCTCATCTTTGGTTTACCATTAAAAATAAACTTTTAAATCCATTATCACTTTACTTGTATCCAATATTCTTTTAACCCAAAAAAACATCGATCTTTATTCTTATGAATACTTTTTATGTTTCTAAATGTACTTATTTCGTTTTATTTATTATTTTTCATAATTAAATACAAAAAGATCTACTAATACTAGTAAGAGGACATAAGTAGCATTACTAGCTTTGGCATTTGGGATTAATTATATGTGTGTAGGGTCTTCTAAAAATGGATGTCTTAGGAATTTGTAAGATGATCAAATGCATGATCAAATAAAGGTGAAAGAAAAGTAGGGTTTTTGAGATCTGATGATATGATTAATGAAAGGAACCTTTTTTGCAATGGAGAAAGTATATACATGATGTTGAACATTAATTAAGACAAAAGGGTTGAAAAATAGCACATTTCTAAATATGCAATATGTGGCTTATGTGGGTGGGACCTGAAAAAACTTAAAGAGATTCTGTGACAAATTGATAAAAGACTAATGAGGATTTTATTTATTGCTCATTTTGAAAGGTTTCATATTTTAAGCAACAGTTTTTTCTTTGTAGGCTCTCTATAGATGGAAGAGATGTTTCTTTTTACAAACTCTACTATAGGAGAGACCTTTTTCTACATGGAGAGATTGGAAATTGATTTGAATGCTATACTATTTTCTTATATGCAAACAAAGCAATGTTGCATGAGAAATGAAAAGAAAGCAACGTTTTAATTTATTGAGAATTATTCTCTTTTATTTGAGGAAAGGTTAGAAATCCTTTATTTTGTTGGACCAATGCATCTGTCTGTACCATAATTATCATATTCTTTTTCATATATAGAATCAAGTTTAGGGTTTATAAAAAACCTGATTAGTAATGACTAAACGGGTTGGATCTATTGAGTCGGTTTGTTTAATCCGTATTTTTTTATCGAGATATTTGAGATTTTGAACTCATCATTAATGATTTACGGTCTTGTTTAATCTACTGGAAAAAAAAAGGGAGATGACAACGGTGCGGGTTGACCCTTCAGGTCAAAATAAAATAAAACGCTTTTCATTTCTTTAAGTCACAGCTCATTTTCTTCTTTTTCTTAAAAAAAAACACACTCATTTTCTTCTTTTCTCCTATATTTGGCTCGTAGAGTAGAGAAAAGAAGGTAATTTAATTTAATAATTTTGGTTTCGTGATTTTAACTTAATCTTTCCAGTAGTTTGTCAATTCTCGAACTCGTTAACTTTTTATTTTGGTTGTCTTGTTTACTTATTCTTGATATTTAGACGATGAATCATAAATATTTGAATGATAATTTTCTTAATTTTAGTGGTCTCGTTCGTTACATATTTGGTTCCCATCAATTGTTGTTATTTTTATTCATTTTCACACTTTTTGCATTGATTTTGTGGACTTTTTAATTAATATTTTTTCTAAGAAAATTGACGGGCCAACCCATCGGAGTGGGATTTTTAACCATATATATACTTCTAGTTGAAAATTACTCATTTCACTTTAATTTATGCTCACTTCCAACGACACTTAACAACCGTTGGAAGCGAGCAGCAGTTGGGTTCTGGTATGTGTAACAACCTGATTTTTAGTCATAATTCTAGTTTTGAGATTCATTTGGTAAGTTTGCTAGAAAGAAACAAAGTGAGGATAGAGAGAAATTGAAAGAGAAAAAAAGAAGAAAGAGACTCAATAGGAGAAAGAGGTGGAACAAGCTTGAAGATCAAGTAGAGGAGAAGAATTGGGAGCTAGGAAGCTTAAAGTTTGAAATCTAAGGTATGAGTGTGAGAATTACTTTTCATAGGACTAATTGAGGATATGGATAGAGACTTGGTTGCTATCTGTTGTTGTGTTTTCACGATAAATTGATTAATTATGTTGATTTTTGTGCTCCTTTGTTTAAGCTAAATTTGGATATGATGAAAATTGTGAAATGTTGTTATTGTTGTGCTAAAACTCATGGTTGATTATATGGGTAAGTGTTTTTGAGATTTTAGCTTAATTATATGAAAATCATGATATTGTTGATGATTATTGTTCGAACCATGTTCTAATTACTTGCCATATGATTGAGTATGTGTTTATGTTAATAATCATGAAAGTGGTGTTTTGATGAATTGGATTATATGACTTTGTTGGTGAAATTGTTAATGTGATGAAATGGATAAGAAATTATGTTTTGGTTGTGAACTTTTGGGTGTAATTTTGAATTGGAAAAAAATGGGTTTTTAAGCTAAAAGTCGTTTTTAAGTGATTGAGCGAAATAAGTTATTTTGTGATAAGTTGAATTAAAATGTTTTGAACTAAAAATGATGTTAAATGATAAGGAATAAGTTGTTTAAATATTTGGGACGAAATTTGTGCAATTGGGATCGAAAACAGTTTTGAAAAACGATGATTTTCCGCGCGAAACGAAAGATCAAAGTTTTTCTACCTGGGGAGGTGGCACAGTCGTGAGTTCCAGTGGCACGGCCGTGCCTGACTCTGCTGCCTAAATCTTGACTTTTCCGGAAGAAAAAAAAGTCAAGCACATCTGTGCCTCTGAAGTGCACGACTGTGCTTGATCCTCTGGTGTTCAAAACCTTTTTTTTACTTAAAAGTGTATTCAAAGTGCATAGTTGGTTCTCAAACCTTTAAACTTAATTAGTGGGAGTTTAATAAGGATGTATGAACATGATTAACTTGGTTTATATGAAATATGTGAAAATATACTAACTTTGCAAAATGTAGGAAATAGATTGATCTTGGAAATTAATGATTTATGTCAAGCTAACTTATAAATGACTATGTGATATTGATGAGATGATGAATGATGGTTATTCTAGTATGATATGTAAACTTGAAATGGGGAATAGTTAGGCGTATATGACAAATCACTTTAAAAGCTAATTGTGCTAAATGAAGTGATGGTGCTTATTTGGTGAAGTACATGTTTAATGATAATTATTATGATAATTTGGTGATGATGAGTTATTGATGATTATCATTCATGATGGTGTGTGTGTGTGTGGACATATCGTATGAGAATGATTATCTTAAGTTAGAATGATGAGAATACTTCTCAACCATTAGATTAAAATAGATGGTTTAGATTAAAAAAATTCTTTTAGATGACACATGTGCCTCTCCACATCCAATTTCTCGAACCGTTCATCTTCTTCCTCAATGAGTTTCCAATCTCGCTGGTTATTCTCCAGTCCACCTTGTGCTCCATCAGAACCAATTTGAAGGGAAATCAACAAAATTAAATTACAAATGACATTGTTGAATGAGTTTCTGAAATTAAATTCTCCATCAGACTCATTGTAGGGAAATCATCAAAATTACGACTTGTTTTCTTCTTATCTCTTGATGTGTAATTGCAAAACTAAGGCGAAATTGAATATCGTTTAAGGAAAATCAACAATTGAACAAAAAAAAATTGCAATCAACACAGTTTTATTTAAAGGAGACCAACAAAATTGCTACTACATGTTTTCTTTTTATTTCTTCATGTGTAATTGCAAAATTAAGTTTTTAACTTAATTAAACTCAAATTGGAATCACCTCGTGTGTAATTGTTTTTTCTTTTAATATTAAGGCAAATGATTTTGCAATTGTTTTCCTTGTTTGACGTTAACTAATTATTTTTCTGTGAATTGGAGGAAGGAAGAAGATGAGCAGTTTAAGAGATGGGATGAGATGTGGAAAGACACATGAGTCATTTAAAATAAAGCTTTTAATCTAAACCATCTATTTTAATTTATGGTTGAGAAGTATTCTCATCATTCTCATATAATATGTCTTTTATATATATATATATATATATATATATATATATATATATATATAATGATGATGATGAATACATGAATATATAATGGTGAAGTTTGTAATGGTGATGTTTTGTATGAACATATGCATTTGATGGTGGGTCATATGTCCATGCGTCATGAGTCGTCGAATATTTAGTATCCGAAGTGGTGAATCAGATGTTTTAGTGTCCAAAGTGGTGATGAGATCAATCAGTAAAATAGTTTCGACATTCAAAGAGTGGTACTGCATGCATATAGAGCCGTGTCTAGAGCATTGCATGCATATGGATTGATGTGAGAGTCATGTATTCAATGATGTGATTATGTGTACATGATTATGTGAGTACTTGGTGATCTTGTGCATTTGTGATGATAAAGTTGAATTTGTGAATGATGTGAATTGATTTGGTGATAAGATGACGATGTAAATACTTGATATATCTTGAATTTATAAATTGAGGATTGATGTGCCTATTTCTGGTGTGTCTAATCTTCGTGACAACGAAGTAGACACAACTCTTTTTTTTCAAGCCAAAATTCATGGAAAGATAAAGATGAATTGCTAGGATGGGTACGTTGACAAGCAAATAGGGATAAGTTTACAGTGGTCATAAAAAGATCTTGTACAATAAAGAATTCAGTGTTAGAGTTGGTCAGTGAAAGGAGTGGCGAACACAAAGTACCGAATCAAAAATTGAAGCATGTAGCTACCGGATCAAGAAAATGTGAATGTTTGTTCAAGGTGGGTGGATATGTTGTTAATGCTTGAAAGTTGGCTATTCTTAACGGTATTCACAACCATGAGATGTTGCCATATTTAGAAAGGCACATTCTTGCGGGAAGATTAATGAAAGACGGCAAGAAGATCAAGAGTTCGGTAAAACCAAAAACTATTTTGACAAATTTAAAAAGGAAAAGACAAGAGTCCATGACAAATATAAAGCAAATCTACAATGAACGTTGTAAATTCAAAAAGGCTGAAAGAGGAAACTTGACAGAGATGCATTATCTAATCTCAAAGTTGGAAAAGAATAACTATGTTTATTTCATAAGAAAAAAATGTGACAGTGATACTATTCAATGCATGTTTTGGACTCATCCACAATCATTTAAGTTGTTTCACAATTTTCCGACTGTTTTGATAATGGATTCTACGTACAAAATCAATGTGTACATGATGCCATTGTTTAAGATAGTAGGAGTCACCTCAACCAATATGACATATTCGGTTGGTTTTGCATTTATGACGAAGGAGAAGGAGGATAACTTTACTTGGGCTTTATGTCGTTTAAAGTTAAACTTCTTAAACCAAAGAATGATATGCCTAAGATGGTAGTGACTGACAGGGACACAAATTTGATGAATGTCTTAGCAATTGTTCCATCTAAAAGTACTGCAATACTTTGTTATTTCCATGTTGGGAAATATGTTAGAGCAAAATGCATCACTGATTGTAGAGTGAAACCAAAGGTTGTCATAGTGGATGGGAAAGAGAAGCTTGTCAACAAGGTGAAGCCTAGTGAGATAGTTGATACCATATATAATGCATGGAAAAAAGTGGTGGAATCTCCTACTCAAGAGTCATATGAAAGTAACGTAATGCAATTCCGAGATGCTTGTCAATTTTTTTCAAAGTTTCTTGACTATGTTCATAGTACCATTTTGGACACTGTTAAGGTAAAAAGAGTGAGAGCATGGACAAACTTTGTGTTGCATCTTGGATGTTGAACCGCCAATGGAGTTGAATGGGTTCATGGTAGAGTGAAGACATATTTGACCACTAGTGTGAGTGATTTGGGTACTTGTTGGGAAATAATAGATGAAATGTTAGTAATTCAGTTAGGGGAGATACAATCATCAATTGGTATGAATGTTACTGTCTTGGAACATAGATACAAATATGTCATTTTGTACTCTAGGTTGGGGGTAATATGTCTAGACAAGCCATGGATAATAATTTTTTTTTTTAAGAAAAGCGTGCTAGGCAAACCTTGTGCATGAACAAGAAAATTTGCGGTTATGTTCAAAGGACATCGTATAAGCTACCTTGTGCATGCATGATTGCTATGAAATTTGTCACAACAAACCTATTTGATTGGGTGAGATAGACCGTCATTGGCAAAAGTTATATATTGCTGAAAAAGAAAGTAATGAAGAAATATTTTTTTATCACGGAGGAGTGGATTGGTATTCAAGAACGTCTCCAAAGAGTCCCTTACCAAATGAAACTACAAATCAAAGAGGGTTTGCGTCAGCTAGTGTTTTCGGAGACCACAATAATGTCACCATCTCCAAGAAAGGTACCAACCAAAGGAGCCAAGAAAAAAATTCAAATCTAAACCCAAAATTACATTGAATAGTCGAATCTCATCTTTGTGGCAGACTATTGAATCTCAATTTTCGGATCGTTAATCTTCACCAAAAAAGTCTTCATAGCCTAAAAGAAAATTTGCTCGTCCTGGTATTTCTCCATGTTCCTCGATTCCAACGCTAACTCGGGTTCCAAAGCTTATCTTGGTTCCAACTACTTATGATTCATCGAGTCTTATTCATTACATACCAAAATTCATGAGACAATTTATTGATAAAATTGTAGATGTTAGAGGCGATGTGAATTGTGGGTCTAGGGCTATAGCTGAGTTCATGGGTTTGATGGAGAAAAGTGATGTTATAGTGCGGAGAGCACTTATTCGAGAGGTGAAAGAGCATATGAACCTAAACATGCGGATATATGGGGGCAAGGACCGTTATAACAATATCTTGAATAGATTGCATCCTCCCGAAAATGGTAGTGGTTTTGCACCTCCAGATAAATGGTTAACATTGTCGGATATGTGTCACATCGTTGCAACTCATTCCAATAGGCATGTGGTGGAGATAAATAGCATTGAAATTGGAATTTCCAAGACTTTTTTCCCAGCTAGAGGTAGGCCTCCGACTAACCCGAAAAACCACATCATGTGTCTTGGTTTAATCAAAGTCATTTTGTTATTCTTTATTTGAAAGATGATTGCTCACTACCTCCATTATCTACGGAGTGGAAGATACACAAGAGCGAAGAGGCAGCATCATGGGAATTAGAATTTGTGGATCAACAAGATCGCTTTCGAACACTCTTAAACATTGAAAGAGGAGAGAGACCGTCATCACCCAAAACAGTTTCAAATCAAGACAATTCAATTTTGTGTGACACTCCTGAAAAAGTAAATGATGAATTTGAAGTTATTACTGAATATGAAGATTATTTAATTCCATTAGATGAAATATGACACTTTTTTGTCGGTGTTCATCTTTTTTTTTTAGGTGATATACACCAACATATATTTTTTGGATATATATTGTAACGCCATTTTTTGTGGTTAATATGTAACTAACCTTTTATAAATTATATATATATATATATATATATATATTTGACTTCTATGTTGTGTACAAGACACCAACATTTTACTCAATTATTAATGTTCCACATTTATTATAAATATATGTTTAAGTTTCGGAATGAATGTACTTTACCGTTCATTTAGTTTTATTCTAATAATTTTTTTTAACTTATGTCAAGTTCAACATGTCTCAAAATGCACAAATTGAAGGTCATGTGACATATTGTGCTTTCACGAAGACGATTGAGGTTTTCTTAACTCTGACTGACACTTTGGATGACTTGAAGACACAACTTAACAAATAATTTATGTTTCGTGGTGAAGATCATAGTACATCTCATGTATTTGTACAACAACCGCATTATGATTTGGGGGGGGCAAAGACGAAGACATGTGAAAAACGATTTATTATCCTAAGCTTATTGAGGACAATAGTGACGTAGGATTTATGTTCAGGAGGATGGTTTAAAATAACGTGTTGCGTCTATGTGTTAGTTCCAACTGCAGGTGCGTAAAATGCTCACGAGAGATTTGTTGTCATTAAGTGTTATGTGTTGCATAATGTAGAACTTTTGTCGAATTTCAAACATTTGTGTAACTTTAATATATTGATGTATTTGTGTAATGTTAATGAATCATTGATACATTATGTAATGTTGTTGTTTATGATTGGTGGTTGTTGTTGCATTGGTTTAATTTCATCTGGAATTCCCGTTTGTAATTACAGGGCAAACAATCTGAAAATGACTTGGGTTTACAAAAGAGAATACAAATGTTTATGTTTCAGGAATAACGGTAGTTAACTACCAACGGTATACAGCTATAGTTAACTAATACCGATTTTTTAAGCCTAAGTGGTAGTTAACTATCGTTGGAGATAAATATTTATTTTTCATGTCTATTTAGGAAAAAATTGTTGTCAAATAAGCAATTTCCAACATATTTACCCACCCTAATTGCCATGCCACTGGGCTAGACAAATTGGACCGACCCGCGAGAAAATAAAGGAAAACGGGTGGGGCAAATATCGGGTTCGTGGATTGGACGGTTGGATAATCCGGTTTGTGCTGGTTAGTAGTGGGCAATAGCGGGGGGTGTCTATAGCATTATGCCATTACATATTATAGCTTGGCTCACTTGTATGGCCCAAATAATTTCCTCAGCCTAACCCAAAACCCTTCATATTAATATTGAAATTTATCTCCAAGCCCTAATTTCCTAATTCATTTGCTGCGTCGTTTCATCCTTTTCTTTCTCTGGTAAGTCTCTCACTCAAATCTTCAATCATAGTTCATCATATTCTTAATTCTTTTTGTTCTACTTCATCATATTCAATCTGTTTTTGTCGTGTTGCACGTTTATTACTAATAATATCATTTTCGACATGTTCTTAAATTTCTAATATCTTCATTTTCGATCTCTTTCTTTCTTTCTTTCTTACTGTTTTAACATAATTTTATCTATGTTTCAGGGTTGTCATATTCATCTTCTACAACGTTATTGCTTATAAGGCTAGTTTTATGTGTTGGATTTTTAGATTTTCAACTTCTTCATTTCCTCATTATTTATTTGATTTTTTTTCCTTTGTTTGTGATATAAGTTTTTTATATATGTTCTAACAAGTGTATTTTTTTTAACTAGAATCTTGAAGATCTAACAAATGTATTTCTTCTGTTTATTGCTTATAAGTTTAGTAATTTTAATTTTTTTTACGTTGAATCAATTTTTTTTAATATACTTTCTAATTTTTTTCCTTTTGTTTCAATGTGAAGCTGTTGCTGTTACACGTTTGAAATTTGAAAATTTGTTCTAAACTGAATCATTTGGTCCAAAAAGGTTAGTTTATTGTTTATTTACTAAAGTGTTAAGTTGTTCCTTGCTTGCTACTCAATTGTTAATATGTTCATTACTTACCACTTAATATACTTTTTATACTTTTATAATTTTTCTTCTTCTTTTGTATCATTATGAACCTGTGTTATTGGAATTTGGAAACTTGTTCTGAACTGAATCATTTGTCAAAAAAGGTTGGTTAATTAGTAAGTTCACCCACCATAAACGCCACCCATAATTAAATGGTTATGATGACTTTATTCAAGTTGATGTTTTACTTTAATTCTATGTTTTGAATGAGTTTGTGATTTACATTCTTTTCGTTCCATGCATTCAAAGAATGTTTTATTCACAAAGCCATTAGAACTATTTATATGTAAATTTATGGTTTATATGTAAATATTTGAGTTTGTGATCAGTTCACGATTAAATGGTTCTGATGGCTTTGTTTAAGTTGATGTCTTAATTTAATTCTATATTTTCAATGAGTTTGTCATTTACATTCTTTTCTTTTCAAGCATTCAAATGCATGCTTTATTCACAAAGTCATTAGAACTATTAATATGTATTTGTATGCTTTTATATGTAAATTTATGCTTAAAATTTATTCCTTTTTAGTTTTGAATTTTGTCTAAAATGATTGTTGTATTCATATTTATATGCCTTTAAATGTATGCTCTGATCTCATTATGTGTCTGTAATTTATGTCTAGTATTATGTGTTAATTGTTTAATTGATAAGTATAAATTAATGGTTTTGATTGTTGATATGTGGTGTTACTTCTTAATTTTTTTTATAGAGATGAATTTGTTTAGTGATAGTCCTCCTACACAAATTGGTTCCAATATATTGCAACTCATGATGTTAAAACCCCAACAGTAGGTGGAACTTCTAATGCTGCAACTGGAGCAATCACTGCTCCAGCTGCACCTCCTCCTAAAAGGCAGAGGCAAGAAAATGTTGATGGTAATAGTCGTAAGTCACGTGCATGGGAACACTTTAATCCTTTACATAGGAGTGATTACCTAATACCTACTGCAGCGTGTAAACACTGCCATAACAAGTACCGTTGTGGCTCAAAGTTTCATGACACTTCCACCTTGCTTGCTCACGTTGATGTTTGTCCCCAAAAATCTTTAGTATTACATAATAATCCAACTCAAACAACCCTTGCATTTGGCAAACGTAGCAGCTTAGGTATAGCTAGCACTAGGTTGAATGTTGAAGCATGTAGGAAAGCATTGATTATCTATGTTATTGCAGATGAACAACCCTTTAAGAGTGTGGAGAGAGAGGGATTTAGGAACCTTTGCAAACAACTACAACCTCAAATCACTATCCCCTCAAGGCGTTCAGTAGTTAGAGACTATTTAAAGCTTTACCTTGAAAAAAAGGTTAAGTTGAAAGCCTTTTTTTTTTTTTTTAAGTCTGATTGCATGAGTACCAAACCACAAAGGGGAAACAATTGGCAAAAAGATAGAGGAAGTGTTGAGAGAGTGTGGGTTGAGAAATGTGTGTACTATCACTGTCGACAATGCAACCAACAATGATGTATGTTTAACTTATTTAAAGAGAAGGTTAAAAACTATGAATGGGTTGGTAATGTATGAGCAATATCTCCATGTAAGGTGTTGTGCCCATGTTCTTAATTTAGTGGTTGAGGAAGGAATGAAGGACCATCATCTTTCTATAACAAGTGTTAGGAATGCTGTTAGATTTGTTTGGTCTTCCCCTAGTATGACAGTCAAGTTTAAAGAGTGTGTAAGCTTTGTTGGGATTACATGTAAGAAATTTTTGTGTCTAGATGTCTCCACTAGATGAACCTCTACTTACCTAATGTTGGATGTTGCGGAGAAGTATGAAAAGGCCTTTGAGAAGCTGACTGATGAGGACTCTAGCTATAAAGACTGTTTTGGTGATGTTGGTCCCCCAACCGCGAAAGATTGGGAAAATGTTCGTGCTTTTGTTAGATTTTGAAGTTTTTTATGATTCAACAAAGCTTTTTTCAGCCTCACAGTAGGTCAGCATACACGCAACTTTTCATCAGATGTCTGCTATTCTTTGTGAGCTAGAAGCATCAAGCTTAAACCTCAACACTGTTTTGGCTGATATGGCTAAAGACATGCAGAAAAAGTATGATAAATATTGGGGTCATGTTGCAACCATTAACCAACTGCTTTATTTTGGTGTGATTTTGACCCAAGGTATAAAATGTGATATATGAAGTGGTCATTGGAGGGAATGTATGCAGGAAATTCTGATTTTGCTACCAGATTGTTAAACTCAATAAGTGCTAATTTGTTTAAGATGTTTTTTGGTATAAGAATGCTTTTGAACATCAAAACAGAACTGCCCCACTATATTTTGATGCTTCTAATGCTGGTTCTCTTAACCAAGCTCGAGCTTTTGCTGAAATTACCTCGCAATTGACAATGATCGATATGTTCAAACAACACTTGAAGAAGGACTCAATGGATAGAAGGAGTGAATTGGAGAAGTATTTGGAAGAGGACAATCAGAATGATAACAAATTTGACCTTCTTTTATGGTGGAAAACAAATTCAGCTCAATACTCTGTTTTGTCAAACATGGTTAGAGACTTGATGGCTACCCCGGTGTCCACAGTTGCATTTGAAAGTGCATTTACCACTAGTGGGAGAGTTATTGACACTTTTATGAGCTCTCTTAACCCACAAATGGTTGAAGCTTTGATTTGCTCCCAGAATTGGTTAAGGCGTTCATTTTTCCAATTCAATGACTTGAATGAAGAATTTGAGATCTAAGGGTCTGTTGTAACAAGTAAGTATTTTATATTTACATATTTTCAGATTATGGTAATATAATTGTAACAATATAGTTAATTTTTTTGTTTTTGTTTTTTGTATCTCAACTTTTAATGGAGCACCTGCACCTTCTGCACCAGTTAGTGCAGCAACTCAAACTCCGTCTTTTGGCGGTGTTTGAGTAAACTTTAAATTTTAACTGTAAGTTATTCAATTCCACCTTAAAATTTTGATAATGTTGTATGTTTATTAGATGTTCAATTCTAGAATTTTATATAAATGTTTTAATTCTTTATTTCTATATAAATGTTTCCAGTTTTTGGAGTCCCATGTGACTCAAACATATTTTGACAGCACAACTTTCCTTTTGGAATATCAACATTTTTAATGTTTTGATTACCACCTGATTGATTGCAGCAGATGCTTGATACATTTTGGCATGCTTATAACTTGGTAATTTCACCCTTATCATTGTTTTTATGAAGATCTTACTATTAAATCTAATCTGTTAAGTTTTGTTACACCTGATCTGACTTAATTTGTATGGTTATGTGATTTTCAACCAAATGTTTATTATGTGGTTGGATATTGGAAATAATATATTGTTTAATAGGGTAAGCTACCTGTATCAATTTGGAGTTATATATGCACATATGTTGTATAAGTTTTGTTATTTTAGACAATAATAACTTGCCGTCTATTTATTTCATACAATTAGTTGCAAAAGAGCAAGTTGAGTTGGCTCTTTCAAATAGGCAAAAGACTAGAGTGGTACAAGAACTTCTTAAATGATAAGTTGAACTCTTTTAGACAATACACATGTTGAATTAGACTGAGTTATGCATAATGACTTATACTTGAAAATGAATTATGCAGAGAAATGCTTAGTTGGACTTGAATAAAGTAGTGCAAGAACTTCTTATCACTGTGTTTATCATCTTGGAATGTGACAAGATGATGTTTCTGAATCTCTTCTAGATGGTATGTTATTTAAGCACTTTTAGATGACATTTATGTTATTGATTGGTTTTGAATTAGACTGAATTATGCTAAAATGCCAATACTTTAATCTGAATTGTGCAGAATTGTGCTTAGCTGGATTGTGTAGGAACTTCATACTACATTGCATTAACTTCTTGGACAAAATTGTGTCGATTGCTGGCTGAGTTATGCAACCTACTTTAACTTTATATTCAAATTTAAATTATGGTTGGTTATACTAAAACCTTGTGCTTCTACTTGCTGCAGGTGTTAAATTTGCTTATCTTGTAACACATACACTATTGATGTTTATTTAGCTTACTGATACACAAAGACCCTTGTTGTGTGGTATAGCCTTGTAATTATTTATGTGTGCTTTAAAAGGCTTCAATACCTAGACAATATTATGTGTGGCCTTGTGATACTGCTAGTTTATGATTATGCATGGTATTAATTTTCCGTATGCTGCAGGTTAAACATTTTGTTTTTGAATGTTTAATATAAATTATTATGATTGCCAATATTTTTAATTTTTTTTTTGACAATCACATATTTTATTTAAAAAAGAATTTCATAGAAATAAATATAGTGGACCAACAAAATATTAGTATTTACAATGGACCAATTAAATTCTAGTTTTTGCCAACAAAAAAGAAAAAGTTTTTAACAAATTTTATATTTGACGGGGTTAGATAATTTTAACAAGAAAAGATTCGAATTACCGGCATAGTCTGCCCGACTAACTCGAAAACCTGTTATTTGTTCAAACCGAACGAATTTAGAACAAAGTTTCTCACCCGTAAATTGTGACAGTTTTGGGTTTTGGACCTGAATCCTATCCGGACCCGACCGCTGTCTAACCCTACCACCAGCCCATTACTATTACCATGTCGGTATCAAACTACTTATTAAAAAGTAAAACCTTAAAATAAAGTGAAGGAAAATGAAAAGATGAAATGACATATCCCATCTCAAATTCTACCACGGACTATAGGGTGGGCCCTTCTTCCCCACGTGTCCCAACTTTGTTGATCCACAATGTACTATTTTATTTTTATTTTTCTCAACAAAAAATATATAAATAAATTAGTTATGAAATAATTGATCTAGTTAAAATTAAAAATCTATAAGAATAGAAGAATCAGTTAAACCTTTTCATTTCACATGGTAAGAAAACAATTACAAAAAAAAAAAAAATTCTGTGAAGAATTAAATAAGTGGAACTGATCTTTTCTCCGCCTGTCACGGCGAGGCCTCCGCTCTACGCGCCGCCGTAACTTCTCGCCGACAACCAGGTCTGTATACTTTTTTATTTTCAATCTCTGCACCGGATCGGTTATTTGTTTTGTTTTTAATCGAACGATTGATTTGATTTTGTTCTTCATTTCTTTGAGTTTTATTGAATTGGAATTGAAGGGTGGTTTTTGAGAAGGTAAAGTTGACGATGAGCGGAGCTGCTAGGAGTGAAGTTTGTTGTATGTTTGATCATTCAGCTGGATGAAGCAGGCGAGAATCCTATCTCATTTCGATTATTCAATTAATTATTATGTTTTTTTTTTGAATAAATAGTAGAATATTAGTATTATTGGTTTTTTTTATAGGTTTATTTGTAAGTGAGAATAATACCATATAATAAAAGTCTCATAATCCTAGCTCAACCGACAAACCAAAATTGTTAGACCGGACGTCATGAACCCCGTACCTCCACTATATGTGTGAGTGTATGATGGCTATCTTGGTCTATCTAAAAAAACCATATAGTAAAATTTCTTAGAAAACGCTAATTGCCAAATTTCGTTTTTAGTTGAAGAAATCATACTTTTTAGTCCTATAATTTTTTTGTCAGCATCTTTGATTCTTTAAAAGAAAATGTTGCAGCTACGGATTTTTTTTAGGAAATAAAAATAAAATTCTTGATATTTATATCGACTATTTACTTAATTAATCTTATTATTATACAAAAACTTTTTTTGTTTTTTTTTAAATTAAATATGTTTTTGATCCAGGTAAATATTCAGGATTTAGTTTTTAGTCCTATAAAATAAAATCACATAAAATTTTCGGTCAGTAATTATAGTCTTGTAAAATTTTCCATCAATATTTGTAGTCTTGTAAAATCTTCCATCTGCATTTTTGGTAGGAAAATGTTACGTGACTAAAAGTTTGATTTTATTTTGTAGGGACTAAAAAAACAAAATTATGAATATTTAAAAGAAATCCTTTTGTCATATAGCATCTGCTGCTTTTTAAAAATATATGAGTAACAATTTTTATTTTTATTCAATATATATGCAAAGTCTTTGTTTTTGTCATATGGATCTCTGAATTTTATAATTCATTTTTATTTTATGCATTTTGTAACAGATAATATAATATAATAATATTAGTATTATTTTGTGGATTTCATTATTGTGTCCTAAGATTAGTACCAGCCAGTTATTGTTGTCGGGTTTGTTAGGATCATATTATTATTATGAAGATAAGGAGGGTCCAAATCCATAATTATGTAGTTTTGTTGGCATATGTATATGGATATAGTACCGATTTGCATGATCTATTTTAGTGGTTGTTACTTGTTTTTAAGGTTATTTACACCTACCCTGAAACGAATCATGATGTAACTAACTACTTATCTATTTTTCTAATATCTTTAACTATTTTTTTATGTAAACCGGGTATCCTCCGCCCGTAACTGCGGAGATTAATCCCCTTAAGCATTGTGGTACTTAAATAGGCGGCAAGCTTTTCCTATGAGTTTTAACACTGCTGCATGTTTAAGGCTGGATTCGAATCCAAGACCTTGGTTAAACTATAAGAGACATGTTCCATCTCATTTAAACGCTCTTGGGTTTAACTATTTGTTATTTACAATCTAGGGAAAATTATTGCTATTATTATTATTATTAAAAGTGATATTAATCACAATTTTACAACTATATCCGAAGGAATTTGAACTCCGTTTTAATTATTTTTTATTTATTTTAAAAACAATGTTAAATATTACTTTGAACTTTGAAAACGATATAGAAAATGAACAATTTTTTATTTTTATAAAAAACCTTAAAAAGGAACCAAGGGATTAAAGTATATTTTTTCACATCAATTTATTTAGGACTTGAATCTTGAGATGAAATGATTCCTATGCTAGGATTTATTGTCACTATATAGTGATGGTCGGTTTGTCTTTAGTTGAGTAGTTAGGGAAGATAGAATTTTAGTTATTAAGTAATTGATTATGGGTTAGAATAATGGTATAAAAAATCGTTTATTTCAGGTGATTATTTCATATAGGAAAGGTTAGCTAGAATAAATACACATTTCATGACGTGGTTGTGATTAGGTTGAGTGAGAAAAATGAAAGAAATTACATCATGCTTTCTCATCAACAGTTATAGAATAGAATAAACTCAGACACCTTATACCCCTTTGGAAACTGACGAACTCAGTCGATCCAATCAGGGTATGGTTTCCTAGACGTCGAATTCAATTATTTACCTATGATTCTTCATGGAAAAAACTCTTCTCAAGTAGTGCCAGCATCTGAGTTGGGCGTTTGCTTGAGAAAGAAACTCTCCGCCGCGGGTATTCAAGTTTGCCTCTTCTCCTTTTCCTTACATGTATCCTGATTCTGACACCTGTTTACATCACGAGATGGCGGCTGCAACTTTCAAAGGGCATACTAGCGAATGTTTCGGGAATAAGAAAATGGAAAGAAAACCTTCTGGGAGACGTCGTGTATTTGTACAGACTGAAACTGGGTGTGTTCTGGGAATGGAATTAGAAAGGAGTGACAATGCGCATACTGTGAAGAGGAAATTACAGGTAGCATTCAATGTCCCAACTGAGGAAAGTTCACTTATTTGCGGCGACACGGTCTTGAAAAATGATCTAAGTGTGGTTCGAAATGATTCTCCACTTCTTCTCACCAGGAACTTTTTGCACAGGAGTTCATCTACACCGTGCCTTTCTCCGACCGGTAGGGATTTTCAGCATAGGGATCAGAGTGGACCGATTGAGATTATTGGTTGCTCGGATATGTTATCTGGAACTAAACAACTGGTTAAGGATATTATCATGGCAATAAAAGGCGGCATTGAACCGATCCCTGTTCAGAGTGGGTTAGGAGGTGCATATTATTTTAGAAACTGCTACGGGGAAAATGTGGCTATTGTGAAACCAACTGATGAGGAACCTTATGCACCAAACAATCCGAAAGGTTTTATCGGTAAAGCTCTTGGACAACCAGGACTGAAAAGGTCAGTGAGGGTTGGAGAGACGGGTTTCAGAGAAGTTGCAGCTTACCTTCTGGACCATGATCATTTTGCAAACGTGCCTTCTACTGCTCTCGTGAAGGTTACACACACTATTTTCAATGTTAATGATAGAGTCAATGGTAATATGCATCCAAACAAGAAGCAAATAAGCAAGATTGCATCGCTGCAGCAGTACATTCCTCATGATTATGATGCAAGTGATCATGGAACTTCTAGTTTCCCTGTTGCTTCTGTTCACAGGATCGGAATTTTAGACGTACGAATCTTAAACACAGACAGACATGCAGGAAATCTTCTTGTCAGGAAGCTTGACGGGCTTGGAAGGTTTGATCAGGTTGAGCTTTTTCCTATCGATCATGGTCTTTGTCTACCTGAAAATTTGGAAGATCCTTATTTTGAATGGATCCATTGGCCTCAGGCTTCAATCCCTTTCTCTGATGATGAACTCAAATATATATCTCATCTAGACCCGTTTCGTGATTCAGAAATGCTTAGAATGGAACTGCCAATGATTCGAGAAGCATGCTTGCGGGTTTTGGTTCTTTGCACTTTGTTTCTCAAGGAAGCAGCAGCGTTTGGTCTTCATCTAGCAGAAATCGGCGATATGATGAGTAGGGAATATCACTGTCATGGTGAAGAGCCCAGTGAGCTTGAGCGAATATGTATCGAGGCAAAGAAACTGTTTGATCATGAAGATTTCTCCTCTTTTGAGACGAAATTTGGAGACAAAGATGCGACCGTTTTTCAGTTAGATTGCGAGCATGATCAGGATTCAGATTTCGCTGCAAATATAGAAGAGAAGCCAACAGTACCGTTACCTTCTCAATTCAGAACGAAAAACGGAAACTCCAGACTCAAGCTTTCTAAACTAGAGGAGAGTGTGATAGAGGAGGAGGAGGAGGAAGAATGTGATGCATATACCAACTCCATGGGAAAATTGGTGCATAATATTTCAAAGCTATCCGAGTCAGTGAAAAACACGACAATCGATGGGAGAAGTCTGCAGAACTCGGGTGTGAAGCAAAAGAGTGGATCATTAGTTGGGACATCATCTGGAAATACCAGTGTGAATGAATTGATTACTAGTTCAAGTTTTGTGAAGCTAACAGATATGGATGAAGAGAAATGGAACCAGTTTCTTGAGAATTTTCAAAGGTTATTGGTCCCAGCTTTTGTTAATTGCAAAGAAAGGAATGTGGGAAAGAGGCAGAGACAAAGACTTGGAACATCATGCCAGTTTTAGAGGCATTATATAAATGAATATTGTGTGAAACAATAAAGTTTTAGAGGCTTGTGCAATGTGTCACACAGTATACCTTGAATTATATATTTAGATATATAGTTGGTAAGTGAAAGTGTGAAGGTTGAGTAATTGAGGTTACATGCCATAATAAAAGTGTGTATACCAATAGTTTTTCTGGAGATTTAAATGATATTTGCAAGCGTGGTTTGTTTGTTGGCTTTAAATTCAACTTTTCTTTCTTTTGATGAATTGTCACTTTATCCTTGTATTGACTTGCAAGTTGAAATGAACAACTCTTCAGTATGATAAAACAAGTTTTCACATTATTTCTTTAAATTTGTCATTAAAATAGTTTGTCATACATTGAAGTGCTCCATGTTAGTGTTGTAAAGAGTTTGGGAGCTTCTTTCTTCTTCTTCATATATTAGAGTATCTTAGAGAGAGACTATTGTTAGCATATCTCTTTTTACTATATTTATATCCTTGATCAGTGTTTTAAAGATAATCGTTAGCATTTTTCATATTTAAATGTTTCATTTTCATACATCTATTCAACACCTCATTTTATCTTTCTCTTTCACTCTCACACATCATTAATCTATTATATCTATCATACTATTCTTTTTGGATAAAGATATAGTAGACGATTGCTTAATCGATTTTGCATAATATATGAAAAAACTAACCTATAAAATGTTATGCTCCATTATTTATACTATAATCGGTCAATGTATAGGATTTGAACAAGTTTAGACATGCAACAACTATAAAATACTCAGAAATAATTTACCATACATTTGAATTTTTCAAGACTCGATGAATTAATCTCCACATTTATCCACAAGATGGTATCCGATTTACAGGCCATTACTTG
This sequence comes from Medicago arabica, assembly GCA_946800305.1. NCBI lineage: Eukaryota > Viridiplantae > Streptophyta > Magnoliopsida > Fabales > Fabaceae > Medicago > Medicago arabica. The sequence continues at coordinate 6,794,021 of OX326969.1, forward strand.
TTGCTAACAACAAAGTACGAAATTGCATGTGAGATTTCAATTGTCAGGCTGACTATCCATGAGTAGGTCGATGGTAATCCTTATAAAACATGTTTTCCATCTCTTTGGTGGTATGATCAATACCTTGAGGTTCTTTAAAAACTTGTTGTTTAGACCTTGGTGATCTCTCTGAGCTACCCTTGTAAACTGGCACAGCATCGTCACAATCTTTTGGACATTTTGTGTTTGTGTTGGTGGTGAGACTCTTCCTTGGACTTACAAACTTGTTGATTTTCAAACGTCCCTTTGCCATATGCTTCTGTTTGTTTGAATTTATTTATAAAGCAGGTCAGAAATATTAAACAAGTCTTTTTACTATCCAAATAAATTATTAATTACCTTTTTTCGTATTATATTTTATAAAATGTTAAAGAGTGCCCATATGACACTGGTTAAGGAAAAACAAATAGAAACATTAAGTTATAAGTAATGAATTCAAACTCGTAAACTCTAAAAATTGTAATTTTTAATGCAAACATATTACTTTTAATTTCCTTAACAAGTGCTCTAAGACCACTTACTTGTTAGCATGACCCTTGTATGTTTAATTCTCATTTTTCATTACTCATAATTATAATTAAGGTGATGCTATATATCACGTAAAGCACTACATCTCGCGAATGGATCACCAAAAGGAAATGGGTATTGAAAACCTCCCACCAACGGTACATGAGGGTGGTTACAAATAGAGCTGTAAAAATGAGTCATGCTTCATCGGGCCGATCCATTGACCCTCTATTTTAGTGTAGGTCAGACCATTAAAGAAACATGAAAAAATACCCTATCTTTTTCGTCAGTCTACCAGACTTGTAATTTATACATGTACGGTGGGCTGAGCCATTGGGCTTGCGGGTCGGCCCATTAAAAATACTAAGAAAATAAGTTTATAAAATCAAGTGTTGAAGGGACTTACCTTATAAAAAATGTATCTATTTTATAATTTATTTTGTTATCTATTTTGATTTATTAGACTAGTAACTATATTATTATGTAAAACCGAATTTTATTCTTCAAATTTACACTTTGTGAGTTGTGATAAATACTCTCTACTTTTGTGTGGATGTCTCCTTTCATTTTTAGGTAAAGGGGTCGTAGTAATTCAGAATTTGGATGCGAGGTAAACTTTTATAACCTACTTTATACTAACCAATCAATTGAACCGAAATGATTAATAAGATATGCTAAAGAACAAATTATTCACAAGAATCTGAGTTCGATTTTTGACCGAAACAATTTTTAGTTAAACTTTATTTACATTCAGTCGAACTCTAAATTAACGGTGCCTCTTTTCTATGGTAACCGGAGGTTGACACCAACAAAAAATAACCTACAATGACCATATAATTTTACTACTATATAAAGACTCATGTCTTTTTGGTGCAAAAGAAGGTCAAAGGCCTCACCCACGTGTTTTTTTAATGGTATATAAAACAAATGTTAATATATATATATATATATGTATGTATGTATATATATATATGTATGTATATATATATATATAAACACACACAAGATGTTGTTTATTTATATCAATGACATTTGTCAAAAAAACATTTTAATAATTTTAAAAATATCAACATTTTTAAAATACCAACTAGTTGTCCAAAAATCAAAATCAATGATGACATTAGGTAGCCTGAAGCCAACACATATATACCTTATGAGCAAACTTAGCTGTAATTTCATCTCCCTCAAGCTTGTTTTTGTTCCATTCTTGACCTGTAGAAACCGTTTTGATAATTAGAATTGTTTATGGTTTGGTTCAAGAAGAAAACTGAACTGAACCGTTATTATAGTTCAAATAAAAAAATTGAACCTTACCAAAATGTTATAGAAATTGCTTGCTATGGTTTTGTGGTTTTGAAACAAACCGAAACTACCTTTACCAAAAAATTGAAAAGTACTTTTTAACACTAGTGATTTTTTAGAACCAAATTGTACAAATTTTTTTTTATAGAAAGACGAAATGGCAAAACTATCGTAAACTCACACATAAAACGGAGGTGTTGGGGTTCAAACCTTGGTCATGATGTCCGCCTTAACAATTTTGACATTTTTTGCCAAGGTTATGCTCAGCTCGCTAACTATTAGTCATAGTTTGATAAATTAAAACATTTGAAAAAAAATCCGAACCAAATCTAATATTAAGACTATTAAAGAAAAACCAAATTTCACAAAATGATCTGAACCAAAGGTTATGATCAGCTCGCAAACTGTTAGTCATAGTTTGATATTTTTTTTGATAGTTTGGTTTGATTTTTTAAACAACCCTAAAAATTAACAAGATAATGCAATCTTAATAAACAAATATTGTACATACTATTTTACCTGAGACAACTCTGACCAAGAGACATCCTAGTAAAAGGTTTGAGAGCAATATGAAGATGAGCTTCATCTCTGTTCTTTTTCTTATGACTGTGTTTTTTGAGAATGTGAAATTAACTAGAAAAACTAGTGTTTTATAGAAGAATTCAAAGTCAAAAACCTAGTCAAAGCTAGCTAGCGTTCCCACACTTTTTCTAATGATTATAAATATTTAGGACAGATCAAAATTAAACAGATGAATACTAAATTACAATCAAGTGACAAAAGAAAAAACAATGCCAGGGAAGCGGTTGGTATGATTGGTACAATTTTACTACCATAAGTGGTTTTTAACTTTTCACGATTTGACTGTGTTGACAAAAAAATATCTCTTCAATAATCTAAGATTCAAGTTAGACCTGGTTGGGTTCTTAGCTGATAGGTTTATTGCCTCAATCTTTGTTTGTTGTGCAAGAAACTCATAATGATGGAAAAACTTTGTGAAACTTCAAGAGTAAGAGTGTTAGATCATTAAGGTACATAAAAGGAAAAAGAAAATGGTTTTATTATAAACAAGATCTAGTTATATACATCGTTTTATCGAACAACCACTAAGATATTTTATCCTATGTGGTAGGATGTGTATTTTAGTAGACTAATTTACCAAACAAAAATGAACTCCTTTGCATGGAGAACAACATTACTATTTATAGAAAATAACATAAACTAACTTCAGGTTTTGTCTGAATGACACATGTCTTTTTAAATACTTAAAAACTTCTTTTGCAAGTTTCTTCACTACAAGAAATTTGTCATTTTGCAACACCCATTTCGTCGTAGGTTTTATAGCTTTTTTTTGAAGTGCGCTTCACTTTAAAGCTTTTGGCCTAAATATTTTGTCACCCCTACCACAACTCCAAAATCCCAAAACCCAATTTTATTCCTCAATCTCACTTTCCCTGGATCTCTAACCTAAATCTCCACCACAATCTCACCCAAATTTGAAACCTAAATATCTAATATCGTCCACAGATGTGACACCTTCACCGCCATCTTTCCAGACAACATCACAACATCGTAATATTTCATCCCTTAACTCTGGAGATGATGATGTAGATGAAGATATGAACATTACTCAAAAGAAAGAAACTTAAATATTGGGATGTCGAAATTATAAGTATGTAATCTAGTGTTAAATTTATCTTTAAATAATTTGATTGTTTTAAATGGCTTACTTATGTCATATTTCACTTTCTTACTTGTTAGACGAGGCGGGTCATGTTTCAAAGAGATGTTTAATGGTGACAGATGTGCTTGAAGAATCTCCTAATGAAAATAGGAAAATGACACGATGGAATGATGATCGTCAAGCGGTAGGACCAACTGCTGGTTTGTTAGCAAATTATTTGGGTTTATTAGCAAGACAATAGTGATTTTTCGATAATGTTTGAAAGTTAGGATGCGATTTTAGATGACAAAAAAAACCGAGTTTTATAATAAAAAAGTAAAGTTCTCATTGATATACATTCGAATATATCTGATTTATGGTTTCTTTTGTTAGCTAACAATTTGTTTTTATGTTTATGTTGTAAGACAAAATTTATTGTTGATGATGGAGACAACAAATTTTTTATTATCACTAGCATTGGAAAGATGAAGAGTCTTAATTGTATAAAAGACATTACAAATGAGAACTCACATTGGAGGAGAATCTAAAAAAAAAGGTCAAGGTCTAATGACCCAGATTCTTGGGTAGTTTTTGTCAATTATAGGAGGAAGCCAAAAACAGTGGTAAATTATGGTTTAATTTGTTATTTTCTTAATAATTTTATTGCTCCGTGTATAAAATTTCTTGTTTAAATTAATGCACAAGACTGCACACAAAAAAGAAGAAAGAAATCGGAAAAAAGTTAAGAAAAGTATGTAAAAGAGCAACCAAGTATGTTGCACTGCGCTACCAAGTAAAATGATTTCTTGCATTTTTCTGCGCTACCAAGTAAAACGATTTCTTGCATTTTCTGTGCTACCAAGTAAAACATACTTGGTTGCACTGTTACATACTTTGCCTAGCTTTTTCTGATTTTTTGCATTTTTTGTGGAGTTTCCTGCATTAATGAAACAAGAAATTTTATACACGATGCCGTAAAATGCTTAAGAAAATAATAAATGAAACCATAATGTTTTTTGCTTCCTCCTATAATTGACAAAAACAACCCAAGAATCTCGGTCAATAAAACTTGATCGTTTTTTGAGATTCTCCTCCAATGTGAGTTCCCATTTGTAATGTCTTTTAAACAATCGAGACTTTCCATCCTTCTTTTTCATTCCAATGCTAGTGATGATAACAAAAAATTATTGCCTAGTTATGAAGTGTCAATGAAGGGACCTCATTCTTTTGACACTTGAATACCATCATTTAAACCAAGCCTAACAAGAATTTAATCTTTTGAATAGAACAATAAAACTTTCAGGTGAATGCTTGAGTCCTGCTGTTTAGCCAGTTTGAATTTACCATTTCAGAGGTAAGATAATTGTTGTAGTTGGAAGGTGCATTTTCGAACGTAACGTAACGTAATGTAATGATGAGACATATTTAGGAACTTTATGTAATGTAACTTTTAAGTTATGATATCGAATTCCTTCATATAAGATAAGTGTCACGGATTGAACCTCATTCTTTATGTGATGACCCGTCTTATATGAGGGAATTTGATGTGATAACATATATAGTTGATTCTTTATAATACATGTTGTTTTGAATGGAACAATAATTTATTTATTCACTTTTCGAATTTATTTATTCATTACGCAATTTTTATTCGAATTCACGTTAGATTTAATTAGTCTTTATTCGAATATGCAATTTTTAATCGAAATTATTCAATACGCGTCTTTAATCGAAATTATTCAAAACACGGTTTTATTCAAAGTACCATAATGTCAAGCAAAATGTAGCAAAATGTGCGCGACATATAAAAACAACATAAAACAAAAAGATTCAAAACAATAAGGCATTACAAGCCATTACATTCAGTCATCTTCCTTGTCGCACAAGTCAATTGGGTTGTCCTCGGCAGTCCCCGCGGCACCTGCTTTTGGTTGAGAACCAAAATAGCATGTCCTCCCACTCCTCCTCATCTTGGAACGGTTGTACACCGACACCTTCAAATTCTTCTTCCGGAACCATTACATTCAGTCATCTTCCTTGTCGCACAAGTCAATTGGGTTGTCCTCGGCAGTCCCTGCGGCACCTGCTTTTGGTTGAGAACCAAAATAGCATGTCCTCCCGCTCCTCCTCATCTTGGAATGGTTGTACACCGACACCTTCAAATTCTTCTTTTTAACGGAACCATCACAATCGATTTCGTGCCATTTCATAGATGATTTTTCTTTGTTCTTCTAATCACCCTCCTTTTTGTTCAACTGAACCTGATTTTGATTCTGAGACATATCTACATAGAGAAATTCGTGATCAAAACCTAAACTAAACAACAATGCCATAAACTATCATCAAAACTTAAACCTAAACAATTCTAACAATTCATAACAACCTAAACCTAAACCTAAACAATTCTAACAACAATTCTAACAATTCTAAGCTAAACCTAAACTATCATAAAATCAATACCTAAACCTAACAATTCTAACGATTATTCAAAAAAATCAAATTATGTGACAATTTAACCAAAAAATCAAACAAATCAATCACAAAATATATAGCAATGTAATAGGATGGTAACAACTTACTTGATTTTGTGAGCGTAATTGACGTTGAATCCGTAACAATTGGGAAATTTGGCACCTCTTGAACTTCAATCCGCAACAATGAATTTTTGGAAACTCCTATGTCTGTTCTATTCTTATAACAGAACGTAGTGGCAGTTAACTACTGCTGAGGCCAGCGGCAGTTAACTGCTGCCGGATTGCTCAACGATAGTTAACTACCTCTGGAGGCATTTAAGGATTTTCCATGTGTTATTAGGAAGTATTGAATGTCAGAATAACAATTTTCTTACATTTATTATATTTTACTTTGAGAATTTCTTCAACTAGTGGTTTAAAATGTAAATCATGATGACATTAGCTAGACCTGAAGCCCACTAAATATATACCTTTTGAGCAATTTTTGCTGTAATTTCATCTCTCTCTAGCTTGCTTTTGTTCCATTCCTGACCTGTACTAACAATTGTGGTAATTAAGATTGTTTATGGTTCGGTTCAAGAAGAAAATTGAATCAAACTGAACCGTTACTACAGTTCAAAAAAACTCCGGACTACTAATGGTTTGCCTCGAACCGAAGGAAAATGTTTAGGTATGTTGCACCTGGTTCCGAAACGCACCAAAGCTACCTTTACAAAAAATTGAAATGTATTTTTTCTATCCGAAGTGGTTTTCCTAACCAAATCGTACCAAATTGCTATTATTAACCGATAACTAAGACAGTTGAAAAAAAATTAAACACTAAACCAAATTGAATATTAGGACATTAAGAAAAACTAAAAACTGAACCGCGCCAAGTTTTGAATTGAGCTGAACAAATAGTTCAGCTCACAAAAAGTTCGTCATAGTTTGGTATTTTTTAGTGCGATTCAATTTGGTTTAGCGGTTTGGTTTGACTTTTTTAAACAACCCTAGAAACTAACCAGATAATGCAATATTTATTAGTTTGATATATTTTGGAAACTAAATAAACAAAAACTTTACATATTATTTTACCTGAAACAACTCTGATCAAGAGACATCCGAGTAAAAGGCTTGAGAGCAATATGAAGATGAGCTTCATCTCAGTTTTTCTTTTTCTTATGACTGTGTTTTCTGAGAATGAGAAATTAACTAGAAAAACTAGAGTTTTATAGATGATTTCAAAGTCAAAAACCTAGTCAAAGCTAGCTAGCATTCCCACACTTGTTCTAATGATTATAATGTTGTTATTCCAATTGGTATGTTAAATACTTAGGACAGCTCAAAATTAAACAAATGAATACTAAATTACAATCAAGTGACAAAAGAAAAAACAATGCCAATAAAGCGGTTGGTAAGGACTGTGGTCTGACTATAATGATTGAACGTGGCCATCCTGTTGCTCTAAATATCATTTTGATTCAAAAGAGGTGCAATTTTACTACCATAACTGGTTTTTAACTTTTCATGCTTTGACTTTGTTGACGAAGAAAAATATCTCTTCGACAAATGAACTTTATGATCAATCTAGGATTCAAGTTAGATCATGTTGGGTTCTTAGTTGGCAGGTTTATTGTCTCATGTATTTGCTTGGTGTGCAAGAAACATATAATGATGGACAAACGTTGTAAAAATGCAAGAGTAAGAACATTAAAACATTAAAGTACAGAAAAGTAAGTACAGAAGTGTAAGAAAGTGGTGTTATTATAAACAAGACATGAGTTACATACATCGTTCGATCAAACAACCAGTAAGATATTTTGTCCTACATGGAAGGATGTGTAATCTAGTAGGCTAGCTAATTCACTAAACGAAAGTGAACTCCATGCATGGATAATAATTCTACTATTTATAAAAAGGAAAATTATACTATGCATCACGAGAGAAAATACCACGATAACATCACAACCCACGTCTACTCGCTTAGTTGAAAATCTTTCATAAATTATAGCCACTACTTACCGTGTTTTCCGGCCAAGGACTACATCTAATTGGTTAAAATCAATCCGTGAATCTTTCGGGAACTAAACTCTCGCGAGATATAGCATTGCTCTTGTAGAAAAGATAAAAAAACTAACTAACTTTAGGTTTTGCATGAAAGACACATGTTCTTTACTACTTAAAAACTTCCTTTGCAAGTTTCTTCTGATCTTGGAATTCTAATCTTAGTAACTTCTAAAATGAAGTTATCTTTGTTGTAACCAATTCATGAACTTCTCTCGTACACTTTTGATATGGTAGTTAATTGGAATTTAAATGGTTTTATGTCTTTGAATCTTGATAATGCTATACTCTCTCAATTGAAACTTGTTAATTGACAGTATGATTAAGTTCAAAAGAATATATTGGAATGCATTCTTTTTTGTCATGACTCATCATCTTATATGAGAGAATTCGATATGACAACCTATATAGTTGATTTGATAGAATATACATGTGTTGTGTTCTCTTCATTTTTTTGAGTTTTCAAAGAGAATTGCAAATTTTTAGACTAAGTATAAGACACTTTAATACCAACATTTTGAGCAAACTTTCAAGAATTTAATTTAAATCAAACATCATGATGATACCACATATCTAGGAAGACTGTAATGTAACAATTTGTTTAAAAGTAAATAAATTTGTCGTATTTTATTGTTTTCGAATTGATTTTATGTACTTATGAATGAATAACTTTGATCTTTCTAAGACATGCTTACCATTAAGAATGTTTTTAAAAGGTAAACTAATTTTATTTTATTTTGTAAACTATGTTTTTTTTTTAAATTTAGAATTTTAAAAATGCAAATAATTGAAGAAAGACAAAGCGCAACGGTAGTTAACTATCGTTGGTATAGCGGTGGTTAACTACCGCCGGTTTTCTCAACAAAAAAGTAATTTCGACGTATTTTTAGGAAACTTTTGATGTGATAAAAGTAATTTTCTCAACAAAAAAGGTTAATGTCAACCTTAAATAAATTGAAAGAGTCAATCGATATATGGAAAATGCTCAACCGCACGACACTTGCCATCGTGAAATACACACGACCAATGTATTCCGCAATACACTCTTCCAGTTTTTAAAAATCATTTTAATTAAAATTTGATTTAAACAAATTAAGTGAAGCCACACACAGTCGTGCAATGTCATGCGCCAATATATGTCGTGCACACCAGCAGTGCTCTCGATATATATACATACGCCATGTTATTGGACAGCATGCTATAATGTGTGCAACTTTACGGTTACACATGAGAGTTGGTGCAAGCCTTATATTTAAGGGGGTTTCAAGACGAAAGAAACACAAGATAATAGGTGTAAATTAAAGGACTGCATCCCCTAGATACAAGCAGGCTCTCCCCTGTTTGTACACCATAATTGACATTTAATTTTAGTAGACAGACGTCTATTCAATTTTGCATAATATAATGTTATATTCCATTATATATTATTATAGGCCAAAGTCTCGGATTCCAACTAAGTTTTCACACTAGTAGTGATAAAATTCTTAAGGAGAGATTATTCTGCATAGATGGTATCTGGAATTATTCATTATCCATGAGTGGGTCGCTTGCGGGGAAGTGAATAATCCATAAAAAACAGGCTGTTCATCTCTTTGGCTGTATGATAAACACCTTGAGGTTCTTTAAAAACATGATGTTTAGATTTAGACCTAGAAGATCTCTTTGAGCTACCCTTATAAACTGGAACAGCATCATCACAATCTTTTGAACGCTTTGTGTTTGTGTTGGTGAGACTCTTCCTTGGACCTACAAACTTGTTGATTTTCAAATGTCCCTTTGCCATATACTTCTGTTTGTTTGAATTTATAAAGCAGGTCAGAAATATTAAACAAGTCTTTTTACAATATAATATAAATTATTAATTACCTTTTTCGTATTATATATTTAAAAATGCTAAAGAAAGTCCATAAGAAAGTGATTAAGGAAACAAAAATAGAAACATTAAATTAAAAGCTGTGAAAAGTAATGAATTTAAACTTGTAAAACTTTAAAAGTTCTAATTTCTAATGCAAACCTATAAATGTTCTAAGTGTTGGGGAGTCCGGAGAGCACCAGGAGCAACAATGAGCTAAACGTCCAGGACGACTAAGAGATTTAGACATCACATCTCTATCAAAAACCTTAAGTCATTATGTATATGTGTCATCTCTCTCTTATATATCCAAATTTTCCTCCATTTTTAGTCGATGTGGGTGACTTATACTTGAAGGAGAGATTGTTGGAAATTAAGTGTGAGGGATTATGTCCGGTTAAAATGACTCTAAATAATCTATTATCATTGATAGATCCATATTTATATTATACTTGACATTCTGAACATCTTAATTAGTTGTTTAAAAATCAAATTCCAATGATGACATTGGTCATTAGGTTGAAGCCAAGAAATATATACCTTATGAGCAAACTTAGGTGTAATTTCATCTCCCTCATGCTTGTTTTTGTTCCATTCTTGACCTGTAGTAACCGTTTTGATAATTAGAATTGTTTATGATTCGGTTCAAGAAGAAAATTGAACTGAACCGTTATCAAAGTTCAAATAAAAAAATTGAACTTAACCAAAATGGTATAGAAATTCCTTGCAATGGTTTTGCGGTTCTAAAACAAATCGAAACTATCTTAACGAAAAGACTGAAACATACTTTTTAGAACTAGAGTTATTTTTTTTGAAACAAATTGTACAAAATTATTATTAATAATTGATAATTAAAACATTTGAAAAAAAATCCAAACCAAATCAAATATTAGGACTATTAAAGAAAAACCAATGTTCACAAACTGAGCTGAACCAAAGGTTATGTTCAACTCACGAACTGCTAGTCATAGTTTGATATTTTTTTGGTACAGTTCAGTTCGGTTTGATATTTTCAACAACCCTAGAAATTAATCAAATCATGCCATTTTAATAATCAAATATTTTACCTGAAACAACTCTGGCCAAGAGACATCCGAGTAAAAGGCTTGAGAGCACTATGAAGATGAGCTTCATCTCAGTGTTTCTTTTTCTTATTAGTGTGTTTTCTACGAATGAGAAATTAACTAGCAAAAAACTAGAGTTTTATAAGAGTTCAAAGTCCAAGCTAGCTAGCATTCCCACACTTGTTCTAATGATTATAATTTTGTTATTCCAATTGGTATGTTAAATATTAGGACAGCTCAAATTAAAACAGATGGATACTAAATTACAATCAAGTGTTGTACCAAAAAAAAAAAATTACAATCAAGTGACTAAAGAAAAAACAATGCCAGAGAAGCGGTTGGTATGAACTATGGTCTGACTACAATGATTGATCGTGGCCATCCTGTTGCTCAAAATCTCATTTTGATTCAAATGAGGTACAATTTTACTACCATAACTGGTTTTTAACTTTTCATGATTTGACCATGTTGACGAAGAAAAAGATTTCTTCATCAAATGAACTTTATGATCAATTTAGGATTCAAGTTGAATCATGGTTGGGTTCTTAGTTGATATATAGGTTTACTGTGTCAAGTCTTTGTTTGTTGTGCAAGAAACGGACAAACGTTGTAAAAATGCAACAATAAGAACATTAAATCATAAAAGTACACAGAAAAGAAAGAACAAAAGTAAAAGAAAACGATGTTATTATAAACAAGATTGAGTTACATACATCGTTCGATCAAACAACTGGTAAAATGTTTTATCCTATGTAGGAAGATGTGTAATCCAGTAGGCTAATTTACTGAACGAAATGAATTCTTTTGCATGGAGAACAACAATACTATTTATAGAAAAGAACAGAAACTAACTTTAGGTTTTGCATGAATGACACATGTCTTCTTAACTACTGAAAAACTTCCTTTGCAAGTTTCTTCGAATCTTCGAATTCTCTAGACTTTGTTAACTTCTGAAATGAAGTTACCTTTGTTGTAACAAACTCATAAACTTCTCTTTGTTGTAACAAATTTTAGGCATAATAAGTTGGATACATTTCTTAGTTGCAGCAGGAATATAATTTCTAGTAAATTTTTTTAGTTTAATTTATTGGATAATTACATGAAATGCTAAGACATGGATATATGAAATGCATTGCTTTGCTTGTATACTTTTTTTGGCCACCTGTTGCATACAAAGACTGTGATGAAGATGGTTACATGTTTGCTGCTATTGCTCTCACTGTTGCTTGGGGCCTATCATTGTTTCTGATTGGAGTGCTATTGGAACTGGACTACTATGCCAGAGTCCTTCATTGAGTGTTATTGAAGAAACTACAAACCGATAAACCAGTTCCAACTCAGCAATCCGAGGCAACGATTGAAGGTTTATGACTGCTCCAAGTTAGTTAGATTACGGTTAAAATGGTTATGATCTCATGTTCAAGACTTCAAGTCACACGTGATGTATTCATTAATCAATTGATTCAATAACAAATTCTAGTTTCGCAATGCTTCCTCTCCTATCATGGAGTTTGTTAGATTATTCTCCACGAAATTCTTTTTCTATTATGATGTCATAACAGGTTGATCTTGCTCCATATTGCTTTCGTACCTTTGCATTCATCTTCAAATCTCAAATTCTTGATTTTTTTTCCTGCTCACAGTGGATCGAAATACAGCATCTTAGTTGAATCCTCCTACTGATACTTATGTCTGATTCGATATGACATTCTTCCAAGCGATGGACCTGACACAGTTTTTGTTACTCCAAATTAAATTGTCAAAAGACAACTATCATACTTGGGTGTGTGCAATGCAAAGAGCTCTTGATCGCAGGAACAAATTGGCTTTTGCTGATGGAAGTGTTGAAATTCCTACTAAAATTTATCTCAATCGAAAGGCTTGGAATCCTTTCTCGGATGATGAACTCAAGTTCTAGACACGTTTCGTTATTCAGAAGCTAACAGTGAACCAAGAAGCATGCTAGCAGGTTTTGGTTCTGGGCACTTTTTGTTCCTCAAGGAAGCAGCAGCCTTTGGTCTAATTTAGTCTTATATTTATAGGTAGCTAGGTTATCCTAATTTGCTTTCTCATGGGTTTGGTTTTTTTGCTCCCAAGCTTTTTTATTCTTCTTCATTTTTTTGTATAGTATGATGGTATGCTGCAAATGATAGTGATGCCTTCCTCTATGATGATGCATTTGCATACCATTTGTTTCACTTAGTGCTATATTCTTTACGAGACTAAAATTAGTGACACTTTTTTCTATAAGAGTATCATCAATTGACTATTTATTCTATCTTCAATCTGTTGTTCCTTTAATCTTTGAATGGCAGTGGCATATACTCTATTTAACCAATTACCACCCTAGCTCAATGGCATTGCCGAATTGTCAATATTGTTTCGGGTTCGAAATCAGGACTTCACAATTGTGCCTGTGAATTTCAGGTGGTCCTTGCTACTTCGTCTTACCAAAACAAGAATATACTCAAAGAATATGATTGTTGGTGTTGAGTATGGCTCATATACACACAGAAAAGGGGCAAGGAGCGGAGAAGGAGCTGAGCTAGTGGAGGGTTGCAAACCCTAACTCATCACAAACAATACCTGAACCGCAATACAACATACATTGGTTGTAACACCGTAAATCATATTTCATCACATAAATAAAACGGAACTACAGATACTCTATAGTTGTAGAAGTATGTATCATTAGTCGAACTGCGTTGACACAAATCAATCGTCTCCATTGTCTTTTACTTTCATTTACATTAATCTTCTCTTATTGGTTGTTGTTCTAACAATTTGACTTTTAAAAAATAGGAAATGTTAACTTGTGCCCTTAAGACACAAGATAAGAAATCCAAGATAGTAACTTTTTGTTGGAATGTGTGTATTCAATTTAATTTTTAAATTTATAATAAATAGAATACACAAAATTTGAGGGAATATTTCTACTTTTAAGTTTCTTATCTTATGCACTAAGAGCATAAGTTAACATCACCCTTAAAAAATATATCTGAAATTTCAAAGTGATATTTCACCCATTTGTAATAAATATGCTTTGAAGATACTATAGTTAATAAACAATACTGAAAATGCAAGCATGCTACAAATATCTCTTTTTAATATTTGGAAATAAACAAACAAACTTTTTGGCACATGAAAAAAGAAACGACTATAATATATAGCTAACCTATACTATATTATATATCTAGGTGATTACTATAAGTTGCTAACAACTTAGTACAAAATTGAATGTGAACCTGAAATATTATACACTATGGATTATTAGGTTGGTGGTTATTGATGGGTGGCCTATGGGATGGCTTTCCCTTATGACTATAATCTTTATACATGAGGGCATCAATACTTTGAGCTTCTTCAGAAATTTTTGTTGACCTCTCCGAGCTATCCTTAACTGGCACAATATCACATTTTTGTGAACACTTTGTGTTTGTGTTGGTGAGTCTATTCCTTGTAAATGCAAACTTGGTGACTTTCAAATATGCCTTTGCCTTCATTGTCAAATGCTTCTGTTGAAATAATAAATACTTCGTGAGTTTCATAATACAAGTAATTTTAGTAAATAATACACAAATTAATAAAGACCGATTTCAAAATGAACAAATTTTGCTGGGACTAAAATAAAATACTGAAGATCGAAAATAAAAGGTTGTAAATTTGTAAAGACTAAAAATAGATATCATATATTTGCAGAAACTAAATACATATTTAAACCTAAGATAAATTACCTGCACATCGTTCCTTTGTACTTGGAATAAGCTTCTAAATGACTTCCTCATACCATCATTCTCATTACCTGTGGAATGGAAGCAACGTAGTAGAAAGAGCAATATATAAGTTTCTTTTTTCATAAATTAAATAGCATATTTTAAACACCATTTGATAATAAAATTTTAATTACTATATTATATAGACAATATGCATGTTAGGGTAAATTATGTTTTAATTCAGATTTCCTTCAAAATATACTATAATATTAATGGACCTTTTCATAAGCTAGAAAATTAATTGCTAAAGTATATTATATACTTGTGATGTACAAAAAAAATTAATTTCCATTCCTACACTGATGAAGCTATAGCTAGCTAGGAGATTCACTCACAAATTCTTTTTTTTTACACACTCAGTTATGTTTTGGAAGGTGGTGCCTTGGTCCATGATAATCATCAGTGAAATCTACTGAACCAAAATCCATTTTCAGCTTTCTTGTTGGTTTACTTTTCTTCTCTTTACTACAACATTTTACAATTTTATAATTGGACCCCTCCCTTTCAATGTCACATATTCCATCACAATAAGTTGCACCTGAAATCTTTGAAGTCTCTCCTTTTCCATGCTTAGAATCATTACTTGTTTCTTCATGATGCATTATGGTTCCAAATCCTAGCTTCCTCGTATGAAAAAATCCAGTAATTCTCTGAAAAGGTTTCTGATCATATAGATACAATACAATCATCAAAACATGAATATAATTAATTATTTTTTAGAAAATAATTTAAAGGTGAATCGTTGAAGTTAACTAGGTATAGCATATTAATCATTTTTCATTTACCAAGGAAAATTAATATTATTGGAAATTACAACACAAATGAAACTTGTTATATCATGCATGTCCATGAGGTTTATCATTGGGCCATGACTATATTTTTTTTTGGGTGGGGTGCGTCAAGCTTATGCAATAGTGCAACGCATAAGCGACATGTCCAATAGAAAACTATTGAAGTGGTCTCTTCCCCTCAAAAAAGTAATTTAATATTGTGTGACCCGTTAGACCACATATCAGATATTAAACTGATAAAAAACACTACACTTGATAACATGAAAATATATACTCTCTCTAAAAAAAAAATCTATTTTCTACTAACCTAGTGACCGATACATACTCAAATAAACATACATATATTTTTTTATTAAATAAAATTAAAAGAAGGAGAGTTTGAAGACCTAGAATCAAATCTAGAATCCCACATAAAATATTTTCAAAGTAAAAGCACTACACTGTAATGAGAACTTCTGATTTTATTTATAAGCAAAAATAAATTAGTTCACATTCTTTAAGAAAATTAGTTAATCTTATTTAATTTTTTCTAAGAAATTACACTCTAAATTGTCCAAGGTACAAACTTGTTCCATAAGAATAAAAAAAGATATCGGAAAATAAAATCTATATTAATCAAAAGATACTTTAGAAGTAATAGCACTATATTTAGTAGATTTAATTAAGTTTTGTTTATATATTTAATATTACAAAATATGATTTTTTTTTTTTTTTGTTCGAGACCTGAAGAATTACCTTTGGAGATGACATGGCTGTAATTTCAGCAACTTCAAGCTTGTTTTTGTTCCATTCTTGACCTGCAGTTACAGTTGTGGTAATTAATCAGATCATGCAATCTTTTTTTTTTGGGTACAAAGATCATGCAATCTTTCTTTTGATATTTTGGAAACCAAATAAATAAATAGACAAAAATATTTTACCTGAAACAACTCTTGTTAATGAGTCCCTTTGGAAAGTAAGGACCAAGAGACCTCCTAGTAAAAGGCTTGAGAGCAATATGAAGATGATCTTCATCTCAGTGTTTCTTTTTCTTATGAGTGTATTTTCTTTTGTTTAATTAACAACTGAAAGAGAGAAAAGTTAACTAGCAAAACATGAGTTTTATAGAGGGGTTCAAAGTCCAAAATCAAGTCAAAGCTAACTAGGGTTCCGACACCTTTTCTACTGATTATAATTATATTATTCCTTGGAAGGTTAAATACTTAGGACAGTACAAAATTATACAGATGATTAAATTACTAATAAATGATGTACTATCTTTTTGTCAATTTTTAGGTTTTAAAGAAACTGTCCTCCTAACGAGTCCTTAAGGACAATTTTTAAGAATACTTAATTAAGAAACTATTCATTAAAAAAATTTAATATTTAAATTTTCGATGTATTGAATACATAAATTTCTATAAAAATTGACTATTTAAAGTTTTTAAAGAGTGTCTTTAGGGTATTTATTAACATTTTCTTTAAAGAAAATCGGCATTTTTTTTTTTGACAAAAATAAACGATATTCATTCATTCAAATTGATAGAGTATATTGATACAATACAAATTCAAATTCGCTAAAAACAAAAAGGATGAATCTGTGAACAAACTCACAACATCCATGTTAATAGCATAAAACGCCAAAGTACCTATGCCTACAAATATGACTAATATGACTATATTCAAGTCTCTGAAATACTCATGTCTTTGGATCTGCAACGTTGACGACGCCAAAGTCATTGCCATTGATCGGATCTGCACTTGCTCAAAGCTAATCTTTTAACATGGATCAAATAAACACCGCACTAAGTCGGGAAATCAAAAACCACCGCACAAAGACGGGAAATCAAAACAAACAGAGTCGTGCAAAGACGACGAAATCACAAAAACAAACAAAAGAAAACTAAAAATATGTGAAATCACTTATTCAATTAGGATAAAAGGAAAAATAACTCGGAGGGGTGATTTTTGAGTCAAAATTGACCCTAAATCAAATCGGCACTTATTATAAGTGAGTTTTTAATAAGTTTCAAATATACATTTATTTACCTTTTATTTGTTGTATGCATACCAATCTCTTCATGTTTTCGGTGAAAACAAGTATTTGGTTCAAGGTTCGACTAATTTAATAGATAAATGTTACTGTCCATCAGAGCCTTATTAAAGTTAGACTCAAAGTAAAATTACCTATGAATCGTTCCAACACATAAATTGTTAGCATCGAACATGAGACCAAGAGAAGATCACGTTTTTGGTTGAAGTCTACTATCATATGAACCCTTCTTTATTTATTAATGTAAGTATACAATAATTTTTAAAAATTAAGAACAAATTTTTTGGATATATTGAGGGTCAAAGCCAAAAAAAAAAAAAGGCTGCAATTTCCTCCAACGTATAAGCTAACAATAATTGTGTAGTTTGAGTTGCACAACACCCATAAACTATATGCCGCAAACAGGACCCTCAAAGAAAAAGTTAAATGATCAATTTATTACTATTAAATAACTTAAGTGAAAAATGTAAGCGTTTCTGACTTTGAATCTGAAGATTAATTAAACATCTTTTTATTAATTTTTAAAACTCGAATGTAGAGTTTGTTAGAAGACAAACAAATGGGGTAGTTCATATGTTAACAAGGATAACTATATATTTATCTCGCTTTCATATTTTGATATTTCTTATTGTATTCAATATATTATTATTATTAATGAAATGGTATGATTTTGCCCTTGTAAAAAAAACAAAATGGTTTTTTTCTTAGAGTTGGTTTATTACCTAGAAGGGGTAGGAGTAGGTAAACTGGGATGGCACTTGAGTGACATAGCTTTTGGTAACATTGGTGATATTGGTTTTATCTATCTCTTAATCAATCATATCTCTCATCTAAATAATTTATTTTAACCATTCATTCATCATTCTCTCTCACCTAAATTGCACTAATGTCACCAAGTAGCACTTGGGTGACATTGTGGTTGGTGACATTGTTCAACCACAATGTCACAAGTGTACAAAATGACAAAAAAATCTTGTGAAAGAGAGACAAAGGACACTTGTGACATTGTGGTTGGTCAATATCACCAATGTCACCTAAGTATTATCCAATGTCACAAATGTCACCAAAAAACTATATCACCCAAGTAAAATCTAGGTAAAATTGGTTTCATGTTATATTTTCTCATTGCGCACATGTTCATTAGGTTGCACCCAATCACCGCAGTTTCACTTGTTGCATGGTGTGCTGAAATGCTTCGTATAAGGTGTGTTTGATCTGTTTAAAAATGAAACATAGAACATGACGACTTTAATTGTATAAGTTTGATTTATAAAACTGTTTCGGGGAAAACTAGAAGCAAGAGACAAGATAAAAACTGAAATTTTTGCCCCTTACTAAGCCACAACACATCATTTTATTTCGCATACAAATTGTCTAAAAAATACCAAAATAGCCTTTGTCCACAAAAACGTATAAGTCAAAAAATTATCCAATAACATAAAAATTTGTTGTGTGTTATTCTGCTTTGTGTAGTATTGTTTTGTCTTGTGTTGTTTTGTCATGTACTTACTGTTTAGCGAATGTAGTGTACTCTCTTTTAATGTATCTTGATTATAAAAATAATGAGTTATACAAACAGAGCAGCGTTAAGCTTAACACTTTATAGGTAGAAATTAAACTATGATTATAATGATGAAAACCAAACCATGCCTCCAAATTAAAATCATTGACTCAATGAGAAAATAGCTGGTTGTTTAATTATGTATGGTACACGTTGAATATATTGGACCACCGTCGTTGCTCCTTGGAAAGATGATTTACTTCTGACAAAACATTGTCATATATATGGTGCCCTAAAAAACAAAGGAAGACAAAATGGTCTATTCAGGTAAAGGTTTAATTTTGTCAGATTTATTTAATTAGTTAGTGAGATAGATAAGACGAAATCAGTGTTCTTCCCGTAGATTCCAATTCCAAATGAAATGAATCTCCTACTCACTACAACAATATAAATTTTACTCTAACTATATATGTTGGTATATATATCAATAATGCTAATATATATCATGGTGAATATTATTTGATGTTTAATCTGTTTTCATTCATGAAATATTGCTGACTTGATAATAATGACAATATTATACTGTCTAAATTCTTATAGTATTTTTTCTCTCACTAGAATATTGACAATTATCAGGAAAGTTTTTCTGAATGACTCAAACTCTAATTTAAATGTCTTAATAATATTAGAAGTGTTAGAGAACCGGAGAACAAGGAGGGGCATGTGAAAAAAGTTCCCTAATTGGTTGTAGGAGATTTTGTTTTTCTTTTATGGAAAAATAGATTAAAAAAGGTATAAGGGAGTATCCAAAGTCCAAACCTAATACAAAGAAGGTTTAGACCAATGTTATCAAAATTGCGTGTTAAAATCTACAATTATTTGATTTGTTCGATTCATGTTATGTGTGAATTTTATGTTAAATCAGTTTTGAATGAATTCGGAATTTAATCTAATTTTAAGCGATTTAACTTATGGTGAAATCGGGTAAAATTTAGTTAATTTATTTCGATTTGACCTAATTTTAAAGAACTTGACTTTTTTTTTCTTTTTTAACTTTTAATAACTTTAGAAGCATATTAAACTCTTGTTTTCTTATAGTTTTTTTTTATGATTTCGTGGGATAATTTATCTTGTTTGATACAAGTTTATGAACATGACACTTTATCATGACAATTTAATATATTTTTGTTTCATAATTGAGTTGAAGTTTTAAATTATTGATGTATTTACGATATTAAATAAATATCTATGTCACGTATATAATAATTTTAATATTATTTTATAATGAGGTAAACTTGTGTGAGTTTTCGAGTTGATCCCACCTAGATAAAATAAGTTGATGTAGAAACTTGAGTTTGATAAACTTAGTTAAGACCCAAAGGAACAGGAAAACCTCCCAGCAGGCATGGAGTGAACCAAGGAAAACGATAAAGTAACAAAGAACAAAAGACCCCTAAATATTAGAAGAAACAAAGTACTTCAAAACTGTTGAAACAAATCAAACCTAAAGAACAAGATGTGAATCTCCAATGCCGATAAAACCAAATCTGAACCCAAAAATCGGATCCACATGGCTCGCCCGAGCCTTAACTATACATATAGAGGATGGTTCCGCAACCCACTCATAAAATATAGAAGAAACCTTTGATCTCTTCTCCATATACCACTTTCAAGAGAAGAATTTGATATACAATCCACCAATTACTCAACACATTATCTTATGATGAATTACAAGCAAGTATAATGGGACCTGGTTGTTATACCCTCATTACAAGGGGAGATGATCCTCTCAAGTGCAGTTTTTGTCCTGTGAAATCTCAACCCCATGTTTTCCTTGTAAACAATGGAGTTTTAATTAAAAATAAATTAATGGTTTGGATGTGCACTGAACCTGCTCCAGTGAAAACTTCACAGGAGAGAATCCATGCCCCATGACAAGGAGCTCGTTCCATAAGGTTGAACCTCTGGAAAGAGTCATCCACCTCTCTTAGGGCCATATTACTTTCAATATGAACACCCCTAAACATCCCCCAAGGCTTTGTGTTTGATTCAGCTAGATAACCAAGTGTAAACGTTTACACATATACATGATTAACTTGATAAAAAAATATAAATTAAGTGAAAGGAAAAAATAAGATATAGAATCAAGTGTGTAACTTTGCAATGTTTTAGAAGACACGTTCTAAAATATTAGCAAAAGTTGATCAATAAAAATTAATGTATTTTATTCATAATTTACACCAAATACATCAATTTATGTTGAGCCATTTTCTCTTAGATTTTTTTTGAGATAGATAGAGTATAATATAAAAGAGTCATGCTAACAAGTGTAACACTTGCTAATGAATTGAATACATTATTAACACATTGGAAGTTGTGTAGTCAATTTCTCAAAACCCTAAAAAGTGTCATTTTAACATAAAACCTTTTTTTGGCTTCATTAATCATGCAAATAAATGGTGTAGAACATAAAGTTTATGTTGTTTGATTAAGATTTGGTGTATAATCTCTTATGAATCTTGGATTATTGTCTCATAGGTTGCTCACTCGGTCTCCCTTACAATACAATAGTATCAGAGTCCTTGTTCGGCTTCATGGAGGGAACGATAGTGGTTGCTTATTCAACCTTGTATATGGATCCTTTCATCAAAAGTCTTCTTAGAGGTACAAACATATGATGTGGGAGTCTCACCCAACTATGAATAGATACAATGTTAAATAAGAGAGGTGCCAATACTTTAAGATTTTCGATGGAGATATGGTATCTCGATCTCTTATGATCTGAATCATTAATTCATTGTCCTGATGCTTGAAATCAGGTTAAGAGACCAATTGAACATTTAAGCCACGAAATTACGATGATACAATTGTATTTTAAAATCTTCATAGTTTAACTATTGTGAAAGTGATGAATTTTGAGGAGTCAAGCACATAGTAAAATATTCCTCAGGAGACATGAGAGTATCAAATTAAGAGCTTCTCAAAAATGAGCAATTGATTCTATGCATAGAATTGCGAACCATATGAACAACTTGATTAAAGTATACTTTAAACTTGTGTTGTTATACGTGCTTATATGAACACGAGGCGTAGCCTCCAACTTCATGCAAGTGCTCTCTTTTTGAGAAAGGTGTGCCTCGCATGACATAGATCCAAGTCGGTTTCGTTTTTGAGTTTTTCCACCGTCTTCGTTTTTTTAACCAAATGTATTCTCCGCGTAACCATTAGGTTAAAATAACTGAGCTTTTTATTTAAGAGATTGACTTCTCCAAATAGTTACGAGATTCATGTATTTATGAGATGGCAATTGGACTCAGGTCTGATGAATACTTGCAAAAAATACTTACAATAGATAGGATAAAATTCCGCTTTCATGGATATGAGTTTGGATCCGTGTAATTATCCACAAATTATTAATGGGTATGACACATGTAAGGGTACTACTTAGCCTTGCAACCCGAATACACATATTTATATAATATAATAAATACTATATTTATTTTTTGTGTACAACTATTAAATTTATTTAGCTATTTAAGTTTAAACCTAAACCTAAAAACAAATTTTAGAAGGATATTTTGGATTTTTTTATTTGGCTAAATACTACGATTCATACTATTTTATGAGTTGATTTGAATAATTTTGGATCATAGTTTTATTTCAATTGTGATAATTTTTATTTTCTTTTAATAGATAAAGTGCGGGTAATATGTACAGGTATAGGTACTTAGGTGCCCATAGGATATAGGGAATGGTACTAAATTTGTTGTCCACGATGGTACATGCTCACGTACGGACATTTTTTACAAACACGAATATGATAATGGATATTATAGTACCTTGCTCATTGGATACTGATTGCCATTCCTGTATCTAATAGGTGTTATGCTGGTTTCACCATCTTTTCAAGGTATGTTTGATATTACAATGAATTTATCGAATGCACAATACACTAGCGTAATTTTTTAAAATCTACACAGATTTTGTTGAGATAGTAATTCAATTCAGTTTGTTAGTTGAAGTTATAAGTCGTTATAAGTTTATAACTTTCAGATTTTTTGTTTAGGTGAACTTTTAAATTTACTAGCTAGCTTTGTGTTTTTGTGAGTGCTATCCATTATGAGATTTAGCATGGGTATAAATACATGTATTTGATTTATTTTCGGTACAAGCTGATGGAATAGAATATTTTGTTATGATTGGTTATAATTATTTTTCTGTAATTATGTTGTATCATAATTAGATAGTTGACCAAATGTTACACAATAGTTGTATATACTCTATTCAAATGAATGAGAAGCACAAGCATTCCATTATCTTGCATGATATCAACCTAATTGATCTTTTTCTCTAAAAAAATTGAAACGCGTGCTAACTTCATCTCCATCGTGAAGAAGCAATCGTCGAAACACGACCTTCATCCTCTGCGCACCGCCGCTGCCGAACACAAGAACCACCGTGTTTCTCGTCCTCTGTTCTGTTTGTGCTGCCGCTGACGCACACCGCACCGTAGTGCACCAGAACCCACACGTTCTTCCTCTGTTCGCGATTCTGATCCCAGTTCAGACGCTTCCGACGAACACAGCACCATCGCACTGTGCCTTCTCCTCCGCGTTGTGACTACTCAAAAATCTGCTTGTGGTTGTGCTTGTTGTACGTGTTCAGAAATATGTGATTGTGCTTTATGTACGTGTTCAACTTCTTCTCAGAGTCTTGTTTCTGTTCGTGACTTTCTTTCCACTTCAAATCATGTCTGATTCCGAACACGCGACGTTGATACTCGTGCTACCGCCGCTACCACTAGTAGTTCTGGCAAGACCAAGACCACCACGCTCAAAGGTTCAAAAACAGAGTTTCATCCTGCATGTCTCCAATATTATGAACCTATTATTCTTGAGATGGAAAAAGATCAATATGGAACCTGGGCCAAGCTTTTCCGCATTCATGCTCACTCACATCGAGTCTTACATCACATCGTTCCATCTACAGAAAAAGCACCACCGGCCCCTACTGAAGCAGAGTATGAACAATGGACCACTCTTGATGCCACCGTCCTTCAATGGATTTATTCCACTATTTCTACCGATTTACTAACCACTATTCTGGAACCCAACTCCATTGCAATCAAAGCATGGAATAGTTTGGCAGATATTTTACAGGATAATCAAAACCCTCGTGTTGTCACTCTTGAGCATGAGTTCTCCAACACTCGCATAGAGGATTTTCCAAATGTCTCTGCTTATTGTTAGTGTCTTAAGATGCTCTATAACAAATTGAGAAATGTCGGCTCTCCTGTCAACAATCATCGTCTGGTTCTTCAACTGATATATGGTCTTCCAGAAGCTTACCACAATGTTGCCACCTTGATTCCCCAGAGTAATCCTCTCCCTGAATTCTATCAAGCTCGATCTATGCCCACTTTGGAAGAAGATGGTATAGCTAAAATGGCAAGCACCGGCTCTCATGCTGTCATGGAGACCACTCAACAGTTCCCTTCTGAAGACACCTCTCAGTGTAGCAACCGCCGCCCCAGGAACCGTTCTCACTCTCATAGAAACCAGGGCCATGGAGGGGGACACAGTAACCGTAGTGGACATCAGTCTGGAGCTCCCAGCGCCCCTCCATCATGGTCATTTCCTCCTTGGCAGCAACAACAACAGTACCCATCCTAGCAACCATGGGGTTGGACTCCACCACCATGGGCTATGCCTTTGTGTTCGTATCCCACTTCTTAGTGGACACGCCCTACTGGTCCTCCGAATCATCCAGGCATCCTAGTACGGCGTCCTCAGGCATATGAAACTACTACGTCATCTCACACACCGACGAACATTCCATGTCTCTCCACACTCTTGACAATCAGTGGTACATGGATATTGGCGCAACATGAGGCAATCTCTCATCTTATTTTCCTTTAAATAATTCAAATTTGAAAGTTATTGTTGGCAGTGGCCATGAAATTCCAATTCACAACATCAGACACACACAAATTGCCATCTCTCACCAACTCCTTCACTTAAACCATGTCCTGCATGCCCCAAAAATTATTAAGATTTTAATTTCTGTTAGACGACTCACCACTGACAACAATGTCTCTGTTTCATTTGACCCTTGTGGCTTTCCTGTATCTGATTTTCAAACGGGGATCCCTCTCATGAGATGTGGCAGCTGTGGCGATCTATATCTAGTCACCACTCCCTCTAGTTTTGTCGGTCTTACATCCAGTCTTTGGCACGGTCGTCTTAGTCGTCCTGGCGTTTCTGTTTTAGATTCCCTTCACAATAGTTGGTCCATATGTTGTGAACCTTTTCATTCGCATGTTATTTGTGAATCTTGTGTTTTAGGCAAACATGTTAAATTGCCATTTTTTAATTCTCAAACTGCAACTTTGATGCCCTTTGGCATTTTACATAGTGATTTGTGGGCGTCTCCGATTTTAAGTTTTGCTGGTCGTAAATATTAGGTCATATTTTTAGATGATTTTACAAATTTCTTGTGGACCTTTCCTGTTAGCAGAAAATCTCAACTATTCAAAATGTTCAAGTCACTTACAAATCTTATTCAAACACAATTTCTGAAAAATATAAAATCATTTCAATGTGACAATGGCGGTGAATATAATAATGAGTTATTTCAACAATATTGCATTAATCATGGCCTTGTTTTCGCTTCCCTTGTCCTCACACGTCCTCACAAAATGGGAAAGCGGAACAAAAAAATAAGAACCATTAATAATATGATACACATTATGCTAACTCATTCTTCTGTTCCTCCATCATTTTGGCATCATGCTCTCCACATGACAACTTATCTGTTAAACATTCTTCCTTGTAAAACACTTCAAAATCAGTCACCAACACAACTTTTATACCATCGTGATCCCACCTACACACATTTACGAGTTTTTGGTTGTTCATGTTATCCGTTATTCCTGTCACCTACCATTCACAAATTACAACCTCGCTCTACTCTGTTACACTTTATGCACCATCATTCACAAATTCTCCCCTATAATTATTCACCAATCATTCACAAATTTCATTCCATCTCACATTCTCTCCTTCTCTTTTCTTCTACAATGTGTTTCCACTAATATTTTAGGGATTTCATGAATTGTCAAAGGGCAAGGTGCCACTCTGTAAATTAACATCATATATCTGGATGTAAGGTTGATATGTCTGAGTGTAAGGTTGTCATCAAAGTCTCATTCTCCCTGGAAAGGAAACAAACCTTACCTCAGTCTCATTCTTCCTCAATCTTCTTGCACCACAAGTTTAGCATTATGTGTTTAATAATTTAATAAGCTTCAATGCTAATATAAATGTACTGTGAAAGATATGATTTTAATTCATTTTTGTCTCTTTTCATTTTGGTCATTTTCAATTATGTCTTCAATATTATATGTCAATGTTGTTGTGTAAATATGGGTAATACAAGGTTTGATACCAGAATTTAAGTGGCACTAAGGACGACCAAGGCCAAACTACTAAAGTAAGAACATTAGGCCTCCAAAAAAATTGTTTTTCATGTATTAAAATTCCTTAAAAAGGGGTTCCTTAACATCACCTTTGTGTCTCAATTGTCACCCTCGTCAATCGTCTTAGCATATAGGATTGAAAGGTCTTTATCCATCATATTTATAAGCATGCAAATCAAGTCATAGATTGACTTGCAAGCAACACACCCTTTATTTACTCACCGGTACCAATCTCTCTATTGTAGAGTCCTTGCATAGTATGGCCTAAGAGGCCTCCTTTGTGTAAAAGAAATGCCTAAAAAATAAAAATACTTAAAGATACATCAATTAATATAGTCAATTAAAATATTTTGGATCTCAAAATGCAAGAAAGGTAAAATTTAAATAAAATTAGAATGAAATATTATCTTATTTTTTTAAACATTAGAATGAAATATTATCATTAACACTAAAAACCCTCAATTTTTTTTTATTGTTAATGATTTTCTTTAAAATTCGTTTTAACCCTCAATAAGTGTTCGATCATCCCTAAGACACATCTATAAATTTTTTGGCGGTGTGATATTCATGTGATTCACAAAAAATGTTGCATGTTTATTCCACTAATTTTATTTTATTTATGATAGATAGACGAAATGCTAATAAGCATTAACAATAAAATTATTCAGCATTTAACTTCTTTTTTTTCTTTCACAACTTCAAAATTGATACGTAAATTATCTTTTTTGTGTCAAGTTGTTTGGTGGCTAGAATTCATCTTTTTCAAGGTGAATAAGTGGGGTATGTCTGGTGTTCGAACCCTGATCCCTACATATAACAATGCATGTTCCTGTCAACTGAACTATGCTTACAGGGACTACATAAATTACTTTTAAAAAGTGGAAATATTATTTTGATGACAAGATTAATCCGCATATCCAAGAGGGTGTACAATATTATGCATCCAAAGGCATGATTATTCAAGAGCTATATATCATTTTTAACCTTCAAGATACGTTTTGTTGGTGGTTGCTCTGCCATATTTCTCAACATGCAATTGTAGATTTTCAGATTCAAACATGTGCATTTCAATCATCCCATAAATATTCCAACGAGTTCCAGCATTCACCTGTCGTGGAGGCATACGGAGACGGAAAGTTGAATTGTTCGTATAAGGGTCTTCAGCTATTGTCTCAGAAGAAGCGTCCGCAGCTATTGGCCTTACAGCATTCACCCGGCATGGTTGGAAATTGGGAAGGACTTCGGCTATTGGCTTCATAGCATTCACCTAATAGCGATGTGCAGAGAAAGAGACCTGAAAAGGAAAACAACGGTTCAACACCACGGTACGGGAAAGAAGGAAAAAAACGAAAGAGAACGAACGTGCAACGAGGATCTCATTCAGCATTTTACTAAGTATAACTACACGTTAAATATGTGAAAGTGCAATGCTAGTTGTAGCGAGAGAATTTCACGCTAAAACTTCCCGTTAGTAATTTTGCTCAATAATTTTTCCTAATTTATAGCACCATCTTCCTTGTTTTGTGGCCAGGCACAAATGTGATTGGTTAATTGCTATTCGCTATGTGATCGGGTTCCTCTAGATAAATAGCCGTGCTCTATACGTAAAAGTGAAGGTTGGTCAAGTGCCAAGTGGAAACTAGAACTATAAATAAATCACTAATATAAGATCATGAGATGACTTATATTATGATTTTAGGAAATTGAAAATCTCACCCATGTCTCTTTGATCAACAATTTCATCGTGACTGTGCTATATATCTTTCAACTGCACCAAATCCACCATCGTTTTCAATCAAAATAGCTTTTGACGCATCTATTAAGTCAAAAGTTCTTTCTCTAACTTTTTTTATATTTATTTTTATGCCGCTTTTGTCTCAAGTTTACCATGATGAAAACTACTATTGAACTTGTTTAATTGTGTTATTCATGACTTTTAAAACGCCGGCGAGCTATGAAAAAAATTATCTTAAACATTAAAAGACTTTTTAGTTGCTCTTTCACACAAATATTTTGATATCTTATTTTTAAGCTTGTATCGCATCTTTGACTTTAGATTAATTCTTAGATATCCTGAAGTTTAGTTTGATGTCGATATTGTAGTCAAAATTCATTCAAAATTTAATTTTACTATCAAATAAATTAATATAAAATATGACATGTCATTGAATAATTGAATGATGAGTACATATCCAACTAAACTTCGTAGATATCGTTGTGTTCGCCGTTTACTCCATCTCTTTTCTTTTTCACTTTATCTCTCTTTTCTTTTCTTTCACTTAAAGAGTTTTATTTTCCATTTTCAGGAGTGGTCAATCAATCATTTTGTGTCTAAACAGTATATAAAATTGTGAATTAAAGTGTCAATTTTCTTTGTGAAAGTTGCATTGATAATTTGATATAACCATTTAACGGTGCTTGGGTTGTATAATCCTCGGGCTGAATGAATATTTTGTTATTAAATTAAGATGTTATTTGTACTAATCGGTTTGTGATTAGGAATAGGTGAAACTTTTAATGTATAATTTTCAACTAGGTAACTTGGTTGACGAGTTAAAAACACTAAAGAATTTTTAAAGAGGTTTGGGGTTTGAATCTTGAAAATTGAAAATTAAACATTAGCATTTACTATAATTTGTCAATAGAGAAAAGTAGTATGAAAACTTAAATTATTTGTATGTTCAAGTGGTTGAACAGAGATTAAGATGAGAAGTCAATTGTCACAAAAATTCAATTTAGTTTTATACCTAAGAGGAAGGCGATGAAAGGTGTATATATATATATATATATATATATATATATATATATACTTGCTACAAAGAATAATGAATCGACATCAAAGGAATAAAAAACACACATTATTTTTAATATTTTGGTAGGTTAGTGATGTGGAAAGGACTTGGAGAAGAAAGATGTAGTGCATGAATTTGAACCACCAACAGCATAAGAAAGGCATCACAATTAGAGTAAGATCATAGAGTAAAATATAAATTTCTCTAATATTATAGGTATGATATAGGAGTTAGCTTTAAGTCCACATTTTTTATCTAAGTTACTAACATACTTAGAGAACAATATATCACATACTTATGAATGTGTATATCCCACCTAATTATGATGGGTAATAATCTATGCAGAAGAAACTATCTCTCACTTTCTCCATCTTGAGGGTGGTAGGTTGGCTAACTCAACTGGTTTGAGCTAAGGGGTCGGAAGTTGGAGATTCTGAATTCAAATTTTTCAAAAGAGAAAAAAAATATATCTAACAACTAATTGCTAACATTTGTATCGTTTGAAAGCACACTTCCAAAGTCTGATTTTTTAGAAAATATGAAAGAGGTAAAAAGTACCGGTGAACCCTATCTTATTAGGGACTCAATATTTTACCTACCACTGCTGAAATATGAAACTACTGTAGACCAAAATATAAAAGAAATGTACCAAACTCTAACAATACAATAAATAAGAAATATGAAACTTTTTGCTTACATTATATTATGGTGGTTGCAGAGGTTATCAGAAATGATTTTATGTTTATAACCATTTAGACTAGAAGCTTGACAAATGTTATGCAGATTCTCATTTCACTTCATGCAGTTATTAATATAATCATAAAAGAAGGGATAAGCTACAATAATGTGTCAAGAACTAACTCCTCAAACCACTCAAAATCACATGCATTCCCTACAGCAACTATGGATTAAAAAGCATCTACACAGCAAATAAATTGTAGTGTGACTAGTCATAATATAGAAAAGTAGACAGTATAGTCATTTGTACATAAATTATCAGCTCTAATCAAAGTTATGAAACGCAAAATCCGACACAGACACCTGACACGACACGGACACACTGCAAATGTCAAAAACATATACACCTGACATGACATGACACACTGCAAATGTCAAAAACACAGACACCTGACACGACACGGACACACTGCAAATGTCAAAAACATAGGACACTAAAGCATATGAACGGACCACTGCTCAATAATTGAAACCTCATCTCCCTGAAATCAAAGGAATTTATGTTTCTTACAAAAAGCATCAGCCCCAGCTACAGCTCATAAAGAACATTTATATTTGAAGGAAACAGTCTCAGTCTATCTTCAATGCAGAAATCAATTGAGACCAAAACCCTTCCAATTAGTAATTGCAAGGCATGCAATACAATCCGGGGAAAAAAGAAAAATGTCAGATCAGACCAATACAAACACTTGTAAATTGTAATTAAAACCTGTTTTCTCAACGTTACAAGAGTAGTGGTAGAATCTATGAAGTAAAATCAAGAAATCAGCCAAAAAAAAAGCTTCTGCATCTATATTTCAAGCTTTCAACTGTTCAATATCAATCAACAAATTTAGAACAGCGGCATAATGATTCAAACAATTTCTTCTCAACTAAATTTAACATTGGGAGCTACTAGATGCACGCATATAGGTGACAGGGAGAGGATACTCATGAAAATGTAGCAAAAGACAGATGGCAGCAAGAAAGATTGTGTTGCATCGGAAGCTAGTGCAACAGTATAAATAAATAGAACTAGTAAAACCGATTTCTATAATCACATCAAGATAAAGTCACAAAAGTATAAAGTAAACCATGTTTTTAATCAGTTATTTTCCCTGAGAAAAAACATAAATTGATAGAACCCATTTACATGAGAAAGTTGCATAAGATAAAGGTTCGAGAAAAGATTTAAAAAAGTTATATTACACAAGCATGCAAGAAGTTGAAGTTACAAATACACAATTTCAATGTCAATGCCATATACATTTTCAAAATGGTCATGTCGAGGAGAATCTCAATTCGAAGAAAACACGTCAGGTGAAAACAAATCACCGGTAAACCTTTGTTATGTAAGTGTCGATCACAATCTGATATCATGTCGTAAGACTTTAGTAGCTTAGTAGATAGAAGCATCAAACCTTGGCTCATAGAAACAAGCTTGATTGTTGTATGACTGAAAAGCACTCCCACCAATCCAAGACCAGATTTTTTTATCGACATCAAATAGAAGGCCCTTCCCTTGGTTATAAGATGTGAAGCAAATTAAGTTATCAAGTCCAAAGCATTCAAATCTCTCAGCCGACAATCTCAATAACGAACGAAAATACCTTGGCGGCATCCTACTGATCTCCCCCCACAAAATCTTGGCATGATCCAATTCCCATATTCTTATACTCTGTAGAGTACTATAAAGACCAATCCTTCCAACAAGAAAAAGCCTCTTCTGGGTACCAGCAACCAAATAACCATCCAACAACGATCGTGGGAACTTGGCTGGAATATGTTCCCAACGATTTATATCTAGTCTGTACATCATCAAACCAAGCGGCGAAAGGGTTTCCAAGTACAACCTAGAATCACAATACGCCATCTTTGAAGAACAAAGATTCGAAGCCGGCATAGTCTGATGGACCGACCATTTATCTTCCTTTGAGTCATAAATTTCAGTCGGCAATGACTTGTCACTACATATATCATTCGTGGCTATCACTTTAAACGACTGATCCGATCGATCAACAACCATTATCAGTTGCCTTTGTTGATTAAAATGCATACTTGGCAATTTCCTCCAAGTTTGAGTGAGGGGATTACAAACAAGTATATAAAAAACTGATCCTTCGCACCCAGAAAAGCAAACAAGACCACCAGATGACCCAACCAACCAGATCGCCCAATGCGGCAAAAATGTGAAACACATTCTATACCAAGTTTTAAGAGGCAAACTGTAAACAGAACATTGTGGGATCGACGAGCTCTTGCAGAAACTAAGAACACAAGGTCCATGTGACGGAACACTGGAATGAAACTTAAGAAAACTACTATCTTGAAGCAATGAATTCCATCTCTTACAAACCGAACGAAGCCGAAAAATAAGAAATGGTGGAACTCTAGCTAAGATCTCATGCAACAAATCCTCGGGCAACATAGCCCATATATTATCCTCCATTTGAACATCAGCATGAACTACTTTACCAAATGTAGCATGTGTTTCTTCATCTAAACCCCTTGGTTTAGTCTTAACTACTTTTTGCCTTGAAGGACTTGTGTTCCTCGACCCGACTCGACCCATTGGACTAGTATTCCTTGATCCATTTCCTCTTGGAGGAGAAGCTTGTATCCAACATCTAACATCACCACCTAAAACTACATTTTCTACTGCTTCACCCATACTAACACCAGACCCTAATTCAGAAGATTGCCCTACACAATCCATTTTCTCTAATCCCTTAAAAAAAAATCAGATTTAAAACCTAAAGCACAAAATTTCAGATTTAAACCCAAGCACAAAATTCTGAAGCTTGCCTAAAAAAAATACTGAAACCCTAAAGCACAAATTTTGAAGCAGACCGATAAATTAACACAGATCAAGATCTAAAAATCAGATTTTTATTATTCAAAATGATGAACATGGTGATGATAAAATTGAATAAAGATTAAATTTTTGAAGTGAGATAAGAGAATTGAAGAGTTAAGCTATGATGGGGTGTGTGATGATAAGCAATTACCTTAGAGATTTTATAACCATTGATTGATGATGGAAGAGAGAGATTGTGAAACAAACATTGAAGAAGAAAGAACCAGAACTTGGTTCAGATTAGAGTTTCTGTTTTTCTGTCTTTTGGGTTGGATTTGGTTTTGGTACTTTTGTTTGTGACTGTTTTGACAAAGGCAACAACAAAATTCAAGAATACAATGTGATGGTACTTGGTAATTGTGGTACTTGTTTTGTTCCTCTACGAGCTGTTCCACAATTTCAACCTGTACCTTATGGCCACGTCATTTGCTCATCTTTTTTGTTCCCTCTGATGCTACAAAGAGATAATCTAAAGTTCGGTCGGAGATAAATAAAATCTGATAAAAAAGTATTTTAAACATAATTAAACTCGAATTCTCTTAAAAGATTCATTATAGAAGAGTTCATTAACATTTGAATGCAATCACGTGGTTTCGTCATTTGTTTCTTTTCATTAAGAAGAAATCATTATAAAATTTTACGATAGTTACATTATTTCTTTTTAAAATGTTTATCAATGTTTCAAAATCGAATCGGATATTGGATCGGCTAGAGTCGGATCATAATTTAACATTTGTTTGTTTTTTAGTGTTAACCCTTTGATTTCAATGGAAAAATGGTTGGTAATCTAGAATTCGGTTGAAAGGTAAGTAAAACATGATTAAAGACTCTTTTATTTAGAAATCAAACTCAAATTCTTCTAAATGATTCAAGTTCATTAATCATATGAGTTCAATCCTATGATTTCGTCATTTGATATTCTTTTCATTAAGAAAATATCAGTTTATAAATTTTACATTAGAGCGTCTTTAGTGGAGTTGTCTTAGAGGTTGCTTAAAACACATGAAATCTTAGTTTAACATTTTTTAGAGGAGAATTGCCTAATAGTTTGGGTTGTATAAACTTGTACATATCAGCTTAAATACGGAAATGCTAGATCGTGATTTGGTTCAATAATGACATGACAAGTTAATGTCTCTTAGATTTCAAAATAATTTGGCCATCGCTTCATCAAAAAGAAATTATAAGACTAGTATCCCTCTAATTTCTGACCAGGCAAACTTTTCATTGGCCAATCTGTTTTTCGCGATTGTATCGTGATAAAATTCTTTTAGATATATAACATTACTCGCTTAAATAAGGTATGGTTCTATAGAAATTGAAATTAAAAATTAGTATATTAGGCTAAATAAAAAATCATTAATGTTGGTTTCTTAAAGGTTGCTTAAATTGTTGTTACCATTGAACTTAAAATGTTTGAATTGTTTTAAGGTAATTGCTTAAATTTTCTCTCTATTGGAGATGCTAATACTCCCATATGATATGACATACACAATTTCTCTCTTAAAAAAACATAGACCCTCCGATTACTAATATAAGCGAAAATTTACATTTTAAATTCATTTAATTAATAATGTATATAATCTTTATCGTAGACCACATATATTATTTAATAAATGAATTTAAAATATTGGTTTTTGTTTATAACAGTGACCCAAAGTTGTGCACAATTTCTTCATAAAAAAATACACAAATTAGGAGTGGATATGTTGAGGTCCACTATTGATTGGTGTAGCGTTGGCCGTTGGTCCACTAACCTGTGGTTGATTACTGCTAAGCGCCTAACTTAGGGAAAGACTAATTTTATTTTATGATGATGAATAAATGAAAAAAGACTATTGAAAAAATCCATAAAATTAATAAGCCTGTGTTTTTATTTGACAAATGGAATCATTCACTGCATTTGAATTGAATAATTCATTCACAAGATGGTCATATTAAAGCAAATGAATGAAAATTGTTTCTGATAGTAACGTTTTTGTGGTAAAAACAACTCAGTTTCTGATTTGAATTGGAGACTGCCAATATCATTTTTGGTTTGCTGTTTCAAACGTATATGAATAAAATAAAATATTAAATGGAAGTTAAGGAAATAATAATAGAAAAATTAAACACTTATTTATTGGAATGTAAGGTCTGAAAAATGCCATGGGCCAAAAGTTAGGCTGATGATGTAAACTGTCTTGTTTGGTTTTTACACCAGGTTGTCCACATAGTACAAGTTTAAATTATTGAAATTAACACCTGTTTACGGATTAAACAATAATATTGTACGAATTGTTCTTCTCCCTTTTAAAATTATATATTTCCTTGATTTAGCGTTAGTTAATTCACGTTGACATTTTTAAGATCAATTGAATTGACTTAAAAAATGATTGAATCGATCTTAAAAATATCAGTGTGTATTAACTCACGTTGAAAAATGTCGAGTGAGATAATCACGCTGAATTAAGGCAATGGGCAAAAACGAAAGGGAGATGATCAATTTTCTTATATTGTACAAGTTGTTTTTAACCAGCTAAACTAGCCCACCCAAACTAGTATCGAGGACAATCAAACATAGGTCCTTGAGGAGGAACATACTTTAATGTCTTAAGTCAGTACCACCTGATCAATCCAAATAGGTTAATATTGTATATATTTAATTTAATATTTGGACCCAAAAGTTTATTTTCGGTTATACTTTGATCTTCTACATTTAAAAAGTTTTAATTTGATCAATGCAAGGATTAGTTGATCCCTTATGTTAAGTTTTGACTAGATCGTTTATAAAATATAGTATGTCTAATGAGAGCTAAAGTGTACATAAATGCTTAATTTCATAATCGATATCTTATTTATTGGAATGTAAGGACTGAAAAAATGTCATGCCAAAAGTTTGGCCCGATGATGTAAACTGTTTTGTTTGGTGTTTACACCAGGTTGGTCTACATAGTACAGGTTTAACAACTATTGAAATTAACACATGTTTACAGACTAAACAATAATATTGTACGAGTTGTTTTTTAACCCAATACCATTATATGCCACCTAAACTAGGTATCTACGACAATCGAATCTAAGATTTTGAAGAGGAGCATGTTTTAAGACTTCAGGTCAATACTGTCAGATCAACCTAAATAGATTAATATTGTAAATGATTAATTTTATATTTGGTCCCGAACGTTTATTTTAAAGTTATACTTTGATCTTTTAAGTTTTAATTTGGTGTTACATTAGTCGCACTTAGTTGATCCCTTATGTTAAGTCTTGACTAGATCGTGTATAAAATATGTCATGTCTAATGAGAGTTATCATGTACATAAATGCTTAATTTCATATTCTATCTCTTAACATATATTTTAAGCTTCACATTAGTGGCTATGTTTTAAAAGTTTTAATTTGACCCCTTCTTGCTTGAACCAAGAAACTTATAATTCTAGCCTCTAATTGAAGCTATAAAAATATAGAGACCAAAGTGAAACACCAAATATGAAATTAATCCAATAGTATACCATACATAACTTGTCATAGTATGATTAGCATCCCATATACTCTTGAAGCTTTGTGCTCGTTAAAAGATACTCTTGAAAAGTTTTGATAATTTTGTTCATACAAAGGAGAAAATTAAGCACTTTCAAATAATTTAAAAGCACAAGCATGCAAAGTTCGATTTAATTGAGCATCAATGGCTCTATGTGCATGAATCCGACAAATAACTTCACACAAGAAACATCAAACATGGACAACTGTTGAAGATTAATTAAAAGGGTCAAAAAATAAATATTGCATTGAAATCAAATTCCACATTTACAGTCCAAAATAAATTACTACATGCATTTATAAAAAACTAGAGCCGCCTTTTTATTAAACGAGATGGGCCGAGCTGAGCTTTAAATAGGTTAGACTGTAGGCTCATATCAGACGGTCTGACATGTTTCCAGCCCTACTTATAATTCAATCCATAGTTACAATTGCTATGCATCATCAACAAGGAGGGAAACATATTTATATTCAAAGCTATAAATCAAAATAAACTCATGTTATGACACTTCTATGATAATTATAAAGTAAAATCTTCACTTCAAATTTAGTTTGTATAATCATCCATGCTAGGAAATATTTATACTATGCAAAGCCCATGCTACAAATACAATCAATCTCATTCCATTTAGTATACTCCTTTCTCTCTGATGAATATACAGAACAATATCATGAGAATAAAGAAATTCAAAAGTAATCAAGGCATAATGAGTTGCATTAATTCAGAACAATATCATGTCCTCTCTCTCTCAAGAATTATAGAAATCATAATAATACCCGACTCACTAAAGCATAAATAGAATTCTTGAAATACTTGTAATAATTATACATTCATCTAATCGTCTTTCCAAGATAATACTTGTATAAAGTTACCAGAAAACTTGAGCTATTAAATAGAAACACAAATACTTATTTTTCAAACCAAGACAACAATAAATACTACTACTATATATTATATCAGGAAACCAAGCTATGGTGGTGTACTTGGCAATCGGACTAGACTGTTTGTGTGAAGCCATACTTCAAAATTGCCCAAGGCAATGCCCTCAATCTTTGTCAATTGTTTGGTCTTGACATTGTAACCAAAATGTACTTTTTCCTTGTTTGTGAACGTATTTCCTATTGAATCTAGAGTTTTTCGAATGATAACTTGATCGTTGATCTACAAACGAAATTCCACACCTTTAATATTAAGCTTATAACCATAAGCAGCAACATAATCTAAAGGTCCCATCTTATGATAAAGAAACCATTTTCCTTAATCAAAATCCAAAATGTAGATTTGAAATGTTTTATAAAAATCATATTTATACACAATGGAAGAAAGACAACTTCTCATCCATAAAAGCTTCGCACGCGAACCACCAAGCATCGACAGACGGGGAATTGGATATTCTCGTACAATAATTTCCTTATCAACATCCATCATAGTCACTTCCTCGTTTGTTATCCAGTAAATATCATTGCCTCCACTATATATTGGTTGCCGCAAAAAGTGCCACTTAAGGTGAGACTCTTTTTTAGCTATCGTTTTCAGGAGTTATCAATTCCAATTCTTAGCGCATAGAAAACATTCCAATAAACACCTGAAACCAAGTGGATAAACTAGAGAGAACAATTTGAATTTTTCAGTGCGAGGAACACGTGCTATAATAAATTGATCTCTTAATATTATTTCTTCATGTGAAATGGGAAAAAGAAACGGAGGAATGTTAAGCCAGCACTTGAGGATGGGGTTCACGACGAAATTTTCTTTACAATCATTTGAAAGTAGCAGCATGCCATCATGAGTACCGATTAAAACCCCCATTATTTGAGGTGTTCCCAATTTAGTCCTTTCAAATTGATCATTCATATCATCTTTAATATTCAAGAAATAAGAACTACTCTCTGACATGCAATTTTCAACATAAAGACCAAGTTTAGAACGTGCATGGCGTTCATACACTTTAGCAAAATCGAAGTTGTGAATATTAGTAGCCCAAGCTTTGCAAACATATCTGCAGAGTTAATTAGACAACTAAGAGGAACCAACCAAAAGATATCAAGTAACAAGTCTTCAGGGAGCAGCAGTGTTGAAATCACTTTACAACTCTTACTATTTGCTATTAACCTTTTAGACTCATTCTTACAAACAAAAAATTCCGACTTGCTCGTTATTTAGTGTAGTATGTTTAGCTCATCCTATGTGTACAAACATGAAGCGCAATAACTTGCCTACATGCCTAAAACGTTCATCAAGATACAACATCCTTTAAAAGTTGAGTAAAAAATTTAGGTCTCAAGTCTCTAACACATATCTTCTTAATACAAACCAATCACAAGGTTTAATGGATGTACATGTAGGATAGACTGCGTATGTACATGTAGTATAAATATCAGACACACCAACTTTTTTTGTAACATAATTTGTTTAAAAGGTATTCCTTTCGACCTTAATTATATGCAAACATATGTTAAAGGAAGTTGATGTATTTGATTTTTAACCTACTTTTGCAGTTTTGCTTATAAGCACGGTCAAATGGAGTACACTTTTACAAAATAAAATGATCAATTAAAAAAAACATAAGATTATTGTTCTTATCCCTGCACTTTTTGCTCGCGCCTAACATAACTGATTAAAATACCCCTGCGCTAGTTAACTAACGCAAGTGTAAAATTAACTTGACTTAAAATTTCGTTTTTTACACTTGCGTGACTTAAGTCACGCCGCGTGAGTTAACTCACACATGAATTAACACCCGCGTGAGTTAACTCACACTAGTTTAAAACAATTCATTTGTTGTTGCACTCACTGGCTCAACTGCAATATTTATATCTATAGTAATTATTTAAATCTAGCAGTGGTACACTAACCAATCAATGCTTTCAAGTCATTAGTTAGTTACTATAGCCATAAATAAAATTGAGTTATTCATGAACTATTTGTTCTGGACTCACTAAAATGTTTGTTCAAAACTAGTTAATTAAGTTCAAGCTTGATAACTAGCAAAGCTATAAATATTGCAGTGTACCACATGCGTGAGTGCAGAAGTTGTAAAGTTACAAATATTCATATGTTACTTGTTGTATTGTCAAATCAATTATTTGGAATCATCATTGCATGCACATCATTAACCCACGCCTCTTTATGAAATGAAAATTTTTCTTTGAACTAGCGTGAGTTAAGTCACGCATGTGTAAAAAATACGAAAACAGTAACTCTACGTGACTTAACATGCGCAGGGGTAAAATTGAAAAGGATGTGAGTGTTTTATGCAGGGGAGAACAATATTCAAAACATAAAAGTTAATATGATACAAACATCTACTCAAAAATTGTCTATATTTGGTCTAACAAAGGTTTGTCAACTATCTAGTGAAAAGTGTGACTATAATAAAAGTCTATATGCTATTGAGAAAGAATGATGATAGATTGACATTCTTACATGACATACCACATTTATACCACTCTTAGAAATACATGCGAGAAGTTGTGGTTTTAATGTAAAATTATCAAAATACTCATACCACATGAGGTATATATCAGAAGGACATTAAAAAAGAGTGTCAATCAATAATCAGTCATTGCGAAAAAGCCTAATTACAAAATTCAATCGAAACGGCAAATAATTGAAATAAGACAATATAATAGGACGAAAACAGTAGCATATTAGGGGATTGGAGATTGTAATTTGCATTTATCCTATCCTATAGTATAGTATTTTGAAAGCAAGCAAAGTATGATGATATCTGAGCTGGCAGTCGACAATGAATTTGAAGAATGGAAGAAGCCAAAGAAAACAAATAACGACAAAACACAAACTCCGAAAACCACGAAACTAACACAAACCCAAAATTCACACGTGTCACTGTCAAACCTCAACAAGACCATCCCCACTATCAATAACATCGCCATCACAGCCCACCTCTTCACACTAACAAACACAAACGGGATTCACGTCAATGAGAAAAGGCATGCTGCTTATTTTGAATCAATCATATTCATAAGTCAGTCCATAAAAATGAAAAAGTTGTTAGGTTTCAAGTTGTGATCGAGTTATGAATTTTATTACTCAAGAGAAAATAGAATCAAACTTTTTAGATCAATTGAATAATTAATATATATCCAACATATATTGATTAGATCCATTAGTAATTAGTAACTCAATGAATCTAAAATATTATTTTTGTTTATAAAAATAACCAGAAATAAATTAATATGATTTTATTCGCTAACTTAGTCCATAAATCATAAATTTGTTATTCGTTGATTATTTTAAAAACATTTTTGCGGCGATAACTCACACATTTAAAAACCAAAATAATTTCCTAAAAAAAAAAACGAAAATAATTATCTACTCAAGTAAACTCCTTCCCCTTCACGTTTACACGCGCACACAGTCACACATTCGCACGTGCACTTTTCCTTTTTCCTCGCCACTTATCTCTCTATACACACTTTTCTTTTCTTCACTCATTCTCTTCTTCTCTCTCAAATCCAAATCAAATCAAATCATAACATCCCAAACAAACCCTAATTCCTTCAATGGGAGCAGTAACCTCATCCATGGCAGCAAAATTCGCTTTCTTCCCACCAAATCCACCTTCCTACGGACTCGGAGTAGACGAATCAACTGGCAAAAACAAGATCACTGGTGTTTCAACTCGTGAAAACGTCGACGTTTTGAAACTTTGTACTAAAAGAGGAAACAATATCGTTGCTTTGTATATTAAAAACTCTTCAGCTTCGTTAACGATTCTCTATTCTCATGGTAACGCTGCTGATCTAGGTCAGATGTATGAGTTGTTCAGTGAACTCAGTATTCATCTTCGTGTTAATCTCTTATGGTATGCTCTCACGTGCTTCCTTCTTCATTAATCACATTAGCTTAAAATTGACACTAATTGTTAATTTTATAATATATTTTTTAATTTAATTGTCTTGTTTTGTGTCTGTTGAAATTATTAGCATTATGTTTGTTTTTTTAAATTATGTAAAAATAAATAAAAATTGTGTTGACTCTCTCTAGTTAGTAAGAAAAAGGGTGATTATGAAGCATCGATACTGACACAGACACTGAATGCGACACCACTAATAATTTGAAAAAATCAAATAATTAAGTGTAATTGTCTGTGTGACACATACATGTCACGCCGGGACATGCCTAATCCGAGGAGAGTCCATGCTTCATAAGATGATAGTGATCCAGAGTTAAATATCATTTTAAGCTTTTAATTTAATTAAATTTAGAAAAAACTAAGTTGTTAGAGCTAAATTTTTTGAAAAAATGTTGGGCCAAAATTGTTATTTCCTTTTTTGGTATTGTAAGAGTAACTATCAATGTTGATTTTTTTAGTTTCTAACTGTGTAAGATTTTGTTTGGATATTTTATTTGTAGGTTTTCAATTTTAGAAGGAAAAAAAATGTTTAGTTGTTTGAGCTAAATTTGTGAAAAATAAGGTTTGACCAACTTCCCTTTTTTTGGGGTTGTATGTTATTTATGTCCTGTGCCAGCAACTAACTTATTGTGTGTTTACTGTTATTGTTATTATTGATGATGTTGTTGTTGTGGTAGTTGTTATTGTTATTGTTGGGTCAATTTTTGATGATTTTGATTTCTATTTTTTTCTTTTGTAGTTATGACTATTCTGGGTATGGACAGTCCTCTGGAAAGGTAAGCAAGCTGTCTTTCTCATTTGTATAGTTTTGAAGTTACATTTAAATTTTGAGGTTGAGGTTGATTGATGTTGTTGTAAATTGTGATTTAAATTTAATTTAATAGGAAAATGTTACTTTATTGGATAGGGTTAGAGGGATCAATTAAAATTTAATAGGAATTTTGATTTAAATTGCCATTTAAAATGATTTGTTGAATGTGTAAATTGAGTCGATTGATGTTAAATATAAATGGTCGGGATCAATTTATGCGTGTATATTTGTTAATGTAGGGAGTCCAGATCCTACTTTCCATGGTTGTTATAAACATCTCAAGTAATGTTCCAATTTTTGACAAGATAGTTGGTTCTTTCTTTAGGAGGATAAGATCGTTAGTTACAATTTTGTCAATCGTGAATCATACTTAGCAGTGCGGTATGTTCAAATTTCGCTACACTATAGTGATATGGTGCCGCTATTTGACAACACTTTCTACTAAATAGTGTATCTTACATTAGCGATTTGTTCAAATTCTGCTATATTGTAGCACTATAGCACCGCTATTTGATATTTATGATTAGCCAACTCTAATATTTTATTTGATTTTATTCAGTTTTTGGATATTTCATTATCCTCGGAATTTTTATATATAAAAAAAATGATAGTTAACCTTAATGAAATATTTTGCTCTCATATTACATGTACCAAATAAACAATAATTTTTTTTATAGATCACTATGAAATTGCTTGATATTTATCTGAATCAGAGTTTCGGTTGATAGTAACAGTGTGCAACTTTTTGGACAGCCTAGTGAACAGAACACCTATGCAGATATAGAAGCTGCTTATAAATGTTTGGTAGAAATGTATGGATCCAAAGAAGAAGATATTATTTTGTACGGACAATCTGTTGGGAGTGGTCCTACTACAGATTTGGCTGCTCGTTTACCCAATCTTCGAGCTGTCATTCTCCACAGTCCCATCTTATCCGGCCTTAGAGTCATGTATCCTGTGAAGCGGACATACTGGTTCGACATTTATAAGGTTTTATCTCTATATCAGTTTTAAATTGGTGACTTAGATGTCCAATTTGGATCCATGTTTTATTGTGTCATATTACTTAGTTTTGATGGGTTTTTTTTTTTGCAGAACATCGATAAAATTCCCTTGGTCAATTGTCCAGTTTTGGTAATTCATGTGAGTATATTCATTTTGTAACAAATATATATTATCAAACTGAATGTTCTGTTGTATATAGAACTAAAAGTGTTATAGCATTTGTCCCTTTTTCTTTCACACACACCCTCGTCATTTTTGGTAATATTCTCATCGAACCTTATTGAGAAATCTTAGAAGCACTGTTTTTATTGACGAAATCTTTCCGAATTCCACATGCTGTTAGTTTTGGGTCAAATTAGAAAAGGTAGGAGCATTGATTGGTAACTCGCTAATGCTATC
Organism: Medicago arabica; assembly: GCA_946800305.1. Classification (NCBI taxonomy): domain Eukaryota; kingdom Viridiplantae; phylum Streptophyta; class Magnoliopsida; order Fabales; family Fabaceae; genus Medicago; species Medicago arabica. The sequence goes on from OX326969.1 coordinate 6,837,522, forward strand.
ACTCACACCTTGTGAGAGTGGAATGAATGTGCTGGTTTGTTGGCTAAATTTGGGAATAATATGAGTTATGCTATATGAAGGTTTAGGTTTTTCTTCCTCCTATCCAGATAGCTCATGTCATACCCTGTGGATGCTGGTTGTTTTAGATAGAGATGTAGTTAGTATTTGTTCTTTCTTCTGTTTCTTTTGTTTTTTCTTCATTAAAAAAGGACACTAAAAGATAGACACTCGAGCCTTTGTTATCTTCTTCTTCGTCCTTTCTCTTCTGTCCGTTTGATTAGCAGAGTTCCCCACACAGTTCTTTATTTCTTGCATGTCTTGCTAAAATGCAGCTATGCTGTTGTCAACTAAACATACATCTTATGCTTGCAAAGTTGCAACAATATATTTTCATTCGTTACTTAAATACATACAAATCCATTCACTTAAACTTTATGATTGTGTTATGCAAATGTTTAGGAATCGCAAAGGTTTATCAACTCCCTATTTTTTTTCCAATATTCTTAATTGTCACTCATATTATTTGAAGTTTTTTCTTTTCATCTCTTTGTGATCAGCATATGGATGCTTGTTGGAAATGGCTGGCCAAACAACTTTAAATTGGACATTGATCTATCAATATTAATTCACTTTAGTTATTTGAATAACTCAAATCAAGTTTTGGATATTTCATGTGGCAACTATTCTGAAAGTGCTCATTGCCTTTGCTTTTTGTAAGCTAAATAACTATTTCTGGTGTTTAATATGCTAAATGGTGGTATCACTCTTGCCCAGCTTTTTCGTGCATTCAAGCTTTTAAATCCAGTTCTTATTTTTCATCAACAGTAAAACATTTTGCTTAAATAACAAATTATGTTATCCCATGCTTTTTTATGTTATGTGCACTAAAAGATGCTTCGGAAAGTGAATCAGCTTGGTTATCGTGCATTTTTTTTTAAGCGGTTATCGTGCATATGCATGATTGACATCAAATATTTAATGGTCTTGTTAAATTTGATATTTCGTAACTTTTTGATGGCTTAGAACACTTCTTTCGGTGGTCAATTTTGGCTTGTTAATTGCCAAAACTAATACTAGCATAATGCAATCAATGTATACGTTTCAACTTTCAGGTATGTCTATTTACTAAGATTGTTCTTTGTATTTTTTTGTTTCTTTTAGGGAACAGCCGATGATGTAGTAGATTGCTCCCACGGGAAGCAACTTTGGGAACACTGTAAAGAAAAGTATGAACCGTTATGGGTTAAAGGAGGAAATCATTGTGACCTAGAGCTTTACCCTCAATATATAAAGCACCTAAAGAAATTTATTGCAGCTATTGGGAAGTCCTCGCGTCAAAGAATTGAATCCGGACCCACTCCCGATCAACCGGACATACCTCGTAACAGCACAGATTTTAGAGAGAAACCTAGACCAAGCATGGATATAAGGGAGAGTTCTAGACGAAGTATTGAATTTAAAGACAAGGCTAGAATAAGCACAGACCATAAAGAAAAATCAAGATCTGGCGTGGATAAGAGAGATAAATCAAGAAAGAGTGTTGATCGTGCCGATAAAGTAAATAATGTAGCAGAAATTCCTGAGAAAGCTAGAAATAGCATTGACCGGTAAGCCACGAACCACATTCAAATACGCCAAGGTTATTTACACTAATGTTCTTTCTGACTGTTTTTATGTACTGTGGCTGCAGATTTGGAGGGATGGTTAGATCAGTTGGGTTATGCAATATTGATTGTTTCAGGCCCTCGGCGACTCATGCATAAAAATAACACGCTTACACGCTGAGGTTGCATCTTCTAATTATTATTTTATTGGTTTATGGGATGTATGGTTTATAGGAAACTGTTCTACTGTCTGATTTATTTTCTTAATATATAGTTGAAAAGTAATTTAACCAGGTAGATCGTGAACATATACTGCTAAATTTTGCCTTCCATTTCATAATCTAACCTCTCTGTTGTCTGCATAGACTGAGGTATTTGGATCTATTCTTTGGGCGTCGTTGCTTGCTTTACAAACAAAACTTACACAAAAAAGTCAACAATTATGTAGTATTAGATTTCCCCTGCTTCTGTGCAATGTTACACTCAACATTATTTTCGCCATTTGCTTTTTTATCAAGTGTCACTCCTATGACATTCTCCGATTAACATCATGTTGATTTGCTCTACCGCGTTCAACATTGATGTCTGTATGCCATGAAGATTCAATAGTTTTTTTTTAAAAGCAAACCTAATTCTAAATACTAACGTTGCCTTTTGTTATGTATCCAATTACCAGCATCTGATACTCTAGAACTGTTTTAAGAATGAAAAGGGTTAAGGGTCAAGATTCACCAAAAAAAAATGAAAAAGGTCAAGACATTCCCCCGCCGTGTTTGATATTTGTTGAATATTTGTTGAATCGTATCACGATTCATGAATGATTCTATGTTTTACAGACTGAACACTACAGGTAAAAATGGTGAGAATAAGAAGAAACTATTTGTATGTGTTTGGAAATATTAGGTCTCGGGTGTTGCAAATATTGAAACTTTGTGGCTTCATGAGGCATTTGCTAATGTAAACATTCTCACATATATGTAATTATGCAGAATGTGGAAACCTGAATATAAGAAGAAACACGCAAGGCTATAAATTTCTCACATTTGTTTATTATATCCTATGCATTTCTTACATTTTGTGTATAATCTCGTAAGATATCTGCAAAAAGATTTTTGCGCGGAGATGATGTGTTAAGGATTTTTACACTGTATATGTCAACTTTGAGTTAAAAAAACGTAGTATATATCAATTAAACATATGATACAAAGAATTTAATTAATATACTATGTCGGTGTATCAATTAATGAATATAAAATCACATGAGTTTGTTATTTTGTGGTAATGCTGACGAAGATTTAGACGATGTCTTTAAGGGGTGAACTTGGGCTAAAAAGGTGTGGTTTCACTCTCTTTGGGTGTCCGGTTAGAGGATTCTTCCTTCTCTTTCATATCTTGGCATGAACATGTCATTTGTCATTCGTCATTAGATGTCATCTCATGTTCTTTCTTTATGCTATGGTATTTGGTTTGCTCGTAAGGCTATTTGGTATTTGATATTTGGTATTTGGATTCTTGTGGAGGATATTGTTCGTAAGGCTTAGACTTTAGTGGATGATTATAATTTAACGTTGAACACACATGTAATAAATGGTAATCCGGAGTCTTCTAATTTCCCCATTTTTTGAAACCCCCTCTCCCTCTCCTCTACATTGTTGTTAATGTTGTTGACCCGATTAACAATATGTAGGGCATTGGTATTTTTTTTAAGAAGTTAAACTAGCCACCGAAATTGGCATATGGGAGAATCGAACCTAAGACTTTGAGAAGAACACACTCAAAGGTCCTAGTCAAACCATCAGAACATGTGGGGTATTGATATTGTTATCAGAGATTCAGATGGATATGCTGCAACAGCGGCTACTTGGTCTTCTGAAGCCTTTCCAAATTCTGATATTGGTGGGACATTGGGTGTAAGGCTAGCGATTCACTTTGCTCTAGATATGGGGTTCTTTCAAGTGATGTTTGAAGACGACTCTCTTAATGCGCTCCGAGGTTTTCACATTCTTTCAAATAATCAATCTTACTTTGGTATGGTATTTGGTGATTGTAATCGTCTTAGTTTCCGTTTTAATTCTTTTTCATTGAGTCATGTTAAACGTAGTGCCAATATGACAACTTATTTTTTAGCCAAACTTGCTTTATCTTCCTCGGATACTGTTTGGATTAAATAAAATCCTCCTTGTACCATTGCTACTTATGTTGCAACCGATTTGGTTGCTTAATGAAATTCAAAATGGAATTGATACAACTCTATGGATATATTTCTTTTAATGTGTTATCTCTACGGCAAGCTTCTCAACCCTTCAATCAATTGGATGGTTGAAGTTTAGAATTTAAGAGGAAAGTGGATAATATTGAAGAAAAAGTGTAAAATCAAAATCCTTAATAAATTTGATTGATACTATCATTTGTAAAATTAAAATGTACTGCATTACACGTAAACACAGTTTCCTGCATTTGCAAATTAAATCCAAAATAAATTATCATGATAGTGATTATGAAACTCCGTTACACTCATACACGGCACCGACTATTAAAATAAACATTATAGTGATTATGAAATCTAAAATTTTACATGCAAAACATTAAAGGTATATGTATAAGAATATTCTAAAAGTTATGCTGTAAAGTTACATTCTCGACATCTTCACAACTGAAAAATGCACATTAGAAAGGAAAAAAAAACTATACTAATTCTAAAAAATGACTTCATATTTCATGTCACGGTAACTTCCCGTATACGTATTCTATATTTTGTGTTGTTATTTCTTTTCTTAAACCCTTAAAAGTGCATCAAATCTTTGATATAATTTCATAATCACTAATATTTTTGAATCGCTCACATTTCATCAATTCATTTTATAGATCAAAATGAGTAAGGATTTTGTTTTTTTACGTTTTTCTTTCAATATTATCCGTTTTCCTCTTAAAATCTAAGGGTTGAAATGTCTAGGGTAGAGATTACTTCTTCCGAAGATTTGTAGATTAGTTCGAGTGGTGAGGGACAAGCAAGTGGTCATGAGTTTATCAACCACGATTGTTTATGGAGAAAATTTTATCCGAAGACAAGAATCCACATTGCTTATCTGTATATTTATCGACGAAAATTAGTTAGACGAACACAATTATATGTCCAATAGGTTCCTAGACGGGGGATCAATCACTGCTACAAGTTTGTATCGATATCATGCTAACCAAAAAAAGAATATCAAAGAATATTTACTTTACTCATGCAAACTTCCAGTCAAAGAATATTTTAGTATCTTTTTCTTTTGACTCATCATTTTTAAATAACATATTTTTCACATGATTTTTCCACACATAAGGAGAACTTGCGACCCGATCCTACAATGCTCGAGAAATTAGTATCCGCAGTTGCGTAGGATACCAGGTTTACTTAAAAAAAACATGATTTTTGCACACTACAAACATTATTTTATTTTGATTTGGTAGCTTAGTAGCTCGAGTTCTTATTTAAGTAGGAAATTTAAGATTTAAATTTCGACAACATGTATAATGCAATGTCCCTTATCAACTGAGTCATGCTAATGAGAATATACATTATTATTTCGAGAGAATAAAGATCAGATCTATATGATCGGAATGTAGAGAGAGAAGATGAACAAAAGCTAAAGAGGCGTAAATAAATTAACGAGAACAATAATAAAATTAATTATTATAATTTGTAAATCAAACTGAATTGATATAACCATGTATGGGAAGTTTTGATTTTACAGATCCATTCTCTCACCAATCGATAAGTACTTTATTATTTGTGTGTGCTAATAATAAACCTAAGAACATGCAATTTCAGAAGAAATTGGTGTAAATGTAAACTGAGGCTCCATTTCATAAGCGAAGCCGACAGATTGAGAATGATGAAGTGGTCCTCCTTTGATGAGAACACAATCTTCACTAAAAATTGCTGGATCAACAGATAAACTTGTTTCAAATCCATTGCAATTGAACTTTATTTGTGATTGAGTACAAATGCAATTGTTAGTTATAGTAACAACTGAATATATATATCCATATGCTGATGTTTTGTATTGCTTAACTTCAATGTCTTTCAAAGAGCAAGGTTGCCCATAAGCTGCAATATTGAGTAACAAAAATAATAAATTGAATAATTAGTATGTATAAAAAAATTGTAATTTCAAAACGACTATTGTGAATCACATGATAACACGGGTTTTTCCGTAATCATTTGATCAAACGTTTAAGGCTTAGACCAATACTCATAAAAATCATCTGATCCAACTATTGAAAGATATTAATTAACTCCTTGAATTAGTCTTTGCAAGGATACCGTAGTTAAAAAAAAGCCGATCAACCAAATGATTGAACTCGCGCAAAAATGACTTTATGACTAACAATTTAATTACGTAGTTGTAATTTTGCAATGTGTATGCATGAAAAAAATATACATTGCAAAATTTTGTGTTTGCATGCTACAAATGAAAGGTGTGATACCTTGGAAAACAAGGGCAAGGAAGAGAGTGAGGGAGAGAAGATTGACAATTGCAGCCATTTGAGATTTGATGATAGTGTAAATGTAATAAAATCTAATAGTGTTTGTGCAAGATGAGAATGCTCATTGTTTACACTATTATTTATAGGATCAAGTGGTAACAAAATTAAAAGTGAATTATTTAATTTTTTATGGCATTAAAGGTAAATTATTGATTTTGCGTTGATTTGCCTTTGAATTTTTTGGGTGAATCAATAATGGTTATTTGTTGAAAAGGCAAGAGTCTCTAATTGATCCATTATTACACTATTGCATTTAATAAAAAATATTTTGATTTTGATTATTTATGTATATTTGAAAAAATGTTTACTTAATCAAAATGTAAGGAAAGTAAGGTCAAGAATCACTATTAATTAATTAATTAAATGCAATATTAAATCATCATAATTTTAATTTTCGAAAAAGAAGTTGCAATAAAGAAGTTTGCATTTAGAGAAAAGAAAAGTTTTGTTTTCCATTGACATGAAAAATACTTCTTTTTAGAGGGTTGACCCGAAAATACATCTATTGGTGTAGATCATTTAATTATTGGTCACGGTCACTTAATTATACTCCTTCCGTTTCAAAATACATGTCCAAGTCAACCACTTCACATATGCCAATGCACAATTTTGACCGTTAATATCTTTAATTATCAAAAGTAAAAAATTATAAAAATTTAATATTTTGAAAATATTTGTTGAGACGAATCAAACAACATCTTACATGCTAATATTTGTATTTATACATTAGTTAAAAAGTATGGTCAAAGTAAGTCAAGTGAATACTGCACATTGCAAAAATTGGACATGTATTTTGAAACGGAGGGAGTATAACTTATGACCTACTGTTGCATCCACAAAATTAGCTTGGATTATGATCCAGTTTTACATCCACAAAATACCCCTCTACGAAATGTCTAGCTTTCAAAACTCTTGCAACTATAAGGGCCCGTTTGATTGTCAGGATAGGATAGAGACATAATATGATATAAAGCTGGATAGAGATAGGATATGATAAGAACATGATAAACATTAATCCTATCATCCTAACAAACATGATATCATTATAATTAATGAAAAAATTGCTCTTATAATTAATTAAATATTATAGAAATGGAATGTTATTAATTATAATAGAAAAATACATGCTACCATTATTTTTAAAATGACAATATTCTAAAAACGGCAGAATATTAAGATAATAAATAAGGAATGATCTTCTAATCCATTAAGATAATTTCTAACCCAGACTATACTCATGATAGAAATTACAAAGGAAAGTGAGGATAAAATAGAAAAATGCTTTATTTTATGATATCCCATTGGTGCATCAAACATGAGATTTAAGTAGGGTATGATTAATGTATTATATCATGTCTCCCTATCCTGACCATTAAACGGACCCCCCTAATATCATGGTTGGTTTTTAACTCCAACCTTGCATCCCTAGCATTTCTATTTGAGCTAAGACTAATATATATATATATATATATATATATATATATATATATATTTCTTTCCTTTTTTCTTTTTTAAGAAAACACAAAAAAATAATCATGTATCCATGTCGATTTTCTACCATCATACCACTTACGCATATCCGATGTATCTAAAACGTATTAGACAATTGTTTTTTTCAAAAAATAAAATTTAATTGTCGAATACTATTCCGATACATATTTAAACATATCCGACCAGTATAAGTGCACAACATACGTATCAGTGCGCAATATACGTATCAGATACCGATACATGATCAATTTTCAATTACAGTAGAAACTCTTTAAATTAATACTCGGTAAATTAATAAACTCTCTAAAATAATAAATTTGTCCGGTCCCGACTTGGGCCAGTGTAAAAAATTGAATAATTCGATAAAATAATAAGATAATAATTTTTTGGGAGATCCCTTTATAATTTTCGGTCCCAAGAAAATCATAAATTAATAATTCATAGAAACTGAAAAAAAATATATATTACACTTTGTTGAAATATGATTCAATAGTTGTTTGTTTTCCTTTAAAGTTCAAGTCTGTTTGGAGCTCATCTCTAACTTTTCTTATTGCATCCAATAACTGAGGTGTTGTATTTTTGTATTGTATCATAAAGTTGTGAAGAGTGTTCGACGCCATAAGTGCTTCCTTTCGCGTAACAGGCTCCAAAGACACCGTATCATCTTCATCGTCATCCTCTGCATTGTTCTCAATGATAGTCAGCACAATATCTTCTAAACTCTGAACCTTCGAACATGCTTCATTTTCACCTAGGTAGTTCATTAGATTGTCGATATCCATCTTATTACGATAGCCACATTGATTGATCATAGTCTGGAGGTCTTGAGTTTCTTCATCAAAAGTGGATTCATCCAAATTTCCTACAACGTCACTAGCTGAACGAATTTTACAGTGTCGGAAGCAATTCGCTATTGTTTCTTTTCGAACATCTATCGTCCAAGCTGGGATTGCCAAATTGATAGCATCAAGGACATTTATCTTCCTGGATCAGATTGTCCCACCTCATAACCTTCCAATATTTTGCGGTAAAACCTTCTACGGTAATGCATCTTGAAAGCTCTTATTATCCCAGCATCGCAAGGTTGAATCTTTGATGTCATGTTGGGTGGCAAGAAGAACAACTCATCGTTTCTTAGCCCTTCAATATTTCTTGGATGTGCTGGACAATTAACCACCACAAGTAGAACTCTTCTACCATGCATCATTTGGTCAAATGAACGAACATATTCATCAAAAAGCACACTAGTCATCCATGCTTTTTTGTTAGCTCGATACTGACAATCCAAGCTATTCATGTTGAAATTCTTGAAGCAACGAGGCTTTGCATATTTCCCAATAATCCATAGAGGGATTTTTTCAGAGCCATCTTCATTGCAACAAATAACTACCGTTAGCCTTTCTTTATCTTGTTTTCTTCCTTGAAGTTGTTTTGTTGCTAGTGAATGATCAACTTGTAGCCTATAAAACAACCCAGTTTCATCCATATTGAAAACATCTTTTATAGGGAACTGATCAATTTTCTCTCGAATCGATGCCAATTTATGCTCCATGTCTTGTACATCAACATACCCACTCTCGCCAAAACGACGAAATGACTTTATGCCATGTCGGTTGTAACATCCCGAAATCCCGACTTAAAAATTTCATTCAAATAATCAGAGTATATCACAATAAATCAGGATGTCACATTTCATAAAATCTTTTAAATCAAATCGAATAATAATTTATTCTTAAACAATGTTCAAACATAGCAGCGGAATTCATAAACGTCTCAAAATCTTAGATAAATAATTCTTGGCACAAAAGCCTCATAAAACATCTCAAATTAAAGTTGCGTCGCAAACATCATCATTAGTCTACATGATACATAAAGGAATCGAAATAATGATAAATCCCCATCCCGTTACGTATCAGAGCTCCTAAGACTCCACAATAACCTCTCACGTCGTCGAACCTAAGCTTGGTCACCTGCACTTGCCCACAAGGCGGCAATTCCAACAGAAGGGGTGAAATTCACAACAATTATATTAACATATAATCCAAATAATCATGCTTAACAACAACAACAATATTCGTCACATATAACTGAAAACATCTCAAGCATCTACGTATAATAAATCATCTTAGAATATCTTCACAAAACAAACGTCTCAAAACATCTCAGACACAGGACTCGACAAATGCAACTCTAACATCTTAACATCATGCATGTGGTACCAATATTTTAGCTTTAATAAGCTTCACCGTCGCTTTGAGCAAATGCTCCACCATCGCTTTGAGCATAAGCTCCACCGTCTCAAATTATGCAAATGCATGAACTCGACTCATATACTTAAACAAGTTAATACACAACATCTTAACATCATATACGACTCTTTATCGGCACATGCAATTGTAACAGTACATGACAGCAGCTCAATACACTTAACATATATATATATACAGCACAAAGTTATCATCGCAACATCATTTATACTTCAATCATAAACTTCGCTTATTAAGCATTTAATCATAGATTAAACGCCAACACTTAAATATCATCTTACAGCGTCATTACAGGTTCTAATTAGGTCTTAAACATCTCTAATACTATCCAAAAGTCTACCCTCAAAGCCTCGCTCAAAACAGAGTTCTAAAACTCAAGTTATAGTGGTCTGAGACCACATTGCTCGCTCTGGCGAGTGGGTCTGCTCGCCACGGCGAGCTACTTAAATTGCATTCTGCCACTTGCTCGTTACGGCGAGTGATGTTGCTCGCCTCGCGTGCACTAAAGGGTTGCTCGCCACGGCGAGTTCAGCTGCTCGCCTCGCGAGTATATACCTAACTGCTCGCCACGGCGAGCGGGTCTGCTCGCCACGGCGAGCTATCGCAGAGGGGTTACGGGTTCGCTCGAAACCCCGCTAAAATTCGTCCAATTCTTCATGTTATGCTTCTAATCTATCAGAATTATAGTCCTAGTGATTAATCTAGGTTCTGTAACAAGCTTCTACATCAATTCACATCATTCTCTTGTCAATTCATCATAAAATCTGCAAAACCCTAACTTATGAAATCTCTCAAACTCTCTTTCAATCCCTATGTTAATCACAACTAGGTGAATTACAGCAAATACAATTGAAGTTAGGCTCACCCTTACCTGATATGTTCGCAGAATGGAGGTTCTCTCTTCTCCGGCCACTTTCCTCTCTTTTTTGCAAAAGTCTGTAACGTACTGACTGTTTCTTTCTAACCCTAGCTCCCTTTATAATTCTTTCTATTCTCACTTATCCCCACAACTCTATCTTATTTATGAAAACAACCCCATCTCTCAAAATATTTGTTATTATATTGATAAGTGCCGTGAAGTAGTTAAAATCATCTTTGAATTAAGGCATTTTTATTACTTATCTTACAAGTAATCTAAGGAAAAGCCGAGAGATAAATGATAATTGTCCTATTACGCTTTATTTCTCTCACTCTATCCCTTTTGTGCAGGAATTGAGCTCAAGACACCAAGCAAGGAAGGAAAAGAACCAAGAAAAAAGAGGCAAAGATCATGGCAACTCGCCATCAACTCGCAACGGCGAGCAAGGAAAGGCGAGCAGCTCGCCACCAACTCGCAACGGCGAAACCAAGGCGAGCACATGGCAGAGAGTTTTTCTCCCTTCGCCTTCAACTCGCCATGGCGAACTAGAGGCGAGCAGAGCTCGCAATGGCGCATGATTTTACTCGCGAGGCGAGTTAGGGCGGCCAAAACTCTTCAGAGGTGACGTGGCAAAAACCCATAGGCGAAGAAAGCACAACTCGCCATGGCGAGTGATTCTGCTCGCGAGGCGAGTACATGCAGATCAGAAACTCTATAAAAGCCTCCTCTTTCAATTCAAAAATGGGTTGTCACATATTTTAGAGAGAGAACATGGCGAAAATCTTGGGTTTTCATAGAGCAAGAGTGATTGAGTGAGAATTCATCAAGATCCTTGGAGAAATCAAAGTCTTGGCATGGATTCACAACTTTTCTTCCACTTTTGTAAAGCTCACATGACAATGATGAGCTAATTCTTCTTAGTTGGGATTAGAGGTACTTGATTGAGCCTAAAATGTAATCCTTTGATCTTGTATAACATGATTCTAGCAATTTATTTGATATTGAAGTTATTCTTGCAATCCAATTCCTATCTTTGATTTAATTGTTATTGAAAAGTACCTTTGAATCTATGTCTAGAATATTCATCTATCAATACAACAATTCTAGACATAGGATTGATGTTTTGATAATCACACAAAGTATCGGAATGTAAAACTTTCGGATCGTTGAATAGATTGAGAAATCGTCGATTAAACGATACGATCGACAATTAGATTGTTCAATAGTTTGGGAAATCAACTATTGAAGAATACAATTGGTTTCAAGAGATTATTTGGACACGAATAATCTTGTTGAGCGATACGTGATAATATCGGTAAAACGCTAGAGTCATTATACGTGATTATTAGGTTATGTTTGACGCTTAATCAGGGAACCCTAATTCCAATGTTTCTTCGCCTTGTTACTCTCAACATTTACTTTTACGCTTTAGTTTATGTAGTTAAATAAACAAACAATCAATCTTTTAACTTAGAATGGTATTTCGTGTCGAACAGTCCATGATATCGCACTAGTCCCTGAGGAGACGATTTATAAATACTTATCTTGTTTGATGCAAAAATACTACATCAAAATGGCGCCGCTGCCGGGGACTGGCGTTTAGATATCATAGATAGTACGACTAGTTTATCGTTTTAAGACAATTTTGCACTTATTCATTTTTGTGAATAGATTCATTCATTAACCTTTTTGTTACTAATCTCGTTTGGATAGATCTTTGAACTTTTGTATGCGAGGTACAGTTCCTCCACGAGACCTAGAATACGATCCTGAGATTGAAAGAACGGCTCGCAGAAACAATAGCAAAACAAGAAGGGAGAAGATACTAGCCAAGCAAGTACAGCAAGAAGGAACTTCAACTTTCACTCCTTCTCTACCTACAATCATAGAAGAACCAATGGCTCAACCCGAAGCTAATCAAAGTGTGATGCCGTGTTGGACTAGTCCAAGAAGGCTAGCACACCTTGGAAAGGAAAAGGAAAAGCAAGTGGAACTAAAGTCCGGCACCATACAACTTGTTTCTAATCATCCCTTTGCCAGGTTAGACCATGAAGACCCGTATCAACATCTCTCAGTGTTCTATGCTTTAGCAAATAGTCTTGGGGCATCTGAGGCTGAAGAAGAAGCAGGGTTCTTGAGGTTGTTTCAGCATTCACTCATCGGCAAAGCTTGGGAGTGGTATCTCGATCAACCACCGGATATTCTTAAAGATTGGAATGCATTGGAGAAAGCGTTTCAAGAGAGATTCTTCCCGGATCATAGACACATGGACACCAAAACCGCAATAGCCATGTTAATACAAGGAGCTGACGAATCATTATGTGAAACATGGGAGCGCTTCAAATCATTACTAAGAAAGTGTCCTTAGCATGGATTTGACGATACAACTCAGATCCATATGTTCCGAGGAGGATTGCAACCGGAGCCAAAACTCATTCTTGATGCGGCTGCGCATGGTTCATTGATGGCTCTGAGTCCTAGAGAAGCTGTCGATATCATTAACAAGATGTCACTCAATGATAGAGCAGCTAAACATAATCGAAGTGGGGCACTCCGGAAGCCCGGAATTCTTGAGTTGGGGTCAAGCGATGCAAATCTGGCACAAAACAAAATTTTGACTCAACAACTCGAAGATATGAAGAACCAAATGAAAGAGATGCCGAAACTCATCAAAGAACAATTGCAAAGAGAGAAACGGCATCAACAAGTTCACTTTTGTGAGATGTGCTCCGGTGACCATCAGACAGGGTATTGTCCACCGCTTGAAGAAGAAGTTAACTATGTGGGAAATCAACAAAGACCGGGACAATTCCAAGGTCAATATTCGGGGAATTCAAATCAACAACGATACCCGAATAACAACAACTTTCAAAGGGGAAATAACTTCGGGCAACCATGGAGGTCTACTGCCGGACCTTCAAATCAACAGCCATTCAACAACAACTTTCAACAATATCCACCACAACAAGATAGAACACAAAAGCTTGAAGACACCCTCAACCAATTCATGCAACTTACAATGGCCAATCAACAAAACAACACCGCGTCTATAAAGAATCTTGAGACGCAAATGGGACAACAAGCTCAACACTTAAGTCAAATCTCACAAATATTGGCAAATCAACAAGGAGGGACCTTCACAGCTAATACGCAAAACAATCCCAACAATGGCAACAATGGAAAGAACGAGCAATGCAAAGCCATTTCTACCAGAAGTGGTAAGGTAATTGGACAAGGGATTGGTGATAACTTGGAGGTGGAGAGGCAAGTTGTTGATAATGAAAAGGAGGTAGATGGAGAAGAGAATGAGAAGGAGGTGGTAGATGTACATAGTAGCGATGAGGATGTAAATAATAGAAGTTTAGCTGAAAATAAAAAAAGAAAAAATCAAAAAAAGGAAGAATTAGTTGAAAAGGATGTGGGGAAGAACAAGAAGAAAGAAGTCGGGAAGGATGTGCCGGCTCACAAGTTTCCATATCCAAAAGCTCAATCGAAGAAAGACGTGGAAAAGCATTTCAAGAGATTCCTTGATATTTTCAAAAGATTAGAGATCAACATCCCTTTTGCCGAGGCTCTTGAACAAATGCCGACCTACGCCAAGTTTATGAAAGAAATTCTATCCAAGAAGCGTCGATATAGTGATGAAGAAACCATTCAATTAGACGCAAATTGTAGTGCAATCATCCAGAGACGTTTGCCGAAAAAAGAGAAAGATCCCGGAAGAGTCACATTGCCCGTGGCTATTGGAGGCGTCAATGTCGGTAAAGCTTTAATTGATTTAGGCTCAAGTATCAATCTTATTCCATACTCAGTTGTCACGAGGGTCGGTGGCCTAGATCTTAAGTTAACAAAAATGACCCTCCAGCTGGCCGATAAATCCATAACCCGACCAATGGGAATAGCTGAGGACGTCTTAGTTAAAGTGGATAAATTTGTGTTCCCCGTTGACTTTGTGGTCATGGATATCGAAGAGGACGATGATGTGCCACTAATTCTTGGTAGAACATTCATGCTGGCTGCACGCATGATGATAGATTATGATGATGGATTGATGAAGGTGCGGCTCGATAATGAAGAGATCAACTTCAATCTCCATGATGCAATGAAACATTCCAAAGACAAAGGAGCTTGTTTCAGGGTGGATGCAATGGATGGGGTGATCATGGATACGAGAAAGCAATTGCATAAACCTACAACTCTTGAAAGAGTGCTCACTGATGCACTCAATGTTCTTAGTGTAGAAGAGGAGAAGGAGATTGAAGAATGCTTGAAAGAACTTGAAACTTTGAAGGAGATTCCTCCAAATAAAGCAAAAATGGAGGAATTGAAAGACAAAGACAAGGTGGAAGAACCAAAGATTGAAATGAAAGTCTTGCCATCACATCTCAAATATGTGTTTCTTGAAGACGATGGCACAAAACCAGTGATCATTAGCAGCTCTTTGTCAAAGAATGAAGAAAAGAAATTGGTTGAAGTGCTCAAGCGTAACAAGGAGGCAATAGGCTGGAAATTGTCTGACCTTAAAGGTATTAGCCCTTCATATTGTATGCATAAGATCAATATGGAGGACAACTTCAAACCGGTGGCTTCAACCTCAACGCCGATTAAACCCTACAATGAAAGAAGTAATTCGCAAGGAAGTGGTTAAGTTACTTGAGGCCGGCATGATCTATCCTATCTCGGATAGTTCTTGGGTAAGCCCGGTACAAGTAGTGCCGAAGAAAGGTGGTATGACAGTGGTCAAGAATGAAAAAAATGAGCTCATACCAACAAGAACCGTCACAGGATGGCGGATGTGTATTGATTATCGGAGACTTAACCAAGCCACAAGGAAAGACCATTTTCCATTACCTTTCATGGATCAAATGCTTGAACGGTTGTCCGGGCAAGCATATTATTGTTTCCTTGACGGCTATTCGGGCTACAATCAAATTACAGTCAACCCAGAGGATCATGAGAAGACGGCGTTCACTTGTCCCTTTGGAATCTTTGCATATAGAAGAATGCCGTTCGGCCTATGCAATGCGCCCGCAACATTTCAAAGGTGTATGCAAGCTATATTCTCTGATTTGATTGAGAAGAGCATTGAGGTATTTATGGATGATTTCTCTGTTTTCGGATCATCCTATGATGTATGCTTGAATAATTTAGACACCGTACTGAAACGGTGTAAAGAAACCAATCTTGTACTTAACTGGGAGAAATGCCATTTTATGGTGACTGAGGGCATAGTACTTGGTCACAAGATCTCATCAAGAGGCATAGAAGTTGACAAGGCAAAGATTGATGTGATAGGGAAGCTACCACCACCAGTCAATGTCAAAGGCGTTCGTAGTTTTCTCGGCCATGCCGGTTTCTACCGAAGATTCATCAAGGACTTCTCAAAGATAGCAAAGCCTTTGAGCAACTTGCTCAACAAAGATAAGTCTTTTGTTTTTGATAATGACTGCCTAATTGCATTTGAAACCTTAAAAGAGTGGTTGACCTCCGCACCAATAATCACAGCTCCTAATTGGAACTTAAACTTTGAATTAATGTGCGATGCTAGTGATTATGCTGTTGGTGCGGTATTAGGTCAACGCAAGAACAAAATCTTCCATGCTATACACTATGCAAGTAAAGTTTTAAATGAAGCACAAATTAATTATGCTACCACAGAAAAGGAATTACTTGCAATAGTGTATGCATTGGAAAAGTTTCGTTCATACCTTGTAGGCTCCAAGATTGTGGTGTACACTGACCATGCAGCCATCAAGTATCTTCTCACTAAGTCCGACTCAAAACCAAGGCTCATCCGGTGGATGTTGCTACTTCAAGAGTTTGACTTAGAGATAAAGGACAAGAAAGGCACGGAGAATCTTGTAGCGGACCACCTATCAAGGCTAATGAACAAAGAAGTGACAAAGAATGAACTGGAAGTTCGTGAGGAATTTCCTGACGAGAAGTTGTTTGCAATCAATGAAAGGCCATGGTTTGCCGATATGGCGAACTACAAAGCAACCGAGTTCATTCCCAAAGACTTTACTTGGCAACAACGCAAGAAATTCCTCCACGAAGCCAATCACTATGTATGGGATGAGCCATACCTGTTTAAGATTGGAGCCGATAACCTCTTGCGTAGGTGTGTTGATAATGAAGAGGCAAAGAAAATATTGTGGCAATGCCACAATTCCCCTTATGGAGGTCACTTCAACGGGGAGAGAACCGCCGCAAAAGTGCTCCAATCCGGTTTTTATTGGCCGACACTTTTCAAAGACGCCTACACTCATTGCAAGTTTTGTGATGAATGCCAAAGAACCGGATCAATGTCAAAGCGGAATGAAATGCCTTTACAAAGCATTCTTGAAGTGGAAGTGTTCGATTGTTGGGGTATTGACTTTGTCGGCCCTTTCCCTTCATCATACTCCAATGAATACATCTTGGTAGCCGTTGACTATGTCTCAAAGTGGGTGGAGGCCGTCGCATCGCCAAAAGCCGATAGCAAGACGGTGGTGAAGTTTCTAAAGAAGAATATCTTCACCCGCTTCGGAACACCAAGAGTTCTAATAAGCGATGGAGGTTCACACTTTTGCAACACACAATTAGCCAAGGCTCTTGCTCATTATGGTGTGAAACATAAGGTGGCATCACCTTATCATCCACAAACAAACGGCCAAGCCGAGGTTTCGAACCGAGAAGTGAAAAAGATTCTTGAAAAAACAGTCTCGGCATGCCGAAAAGATTGGTCGGCAAAGCTTGATGAAGCTCTTTGGGCCTATAGGACAGCGTACAAGTCTCCTATAGGGCTCACTCCCTTTCAAATGGTCTATGGCAAGTCATGTCATTTACCGGTTGAGCTCGAACATAAGGCATTCTGGGCACTCAAGCTGTTGAACTTTGATCATGAGAAAGCCGGTGAAAAAAGGAAAATTCAAATGCACCAACTTGAAGAGATGAGAAACCAAGCCTATGAATCTTCAAAACTCTACAAAGAAAAGGTTAAGAAGTACCATGATAAGAAGATCGTTCAAAGGCACTTCAAACCGGGACAAATGGTTTTGCTGTTCAACTCACGATTGAGGCTCTTTCCAGGCAAATTGAAGTCTAAATGGTCCGGTCCTTTCATGGTTAAAGAAGTTAAACCATATGGTGCAGTGGAGCTCGAAGATCCAGCTACAAAAGCTAGCTGGACAGTGAATGGACAGAGGTTAAAGCCCTATTTTGGTGGTGAAGTTGATCGGCTCACATCGACAATTTCACTAGGCAATCCGTGAACTCAAAAGAAAAAGGCGTCGAGCTAAAAGACGTTAAACAAGCGCTTGTTGGGAGGCAACCCAATTTTGTAAGTTTTTCATTGTTTTGCATGCATATTAGGAGTAGGAATAGTAGTGCATAACAAGGCAAGCAGAAGCACAAAGAAAACACAAAACCTGAACTGCTACAACTCGCGAGGCGAGTAATACCACTCGCCATGGCGAGTGAAATGTTCATTGACTGCGTTGACTACCAAATCACTCGCCATTGCGAGTAAATCACTCGCCATTGCGAGTAAATCACTCGCCGTTGCGAGTAACCGCAGAATTAGCAGTTACGCTTTCCAAAGCCACTAACCCTAAAAACCTCCATTAACTCCCCCAACCACTCACTACCCACCTAATACTTCAAAAATTTCGGTTTCACTTCTATCTCTCCCCTCATAACATCAAATCCCTCTTCCAAACCCTAAAAATCTCAAAAGAAATTACCCACACAAATCCTCACCAAGTCCAATCAAGTCAAGCCTCCAAATCAAACAACATCTTTGCACTTGCATAACATCAAATCAGGTTTGTGTGCATTTTAATTTTTCATTAAAACTCATACATGAATAAACCCTAGGATAGTGGATAAATTGTGAATAAGCTATCGAATGGATACCTATATGTCTGAGATATACCAAAATCATGCAAGATTTCACATGCTACTCATGCCAATCCACGTTTTTTGTTAAACCCTTTTGTATACAAAGTTTTCAATAAAATGGGTTGTATGGGACAAATTTGATTTGTCAACGAAATACATGATTTAGTTTATCTCATAGACCTTATAGGGGTCGGAATTGATAGATTTAGGGTTAGGGTCCTTTTAATTGCTGATTTCTGGTGAAAAAACGAAGAAAATCAAAATTTTGGGTCAACTCGCCATGGCGAGTTTCATCACTCGCAATGGCGAGTATTCATAGGAAACCCAGAATTTTGTTTATAACTCGCCATTGCGAGTAAACTTACTCGCGAGGCGAGTTGTTTTAGAATTCAAGGCTTAAATTTTCTTTGTTGGCTAAATTTGTTTATCAGTTTTCCATATTGTATTTAATTGTTTTATGGTGTTGTATGGATTTTCTGATTGTTTTGCAGATATGGCCCCTAAGAACACACAAACCGGAAAACGAAAGAAAGGTGAACCGTCTTCATCCCAACCCACAAGTGACCTACCCTTCGAAAGAGAGAGATTTAAATCTCGCCTCCACCAGGACCGCTATGTAGAATTACTCAAACAAACAATGTGGCCTGAGAAAGTCTTCAACATAAACCCTGAGGGACCTTATAAAGAGTTGTTGAGACTTCTAACAAATCAAGGATGGGAAAGACTACTCCATCCCACAACCAATTTGAATGCCGAGCTGGTGCGTGAGTTCTACGCCAATGCTCTTCCAGAAAACCCTCACACCGACCCCTTCACTTTTGAAACCTTTGTGAGAGGTAGAACCATACGCTTCGATCGTGAAGCGATTAACAAATACTTGGGCAACCCATTCCAATTGCGGTATCCGGATGAAATCGATACCTTTCATGAGAACCAGAATAAGGGAGTGTTTGAAATCGTTTCTGTGAAGGATGAGATTAAAAGAACCATTTTGCTTGAGGGGGAGAACTATGATGTGAGTGAAGCAGGGAGAGAGTTCAGAGCCAGATATGCAGTATTGAATAATACTGCCAAATTCATCTTCAAATTCATCCTCCATAATGTCAAACCCAATAGTCATCTGTCTGACTGCACTGTTGATGTTTGCCCTCTAATCCACTACATCATGACGGGCAGGAAGGTTGACATTGCCCGCACCATTGCTTGGGAATTAAAACTTGTCACCCTTCAAGGAAAGAGCGAGAAGAAAACCCGCCTTTCCTTTCCTGGACTAATCATGGGTTTGATCAAAGATTCCAAGATGAGAATGCCAACTCAAATTCATGAGAAGATAAAGAACCCCATTGATGATGAGTTTGTTAAACGCTTCATCATGAATGACAAGAAGAAAGATAAAGGCAAGCAAGCTTCTTCATCCCATGCACCTCCACCTCAACCTGAGCCCCAAAATGACCCAGTCCCACCCACTGCTGCCTTCGACTTTGCTAGCTACGCTCAGTGGCAGCACACCTGCAACATGCATACCTGGAACATGCTATCCGCTACAAACCGGGCCAACACTTACTTCCAGCAGTCCCAGTACTTAATGCAGCAGCAGGCAGGGTATCCCCCAGAGATTATGGAGCAGTTCATGACTCCCCCCGCTTTTCAGGCTTATGTGAATTGGCCTGCGGACACGCCAAATGCCTTTGGTGGGGGTGAATATTTTGCTGAAGCGGGACATGATGCGGGTGATGAAGATTTGGAGCAGGATGATGAAGAACAAGTTCACAGTGCAACCTCCACAAGAGGCAATGACGATGGATCGGATGATATGCAAGGATGAGAAGAAAAAGACTTGAAAGCTCACCTTTTAATGAGTGACATTTTAAAAGCTTTCAGTCAATTCTTTTCGTCTTCTTTATCTTTATCTGGCCACTATTTTGATGTTACTCCTAAACAATTTTTGCTTCTGTTATTATTTTGGGCACTTTGATTCCTAACTCTGTTTAATTGGTATTTTGTTTAGTACTTGTTTAGCACTCGTATTGTGATGTACTTTGATAATAGTATTTTGATGTTAGTTAAATGTCGTATTGTGGTTTGAAAAGTTTGTTAGTTCTGTAGTTATAATCAAGTACTTTATTTTGTGTTAATTGTGAAAATGTGGGAGTTCGAAATATTGTGTATCACTCTTACTCGAATTTCAAAGAAAATGCTCAAAAGCTTCAAATTTCAAAAGTGCTTGGAAGATAGCCAAAAAGATTGAGCATCTCAGATGAGTGATAATGATAAATGTTGTGAGAAAAGCGCCAAACCAAGGTACAAGTTTCCAGTTTTTCTAGATGTTTACTTGAATCTGAAACGAGTACTTTGCACAAATTTCATTTCATTTAGTGCTCCGCAATAATGTAATTGTTTGTGAACCACTTAGTTCTAGCCTAAATGTGAGGAAACCTCAATGTGTTGTACTATATGCAAGGAGACCGGGATTCATTGTTTAACTCGGTCGTTTTATGTTAAATCCAATAATTGTTTCGAATCGTATGAAGACATGGAAATGATCAAGACACATTTTTGTAATGAGTAAAACACATTTGGCCACAAATAGCCTACCTTTTGAGAAGAGAGAGTATTTGCTAACCCACTTGAGCCAAATGTATCAGAGTCCTCAATTATGAACTGTCAAATCATAAGCACAATGCTGGATGAATTTGTCCTTAGAAATTTTTTTAAAAAATCCAGTTCATTTTTGACGCAATTCAGGACTCTGAGATGTTTTTAATTGTTGAACCCTAAAACCTTCATTGTTTAATTGTCCCTTTTGCCATAGAATAGGGGAACATTCAAATAGGGTATGTTTTACTCAAGTTGGGGAGAAAAGGTATATGTGAATCAAGTGTCAAGAAAAGTGGTGTAATCTTATTTTGTGATCAAGACAACATTGTTTATAAATGCAAAAAGAAAAGGAAAGAAAAGTTGTATATGATAAGAAGAAAAAGAAGAAAAAGAAAAAGATAGAAAGATCCAAAAGAAATGAATAGAATAAGTTGTCAAGATCAAGGTGTATTATATTTAAACACCTAGGGTGTGATTAAGGGATTATTGTAAATTTGTTTTTTGGAATGTAAATAGAAGGAATGTTCCCTTATACTTGGCCATTTGAATTCAATGACCCACAAATGTCCTTTCTTTTGTAGCCAAGCCAAGTTACAACCCACAAAGACCTTTTGATCCATGCTTTTATGCTTTTTGAAATGATATTTGGATGGACACATAACTTGATCTGGATGTTAACTTGATTGTCGGATGTGTGTTCATAACCCTCACTCATTAAATTACTTTGTTTTATCTACTTACAGAGAAGAGTGTTAGGTGTGGTTCGTAAATAAGTATGTTATTGACTTGAACTGTGTGATATAAACTTTGTGCTTAGGACTCATTTCACATTTGCAGTAGATTTCCAGGTTAGTCGGAAACTTCAGACCTACAGACGCAGTCACTTTGAATCATTCATCTGAAAAAGTTTTTAAAACCTTTTGACTGGTGTCTTGTATTGAACTTCTTTGTTTTCAATCTTTTGTTTGAGGACAAACAAAGAGTTAGGTTGGGGAGAGTTTGATAAGTGCCGTGAAGTAGTTAAAATCATCTTTGAATTAAGGCATTTTTATTACTTATCTTACAAGTAATCTAAGGAAAAGCCGAGAGATAAATGATAATTGTCCTATTACGCTTTATTTCTCTCACTCTATCCCTTTTGTGCAGGAATTGAGCTCAAGACACCAAGCAAGGAAGGAAAAGAACCAAGAAAAAAGAGGCAAAGATCATGGCAACTCGCCATCAACTCGCAACGGCGAGCAAGGAAAGGCGAGCAGCTCGCCACCAACTCGCAACGGCGAAACCAAGGCGAGCACATGGCAGAGAGTTTTTCTCCCTTCGCCTTCAACTCGCCATGGCGAACTAGAGGCGAGCAGAGCTCGCAATGACGCATGATTTTACTCGCGAGGCGAGTTAGGGCGGCCAAAACTCTTCAGAGGTGACGTGGCAAAAACCCATAGGCGAAGAAAGCACAACTCGCCATGGCGAGTGATTCTGCTCGCGAGGCGAGTACATGCAGATCAGAAACTCTATAAAAGCCTCCTCTTTCAATTCAGAAATGGGTTGTCACATATTTTAGAGAGAGAACAGGGCGAAAATCTTGGGTTTTCATAGAGCAAGAGTGATTGAGTGAGAATTCATCAAGATCCTTGGAGAAATCAAAGTCTTGGCATGGATTCACAACTTTTCTTCCACTTTTGTAAAGCTCACATGACAATGATGAGCTAATTCTTCTTAGTTGGGATTAGAGGTACTTGATTGAGCCTAAAATGTAATCCTTTGATCTTGTATAACATGATTCTAGCAATTTATTTGATATTGAAGTTATTCTTGCAATCCAATTCCTATCTTTGATTTAATTGTTATTGAAAAGTACCTTTGAATCTATGTCTAGAATATTCATCTATCAATACAACAATTCTAGACATAGGATTGATGTTTTGATAATCACACAAAGTATCGGAATGTAAAACTTTCGGATCGTTGAATAGATTGAGAAATCGTCGATTAAACGATACGATCGACAATTAGATTGTTCAATAGTTTGGGAAATCAACTATTGAAGAATACAATTGGTTTCAAGAGATTATTTGGACACGAATAATCTTGTTGAGCGATACGTGATAATATCGGTAAAACGCTAGAGTCATTATACGTGATTATTAGGTTATGTTTGACGCTTAATCAGGGAACCCTAATTCCAATGTTTCTTCGCCTTGTTACTCTCAACATTTACTTTTACGCTTTAGTTTATGTAGTTAAATAAACAAACAATCAATCTTTTAACTTAGAATGGTATTTCGTGTCGAACAGTCCATGATATCGCACTAGTCCCTGAGGAGACGATTTATAAATACTTATCTTGTTTGATGCAAAAATACTACATCATATATCACATCTTAATTTTCATCACATATTTTATTTTATTAAACAATAAAATAAACGTCACACCACAACATCACCTCATACGTCACAAACATCATTAAAATCATATAATATATAATAATATACTATATACTATAATAAAATAATTAAATAAATAAAGTGGGCGTTACATCGGTGCTTGAATTTCCCAAGCCATCCTGTAGAGAAGTTAAAATCTGAATCATCATGAGGGTACAAGAGTTTCATTGTATCTCTTGCCTTCTGCAAAATTAATTCTCCTGTGATATTCACACGTTCTTGATGCTGTAGAAACCACTCATAAACAACCTTCTCCATGTCAGGATATTTTGCTGGTTTGTGTCTTTTGATCTCCGCTCTTCCCTTTTCTATTTCAGTAGAGAGATAGTCATTTGACCGCTTAAGTGTGTTTGATATTGTTCCTTGACTAATTTTCAACTGAAATTTTCCCTCAAGCCATCTCTGCAAGTCTTTTTGTGTGCTTGCAGGATTATCTCTCTTGTACTCGCACAACTCCTTACGTATTTGATCTGACATAGTTGATTTTGCAACACCTTTTAGATGAGAAGCCATCTCGTGAGTGAGATATGGTTTGAATACTTTTAACACATTCATGTAATTTATATATGTCAAACTTGCTTAAGAATACATTGAACATTCCACTTGTTTACATTTACTGTAAACTTCAAAAGTCAAAAGTCATATTTCCAATGGATATGAATACAATATGTATTAATTTACATTGAGTCTCAAGATTTGCTGCAACGTAATTCTAAGAGACATAGACTAATTTGCCTTTTTGTTTGGTATGTACAGTATAATTACTTAAAAACTCTTTAAATTAATAATTATTAATTTATCGATAAATTAATAACTCTCTAAATTAATAAATTTCTCCGGTCCCGACATTATTAATTTATAGAGTTTATCCTGAGCTTCACATACCATTTTAGTGAGAGTCATTTGATGATAATCTTCTACAATCCAAGCCATTGAATCTTTCTTTCTCATTAAATCAATGGTGATGATTCCATTTGCTCACGGTAAACATCATAAACCCTCTTTATAATATTATTGTAAAACCCCATTTCCCAAACACAGAAGAAGGGTTTTTCAGAAACTGCCAACAACCGCATCTTCATTCATTCCTCAAACTCAACCACTAAGGCGGCACCATATATGCTTCAAATTCCAATTCCATATCTATGAATTTTGTTTCTCTTAACCCTTTTTCTTCTTCAATTTTCACTTTTTCTTCAACCAATTTTCATCTATGGTTAATTTAATGTTCACTACCACAGTTGAATCCTTACCCAATTCTCTTATCCATAGAAAAAAATTGAATTTTTTGAAAAAATCTCATTTGGGCATTTCATCAAACATGTGGCGGAATGTTTCCAAACAAGTCTGTAAAGGTTTGTTACGTCGGAATGTTAACTACCCACCTCTTGTTTTCTCTCAAAATTCGATTTTTTCTGGCAATAATGAGGTTTTGTGTAACTTTGGGAAGGAAATTGGAAGTGGGCGTGTTAGTAAATCGAGGTTTCAGTTAGTTGAGAATTTTGGTGGGTGTTGTTGTTCTACTATGCAGCAATTTGAGTCAAAGGGTTATTCTAGTGTTGCTGAGGCTGTTTCTTCTACTGATGTTGAGGATGAGAGGAATTTTCACAATTCGGGTTTTCAATTTGATGCTAAAAGATATTCTAGTGTTGCTGAGATGCTTTCTTCGACTGACGCGGAGGAAGTTGATCTTTCTGTGATTGATGATGAAATTAAAGAGTTGTTAGAGGAGATGGAGAGAGAAGATAAGAGGAAGATTGATGAATTTATGTTAAAAAACGAGGGGGTTTTGCATAAGGATGCGGAAAAAGCTGGTTCTGCCCCGGTTGATGACGAAATTAACGAGTTGTTGAGGGAGATGAAGAGAGAAGAGAGGAAGCAGAATACTGGGTTTAGGCGGCATGGTTTGGCAGAGGGGAAATACAAGGAGTTGAGAAAAAGACAAGTGAAGATTGAGACTGAACTTTGGCAAGAAGCTGCAAGGGAATATAAAGAGCTATTGATGGATATGTGTGAACAGAAGTTGGCACCTAATTTGCCTTACATGAAGTCATTGTTTCTTGGTTGGTTTGAGCCTCTAAAGGATGCAATTGAGAATGAGCAAGAGATGTTTCGAAACGGGAAGAAGAGGACAGCTTATGCGCCTTACTTTCTTCAGTTGCCATCCGATAAGATGGCTGTAATTACTATGCATAAGATGATGGCGTTGTTGATGGCAGGAAGTGAGAAAGGATTTGTTGGCACTGCTAGGGTTGTCCAGGCCGTGTGCAGTGTAGGTGATTCCATTGAGCAAGAGGTGAGACAGATTGCATTTCTTATGTTATTTCTTGTTTGTTTTGTTTGCACTTCAAGTGTTATTAAGAGCACAGATATGTTGATCAAAATAGTTCAAATTACTCAGTTTCATAATTATTTCGACCGAGAAACACCCTTAGAAAACTCACGAGTGTCTGTAGGAAGTTTAAGAGGTATTGAAGGAGAAGAGAGGTTAGTATTTCAAGTAGGCAAAGATCTACATAGTGATCTATAATGTTAAAATGTGTTTGGAGGTAGGAATGTTGGGTAATTCCTTACATGCTAGGTGTGACTATGGCTTTATTTGATTGGAGCCGAGGGTGGGAATTCCAAAATAGGGATGAGATGGGGACAAGGCTTTTGTGCGAATGAACCCGAAATGGGGAGTGCATAACCTGCTATTCAACCTGTTCCACATTTTTCCTCCCTCTCTGCAAACCACATTCACATTCGGACATGTGCAAGTGAGTATGCAGAATGTAGTTACAAGACTTGATTAGCTTGAAGATGTATCCTTTTTAACAACAAAATTTTCATCTTTTAAGTCCATTTATTCTGAACAGTAAACTTTCAAAGGAATAGCATTATATGTATACAGTATCCTAATCCATTGTTGCACTCTTGCTATGTGTGTAACCTTATATCCTGCTTATTGTTACACAATAGGTTAGAATACACAAGTTCTTGGAAAAGAGTAGTAAGAAAAAACATGATAAAGGCAAGAAAAATGAAGTAGTTGAGTCCACTAAAGTCATAAAGGATGAAGAGAAAGTGCGTAAAAAGGTCATTGATTTGATGAAAAAGCAGAAGCTTGCTGCAGTGAGAGGAATGTTGAAGGGCCTTGATACAAAACCCTGGGGACCAGTTATGAAGACAAAGGTGTGCATAGTCTCTTCTACACTCTCAAAATGTTTGTTTTTCTATTTTTTATTTTTTTTAAATAAGATGTATCCTCTTCTCCACTGCACAGGTAGGAAGCCGCTTGGTTGAACTTTTGATTCAAACGGCATATATTCAACCACCATCAGAATCAGAATCAGATCAGTCACAGGATGGTGGACCTGATATCCGTCCTGCATTTGTGCATTCATTTAGAACGATGAAAGAGGCAGCGTGAGCTTTGATCTTTGTCTCTCATGATTACAATTATATTTTTTTCAACAATATTTTTTATTATGAACTTTTTTTTATCTTTTTTTTATCTAAATAGGAAATCAGGCAGAAAATACGGTGTTATTGAATGTGACCCTCTAATTCTTAAAGGGCTTGACCGAACTGTAAGTATATTCTATTGCCTTCTGTTCTTTTAATCGAAATTCAAATTGAACTGTTCATCATTAGAGGTATATCATGCAACATTTTTAGCACAACTTTTTGTCAGGTTATTGAGCCCTTAGTTTGGAAAGGAGAGTTACATTATGTATTTCTCAAGCATTTCTAGAATTGTTATTTGTAACAGATATTTAGTTATTGAATTTAATCGAAGTTAGAAAAACTTTAAAATGTATTAATGGTGATGATGGACTAGAAGAATCATAGGATTTAGAAGATGAATATAGGAGACGTGGGAATAGGGTGAAGAAAGAAGATAAAAGAGTATGAGAAGAATAAAAGTTGGTATATAAGGGAGAATCTAGCTTGAGCATTTTCTTGCGAATTTCAATTTGTTCATTTTTCTAGATTCTTAATACATATCATTTCTATACCGGATAACTTAGTGCATTTACAATCCTTTTTTTTTTTTGAAAGACTATTAATTTGTTTACCAGGATACTACCTGAAATATAACCCTAAACAAGCTAACTCCCTATTTGTAAGATGGCCTAAACCTTTGATCCTAGAAATCTTTGTAGAGATGTGCAGTTTTTGGTGTGCTCATATATTCAAAGATAGACCTATATCTTCAAGCCCACAAATGTGGCCCTTGCTTAACCCATCAAAGTAGATATCTCCAGCGTTATGCTGTGGTTGTCATTGTCTCCAGTTTTTTTTTTTTTTTTTTTGACTGAAGGGTCTGTTTGTTCAGTGTTGTTAAATGGTGGTCATGGTGTCGCCATGGCATGGCGAATTTTTGACAACTTCCACAGGCAATTTGTGAAGGGATGCCTGCCATGGCGTGTTAATATAATGGATTTTCGGTTGTTCAACATAAATAAATAATGGATTTTCGGCCTTCAACCATATTCTGCCATCGGTCATCCACCTCAATGCGTTTGATTCACAATGAAGCATAATAACATAGGACAAAAACTTGGGTGACAACACTACTCTTTGTCAGGTATATTGTTTGGTGGACAATGGATGGCACAAGTGGAGTGATAAAGTGGTTTCTTGGAGTGATAAAGTGGTTTCGTGGAGGGGGACATGGTTGGAGAGATAGGGGGTTGTGGGTTCAGCTCTCCATACTAAGATTTCTAACAACTAATTTACTAACATTTGTCATTACAGAAATAAAATAAAATAGGGAGCACACATGTATAATAATGTAAAATTCTATTCAGCACCTTCTATAAGTGAGCAGTTTTAGAGCAGTTCACTTTAGAGAGTAAAGGGACAACTTCTGTCTCACGGTTCGTCGAGTAGCAAAATTTTGCGTTTTTGTGTTGTTCTTCGTTCCATGTTTTGTGTTGTTCTATGATAATTTTTTTAATCAAACATGAAGGAATTACCTCATTGTTATTTAGTCTCGTTAATTTGTAAATCAAACGGACCTGAACAGTTTATTGCGCTCAAGGGTTATTACCTTATCTTGTTGGGCATTAAAAGCACCATTATATGTTTTGTTTCTTTCAATTTCAATCATATATGATTGCATTGCGTCCTGCATTGATTTTATATTTATGTTATAAGTCATATCTCCTACTTTTGGGTTATACAAATTATTGATTTCTTTTATTCTTTTTTAATAGGCAAAAAGTATGGTCATTCCTTACATGCCTATGGTTGTTCCACCAGTCAACTGGACAGGGTATGATAACTTAACACTTTCAACTGCTATGTTGCTAACCTTCTGCTAATCATTTTTATGATTACGAATGAATTGAAACTTTTATTTAACCTTTATGTTATACATTAGGGCTAGGTGGTTTCATGTGAAAAAAATCAGAACATTACACAGCTATGTGTTTGGTTTGGATTTAGATGAATGAACTCATCTTTAAGGAATCTTCTTGCCAATAGTTTAGTGTTATAAAACTGGACCGGTCATCCATGTCATCAGATCATCCATGCTATTTATTGGCGCTGACACCACAAAACTGACTTTGAATCAGTTTGAACCGGTGCAACTCCGCAACCCGATTCACCGATGAACTCAGCGACTGCTCACAGAGGCAGTCACCGGTAGAGATTAAAGAATAAATCAGTAAAAAACTGTGAACAGTTAAACAATAGACAGAAACAAGAGGAAGGAGAAACAAGAAAAAGGAAAGAAGATAAAAAGCGAAGAAAAAGAAATGAAGATGCATTTAAGCTTATGAATATCTGGGCTTGGGCTTAACCCAACAATATACAACTGTAATGAAACAATGTCCAAATTGTTAAAAACAATGCTAAAAAATGGTTTTTGTATGCTGTATATATATAAATTAGTAAAAAATAGTGCATGCAGTTCAACTAGTGAACCATGGGGTCGATCAATAATCTACTGACTTAATAGCCTAATCGAGTCGATGATCGGTCACTGTTTAATGACATAACCCTAGATATGCTATGGGATACTGTTAGGAACCTTTCTTATGATATATGAAAAGAATTCCCAATACTGGTTCAAATGGAACAAAGAAGAGAATGTTTCTAACTAGAATAAATATTGATCAACAAAATTGAGAAAAGAAAAGTTCTTAATATCTTTCTGTTAATATCAGTTAAACGACATAATATAGATTGAAAGAGAAGATACAAAAGGTTTACAACGAAGAGAAGACGATAACCTTGCACTCAAAGCTACCCCAAATGAGCACTCTCCTTTCACACTAGAGCATTCTCTAGTCACTAGATTTTATTATTCAAAGCTATCTTTCCCTCTACCAATTGAGGGCTATTTAAAGACTTTCTAAGAATAATGAAAATAACAACTCTTAACAACCACCTAACAAACTTATCTACTTACTAGCTAACTCTTAACTACACTAATGAACCAAAGTTATATAGCCTAACAGATACAATTTTGTTCTTAGCTTCTTTGTTTTGTGGTATTGCTTCATCTGTGGTTTCAAGTGTGTTTTTATCTCTGATCAGCACTGCCATTAGACTGTCTTGCTTTTTCTAGCCCATCATACCTGTGTTTCTTCTACAGTTAGTTTCTTCTACCTAACTGTAGTCTTACCAAGTAAACTACTGCCTTTTGCAATTGGATTCAAAATATGAAAAGGATTTTCTTCATACACTATCAACAATCAATTATACAATTCAATGTTTACAAAATGCATATGTATATTACTGTTTTACTTCTTTTGGATGAATGGCTAACGCGGCGTTCTCAATTTTCCCTATGACACACTTTTGCAGTTTTGACAAAGGCGGATACTTATTCTTACCCTCCTATGTCATGCGTACTCATGGAGTCAAGCAACAACGAGAGGCTGTTAAGAAAGTCCCTAGAAAGCAATTGGAGCTTGTATTTGAGGTTTGAATTTATTATGGTTGTCATGCATTTTGGGCCGTGTTATATTATATTATATTATATTATATTCTTTTCACATGTTTTTGTCTAAATAGTGATTTTTTATAACGCGTGTACATCTAAAACTCTTGATTAGGCTCTGAATACTCTTGGGAATACAAAATGGAGGGTAAATAACAAGGTGCTCAGTGTTGTGGATAGGATATGGGCTGGTGGAGGCCGACTTGCTGGTTTGGTGGACCGCAATGATGTAAGCTCAACTATACAATTGCCTTTTTCTTCTTTTGTTTTTATTGATATTTTATTGTTGTTTGTTAGCTTATTTACTTGTTTATGTGTAAATATTCAAGATTTAGGAATAATTAATTTTGCATTTTGTGTTTCAAGAAACTTATGGTTGATTGGTTTGAAATGGTGCTCAATTTTCTATTGTAGGTTGAAATTCCTGAGGAGCTAGAAACTGATGATGAAGCAGAGAAAAAGAAATGGAAATGGAAGGTCAAATCTGTGAAGAAAGAGAACAGGGAGAGATATTCACTACGTTGTGACACAGAACTTAAACTTGCTGTATGCTTTCTGGATATTCATGTGTATTGTCTTGTAGTCAGTATTTTTTGTCGAGTTCTCACTCATTGATATCTATGGTTGCAGGTAGCACGTAAAATGAAGGATGAAGAGTGTTTTTACTACCCACATAACCTTGATTTTCGGGGCCGTGCATATCCCATGCATCCACACTTAAATCATCTTGGTTCAGATGTATGCCGAGGGATATTGGAATTTGCAGATGGACGTCCTCTTGGAAAATCTGGTTTGCACTGGCTGAAGATACACTTGGCAAATCTATATGGTGGTGGTGTTGATAAACTATCAAATGAAGGTCGCATGACTTTCGTTGAAAATCATCTTGATGAGATATTTGATTCTGCTGAACAACCTATGGAAGGGAGACGGTGGTGGTTGAATGCAGAAGATCCATTCCAGTTCTTAGCTGCATGCATGACTCTAACTGAAGCTTTAAAAATTTCTACACCAGAGTCATTTATATCACATATTCCAGTACATCAGGTATTTTCACGTCGTGAATGAACTTTGACGTATCAAAATATGCTAATGTGTTCATAATTTTGCTTGGATTAATTTTGTTTTTGAGGTTATGAATTGAGGTGAAACTACTAATGGATTGCTTCTGCTGAAACAGACACCACACACACACACGCGCGCACACACACACACACACAGAGATATAATATACACTGTCACCAGGCCCTCAATATTGAGAGCCTCATGCTCTTGGCTATCCTTATCTTTCTCCTGTTTATAATATATCATTACATAAGTCTCAGTGTTACGATGGCATTTTTCTTCACGGGTCACACACTTAATGCTTTGTGTAAAAGTGACCAGTGTAATCTATTCCTACTGATTCTTTGTTGTCTGTTGTAAAAAACCAATATCATTGTCAAGTTCATGTTATCATCATGTTTATTAACTAATCACTATTTGTACTTCTATAATTTTTTGTCATAGGATGGCTCTTGCAACGGCTTACAACATTATGCTGCTTTAGGAAGAGACAAGGTAAATGGCTTTATCAATTAGATTTCCATGTTTCCTTTTCCATTTTTTGAGTTTCAAGTTATTTAATTTAGTCCTAGGTATTAGAGATCAAGTTAGGGGATGAATACCACTTCTGAATCTAGCTGTCTTTAAGGCCCTGTTGGGAATGAGGTGATTTTTGGTTTTATGTTTTGAAATTTTCAAAATCTAAGCTTCTGTTCTGGCTTCACAAAATATTAAAATATTTACACACAAAAATAATCAATTCTGAAAAAATAATGAAAAATATTACTTTTGACATTACAAACTTGCAAATGACATTGTGAGCCTCCATGGAGCAACAATTGAACAAATTACCTTGTCAATACTTATAGTTTCCCAGACCTGCAAATATCACTACCTCCATTGACACCCACAACATTAAAAAAGATATAAGTGGTGGTTGTTGGAGAAGGCAGCAGGCGGCTGTTAGAGCGGTGATCGGTGGTGGGCGCAGCAGTGGAGTTTGATGGCAGTGGTAGAAGGCGGCCAGAGATAGCCGCAAAACTCAGAGAGGTGGTAGTCATAGTGTGATCGGCAATAACCGAAGTGGTGCCTGTCGGTGATCTAAGTGCTTGATGCAATGGTGCCATCAGTGGTATTGGCCGGAGTGGTGCAGCCACCGGTGGTGACGTGTTAGCATTAAATTAAACTTATTTTTGTGGTTCAGATTTTAAGTGATAACTATTTCAAAATTACGGAAAAAATCAATTTAACCTCATTTTGTCGAACAAATTTTGTTTTCAAATTTAACTTTTCAAATAAAAATCAGAAACCTAGACAACTACGAATGGACCTTCAGATTTTGATGGTTGTGGAAAATGATTTTGGTTTGAGTAATCACATTACAATATTCATGTGCTTTTTCCCAGCATCTTAAGCTTTTGGACACGGTCCCAGACTGGTCCTGTCAAATGTAGATCAATGGCTGAAAAATGCACTTCTGTTGTCATCTATCGATTTGTTAGTGTAAATATTTGAGTATCTTGTTTTTTGTGAGAATTCTTAATATTTTAAAAATAAATGCTTTCTGTGTTCACTTGGTATCTTCATCTCCTATGATGTTTCTGGTCCCTGTCTTATATAACCTTCTATTCTATTTTCCATTTTTGAACAAAACTATATGGCTGATGGGAGATTTCTATTTATTAGTGTTATTTATTTGTTTCATTCAGTTAGGGGCTGCTGCTGTCAATCTAGTTGCAGGAGAGAAGCCAGCTGATGTTTACTCGGGTATAGCAGCTAGGTGAGTATTTGTGTATATTGTTACATATATTATACATAGTTTACAGTTAAGAAATAATGAGCTTTTATGGTTTATTGATTCTGATAATATGTTATGAAGAGAGAAAATGGTAAGAGTGTGATAAGAGAGAAAGAACTCAGAAATAGGGTAGATTGTTTGTGTTTCGAAATAAGGAAGGGGAAATAAATAGGGAAGAGAAAAATCGCATAATTTTTAACGGACAAAATTATCCTCATTAATATCCACGGGACAAACAATCCCTTTCTAGGTTCTTTGTTCCCATCTTTGGAGAGAAGACGAAAATGTGTGTATCCCACAGATTTTTTTTTCCTGACATATTTCTCTTCTGGATCAATCAATTGAGATTCCTTGTCTCTCGCCAACACCTCTCACCCTTTTCTCTCTTCCCTATTTCTGCTCAACCAATCACACTTGGTGTTTTGTATATTGTCATAATTTACATCTCTCTTAGCATAGTTAACAGTCTCTTGTCCAAATTTGTTCCCCTTATATCTAATATGATGATTTGGTTTTTTATTTCTTGCCTAGCTTTATTTTGGAATATTCTATAGACCTTGATGTATGTAAAAGGATTAAGCTTTTAAACATAATTTATAATTAAGACACATTTGTCTAAGATGTTTGATCAATATGTTGATTTTTCTTTAGATCACCTTGTAGATGCTTCTAAGTTCTTGTATTGTTTTAGAGTGCATTAGTTATTTACAATGAAGAGGATAATTTTGCATACAAGGAGCACTCTCCTTTCACACTAGATAATTCTCTAGTCACAAAATTTAATCATATCCAAATTTATAAACTATATCCAAATTTCTGTTCAAATATAAATGATTTTTAAGGTGTTCAAATATATACATGATATTAACAACGATTTGTGTTCTAACATACACTTGGAAAATTGTGGTTAATGACATTCAAAATTGTGGTTAATTGTGTTTAGTTGATGGTTTAATGAGTTGCGACACCTTGTTAGCTATTCAAAATCCTTATCTATCCAAATTTGTGTTGAAATATAGATGATTTTTAAGGTGTTCAAATATACACTTGATATTCAGTAACAATGATGTGTTCCAATACACACTTGAAAAATTGTGGTTAAATGACATACAAAACCGTGGTTATTGTGTTTAATCGATGGTTTAATGAGTTGCAACGACACCTTGTTATATTCATTAACCATCTAGTGAGCGTAATTAACCACATATTTAAACTGCATTAATCATCTAATTTATGTAAAAAATTGTTGTCAATTTTGCGTCAAAATGATAATTTGTTGTCAACTTTGTGTCAAAATAACACAACTCTTGAACTACTGGTTGCTTTTAGTGGTTATAGACAGCATGAAGACTTTCTTGCATTAGGTTGTGAATTTTACGTCTGTTGAAAGATAAATAAATGGAAGCAGCGTTTGGCCACTTAGTTCATTTGTTGCTATGGAGGAAATTTTATTGTACTCGTATGTATTTGTTTTACTTTCCACTATAATTCGTTTTATCAAAAAGTTAAGGCGGTTTATGGAGCGATTGTTTTTCCTGATCTTTGGTTTATTTATTTGCAGTCATTCTAACATTCAATAGCTCTTCTTTTTGTTTCTTTTCTTCCTGATCTTTTTTGACTTGAATTGTAAGGGATATCTTCCATAAAACACCTCATCATAATAAAACAATTTTTTGCAGGGTATTAGAAATCATGAAAATCGATGCTCAGAAAGATCCGGAAATTTTTCCTGAAGCTCATCCTGCAAAGATTTTGGTTAATCAGGTTATCATAAACCCAAATGAAAATAATTTATTCCCTGATCAATTCTTGTTGATGCTTGTTTTTTTTCGTATTCATTCCTCATCTCAAAACTGACTTTGAGCTGATTGAACTTTGTCTAGGTGGATAGAAAATTGGTTAAGCAGACGGTGATGACATCAGTTTACGGTGTCACATACATTGGAGCACGGGAACAGATAAAGAGAAGGTTGAAAGAAAGAGATGCTATTGCAGATGATTCAGCGCTCTTTGGTGCTGCTTGTTATGCTGCAAAGGTTAGAGGGTTAAAATGGTGGTGTTTTAAATATACCTTCTCCTTGTTAAGCATGTAACATTTGTATCATCTTTATTTCCTTTTCAGGTGACCTTAACCGCCTTACAGGAGATGTTTGAAGGTGCACGAAGTATCATGAACTGGCTTGGTGACTGTGCAAAAGTATGTTACATTACTCCTTTTACTGACACGTCTACAATGAACAGTGCATATTGTCACACTATAAATGGAAATGAAAAATATAAAATGCTAATCTCTCGAGGGAGGGGGCTTTGTTTAATTGTGTTATAATATGATTATGACCAAGACAATTGGAACAGGTGATTGCATCTGAAAATGAACCAGTGTGTTGGACCACTCCTCTTGGACTTCCTGTGGTGCAACCTTACCGTTATCAAGGAAGGCATATTGTGAGTGCAGCATAATTTTCCTGGAACTACATCACCAGTACACCTTTCAAGTTCTCATGATTTCTAGGCTGTCCATAGGTTATTAAGCTGTTATGATAATGTGTTGCAGGTCAAAACTTCACTTCAGATGTTAACATTGAAACGAGAAACCGACAAGGTAATTTATAACAATATTTATCGACTTGTTTGAGGGTAATAAAGGAAGACTTAAGAGGATATTTATAGAAAATAATTACTGCATAAGGTTACTATTGAATTAAAAACATAAAATTTCATGCTTGGGGATTTATGATTCCGTTGGGCTTCACATACTCACGCACAGAATCTGAGCTGCCTATGGTCATCTCATATCATGCATGATCTTTTTCTCTGATTATCTTGAATGATAGGCTTTTGCAGACCAAACATTTCGATAGAGTTTTAGTTTATTATTATGAATAGGCCAAATACCTTCATGTGTCCTTTAAGTTTCAGGTTTGTTTCAGATAGGTCCTTTAAGTTTCCAAGGTTTCAGATAAGTCCTTTATGTTTCGAGTTTGTTTCGGATAGGTCCTTTCTGTCAACCTCCGTTAAGCCTAAGTTGTTCTGTCTGTTAAGTCAAAGCTGATATGTCCGTTAAGAGTGGGTGAAGTGGTTCTCTCTGACATTTGACATCAATTTTTCCCCAACCAGATCAGCTTTAGCTTAACAGACAGATCAACTTTGGCTTAACGGAGGTCGACCAAAATGACCTACCCGAAACAAACTCGAAACTTAAAGAACCTATCTGAAACCTTATAAACTTAAAGGACCTATCCGAAACAAACTCGAAACTTAAAGGATCTATCTGAAACAAACATGAAACTTAAAGGACTCGGGAAAGTATTTGGCCTTATGAATATTTACTCTGTTTATTTCATATATTCATATGAATGGTTTGCAAACAGTTATATCATAGTTAATTTTGGAGAAAATTTCGGTATTTTGATTTGTTTTTCATTTTCCAGATCTAAATTTAAAATTTTATTATCAAATATTGCAGATCATGGTCAAGCGGCAGAGAACCGCATTTCCGCCAAATTTTGTTCACTCACTTGATGGTTCTCATATGATGATGACTGCGATTGCCTGCAAAAAGGCAGGCTTGAGTTTTGCAGGTATTTCCTTGGTTTTGGTATTAAACCCTATTATGCCATGGTGGATACCCCGCCACTAAAATTTACGACTAAGGGTTATGGGATCCCCAATAAGAGGGGAGGGTGCCCCCTGACTGGGATCTATGCAAATGTCCCGGCTAAGTGTGCTAAGCTCATGGTTCCATTCATTTGATCTATTATAACTGCAATGCTGATGATGATTAATAATTGATTTATATACTTGTAGGGGTCCATGATTCATATTGGACGCACGCATGTGATGTTGATAATATGAACAGAATACTAAGAGAGAAGTTTGTAGAACTCTACGAGACTCCAGTTCTTGAAAACGTATGTGGTTTAAATGCTCATTTTTTACATCCAATGCTATCTTGTTCCTAAGTATAGTTTACTTGAGGTGAAATTAATTCCGTAAGTGTAAAATTTGTCTGTAATTAACAGCAGATTGTTCTATTGGATTTCATTTCTTCCTTCTGCATTGCTCAAAAAGAGAAGATTTAACTGCACTTCCCGAACACATTTTGAATTAGACAAAAATAAACAAGTCTAATTCAGTGGTGGGGAAAATGTTTGAAATTATGAAAACTGCAGAACTATATTTCCAAGTTAAAAATAGGGGACTAAAGTTGTGAATCAGTAAAAATAGAGATAAAAAAGGGACTAAAGTTGTGAATCCGTAAAAATAGAGAGATCAAAAGTACATTTATGCCAAAAGAAAAAGAAGTGAAAACCATGCTGTTGTATTATGTAACAAGATTCAGTTATTATTGCTTAATAATGCGTCTTAATTAATTTAAATTTATTTTGAATTTGAATTTTGTACTTTATTCTGTTTTTAATTTTTTTACATTGTTTAACTTGTGAACAGTTATTGGAGAGCTTTCAAGAGTCATTCCCATCTTTGGAATTTCCACCCTTACCTGAACGTGGAGACTTAGATTTGAAGGAAGTTTTAGAGTCACCATATTTCTTCAATTGATACTGATCTACTGTCTTCTCTAAGCTTGGATTGGATTCAGTCTTTTAGACTTTGCTGACAATAGTTGTCTGTGTGAGCTCGGCGCAAGGACGATATAACTGCCGAAAGGTCTCAATCTAGAGGCTATTTCGGTGTCTGTATATATCTTCAAGGGCATGCAGGGTTTTAAGGAGGGCTTTAAGCGATGACATTATCTTCGTCCTACTTTTTGATCCGTGCGAGATAGAAAGCTATTTATGCTGGTGTGTGCAATAATCAAGATTCAGGAATGAGTTAAAGTTTGCATTTTCGGTCACTGCAGCAAGAAAAATATATTTCATTTATTTATTTTTAAAAGAATCTTGAGAATTTTTCACTTTTCACAATTTGAGTAGCGAATTTGTGATCAAACTCTACTCCTGAGTCACCATGCAAATTATGCCATGGATAGCTGCAGAGAATTCTACACTAGTACAACTTTTTCTCTTGTTGTAAATATAGGATATGTTTGAATCAGTGTAGCCACATGAATTATAGTAAATAATTATAGAAAAATGTGTGATGCGTATGCATTTTTCATTTATTGCATGTTTTTTTAGAGTAAATAAATAATAATCCATTGATAAAAACACACGATGTTACATAAAAAGTCATCAAAGATAAAAGAGATGAATTAGTGTAACCAATGGTTTTTTATGAGTGTTAACGTGAAACCAAACACAACATTAAAGTCACTTGTCTTTTACACTATCAATGTTTAAGCAACATCAACCTTAAGCCATTCAACTATGCTGCTACTATAGCAAAAGCTTAGATCTTACTATACGTTCTTAATTTTCATTTTACTATAAGTCCATTTCCTTTTAATAAATTTGTATACGAAATATATGTATAGTTAATTCAAAATTTAAAGGTCAGGATGGTATTGTCGCTAAGTATGTGATGGAATACAACATTATCCAAGATGGTAATTAAGTGTCATTCCCAACCTTATAACTAACAAAAATATTACCCTCTTCATTAATATTAAAGTTCTCAAGGTAATTCCATGTCAAAAAAAAAAATAGTTCTCAAGGTAATCAAATTATGGGTCCCTCAACCCTGAAATAAAATTGGATAACATCCTACTATTTGTCAACCCAAACTACAATTTGTAAACCCCCAAGATTCCTCCAATGCATGGTACAAGTGCATCATGTAACACAACTTTGGTTTCAATGAATAAAATTGTGCCACTAAATTCTTTTGCAATTGAATGCCTTGATGAAGCACCATGGTCTTCACCAAATCCAAAAGTATGTGCACGAATTGCAAATCCTGATATACCAAAAGCTTGAATTTGTTTGCAAGTCTATGATTCTCAACCCCATCAGACTGAGCTTGTCTTCAAGATCATAGGCTTTGGCAACTAGTTTTGGTGACATTCCCATGTAGAACAAGGCTACCTTCACACACTCAATGTGAAAAACAACCACCCCGACTTGTGAATGTAGTTGTTTACTCTTATTATTGGTCAATGATAGAACAAACATGATAATAACCGTGTGAACATTGTTACTCATAGGGTGCACATAAAAGTTGGCTACCAAAACACACCATAAGTTCCCTCGGAAGCTAAGTATGTAACATATGCAACATTCAAAGATCGAAAAAAAATCATAATTTTTTTCATTTGATAATGTATTGTTGTTGCTGCTATTATTATTTATAATAAGTGATTGTTATTTTTACTATTAGGTAGTTTTTTTTTCCTTTTTTCTATTGAATATATATTATTTGGTATATAGTCATTATACTTTTGCCAATTAGAATACAATAATTGTTCTTATGAAATAACTAGTTCTTTATATATATATATATATATATATATATATATATATATATATATTAAGGATCAAATGGAGGATTCACAACAAGAAAGTAACAAAGGAAATGGTAAATACAAAGATAATTATGTATCTTGGATCGTGAAGGAAACTATTGAGTTGTTGCACCTCTTGGTGGATGATATAAATAGAGGGTTCCATAAAGCCAATGAGCAACTTAGCCAACAAAATATAGAATGGATTATACTTCCTCGACTCAATGCTAAAATTAAATTCCCTAAAACATATATTTATTGCTTGAGCCGAATGAAGTGGTTTAGAAACCAATATAACAAGATGTCAACACTTATGTACAACAACTCTAGCTTTGGATGTGACATAATTGCAAAGACCGTGACAAAGTATGGACGATTAGTTAAAAGGTGAACTAAGTTCATAATCTTTTAAATATATTAATAGTTACAATTTTAGTACATTATACATTTTTTAGTATATTAACAAATATTTATTTTTTGTCCCAACAAAGTCACAACAAACCTCGAGACAGACTATGATTTTAATTATGAGGAGTTGAATATTGTTGTTGGAGGTGAAATTTCTAGCGGAAATAGTTCGAGACAGACTATGATTTTGATTATGAGGAGTTGAATATTGTTGTTGGAGGTGAAATTTCTAGCGGAAATAGTTATACAACAGTATACCGATGCAAACACTTTTGAGAAAGAAAGTGAAAGTTTTGGGATTGAAGGATTTCACCTCGATCTACTTCTACAAAACTATTTCTGCTAGAGATTCACCTCCAACAACAATCTTCAACTCCTCGTAATCAATCTTACATTTTTTCTCGACGTTTGTTTTGGCTTGGACGGGGACTAAAAAAATTATTGTTAGCGTACTAAAAATATTATATTTTACTAAAATTGTAACTATTAATATGTTTAAAAGAATATGAACTTAGCTAATCGTTCCATACTTGGTCACTAGTTGTGAAAGTCTCTTTGCAATTGAGCTTCATCCAAAACCAAAATTGTTGCGCATAAGTGTTTACATCTTGTTGTATTGGTTTATAAACTACTTCATCTGACTCAAGTATTGACTTTAAGTCCTAGGAAATTTAGTTTTGGCATTGAGTCGAGGAAGTATAATTCGTTCTACATTCTGTTTGATAAGTAACACATTGACATTACACCACCCCCTATATATAGCATCGACTAAGAGATGAAACAACTCTACAGTTTCATCCATGATCCAAGTTACACAAATATCTTTGTCCCTACCCTCTCTATTATTTTCTTGTTGCAAATCCCTGTTTAATCGCACATACATACATACATACATACATATATATATATATATAAGGAACTAGTTATTTCACAGGAATAATTATTGTTTCTTAATCGGCAAAAGTATAGTGACTATATACCTAATAATATATATTCAATCGAAAAAAACAACAACAATACAATACAATGAAAAGAAAATAGTGAATCAATATAAGCAAACAAATTAATGAATTGACTATCAACGACAAAAAATATAACAATAAATCATACGATAACAATGATTTTTTTAGGGGACAATAACAATAACAATGAATTGTTGTGGAAAAAAAAAACATCACAGTGAATGAGATTAAATGTTTTTTTAACGATGAATCGGTGTAATAAAAAAATTAGATGCATTTTTTTTAGGTGTTTTTTTATAGTTCTAAACAAAGTAAACATTTTTTTATAACAAAATTTGATAAAAATATAATACAGATCTAAGATCATGAAAAGTTTATTTAATTAAAAATTATACGAAAAACATCTAAAAAAATCCATCTAAATTTTTACTATACAAAAACTAAGCAAGTTGAAGAAGCAATGAAAAAGAAGTGACATGATCACGTATACATAATTAATAAGCAATTCCACAGAAAAAGAAGAAAAATAACCTGACATGGAAGTGACGGCAGAAAAGGGTTTGAGAGAATGACAAACTTGAGGGTTTGTGTGATGAGTAAAATAAAATTCACAAAATCTCATTCAACAATCCATCTAAATATGTAGATTTACCAAAAAAAATAATTAAATAAGGGGACCACAACATATATTTTGTAAGTTATGAAAAATCTCAATTAAATATAAAATATAATTTAAAATCCCTTAAAATCTCAATTCAATACACACCTCTAATTAGTCCTCAGCATCACAAAAAACTATGCCTACTGAGTTATTATCATAATCTAATGCTTCAAAAGGTCATGTCAGTGCACAATATGTGCAACTCCAACCATTGACGTACCCAAAATCCTAAGTAGCATTTCAAATGCCTAGATATTTATTTTTTTCATAGTTATTTTTTTTTTCCGTAGCTATTTAATAGTACATTTTATTTAATACATCTAAAATGATTGCATGTTGAATGTCGCTCAATTGCATGAGATGCCCAATGCTTCTCTGAAACAGAAACTACTGAACACCTTTTCATGAGATGCCCAATGGTAGAACAACTTTGGTTTATTTCAGCTCTTGGCATTCATATTCCACAACATGTGAGGCTAGCACAGTGGCTTCAACAATGGATCACAAACTCGGATAAGGTGGCTAGTCATCTATTCAGTATCACACTGTGGTTGATTTGGAAGGGTCGGAACCAATTGATTTTCAATAAAACATCTTTCTGTCCTGTATCTATTGCGTATGAAATATCCAATTTTTCTGCAGAATTATTTATTGCTAATCCATTGAAGATGAAGTCTGTTAGAGTTTCAGAACTAGAAAGTTGGGAGCAACTGAATGTTGGCACAGCAAAGATCAATGTAGATGCAGGATGCTTTCAAAATGGCACAACTGGCTGGGGCTATTTAGCCCGGGATCACACTGGCATGGTAAGTTTTGCTGCCACTCACCTTGAAAAAATCTCAATTTCTCCTTTGTTGGCTGAAGCAATGGCCTTGAGATGGTGTCTGCAATGGGTCACTGGTACTGATTTGGAAACACCAATTATTATAGAGTGACTCTGAATCTGTTGTTAATTGCATCAAAGGAAACCTCTTTTTAGTAGAGATAGATCAGATTGTAATTTTATGCATTCTAGTAGAATTAATGTTAGTGTTGCATTTATTAAGAGATGTAAAAACTCTGTTGCACATGCTTTAGTTGGGGTTGCTAGAGACCTTGGCTCTAAGTCATGGGTGGGAACTGTCCCCCAGGCTATCGCTGCTATCATTTGTAAGGATTCACCTCTTATTTAATGAATAGCTTCCACTTAAAAAAAAATAAAAATGTCGCTCAATTGCCTGTTAGTCAAATTGGGAATCAAAACGTAAACTCGTGGGTGTGATTTGACGTTTTTTTTGTTTTACTTAACTATGTCGTTTTATATGTATGACCTGAGTTCC
Organism: Medicago arabica; assembly: GCA_946800305.1. NCBI lineage: Eukaryota > Viridiplantae > Streptophyta > Magnoliopsida > Fabales > Fabaceae > Medicago > Medicago arabica. The sequence continues at coordinate 6,880,729 of OX326969.1, forward strand.
AATTCAGGGTCTTATTTCGAGTTTGACTACCTTGCTCAATTGGAGCACTACCACAGTTCAGGATTGTTCATGAAATAAAATAACTCAAATTTCCTTTGTGTGCACATAATTTTACTCTGCTCAGGATGAAAATAACAAAAATTTGTTAGGTTTCTTAGTACTTAAGCAAGCCTATAGGGGGAAAATGTTTCTCATGCTTAAATAGTTTCCAAAGGACTGAAGAAAAGCAAACTGTACATTGGTATGTCTATGCTTTTTGGGCTAATCTTGGGTGGTCATAGGCCACTTCATTCAGAGCTGGTTATAGAAATAAAAGCATCTCGCTGGTCACAACTCGCTACTCGGATCATGTGGCTGTACACGAGGGAGGGCATGTCATCATGAATAAATGAAGTTGATGGCAGACCTTCCACCTTCTTCCACCCTGCTCTGCTTCTGTTATACTACTTACAGTAGTCTTTTCACGAACAAACTTCATACTTTCAGTTCAGCAGGTTCAGCATGATCCTTCATTGATACATTCTTAGGTGAATATGCAGCCTGAAATCCTTTCTTCCATTGAACAATGATTTACCTCGTCGTACATCAGTAGCCATATTTATCATTTAAGGAAGTTCGTCCATCGCCCGATTGTCCTGCACATAACAAAGATTTATACGATCATTCAATAAATGAAAATTCAATCATGTGGTCAGGATATTAACATAATTGTGCTTACCTTTAGGAGGAACCCATGTTGCATTATCTGTCTCATCACTTAAAAACGATGGTTTTTCAGGCCCAAGCACTCTTTTAGGCCTTTTCTCTAGGCTTTCATCTCTTCCATCATCATCAGAAGCAGCATATAGTCCCCTTTGGTACTTCAATAATAGTGCCACAGCATCCTCGGCTGTTTGTTCGCCTGAGGTGGAAGATGTCGATTGCTGAGAGGCATCATCACTACCTGTTCCAGTTGTCTCAACTTGCTTCCGTTTTCTTAAAATTAGACCGGGAGCAGCAGACTCGATTCTAGATTCCAATGAAGTGCTTGCATCATCACCACCGCCCAAAATTTTGTTCCTGTCCTTATAGTCAACAAACTGATCGGATTCGTCCATCTCATGCGGATGAAGAAAGGTCATCAGCTGTTGCTTATCATCTGCAACCCTGTCCTCTACAGCTCCAAGCCACTGGGGTTTTGGGACAACAAATGCAGCATTCTCAGTCTCCGGCCCGTCATGGCCAGGTTGTGACTTTTCCAAATCTACAGTTGCAGTTGCAGGTTTCTCTTCTTTAACAGAACCATCTGCAGCATCACTAATTTTCTTAGGTTCCACTTGTGGTTTATTGTCATCTGCCTTGACACAAGCATCACTAATTTTCTGGGTTTCCGCATGTGATTTTTTGTCATCTGCCTTCACACAAGGCTCACTGCTTTTCTGCGTTTCTGCAGGGGGTTTCTTCTTGATATTAGAGGCAACCTCTTCTGTTTTTTCTGGTTTAGGCTCCAGTGCTTTCAACTCTCTTTTCTTTGCAGCTTCTCCCGTTGGGTCGGCAATCTTCAACAGGTAGGATACCCTATCTAGCTCAGATTGAAGAGTTGCTAATTCGTTCTCAAGCTGCGCACTTTTATCATACACTGACAAAAAAGAAGAAATCAGCAAGGAAAAGAAAAGCAGTAATCATATACCCATCTTCATCTCAAGATCCACAATTACACAAAAGAAATAAAAAATGTTGTGAAATAAAACAGTCATTTAACAGTATTATTGTTACATGCACGGTTGTCAAAATCAAAATCCCACCTAAATCAGGATATGAGTGAAAGACCATAAAACATATTTTAGAAACCAGATTGTAGGATTAGAAAAAGGTATAGCTATCTTTTTAATCTCTAAAAATATATCACTTATTCACTTCAATCCTTGTAAAATAATTGTTTGCTTTAGGATGCAAATACACCACTTTTTGTTTTTAATCCTTGTTTTTTTGTTTTAGTCTCTGTAATATTTATTTCTGTGGATCATTAGATTTTAGCCTCTAAAATATGGACTATATATATATATATGGACTGAAATCACTATGACACACAAACTGCAGACAGTCAAGTATCAATTCCAACAAGAATAAATTTTATAGGGACTAAACAAAACAAGAACTAAAAGCAAAAGGTGGAATATTCGTAAGGAAAAAAACAAACAAAATTTTGTACATGGATTTGAGTATTTATTTTGCAGTTGTTGCCTATGTATATTTTATTTAGTATGATTATTAAAAATATTTACAGGAAGAGAACAGACAGAAAAATCAAATATGTAGTAGAAGGCTAGTGTGTAACAAGTGAAGTTCAGAACAAGCAGTAGAAAGCTAATAATATTTTGGAAGATGAAGGAAAAACTTCACTGGATCATGTGATGATCCTACAAGTATAATCGCAATTTTAAAAACATGGCTACATGTAAAAACAATCATAAGTTCATAACGTACATTGTTGCAAGAACATGACTATAGACAAGCAAAATCTCATTTGATTGTCAAACCAACCAAAACAAAAATTTCTAAATACACTAAAGCACTGTAAAGCTTAATATATGAAGTTTAGAGAACAATCACCTAGTTGAGATGAAAGTCCAGACATGTAAGCATCCAGTGAATCACCAACGTCATCTTGTGTGGTACTCTCTGTCTCTGACAACACTTTGTTCTTCTCAGTCATAAGCAACGCTTTCTTGTCACTCATTTCCGTCATGATGGTATCTCTCTTTTCAAGAAGAGTATCCGCAGTCTCGATTGACTGGCTGTCACCGGGCTTCTTTTGAGGTTTTTTCTTTGTACGGTCATAAAACTCATCATCATCATCGCTGAAAAATGCATATAATTATCAAAGTGCCATTTATATTTAGTACATCGTTGCAAGTATTGTATAAGAAAAACCAAGCAAGCATGTCAAACATTGACCAAAAGGAACACAGAATTGCAAAAAAAAAAATACAAGCATGAGATTCTTCCGAAGAGGTTTCAAGTTCCATTGATGATATGATAGTATACCTGATATAATCTTCTTCATCTTCCACTGCACCTTTCTTCTTTCCATGAGATGGCTTTCCCGTTCGTGCACCTAAACTTTCTTTAATACTATCATTCAGTGTTTCTTCCAAATTTTCAAGTTCTTCCATTACCTATCCAATTAAAAAAATGTCAGCTTATCAGCTTACATGCTCATGCATCACAGCATTTACAATCACAGCTTAATTTTCTCCAACATTACCTGTGCCATTCTTTGCTCATTCCTAGCAATCTGAGTCTGTTGACCCTGAGTTAATCCACCCTGAGAAATGTCTTTAACTCGTATAGCATTTATTTCTTTCTTCATGTTACCAATCTGCACAAAAAAATGCACACAGATATCAGGAAATACTGAGTATAGGTATATCATCTTAAAAAAAAGGCCACTAGGGAACTGTATTTTGGTGGCAAGGGGAGATAGTTTCTGTATTTGTGGGGTACAAATATAAACCCCCATATTCTAGGAGATTGTATCGATGCTCATCCTTTAGGGGATGCCTTCTGCATTCGGTCTACAAGTATCAACCATTCATTTCATACTACAACTTTAATTTACTTTAATTTAGGTGGCCCCAATATCACTTCTTAGTTTAGTCGTTTGGAATATTATCATGGTGGAGATAAGGATTGTGAGTACAGCACAAGAAAAAAGGTTCTAAGCAATTAGGAACCATAAAAGTGAGAATGAGCATTAGTTGCTCTGGTTTCTAGGTCTATTAAGCGATAAGGTTAGCATTATTTGAGGACTATAATTCATAAATGAAAAACATAGCACAGGAAAGGAAATCATATTAACAAGAATTACACACCTTTTCCATTCTTTTTATTATTTTCTCACGGGTTTTTTCCTGTTTTTCTGTAAGCTGTCCTTTATATGACTGCCACGTTATTTCTTCAACATCTTCCTGAAATCAGAAGATAAAAATATCAACTTGAGGTTTCACATTAACGTAGACTCTAACATAAAACTTGAATGAATAATTAGGTAGTTCAAAGAAAGAATTATATAGACCATATATTGTTCCACAATTACCTCTTCTTCTTCAATAGCATCTTCACCCATACCCCATGATATACCCTCAGCAGCAGATGCTTCCAGCTTTGCTCGTCGGAGTGAAGCTTCCCTATCTCGCAATGCTTCCCGCATCTTCATTTCTCTCTTAAGTTTTACATTAGCCTCCTGCAAAGTAAAGCCAGTATGAAAAGATGATAATTGCAGCAATAATCTGAAGAACAAAGTTAATAGTTTCTACTTCTAGAAACAGGAAGCTTCTCACTTTCTCAGATTCTATCTCACATCTTTCTTTCATTTTCTCTTCATTTCTGTTACATTCTAACTGGTTATTGATTTTTAACTATGCCATTCAAAACAAGCCAAATAAAAAGGAAAACGTTCACAGTACATCATAGCCATATTATTTTAAAATATAGCTTATCGTCCATTGGGTTAGGAGTTTCCGGCATGGCCTCTTTATATGGACAGACTTATTGCCATATTTTTATTCTAAATTTTCTTTCTCAGATGATAAGGTAAAAGCATTGTTTCCTTGTTCACAACTTTCACTTTCTGTTAAATGCTCCACACTCATTGGTGCATAATAAATAAGGGAAATGCTAACTAACAAGTGCCCTTAGGGCACTTGATAAGAAATTCAAAAAAGAAACTTTATCTTGGAAATGGTGCATTTAACACCTCTAAACTTTAGAAATTGACTTTTTTACCTTGAATTTATCACTTATTTCCATTTTTAGCTTCTTAACAATTGTCCTTACCTAAGGGCACTTGTTAGCCAATTAATAATGCATACTTAATTAATTATAGAAGGCGGAAACTGGAAAATGAAAAATAGAGCTATGACTTAGGAATTTCTGAAAATTAACTAGGGTTGGAATAATATAATAGTTAATCCATGTTGAAGGATAGTTGATGATTAATGATAATAGATAAAATAAATATTGGCCCTGGCTTTATTTCTAATTGAAAATTTGTCTAACAGAACAACAACAACCAAGCCTTATCCCACTAAGTGGGGTCAGCTACATGGATCAAATTACACCATAATGTTCTATCATAAACCCTACTTGGACCCAACTCGTTAATTTCTAAACCATGCTTGAAAATTTGTCCAGTAGATGTATGGAAATTTAAATCCATGCAAAATGAAACACAAGTTCCCCCCTATATATAATGTTTTTACACCAAGGATGCTATAAAAAAAATTAAGATTTACATAATGTGAACAATAGCTTTAGGGAGAGCAGGATAAGTTTACCACGCACCCCCCCTAGATATTTAACTCCGCGATGATTGAAGTGAAAGTTGATATTCGCCTGTTTGGTTATTTAACTTGGAGGAGAACGTATTTGCCAAAACAAAAACCATATAAATAGGGATAAGGCTCCTCTAAAGAGAGGTTGTCTCTAAAGGGAGTCCAACATTGATTTATTAAAGGCATAATCTTATCAGACAAACAAATCCTAGTGAATACACCTTTTCTCATCTAAAAAAAAAGCACGCACACTGCAGAGGATATTTATTTTATAATTGAACATCTAACACTCAAAGAAACATGACAATAACTTCCATAAAGCACACTCGGTAGTCCCAAGAAGAAAAACACTTTCAGCTAAATGACACTTTGACATTCTTTTAAGATAGATATCAAGACACGTTATCAAATATTAGTGGTGAAAGGCGCTAAATTTAATGACAAAAGAAGAAACATATGAAGATCAGATCTTACGGGAGGCATCAACTCTGACGGTCCTTGAAAAATGAACATCCGAGTTGACCTGTAAATGAAATACAAAATGAATACCGGAAACATGTATCAAGAAACAGTGTTCCTCGTAAATAAAAAATCATTCAATCCAATCCTTTTCATCGCTACAGTAAACATTTAATGAACATAGTAAAAGATAAAAAAAAATAAAAAATAAGTGAGATTATTCTTATTGGAAATTTTTAAGAGCTTGTGATTCAGTATAAGTAGAGTTACGTTTGATATGTCTTTCTTTTACATATAGAAAAGAGAAACTTATTGAGAAAGAGAATAAACAATGCAGGAGGATGAGATGTATTCAACCAGAAAAACTATTAAAAATTAAAACAGTATAGAAGCAGAAAAAAAGAATTATGAGGAATAACAATGCATATGGCCCAATTCAATCACTATATAAATCTGAAATGACAATATCCCGATGGAAGACCATGGGGTTAAATATCAAATACTAATTCAACATGGCACGGTGCACATTCGAATTCAACTGGACCCATTGAACATGCCTCTTTAAGCAACAAGATACTAATTTTATAATGGCTTAATAAATACTGATACTGATGGGTTCTGTTAAAATTAAGAATCTTTAGATATTCCTTTAATTGTGCAACTTCCTAGATTGATTGTTATTACTCCTAGAGTATACAACTTCCTATGCTAGTGCTTACCCATTAAGCATTCATTGTATTTATTGTAAAACCATTACAAATAAATATAAGGTGTGCGATCTCATCATAGACACAGAGTTTACATATTAGACAGGTTCTAGTAGATAGATACTACCACAAATAAGTTAAATAAAAAACCCATCACATCATCAAAAACAAAGAAAGAACCAATATTGACTCAAGAAAGAACAAAAGTAATACAAACTACACAAAATGCCTTGTACGGGAGCAAAGTAAAAAATTAATACAATAATACCTACCGGCCAAATCGAATGACATCACCAACTCGCAAGTCAACATATGAGTTTTTCTCCACCTAAGCAAATAGGAAAGGAAATGGAGTTATGCCCGTGATGTCTATAACAAAGTATAAAGTTATAAATCAGCTAATTTTTTTTTACTGACAGCTGGGTCCAATTCTTTCTTAAAAAAAAACTGCAAAGGTACTCAGGTGAAAATGTTAAACTAGATTGCAATGACCGCGAGTATCAATTGATCTTGCTGTTTCTGTCAACTTTAGAGCTGTTAATAAAATGGTGGGCATACAATCTTGCTGCCCGAGGGCACAGTACAAAATGTTGCCAAGGTTAGTTCTACTAAGCTAAATTAGGTCCAGACATGATATTGTTTGTGAAAAACAAGAGGGCACTTAGTGCAGGTAGAAACAATTTAGATCTAAACAAAGTAGCAAAAAATGATGAAGATTTTTTATTTTTTTTACAAAAGAGAGATTATGTTCATGATTTTGGAGTTTGGACAAGATTTAAACAAAAGCATATATGAATGAACAACACCAGAAAATATGTTTCAATCAACCTAGTAGCATAGGTTGCATGTTAAAGACCGTTTTCATACCTTAAATGTATGAAATAGCAGGAAGAGAAATTCTAAATCCAAAATATATAAACAAATAAAGAAGACATAAAAGGAAAAGTAGCAATTCTTGTATCTCTGTCACAGGGTATATTTTGCAAATGAAAATACTTGTCAAACAGAAGGATCACAAAAACATATTTGATGTCTCAAATATTTAAAGAATTACCAAAATTCCAGAGGAAGAGAATAAGAAATGGAATACCTGATTTTTGTTCAAAAAGGTTCCATGAGTACTCCCAAGATCATAAAGATATGCATCTCCTCTTCTCTTAAATTGTATAACTAACAAGAGACAAATGAAAATCCAGGTAAGAATCATGAGCGAACTTCATGAAAGTCTATCTGTTGGTGAAATTCTCATATGTAATGCGCAGGTTCAATATGTCACCCAGATCTTTTCAAAGTGGATGGGTGTAATCAGGTCGCATTGGCATTATAACAGGGTAGCCTAATATGGGGTTTATATCATCTGATGTATGACAGGAAGTAATCACTGTCCAATTTTCTAAAACCGCATAACTCAACTGCTTGTTCTTTATTTTGGTTGAAGAATTCAGTATACCCCATAAAATAGAAAAAGATTATGAGCGCTATCCTTTACAACAATGCTTAGGTGGTATGTTATGACATGAGAATGAGATATGATCTAGCTAGTTAAGAGGTCTGTAGTTGTCCGAATAAGTAAAGAGGTCTGGATAAGAGAAAAAAATCTTGCCAGTGAGATTGTTCAGTCAAGAAATGGCATTGTTATTAAACAAAGTATGCAAGTAGTATATTGTTGCTACAACTAACTATCTGTGTTATAACAGAATGATCTTAACTAACTGATTCTTAAGTAACTAGTTGTATATCATAGTATCTTGGGATATTCTTCCAATTGTTTGGTCTAGTCCCCCATGTTATATTAGTTTTTCTTTATTTATTAACAAAATCTGTGCGGTGCTGCACATGATTGTTGTCTAACTGACATAGTTGGAATGTCAGTAAGACCTAATGATGCTTACTCAAGCTACAGTGGTATATACTCTAATCTGTGTGCGTGTCACATTTGGATCACAAAAAATACAATGATCATATATCATCTTGCTATTACAATTTTACACTTCAAATTGAAGGCGAAACACTGAGACAACACTAACAAGTATAGTTACATAAAATCGCTTCCATTTTTTTAATCTACATTAGGATGGAGGGTTTTGGAGGGTAGGGCTTACTTTTCTTTTAAGTGTAATTAAAGTATCATATGATCATATATCATCTTGCTATAACAATTTTAAAATTTCAAAATATATTATAGTAAACTAGTTTCATGTGTAGCACCGACACATCAAATTGAAGGGTTGTCATTATGGTTGATTAAATTAAAGTAAATTAGTTTCATGTATATCACCATTCACCAGCACTTCAAATTGAAGGGTTTCCGACAATCACTCATGGCATTGACAATAGACTAACATCATTGTCGTTACATACAATCACTTCCATTTCTTAAATTACTACAGTTGTCTACGTATCAATTTCGAGCATGTGTCCGAGTTTCATAGCTAGTTTCATACCATGCAAATAAGTATATGAAATTTATAGCAAAAATTAGTAATAGAAGTGGATAGCATACATACCAGCATGAAACCTAGAAATAGTGGGGTGTTCAAGCACAAAATCACACATATCCAATCTCCCAAACATATAAGCACCTTTTTCATACCTATAAACAAAATCAAAAGAAACACATTTTCAGTTAAAGTAAAAAATCCCAAAACAATTTTATTTTTTGTTGAAGTAATGGAAAACTTACACATTGAATTTATCGATGATGGAACCATCTTTAAGAACCTCAAGGTAGAATTCATGGCAAGGAGCGGAACTCCATGGAGGAATCTTATACGGAACGGATACACCTTGAGAGGGTTTAGGGGTTTGAGTATCGGTGGAATTCGACGGTGGCGGTAGATTGGAACGGGACAGTGCTGGTGGTGGTGGCAGGTCGGAGCGGGGCGGTGGTGGCGGAAGGTCGGAATGGGAGAGTGGCGGTGGTTCGGGTAGTGATGAATTAGTGGTAGAATCCAACGGTTGCGGTGGTTCTGACGAATTAGTGGTCGAATCGAACAGTGGCGGTGGTGGTGATGAATTAGTGGTGGAATCCGACGGTTGCGGTGGTTGTGATGAATCGGGAATTGGAGGAGGTGGTGGTGATGAAGGAGTTAGGGTTTGATGAGGAGGTGAATTAGGGTTTTTGGGGGGTGGAGGACCCATTGAGTTCGTCATTGCAGCTCGCAGAATTGAAGAGAACTACGACAACAATGGTGTCAATTTTTCTCAGAAAAAGGACCCTGATTACTTTCTTTTTAATTTAGTTTGTAAACTTGAAAATATTACAATATCAAATCCTTTTTATTTTTTGTCAAATTCAAATCCCTCAGTTTAATTCCTACAAAGAATTAAATTTAAAAACTCGTAATTTTGTAGAAATTAAGAATATATTTAACATGTTTTTTATTAACATGATTTAAGTTGTGTAAGCTTAGGAATTAGCTATTGTTGTTTTTCAAACATCAAACTAAACACATAAGTTTAAAATCTTTAATAATAAGCAAAAATCTATGATTTAGTTGCTTGATAAAATTAAGTATGAGTTATTATGGTGGCTAAAGACGAAGATTGTTAATGTTTATATAGGTTATTATGATCGGTGGTAGTTGCCCTTTAATTATTTGGGTGTGAGTTAATCGTGTTTTTTATATCACTTGTGCTTTATTTTGATTTTTTGTATCGAACTTGAAGCTTCTCTTTAGCACACCTTATGCTAAGGCTTTGTTGTTTAATCTAATTTCATTTTATCTTGTTAAAATAAAAGGTTTTGGTTCAGCTTGGTCATTTACTCTAAAATGGTTCAATTGACATCTTTAACTTAGGTCTATCAACACAAATTGGTCTTCTCGTGTTAAAATTGCTGGCCAAAGTCAACCAAGCAAATGATGGTAAAATTGCTGGCCAAAGTCAACCAAGCAAATTGATTTGGTGTTAAAAAAATAGACCTAACACTACTTTAATGCTACCTTTTATTTGATTATGCGCTTAAAAATTCTATCGTGAAAGAGTGAAATAGGTTGTCATCGTGCACAAAATTATTTGTCATCGGCTCATCAAATTTAAGGAAAAATTTCATTTTTGATTCCAAATGCCACTCCAATCATGTTTGAAGTTAATTGAAATTTAGATCAAACAAAACCTGAAACTACTCCTCCACTACACAATCTTGTTATAGAAAATGTTCTGCCTTATGTCTAGTCCAGCTGCTGGAAAGTCTTTTTTCTTTATTGAAAAGCAACTGATGCACATGTGCAATGCAGCCCCAAAAGTCCATATTTTTAGGCTTTTTTCTTGTTCCAGAATTTTAGGCTTTTGCAGCTGCTTGTGTCTGGCAAAATTACTTGGGCAGCAGCAAGTAATAACCTGTTAAACTGATGCACATTAAATGTAGCCCCAAAAGTCCACATTTTTAGGCTTCTGCAGCTGCCTGTGTCTGGCAAAATTACTTGGGCAGCAAGTAATAACCCATTAAACAATAGAAGAAAAACCATCCTCACTAAAATGCGTTATGCACAGGAAAAGTGATGCAAGTCACTTTGTTAAGATCATAAATTTTGTCATAGATGACGGGATGATTTGCACTTGTATTGATGACATAATGATTTTATTTTTATAATTTGTCGTTTGAAATATATTGCAGACTTTTAGTGAGTCATTGCTAGTAACAGAAAAAAAGTTTAGACATTTTATTATAAAACAGCAAAAAAGTTTAGACATTTTTATAATAATATCTGGAATCTCTACCTCAAGTTTATCACAGAAATTTAATTATCATAGTTTCTAATGAACGAAAAAACAAGTTCTTGCTAAAGCTTTTAAATCAAAACAAGAAAACTGAGAGAACTATGTTCCAGTTGACTCATTGTTTCAATTTGAACAACCATGACATAATATATATATATATATATATATATATAAGCAATGGCGAATTTTTTTGCAGGCCGATGAAAGCGTGAAATAGAGATAAAAGACCATATGAAGTAAAGAAAATTTATTCATGTCATCAAGCTATGCATCACAATTCACAAGTGAAAACTCTCCACACCTTGAAGGGTTGAAGAGGTAACTCCAATCATGTGCAGAAAAATAGATGACAAAAAATTACACCAATGACTAGTATCATGGAGGAATCAACTATAGGTTACAAAACAAATCCTAAGAGCACTGAAAAAAGTATGACCCTTCTTCAGTTTGAGCTAGTTCAACCAATCCTAATCTTCATTATCTGAATCTATATTACAACATTCTGTCATATGGAAAATCATGCATGTGATGGAGCAGCAGCTTGACAATGATTTAGGACATCATACGGAACAAGCAAATTGAAAACGCCGGGTTGTCTCAGCCATGTAGCCAACAAATTTCCAGGAGAAACATACCTTCCCAAATTACCCTCGGCAATCCTAAAGGGTGACCCCATTCCATTAAGGAGTGCCTCAACAGCCCTTTTCAATGTTCCATCACCCATCACTTTGCTGTGTTTTCCCCAGCCAGTTAAAATGCTGCAAAACAGATGAAAATTGTAATTATAATCAACACATTAATCCTCTCATTAATACTTACAATCAAAGGAAAATAAAATCTTCGGTGAAAAAGATCCATACGTCACAATCTTAGGCAGTTCAGAGCCTTCAAATAAAGTACTACGCATATTGAGCAACCATGAATGAACCATTGCACAAGCAGCACCACAAGACATCAGATGCAGATCCAAGCAAGAAATTGACCATTCGCCTTTCCACACATTTCGGCGTCTCCCTTCGATTACAACCATTTCAGCTCCACGTCTCTGATGTGAAAATCAAATTTATTACAACAAAAACAGAAAATGAGTGAATTTCTTACAATACTAACAGATGTAAAACTAGCAAATTTCTAATGGCTGGACTTTACCTGACCAAAGTGCCACAGCATATCTGTGAGGGCGTTATAGAAGGCGGATGCAGTTGAAGAATCCATACGACTCATTTCTTCAAACAGAGTTTGAGCCTGAAACCATACTTGTTCTCTGTAACCCATCAACAACCCATGTGTTACACCATACACCTGGTTATCAAATAAGCGAAGCGCGCCTAACAGCATCGAAGCATCCTCAAATGAATTGCAACGACTGCATCAAAATGGATCAAAATATAAATTTGAGATTGGTTATATATGCATTACAAAAGATGTATGATTTAAGATAATAGAAGGAAAAACATTGTCACAGTATTTACCTGCAAGCATTCAAAATGGCTGAAAATGTGACAACATTCGGTTTAATATGCATCTCATGCATTTTTTGGAAGAGCCACAACATGCAGTGTTGGTCTTCTTGTCCCCTCCTATCCTTCTCTCTATGACCAGCTTTTTCAGCAGCAAGTTGCTCAAACATCTTCAAGATCCGGTCATCCCCTGTCTTATTCTGAAAAGCACCATCGATAAGCATAGAAGACAACTGTTCAGTTGGATACTCAATGGCTTGCGAAGAACCATAAACCCCATATTCCAAAGTTGACGATTGTCGGGATGCATCAATTATGGAGTTGAAAGTAACGACATTTGGCTTGATTCCTTTCTCTATCATTGCAATAAGCAACATAATAGAAGATTCTACTAAACCATTTTTGCATAGTGAATCTATAATTGAACTATAAAAGACAACATCGACCTCCAATCGTGACATCTTGAACTCTTTATAAACATCCATTGCTTCCTGAAACATTCCTCCTTTAGTGTACATATCAATCATTGTAGAGTAAGTTAGCGTATTTGGATGTATGTTCCGAGCCCTCATCTCTTCAAATAGTCTTCTAAGTTCATCATACATGCCATGCCTGCCGAATCCGGACAAAAGTGCATTATAAGTTACAACATCACTTTTCATTCCACACCTCTCCATCTCTTTGCATTGATCAATAGCTTCATCAAACCTACCGAGCTTCGCATAGATTCCGACCATTGTGTTATAGGACACTCTATCAACACAAATAGATCGAAGCTTCATTTCTTTGTACAGATTTAGGGCATCTTCCAAGAGGTTAGCCTTGGCACAACCATCTATCATTATGCTATAAGTCACAACAGTTGGCCAAACTCTCCTGGAAGACATTTCTTCCAAGACCATCCTAGCCAAATCTATTTGGCCGCCCTTACACAGTGTGTCCAAATATGTGTTATAAGTAAAGGCATCGCGAACAATACCCTTTTGATCCATTTCACTCAATAACTTCTGAGCCGTTTCCCACATGCCCTTCGAGGCGCAGACAGAAAGCAGTGAATTGTAAGTAAGCCTATCTGGCGCAAAGCCTTCAGCTAGCATTTCATCAAAAAACTTAACAATTACATCAAAATCCACCTCCCCTTTAGCCCCCGCATCAATTAACGAATTATACGAAATTAAATTAGGATCAACGCCCCAGCTTCTCATGGACCTAAACAAATCTACAGCATCATGGAAGCGCCCATTACGGCCATAAGCACTAATCATAGCCGAAAAGGAATACACGGTGTTTCCATGCCCTTCAGTCCTAGCACTTTCAAACAATCTCAAAGCAAGATCAATCTCCCCTAACCTACCAAGAGTACCAATCATAGTACTAACTAACTTACCCTTAGCAACCCTCCCATTTTGCTTCCATATAATAAAATCAAAACACTTAGTTGCCAACAAAAAGTGACCAGTATTACCAAACTCTTTAAGCATATAAATATAATCTTCAACCCCCCATAACTTACGTTCATATGCAATCAAAACATTATCAATAGCAGCAATATTGCTACCAGCTTCGAACAAACAGCAAAGTGCCTCGTCAGCAGCAGCACTGTGAGGATGTTTGTTTGGAGCCACCCTCGGCATTCCAGAATGCATCTTGGCTGCGAACCGCGTTGACCTCCTGCCAGAAAACCCAGGAGCTAACTTTGATTCCCTGCCTTCAAGTAAAGAACCTAATGTGGAGGCTCTGCCATTGCCAGTAGCAGCAGCATTGCTACTAGTACTACCAGCAGCAGCAGACTTTGAGTTGGAATAATGTCTATGACGTTTATGACTACTACGGTGATTTTGGTGACATTGTCTCGGTGCAGAAGGGAGTGAGGAGTAGTTTGGTGGAGGGGTTGGTGTAGAAGTCATTGCAGAAAAACTAAATGATGAAAAACTCAAAAGGGTTATCTAAAATCAACACAAAGTTTCAACTTTGATGACAAAGTAAAAAACTTTTGAATCAGCACAAAAGGGGTATCTGAAATCAACAAAAAGGATGGATTTTTTTGCTTGATTGATCAAGAATCAATGAATTTAAAAGGAGGGAACTTTTCAGGTTTGATAATCGGATAAGATTGTTTACTTTGAGGTTCCCGCTTCCCCTTTGCACTATTCAAGTTCCCGGTTCCTTCTACCCTAAATTCTCTCTGTTTGAATTGAATACAGAATGCAACTACTGTCTTTAATCTTTATATCTTTAAATATAGAACAATTCTTCTGAATTTGATTTTTAGGTGAAATAATAATTATCGGTCAACTCCTCAATAAGAAAAAAATTATTGGTCAGACTTGACTCTGGATCAATTGGGTGAAACAATAATTATTGGTCAGACTTATCTTTTAAGGTTAAATTTAAGATTATTGGATTTTTAACATAGTAAATGGGTTAGGTTGGGCCAGATTTTGTAAAGCCTACGTCTGACTTATTTCAAAAATTATAGGCCCGAGTCTACTTGTCATAGGCTTGTTTTCGAGGCCTGACTTGGTCTTTTTAAAGGTTTCATGAAGTCTGAAAGCCTATTTTACACTAAGGCCTAACAACATATGTAAGCCTACTACTAAATAGGCCAAAACTTATGAAGGCCTAAAGCACATGAATATGTATGCTTCTAAACAATGAAATGTTATGAAAGTCTAATCACACCAATATATCTGCTACTGAATAATCAATCATATGAAGGCTTCAGTTTATGAAAATAAACTTCAACTATATCAATAATGGAAGATATGTTATATATAAAAAGTTTAATAGGCCGGCCTGACAGGCTTAGTAGGATTTTTTGTAAGTCTTAGCTTGGCCTATTTAATTAAATAGGCTTTATAAAAAGTTTGAGTCCGACCTTGTTAATAAACGAACTGGGTCGTTCTAGGCTTTAAGTAGGCTAGGCCGTAGGCCCTTGTCGGACGGCTTGGCATGTTCCCACCCCTAGAAATAGTATTTAGATCACACACAACCTAAACCCTCTCTTTACTTTTAGTAATACTAGACTTTTAACTTGTGTGTATGCATATGACACAAAAATATAATCATCAAATGTAAGATTGATTGGTTGTATGTTTGTGTCATGAGCGAACACACGAGTTAAAAGTCTAGTATGTTTGTGTCATAATTATTGGTCATACAATCATAACATGGCTGAAAGGGCAACTTAAAAGAACATGAGAATAATGGAAGAAGGAGAAAACCAATTGATCTTACATTTGATGATTATATGTTTGTGTCATCAGCGAACACACGAGTTAAAATTATAGTATTACTAAAAGTAAAGAGAGGGTTTGGGTTGTGTGTGATCTAAATACTATTTCTTCATGTAACTACACAGATTAATCTTTCGAATCTAGTAGAACGATAATATGTGATAAATCTATCTCTTTACTGTGTTAAAAATCCGATAATGTAAAATTGACAAATGCTAGCAACACTCACTTTTCAACACTCTCTAGCACTCACTCTTTTATTAGATGAAATCGCATGTCTCACCACTTTGTGTGAGTTCAATATTCAAAGTGTAGACCCACAATAATTTAAACCAATAAGAAAGTGAGTATTAGAGAAAGTGCTAAAAAAAGAGCGTTGCTAGTATTACTTACTCAACTAAAATTTGACTTTAAGAGATAAATCTGACCAATAATTATTGTTTCACCCAATTGACCCAGAGACAAGTCTGACCAATAATTTTTTCTCTTTGAGGAGTTGACCAATAATTATTATTTCACCTAAAAATCAAACTTAAATTACTCACGAAGTTATTATGCTTGAAATGACCCTGAAAAACCACACACTACACATTAGTTATTATGCTTGAAATGCCCCTTAAAAGAATTGACACGAATAATAATTATATTATAGTAGATTGCATTTTGGTTGTTAAAAACACATACACGACACTATATCGTTGTTTTACATAGTTTTAAACATTTGTTGTAAAGAGCCACTATGACTTGTACTTTTGTAAATTCATACTCTCAATATAGAAGGCAATAATTTGGCTTCTTAGCTAGAAGTTGAAATCAAGAAAACACACACAACTATCACAATCAGAAGATGGAAAACACTGTATTTATGTATGTATGTATGAAAGTATAACAAATTTACATTCCTGTGCTTTTTAAAATTCATACTCTCAATATAGAAGGCAATAATTTGGCTTCTGAGCCAGAAATTGAAATCAAGAAAATAAACACAACTATCACAATCAGAAGATGAAAAACACTGTATGTAGGAAAGTATAAAAAATTCTACATTGACAGTGCATCAATATTAAACTGTATATGA
This sequence comes from Medicago arabica, assembly GCA_946800305.1. Classification (NCBI taxonomy): domain Eukaryota; kingdom Viridiplantae; phylum Streptophyta; class Magnoliopsida; order Fabales; family Fabaceae; genus Medicago; species Medicago arabica. Next base: position 6,897,706 of record OX326969.1, read on the forward strand.
AATGGACAAATGCATTACACAACATCATATAAATTATACTTAAGATACAAAAAACCATCCCATCTCTAAGTTGCGTCTACAACTCACACATTCATACACTTTAAATGTAGGTCTATTCAATCACCCGATCCTTTAATTTATTTGATTGTTTTAATTTTGTCCATTAACTATAATTTGTACCAATTTGGTCCCTATGTTTTGCTTCGTTACTAGTTTTAGTCTTTTCTGTTAGTTTCTCTCAAAAAACGTTAACAGAAAGGACTAAAACTAGTAACGGAGCAAAACGTAGAGGACCAAATTGGTATATAAGTTAACGTTTTTTTTTAAGAGAAACTAACAGGAAGGACTAAAACTAGTAGCGGAACAAAACATAGAGGACCAAATTGGTACAAATTATAGTTAGAGGACCAAATTGAGACAATCAATTAAGTTAAGGGACCGGCCGATTGAATAAGCCTTAAATATATTACCTTGTCATCCATCAAAATCATATGAATGTTTCCTTCCTTTGAGGAGTTGGTGCGATCCGGAATTGGCCAGAGATGAATTACTTTGGTTGTCACATTAAACTCAATCTTCCCACACACAATGTCAAAGATTGCAGTCACTTTCATCATTGCCATCCTACAATCGATGTGATACATATTAGTTACGTTACATACCATAAATAATATGAAGTAAATTGTTATTGTTAAATATTACAACATACTTTTCCCGATATTTGTTTATGATAGAGATGATAGAAATTATGGTGAATAAAAAGCAGAGAATCTATTTATAAGAAGAGAAAGAGAATTTGAAAGTTACTCGTTCTTTATGAAAAGTCATCCACGATGCTTCGAGTGGTGGTTATTTTCAAAGGATTTATATGAAACCATCCACCACACATTAGTGATAGTTGGAGTGACACCTATTTTTAAGTAACAACATTTGCTCAAGAAAAACTACCTAGAAAACGGTTTAAGGATACATTAATACCTTGAGCTGGAAAATTTCAATATTTTTAAGGCCTAACTCAACCAATTAAAAGTGAAGCATTGACAATCCTATCCTATTTCACAAAACCGTAAAAACGCTAAATTTGAGAAATGAAGATTGACGAATTGACAAAAAAAATAGAAAAATCATAAAATCCACAAACTTTGAAACCCTAATCTGAAGCATTGGCAACCAACGAAATTAACACAATCACAATCAATATAATCACAATAGGATTTCAATCATTCATCCAAACTAACACCGTCACAATTAAAATAACCATAAACGACTTTGATACCACAAAATCAAAATGAATAAATATCATTAATATCAAATAAAATTAGTTTTGTGATTATACCATTTATAAGTAATGGACGAAATCTGCATCACAAAAACATTTTTTAAGAGAAATCGAAGGAAAAATGTGAAGAAAGGGATGAAAACCGCTGCCTTTTGGGTTGAGGTCGAAGGAAAAAGGATTCAGAATCATTCAATGTTCAATTCTGTAAAGAAAGAAAGAGGGGTTAATAGGGGTTTTAAAAAGTGTGTTTGATATTGGATATCAGGTAGTAGAAGCAAAATTATATTACGAAAACAACTACTGGCTTAGTGGCCAAAATGCTTTGATGAACCATAATGTCGTGGGTTAGAATTTATGAAGAGATTTTTTTCATAAAGATTTTTTAAACCCCTAAAAGACGGGATTAGGGTTAATCAAAACTGTTTAACATTTATGCTTATTTAATCGGTCGGTCCCTTAACTTAATTGATCGTCTCAATTTGGTCCCCTAACTATAATTTGTATCAATTTGGTCCCCTATGTTTTGGTCTGTTACTAGTTTTAGTCCTTCCTGTTAGTTTCTCTTAAAAAAACGTTAACTTATGTACCAATTTGGTCCTTTATGTTTTGCTCCGTTACTAGTTTTAGTCCTTTCTGTTAACGTTTTTATGAGAGAAACTAACAGAAAGGACTAAAACTAGTAACGGAGCAAAACATAGGGGACCAAAATGGTACAAATTATAGTTAAGGGACCAAATTGAAACATTCAATTAAGTTAAGGGACCGAGTGATTGAATAAGCCTAACATTTATATATATTAAGATACCTCGAACTTGTTGTGGTAATGAATTCATTAAATATTTTACTTTATTATTTTTCCCTTTGTTTCCCTTACTGTGATTGCGGTTAGGTTTGTTCGCCATTATTATGATTTGGATTTTGGTGCTATTCATCCCACACACCTTTTTTTTATTGTGCAATTTGGGTTCTTGCCCGTACACATATGTCATACCTCAATTTTTGACCTAAGATCCTACTTTCACACGCTCTTTTAACCCGTAATATTTCTTGACTTTTCAAGGAAAATTTCGGCAAAGAGCTATTTTAAAATAACTCATTTTGGTTGGTTCGTTTCTGGCCCACCTTTTTATTTATTTTATTTTATTTTATTTTATTTTTATCATTCTTTTTTTATTATTCAGTCTTTTTATTTTATTTCATTTTCTATTTTTTATTTTATTTTTAAAAAGTGTCCAAAGGGGTCCGAATTTTTTTTAGCCAGCGTCACCATTCGTGGCCAAAGTCAGATGTTAACTTTCCCATTTAAAAAATCATTCAAATCACGTTCAATCCTCATCAAAATCCAATAAACCAGTTTTCCATTTTCATCAACCTTTGAACTTATAAATAGAGCTTTCATTCCTCATATATAGACAAAAAAAAAGTTATTTTGAGTTGTCAAAGAACTTTTCTCTCTTCTCCCTCCATTAGCTTGTGTTGACGAACTATTCTTTTCCTATCCCTTTTTTCTGTCCCGTCAAATTTTAAAAGTGGTCTTAATACCATAGTCCCTATTCGATTTATTGTCCCGGAGAGGTATTTTAAAATACCTCATTTTTTAGTTCGCTTTTTATTTATTTTATTTTTGTTTCATTGTTTATTTATTTGATAGCATTTTAATTTTTGTTATTTATTAATTTGCAATTAGAATGTATTTTAGGGAAATTGTAAATATAAAGAAAAATATGCATTGTCTTCATTTATTTATTCAACTTTCATATATCAAAAATGCAAAAAAAAAATTAGGTTTGGTTTATTATTCAAGGGAAAGGGGATTCGTTTTGACCTAGTGTCAGTACGGAATTCCCTCACGTTTAATTCATCGTCATTTTAATTTTTAGGCTTTTAAAAATAAATAAAAAACCAAAAAAATATTCAAATAATAAAAAAACAAATTTCACAGAAAAGGGAATTTTTTTTCTAAAAAAACCTTGATTCTTATCGAGAGATTTTTCCATTTTAATTTTCTATAATAAAAACTTTAATTCATTTAATTATATTTAAACTCTTTCCTAAAATAAAAAACACTAAACAAATTTTATCTTTGCCCTTTGGCTTTTACTTTTAAAACTTTTTTCTTCAACGAATAATTTATGTGCAACCAAGTTTGCACATGTCATAATTTATTAAGTTTAGAGATTCAAATTCTCTAAACACTGTTTTATATGAACTTTTGGTTCATTTATCTTGACTGCAAAAAATAAAATTTTCTAATCATATAACTTTGGATTTAAATCCAAGTTACTCAAGTTAAAATTAAACGCTAGTTCACATCACAAATTTTGGCATGTCAAATATTAAGATCACACAACTGATAAAATAGAAGGAGAATTTAATTTTGAACATACCATCAATGCATAGTCTTTTCCCACAATAATGCATGGTGCACAAGTCTCTCTTTAAGTCTGAGTTAACCCAGTCTTATTCAATAGAAATTTGAAATTCAGATTCTTTCTTATTTTTATAGCATGCAACAAGTTCAAATCTTAGCATTAGCATCAAGGGAAAATGGGTATTCTAAATTCTTGCATTTTAATACGCTAATAACTTGCGACTTTATATACCCAATGTGCCATAAAACCACCTAGACCATTTGCATAAGTTTATGGCAATTTGTTTGAAAGGTATCACATAACCACCTACCATTAAGTTTTATCAAACAGTAACATGAAAATAATTAGTTTCGTTTGTTCCTGTTTTGTAACAAAAGTACGTGACAGCTTACATGATTTTCTTTAAAGTTCCAAACATTTTCTTATTTTATTGTATCAAACTAACTTGTTCATTCTATCATTATCAATGATAGTCTTAATCAAATATTGTTCGATTTTTTATTCAAAACATGATTTTGACTTTTGAAAATAAATTTCAATCAAATTCAGAGTCACATACGTGAATTTCTTAGTGTTGTTGTTTATACCAACAGTCAGTTCATCGTTTCAGTCAAAAGATGTATTTCTATAGCTTGATTTATCCTTAATGTATTTATGGACAACTTAATCTCAATAAGTAACTTCTTCGGTAGACATAACATAAAGAAACGTCTTAAAATTGTTGTTTTTGGATTTCCAACATGTTGTATTTGGATTTCCAAATTCTATTTTCTACGAGAATATCTACCGAAGTTGTTACTAGGTTGAGTCACGACCAGGTCGCTCTCTTTAAGACGTTTCCTGACACTACCCAAAATTATACAAGGCAGACTATTGACCACGCCACCTCCAGGATAAAACAAGTCGAGCTACAATTGTTCGATTAACTACTGCACTATATAAAACCGTTCGAGAATTACACCTTCAATATGGTACTAAGACCACTCTTTTAATACTGAAACCAATATGATACTGTGACCACTCTATTATGGTGTTGAGACCACTCAAGTATGGTGTTACCACCATTCTAATTCTTAACTTCTCCAAATATCAATATGGTATTTCAACCACTCAAATATGATATTATGACCATTCTAACATCTAACTTCTTCATGAATTGAAGAAGAATATATATATATATATATATATATATATATATATATATATATGTTTAAGATCATTCTTATTATACCGAAAATGGACTATGATCTTAAAATATTATTTATTCTAAATATACATAAATAATCGAAGGGACTATGCTCTTAAGACCATTCTTGATTTCGAAGGGACAACATACCAAAAAGGGACTATATGGTCTTAAGAACACTCTTAATTCCGAAGGGACAGAAAGGAGTAGAAAAAGGAGAAGGACTTGTCAACACAAGTCGAAGGAGGGAGAAGAGAGGAAAAGCACAGGAAATCAACCTTGAATTTCGGTGTGTTTTTTGAACTGAGTAGAGTCCTCTATTTATATAGAGATTTTGTAACTGTTTTAGCAAAAATTGTGGCAGCAAATCCACAAAAGTGGAGGAAACAAACTCATTGGATTTGTTTGAAAGATATTCGCGAATAAAAATAATAATTACTATTATTTTTATCATTATCAAGTATTTAATTAAATACCCTAATTTAAACACTACTAATGTGTGTGTTCTATTTTATGTGGGACCCCCACAATCTATTTTTTCAATTCACACAACATTAGATCAAAGTAAAATTACTTGGTGTTTAATCTTTCAATTTTTCTTCCAACATCACACCAATGTTCCGACATGATCTTTCAGTTTGTCTGATTGGTATGTCCTTTGTGTCAAGTGTTAATTACTCCAAAATATTTCGGCGTGCCATGTTGTGAACTATATTCTAATTTTTAGAAATAAAAACCAACATATTTCTTAAAACGTCAAAGAAGTTTGTCTTACAATCTCAACTAGCAATTTATCATAGATTGAAGCACGAACACCTCTAAATTTAGGTGTGTCACCAAGTCCGACACCATAAACAACACATGTGTGACTAGACAAATGTCCTATTCAGACAAATGTCCTATTCATGTCAATTATTTTGGATAATTGTTTGATCTTCTTTGTTGTCTACATATATGTATAATTGTTTGATAATCTTGGCCGTCTACATGTTTGCAATTTGCATAACTTTGTTTAGTCAACACCATTTTTTGGATGACTTGACTTATCGTCCATTCTTCTTTTGTATATGATAGCTCATATAGAGAATCAAAGTAATAATTTTCTGGTAAGTTCTTTGATTATTTAATGAATGAAGTGAAATTGATTCATTATGAGGTTCCTACAACTATCATTGGTCCTCTTGGTATTGACACAAGCACTTCATTTTTCAAATCCTGAGTACAATTTCAACCGAGAAATCAAGGATAATTTCAACTTTCTTTGTAACAAGCTCCGCCATTATCAGAACTTTTCGCTTTTCCTGCGTATTTAGGTGTAAATTCCGCTTGAAACACGTTTCCTGCGGATTTTTCCAAGGATTTAGGTTCCCAGGTAAATGTAATACCTTCGTGGGTAATTGCTTCCTTAGGATTTTAGGATCCGCAGGAAATGTGCAATTCCGCAAGAAGGAAGTAACAATATATGGGAAGTCTATAAAATTATCCGCAGGAAATGTGCAATTTTTGCTCAGGCTCTATATAATTTCTGGCTCCGCCACTAGGTGCTGCAACATCATTTTCTTTAAGTGCTCCCTTTTTGTTCACTTCAATGTGATTCCAAGAACAAAAGGCTAGCACTAATATGAACATATCGCATGCCCTTGCTAAGAAGTGTTTCCTCACCCAATATCATCTGATCTAACTCATCGGTCTCCATCTCCATAATCATCTTGATCCTTAACAAAGGAAGATTGGAGTCCTTTTTGGTAAGTTTTCCAAACTGTGGAAGATCTCTATTATTGAATCTAAATTTGTTGTCATCTCTAGTACCATGCAGAAACCTGCTACACCCATTGGTCAACTTATAGAATTTCGATTCCTCCCTTGATGTTCCTTTCTCCTTAAAACGAGATCAACAACCAACGTCAACAATAGAAAACCGTCAACGATCTCTATTAACAACGTCTCGACAACTGTTGCTTGACAGTCTGCGTCTGGTGGAACTAGGATAGGGTCAGGTTGACAACACGAGCTGATCTGAATATGGTTTTAGATAAAATATCATTGCGTTATTTGATCTATGTAGTTGAACACACTTAGTGGAATAATGTTTGATTGTTGTTTTTGTTGATTATTACTTGTAACGATATTGTACGAGGGAATAAGAAGCTCCTACTAGGTTAGTTGCAATTTTTTTTTAGCTTGTGATAAATTTTATTTTTTATTTTGTTGGTGAAGATATATGTTAAATGATTTTTTTTTATTTTTTATTTCTCGAGTTCTGTTCATTTGCATTCATTGGATGTTTTATGCTGCCACTTCTTCAATTATGTAATCACAAAATTTTGATATTCCACTTTTATGAATATGGTAAACTATATTTGAATTGATATAACTAGATGAGAGAGTGGCAACTCAGTATTTTATTTTCAATTAAAACTAACTACAAATATATTAAGACAATTCTTCATTGTAGCCTCGACTTGTAAAAAAATTGAAGATGTTACAAGGTCCTTTGCATCTTTTTGTAAATTGTCATATATAAGTTCAGTTTCTGGTTATGTTATCTAAACTGCTAATGTCAAGTTGATGAGAAAAATTCATTATGGTTGTCATGTGTTTTGTTTGTCTTTCTTTTTAACAGAAGCGAGTGAGGGTTTGCTTGCAATTATGCTAATATATTGCAGGGAAATCGACAGAGTGCTAGAACATTACAACATTCATGTGGATGCAAAAAGGTTAGTTTATGAAAATGGATTTTTTGTGCTATTATTATGTTGATTATTCGACTCAATTCTTTAGATTTCATTTCAGAAACTAGTCCATCTATATATTGTATTGTATATTAATAGTTGATTGATTTATAACAAGTGTGAATTTCTCCTTCAAAGTTAAATTTTCTATTTATCATTTCTTATCTTCCATAATTTCTCATAGTTATTTGTTCTTATCTTTTGAGATAAATAAATAAAAAATTATCTTTTAATCCAACATTGGACGAGCGAAAGGAGGAGGTCAATCATTCTTTCACTTCATTTTTATTATTTATTTCTTATGTATATCCTTCCAATCAAAACGCTTCACATACTTAAAATCGACTCCGGCCCTAATTATAAGACCCTCTTTTGAGAATTTTTTTGTCCCTTTTTATAAGACACGTTTGGTATTTTCAATAACATTAATTATTTCTTTAGAAACATATCTTTATTTATTTTGCATCTTTTTCTTCGACCAACAATAAATATTTTGTTGAAAACATAAACCATCTCTCTCTCTCTCTCTCTCTCTCTCTCTCTCTCAAGGATAAAATTGTAAAAACAATAGTATTATATACAAATTTAATATTACTATAAACTTTCTTAAATTCGTGATTTTCGCAAAAGGGTCGTATATTAAGGGACGTATAGATTTCGTCGATTTTTTTCAACCCTATAGTAATGTAATTAAAATAATTGTAATTTCTAAGTATAAAATCCTAGTAGCGCGACAATGGTAATGTAACGCCCATACTAAATTTATCTACAATATTTAGCATATTCGTTAACTTAGTACTTGATACATTAAAATTACAACATAATTTCGACCAAATGAATATTATATATCAATACAAGTTCTTACATCTGATAAAAATATCAACTGCCAAATACATATATCAGATAAGTATTTGAATACTTAAAGTATCCTCATCTGCTATGAAATGAGATCTTGACGATAATCCGTTCGACTGCATATTTGTCTCCTCTTGATACGAGCAACCTGCTAATATGTAAAATAAATAAATGGATTGGGGTGAGACATGATGTCTCAATTAGTTCCACCTATCATAGACTGTAGGCAATCTCGGAGGAAATCTATGATCTCCACATGACTATACTTAACCCATTTCGGGTTTATAAGGTTCTTTTCTGAACATCTAGACGATCTAGGGAAAACTAGGATCGTCAACTGTGTTCTATCATAAGTTTGTCCTAATGTATAAACATATTCATCTTCTGCTTTCATTTTAATGTTAGAGAGTTAGCGTTGAACAAATAATATTATCTGAGTTCGTTTTGCGGAATGGATTCCGAGTGGAGTAACCTCGGTCGCCATTCCACTGCTATCCGGTGAAATTCCTATATAAGGCAAACACCAGAACTCATCCTATCATTGTGTAGATTTCTCAAGGAAATTCCATCTATCCTAATCTTGAGCCTACAAGGGACACAACTTATCTTATTACATATATACTTGTAAATTTCCATCTAAGGAGAATTCCATCTAGTATAATCTAAAGTCTGCGAGGGACACGCATGTTGTAATTGTCTTATTCTAAAATATTATTCTATTTATATATCTAATATGCCTCTGACACATATCTGAAGTAAACTGACCTCGATTATCTAAGTCGAGGTTTCTACTAAGTTCTCTACAGTACTAGTAATTAATTTCCCATCTCTAAGGGTTAGAATTCTACCCGAAAGGCTTACATTTTATTGTATATACTGCACTCTTGAATGCAAGAATATCATTTTAGGATGGAATACTTGATTCATGCCTTTTTGAACGAGTTTTGGAATCAAAAGATAATTTTGCAATCATTTTAAAGGTTCTGGAGACGAAAATGGTGAAAAACAGTGCAATTTTGAGGTTTCTGCAGTAGCTAATCGATTACCATACATGGATAATCGATTAGCATATGAAAAATCACGTTTTAGCCACTATAGGGCTAATCGATTAGCCAATTAAGAAAATGGTTTATGCACTGCATTTTCAGCACTTTCTTGCAAAATTACATTTTTGACTTCCTTGTCATTCCAAAACCTACAAAAACAGAACTATAAGTATGACAGAAATCAAGTAATCAACATCCAAACAATACATGCATTCATTAGGGGATTTCTAATCATACAGAACATCCTAAAGTTCATTAATTCTCACAAAACATGACCATAATCTACCCATGGTGGGAACTCACTGGAACTCACATTTACTCTTGCAATTTTTCTACAGCACCAAGGATAACTCAAACTGCACTTCTGCACCTCCTCACTCGGTGAGGCTATATGCTTGCTTCGGCGAGCTATCTCAGATGAACCCAAATTCTGCACAAATTCTGCATAAGGTCTCATACTTCAAAGTTGTCTCTAGACCTCAATACTGAACCGAAATTAGTGAAAATGGTGCCAAAATGTCGGTAATTTTGTTAGCTTTCCATAGCAACAACAACCACTTGATTCTAAGATACATGGAGAGAGTTCTTAGCATTTTAGTGGAGCCCTGTCCCAAATACGGGTTTCACCCAAACAACAAGAATACCAATATCTAGCAATTCAAAACTGCAGCCCATCACTCAAACCCTTGTACCCAAGAATCAATTTCTGCATAGACTTTTACTCCATGCTCCTGAACACTAAAAAAAAGTCATAAACTTCATCCACAAACACTTGCAAACCCTTCTTACTTGAAAAAAAAAAGAACAACTACCCAAAGATTGAACCTTGAGGGAGGCTCGGCCATGGGGACAGAAAAGGGAGGAAAATAAACTTGCATTAGTGTTACAATGTTATATGGATTATGGTGGATTCATTGCATCTTGGATTTGGCTTGGAATTAGGTGAGAAAAACAATGGAGTTTGGTGGAGGAATGGTGAGGCGTGAGATAGCTAGAGAGAAGGGAGAGAATCTGATTTCTAGAGAGAGGGAAGAGTAGATAAAAATGAGAGGAATATTGTGGTTTGACATATATATATATATATATATATATATATATATATATATATAGTTCTTGGGTAAGATTAACAGTTTGCCCTTCCTTAACTCGTGGTCCTCATAACTATAATTTGTTCTCAAGTAATTGACACTGTTAAACATTCCCCGTAGTCTGTTGGAAAAACTTGAAATCTCTCATGTTCCTTGTTATAATCAACCCTTCAATGATATTTCTTTTCTGACACATTCAACTGACACCGTAATCTAAAGAGAATTCAGCAGGATGTTACACTCTACCGCCCTTAAGAAAATTTCTTCCTCGAAATTTAGAAATTCACCTGGGAATGAAGTACTTATACCCTTTGTTATCTTTGATTCTAATTCTCGAATGGCGTTCACTTCTGACCGATTCTTTCCATTCGAACTCGATTATCAAAACTATACTTCTATCCAAATGTAGCACACCTCGATCACCCATGAAAATTTACCCTAAGCTGATAGGTTAAGGCTGATTGAACCAACATGTCGGCCATTCTTCGAGTTAATTAATCATTTTGTACACTTCCTATAAGTTCAACTTAGAGTTACTAGTACTTGATGACCTCCATTGAATTCTGTGAAGTCTCTTATGCTTGTTTAGTCTCACTTCCACCGACTTTGGTGGCTTTATCCTTCTTGAACGGATCCAACCTTCAAGCGGTTCCTACCGAACAATTGTTTCCAATAAAATCTTACTTTCTGAATTTTGCCTCGTATGACGAGGTCTTATACTTACGATCATACCGTACTTCGTATAAGATTCCTCATATACTGGAAAATAATATATTTGACGTTAATTATACTCCAACATTCTTGCATCACTCAAGACACACCTTGGTCGTATCAAGATGTGCATGATTATCCACACAGACCTCCTCTAGAACTCATCTTACTCCCAATCTCGTACTCATAACTTGATTATGCACAGTTCCATAACGTGGGCCACTAATGATTTCCAATTTATTTCATCGAATTATTTCCCTTATTTTAGTAACATTGAGTTTAAACTCCCTCTGCACTCCACAACTAAAAAGCGTTCGGATATCATTAATCTTGCTATTAGTAGTATCTACCTACTCAAACATATTCTACTATACTTGCTAATCCAGAAAGGTACTTCAGTCAAGGCTTCATCCCCTAGGTACCTCATCATCTCTGATGCCTCACGAACGACTTCCACTAACTAAACTGATACTTCCAATTCATCCTTCGAAAACACTGAACCAATTACTTGCAGGGGCGGATCCAGACATTTGATTTTGGTGTGACAAAAGTTTTAAAGAAAATATATATTAATAAAGTAAATTCTTAACATGTTAAGCACTACAGCAAAATGGTTCCAGTGAGTCCATTTTACCTTTGAGTTACAGGATCGAATCTTGCAAGACACTTTTTTATATTAAAATTAATAAAAAAAATATTCAGAAATGCACCTGACAAGAGTTAAACCTAGGATACACGGGACGTCAATGCCTATTTATCTCTAGGCCAAGAAGGGAAATGTGATATATCAATGACAACATATATTATATATAATTAATTGTTTAAGGCAAGTATGTGAAAAAAAATTGGGTAGTAATATGGTGTGGCAAGTGCCACACCATGTTTCAGTGTGGATCCGCCCCTGATTACTTGGGTTACCAAGCTAGCAGTGTCTCCAATGACTTATGGCCTAACACAATAGGAATGCATCCGTCAAACTTTAACATGTCATCTTCAACTACTTCAATTTCCATTATCCCTGAATTATGCTGTTCGAAGTATTTCTTGATTCGTCTTTTAAAATTCCTTGTTATATACCTGATTCGTCCCTACTTACTCATATTCCATGACTACCTCATACCACAATTCTAGCCTTCTACGTAATTTGTTACTTCACTCTTAGTTAATCCTTCGCTGCGCATCTCTTGATTTATCAACTTACTTCACCCAGTACACTAGTTGAACTATACCCAAGAATTCCATGATTAAATTAACTTCGTTATGACTTCACAACCATCATGCCGTAAATCACTCTACATCATGTTGCTTATTTCAATACTAATACTACTACTTATTCAACTCATCTTTCTTAATATTCCAGGCTTTCGACTTTCACGCTAATAACAAGGAGGTTAACTTCATCCTACATGATGCTTTGAAACACCAACTTATATTGTTGATGAGTCACTTCTAGACATCGCATTCTGCTTTAGACGTATACTTCATACTTGTTCTCTCATTTCATCTCGCGCAAATCACTCCATATTGACATATTTCATAAACCATTATATACTTGGTGGTTCCAAACTTACCTCTGACTAACTCATTCTCGTCTGTAGCTGCATATACACTTGCAATGTCTTGTGGGACAGCTTCAGTATTCACAATATGGTCCCGTCTATAGATTTTCCTCCTTCAGTCAACTAGCTTAATTGCATAGGTAACCCATCGAAAGATGATGTTTATTTCCTTGGCATTTAACCACATTCTTAACCCATTCGCACTTGCGACAATCTCCCGTATGCCGATAATTTCAAAATATTACATAAACTAAAATCCTGATTAATCCTTAACACCGATTTACTATACTTCTGCATTAATTTATTATTCAATATATATTTCCCGTCTTGATCGAACAGTTACATATTGCCTCTTACCGTTACTCTAATCTCTTTCACACACAATTAAGCATGCAATTCTTAGTTCGACAACATTTAATAATTGCTCTAAAGGCAGGTAGTCTGGCCCATCTTCATCACGTACCCTTCTAAATATAAGTTGGTTCCTTATTAACTTCTTGCGCCAAGAACATTTTCACAATATGTGTCGACGCGTGCATGGTGTCATCCTCATTACATATTTACCCTTTACTATCAACAACTGCATAACATTTTCGTCTTTTCCAAAATGATTACTTATTCCTCAGCTAACTTACTTAACAGCCCAGACATCAAGACCTCGTTCGTTTCGAGCATTTGAGTATTCCTTACATATTCTACCTTCACTAAGAGTCTATAAATTCCACCAGTCGTATGATGACTTCTTCATCCCATGTTTCTCTTTCCATTCTGCAATCTTGAATATGCGCTCAAGACTATAGCGTACTCCTCATATAATTCCTGCTTCTCAACTATGACTTTCGTTAAAGGTTTCAGATCAATCCTTAATATACCTGAGTCTCTCACTTCTCTTGTTCCCACATACAGAGTACCGTTTAACCACATGTTCGACGATATTGAGGTACTCCGTCTTATCTTTAACATTTCCTCTACGTTCTTGAGAACATTCATTTTCAACTTCACACATTACCTACCACCATTTGGCGTTGGGTACTTCTTCACCAAAATCCAACTTTAGTTATGTACCCTGATTCTTCTTATTCATACATTTCATTCCTCCTAGGTCCTATTCAACCCTCAGACATTCATCGTAACTGTTTTATACTAGATTGAGTTGATCAGGCTCAGCTAGTAATGACATTCACAATAAACTTCCGGAACTCAATGGTCCCACTATGTTCATTGAATTCTAATGAACCAAGGCACGATCCGAATCGACCAGCTCTGATAGCATCGGTCCCATCAAATTGTTTCTCTTTCAACCCATTCTGAACAGAAGTCTTGATATCAAAAGTAACAAGATTAGCAGGTTGAAAAGTGTGAGTTATTCGACCACGGTTGTTAGCTAAACCATAGTCTCCCCCATAGTGATAGATTTAGGAGAAGAAATTGATTCAGGTTCAACAAGTGTTGGATTAGGTAGCCGTTCACGTGCATTAGGTGGGACTGATTTTGATTTTGACAACCGGACAACTTTCCAATTGGCTCTTGCAGTCCTCTCGATCTCAGGATCATATTCTAGGTCGTCGGAACTTCTTCTACCTCGCATTAACAGCAAACTACCTTAGTAGCACTGCACAATGCAAAATAAATAATGAACTTTGAATCAATTTAAGATTTTTAACAGAAAATAAATTGCAGAAATCCTAAATTATAACGCAATTGCCTTGTTGAAATAAATCAATTGTCCCTGGCAGCGGCGCCAAAAACTTGATAGATATTTAGCAAGTGTACTAAACCTATCGAAGTAGTAATAAATATCGTTCCTCAAGGACTGTATTAATCTCAATATTAGCAAGTACATTATTAGTTAGGATGTGTAAAACTCCTTTTGTTTGCCCTAGGCAGTGAGTTTTGATGCAACAAAAGTAATTAAAAAGTTGTTTGAAAGATAAATTCGAGATGAATGATTAAGCCAATGAATCCGCTATTGCTCTATGTGATCCGTTTACCTCTCTTAACTCTCAATGATTATTCCTTCTTTACGACGAATTAACTAAGTAGTTTTGATCAATCTCTTGATTCAAAACTCTTTCCTAAGTTATAACATTTTAATCTCTTAAACCGATTCAATAACTGCGGAAGCTAAGTCAGAACATTAATTCATATGTCATAATCCACAATTTCCTATCTCTAGGTTCCTATGTTGAATTAAACAGAATTGCTATTTCAGAATTAAAATCTAGGGTTAGTAGTCATTCAATTCCTAAGATCAATTAACATGATTGAAAGAAGCTAGGGTTAATAGTCATGCAAACAATTATATTAAAAGCAATAAACACAAGTAATTCTGAATAAAGACTGAATAATGTTAATAATAAGAGAGTTCAACGGCTTTGTTCACATATTATAATAGGTTCATCATGGCTCAATCAAACTAAGAGCTTAGCTACTCATAACTAAGCAATTATAAGCATAAACAATAAGAAACATACATAAATCCGGACCAACTATGAGTTGGTATGAGATTCAGGGCTAGTTCTTCGGTCTTCTGGTGTCTCCTATGCTCAAAATCACAAAATAAATCGGTACCCTAATCCTTGGCTGCAACTGGCTTTTATAGAACGAATTTTAGGGTTTCAAAAAAGCTCATCATCGTGCCACGTTACGAGATCATCGTGGCACGATCACTTCATTAATCCTACGTGGCAGCAGACAAAACCTAACATCGTGGCACGTTTCACAGACCATCGTGCCACGAAATTTCCAGAGATGAAACCTTTGTCCCACACCTTCACAATCGTGCCACGAAGCTTACCAAACGTGGCACGATTCTTCACTCTTAGGAATATTTATATCTTTTCACCAATTTCTTCTCTTGAGCTCTTGTTCCTGTTTCTATCTGATTTCACCATGAATTACAAGCAATTGACTCTCTAAATGCCATAAAAAGGACACAAAAACTAACTAAAAACTAGTGTTGATGCACATTCATCAGTCACCCTATGGGGTAAAAGTAAATTTGTTTATTTTTACCCCAAAAACTTTTTACCGTGGATAAAAAGACTCTTTCATGAGGTATAAAATAGCCAAATTTAGATTTACCCCAAGGGTTGAGGTCTTTTTGCCCCAAGAAGGTTGGTCACTTTTTCCACCAACCTTGATCCTTTGTTACGCCAAAGTTAGTCTATTTTTACCTCAAAGAAGCTGATTTACTTTATTCCAATAAAATGCATCAAATTATGTAATTGTATCAAAGTATTAATAAAATGAGGTTTTATATGTATTATTCATGTTTTTTTCTTCCTTTTTTTTATTTATATTAGCATTTATATTATTTATATTACTATTTAAATAAAGTTGGAAAAAAGTTGCATATTATGAAACGTAAGTTAACTCACGCTGCAATATTTGTAAATTAACACTAGCGTGAATTAACTCACGGGAAAAAAATACACTGACGTATGTTAAGTCACGTAGGGGCATTTTGGTCATTTCATTTGGAAATCGAGTAAAAACGTTTGGGTAAAGAGCAGTACACCTCATATATCACATGACCTAATTCACTTTTTTTTTGTATAAACCCACGTTTGCTTTTATCTTTGGCCCACTAGCTTTTGTATTTACACCTCCATTTAATTAATAGATCAATCTAGTGTACACAAATTTTTTTCAATTTATCCAATGATCCATCCCACGACATGTTTCGTTTGACTCTCTTTAGCCTCCAAAGTATGGGACACCTTCCTTATTTCATCTTGTCATTGACCATACTAATAACGGATAAATATGTTTTTGATCCCTATAAATACACTCACTTTTCATTTTAGTCCCTCTAAAAAATTTCTTCAAATTTTAGTCCCTATAAAATTTTCAATCACTACTTTTGGTCCCTATTTTAAAGTTAATTTTTGTATTTTTTTTTAATCAAATTGTGCAGAAATTTTTGGATTATTGTAAAAATAATTTCCAAAAAAATTAGAATTTGTTAACAAAACATAAATTAAATATGAATTTCTAACCTTAAAAAATATTTAAATTCATGTTATGTTAAAAAATTATAATTTTTTTTGAGAGATTCTTATAATATTATAAAATTTTAATTCAAAAATATGATTTTTACATATGAGTTTACTTTAAAGGAGGGAACAAAAGTGAAGATGGAAAATTTTTTAGGGACTAAAAGTTGAAAAAAATTAGAGGGACTAAAACAAATAGTTGATATATTTATAGGGACCAAAAACATATTTAACCCTAATAATAATATACATTAATACACTACTTGACTAAATAAATTAGAAAATGACAATTTATTTAAAATGGCTCTAAATTCAATATTAAACTATTAAAAATAGACTTAAAACTTAACTAAAAATGACTCTAAAAATAGTGTATGACTGGCTGTCATCACAACCCTAAACATGAATTGTTACTTGTTCTTGAGGAACAAACTTGTTAAATGAAAGATGATAGTAAAATAACAGCTTACCAACCAATGATATTCTCAAAAATTCACTTATGACCGATGTAATAATGTACCATATATCTTTGCTCAAACCTCCTTATCCACAACTCCTCGCACAAATTTGAAAAGGGTTTGCACAGTCGACATGCAAGTCTGTCATATTACCATAGACTTGAAACATTTTTAAACTGTCAATCAAAATCACTGTCAAGTACACACTTCTAAGGACTTTTTGGATTACAACAAGACTTAGGTATAGGTGGGATATTTTTGGGAAAATAGTGTTAAACAAACAATGGAGTTAAGCTCATTCTACTTTGTTAACAATGAGAAGAAGAAAAAAATCAAATCCAAATCCTCTTAAATTATCAACAATTGAGTGTTAGAGAACTCTTTTTATTTAATTTTTCCGAGACATATAATTATGAGTTAGTCTCATATAATTTTCCTTTTCCTTTTCTCTTTTTTTTACACAATTTAAGTGCCTTTTTTTTTCATTTTTCATCTCTTAGTTCTCTAGTATCCTACCCCAAACTTAGAATGTTGTTAGTTCCAACAGCAACCCCAAACTTAAACATTTCACACAACTTAAACAACTTAACTTCAAAATAAATTTGGGTCATTCACATTAAAGGTCTTCTAAGTTTGTAATGTGGTTAGTCACCGAACAATTAGGATCTAATCCTAAAGGCTCGATTTGGCTTCAAAGAGGATAATTATAAGCATGAAATTCAAGGTGGGCTCAAAAAGGCTCTAGGTAACAAGCACTTTGCCTTAGTGTGTACAAAACAAGACCAATCAACAAATAGAGAAACATCACAAGTTCTAGAAATGACAGTTGCATGGAACACTCATATATGTAAAATTGAAAAATAAAATTTGGCTGTGGACCTTACAAGTTGAGTTTTCTAGGAGTTGTGGCTACCTAACTTTCTCATTTTCGAACACTTCCCCTTGAAATTCCATGCAAGCATCGCCCATTGTTGAACTTTTGAAATATCATTGGTATTAGGATCTGTTACGAGACTGGAAAATTTCAAGAAACAAGAAAATTCCTTAATAATAAACAAGGAAGCAATAAAAGTTTTTGAGAAATAGAATCAAATTGACACGACCGACATCTAATAAAAACAAGTTATTGAAAAGAAAATAAGAACTGATGTGGACTTTGATTTTTTTTCGTCCATCTTTTCACTTTATTTTCCTTCTTCTTTGTTTTTTTTTGTTGTTTTTTTTACTGAATAGAAAAACCTGCAAAATAAAAAAAAATTAGAAAAAGGATAGGTTGCCTCCCATCAAACGCTTTCTTTTAGGTCATTAAGCTTGACGCCTCAACCACTTTTAGGGTCGCAAATATGATAGAAAAAATATATCATCCTTCTTCTTTCTCTTGTTTGGTAGGAATTCCATGAACTTCATACAAAGAAGCAGATGCTCCCATGCTCCCATTGTTAAACTTTTGGAATTGGAGCTCTCCCACCATAAAGAAGAATATGTATCCCTTTGCACATGAATGGTTTCTTTAAACACCATTGGTTGAGACTTCATGAAAAGACCAACACTCCTCACTTCTGGATTTTCTTCCACCACAATATCATGACACTCAGTCTCCATCTGAACCAATTTCTTCTGAGACTCATATGTTTTCTCAACAAGATCACTACACTGAACATCAAACTTCTCAAATGAAACTTGATATGACATCAAGAAATCATCTAAAATATTTTGAAGTTGAGTATTGTAATCGATGTGATCGCCTCTTTCTTCCCTTCACAATCAATATCTGGTTGATTTCGCATTTAGAAATTTCATTATTATAAAGGATGTATTAAATTCAAAGGTTAATATGCATTTACCCCCTGTAATATATGACACTTTTGGTTTTCCCCCCTGTAAAATTTTTTAGTCAGATTTCGTCCTTGTAAAAAACATTTGTTTTAGAAAACCCCCAGGCCAGCTGACTATGCATTTTCGCTGATGTGGCACGCTGCATCACCTTTTTCTGATGACGTAGAGCGCCGACTGTATAATTATTTTTATTTTTTATTCTTTTATTGGGTACACGTGGCATTACTGATTTTTTTTAAAAAATTATTAAAAAATGAAAAAAATTCTAGAAAAATGAAAAATTAAATAAGAATCATGCTCATATTTTTAATCTCTATAAAATTAACTATTTTCAGCTTTGTAGGGATTATGCAGAGATTAAAACACATGCTCATATTTTTATATGAAAATTATACAAAAATTGATCTGAATAAGACTCATGTAAAGAACTAAAACTTAACATTCTTTATTTTCTAAAGAGACATATTAACCTAAAATAAATAAATACTTGAACAAATCAAATAAAAAAAGTTGCACCTTTTTTTAAAAAAAATAAAAATAAAGTTGGACCCCCATTCATATATTATTTTGTTTATGTTGTAATTTTTTCTAAGAGAAACATGGTGAAAAGTTGAAGATAACAAAATTGTTTGAAACACTTGTTTAATGAATAACATATGATCTTATCCAATGATTGATAAAGAAATCTATGAGAGTAGATAGAGTGGTTACAAAGCCAGAAGTGTAAAACAGAGAAAACCTATGAAAGCCATGAAAGGAAATAAGTTGAAGAAGGTTTCTCAATCATCTTATAAATACTCCTTCACTTTCAGTCATTCTCCTCACACCAACACAACCATAATCTCTCTCCTTTGTCTTGCTTCAAGCTTTCACTTCACAACAGTACAAACCCTTGCTTCAAGATTCTTGTGTAGTGAAGCTAAAAGCTCTTAGCTAAAAGTTTTAGATACCATTTTAGCTTTTTTGTACAATGACTTCTACACCAACCCCTCCACCAAACTACTCCTCACTCACTTCTACTCCTAGAAATGCTGAAATTCATAATCACAATCACCAAAATCAACAAAACAGTAGACATGGTCACCATAGTACTCATAAACGTCCTAGAGACCGTTGGTCTTCGTCGTCTAGGCACTATTCCAGCTCAAACTCTGCACCTTTAGCTGCTGCTGCTGTTGCTGAATTAGGTGCCAATGGAAGTGGAAGTGCTGCTGCTGCTGCTGCTGCTGCAGCAACTGGCAAGGGCAATGGCAGAGGCAGAGCTGCATATTCCTCCACTTTGCTGGAGGGCAGGCAATCAAGGTTGGCTCCAGAGTTTTCTGGGAGGAGGTCAACGCGGTTTGCGGCCAAGATGCATTCTGGAATGCCGAGGGTGACTCCAAACAAACATGCTCACAGTCCGGCGGCTGATGAGGCGCTTAGCTGTCTATTCAAAGCTGGTAACAATGTCGCTGCTATTGATAATGTTTTTATTACATATGAACATAAGTTATGGGAGGTTGAAGATTATATTTATATGCTAAAAGAGTTTGGTAATACTCGTAGTCTTTTGCATGCTACAAAGTGTTTTGATTTCATTATGTCGAAACAAAATGGGAGGGTTGATAAAGGCAAGTTAGTTAGTGCTATGATTGGCACTCTTGGTAGGTTAGGGGAGATTAATCTTGCTTTGGGATTGTTTGAGAGAGCTAGGCTTGAAGGGTATGGAAGCACTGTGTATTCCTTTTCGGCCATGATTAGTGCATTTGGCCGTAATGGGCGTTTCCCTGATGCCATGGATTTGTTCAGGTCCATGAGTAGCTGGGGAGTTGTACCTAATGTGATAACGTACAATTCAATCATTGATGCTGGGGCGAAAGGGGAAGTGAGTTTTGATGTAGTTGTTAAGTTTTATGATGAAATGATAGCCAACGGGATAATGCCAGATCGGCTTACTTACAACTCACTCCTTTCTGTTTGCGCATCGAAGGGCATGTGGGAAATGGCTCAAAAATTATTGAGTGAAATGGACCACAAACGTATTGTTCGTGATGTGTTTACTTATAACACATACTTAGACACCTTGTGTAAGGCCGGACAAATTGATTTGGCTAGAAGGGTATTCGAAGAGATGTTGTCGAGGAGAGTCTGGCCAAATGTGGTCACTTACAGTACAATTATGGATGGCTATGCCAAAGCCAACCTCTTGGAAGATGCCATAAATTTGTATGAAGAAATGAAGCTCCGATCTGTTTGTCTTGATAGAGTGTCCTATAACACACTGGTCGGAATCTACGCGAAGCTCGGCAATCTTGATGAAGCTATTGAGAAGTGCAAAGAGATGGAGAGAAGTGGAATTAATAGAGATGTAGTAACCTACAATGCACTTTTGTCCGGGTATGGCAAGCATGGCATGTATGATGAAGTTAGAAGACTGTTTGAAGAGATGAAGGCTCGGAACATATATCCAAACACGCTAACATACTCTACAATGATCGATATGTACACTAAAGGTGAAATGTTTCAGGAAGCGATGGATGTTTATAGAGAGTTCAAGATGGCAAGGTTGGAGATTGACGTTGTCTTTTATAGTGCAATCATAGATACACTATGCAAAAATGGTTTAATGGAGTCTTCTATTATGTTGCTTATAGCAATGATGGAGAAAAGAATAAAGCCAAATGTGGTGACTTTCAACTCCATCATTGATGCATCTCAACAATCACCAACTATGGAAGATGGAGTTAATGGTTCTTCTGATGCCATTCCAATTGAACAATCGTCTCCTATGCTTATTGATGGTGCTTTTCAGAATAAGCCGGGGGAGGACCGGATTTTGCAGATGTTCGAGCAGCTTGCTGCGGAAAAAGCTGGTCATATAAAGAAGGCTAGAAGGGGACGACAAGACAAACACTGCATATCGTGGCTCTTCCAAAAAATGCATGAGCTGAACATTAAACCAAATGTAGTCACATTTTCAGCCATTTTGAATGCTTGCAGGTAAATACTTTGACAATATTTCTTGAATTATACATCTTTTGTAATGTGTGCGTTGATATTCTCGCATGAATTATAACCATTTTTAAACCATATAATTTGATCCATTTTGATGCAGTCGCTGCAACTCATATGAGGATGCTTCAATGCTGTTAGACACGCTCCGTTTGTTTGATAATCAGGTGTATGGTGTCACCAATGGACTGTTGATGGGCTACAGGGAACAAGTATGGTTTCGTGCTGAGACTCTGTTCGATGAACTCATGCGTATGGATTCTTCAACTTCGTCTGCCTTTTATAACGCCCTCACAGATATGCTGTGGCACTTTGGTCAGGTAAAAAGTCCAGCCATCAGAAATGTGCCAGTTTTGCTTCTGTTAATTTTCTAATTTGTTTATCTAACATTCTAATTTTCTGTTTCTTAATAAAATTTGTTATCGACATCAGAGACGCGGAGCTGAAATGGTTGTAATTGAAGGGAGACGCCGAAATGTGTGGAAAGGCGATTGGTCAATTTCTTGCTTGGATCTGCATCTGATGTCTTGTGGTGCTGCTTGTGCAATGGTTCATTCATGGTTGCTCAGTTTGCATAGTTCTCTTTTTCAAGGCATTCAACTTCCTAAGTTTGTCAAGTAAGGATCTTTACTACCTATGAATTTTTAATTAATTTCATTTAATTAGATTAAAAAGATGATTAAGTTGTTGATCACAATTTTATTTTATTTATTTATTTTGCAGCATTTTAACTGGCTGGGGTAAACACAGTAAAGTGTTGGGAGATGGAACTCTGAAAAAGACTGTTGAAGCACTCCTAACTGGAATGGGGTCACCTTTTAGAATTTATGAGAATAATTTGGGAAGATTGGTGTCTACTGGAGAAGTGCTGACTGCTTGGCTGACACAACCTGGAGTTTTCAATTTGCTTGTTCTGTATGATGTTCTAAATCATTCTCAACCTGCTGCTCCATCACATGATTATCCTGCTCTTCAAAATTAGATTGATACAAGCTGCGTAGCATTGACACTTCATATTGAATGTGTTTGGTGTCTAACATGTGTCGGTGTCTGTTGACACTGGATACCGACACATGTGATTACTTTCATTATTTTTATTATTCAATTCATTACGGAGCGTAGGGTTTGCTGTCTGTGTTGTGTCTCATAGGACCCCAATCTTTTATTGATTTCTTAGTTTAAATACAGTTCTTTAATTCAATGTCTTGTATTTCTTTTCTCAGTGTCTTGTATTAATGAATGAATAATACTAGTTTGCTCCATTTATCCTTGTTCTTCTTTCCGCAATCTCATTATTTTATTGCAATACTTGAGTTATAAGATAAAGTCTCCTGATTATCATGACAAAAAACCATTAAACCATTATTTTATTTTATGATCTGATTAGTCATGATTCAACCGAATCATGACTAACCAGATGCCAAAAAAAATAAAAAAATAAATAATAAGAACGAGATTAAACATGCAACTGCAGTTCAACCGGTTCAATCTGGTTTAATTATACTAAGTAGAATCA
The DNA here is from genome assembly GCA_946800305.1 of Medicago arabica. Classification (NCBI taxonomy): domain Eukaryota; kingdom Viridiplantae; phylum Streptophyta; class Magnoliopsida; order Fabales; family Fabaceae; genus Medicago; species Medicago arabica. The sequence continues at coordinate 6,921,333 of OX326969.1, forward strand.
AAACCAAGTCAACCAACGAGCTGCCGGGTCTTGGTTCAACATAGTTTTTTCCGTTCGATTTTTAAATCATTAGTTTGGGGTTATGTTGGATGAATTACAATAAATTAGTTGAAGGATAAATTAGTTGAAGGATGTTATCTCATTTCAAATGGTGAAATTCTGCTATCTCATTGATCAATGTTGGAATTAACTTACAGATAGTAAATGAATTTGGCTATCAAGCACTGGAACTTATTTTGTTGTACCTTTGAATATATCTTCTTGTCTACAAGATATAATTCAAAAATACAAAAGAAGAAGATTGGCCTAATAGTGGCTTTTGACCTATAATTGAAAGAAAAAAAATGCCTCAATTTTGTAATTTAAATTTGGTTTTCTAAAATTATGATTCATCTTAAAAAGATGTTTTATTCTTAGTAACATAGAATATGTCTTTGTGAATGTTATATTCAATCAATGATTTGGGTGTTAATATATTGTATTGTATATACATTCTATTGTGTTTTATGTTATAATGCTTTAATTTAATTCACTTGTTTAAGTTTCATAATATCTATTTCATCTCAACTTTTTGAAATTTCAGTTTTAATATTAATGTTAAAGTGTTTTTAAACTTGAAATTAAAATAGAACTGTGTTGCCATAGTTTGTATATAAAAATGTTCAGCTAAAAGTAATACTTGCTTTTGGAGAGGGCCAGCATGTAATTTAACTTTCGTTTTTATTTTATTTTTGGAATTTTAATTTGAAAATAATTTCTTAAATAAATTATTTGTATTACCATTATCACAGTGACTGTTTTAATTTCTTTTGCATTTAAAACAGATTTGCAATGATTTATTTTTACAAGTAGTTAGTTCAGAATTACGACATTATTCATTTCGTGTTGAGAAAGACAATTATATATATTCACTAAGTTATTTCCCAAGATATATAATTGAGAAGACTAGTAACAAACATAAACAAAAAATAATGTTAAAGATTGAATTTTAAATTATCTAAAAAAAGATTAGTAACAATTGAGCAAAAAAATAATAATGTTAAAGATTGGACTTTAAATACTCTAAAAAGAAGATTAGTAACAAACGTGAGCAAAAAATAATGTTAAAAATTTGACTTTAAATCTTCTGGAAAAGATTAGTAACAAACGTGAGCAAAATATAATGTTAAAGATTGAACTTTAAATCCTCTAAGAAAAGATTAGTAACAAACATGAGCAAAAAATAATGTTAAAGATTGGACTTTAAATCCTCTAAAAAAATAATAGGACTCAAAATATTTTAGAAAAAGATTTGTTAGCACTATATTAAATATTAATTATCAATCAGTTTTCAGGAGAAGAACATAATTTGTTGTCATTTGACAATGTTGAAGGGGATACTCATAACTTATTTCGACAGGAATTCCTAAACTTAATTGCTCAAGGAAGTATCCCACCACACATTTTAAAGCTAAAAAAAGGTGTCTCTTTAATGTTGTTGCGAAACACAGACACTAGATATGGCCTGTGTAATAGGACATGACTGTTATGTCGTGGTTTATTTAAGAATATGTTGGATGTGAAAATCCTAAAATGAAGCAATGCTAGAAAAAGAGCATTCTTGCCCATAATTAAATTAAAAACAAATGCGAGTTCAGGACTTCCCTTTGTGTTTAGTACGTAGAAAATAGTTTCCTGTTAGACAATGGCAGATCATTCTCAATGTCGCAATCTATCTTCCATGACATATTTTCAGCCATGGTCAATTATATGTAGCTTTATCAAGAGAAATTTCTCAAAATTCAACAAAAGTTTTCATTAAAGAAGAGAAAATAGAAGGAGAAGATGGAGACGAAAAATGTAGTTTTTAAAGATATTCTTTTATCGTAATCATATCAATGTTTCTTTTATATAACATGTCATTTATACATTTATGTTATGATGTTACTAATTATTATTAGAATAAACAATAAATGATCATTATTTTATCTTAATTTTATATGCAGACAAACTAAAATATGTTGAGTTCAAAAATAATTTTGTTATATGTCTCGACAATATTTCGTTTATAAATCAATATATCAATAATTTCCATTAATATTTTAAAATTTAAAATTTTAGTCAAAATTATACAAACAAACATAATAAAATAATCACATGCGTTAGTACAATAGAAAGAGCGGCAGACGCGCACGATAGTGCCTGTCTTTCCGCTAGTGTTGATAAAGGCAACAATATTAAAATATTTACTACACCTTTTTACTAATTAGGATTATAAATGGTTATTTGATGTGTTAATTAATTAATAAAATAAAATTTTAAATAATATTATGACTATTTTAATTTTGGAATAATATGATTTGGGGCCTTGTTTTTTTTTTAGTTTGCTCTTATTTCTTCACAACTTTTCTTCATATTTCTTTTAAATAATTATGTATATTTTTTAATAAAATGATTGTCCTTTTGTTTCTTATTCATTTTTAAAAATGAAAAAAGAAACAATTCATTAGTTATCGTAAAAGTTATTTTATCTAAACCCGTAGAAAGTCAAACATGTGTTGTCCATATGATTTTCTTTTTCGTCAAGTAGTCTAGTGGCTAGAGAAATTTACATTTAAGATGAATAAGTAGGGTATCTGGGGTTTGAACCTCAGCTCTTGCATATATTTATTCATTTTGGAACTTGAAATATATACACTCTTACAGGAAAATCTATGGAAATAATGGACACTACGACTAGGAGGAAGTTTAATCTATGTGCCTACAAGAAACCAAGTGGGTGGGTGAGAAGTCGAAAGAATTAGATAGTTAATGTTTTAAGCTTTGGTTCACCAAAAAAGTTAGATCGAAAAATTGGATAGACATTATTGTGGATAAGGAGTGAAAGAAAAATATTATAGATGTAAAATGGACGGGAGATCAAATATAACCTAGAATTTGTAGTGGAACAAGGCACCTTTATTGTTATTAGTGTTTATGCACCTCGGGTTGGGTAGAAGAAGAACACATTGAAGTGAAGTTTTGGGAGGATTTAGAAGGTTTAATTTAGGAAATACCATTAGGAAAAAATATCTTTCTAAAAGGGGGTCTAAATAGGCATGTAGGGAGTGGTTTAAGTAATTTTGAGGGATTGCATGAGGGTATAACTTTGGAGAGATAAATGCGGAAGGTAAATCCATCATAGATTTTTCGTCTACTTTTGATCTTATTATAGCTAATATGTGCTTTAGGAAAAGAGAGCAACATATTATCACATACAAGAGTGGAGTGGCATGTTCTCGTATAGATTTATTTCTTATTAAGAAATCAAACAGAAAGATTTGTTTGGACTGTAAAGTTATGCCTAGAGAGCTTGTCAATCCAACATATAGTATTGGTTATGGATGTAAAAGTTCATAAGAGAACGAAGATTAGAAGCCACAGTGTAGCTCCGAGGATCAAGTGGTGGCATTTAAAGTCGGAAAAACAAAGATCTTTCCAACAAAAAATCTTTTATAAAGAGTTTTATGGCAGCTACAAAGAAGTGCAAATATGTGGGACAATATGGAACATGATATTAGACAAGTAGCAAATGAGACTTTACGAGAATCAAGAGGTTTTAGATCTAGGGGTAAAGAATCTTGATGGTGGAACGAAAGTGTTCAAAGCAAAGTGAGAATCAAAAAGGAATGTTTTAAAGATTGGTCAAGGCGTAAAAATGTTGAAACTTGGGAGAATTTGAAGAGAGCTAAGAAAGAGACCAAAAAGATGGTGAGCAAGGCAAGAACACAAGCTTTTGGTGCGTTATACAAATCATTAGGTACCAAAGAGGGAGAAAAATTTGTATGTCAAAAGAAAAGCAAGAGATTTGGATCAAATGAATTGTATTAAAGATGAAGAGAGTAAAGTTTTGATTCAGGAGAAAGATATAAATGATAGATAGAAGAAGTATTTCCATAAGTTATGTAATGAAGCATATGAGATTTTATCGGACTCTAACATGCTAGACACAAGATAGGAGGATGGAAATTACAAGTACTATCATCTGATTCAAGAACATGTGGTAAAAGAAGCATTGAAAATGATGAGTGATCACAACACAATTGGGCCTGACAACATACGTAAGAGATAGAGCCATTTGGTGGCTCGCCAAACTTTTTAAGAAAAAGAAACACTTTAATGCTAACTATAAGAACAAAGGGGTATACAAAATTGATAAAGTTATAGAGAAATCAAACTTATGAGTCATACCACGAAGTTATGAGAAAGGCGATTGAACAAAGACTAATAAAAGAGCCTCGAGTTACTGATAACCAATTTGGATTTATGCCTGAAAGATTGACTACGTAAGCGATCTACTTACTTTGATATATGATGGAGCGATATCGGACGGATAAAAATGACTTGCACTTAGTTTTCATTGATTTGGAGAAAGTGTGATAGAGTAGACAAGATGAAGGATAGTCAAATCACTAGAGACATAGGAAGACCTAAAAAAATTATCGAAGTAATTAGTAGAAAAGATTTGAAAATTAATGAGTTGGACCGAAATATGATGTATGATAGAACATTATGGTTTAATTTTATTAACGTAGCCGACTCCTGCTTAATGAAAAAGGCTTTGTTGTTGGTTGTTGTTGTTCCAATTTCATAATATCTATTTCATATGAAGTTGTCTCAACTTCAAGATCAAAGAAGACTCAAGATGCTCGGGTGACTCATGCTAAGATCGAGGAGGTTCTCGGATTGATCGGCTCATAGTATTGATCGATTCACGTGGTTATCTTCGAGAGGTGGAGGTTCAAGTAAGGTGACTATTAGCCAAAAATGTTGATAGAATTTAAGATTTAATTCATCCAGCCCTGGACATTTATCTGGTTTCAGTTCAAATAAGGAATCATAGAATTCAGTCATGGAAAATAGAGCTATTAACATCGAGATATTGTCATCAGTTAAACATCTACTCAAGGCGGATAAAGCAAGGGACCAAATTGTAATCTGTCATTCAAACAAATCATCAGAGTAATCCAAAGTAACTTTCAGGATGTCTTCTTCCTTATCAACAATAACGTCGTTACTTTCAAGTAAAGATTTTATAGTATGTACCTTGCGACACGCTAAAACTGCTGCATGAAAAAATCCGGTATTTAGATCCCCATCGCTAAATTCTGGTTCAATGAGCCACATATTTTCAAACCTTAATCCTTTTTGACAAGTCTGTTGCCCGAGTTATCACACATCACCACTATAGGAGAGTGATATGAAACAGTGACTGGTGACTGCAGAATTTTGTGCCATAGCATTAGGGAATAACTGCATCCAATCTGAATTGGCCACCATCACTTTAATCACCTTCTCTATTTCTTGCATCTTGGACAAAATTCAACTGTCCAAGGAATCCAAAGTGTGAAAGTAGTCGGTGATGCACGGGGAGTAGTTAACTGTGTCAACAGTGGTGTTGTTTCCATTGAACCTATAGTGTCTGATTGTTGGAAATTATTACAGAAAATTACATTTTTAATGGTTAAACATGTTATTAGAGAGTTTAACAGTGAAGCTCATAATCTTGCTTCTTTAGCTAAGATAGTTAAATAACAAATCATATGTTTTTAGTCCAAATAAAAAAGTACATATATCTGTGAAATGTCATAGAACTGATATGCTACAACAACTCATGAATTTAATAGAAAGTGATTGGAAGGTACTACAAGTACAAATCATATGTTTTTTGCGTATTAATATATTTTGTCGATTTGGAAGGTGCTGCAAGTGCCAACCTAACTGAGATAGCTCTCTTTACTTTTTGACAGTTCTGTGCTTCAGCTGGTTTTGAAAAAAATTAATGATGCATGACACTCTTTTATTACGCCGATTTGGTATATTTTGTTTCATGATTAAGTTGAAATTCAAATTATTGATGCTTTTATAGGATTTATGTTTTAATAAATGATGTCTGTCCCCCGTTCGACCACTGAAAAAGGTCCATTGGAACCTAAGTTCCGATACGTTTGTTCCATCAGAAACTAACTTCCGGTAAATCGGGGGCTTTTCCAGGAAATTTGGGGGGCTAAACAAAAATTATCATCTATAGATGGAATGTGTGATTTTACACTGAAACCCTTATAATACAACACTCACCCATTGTTTACCTAACTTATGTGACTCAATTAAAATTCTGAGTATTATACCACAAGACAAAATGCATATGAGAAATATAACCACCAAAATCAGATTGCAACTCACCAGTTTTCCCAACCAATTCTCATGCCACACAAATTTAGCTTAAACCATACCCAAAATTACTATTGTTTTGTCATCTTTTCCATTAAACCAAGCAATTTAATTCCAACTTTTTTGAGCCATAGAAAAATAATGTACTTGGAAGAAGACTAATCTTAAGCTGCAAAAAGGGTGGAAATGATAAATTCTGTATATATCTTGAGAACACATGCCACCAAAGTCTAACTGGTATCAAACAAATACAACTTTTTATTCCCTGAACTGAGGTTGATCACAAACTGTTGAACAGTTAAATGACATTCATTATAGAAGATATTCAGTAGCAACTAGCAAGATCATGCGAACCATATTTGTTGATTTCCAAAGGGATGCGTTAAATAAAGACATTCCAGGCGGGGAACTTTGAACCACGGTACTGTCAAAACAAAGACTATATGCCTATTTGGATTGCCTTATTTGAACTAATCTACTGGCATAAGTTCTTGTGATACGGTTTGGGAGAGCTTATAGAAGTAGCTTATATAAACACCTTATAGCTTGTATTAATACATTTTGACTTTATTTTACCTTTTTGTTAAAAATAGCTTATGCATAAGCACTTATATAATATACAGTTAGGCTATAAGAACTTAATTAAGTAGTTTATCCAAACAGGGCCCAGTTATGAGGGAAAAAAAAGAGCAGTAATTCTTTCCAACTATTCTGCTGACAGACCAAAGTCTGCTATGAAAATTGAAAATATGCATTTTAGAATCGCTCGGTAGAGAAAATGAAAAGTATGGTTGTCCACGTATCATAAGAAATGAAAGTAAGACTACATGCTTATGAAATACATAAAGAAGAATATATTACAGAGAACAAGTTGCAAAGATCCAACACTACTACTGCAAACACTAGTTCCAAGAGAGACACCAGTTAAGTCTAGGAAATGAAATATTGAACATAGCACACAAAAAAGTACAAAATTGGGAATTTACATCATTTAAAATAAAATGATGAAGAGGGAAATTTTATTAACTAGAGCGACATTGATGGTTATTTTACAACAGTCTCCGAGAAACTTTGAACTCCGTCTCTTACAGTTACAAGATCAAACTCTTATACTCAGTTGACAAAAAACTACTATTCACAACAACAAAAACTCATGCGTCTTTTACATACATATTAAACATGACTTTTTACATGACTCGGCAGTATAGAAGGAGAGAAAATAGTACAGACAGTAACTACACAGTTGTTACAGACTTACAGTGAAATTTGAGTTTGTTGTTCTGTTTCCTAGCACCCTAAAAAGAGTTATTTAATGTTCATCAACCCTGATTCAGCTCACAATGATATTATCCTCCCTTCCATCATTTTTCCAAAACTCTGTTATGTTAGTTGATTGCAGCTGCAATTTATTGACTATTTCCTTATCGTAGGATGCATTAGTACTCGTGTTTTGACATCAGGTTCAAGACCGTGTTCCAGCATTTTTGTGTAAACCTCATTTGCCAAGTTAATGTTGCCACGTAAGCACATCCCTTGAACAGCAGTATTATACATAGCAGCATTTGGCACAGTCTTCTGCAAAAGGAGATAATAGGGAGTTCACGTCAGGAGAAAATGAGGTAGATCAGTTATTCAACAATTTTAATTAAAAAAATTTACATTCAAGGAAAAGCCAACTTTGATCAGCAGTATCCATGTATACATAATACTCAGCAAGCATAAAATCAAGACAAACAATATTAACTTTTTCAGTTTGGCAAACTTCTAAATGCAAAGGTTTTTGGAAACCATTGTCTCTTTGGGATTTTTTAATTAATACTTAAGTAGCTTGCTCTTTTGAAATCACAGATTAAGGGGATCTATGATGGTCAATCTAGCTCTTCCACATACAATGCCGGAATATTGATTCAATCAGTAAGGTCAGATGATGTTTCTTCTTTCATAGTCCATGTGACTCAAATATACATGATTTTGAAATCCAAAATTTAAATTCATATATTGAAGGTGTAAAATTCAGAAATTATTTTGATGATAAATGTTCTAAAAACCAAAACAGTAGGGCCTTTATGTCATGGTTCAACCAGCTTAAACCACTCCAACCGGGTCAAAACGGCAATCGAAATGCTTAAATAACTCCACCGTAGTAGCGGTTGGTTCAAGATTGAACCTTGAACTATCTGATTCTGATTTTAAAACGCTATGAAACAGTTGGGGGAAAGTAATGCTAGTGCAAACAAATATATACATTGATAGAGGTTCAAATATTATCTATTTAGGAAACAATTTTATCTAGCAACAGATAATTAAGGATTGCTTGTAGTTTTATAACAAACTAGACTAAGAAATATTGCTAAGAAATTCAAAAAAATGAATTTTTACTCACATTTAGGATTTCTTCTAGTTCTTCATAGAGATCTCCTCTAGTGCAGCATCTTATAATGGAAAAATAAGTAAATATATTTGGACTGCACTTCTGGTGAACCATATGTTCATACACCTGCCATGCAATTTTCGGCTTTCTCGCAAGCTCACAAGTCCTGATCACTAGGTTATACGAAACTGTCAAATCAGACAGTCCAGAAGCTTCCATTTGCCACAGAATCTCAACAGCTCTATCCCACAACCTTAGCTCCGAGCAAGACATTAAAGCAGTATTGTATAAATGTTTATTGAATTCACAAATTTGACTTCTTTCAATCCGATTGTAAATCTTGAGAGCTTCATCGTGTTTATTGGCCTTGTTAAGAGAACTCATTAGAGCGTTGTATGTGTAAGCATCTGGTTTTTGGCCAAACGATTTCATCGTATTGTATACCTGAAATGCCAGTTTGGGTTCCCCTGCCCTTCCAAGTGAGTTAATCAATACATTGCACGCAACTAAGTTCGGTTTGAAGTCTCCTGTCAACATTTTCTGAAAGACGCTTAATGCTTCATCCCATTTTCCCTCTTTAGCACATACACAACTGATGGAATTTAATATATTGCTGTTTGGTTCAAATCCATTTTGAACCATTTCATGGTAAGCATAAAGAGAAAGCTCACTTTGATTACAACGTACGAAACTACTAATTAACAGACGATACGTAACCAGTGTTCGATCACACCCATTTTCCTTCATACTCCTCCACAACCTCTCTATTTCACTCCAATTATCAACCTCCTTACAGATCGATATCATTGTGTTATAAACAACCGCATCAAAACCCTTCTCCACATCACATTCCCTTTCTAGTTTTCTGAAGAATTCAACGGCCGAATCACATCCTTGAGCTTTTGCACATGCCATAAGAATCAAGCTATAAGTATGTCCCGTAGTCATCCCTTTCTCCTTCGTAAACTCAAACACTTTAAAGCAATCCTCAAACACACTATTTCTCAGAAGACCAGACAAAAGAGAATTACAAGCATGAATATTCGGACAAAGACCAAACATTTCCATTGACCTAAAATATTCCATTGCACTCCTAATCTTATTAGTTCTACTAAGCTCCAAAATCCTATTAGATAACACATTCTCATCCATTTCCTCCAAAAAAAGAACTCCATCCTCATTCGCAACTTTCAAACCCTGGCGTCGCAAATCCTTCTTCGCCACAAAAGACGCATCAACATCTTCTTCTTCCACTTCTCCTAAGGGACCCAATTCCTTCTCCACCCCAAAATACACATCAACATCATCTTCCACTTCTCTTAAAGGAGACAATTTCTTATTGGACACAAACGATGAATCAAATTTATCTCTTCCTTCATCGTTCTCATCTTCATCGTCATCCAAATCATCAACAACATCATTGTCATCAACAATATCATCAAATTCATCAACAACAATATCATCATCAACATTATCAAACTTTTGTTTTGGAAGATTAAAATCAACAACAGTAGGAACAAGATTATTATCCTTAGACAAGAGTGGTGTGGTGGAATGATGAAACCCTAATGACCCAATTGAGGAAACACAACAATTTGGTTGTTGTGAAAACAAAACAACATTGTTGCTAAGATAATTATTACTACAAACAACATTTGGAAGAGTAAGAAAAGAGTAGTGACCATGTTTATGAAGATAACAAGGAACAGAATTGTGAAACTGAAATTGAAAATTCAACATAATGGGTAGTAACTAACTAACTAACTAACTAGTAACTGATGTTTGTTTTATCTCAAAAAAAAAAAAAAAAGTAACTGGTGTTTGTTTTTTTACAATTGTTACGAAATTAAAACAGGTTCAGGAATGAAACAAAACAAAGAGAGAAAGATGAATAGTTTGAGGGAAAACAGAAACAAAGAACCTATGTTGTTGTCAATTGCGCGCAATCTTCAAATGTATCTCTGCTGCGGTTGCGTTTTGGTTTTTATTGGATGACTTTTTTTTTATTTTATTTACGGTTTTATTGTAATTGTCAAAATAAAAAATGAGTTTTTTTTTTTACTATTACTTCTCTCACCCTATACCATACTCACGCGTCCTTTGAAATTTCCCAAAATGCCCTCCGAATTACATAATCCGGAAACGCACGAAATGCAGTTAGGATTACGTAATCCACATTGTTTCGATATATATAAGGAAGTTCATTCATCCTATTTTACAGTTTTATAGTTCAACCTTTTACTTTCTCTCTCTCCCTTATCCCAAAATCTGAATTGCACAAATATGCCCAAACTTGGAGCTTTTTTGCTCGAAATCACCATATTTGAAGCTTTAACAAACATCAAATTGAAGGTTAGTGTTGATTCCTTACGCATGCAACTTAATTTGGAAGATTTTTTTCTTGTGCACTGACGCTATCCGAATTTCATTTTCCGGACTAGATTGTTGCAGTTAGGATTATGAAGGAAAAAAAAAACTTGTGTTGTGCCTTTTATGTTGATTACCCCAATATGCATGTTACAGGTATGGATCGCAGAAGGGGTGATAATGAGGCTACGCTTCTGTTAGGAGAGAGCGTCAGCAGGTGTAGTTCCAGTTCCCATGCATACAGGTGGCATGGCACACGGTGCTGTTACGGACGACGAGTCTTAGCCTCAGACTGAGACAGAGTACAAGCAGATGAACGTGGAGAATCAGCTGGAGGATGATGTTGAGGCTGAGGAGGACGTGGATGATGGCCAGCGGCGGCAGAGGCCGGAGCCAGACCCTGAGCCTCTTGATGACTATCCCGGTGGCCCACACGACACTACCCTACTGACGATGTACCATGTGCACGTGGTCAGGGAGACGTCTGAGGGAGAGGTACCTATTAATGTGATACTTTGATGATTGTAAATTGTTGTTAATCTTTTAGAAACTGATATTAATGTATTTTTTTAATTTTTTGCAGTGGCGAGCGAATTTAAAATGCATCAACAACGGGAAGAAGATTGATTTGATGCATGATGACGGTATCAGGTCTATCATGAACGCATGGTGGTGGTGTGATGGACTGAGTGTCATCGGTCTTTCTTGGCTTTAGGATACCAGCTACAACCAGATTGACCATGGCCTGATTTCTGCATTTGCGGAGAGGTGGCACGAGGAGACTTTGAGCTTCCATCTTCTGTTTGGGGAGATAACAATTACACTTGATGATGTGTCATGTTCACTGCATCTCCCCATTGATGGCATGCTTTTGTCCCACGAGAGTATTTCAAGGGACGATGTTGTGGAGATGATGATGCGGTATTTGGGGTCTTCTCCGGGAGATGCACATGTTGATCGCACGGTGATCCTTACGTGCGGGGTCTTGCTAATTCAAAAGTAATTGAAACATAAACTTTATATTGGCTTTCCAATGTTTCCTAAGACAATGAAGGCCAAGGTTCCATTAGGCCTGCTCATCTATGAATCTTAGGATACTCATAGCACATTCCCTCTACGTTCTTAGTAGTTCTACAAATGGGCAACCCTAATCTACGTCTACCTTACTAAGGGTTTCAAGAGAATGGTTCTATTAGATTACGGCTTATTTGCTTCAGCTAGGGACTTATTTCCCTAATTACTAACTAGTTAATTCCTTTGTTCAGTAAGGCACCACCCGACTCAATAGTTTTTAGCAACTGAGTACTTACGTCTAAGGTCAACAATTCCTATGGTATCTTTAGCTAGTTAATAATCACTTACTTTCTAGACAGATGGTTATCAGTAAAAGGATATAAATATCAAGATATAAGCATCCAGTTATTGATAGCAATATTAGGTTCTGTCACAACCTAAGTATCTAATCTAGGGTTGCCCCTCTCACACAAATAAACTATTTCCTAATAAAACTTAATAGCGAACAAAAGAATAAATAAAATAAAATAAAATAACATATTATATTAAATAAATATCCAACAAAAATAGACAGATGTTCATCTTAGAACTCTAACCTAAAAAGAATTAGTTACACATGGTAACTAAAAACAAATTACTAAAGATAAAAACAAACCCTAGAAAATCAAGGAGAAGATAGATTCTCTCCCGAAGCTCCAAAGTAGCCTTCCTCTTGAACTGCCACAATTCTGAACGATAAATTTCGAATGAGGAAGGCTAGTAATTATAGTGGAGATTTATAACTGGGTTTGGGATAAAAACGCGAGATAAACCCACAAAAGCGAATAAAATTATGCATGTGCCCCTCGCATTTGAGATGCTCTATGCGCATATGCCATGCCCTAGGCACACCCTTTGTTATTTTTGAGATGCCCTAGGCGCATGCCATATGCCCTATACGCATCCTTCAATATAGCCATGCCCTAGGCGCATGGTTGCTACTTCTTGGGCCCAATTTCTCCAATTTTTGTCGTTTTTAGGTCTTTGTCTTCAAATAACTTGCATCGGAACTTGGGAAAAGAATTCCTCCGTATGTAAAGTCTCTTGAGGCCTCTTGAATCTTCATTCTTGGTCTTCCCAAAGTCTTGACAATTCTTCATATGTTCTTGATTTTCCGATTTGCATGATTTCTTCGTGAATTACTTCAAAACCCCCCTAAAATTGCTATGTTTCGGAAAAACTAGAATTACAGACTCAAATATAGAAAACATTACAAAAGGCCCGAAATCATAGGCAATCGTTTTAATACTCCTCCTTTTTGCTGCTGAAACCTACTTAAATCAACTGAAAAACATGCTAAGAATAACGTAAGATGACCTGTCATCAGGGTGGCATGGGTGTAGTCTTTCGATGATTGTAATTTTTAATTATGTTATGTTTGAATAATTTGGATAATTTTTAGTGATGTAACATTTGGATAATTTATGGTTATGTTTGATTAATGTTATCTTTGAAGATTATGTTGTGTTCTTTTGAATTGAATTTTTCTGTTATAAATATGATCAATGCATGGTATGCTGTTTAGAAGCAAGCTAAATGCGCCAAAACAGCGTTTCAGCCAAAATAGATGGTTTCTGCCTCTGTGCTGATGCAATTCAGATATATAATCCGGACTGTTTTTACACATTCCGAATTATATAATCCAGAAACATCCTTTTTCACCCCACATGTTGACTTTCTACGGGATGATTGACAATTTTCGAATTACATAATCCGGAATGTGCAAAACCAGTCCGGATTATATAATTCGAACTCATCCAATGCACTTTAGCATCAAAATCCTTCTGGGTGCTTCAAGCTCCAAACTGCACGAAATTCTTCGGATTATATAATCCAAAGGTAGTTTGGATTATATAATTCGGACTAGGGGTATTTTTGGAAGAAAAAAACAGGACGCGCATGAAACAGGCATGGCGGGAAATGTAATAGTAAGTTTTTTCTCTTTGGTGAGTGATGATGGGCCTAACTCTTCAAAATAAACTGAGAATTTCTTTTCCCACCATCCACACTTCTGATTCGGATTGTTAAATCCGAACAAATGTAGGGTGTTAAAGGGTGATTTGAGAGTGTTTTTATCCCTTTCGAATTATATAATAGGCTTAAATAGGTAAATCGTTCTTATAAGTTCGTATTCCTAAAAAAAGCCTAATATATGATAACAAATAAAATATTGAAAATTAAAAAAATTAATTGACTAAAATTTTGAATTTAGAAATTGAGGGAATAAAATCGTAAATCAACGAAATTAGGAGAGCAAAAATGCAATTAAGCCAAAAGAAATTATCTCAAGCTATAATATTGGTATAAGGTTTGAGTTTGTAATAATGGATTGTCCAATTTCTTTGTCATTAGTTATGAAAAATGATAACAAATGCCCTCAAGACATTTGTTAAGGACACTTGTTAAGAAGTCTAAAGAATAAACTTTGTCTTGGAATGATATATTCAATACATTGAAATTTTAAAAGTAAACACATCAATTATTTTTATTCTTGAACTCTTGGTTTATGTGACTTACTTCACTCCAATATTTAATGTTTAAGTACAGTATGTTTTTTTATACAAAACTCCCCCTTTAATTATGCAATAAACAGTTACATGCATTAATACCCCCAATTTTTATATTATAATAAATATTTTACTTTCACACTTATAAGGCTTGAAAGGAACAACTTACCAAATTCATTGACATTTAAGCCTATGAAACACGTTTCTTACAATATAACAAGTTGTAAAATAATAGCCCTTAAATAAAAAGCATAACTCTCTTTCTCTTTCTCTTTCACTTTCACTACATGAAAAACAAAAACAAGTCATTTCCATCAAAGCCATTTTCTCTAAAAACATGTCTAACTTTAGACCTATATTGGCAAATGATTCCAAAACCAATCTTGATGAGCTTGAGTGGGTGATTAAAATACGTGAGTCCTTAGATAAAGAACTTGATGATGATGTTGAATTTATTGTATCTATCTTCAATGTACCAAAGCCACTTTTGGCTAGTGATCCAGATTCTTATATTCCTCAACAAATTGCAATTGGACCTTACCACTTTTGGCGTCAAGAGCTATATGAAATGGAGAGATATAAAATTGCTTCAACAAAAAGATTCCAAAGCCAGTTACAAAGTCTCAAGTTAGAACATATTGTTGACCAATTGATAAGGTTAGAGCACAAAATTAGGTCATGCTACCATAAGTATTTAAATTTTAATGTTGAAACATTGATGTGGATGATGGTTGTTGATGCCTCATTTTTGTTAGAATTCCTACAAATTTACACTATTCAAGATGAAACAATGATACTAAGTTTTTCCTCAAGGATGTCACACTTGTTTGATTATGGAGGGAGGAAATTAGGTCATAATGCAATCTTGAAAGACATAGTAATGCTTGAAAATCAAATCCCTTTATTTGTTTTGAGAAAGATGTTGGAGTTTAAATTTACATCACTGGAATTAGCAGATGACATGTTGATTTTAATGTTTATAGGATTGTATAAAGAGATTTCTCCTTTCAAAATGATGGAACAAGACTATCCAGATATCGTTGTCTCTGAGTGTGCGCATCTGCTAGACCTTTTGTATAACATGATTGTGCCTAAATTGGACGAACAATCGGATCTAGTAGGCGAACTGGAGAACCAGCACAAAGATAACGTGGACGATGAGAAATCGTATATGAACTACGTTAAGAAATTCCTATGTGAAGTTTGTAGGTTGCTTTCGAAATTGAAGACAATATTAATAAGCTTATTTAATAAACTCAAGCAATGTAGAGCCATGAAAGTTATCACTTGGTTGCCTTGGGCAATCATTTCTAACCTTCCTGGAATGGGAATTATAAAGCAACCGGTTGAATACTTTCTTTACTCTAAAGAAAAAGAAACTACCAAAGCAGAAAATGAGAATTGCTCAAATGATATCACTAACAATTCATTGTTAATCGATGAAATCGCCATTCCTTCGGTTTCAGAACTATCAAAATCCGGAGTTAGTTTCGTAGCTACTAGAGGAGACATATCAACTATTTGGTTTGATGTAAAAACAACAACACTTTACCTTCCAACAATTGGTTTAGATATAAACACTGAAGTGTTCATGAGAAACTTAGTTGCTTATGAAGCATCAACTTCATCAGGACCATTGGTTTTCGCACGTTATACCGAGTTGATGAATGGAATCATAGACACTGAGGAAGATGCAAGGATTCTAAGAGAAAAAGGGGTTATTTTGAACCATTTAAAAAGTGATCAAGAGGTGGCTAATTTGTGGAATGGAATGAACAAATCCATTAAATTGACAAGGGTTCCATTCTTGGATAAGGTCATTGAGGGTGTTAACCAACATTATAATGGTAATGTGAGTATCAAAGTTTGGAAATTCATGAAGGTTTATGTGTTTTCTTCATGGCAATTTCTTACTTTTCTTGCTGTTGTCTTTCTCTTGTTTTTGATGTCATTGCAAGTATTTTGTTCTTTCTATAGATGTAATGCTAGAAATCATGCCAAGGTGATTAAATGAATCACTTTGGGAATGGTATTTTTATTCTGTTCAAAGTTTTTTTTAGTAGATTCTCATTTTCCTATCTTTGGCTGTAAAACTTAGCATTGAAAATTTAGTCACTTATTAGAAGAAAAAAATAGCTTATGCCTTATGCTTTAATAAAATATATGCATTAGAGGAAAACATTGGTGCATGTTCATGTGATGCCAAATTGCCAATGCAGATTTTGCTAGATTTGTCACAAGGTCCTACTAAGGCCAAGTTGAGATCAATTATTATGAACCTCCTATAGAAACATAAACATCATACAAAAAAAATTGAAGGAAACATCATACAGGACATGTAGACAAAATGAAAACATGTGGACAAAATTAAAGTGATTGATTATAACCTGATATGTTTTGTCAATCACTAGACATGCCTTCTATCTGAAATGGCAGGGTAACATAGATCAATTATAGATAACCAATCAAATATGTCTCTAGGTGGGACCTTGAGCTAGTGAAACATCATGTATCACACTAAGATGTGAGATACACCACACTACTTGCAGAAAATGAGAAAACCAATACCTAACAAATTTCCTTAACAAACATAAAACTTTCAAAAATAGAAAGGAGGGGGAACTATAGTAACTTCCTCTTGTCCAATTCAAGAACTATAACATTCTCACATAGTTCATTCCTTCACTCAAAACAATACATACAAATGCCAACAAAAATTATATTACATCTTTTAGAAACAAATCAGGGAAAGAGAGTATTACTCGACAAGAACCATATAACAACTATAACAGAATTCGCAGATTACAAATGAGGCTGAATACACGTTGCAGGCCTCAACAATTTTTGAAGCAAGTTTGTACACAGGGTTTGCTTCTATGTTTATTCAAAATTGACGACTCATGAGACCCTCTCAGAAAACCCTGATTTTCTGACTGACCAATTTAACCCCAACCAATTCAGTTCCTTTGTTCAAGAACTGTGACCATCATTCGCGTGAAGTTTTGTTCTGCTTGATCAAGGCATAGGCGTCACTATATATAGCGACAACGTTTGAGAAGACT
Source organism: Medicago arabica (assembly GCA_946800305.1). Classification (NCBI taxonomy): domain Eukaryota; kingdom Viridiplantae; phylum Streptophyta; class Magnoliopsida; order Fabales; family Fabaceae; genus Medicago; species Medicago arabica. The sequence goes on from OX326969.1 coordinate 6,938,882, forward strand.
GCTAGGACTATCATAACGACGCACAAAATCTTGTCAGATTTGGTCGCAATGTTGTAGCGGTCCCTGCATTGTTAAAAAGATGGTGGAAAAAAAGTCAGTTTAGTTAGCAGCAAATGCATAATCACACAAAAGAATTATGCCATCTCAAAATTCCTAGATCACTTCGCAACATTTTGTCAAGTTATACAAATTCCACTCGATTTCAATCAAATGTTGTGTTGTCAATCACGCATTGCAGTAAATAGCTGCGGGGGAAGTAAGATATTATCGAAAGACAAGAATCATTTTAGAGAACCAAACCCATTGCTGATTAGAAATTCAATGAGAAAACTTACTTAAGAGTGATGGCAGCTGGAAAGATGAATCCTATACAGACTGCGGCGGTTGCTCCAGTGAACTGGAAAGCATCCCAAATGCTAGGTATGAAGTTTGCTCCCAAGAAGATAACACCAATAAGGGAAACAGTCATTGATGCAAATCTGAAGTTATCCAGAACCAAAGGTCTTGATTTAGGGAAGAGAAGACCGTCTATATTGAGTCGCAATGGGAAAAACACAACTGGAAATACAAGCATGAGATGTGCAGCGTAGCTAATACGAACAGCATCGTTGAGCAAAGAACCAAAAGGAATTCCAAGATCAGCATCGAAATTGGCAAGCACGTCATCAAGAGTTCCTTCACCAAATAGGAGGAACCCAAAGAAGCTTATCATTAAATACACGGATGAGCATAGACCGAGGGCTGTACGTACAACGCCTTGCATCTGCGAGTTGTCCTCGAGTTCATTATCTATGCTGTGAACTGCAGAAAAAAGAGCAAACACATAAGACTCTTGCAAACAGAATGATCTCAGAGTTTAAAACTTTTGAAACTGTTACTCAAGTCTATCTTAAGTAATACATGTGGTTCAAAATTTCTAGACCACTTCAGGCAACTGAGAATTTTGCATTTAGGGCCTGTTTTGATTGGCTTATTTGAGTTTAATTACTGACATAAGTACTTGTGAGACTATTTGAGAGATCTTCTGGAAACAGCTTATGACATGTCTACAACCTGTTTTCAGCTTTTTTTCATAAGCTCTCTAGGATAGCTTATGAAAACAACTTATAACTTATATGAAAACAGTTCAACTCCATTTTATCTTCTATTATAAAAATAGCTTATGCATAAGAACTTGTACGATAGGGTCTTACACTTAATTAAGTTGTTTATCCAAATAGGGTCTTACAATTGACGTTAACATCAAACAAAGGATAAGGCCATTTGCATGAACAGATTATAGGGCCATCTCATTCGGATTATCAATATGTTTTTATAAATCAATTTCACATGAAAACATCAAAAGAAGTCTAAAAATATAAATAAGCTTGACATAAAAGGTTTGAATAAAATGCATACCATTGTAGTGACAGATATAGGCAGTCACAAACACGGGAACCACGGTGAATAGGTTAACAATTGATGTTGCATCGGTAACAGCTGGGAAGAGTCTCGGCATGGTAATGCCTCCACTTATAATCTTGACAATAGAAATTCCCACAGCAATGACAAGAAAAACAACCGCCAGGGCAACGGAAAGGGCAGATGTGAATCTCAACGAATCTGCAACCAAAGTGCATACATGTAAAACCTCTGCATTTATTCTACGACCAATAGATCAAACAAATAAAATATCTATGAAGGTTCAAAGAAAAATATATTTTTTTTCCACCAAGTCATGTTATACATGTTCAAACAAATAATAAATATATGGTAACACTAGCAACCTATGAAGTACTAATACTCAACAAGACACCGACACTAACAAGTTATACATTGAAAAAATGGAATGGACTGAATGTAACCACATGCACTAGTGTGTCAATGTTGAATACCAGTATGTGTAGGACACCAAACACATCAACCTGAAGTGCAGGTGCTACATATGTTACAACAACTAACAAACATCATACCCTTCCTTTTTGTTTTTCATAAACTTGATTTCTGCCACAAAAATGACATTTACTAAGCATGAGCTAGTAACAAAAAAGTAAAGCTATTTACATGCAATTATTGAGGATACAAAATGCATATGATTAAGAAGCCTTAACGGTGAATTAAGTTGACTGTAACACTTGCAAATAGATACTCTACTGTTTAATTTGGCAACAACAGCTCTTGTAGCAATGCCTTGTTATCAAAACTAAAACAAAATGACACAACTAATCATTTTTCTTTAAATTTCATATAAAGGAATAACACTCACCAATTCGCTTAAAGCTTGCGAGGGGTGTAAATATAGCAACCGTAGTAAGAAGAACAACAAATGTCCTCCCAGTCCACCAGTGCACACCAAACCACCCTTCAAGGATACCATAGTGATGTTCTCCACTTGAAGATGTTCCAGAAAGCACATCACCTGCATAGTGAACAATAAAAAACTTAATTACACAACCGTCAAGCCTTCCTTACAAAGATCAAATGATAAAAAAATTAAGGGCCTTTTTGGATTAACTTATTTTACCAGATCTACTTGCATAAGTACTTGCAGGACTGTTTGAGAGCTTATCAAAACAACTTCTGACATGTCCATAAGTTGTTTTCAGCTTATTTCAATAAGCTCTACAAGATAGCTTATGAAAACAGCTTATAGCTTGTATGAAAACAATTTGACTTTATTTTATCTTTGCCTATATGAATAGCTTATACATAAGTACTTATATGATAAACACTTATTCAATAAGGACTTAATTAAGTTGTTTATCCAAACAGAGGCTAAACCTAGGATATTAATCTTCTTCTCAAACATATGTATGTACTAAAATCAAAGAAAGGTCATAGTATCATACCAATTATAATCATGTAAACAATCAGCACACCAATGTTATTGACAATAACACAGATCTGTGCCATAGCTTTTCCATATTTCCCAAAGGAATCACCCATCAAACCAGCATATGAAACAGATTTCCCTGCCCTTGTAAACCTAATCAAAAGCTCAATTGACTTCTCAGTCAAAAAAGCCATTAAGAGGATAGCACAAAGACCAGGAATCAACCCCAACTGTTTCAAGGTTGCAGGCAAAGCCATGATTCCAGCACCAATAATCGTAGTCGCCAAGTTGAAAACGGCGCCGGAAAATGAAGCTCCATTGAAATCATCAAACCCTGAATCACTTTCCTGACTTTTAGGCAACAAAGGTGCATTTTCACTCACAACAGCCTTGTTCTTTTTCGATGATCTCGATGATTTCTTCTTCTCTGTCTTAGGTGCAAGACTTCCAATTGTCATTTTCACTTTTTCAGTTTTCAACCCTAGAAAATTTCAAAGCAACCAAACAAATCCTGAAAAAATAACACAAGATCAAAAAAATTGAACCAACCCAGTTTATAAAATTAACCAAAGATACAAACTTTATGAACAATTCAGTTTAGTTCAATTTCATAACCAAACAAACCCTGAAAAAAATAACACAAAATTAAATAATTTAATTAAACCAGTTAACAAAATGAACAATAACCTCAACTTGGTTCAATTTATTAAACAAATTAACCAAACAAACCCTGAAAAAGAAAATACAATTAAAAATTAAACTAACCCAGTTTTCAAAATGAACCAAAGTATACAAACTTTATGAATAATAACTTCAACTTAGTGAATTCCAAAAAAATAAAATAAATAACTTCAACTTAGTTCAACTTAATAACCAAACAAACCCTGGAAAAAAAATTAACACTAAATCAGATAATTAAACTAACCCAGTTTACAAAATGAACCAAAAATACAAAATTTATGAACAATAACTTCAACTGAGTTCAATTCAATACCTGAAAAGTGAAAATTCAGACCAAATCCAGAAAATGAAAAGGAACAAACTTTTCAACTCAGAAACGCAGAATTCAAAACCCCAACAGAAATTCAACAAGACCCAGTTGAGAAAATTCAATAATTGGGGTCAGAATCAAACGTTCTGCTCCAAAAGAAGCAAAAAATTCAGAAAAAAGGGTGAATTTTTTTGATTAAGGAATATACAGATTGGAAAATTGGGAACCAAGAGAAGAGAATCTAAGCCAAAAGGAAGAATCGTTTTTTTGAAGTTGGTGACCAATGAAGTTCTTTTATAGAAAAAAATCATAAAGACAAAAATACACGCAATATTATATTATTCAATTCAATAGTAACTTTGTATGTATTCTTCGTATTAGTACATTATTATATTCAGATATGGTTATACGTGGCACGTGGATTCCACAAGACACTTTCGACGGAAATAGTTCGATCTTGATCAAATGATAAGAAATTATAATACAGTTTGAATCTAGATTGTTTAATTTTGACTGAAGGGTCACTAATGTCTCAAATGCGAGAATGTGTGTAATCGAAGTAGGAGAGTTCGATTTTATATGTGGTAGATCGAGACTTAAAAATACCATATAAGGTTGAGTTTTGATGTACATGTATTCGTTGTCTGTTGTTTGTGTTAAATCGACATTGATTAGATTGTTTTAATATACGGTATCTTTTATCTAGTTGGTAATTTAAACAAAAGTACTAGTTTTTTTTTTAAGAAAATTACTTTTTAAAGTTTCTTAAGAGGTGCCTTTAAAAAATGTGTTTGCATTTTCCTTTAAATAAACATAAATGATTGAAGTCAAGTGGTTAATTTAATTGATTGTGGTTAAAGATGAATGTTTGATAGAAAATAAATTCGAGTCCAATTTATTTAACATTTTTCCTTAATAACTAGAGGATTGAAAAAAATGAAAATGAACATAATTTTTTTAGAATATAAATTATTTTAAAATGTACCCACGCTTAACTTTTGAACTATATTTATGTGCATCTTCCCTAAAAAAACACTAGTAATGTGCATCTATATATAAGTAATTTATATTAATGATAAGCATTATTCAGTCCAACTATCATTTGGGTGAGTTCATTTATGTTCACAGCCTATCACGCACACATTGTCTTCAAGAAAAGAATAGGATTTTGTAACCCAATTTATCTTATTATGGTTGATTTTTTTAGTGTAGGCATAAATCTACTTTTGATTTTTCTTTTTTTCTTTTTGACAAAAAATTACTTTTTTCTATCAAGAATGGCAATTGTGTTTTTTCAGTCATCCTCTTTTCTTTATGTTTAGCGATTAGATGATTATGCATTATAATATTAAAGTGGTTCTACATGGTAGAGTAATAATACATAAAAATCATTTTATCACACTTTTTCATAGGAGAAGAAACTCGCATACTTCTTATCTATGGCTAAAATTGCATGATAAATGTTAGTAAAAAACAAATATGAGTTAAATTTTGATGCATACATATTATTTTTTATTGTTTTTGTCAAATTAATATCGGTGATGAGTAGGGTTGGACAATATTTTCGTAATGGACCCAATCCATCTGACCTTAAAGGCTCGTATGAATGCGGCGAATGTGAGAAAAACACAGTAAGAGGAGTTGTATTGTTTTTCTTTTCCGAGTGTTTTACTTATCAGGGTCTTAATGGGCTCAGATTCTGATGCAAGTTCTGAATGCAGCGATAAAATCACACGATCTCTATTATCTGATTCTGATGCAGATTCTACTTGGCTTCCATATATTCATGTCTTGATTTGATCTCTATTATTTGATTCTTCATCTCCTCCTGATTAAGCACAATGTTTCCCATCTTAGCTTCCATAGCTTCTTTCTTAAGCCTCTGAGCAGCCAATTCTTCTCTTATCTCAGACTTAGAAACTTCCAAAGTTGGGTTCTCAAACAAGTCTCTTATGACAAATAGATCTTCCAATTTCAGAATTGGAGATTCAAAGAATAGAGGCAAGGCCTTGAAGTTTGGCGGTTCATCAACTAAGGGTTTCTTTTGAGCTTCAATCTGCCTAGTCGAGTTCCTTCTGAGTTCCACCCGATCTAGTGGATGAAGAACCTCTTTGAACCATAGACACATTGCTCCTTTGTTAGCTCCCACATACTAAAAACCTAAGGCTTTCAGTTTTTCCATAGCAGAGTCCATTGTAGATATCTAAGATAATCTCGTTTAGATGTATATTCTTCTATTTCAATGGTAGTGAGCCTTTCAACAAATAACTTCTGCACTTTGCAGTAGATGATAAAGCTGACTTCTGCTAGTTCAGGGTTGGAATGAATATGAGGAGGTGGATTAATGTTGTGGGCTAGGTGGTTGGGGAAGCAGTAGGGGTGGGTGCTTCTGAGATTGACAAGACCACTGTCTCATGATAAGATTTTAACAAAACATTTTGTGCTATGAGGTTCTCAGAAGTTAGTTCAGTTATAATGGGAATAGCTTCTAATGTTTGTATATAGGTGACTTGAGGGGTAGTTTTAAAAGTGGTATAAGGAATGTTTTCATAGGTAGTTTGGGTTGTATATAATACTTGAGTCATAAAAGTATCAAACACTTGGTTGAGAGGGACAAATGTAAGGATAAGTTGGCTTTCTGCGAAGGTTTCAAGGATAGGTAAAGGTCGGGGTGCAATTGCAATGATTGGAATGGATTTCTGTGAAAGTTTCAAGGATATATGCAATGATTGGAATGGTTAATGTAGAGGTGGAGGTTGAAGTATGAAGCTCAGCAGCCAGATGTTTTACAAGCTCATCTATAGTTGATTGCTTTTCTGGCTGAATATTTTCATCATTCTCAAATGATTTTGTGACTTTCTCAGCTATATCATCATCAAATTAATCATCAAAGTTAGAGGATGAATCTTTAAATAACTGAATAGTTTCAGTAGATTGTACAACTATCAAAGGAATTACAACATCTGATAACAGAGGTTTAGGTGAAATAGTGGAGGAGGATAATAGTGTGGATGTTCCTGGTAGGGTTGTGGGTTGGCGTATAGCTTATCTTTGATTGTTATTCTTGGAGAAAACTATAGCTTCTAGTGTGGGAGTGGGGTAAGGTGTTCTTTTAGAAGATTGAAGGGAAAAGGGTTCAAGAATGGCTTTTTGTGGAGATAAGGGTGATGAAGGTTCAAGGATAATATTTTGTGATGGAGAGGAAATGGTTGAACTAAGAAATCAGTAGGATCTACTACATTAACAGAGTTATCGGAGATACCTTGAGTGATAGTGGGATATGTTTCTTATTGCTTAGCTTGTGCTTCAAAATCATCCATAACAGTAGCCAAAACCACAACACCAACTTTAACTTCAAAAGAATTTGCCTCTAACTCAGCAGCTCTGATGCACCTGGTTCTGAAGCATCCTCAGACACTTTTAAGATAGGTCCTAACAACCTCGATGCTTTTTCCATAACCTGATTCTTTATTGCTTCTGTCAGATCGTGACCCTTCCTCATTCTCTTAACTAGAGATTTATCGTCTTCCTCTTCTTCTTCTATTACAATCAGCTTTATGATTATCTTCTTCTTGGGAGGTAGCTCAGCTGAGACCTTAGCAGATTTACGAGAAGCTCCACTTCTGGTCTTGGTTGGCTTCAAAACCACTCCTTTTGAGATATCATGAACCTCTTTGTGAATAGAAGCTTTCTTCCTTGGCTATTTTCGAGTTTTGGAGACAATCTTCCTCTTCCTTGAGGGCTTGTAAATATATGTTGGAGCATCTGGGATATCATCAACGGTTAGCACTACCCCAATTTCCTCTTTAGCCATCTTGATGTATTCAAATATGACTTTTGGGTTATCTTGTTTGGATATGAATGGAAAGTTTTCCAAATAAGCACCCCTAGCATTTCTGACCACCAGAGGCACTTATGTTTCCATAACTTCATTCTTAGTGATTATCTACATATGGTGTAAGATAACACCAGAAAAGATGATCCCATACTCTTATTCTAATTCTTGATCTACTCCAAACTGTTTTAGAGTATTAATCAGTCTGCTTTGAGGGTAATCTGGCATAGGGCACATTTCTTTTCCGATTCCTTGTACTCTCTCTAAAACAACTAATCATTACAAGTTATATCTCATATTTAACGAGGAAATTTCCTTTGTAAGTGCATGTCAAATCACCTATTTTATGTCTCTGTGTGTAAGTGAGTTCTCTAGCAAAATTTCCTAGGAACATTTCTGACATAGATTTCATTGTCAGAAATTCCTAGGAATAGATTGGGAAGTGCCTAGTAAAAAATTTCTCTAAAATTTTATAGGAAACCCAATGATTTCCTAAGAAAATAATCCTCAATAAAATTCATGTTTCTTGTAGTGTGTATGCTTAACTCCTAACAATTGATGTTTTCGTTTATAATTGGCAACATAAAGAGATATAAATATAGGCTGGAGTAAGGTTATCCACTGAATATTGATAAGTGAGTGAAGCCGTCAAAAAGAAAATGATTACCCTCAAAGTAGCGTTGATAGTGTGAAAATTGTTCTGAGCGTCATCTTGTAAAGGGCGTGCCATATTAAGAGTACAATATTGAGTAGATAAAATAGTTCAATTTGATGTTTAAATTATGATGCTCTTAGCACCTAATAGACCAATATTTTTATGAGAAATAATATTTGTACAATCAATCTATGACTTTTGTGACTACTTTATCTCTTATATTCACATTATATTTTTATTTTCTCTCTATATTTCTTTAATGTTTGTGTTAGTATCTACTTTTCTTTATTAATACATGGTTGTTTCATAAATTATCATGCAAATAATTGTTAAAATAACACACCTCTATTTTTGTTCGATGTGATTATGTCTTTACCTAACTTAATTTACTTTTTTCCAACCAAAAAAATATATTTAAAAGTACAAAGAACAAGTATAATTTTGTTGATGGACTCCAGCACGTCTTGTGCGTGAAGGACCGATTGTTTTTCTTTAATAAATTTTGTTTAGTGCCTTAAAAAAAATTATAATTTTGTTAATAAAAAAGTATAATTGTCCTAAACGATGTCATGTTTGTTCACCCGTAGATTGATTTTTTTTTTTTTAAATCACTTCCATTCCTCCAATTTATCTATGTAAACATGATAGAAAAAAACAGCAGGATAAAACTTCCGAATCAATCACAAATTATTGAAAACATTGTAAAAAATACATATTAATGAAAGCTGATTTGTTATTTTCTGTTTTCTATTCAATACAAAGGGTATTGGCTAGGGTGTTCGTGGTGCTCTTTGATTCGGTTTTGAGGGTAAAAGCCATCTGAATCGCAAGATAAAAAAGCATGCGGTTTGGTTTGGTTCGGTTGACTTTAAAAATAAAATCAGAATCAAACCAAACCAAACCATGCGGTTTGGGTTAGATCGGTTGGTGCGGTTTTTTCGAGACGATACAATTTTTTGTTTCCAACATTATAATCAAGTTAAAAAGCTAAAACACAACGTATTTTCAACAATGTTTTATATTTCATCGAATAGTACAATTTCATTTTCATTTTACAATGTTTCCAACAACATAGAACAAGTTAAGAACATGGACAAAATGTAATCCTATCATGTAAGAAATGCAAAAGACTAAGATTTTATGATTCTCTAAAATTTCCAGTAGCACATAAATACGTTTTTTAAATAAAAAGCAAAGAAGGAATCTAACAAGAGAAAAAATATATCATTTTATAAAAGTTTCTACGAGTATTGGTCTAAGTGATATATCTATGATTAATATTTTTCTTATGTTGCGGTTTGGTTTTGTTGGTAAAATAAAAATCGCAAACCAAATCAAACCATGCAGTTGAGCAAAAAAATGATCTGATTACATCTAAACCAAATGCGGTTTTTTGGAGTTTTGGTTTGGGTTGGTTCGGTTTACATTTTTTCTATTAGGTTGGTTCGATTTTGAACACCGATAATATTAACGAAGGTTAGGTCAAAAAAAGTTATACTTCTATAATATGACGAACTAAGATTTGAGTTTTAGAAGGGATATATCAAAAACAAAAATTTATTCATGAAAAAACAAAAACAAAAAGCAAAGAGAAGAAGGGTCTGTCGCGATGTCACGTGAGATTTTGAGAGGTACAGTTTCAATTTTGTTGTCAATGAAAATTACATTTTTTGTTTCTTCATATTTTTGAAAGGAAAAATATTTATTTCAAAGAAGGGAGAAGTTGATTGTTCCAACTTGCATCTATCTTGTACGCAATAAAATGAGAACAAAAGTACACATATTTTTCCCTAAGAAAAGTACAGATAATTTGTGGTCATGAGACACAAAACAGAACTCTTATATTTACACCAAAAATATAGATATTCTTATATTTAGAAAAGAATTTATTCACTTGACGAAAAAAAAAGAATGTCCTTCAAAAAAAAATTATTCAAAATATCTCCAAAACAAGATGTCCTATCCATCCTTTTGGTGGATGAAAGCATGAGCACCCAATATCGATTTCAATCTTAACTACTGGTGGGTTAATCCTAATATGTTTTTGGACTAACCTACTTGTTTTTTTTTTGTTTTTTGTTTATTTTCTTGTGTTGTTTTTCATTCACTTGTAATTTATTATAAATTCTCTAGGTTTCTCCTTGTATTGGGGAGAGCTTTTTGGTTAATATATAATTCAATTTTGCATTGTTAAAAAAAAAAATGAATGATATTTTGACAACCAATTTTAAATTTTTAGTGACAACCTTTTTCCTTTCTTTTTATTGGACAATAACACTATATATATATATATATATATATATATATATATATATATAGAGAGAGAGAGAGAGAGAGAGTAAAAGTAATAAAAGTATAAGAGAAAAAGTTGTCATAAAATTTGTTTAAAATTGTTGTTCAAATATCATTTCTCTAAAAAAAACATGTAATATACTACACAGTGGAGACAAATCATGATTTCCATTTTTTTTTTTAAGTTTCAAAATATTTAAAAATGTTAATAGGAAATGTGATTCATATTTTAGATCATGTTAGCACTTCATAAATTTTTCTTTTTGATATAAAAGATATACACAGAAATGGCATGTTCAATGGTGGATCACTTTCGTGAATGATCCACCATGAACTAATACCTAAAATTCATCGAAAATTATAATGATAATCTTAAAAAAAAAAAAAAAAGTCATAACCTTACTCGTCTTTATGAATAAGATGAATATTTAATTGATGTTTACAACAGTCAACCAAGGTTCCTTCAATTTATGAATCACCACGATTCTAAATCTTCTATACCATGCAATCACTTCAATTGCCTCCAAACTTCAAACTCCTTGAAATTGGATGAATCTCAAAGTCTTTCAATCAAACTAGCACGCAATCTATTGATCTTCTTACCTAAGAAATCTTCTTTGCTATGACTCCGCTTTGATCTACTTCAACCTTGATTGTTTGAGAAACAACCCCCACAATTACGTTTGGAGGTGAAAAGTACCTCCTTAATTTTGCTTTAGATCCTTCATGCTCCACCAAGATCCTTGAGTGAAACCAAACTTACAATTTCCCTATAGCACCGTAACAATCTAGATCTCAAATTCTACGAGTGTTCTTAGGAAAGTGTTTAATATGCAGAGGTTTGCAGAAAATGAGAGAGAAAAGACTTTAGATTGATTTTGCAAATTGATTCAATAGTTCGTGAAATGAGTGGAGGCAACTATATATAAATGAGCAAGTTTTGTTGAAAATTTAACTGATAAATAGCGAATCATTCGAATCAAAGAATGTGTGATTCAAATCAAACAGTTTAAACTCGAAATCTTAGATGCGATGAAGATTGATTCGATAGCCAAGAACATTGATTCGAATTAAGGGTTTCTAACTGAAGATTGATATGAATTAGAAATAGTTTGATTCGAATCATACTTCCAGAAGAGAGAAATGATTTGATATTCTTCCTGTGCTTGTGATGAGTCAATGTCAGTAGGGCATGTGATTTCAGGGGCACAGAAGAAGAAGAATACGACGGAGAGAAGAAGAAGATGGAAACAACAACGGTTTTAATTTCAAATTTTGTAACTTCATGATTTTTAATTTTGTGCCTCTTGTAACTTTTTGCTTTTGGTTTTGGTCCCTGCAATATAGTCAGGGACCATCTGAAAGGACGCTTAAATTTCAAATTTTGTTATTTAGGTGTTTTTAATTTCGTCCTTATGTACCTTCTCTTTTTTGGTTTTGGTCCCCGTAATGTAGTCATAGATCATCTGTCAGTTCACATAAGCGTGTTTAGCCAAATCAACACCCACCACGTCACACGCCGTTAGCCAGCAAAGCGTTTTTGAAACAGAGTTTGATGGGAGGGACAAAAGGTAAAAAGTTATTAACTTACACGGGTCATTTTGAAAGAAAAAAAAAGTTACATAAACATAAAAAAAAACATGCGAACTTACAGGGACCTTTTTCATATTTATAATTTACTTAGATAATGCAACAATTATGTAATTTACTAATTTACATGTTATTCTAATGAATTAAAAATGCAATTTACCTTTGAATTGTCAAATGAGACTTTGGTAACATCAATGTATTTATTTTTGACAAAATGGTAATATCAATTGATGAAAAATATAGTTTGGTCCAATAATATTTTTTTTTAAAGAAGTTAGGTCCAATATTGTTGACATTTTTATATATAAATAACTAACTCGATATGAAAAAGGACTAACTTGACACAAAATGAAAATAATCACTAGTTTAAAACTTAAATTAAAGTTAAATGACCTTAGAGTAGTTTTACAAAACTAAAATATAATTATATTCCTAATGGGATTCGAACAATTACATGAACTTTATTTATTTATTTATTTTGGTCAAATAGCCTAGTGGTTGGAGCTCCACATTTTCCATGTGAAGAAGTGGGTGTCAAGAGTTCGAACAAACCTCTACCTCTGCATAAATTATGCAATGTCCCTTGCCAACTGAGCTAAGCTCACGGAGACGATAAAACTTAAACTTTATTCTTAGTAACCAGTAAATACTCTAATACTACCAAAAAGCTATTTCAAAAAGATTAAATACTTATGCGAGCTAAACCAAATGCCTCATAATCATAATAGTCCTCATGAGTCATGAATCCACCTCAAAGATTATTTTGGTTAGACCGTATTATGTTTAGGGTTTTCTCTTCCTACACATTGGAATAAACATATATATATTTTTTATTCATAATTTAAGAACATGTAAAGATTTATGCTATAAACTATAGAACTTACGTATAAAGCATGGCAATAACATCATGACTCCTGTTCCTCCCTATCCGACTAAGATAAGGATTGCCAAGAGTTGGGCAGCCATTCCTCTAGTCTATATCTAACAAGTCGATATTGTTGTACTTTTAATGCAAACAATATGCATATCTATATGACCAAAATATTAAGTACATTTATTTTAATCATAAACGATATATAGGAACCAAAGAACACGTCCAACTTAGGTCGATCAGCTGCTAATTAAGGAAAAGAGGAATAGGAGAAAATTCAAAGATATAACACATTAGACCTTCAAGAGAATTTATTATATACAAGTTTACAATTCAGTTTTTTATCATACAAAATTGCAAGCGTTGAATCTCTAATGAGAAACGTGTGAGAAGACTTGGAGTGTTTACAACTAAAATGAGGAAAAGATCCCTTCGAATTATTTAAATGATGATTTAAAAATATTTTTCAAAATTTTAATCCTTTAACGTATACTTTGTTTCAAGTTTGATATATTTTTTTTTACAATTTTTTAACTTGGAATATAATAATATGATAATTTCCGTGTCGGAACACTAGTAAAATTTGAGTGGAAGTTGGAAGAATAAACACATGTCCCTTAGGAAAGAGCTAGTGTTGGTATGAATTGAAAAAATGTTCCACATTGGATAGGACATACTCATTAGTAGTGTTTGTATAAGTAGGGGGTGACGTCCAAGAGTGTGCCTTTGGAGTACCCACTTTTGCGAACGGGTGAGCGCTTACGAAAATATATTTCGACTTGTATTGAAGAGTCTTTTTTCCTTTCTTCTACTCCTTATGTCCCTTCGGTTTCGAGTGGTCTTCGTACCATATAGAGTGGTTTAATACCATATTAAGGGTGTTATTTCTCGAACGGGTGAACGGTTGACCGCTTACGAATATATATATATATATATATATATATATATATATATCACACACGCAACGACGATGCATCCGCCGTCTGTCCGACCGGTCTGTGCTTTGGCTTGGGTAAAAAGAAATATATTTTGACTTGTCCGACCGGGCTGGGTTTTGGCTTAGGTCAAAAAAAAATATTTCGACTTGTGTTGACGAGTCCTTCTTCCTTTCTTCTACTCCTTTTGACTCTTCGGTTTCGAGTGGTCTTCGTACCATATATAGTGATTTAATACCATATTGAGGGTGTTATTCCTCGAACGATTACTTACGGTGCAGTACGTAATCGAACATGTGAACTGAACTATTTTATCTTGGAGGCGGCGCAGTTATTAGTCTACCTTGCACAAACTCAAGTAGTGTCGCGAAACATTTTAAAGATAGCGACATGGTCGTGACTTAACTCAGTTATCTATTCGATGGTGATTTCTTCCTTTCAAATGTACTTTTTCTAAATCCGAAAACAACATTACATACGAATGGAATGCAAACGAGCAAAAATATGCACCGATTAGCCTCTTTTGATAGTAAAATCAATACTCATAAACACATCATTTATGAAATAATATCACATTGATCAATCTTGATTAATTAATCACAATCTTATATCAAAAGTATTCTGAAAACACCTCTTAAAACATGTTTTAATGTTTTTTTTTGGTTACAAAGGCTAAAAAAACATGTTTTAATGTTGACTATCCTAAACAATCCGGTGTCTTTATATATCTACGCGAGCACAGATAGAACAATCATGTTAGCTGCTACTAGAGAGGTAGAGTTGTTAGATATTGAGCATAGTTTAGTCTTTTGTGACTTATTTTATTTATACTCTTCTATTGTTTGTATTGTTAACACTTATATTCGATGGGAAGTTAAAGTCACGTGTTCTTTCTCTTCTATATTTTTCTCTATGAACTCATACACTACAAGAAAAGCACTCTTTTGTGGCCAAGTTAAAAAAGATTTATGGCCAACAAATAACCCTTACAAAAACTATTAGTCAAAAAAATCTTCTCAAATGTTAAACTTCGAATCAATTATTATTAATGGCCACAAAAACCATCGAGTAGAAAATTATTTAGTGGCAATCTATTTTATTAGTGGTGACCAAAAACGACCATAAATATTGTATCGTCATGAAAATTATACATGGACCCAACCCTAACTATCCACATCGCGACCGACCATGTGCTCACCACGTGGCGAGATATCCAGGACCCGCCAGATTCGCAAGGACTTAAGATTGATCATATGGGCGATCCCTTGACCCACACCCTTATGTCGTATGCCAAGGATCAAGGTGAAAAGGCGTGGCGGCAAGTCTCTCCAACTTCTCCCAGGGTTCCCACCTTATAATGTCCACAAGCATATCCCTGATGAGGATCATGACCTAAACACACACCTATCGCTCTGACGCCGGTAAAGCACATCGCTGCTAGGGTTGAAATTATTGTACTTCCACCAAGTACAATTGGCATCCATTGTGGGGCTTCAGTAAAACTAGCCTAGGTCACCTTTTCTAAAATCTATATGTTAGTTTTACTTGTTAACATGGAGAAAAGAGGCTCTTGAAATGAATAGTTGTATTACATTTCCAAAATGATGAAAATGTTAAATGAGCTATTTTCATTATTTCCTAAAATCAATTTCACTCACTTTAAAAGTTTAGTCTCTTTTTTTAACATATAAAACTAACGCAAAAAAGGCAGTCCAATGCACTAAAACTTCTGCATATTCATGGTCCGTGAAATGGTCCTACTGTTTGGTGTATTGTAGCAACCATACTTTATTTTTAACACAAGAAGTTGTTTTCAGGACTTGAACTCATGACATTTTAGTCACGTGACAACAACGTCATCATTGCATCAGGACTCCCCCTCAACATGTATAACTAACACATATTTTAGGAAATTGACATTGGAAATGTTTTTATTTACTTTGTGAAAACATTTTCAATTTTCATTCCCTAAAGTTTGTGTTACTTTACTTGTTAACAAAGAGAAAATAGACTCTTATAGTGAACAATTGTTTTACATTTTCAAAAACAATAAAAGTATTAAAAAAAGTTATTTTCTTAAATGCATCATCACTAATTATCATTTTTTTTGTCATTACTACAACTAGCTTTAAAAGTCTATTTTTTCATTGTTGTCAACTAAAACCAACACAAATTTTAAGAAATGAAAATTGAAAGTATTTTCACAAATAAGCCATTCCATCAAATTGCAACTAAACCTTTTTTTGTTATAAAAAATCTAATGACGAAATTCACACACTATTAAGTAAAGAATGTAACCCGAAAAATAGAGAATCTGATATTCAAACTCGCACCATCTGCATCAAATGTACATGTAGTAATCATCTAAAATATACTTAATGCAGCTAGACCTTTTTACTTCTATGAGGGAGCCAATAATACAACACTCACATACAACCATTTTAGTGTGGAAAGTGATGGCCATGCAAAACTTTGAAAGAAAAATAAATGACAAGACACAAATGTGACGCCAGAATAGAAGAAAATGGATTTATGTCCCATACAAGTCGTCATCAAGATACATACGGTACGGGTCCATGACCGACCAATGAAAGCTAACATTCAATCTAAACTCAAGATCGTCACCACTACCCCTGCCCCACATAAATAATTTTAATAATAATGATCAAAGCCTTTGTATTCTAGTTTTTTCTTTTTGAAGCAAAATGTTATATGTCATAAATCACTATCAAAAATTTATAAAACTTGTTCATTTTTGAATTATTATTACTCAAAGTAACATTTTAGGATGGATTGCTTTTAAGGGTAATTTTTGGAGGAATCGTTAAACATTGCAAATGATAATTCTTTCTTGTGTTCCCGTTAAAAAGAAACTATAGATAGTTTGCATATTTTCGACTATCTTGTCTGATTTAAAAGATTAGTACGTATTTTAGAAATATTCAAATTTTTTATTCATTTGATATTGTAATTTTGATTTTATCACTATTGAATAATAAATCTTCTTATGTGTTTGAGCCATGTTACCTAACAAGTGTTTGGTTTTGCTTCCTAACTAGCGGTGACGAAAAAATTAAAATTAACAACGACGTGCTAAAACGATGAAATCACGAAAACAAATGAAAGAAGATTGTAAATATGTGAAAATCACTTATTTAACACATATATGAATAAAAAATAATTTGGAGAGTGATTTCATATCAAAATTGACTCTAAATCATCTGTCTTCAGTAAATCAACAAGAAAAAAATATTGATGACGGTTAAATTTTAAAAGAGAGAGAGAGATTGGTACTATGTCGTCAGTAATCCAATAGTTAATGCTAATAGGTTACAATATTTCAAATACAAGTAAAGTTTAATAATTTGAAATGATTTTCTTGCTTTATAAATTGTGAACCTCAATTTATCATTATTTATTATTTCAAATTATGCAAGTTGGTTTTTTATTTTTTTGAATTTTTAAAATTGATCCTTATAAATTCCATTTTTTTTACAAATGAGTTCTTTAAATTTTAATAAAAAACGATTGGTCTCTAAATTTTCAAAAGTTTGCAAGTGGGTCCAATTTTATTTCATATTTTACAAATTGGCCCTCACGATCTTTGAAATTTCAAATTTTGACCTAAAACTTTTAAAATTTCATTTTAGATACATTTTCATTATCGATTTATAATTTTCTATGCCCAAAATAAGAAGTAAAAAAAATGTAGAGTATGAGATATGAATTTCATCTAATGATGACGATTTTTTTGAGTTTAAAGACCGAGGGAAATATTTTTTATCAGATTTCCATTATCTCTTAATCAAACTTCAAATTTAAAGCTTCACTCTCATGATAATTGGATGGTAAAGAAAAATGAAACACATAATGCTTGAGACTAATAAGGGCGGTGATTGATCGCCGGTGCACAAAATGTGGCAGTGAGCAACTCCTTGCAGCTTATAGGTAAAAAGTACGAAATTCACATAGGAATGAAAGAGATCCTGATGTATGGTTGAAAAATACGTATAAGAATTGTTTGATACTACCTATACCAACAAAACACATTTGTTTTGATAGCTCGTTCCATAAAAAGACTATAATTTAGTGTGCTTAACTAGAAGCAACGCTAGGATGCTGACCTTTTAAGAAGTTTCTCGAAAAGCATGTGACGACAAAACACACTGAAAAGGCGCGTGTTGGTTTATGAGATCAATCAACAATACTTATAGTGGTTTGAGATGCTATAAGTGGTACCAAAACATACATCTCCCAATATGATGTGGTTCGAGGACAAATCGAATAGAAGCTGGTGAGGACGATAGTGATCTTTGGTACACAAGGCATGACAATGAGTGACATCTTCTAGGCAAAAAGTACCAAATTCACATTAGAATGAGAGAGATCATGATGTAGTGCATGTATGAGATTGCATGGTTGAAGGCACACTTATAAGAATTGTTTGATAACTTATATCAACAAGATGCATATTCTTTTCAGTAGTCCATGTCATAATAACTCTACGGCTAAGCGTGTTTAACTTGTAATTTTTTGGGATGAGTGACCTAATGAGAAGTTTCTCGAAAAACGTACGAAGATCAAATACGTTGAAAAGACTTATGTTGATTTGTGGGGTTAGTCGACAATATCTAAAGTCGTTTCAAATGTAACAAAACATAAGATGAGATAAATGAGATAATTGCTAAACACAATGACATCTTTATAATTTGATTGTTATGTAACCCTCATCTAATCATTTAATATCATATTATATTTTCATATTAATTTATTTTAAAGTAAATTCAAAAGTTCAACAAATTTTTACTACATGGTAAAAAAAATACAACCAAACTTCGAGGTAGTCAAATGATTTTTTTATTTTATTTTATCTTTTACTAACCTATATCTCTAATATCTCTATTTTACAATAGAAACTAAACTATTAGCATTTGTCCAAGTAGGCCCATGATGTCAGCACAAATAATAATTAGCTGAAGAAATGTCCAATCCTTAGCCAACAACACAAACCAATTCGAATTAGCAGCCACAAATCAATTAACTGTTGTAATTTGGTAAAATACTTTAAAATATTAAAATGCATCTATCTATCTTTGTTGTAATGGGAAAAACGTGAACCAATAAATAAACTATCCAATTATACCAACTTTAACTCATATGAAGTTAAAAAGTTAGATGGTGAACTTGATTGTGAAGTGTAGGTCATTCTTCTCCACTTATTTTTAAAATATACTTTCACTGTCTTTTGTACAGGTAGATTTTTCATTTTTTTTAACTGTCATTACTTGATTGTCGATCTTTAATTTTGAATATTTTCATATTGTTATATCAAATGACCATTAATAACTTTCTCACCACAAACACAAAGTATGGAAATGACAAAAAGATAGATCATTTGACTCAATCTTAGATGCTTCTAAACTTTTGCTAGATCATATTATCATGGACTACTTTTGTTATAAGTGTGGAGTATTAGGTATCTAATAGGACTTTTTTTTGAATAAGGTATCTAATCGGACTTGTTGAGTTCTTTTACTCATATAAGATTTTCAAATTCTTATCCACTTTGTTTAAAATGGCATGGTCTCTTATCCTTAAAATCATCGATATGTTGACATAATAACTATCTAACTGTCGAATTATAAGAAGAGTCTCGACGATCGTTTAATCGACTAAAAATAATTGTGAAAATAAAACATAACATTGCATCTTTAACATTCATTTTTCTATCCACCACTTTATCCAGATTTCCTTAACTTTGTAAATGGACGATTAGAAAGTAGTACTTTGTCTCATATAAATTTTCAATAATATATTAACAAAATTATTTCATAAATACAAACCATGGTAACAACTAAGACCATCTACAATGGTTTTTTCTTTCAACACTATTCAACACCTACTTTTTCAATTTCCAACACTCCACATCATTTTCTCTCTTTTAATTCAACATTTATTCAATTTTATCCACTCCAATGGTTTTTTCATTCAACACCCTACCCCACCATATTTTATTTCTTATTCTTATTTAATTTTATATTTTTGTTTTTATAATTACATAAAAATACAATTATCGTTTATAATTAAATTAAAAAACGTTTAATTTTTAAATTAAATTAAAAATACAATTATTTGGTGTTTGAGATGGATATCTCATCATAGATCCATAATATGGAGGAAAGTTTGAAACAGAGGATGGCTGGTTGAAATTTGGTGCAAAACCAAAATTAGGTATGTTTTGACGATGTTGGTTGGAAAATTGATTTGAATTTTGATAATTGTTGGGATTTTGGTAGTTAAATGGGTAAGTAAAAAAATTTAGGTGTTGAAACGATTATTATTGGAATCCATTTCACCAAAATGAAGTTTAAAACTTCAAAGAAAAACTAATAGAAGGATAATAATAAGATTAAGATAGTGAAAAATTTGGTTTTTTTCTGTGTCCAAATCAAATGAACCAAGTCTCTATTTATAGAGAAAAATAAATCATGAATTTTGGTATTTTTTATTTTTTTTAAATTAATTTACAATGAAATAATTGAGTTTAAATTATTAAGATGATAAAAATTCAGAGAGCCAATCAGCAACTGCCAAGTGTCCTCTGGCTTGAGTTTCAACATGGTTGAATCCTTTCAACATCTCTCTCATCCACATCACCATTCAACACTTTCAACACTACCATTGCAAGCCTACCATGTGTTGAAAGGCAACTTCAACACTACCATTGCATATGGTCTAATATGTTTCTAACTTTTGAAACAAAAATAAAAATATCAATACTTATTTTCTGAAAAGGTTTGCGACTCATGTCCTAGGAGACTGTGACTTCATAAAATTCTTCCTTTAGGCACATTGTGACGTTTGTGAGCCGATGAATTCGATTTACATACACCTTTATTCACATATCTAAAGATATAAGATAATATATATAAACTTTACAATAACTATCTTGTATCATAGGAATCATTTTCTTTCAAATGTACATGTCCTAAATTAGGTAGGTATAGCTAACCTCTAAAATTGAGCCGTATGTTTTTTTTTTTGAGCCTTTTCTCTTGTATGATGTTTAGTGATAGGTTTTCTAAAAAAATTTCTCCTCACAGTTGCATCAAACTTAAATTAATTTTCTATGAAAATGTCTTGAAAATATATTGTTACAATCTTAGTCAGCATTTGCTGACATATCTAAACACTTGATGAATCATGACCAGCCAATAACACTCATTGTTTTGGTTTACTCAAGAAATTAGTACACCTCATATATGTGGTGAACCGTGATATCAAATTTTTTTTTATTATAAACTTGTGGTTGAAATTGCAGGGCCTTAAAATAATGGTGATTTATAAGTAATGATTTTTAAAGTAACCACTTGCGTGTCATGTTTGTTTGTTTTCCCTCTAAAAAAAATGTTTGCTTGTTTCCAATTAAATAATCAGACACGGTTCAAAAATAATTTAATAAGATCAATCATTATTGTGTTTTTTTTAGAGGATTCACTATCATGTTGTTGTTGGTCAATACCATGATCTTCTTTAGGGAGTCTTATTTTTTACAAAATTTTAATATGGGAAATATTAACAAATACTTTTATGACATTTGTTAAGAAGACAAAATTTTATAAGCTTAATATGAATATAATTTTAATGAGTTAGTTAACAAGTATTTTTGTGACACTTTTAATAAATACCTATGATCTCACAATAATTTAATACGAGTACAATTTTTATGAGCTAATACTTGATCGCTACCTAATACCTATTATGCAATATCTGTTAAAAAAGACAAAATTTAGATACATTTCGATAGGCAGTAAAGAAGCAAGCTAATTTTTTACGAGTGACTATAAGAGTATCAGTTAGTATACAGTTAGTGTAGCTTGTATTAGCTTTAACTTTGTATAAGCTAGCTGTATACAGCTGGCATCTGAGCTCTCCTGTAACTGACGGGTGTCAGTTAGAATTAGATTAAACCTGCTAGAGCAGGTATTCATCCAGCTTCTTATATAAGTTGTCTTGTAACAGAATAATTCATTCAATGAAAAATAGATATTCAGATTCATAAGTTAGTTAGAAATGCTTTCAGTTTCTCTGTAGTTTTACATGGTATTAGACTAACCTCTGATCCATGGCGTCTTCTCCGGTTCCAACTCCACCATCGTCGCCGCCGCGCAACAACGACAGTCGAAATTCTCCGATAATCACTTCGGTGATTCCGATTCAGTCCTTCGTTGATGATGATTCCGCGTTTTGCTCCAATTTCATGTTCTCACTGAAGATTTCCGAGAAACTCAACGAGAAGAATTTCCTCGTTTGGCATCAACAGGTAGAACCGTATGTTAACCTGAATAATCTTGATGATTTTCTGGTTGCTCCGATTATTCCGCCTCGGTTTCTCACTGCGCAAGATCGCGCCACTAGAAAGCTCAATCCTGAGTTTCGTCAATGGCGTCTCAAGGATTAAATGCTTCTGTCCTGGTTTCAATCTACCTTGTCTGGTGAAATTATTGCACGTGTTGTTGGCTCTCCACAAGCGTATGAACTTTGAACAGACTTCTCACCTACTTTCACAAGCAGATGCGTGCCAAAGCCAGACAGTTACGCGTTGAATTGCGTTCAACTTCCCTTGCTAATCTTACGATATAAGAGTATCTTCTTTGCATACGTAACCTAATTGATAATCTTGCTTCTATTGGTGATCATATCCCTGTTAATCAGTACTTAGATGTTATTTTAGAAGGATTACCACAAGAATATAGTCTAGTAATCTCTGTTGTTGAAAGCAAATTTGAGATTATTGACATTGATGAGGTTGAATCTCTGTTGATTGCTCATGAGACTCGTCTTGATAAGTTTAAGAAGAAAACTATTGATGATGTTGCCTCTCTGAATCTGACTTATACTGCAGCTAATACCTCTCAGTCTCTCACCGATTTACATGTGCCTACTTCCTATGTTAACACCACTATAGGTCCTGATTCCAATCATTTCAGTCCTAATTTTGGTTCCTTTCGTGGTAGAGGAGGACGAACTGGCAGAGGACGTGGTATAGGGGGACGATTCTCCAACATTCAGTGCCAAATATGCTTCAAATTTGGTCATTTGGCTTCTTCTTGTTGGCACAGATTCAGTCAACAATTTTAGGCTCCAATTCCTGCAAATTTTTAAGGTTTTATCCCTACTTCTGGTGATTCATACTCTGGTTTTAATCCTGCTATAGCATATGGATCACACTTCGCTGGATATAGTCCTTCTGTTCCTGGTTATGGTGTAAACTTTGCTGGTTTCAATCCAATGCAAAATTGGGCTTGTTCCCCACCTCAACAGAGACAACCTCCACTTCAGTTTACTCAGCCTAACGCTATGCTTACAAATGCTCCATCAACAAGTGGTTCTTCCAATGCTTCAACTACTTGGTTTCCTGATTTCTGGTGCTTCCTTTCATATAACTGGAGATGCTAGGAACATTCAAGAATCTTTCTCTTTTGGTGGACCTGAGCAAATTTTCATTGGAAATGGCCAAGATTTGGATATACAATCTTCTGGTTCTAGTGTGTGTCCCTCACCTTTTAAACCACACACCACACTCTCTCTTCATAACCTTTTGCATGTTCGCTCAATCACCAAAAGCCTTATTAGTGTTAGCCAATTTGCTAGGGATAATTCTGTCTTTATTGAGTTTCATTCTGACTATTGTCTTGTCAAATCTCAGGCCACTAAAGAGGTTTTGCTCCATGGCAAAGTGGGTCCAGATGGTCTCTATACCTTTCAAAGTGTCTCCCTACAGTCTGCTAAGTCTCCATTGTCTTTACCTTTTTCAAATAATGTTTCTGCTTGCAATCTTACTACTAGCTCTAGTTCATGTATAATACTTCTTCCTTTAGTTCTCAATATTTGTGGTATCTAAGATTAGGCCATCCAACTAGTCATACTCTTAAACTTGCTTTACAACATTGTAACATACCCATTATTAATAAAGATAAAGATGTTTCAAATTTTTGTATTGCTTGTTGCATGGGAAAAGCACACAGACTACACTCACCGCCTTCTGAAACTGTTTACACTTAACCTTTACAACTTGTTTTCAGTGATCTTTAGGGTACCTCAATAAATGTTTCATCACTTGGTTACAAATATTACATTACCTTTGTTGATGCTTTCTCTAGGTTCACCTGGATTTACCTTTTAAAAGCCAAATCTGATGCTTTTACCATCTTCAAACAATTCAAAGCTATGACTGAGCTTCAATTAGGACACTCCCTTAAATCTCTATAAACTAATTGGGGAGGGGAATTTAGACCTTTCACTCAATACCATTCTACTTTAGAAATCACTCATAGACTTTTCTGTCCTCATACACATCACCAAAATGGTGTTGTGGAAAGAAAGCATAGGCATATAGTGGATCTTGGCCTCACTCTTCTCACCCAAGCCTCCCTTCCTTTACAATACTGGGATCATGTCTTTCTTGATGCAATTTATCTCATAAATAGACTACCCACAACCTCTCTCAAATTTCAGATCCCATATCAAGTTTTACATCATAAAAAACCTGATTATAATTTTTTAAATTTTTTTGGTTGTGCTTGCTTCCCTCTGTTTAGACCTTATAATGCACATAAGCTTGACTTTAGATCACATGAATGTCTTTTACCGGGACACTCCTCCTCTCACAAAGGGTACAAGTGTTTATCACCTAGTGGTAAAAAAATTATTTCTAAGGATGTCTTTTTTAATGAAAACATATTCCCATACCCTGATTTGTTTACTAGCACACCTTATGATCCTCTCACTCCCATTAGAGATGTCTCTCTGTCATCTCTTCCTCTCAATACTCTCACTGTCAATACTCCCTATCCTATTACCATACCTTCATCAACTATACCTTCCCAGTCCATTCCTAATTCTCCAACTGAAATGAAATCTCCTCCCATCAATTCACCTTCTGTTGCATATTCTCAGCAGTCTCCTACCTCTGAGTCTAGTTCTACTACTTCTGCCATTTCCACTACAGATAATACCCTCCCTGTTAACACTGATCTCATGCAAACACACTCCAAATCTGGTATTGTCCTTCCTCGTGTCAAACCCACTATTTTCCTCACACACATTGAACCAAAGACTGTTAAACAAGCTCTAGCTAATTCCCAATGGAATGCTGCTATGCAGGAAGAGTTTAATGCTCTTCAGAAGAATAACATGTGGTCACTTGTTACTTTACCACCCAACAGAAAGTCTATTGGTTGTAAATGGGTGTTTAGAATCAAGGAAAATTCTGATGGTTCAGTTAATAGGTACAAGGCACGCTTGGTTGTCAAATGTTTTCATCAAGTTCAAGGCTTTGACTTTACTGAAACCTTCTCACCAGTTATTAAGTTTATTACTATCAGGTTGATTCTTACTCTTGCTCTTTCTTACAAGTGGCCCATACAACAACTAGATGTTAATAATGTCTTCTTAAATGTCATTCTTGAGGATGAGGTGTATATGCAGCAACCTCAAGGTTTTGAAAGCAGTGATCCTACTCTAGTTTGCAAATTACAGAAGGCTCTATATGGCTTCAAACAAGCACCTAAACAATGGTTTGATAGGGTGGCAGCTACTCTAGTTTAGTTTGGATTTCAAGCAAAGTGATCCTTCCTTATTTACCTATGCTAAGCAAAAACAGGTAGTTTATCTTCTTGTCTATGTTGATTTGATATTATCATCACATGGTGCTCTTCTTCTTTTGTTACCTCCCTGGTTCACAAACTGGATTATGTGCTCTGCCATAAATATCTTGGTAAATTAGACTACTTTCTTGGCATAGAGGTCAAGCATCACACTGACAACACCTTGCTGTTAACTCAGAGCAAGTATATTAAGGACCTCCTATCTAAGACTAATATGCTTGACTGTAACTACATTCATACTCCCATGATGTCTAGCTGCAAGTTATCTAAGCATGGTTCAGATCAATTCCATTACTCCTCCTTATACAGATCTGTTGTTGGCTCCCTTCAATATGCCACAATAACTAGATCAGAAATTTCATATTTTGTCAAGAAAGTGTGTCAGATTATGTCTTCTCCTCTTGAATCTCATTGGACTGCTGTAAAAAAGGATTCTAAGATATCTAAAAGACACTCTCAATTTTGGTCTGAAACTTTATCCTTCTCCTATACACAAACCTCTTGCCGTTCAAGTGTTTTGTGATGTTGATTGGGCAGCAGATCCTGATGACAGAAGATCTACATCTGGAGCTGCCATATTTTTTGGTCCAAATCTTATCTCCTGGTGGTCAAGAAAACAGCCAGTTGTAGCTAGATCCAGCACTGAAGCTAAGTACAAGCCTTAGCTCAAGCTACCGCTGATGCCCTTTGGGTTCAGACATTGCTAAAGGAACTTACTTTCCCCTTTTCTTCACCAGTTATTCTCTGTGATAATCAATCAACAGTCCTGCTAGCTCACAACCTCATCTTACATACCAGAACCAAACATATGGAGATTGACTTATTCTTTGTTAGAGAAAAGGTTCTGGCCAAGAAACTCTCTGTTGTTCACATTCCTGGTACTAACCAGTGGGAAGATATTCTTACCAAGCTTGTCTCAACAGGCAAGTTCATTTTGATGTGCTCCAAACTCAATGTAGCTGAAGCACGTCATTGAGTTTGAGGGGGGTGAATAAGAGTATCAATTAGTGTAGCTTGTATTAGCTTTAACCTTGTATAAGCCATATACAGCTAGCATCTGAGTTGTCTTGTAACTGACAGGTGTCAGTTAGAATTAGATTAAACCTGCTATAGCAGGTATCCATCTAGCTTCTTATATAAGCTGTCTTGTAAAAAATAATTCATTCAATGAAAAACAGATATTCAGATTCAGAAGTTAGTTAGAAATGCTTTTAGTTTCTCTGTAGTTTTATAGTGACCGAATATAACGAAATAAAATATAATTTTTAAATTAATATATTAAATTTAATCTATAAGATAAAAAAATCACAATAGTTTTACTTATATAAGAAAAATAAACTTTATAATTTTGTCTTTACATTTTTTATTGTTAATAAAGTTATCTTCGTATAGTTGCTTAAGATACCGAAAGTGACAAAAGAAGATGAAATAAATTTATCAAACAAGTGATAATCTTTTTAATATCTTTTTTTTTTACAAATAAACATATTTGAAATAGTTAAGTATATTTTTATTCGGGTAGCTTAACGTAAAAAGACCTATTTATACAATTAAAATAATAATTTGGCGTAACTAAAACTATCATTTTGATGCCCATAGGTACACATTTGTCAGTATGTGGTTTTCGTATGATTCTTAACTAAACAGTCTTGATTTTCTCAAATCCATACTTTTATTATAACCATAAATATTGTGTTTTTTTTTGGTACAATAAATATTGTGTTTTTAGTTAAGACTTAAGAATCATACAAAAGTACACCTAAATTTTATCCTAAAGAAAAATACTTATGCGATATCACATATTGTCACAACTTATAAATGACGAAGGCATAGAAATATGATGGTGTAAATAGCAAGAGAAATATTGTGAAATTGGGCCAACAATTGAATAAAGGCTGAAGAAAATTGTTTTTCTAACATACAAAACTTCACAATAACACATGTAATTTACTAAAAAGTCTTCAGCGGTAGTTAACTACCGTTTGGTAATCCGGCAACAGTTAACTGCTGCTGGTACCAGTGGTTGTTAATTGCCGCTGCATTCTTACGTTTTTTGATGTTCCTAGGTGCGAATTTCAGCAATTCCAAGCCATTCCAACCCAATTTCAATCACAAAATAAGCAAGTGTTTTGAATCCTATTGCATTGGTTTTTTGACATATTTAGGTTTTAGAAGTATTGATTTGATGATGATTTTGTATTGATTTGTTATATGTTGTTTATAATAGAATTGTGTTAGAAAATTTTAGGAATGGTTAGAAATTGCTAGGTATTTGAAATTGTTAGAAATTGTTTGGTATTAGAAATTGTTAGAAATTAGAAATTGCTAGGTATTAGAAATTGTTAGAAATTAGAAATTGTGTCGGAAAATATTTTGATCCGATGTTTGCATCGTGTAGAAATGTCTCAAAAACACGACGATGCTGATCAATTAAAAAGGAGGGTGAGAAGAAGAAAGACAAATCGTCTATGAAATGGCACGAAATCGATTGTGATGGTTCTGTAAAAAATAAGGATTCAAAGGTGCCGGTGTACAACCATTCCAGGCTGAGGAGGAGCGGGAGGACATGCTATTTTGGTCATCAACCAAAAGCAGGTGCCGCAGGGACTGGCGAGGACAACCCGATTGACTTGTGCGACAAGGAAGATGACTGAATGGAATGACTTGTTTGCATTTTTTATGTTTTTTTATATGTCGAGCGCATTTTAATACATTTTGCTACATTTTGTTTGACATTGTGGTACTTTGAATAAAATCGTGTTTTGAATAATTTCGATTAAAGTCGTGTATTGAATAATTTCGATTAAAAATTGCGTATTAGAATAAAGACTACTTAAATCTAACGTGAATTCGAATAAAATTTGCGTAATGAATAAATAAATTCGAAAAGTGAATAAATAAATTATTGTTCCATTCGAAACAACATGTATTATAAAGAATCAACTATATATGTTATCTTATAATATTCCCTCATATAAGACGGGTCATCACATAAAGAATGAGGTCCATTCCATGACACTCATCTTATATGAAGGAATTCGATGTCATAACTTAAAAGTTACATTACATTACGTTCGAAAATACACCTTTCAACTACAACAATTATCTTACCTCTGAAATGGAAAATTCAAACTTACTAAACACCAGGACTCAAACATTCACCCGACACGTCTATTGTTCCATTCAAAAGATTAATTTCTTCTTAGGCTTGGTTTAAATGACGGTATCCAAGTGTCAAAAAAATGAGGTTCATTCCTTGACACTTCCATACCATCATCTAAACAAGCCTAACAAGAATTTAATCTTTTGAAAGGAACAATGGAAATGTCGGGTGAACGTTTGGGTCCTGGCATTTAGCAAGTTTCAACTTCCATTTCAGGGTAAGACAATTGTTGTAGTTAGAAGGTGCATTCTCTACCTAATCACGATCCCTACCTAATCACGATCTTCTGGCGGAATCAGACTTTTAATGATATTTTCAGTTGATCTCACCAACGTTGCACGCATATCGATCCACTAGAACATGCTGTGCTCCCAAAACATGCTCCTCACGTTTTCGTCGTTCGTTTTTTTTAAGAAGTTAAACTAGCCCACCTAAATTGACACTAGAGAGAATCGAACCTGAGACCTCAAGGAGGAGCACACTCCAAGATCCCAAGCCAATACCACTAGGCCAACCCAAGTGGGTTGTTTTCGTCGTTCGTTAATTCTACCCAAGTGAATGATATTCTCCCCTCGTCGAGAGTTGGACGTTTATACCGAACGTATTCCACCCTCCTTGTGTCTCTGGGGTTGACTCCTTCGTTGAATTCATTCAGCTGATCCTTGAGACCTCTTAACGTTACACTAAGGCACCGAACATTCAACCTCTGTGGTTCTCCGTCTTGAATTGTGCATGAACGTCGATCCACCCAGCCATTATTTCAAATCTACACAATAAGAAATTAAAAATAATCAATGAAAAACTCATCAAACATTATTACATAAACTCTAAAAATCCTAAATAAACCCTAAATTTTTTATAAAATTCGAAGAAATATAAATTTAAGCAATATAACTCCATTATAACAAGTATTCATAATATTTGTTAATAATGTTTCAGATCTACAACATAACTATATTAAAAATAAATAAATCAAACCCTAAAAATTTCATAAAATTCGAAAAAAATATAAATTTAAGCAATATAACTCCATTATAACAAGTATTCATAATATTTGTTAATACCATTTCAGATCTACAACATAACTATATTAAAAAAAATCAAAATTTAAAAAGTAAACTACAACTAAAATTATAAGCATAGAAAAATGTATAAGTATAACTAACTAAAATTCATGACAATAGCATAAGTGATAACTTACTTGTGATCGAGTGAAATTTTTTTTGGATGATTTGGTAGAGTTTTTTGAGAGAGAGAGAGTGAAAATTTTAAATTTTTAGAGAGAAGATGGTGATGATGGAGTGTCTGAATTATGACTACTGACTTAAATATGTAACTCACGCAGCGGCAGTTAACTACCGCTGGATCCAGCGGCAGTTAACTGCTACCGGTTTGTCCAATGGTAGTTAACTGCCGCTGGGGGCAATTTTGTAACTTTCATGTGTCATTATGAAGCTTTTGAAGTCCGAACAACAATTTTCAAGGCTGAATGAGATATGTGTAAGGAAAAACCCAAAATAACTAGAAGAATTTGAGAAATTTCTCTTTAAACTTAAATTTCTCATAAGCTTTCCCGAACGGTAATTAAGTGCTGCTTGGTTTTCCCACGGCAGTTAAGTATCATTTGACGTTTTTGAGAGTGATTATTCACTTTTTAAATCGATAAAACTGATTTAAAAAACTTTTCGAACGGCAGTTATCTGCCGTTGAATGTATTTTGGTATTTTTGGGGTGTTTGGAGGAAAAAATGGAAGCCTAATGAGCAATTTTCTTACATATGTATTTTCACCTCGACAAACGATAAATGATAAATTTGAAAACTCCTGATTTTGTAAGAACTAAAAAAAAAAAGTTAACCCTCAATATAAAAACATTAGTGAAAGGCTAAATTACATTTTTGGTCCCTTAACTATTTAGGTAGTATCGCTTTGGTCCCCTAAATAAAATTCGATTTATTTTGGTCCCCTAACTTATTTCTGTTACACATTTTGGTCCTTTCCGTTAGTTTTAATTCAAAAATGTTAGATTTTCTTCATCTTCTTCTCCTTTTTTCATCTTCATATCATCTCCATCAACCTTCAACAACAAGAATCCCAGAAAAATCCCAGAAGAAAATGAAGAAAACCTAACGTTTTTGAATTAAAACTAACGAAAAGGACCAAAATGTGTAACAGAAAGAAGTTAAGGGACCAAAATAAATCGATTTTTAGTTAAGGGACCAAAGCGATACTGCCTAAATAGTTAAGAGACCGAAAATGTAATTAAATGAGATATCCATGAACATAAACTCAATACACAATGATTGAGTTTAAATTGTTAATATGTTGGAATTAACAAGAATTCAAATTTTGATTAAAATAATTTTCAACCAATTATAATTATCTTTTGACCGAGTTTTGAATTATTAGGATCTCATTCATGGGTTAAGGAAAAAAAAAACATAACATAACCTTGAAAGTTGAACTCTTATGCAAAAGAAAAACAAGCTTAGTAAATTTAGACATTTGTTGCTAACATAAATTTTCACAATTATATTTTCAATAAAAAAACATTTTATTTGCCAAAGCACCCTTTGTTATCAAATGAATTGGTCTAAATGGCAAGAACTTTAGTTTCTTAAGCATGTGGTTAAAAGTTTGATTTATGATTAATGTGTATAAAAATAATCTGATTAGAAGAGGAGAACCCATCTTGTATATCACACATGTTTTTCGATAGAGATTATAGGAGAATTCACGTGTCTCACATATTTTTCGACGAAGATTAAACACAGTAAACAAACAATAGGAGAAACTTCGTACTAAAAATATGATGTAACCCGAAACCAAAAAAAACACCTTTTGTATTTTCATCCGACGTGTCACAAACATTAAAAAAAAAAGCACCACTTCATAGCAAAACGCTGCGTTTCACAGTGTGCTGCAAGTGTTGTGGATCTTCGATTCAATTTTCAGTTAGGCGCAACTGTTTCTGTTGTCTGAAATATTCATCATTCCAACGGATCCAAAATCAACCCAATTTCATTCATCAATTGGTACTGTTCCATTTCCTTCAACTGTGTATTTCAATTCAAACTTTGCAATCTCCATTAATTCATTAATTTTAATTTTTTTTTTCTGATCTTTCAATTAATTTTTTTTAGTGGTTTCAAGTATATTGTATTCACTTTATGGATCAAATGGTTTAACTTTCATTTTGTTGCATTTTAAGTTTAGTTATGTCTCTGTAGCACCGATACTACTGCCACTTCTGATCAAAGATGTGTCCGGTGTCCGACACCTGTGATTGGACTATGTTTAATTAATTAATTATTTTTTTTTTAATTTTTATCGGCTCAACAATTGACAAGATCGTTACTTCACTTCATGGCTCAACATGTGATTTAGTTAAATTTTCATTTTTTTGCATTTTTATTTTCAGTAATTATTTTTGTAGCACTTTAGCATTGGTGTGTCCGGTGTCTGACACAAACACGGCACCGATACATGTGATTATACATAGACACCCACTTTTTGTACACTTGGGCGACACCTGGTTAATCATGTTCAAAAGTGTGGTTAATTTAGTTCACTAGATTGTTATTTCAATTCGCAGCTAAAATTGAGGTTAATTCAACTATATGAATTAACCATGACTTATTGTTTCACGATCAATTGAATTAATCATCTACTTAGTTGAATTAACTACATTTCTGCACTTGATTAACCAGGTGTCACGGGTGTATGAAAAGCTTATTGTTGATGAAGCATTTTTGTTTTAATTTGTTGAGTTTTCTTCCAGGTTCTTGAACAACAATAGTTGACGTTTTTTACGATTAGAACAATGGAAACTCAAAGTGTTGAAGATAATACTGGTGATGTTGATGTTGGAGGTGTTTCAGATAATGGAGAAGTTATTGTGGATTTTGAAATGAGTGTGGTATATTTCTCTGAGAAAGTTTCAAATTTGAGTATTTTTATGATGAATTTGGAAACTTTGGAAGGTGACTTAGAGGGTTTAGTTTGTGAGGAGGAAAACATTGATATGGATTGTGTTTTAAAGGGTTTTGAATTTGATTTGTTATGTGGGGTGTTGGATTCTGAGGTTAGAGATTTGGGTTTGTTTTTGGATACACTTCATGCTGAGATTTCTGGTGCTAGAGAGAGAGATTCTTCTTTGAACAATTGGCAAGAGAGGTTGGTTGAATCCGAGGAGCAGTTTTACGAGATTAAGAAACAATCTTTTAGTTTTGAAAGGACTTTGTCTTCTTATAAGAAGGAAGAGAATGGTACGTTGAAGATCTTAAGGATTCATATTTATATATTGTTTTTGTTGTTGTTTGCACATTGATTGCTTGTTGTTTTTATCGGTTACATGTTCTTGTCTTTTCATTTACAGTTGTTAGAAAAGGGTATATTCTTTTATGTGGGATCCACCTTAATTTTCATGTGATATTGTGTGTGTAAAGTTTATGCAATATGAACTTGCAAACGCCTATCATGCATTAATGGAACTCTTTTTATTTTTATTTTTAAATAAAATAAAAAATAAGGAAAAGGAAGAAAGAGTTGTGAAGAACATCGAACATTTGAACTGGCTGGCTCAAAATGGTTGCTTCTTGATTGAGTTTGACTGATGAGATTATTTCTGAATAATTTTGCAAGTTTAATTTTGATGCATTGTCAGTGTGAAAAGTTTAGACTCTAGGTAAATCACAACCAATCATATGTGTGACTTCATAAGCGGTTATGATTAAATTCAAACAATTTTAATGATCTGACGAGTATGATGGATTGACAGTGTAAAAAATCTTTCCACCGATAGTGTATATGAATTAAATCCTAGTTTTCCATTTCTAATAAATATTTGCTGTCCTTTTTTATGTGTTGGATTTTCAATGGCAACAGGGAATGTTGAAGACGGTGGAAATGTCCAAGAGGATGATCAAACTTCGAATGTAAACAACATGATGAACATGCAAACGACTGAGCAACATAGAAACATTTTGAGGATGCTTGAGAAATCTTTGGCAAATGAAATAGATCTCGAGAAGAATTTCAACGACTCGAAGAAAATTGAAGAAAAGCTAAATCTGAGGATCCTTTCTTTAGAAGACGAGTTAATTCAAACAGAGGAAGAAGCAATCGAAGTTTGGGAAAGATTGTTTGAGGCAGACAATGCGTGCGAGATCCTGAAGGGAATTTCAAATGAAGTGTTGGCTAAACTCAAGCTTTCTCAGTTCAATTTGGTCGGTTTAAGAAAAAGTGAATCCGAGCTTAGAGATAAGCTGGAAACTTCTATAGAGCAATTGAAAAGTAGAGACGTTAATTTGGAAAAGATCGAAAGCAGCACAGCTGAAGATTCTGAAGCAGTCAATTTAGGCGACAAAGTGTGTTCACTTGAGAAGCAGCTACAAGAAACTGAATGCCAGTTAGTGAATGTGAAAGTCTCTGCCGATGAATATCAGCAACAGTATAATGTTGTGTGTTCTCAAGTTAGAGACATGGATAACCTTATCTTAGAATTGAAAGAAAATGTAAAAAATGCAGAAAATCGAGCTAATGCTGCAGAAGTTCAGTGTAAAAAATTGACGGAAACTAATGAAGAACTCAACAAGGAGCTGACTCTTTTAAAAGACTGTGGTATCACATCCGAGAGTGTAGAGTTACTTGAAAGGCAGCTAAAGGCGACTGATTTACAGCTGCAGCAGGCAGTAGCGTCTGCTGGAGCTAGTGAAGAGAAGCAAAAGATGTTGTGTTACACAATTGAAGATATGGAACATGTGATAAAGGATCTCAAGTCAAAGGTTTCTAAAGCTGAGAGTCTAGCTGACAGTGCAGAGGACAAGTGTATCATATTATCTGAATCTAATGCTGATTTAAATGAGGAAGTAAGTTTCTTGAGGAGTAGATTGGAATGCTTGGAGGGATCACTGCACAAAGCAGAGGAAGCGAAAATGACAACTGCAAAGGATATTGGAAGGCGAACCAAAGTTTTCAAAAGTTTGGTGACACAGCTGGCTTTGGAGAGAGAGCGTCTTAATAAGAAGGTAAAGACCAAGCTTTTGAAATCTTGTTTCAGTTCACTACATTATACTGCCATACAAACCTGCAAATATATCTCTTGAATACATAATGTTTAACTTGAATATTTCTTGCTCATCAATCAACATAAACAACTAGAGTATCAATTGATCTGCATGGTTTGATAATTTGTGTATCAACAGGATTTGAAAAGGCAGACCGACAGGGGCCTATGGTCTCGGCAACGTCAGGCCCAAGCCAGACTATGCTTTTTATTTTGTATAAATAGTCAAGTCCAAGACATTTTTTTAATCAAATGAAGTAAATATAAATAATTTTTTTTTTTCTATTATTACTATATAAGGTTTTGTACGTTGTGTTGAATCATAAATTTTCCAACCTTTTATGTAACTTAAACATACTGACGTTCATCTGACCTATGAGCTTGTTAGTCTTTTTACGAAAGCCACACCACTCACCACTTGAGTGGTGTAGGCTTTCACTAAAAATAGTGAAGTAGACTTTTAAACAAACTTTCAAAATGCCAGGCAGTTCTTAAAAATAGACCTATAACAGGTAATAGGACAGACTCAAGCCTAACATTCTCGAAGTAGTCATGCTCAGGTCTTGCAAGGCCCGAGACTAGCCTTCCGATTCCCACCTCTATATTTAAGTGAATAACAAGTGATCAAGCACAACCTTTTTTTCTCCTCTCTGACTTTTCCACTTTAAGCCTTGAGTTTAACTACTGTAGTTATGTATGGAGTTTATTACATTTTACTTTTAATTGAAGTATCCTATAAATCAACTTGATTGACGATTCATAGGATGAAAATTTAGCAGTGGTTTGCTTGGCTGATGATGGGATGTATCATGTATGGGGGTTTCCCATTTGTTTTAGACATTTATGTCACGTCTGCCTGACTATAGTATGAGATTTTATATACCAGTTCATCCTTAGTTGAAATTGTTGTCCTTTATTTGCAGCTATCCTCCTTAGCAAGCGAGAACAAAATTTTGGCAGTGAAGCTGAAGCAAACATATAAGAAGGGTTCTTCTAAAGAAGTTAGTGCGACTTTGTCTTCTGAGCATGAGGTTAGTACTTCAGACATTATAAACAAGCTTTTTATTTGTATATGCAACTGATACACAAGAATCTCTTAAGTAGTTAACAAATGTATTAGCATCATATAATATAAAGAAATGAACAAATGTATTTGATAGAAATATTTTAAATATTAACATATGTAGAGACATATTTTTGATAGAAATAATGACTTGCATAAGTAGTGGTGATAGTTTTAAGACAGTTATCTTTGGAAGTCAGTCATGAATTCAGTTGTTTCTGAATTACACTGTTACGTCTGCATTGCTGCTGCTATTGTATGGCTTTGGATATGGTTTCTGTTGGACAAACTTTTGCCTGGTAGTAGCTAGATGACTGAAAAACCTTTTTTTTTTCCCACTAGTTCATGGATTGGTGATGCTGTAAAACATTGTCTTGTATTAGGTTTGAAGATAGACGATTTACCACTAGTGTGTTCAAATTGTTTAATCTATAGTTTTTTTGGTTCTCTCTAACTATTGGATTATCCTTCTTATCAATCCTCCTTACCATTGTTTCAAAATATCTGCTCCACTCATGTCCAAACATCCTATTGGCAGTATATTTTGTTTGAATGTACTACCATTCATGGCATGCTTAGGCTCCTAGCTTAGTTAAATATTTTTCTTTTTATGGTAGTCTTGCTGGTGAGTAATGTTAAATCGTTTTATTATCATTACAAGTGCCTTATATGTGGTATCAACTTTTTCTTCGCTGTTTAAGTGTTATTTGTTAGTTAGGTGTAGTTTTTTTAATAAATGTAAAACAGTACTTGGCATAGAGTGCATGGTTTCTTGGTTAGAAATATGTGCATAAGGTGGCATTTAGGGTGGGTGAGGGAAAGAGTTTCCCATCATAGGAAAGTTTTTTTCCACCATTAGATTTAAGAGGTGCATAGATTTTATGATGGTCTGCCCACACTATATATTTTTCTCATATCATCTTCAACCTATGAGAAATTGCAAATCTGCAAATCAACCACAAACAAGAAAATATTTTTACCTTCATTAAAAAGAATAAAAAATATTGACCTGCATCTAATTTGATCTGTCTACACGGATGGCCATATTTTTTTTTTCTCTCTCTTTTACACATTTTCACATCTGGAAGATTGGAACCCAGAAGAATTTAGCTACAAAATAAGTTTTTCACAGTCCTAATTCTACACACATCTTCAGAATCTAATTACATGAACTATAAACATATATTCTGTCAACTCTCTTTCTTCCACTGTCCTAATACCCAATAAGATTTTCAATAAATAAAACTCAATTAAAATAACGATGAACCCTAATTAAGAAAAAGGGGGAAATGAAAATTACAATGACCAAAATTTGACTGTTTTGAATATCTAGAGTTCTTTAACCTTCAGCTATGGTTATTTGTAATTTATGTAATTATATTCTTACTTGTACAATTTCATGAAGATTGCTTCTGTTCAATCATCTGTGAAAATTTGTGTTTTATTAGTTTTTAAGTGGAAAACCATTCTTTTTCTTCCCTATCACTGAAATTTTGGCATAATAAAAGAAAAAACTGAGACAAGGGAATTAGAAGATGAAGAAGAGTTGGGAAAGGGAGGCTGATGTGGGTGAGTGGGACATGGAGTGGAGAGTGGAGGTGGAAGATAGTGTGAAAAAAATCTAGTGTTTAGAGAGTATGATAATACAGTGTTTTCAGTTGATCCAATTGTCAAAATCAACTTTCCCATAGTGGGGAACTCTTTCCCATTCCCACCCTAAATGCCACCTGTGCATAAAGCATGCTATGTGGATTGTTTAAATTACTATTTCTATTAAATCGTTGGCTCCGATTTTGGACTGCATAATTACTATTTTGGACTTCCTCCTCACTGTACAATGCGGATAGATAGTAAACACAATTACTTCCTCCGGTCTCGATTGTAAGCAAAAAACATGAAACATTCGTGTTTTTTGGTCTCAAATATAAGCAAATTTTAACTACCTTCATTGTATTTAATGCTATTATTTTCATAATACACTTCAATAATGCTGGAAAACAATTAAAACGAGAAGAGTCAGCAATAAATCTCATAAAAGGGTATTTTTGTGAATGTGCTTATTTCTTCTATAAGATCAAGAAGAGTAATTGCTTTCAACTGAATTTTTTTTATAAGTATGAAGTTTGTTAATTTCTCTTATAACAGAGACCGAACCGAAGGGAGTAAGTATTATGGTATTATCTTCTGTTGGCACCTGAACTGAATCATATTAGAGTTCTGATCCATAGAGCACCACTCGACACTGAAATGTTTTATTTAGATCTAGTTGTTCCATTCCTTCCAAATTGTCCTTTTTTCTTTTTCTTTCCTGATATTGTTCTTTATTTGTTTTGAAAGAAATATTGTATATTATATATGATATATACTGAAAGAGTAAATGTAATAACATTTTATCATTTCTGATATATAAATGTAATAACAGAAGAGAAATATGGACAGAGAAAAGTTCTAACTGTTGCTCCTTTTTTTCTTTTCCAGAGGAACAAGACATCGAAAAATTCATCTGCAAATGATAATGAAGTAAAGTCAGATTCAATACCAGATGTTGGGACTGTGAGAAGAATAGATGCAGGAGTTCTTACTTTTAAGCACTTATTGATATCATTGTTTGTCTTACTCCTTTCAGCTGTGACCTTTCTGTATTTCAAGGACTTGAATGTTGATGTCAGTCTATGAAGGGATTGACCTTTCTTTATTTTTGGAAAGGCAAGAGACTACTGTTGGGATCTTGGCAGGGACTTGCAGAATGGGAAATGACATCATATTAAAGGACAAATTCCCTTAAAAACGACGATTAGTTGAATCCTTACGACTGCAGTATGGTGATGCAGCTGTAGAGGATCCCAGGTCCGGGAGATATATTGTACTAGGTTACAAGGACACTGACACTGTAGGTTTTAATGCAAAGCATTGTGTAGCAATCAAATTTTTGTTTCAATAGCACGTATTTTCTTTTGCGGTAGATTCCCTTAAAAACCACGATTCCTTGAATCGTACAATTGCAGTATGGTGCTGCAGCTGTAGAGGATCCCAGGTTTGGGAGATAGATTGTACTAGGTTACAAGGACAATGACATTGTAGGTTTTAATACAGAGCATTGTGTATGTGTAGTAATCAAATTTTGTTTCAATAGTATGTATTTTCTTTTGGTGTAATCTTTTTCCTCTTTAGTACGATGGTGTGCCAAGCAGCTATGAATCGTTTTAGTAAGTGAGATTGTTTCCCTCAATTGTTTGATTTGAATTAGATGACTCATATTCCGACTTGACAAAACGAACAAAGTAAAACATGGATCGTCTGATCAAAAGCTTAGATGATTCTGATTCACAATATTGTGAATGTGTGACTGCACTTTGCTATTTCCCAGGGAATTAAAACAAAGACACATTGCTTTAATCTATTTCCATGCTGGTATGCTGTGGGCTTGATGCATATTAATTACCAATCCACATTTCAAAAACAAAAATACAGTTGAGATTTTATTTCAACTACCACACCATAGAGTTATAAAAAGGAATTGATATGTAACAATCAAATGAATCAACCTACTAGATTCTTTGGTAACAGATCTTTTGATCCTTATTATTGGTGAAATTTTCCAAGAGTA
The DNA here is from genome assembly GCA_946800305.1 of Medicago arabica. Lineage (NCBI taxonomy): Eukaryota > Viridiplantae > Streptophyta > Magnoliopsida > Fabales > Fabaceae > Medicago > Medicago arabica. Next base: position 6,978,431 of record OX326969.1, read on the forward strand.
TGTATGTTAGTTAGGCATGTATTGCACAATAAAGCTGTTTTTGAAAAAGAGATCCTAATAAGTTGTTTTTCATAAATAAGTTGTTTCGAATAAGCTGTTTTTTTAAAAGTGATCCTAATAAGTTGTTTTGCATAAATAAACTGTATTTTTTATAAAAAGAGATCCTAATAAGTTTTTTTGCATAAATAAGTTGTTTCGAATAAGCAGTTTTTGGAAAAGAGATCCTAATAAGTTGTTTTCCATAAATAAACTGTTTTGAATAAGCTGTTTTTTTAAAAAGAGATCCTAATAAGCTGTTTTAATAAAAGTGCACTAAGAAAAATATGGTTCAAATATATTAAACTGGTTCTGAACTGGTTTTAAACTGAACTGAATTGGTTTAAATTTATGGTTCAGTTCATAAACCATTTAATATGGTGCAGTTTTTTTGTGGTTCAGCTTATGGATACAATTCAGTTAACTACATTTTTGCACACCCCTAGATATGACCCCTTTGAAATAACAATTCACTTAAAAAGGTATACCAAGTGATCTCAGCTAAAATCGGCAGTTGATGTATATACATTCATAATGCTTTATGCATATAAACATAATGTAAACAGATGATTTCAATGGGATCGAGATTGCCTGCAATGCGTATTCATGTAGTTACACACCGGTGGTAAATCACGACCATTGATTTTAAACTAGACAATCCATATCAAAAAGTTAGCTTCCCTAAATGGAATAGTATCAATTGTTAATCTAGATCGAACAGTTGAGAGTTGTAACTGTATGACCCAGTTATAGCAGGGAATCTTACTCCATTTCAACAATCTAGATTACTTAAAAAAAATGAATTATTCACGTTTAGGAACCTAAAGTCGGCGCGAGGGTCGTACGACTCAAGCAGAAAACTACTTAAACAACCATTCTAGTTCTATCTAGTGATATGTTGATATCTCCCATTTTTCAAATATACAACAACAACCAAGTGTTTTTCTACTAAGTGGGGTCGGCTCATTTTTCGAATATACACAGCGATAATTTGCGGCTCAAAATCAAAAGTTGCAGCCCCCGTGAAAAGTTTCACTTTGATAATGCTTCTATTTTGACTCCGAGTCATTCAAAGGAGTAGTTAATCTTAAAGATAAAATGAAATTACAGAATCACAGTGGAACAATATGATCATACTTAGGCAAACAAAATTGAGTACACAATCTTTGTTAAACTAATTTAGCATCCAAATAATTGTTCCATTTTTTTTTTATTAAAAACAATTTGATGCCATTCCTTGGTTTACTATTTTAACTTTGGATGATATGCAAATCCAAACTCAGTATTTGAACTGCTTAAAATAAATTGAGTTCAACCAAATTAAAGATGAAAATTGTTATAAGCCAAATCAGGATGACAATATGCAGAATGGAGATTTGAGTTCTAAATATATGAAAAGAAAAAACACTGACACCAAAATCGTCGCTTTATTATCCATTTGCAAGTCATTGAATTTCTGTTCTAGAGAAGATGCTGCATGGTTTGTCAAGCTACAAGTTCAGTCAGAATATTAGAGCAAAAAGTTCCTTCAACTTGAAAAGAGTGTGGCTGCATGAATCTGTTCACATCAATCCCATGGTATGAAATGAGTCCGTGGCTTTATATATGAATAAAAAAGAACATTTCCTTTCTAGAGATACATTATCACACACTCACATGCTTGGATTCTCTCATCTACATTCACATGTTTAACTTCATAAATTATCAAGTTCATTACTCTAAACCAATCTGCATGGATGATGATTAGTATATTGAAGGCGACTAGACAGCTGGATAAACCATCGAAACCCATCGGTACACCCTAAAGTGCAGCCATATCTAGCGGGACAAAGATTGCTATGTCAAGATTCTGATTAATCAAGAATATAGACCTCATTCTCAGTTTGTGAAATAGCACAAATCAAGCAACTATTCAGTCCAAGAAAATCTGGAATTCAATTTGGCTTCCAATTTTCTTTTCAAGTTGCTCAGTTCTTTCAGCCAGCCCGATGATTTAGCATCCAGCCCGAATTCTCCATTATGCCATTGTAGGCAGCGTTTGAGTTCTTTTCAACATTATCTCACACTACACAGTGATCTCATGTCCCTCGTAAGAATCTTGTTCATCCACTTCCTCATCAAGAAGGAAACCATCGATTTCGGGAACATATCCGTCCCACTTCATCTCATCCACAAGCAAATGAGTTTGCTGGTATATCTCCTCAGATCTCGGATGTGCTTTGTCTCCAACAAGAAATGCATGTACCTCGTCCCTTACCTGAATCCAGCTACATCCCGGCTCCTTCTTTAACTTATAATTCTTCATAAAACTTCTTATTTTCGCAACCTCGCCCCACATTCCTGCGATAGCATATACATTCGACAAAAGAACGTAAGCAGAAGAATCTTGAGGGTCCAACTGCAATAAAGAATTGGCTGCTTTTTCTGCAACTTCGACATTCCCTTGCAACTTGCAAATACCAAGTAAAGTTCTCCATATTACATCATCAGCTTTAAAAGGCATGCTTTCAATAAGCTCCCAAGCTTCATTTACCTGGCCTGACCTACCAAGTAGATCTACCATGCAAGAATAATGTTCCATTTGGGGATCTAAACCGTAGTGACTTCGCATTTCCCGGAAGTAATGTAGCCCTTTGTCTACAAAACCCATATGCGCACAAGCTCTGAGGACCGAAATAAAGATCGTATGATTTGGTTTCACATTCTGAAGCTGCATCTCCTCAAATAATTTAATTGCATCTTCTCCAAGTCCATGGTATGCATATGCACAAATCATGGCACTCCAAGTCACATAATCCCGCTTAGGCGCCTTCTCAAACATTACACGAGAATCCTGCATATTTCCACACTTTGAATACATATCTACAATAGTACTAGCTATATACACATCTGAATGCAACTGTAGCTTTAAAATTTGTCCATGAATCTGCTTTCCGAGTTCAACAGTAGCCAAATTAGCACAAATGTCAAGTACTGTGGCGTATGTGAAGTTGTCAGGTATTACACCAACTTGTAGCATCTTAGAAAAATAACTCAGAGCATTTTCGCCTTGCTTCTCCGAAGAGAATCCTGAAATGATTGAATTCCAAGAAACAGTTGTTCGCTCTTCCAATCTCTCATGGATCTTTTCTGCCTCCACTAGCATTCCACACTTGCAATACATATCAATAATCGCGCTTCCGACAAACCAGTCTAACCCCATACCAGACTTAATAACTCTTCCATGGACCTCCATACCATAGTTCAAAGCTTTCTTTCCCGCACACGCCTTTACAACACTGCCGAAAGTATAATCATCAGGTTCCATAGTTGACCGAAGCATTGAAACAAAAAGTGAAAGTGTTTCTTCTACTTGTTCGTTTTGCTCGTGAGCGGCAATGATTGCATTCCAAGACACAGCATCCTTTATTTCCATGTCATCAAATATCAAACAAGCTTCCCTCAATGCTCCACATTTTGCATACATGTCTAAAATAGTATTTGCAACACAGATATTGAACTCTAAACCACATTTCACTGCTAATCCATGCAGTTGAATACCTTCCAAATAGCCTTTGATCGCTGAACATGCAGTCAAAGCACCAGACAGACTAATTTCGTCAAAGTCAAGATAAGACTTCTGTAAAGACCGAAAAATTTCTAAAGCTTCAAGACCTTGATCTTGCCGTGCATATCCAACAATAAGGGCATTATGCGATTGCCGAGTAGGGTTGGGGAATGTGTTAAATACCTTTCGAGCATCAACCATTCTGTCACATTTAGCATACATGTCTAATGTCGCAGTTCCTACTATATTATCATATCCAAAATTAGTCTTTAGAGCATACGCATGCAGCTGTGTGCCCAATTCAAACGCTGATAATCCGGCACACGACCTAAACGCACTAGCAAATGTTGATTGACTCACCCCTATACCTTCATTTAACATAACCTTATACAATTTTAACCCCTCAATAAACCGATCATTTCGAACATAGCCTGCAATTACAGCACTCCAACACACTGAATTCCTTTCCGGCATTTCACAAAAAATGTTAAAAGCATGATCTAGTTTCTTACACGTCGAATACATATCTACTAGAGCAGTACCCGTTACCACATCAATATCAAAACCCATCTGAATCGCAAGGCAATGAACCTGAAGTCCTAAACCATAGTCTTCAATACCAGTACACGCTTTCAAAACAACCGCAAAAGTAGCATAATCATGCTGAATTTCCAATAACCTCATCTTAACGAATATTTCAATCGACTTTAGATGAAACCCGTTTTGCAAATAACACGACAACATCGAATTCCACGAAACAATATCTCTCTCCGGCATCGAGTCAAACAAAAAATGAGCAAACTCCATGTTTCCAACACCTGCATAACCAAATATCATAGTGTTCCATGAAATAACATCCCTTTGAGGCATTTTATCGAACACATTGTACGCGTAATTCAAATTCGAACATTTACAGTAAAACTGAAGCAAACAGTTTGAAACAAAAACGGTGGGGACAAAACCAGTTACTGTCATCTGGGCATGAGCTTGTTTTCCAGGATTTATAGCTTTAAGGTTTGAACATTTTTGGAAAATGTGGGAAAATGTTAGTTTCTTTGTTGGGTTCATTTGGTTTGAGGAAATGGAATGAATTGCATAAGGAGGTGTTGTTTGAGAGTTGAAAATTGGAAGATATAGAACACGAGACAAGGTACGATGTAACATTGATTGGTTTGGTTTGGCGGGGTTTTGACACTTCAAAACAAAACAATGGTTCTTCTCATAATCTTGTTTCCAAAAAACCAAAATATTTCGTTTGCGAAACTGTGAAGATTAATCTTTAGTCCTAAACACTTTAAAAAAAAACTCTGTTATTATCTTAAAAATTAAGATTCATAAAAAAAAATGTCGTGGGCCTGAAATTATTTATAAATATAATTCTTTATTTTTATGAAATGAAACATCAAAAATTCAAAATTTTGGGCTTTGAAAGTTTAAGATTATGCGTGGTCGTCTTGTCGATCACAAATTATTATTACAAGAGCTTAATTTTTTTTTGTTGCATTGTTTGTATATGAAAAATGTTGTATTGTGAGTTTATCACAATCAGACGTGTGTGTCTAATTTTTTTAACAAGCAAAAATTGAATTATATTAACCAGAATCCTTCCACCAACATAAGACATTCTTGAAGGATTAAAAGATAAAATCATTCACAAGAAAACAAAACAAAATACAACAAAACAGCCAAGGGTTAAATACCAAACAACAAACACATTCGATGATGTAACCTCTAATACAGATAATCAAAATCAAAAGTAGTGAGACTTGATTTCAACCACACAATTTTTTTTTTTTAAGTTTGATTCTATCAAGTAACGTTTGCAAATGTTCGATTTTTTGTTGAAATATATGACCATTACGCTCTTTTCAGATTGACCACGTTGTACCTGCCCATAACACAACCATAATACAATTAGCCCTTTTGGACGGTCCACCTAACGCACAAAAATGATTCTGATGCTACTGCAGAAAACCATTTCCTACAAACTCAAAGCCCAACCAAGCTGCCACTTTATTCCAAATTCTTCCAAAATGACTACATCTAACAAATAAATGGCTCCTCTCCTCATCCACACCGCAACCCCCTACACAAGACAATCATATGAGCTAACAATACCTCTCATAGTAGATTGTCCTTAGTTGGAATGCAATTCAAGAGCAAGCGCCACACAAATAAGTTCACTTTGAGCAACACTCCTTTAACCCAAACATTGGTAAGGCCATGAACTATCATTGTTCATGGAAATAAAAGTCATAAGCACTGCTGACTGAATAAATATTGGATTTCTGCTCTTCTCCTAGCACATTTTGCTCGCGACCATCATAATTTTCGGTTATACCCTTGCGTGAGTTAAGTCACGCTGCGTGACTTAACTCACGCACCTTATAACTTTCTCTCTATCCATATTTCTTCACACCATATCACTTTCTCTCTATCCTCACTTTCTCCCTTTATTTCTTTTTTTTTCTTCTTTCAATAGTTTCTTTGGAGGCAAAAGTGAGCAGACTTCTTAGGGCAAAATAGTGACTAGCCCGCTTAGGGAAAAAGAGATCAACATTTGGGGTAAAACGTACATGTTTTCATTTTGGTCCCACAATTAATAAAACATGCATTTTGGTCCCTCATCTTTTCCTACGTTTGCCAAATAATTCCCAACTGTCAACTTTAACTCCAATTATCTATGGTGGACCAACTTTAAAAGTGGTCTATGGTAGACCTTATTAATTTTGTTAATTTTAACCATTTGATCTCTTTATCGTAAAAGGGACCGTTAGATTTTCACATGTGAATGGATTGTTTTACCCTTAATGAGACCAAATGCATGGGGTAATTACTGATTTACCCCTTTCTTCTTCATATTCAAAACTGAACTTCCATCCTTCATCTTCTTCTTCTTGGCAATCCAAAACCCAAAACTTCCATCTTTGTTCTTCTTCCTAATCCAAAACCCAACTTCAATTTTTTCTTCTCACGGGCCTTCTTAACATCGACAGCTCAACCACAATTTCATTATTTCAAACAAACCCTAACAAATTCAAAAAATCAATGGGTATTTAAATCCAACAACAACAGAAATCAGGGTTCCTCTTCCTCCATTCATCCACTCCTTCAAGTTGCCTCTTCTATCCCTCTACAAAATCGAATCCTCTTCTTCATCATTTTTAATGGTGGTGTTTTTTCAAAATCAAAATCGAATCCTCTTCTGCAAATCAAAATCAAAATTGAATCCTCTTATGTGTTTTCTTCTTAATCACGTTTTCTTCCTCCTGTTATGAGCGTGACTGTGATTATGGGGTTCCTTTTTTTTTATGGTGATGGATTTGGGGCTCCTTTGATTTTTAATGATTTGCTAGGAGTTGTTATCTTCCTCCCTGTAGCGCGGCGTTTTTGGCTTCTGGTTATGTTTTGGCTCCCTCACCTGTACAGGGAGGCTTGGCTTTGCCAACTTTTGCTTTGTAGTACTATTAGCCTTTTGCACTTGTGCAAGGCATTCAATGAAATATTATGTTTAAAGAAAAAAAAAATGATTTGCTGGATTTTCTGGGTTGAGATTGAATATTGATGAGGTTGTTTGAAGAAGATGATGAAGATGAGAGGGATGAAGATGATGAAATGGGAAAAAAATTAAGTGTTGTTGACTCACTGGAAGATACAGTAGACATGCACGATCTAACAATCATCTTTAATAAAAAAGATCAAACAGTTTAAATTAAAAATATTAATAGGATATATGGTGAACCACTGTTAAGGTTGGTCCACCATAGGCATCATTTGGATTAAAGTTAACTGTCGGGATTTATTTGGCAAACGGAGGAAAATCGGAGGAAAATCTGAAGGACCAAAACGTACGTTTTATTAATTGTAGGACCAAAATGAAAATTTGAAATTATTCGAGGGACCATTGGATCAAATAAGCATTTCTTCTTTTTACCCAAAAACTTTTTACCGTGGGTAAAAAGAATCTTCTTGGGTATAAAAAGAACCAGATTTAAATTTACCTCAAGTTGATGATGTCTTTTCCTCCAAATGGTTGGTCACTACTTTACCCCAAGAAGGCTGCTCACTTTTTACCCCAAGAGATTAAAAAAATAAATAAGTAGATTATTTAGTGAATTCAAATAAATGTATCAATTATTGTATGAATTCTATTAATAAAATGAGATGTTGTTATATGTATTAATTTTGTTCATTTCTTTTTATTTATATTTGCTTTGATTTTCTGATTTTGTATTTAATGAATAAATCCGAATAAATATTAATTTAGTTCTTTTTTTTTATTTATATTTGTATTTATTTAATGAATAAATTCGAATAAATATTTACTTTAAATGCATGAATAAATTATAATAAAGTAAATAAATAATTTAGAATAACGTAAATAACTTAATATGAATAAAGTAAATAAATAAATTAGAAAATAATTAAATTAGAAGAAAGTGTACAAATTAAGTCACTCAGTGTGACTTAACTGACGCTGCATGACATAACTTGTGCAAATTTTTACACTTGCGTTAGGCTAAATATATATTGAAATCTAAATATTGGATCAACTGTCAAATACCGAAATTGTTAGGCTAAATATATATGGTGTAGTGTCTATGAGATATGACATACATGTGTGTGAGTTTGTGATATTTACCCCTCCATCTAAAGAAGAAAAAAAGTGAGTGAATTGATTTTAGGGGAAATATTTGATCATGGCTAAAAGTGATTCAACATAAAACAATTTGTGTTTGAATACATCAAGGTGTGTTTGTTTTAAGGCAAGAAATTACATTTATTAGAATGACATTCCTATCCATGTGTTTCGTAAAAAATTAGATTTCCTTAGAATGTTTTAGAAATTATTTACTTAAAAAAATAAAAATGGAAATAATGTGAGTTGGTAGGGAGAATCTATAGCAAGTTGAGTTTTTTTGTTTTTTTTTTGACAAAGCAAGTTGAGTTTTATTCCATGAGAATGTTAGATTCCCATCTTTTAAGCATAAGAATAACAATGGAAGAAATCATGTCTAAATAACTTTTATGGGAATATAACATTCTTCGAAACAAATTTTCAAAACTTGAAACAAACATGGGAATATTGCGTTTACAATCTCACGTACCCGAGAGTCATATTTCAAACCTTCAAACAAACACACCCTCATATAAAAGTGTATTGAATGTGTAAAAATCAACTGTAGAATCAAAATCTACAAATTCAAACTTCAAGTAAAATCAATTTAAAAAAAATCAATTCTGATAGTAAAATTAATTTTTATAGCCGGCCCTAGTTTTTTAGTGAGAGAAACTCCAACTTTTCTCTAAGTTTTCTTTCTCTTTCACTCGTCGAGGAGGGGTGGTTTTAGGTCATTTTTGACCTAGAATCATCCTCTGCATCCTTTTTCTATTTTCTTTCAATCTAAATAAGTGATTTCCACATATATCAAAGTGTTTTCTTTTGTATTTTTTTGTGATTTCGTCGTCTGAGTGCGGCGTTGTGTTGTTCGTCGTCTTGTGCGACATTGTTTGATTTCGCGTCTTGTTGCGGTGTTCGTTTGGTTCATATTGAAAGATCAGATTTAGACAATCACAAATTCAATCGATGATTTGGACGCCAACGTTGCACATCCGGAAGCATGAGTATTCGGGTGATTTAGATTTCATCATACTTTTGTAGGCATTTTGCCGTTATATGATATTAACTTGGGTGCTATGAGTTTGTTCGCACATTCATCCTTTATGTTTATAGCGATGTTGATTATGATGTTTTCTATCAATTTGAATGAATAAATATCGTTTTAATTTTTTCTAAACAAAAATATCATAATTAATTTTACATCGCGGGAGATGGGAGTCAACTTTTTACCCCTTCAAGAATCAATTTTGGTTCTACTTATTTTTTTTTTTTTACTTTCCTTTTTGACATGATTAATTTTTTTAACTTACGCAAATAATTTACATGGAATAATTTTTTTTTTGAAGGACTATATGGAATAAATTTAGTACTCCATTGTAATTAATTATTTTTTTGAAGGACTACATGGAATAAATTTACATGTGTAATTGAAGAACCGTCAATTCAGCAATACAGTTTTTTTAACCGCGTAAATTCAGCAAGCCATTGTAACAATATATACGTGTGTCCTCTTCTTTGAAATTATCAACAATTTTAGGTTTTTCAAGTTGAAAATATTGTGTGTGTTATAGCAAATATCATCATGAAGCAAGGAAGTATTATCCTCTTGGTGGCTGCTTTGTTTGCTCTCTTCAGCATCACGTATGGATCAGGTACACCATAACTTAATACCATAATTATTAGAACTATTGCAAATTTAGATCTCATTCACATACATCATTGTTTTTTGGCAAAATTATTTCAAAAAGAGAGTATAGTATGCTAATTTCTAAATTAAATTCACATGTAAAACTATTTCATCCTATTTTTGTCGTCAATAATATTTTAGGAGTAGCGCACACCGATGGTTTCGTCACCTCTTGTCCGCGACGCATGGACTTTCCGGGCCAATGTCAAAATTCTCGAGCCTGCGGTGCAGACTTCAATGGTGCATTAGGAGCAGGCGCCATGGTTCAAAAGTGTGCTTGCAAGGATGTTGCAAAAAATAGGCATTGCTGCACATGTTGTGTTAGATGTGCAGTTGCCATAGATAAGAAGATAGCTATTCCTTCAAGACATTCAAGACATTCTGGTGATTATATACCAAAATGTCATTAGTGAGTAGAGAAAATGTAATAGCGTCTAAGAATTAGAGTCTCAATGTATGAGTTATATTTTGGATCTCTATTTTGATTTTATATTTTTAAGTGCATTTTAATATTATTTATTTATTTTGATTTTATATTTTCATATCATATAAATGTAACCGTGGAGATTAATCCTCGAACCTTGTAAGACTCAATATGCGTCAAAATCTCAAGCTCCCCCTAAGAGTTTTAAAGTCGCTTTTAAGAGTTTTAAAGTTGCTAATACCCAAACTCGATATCATATTTGATTAGAAGAGACATATAATATTTCATCTAAATGTTCTTGACTTAATATTTCATGTTTTAAATTTTGATCCAACAATTCCAGATCCTAAAAGTATTTTATTGTTTTCTTATAAAGTTTTTAATTTTTTAATGAAAACTTCAATTTTTAATCAAACAATCCATTTATGATAGATCGAATTCTTTAATCCACATGTATATTGAGGAGAAACTCATTTATTTGATGCTTTCATTTTGGGTCATGATTCACGGTGACTGATTCTTTTAGCATTTAGAACGGGTGCACTATTTCTGTTTTGATTATTGTAAGGCATAAATACCGGTACCATTCATTTGTTTGTTTAATATTGGTATTCATTTTTGTTTTGGAAAAAATGTGAATTCGAACTTTTTTCATGTCTTTCTCGTGCACCCTCCGAATAACTCGTTTAATAAGTTCGAATAATATAATTTGAATCAAGTTTTGATAATTTCGCATTATATAATCTGAAAACACTCATACTCCGACAAACAATAAAAAATGCATGTAGCCATGCATATTTAACAAACCTTTGTAAACTACAAGATTTGACAAACATAACACAGAAAGAATGCATGAAATTAGTGTGTGCCAAAATCCCACGCAAAAGCACAAATAACCCAATCAAATCCAAACTTAGGATGGACAAAGCTCTCATGCAAATATTGCCCTCGCAAACTTAGGTAAACTGAATTTTTATTCCTTGCAAATAGCTGAATTTTTTATTTCTTTCCAACGGAATGCATTCCGCTGCAAATGCCACGCAACAATTATAAAATAAATAGTATTAAGTAAAGGAATTAATATATATGCAATAATTAAGTCTAAATGGATAATAAATATTAAATTTTACAACTTACCCTAAACTTTCGAAAAAAAACAAGAAGATATTCTCCATCAGCAGTACCATCCTTACTCATCACACCCCAAGTAGACCATGATTTTGGCCACTTTTCTTTAATCACAAATGTAATACAATGCGTGTCTATAGTGCTTTGAAGAAATATATCCTGGGCATAAATTACATTCATCTTAACATATTAACTAAAGTAATGAGCAAAATTATAAGTGTTTCATATAATAAAATACTTACCCTAAGAAATAAGGTCTAATGACATATCTTCTATGATGTCAACAATGATCTCTTCCTCTTCACTATAAGTACCTTCCACATAGAACTCTCTAAATGTCTCCCCATCACCAGCTGTACCACTTGTGAAAAATGCAATTTACTTTACGACGATGATTGTTGGATTGCGGGTCTTCTCTAAAAGCCAGGGATGTGTCACCTGATCCTTCTCATGGATATGCCATATCTATATACATATACATATATAAACAAACAAATATAACCCATTTGGGGTTGACTTGGGATCTTGGAGTTTGCTCCTCTCAAAGTTTCAGGTTCGATTCCCTCTGGTGCCAATTTCGGTGGGCAAGTCCATACAGAGTAAGCTCTAGCTTTAAATGGGTCCCCACAAGTGGACGGAGAGAATGATCCCCTCAGATTAATCGATCATTGGATAGGATACCGAGTTTTCAAAAAATAAATAAATAAATCAATAAAGATGAGCAAAAATGATTTATTTGACGATGTGTAGTGATTATTTGATGATGTGTAATGATTAGTTATTTGACGATATGTATTGATGAGTAAGTTTTGGCATTTATGCATTAATGGTCGAGTCTATTTGAAGATGTTGTATATAAAGATGAGTTAGATAAATTTAGTTGCATACTCTGATATTCAAAATTGGCGAGTAGGTTTGGTACCACATCATATTTGGTCGAGTTTAGGAGCATTGCATACATAAATGCATTTTATTGATGAGTTATTCAATGACATGTAATTGATGAGTTGTTAGTGATATGCATTGATTAGTAATTATGTGGCATTTATGCATTCATGGTTGAGTCTATTTGAAGATGTTGTATTTAAAGATGAGTTCGATAAAATCAATAACATACCTCTGATATCGAAAATGATGAGTAGGTTTGGTACTACATGCATATTTAGTCGAGTGTAGGATACACAATTGTATTTTATTGATGAGTTGTGAATTTATAAATAATAATTGATATTGTCTGAGTGTTAAGTGCCCATTTGTGATTATTAAATGATGTGATTACTGAATGATGTGAATATTAAATGAAGTGGTTATTTGATGATCTGAATATTAAATGAGGTGATTATTGAGATATGTGAATTTTGAATGATGTGATTATCAAACGATGATAATGTATATGGCTAATTATGTTTTACTTATATTATCTCTTTGAATCTACTCATGATGTTTATGCACCCATATTATTTTGAAGGTATGCTCATCCCCTGTTTTGTGTGTTGGATGCTTGTACCTTCGTGGGATACAAATACTCGGAACAATGAACCTTATAAGCTGTGAGTCTGGGAGGATGGCATTGAGCCTTTCTCTTCAACTTTTATCGCATTTGAGAGTTTATTTTGTGTCAATGCTCTGATTTTGTAACACCGAAGAATTAGGGTTTCTTTTTACTTTTCAAACTTTGGTTTGAGATACATGTTTGAATTCAATTTAATTTTTAAGAATGATGTGATTATGTCTTAAACTTATTTCCTCTACACTATTTTTAATTAAATTGAAGTACTTTTGAACGATGAGAATGTGTGACACCCTTGTGTGTTTTATTGTTAATTGTATTTTTAATTTAGAAAATACTAGTTGGGGTTAGGGTGTTACAAGAAGCACTAAACAACTGGAGGAATAATCTCATGAAATTTTTAAAAAGTGGTGAAATCTTTGAAAAGAGTATGTGCGGAAAGCTTAAGAGTTTGAAAATAGTAAATGGGAGAGATGATTCTCCCTTTTATGGGATATGAAAAAGTTGAATCAAGGGCCATGATCGATTGCAACTCAAAGGGTGCAATCCAATGGCTATGAACATCCTAAAAATTGAAATACACTTGAGTACTGAGAGCGTTTGGTTCTTAGAATCAAGACATGTGCAAGACACGCAAGTGAGACGTAGAGGGGAGAAACCAAAAAGGCGTCTCGTCAGATCTCATCAAGTCACATCATCATAAATGTCAACTACCTCCCTTCACGATACATGTGTCTCTTAGAAGCGCTTCAAGATCCAATGAGCACAACACAAATCAACATAAGTCCACGAGGGCGTGGACCTATTGTGCACGTCATGTAAGTTCAGATTGTAACTTAAGAGGGGGGTGAATTAGGTTTCTAGCAATATTGGTTAATTTTTCTTAGTTTAGTGTTGTTGATAATTTTTCCGGTAAATAATGATGAAGGTATGAATGCGGAAAAATAAAAGAGTAAGGGAAGAAGAAATAACACAAGAGAGTTATAGTGGTTCCCCTCTAAACCTTAGGGTACTCCACTCCCTTCACACCCCGCGAAGGATTTCACTATGTAAAGAATCTTTGTTACAAAACAACATTAATCCCAAAGGCCCCTTAACAATATTTCTCTACACACCAAGATAGCACCCCACTATCTTTTACAACAAGAATCTTCACCAAACCTATGATTAAATTCTCACAAAGAAACAAGATAGCACTCCACTATCTTTTACAACAATTCCCACCAACAAATGATGAGAAACTTTACAACAATGTAATTGAAGAATATCAAATGTGTATGACTGTATAATCTTATCAATATCACTCTTAAACAAATGGACTTAGTGCTCAGAAAACCTTTTGATGAATGTTAAAGTGTGGGCAAAGTTTTCCAAACAATTTGAATAAAAGTTTGAAAGCAAGTGATATTGAAAATGTCAATTGAGATAATGAAAGTTGTTGTATATAATGCTTTGATTCTCAATTGAATTTATAGAGGCTAAAAAGATGTTTATGAAGCAACACTACTTTTCAAAAAGTTTTGTCAATGAATAGACACATATTTAAAAAGGCACCTATTCATAAAAATGAGTATGAAATTACATTTTAAAAAAACTGGCCGTTGACAGTAAATTGAAAAACATTCGTTGGATATATAATGATCAAATAGTCAAAATAATTTCTTTAAAAAAAATCCAACGGCACCAAAAATATTTATGGCCAATGGATACAATGCATATTTAAATATATAACATTGAAAAATGCATATTTAAATATATAACATTGAAAACATGCTGAAGCAAATATAGTCGTTGACATGCCTTCAAAAAAAGACATGCTATATATTTTTCTTTTGTATAAACAATTTTGGCCAAATAAAATATACGTGCTGAAACAAATTTATTAAATGATTTTTCAATATCAAAAATATATTTTAATGCAAAATCACACTTTTATGAAAATCGTTGTGAGTGTGTGATTTATTTTCAAAGAGCTTTAAGCATTGCTTCATATGGGGGATTTAGAAAAATGTTAGTAATTATTTTATGAGCATTCTAAGTTTTGTTAAGAATGATAATGTCAAAGATAAGAATTATACTTACAAGAATATAACTATGAAGCCTAAGTCTCATCATCTTCATTCTTCAACTTGAGCCTCCATATAATTTTTCTTCTTTTGTGATGTGAGTTTGTTGTCATCAAAACCCAGCCAAGTCTAAGAAGGAAATCTTCTTCACACGTCACAAATCCGAAAACATCTTCAAGGTCAAGCTTACAATGTAAAGGTTCCGCCATCAAGAATAAACCCTAGAACAAGTCCATTACGTCATAAAGACAATAATGACTTGGACAACAACTATTCTGGAGCGACATAAAACCCAATGAGAAAGACACAACATAGATAAGGTCCGTCATCCACTCTGCAAAAATCGGAAGCAGTTATCAACCTCTCGGTTATATAACCGTGATTTAGTGACATAGTCAAGGTACAATCTCATTCACCAATTTTTTTGCACACAATCCACATCTCTGACATACTTACTTTAGTGTTGTAGTGATAACATGTCTGAGGTACCATTCTACTCCGTGACAGAAGCTGCTAATTTCCTTCACACTGGAGCACTGTGCGCCAGCACGACAACAATCATCCTTACTGTAGAACCACTACTACTCTTCTCCGATCTTCACCAAACAGATCATATATAAATATCTCACTCCCTCTCCCTCTATCCCTAAAGTTAACCTTCAAGTACATGAAGTGATTCAAACGTTCAAACTCCTTAACATGTCTTTCTCTCTTTTAAATGAATTTTAATTTCTTTGAGAAATATAGAGGATATCGATCCATACAATACTCACAAAACCACAAAATTCCTTGTAAGATCTTCCGGTGGATTTACTTTACCTATCCACTTTTCAGGTTTGTTTTTTTAACTATAAGAATTGGATTACATTAACGAATGAAAACAAAACATTTTAGTTTCTGTCACTTTCACAATGTCATCAATTCTCTAATCTCATAGTGTCCACATTGTCAATCAAAGAGAGCACTCATATTGCCTCTAGAAAAACCTTCCATTGTGTGGCCCTTGAGAGTGGCTTTGGTTCAACATTTCTACCAAGTACGCCCCTTCCTTTCTAAAGGGTTTATATTTTAAGGGGGGTAAGTGGGGACTAAGAGTCATTATTACTTCAATCATTCTTTTTTTGAAAATGAAAGCAAGAAGGTCTCAAACTATTAGTCTTTGTTTAACTTTCTTTATAGCTTTAAATTATTACACTACTAGAAAGTTAACATTTTTTTACAAAAATTTGGGCAAAATAGAAATCCTCTAGAATTTAATTAACTTGTTCTGATTAACCTTAATGTTGCATTTGCCCCTACCACTATTTCAACATGTTATATAGCACAGCTCAACATAGCATTGTTGCAACCCATTTAACTCTTCTTTACATAGGCCAGTTTCAGTGTGTGAGCCTCCACATAGGAGGCTTAAGGAAACACATACTTGTAGCATCTATATAAATTTCCAACATATAGAAAAGAAATCTTTATATGCAGGAAAATTTGGACTAGTTGCGTAGCCCACCAATTACCAATTTGCATAATAATTGACCCCATTAATTTTTTAGATATCAAATAATAAAAATAAAATATTGGTCAGAACTTTTTATAAGTTTATCCATTATTAGGCATTTGGCAAAAGTGACAAGAAATTATGGTCAAGAGGCACTAGATTTTGAATAATTTGGTGAGCTCATTGCAAAGACACCAAAGAAAAAACAACATTCCCATAAAAAATAAAAACAAAAACAATAACCAACATAGATTGGTCTAGTTTTTAAGGATTCAGCTTAAATACTATACTAGAATTAGAAATTTGAATCCTACTACCATACTATACTAGGATTGACCTAATTGGTATGTAATATATAAATACTTCTCTGCAAGTACTCTATAGGTTTCGATGTTTTCTTTGATGTATTCAAAATCCAACTCATTCAAACTTTTCTTATATATAAAAAGATGATATAATTAAAACCAAAAGCATAGGGGAGATAAAAAAAAAAACAGAAAACAAAAGAAAAAATATCCAAGATGGCGCATTATAGCAGCAAGTCATATCATATAGTATTATAAAAATAGTTGTGAATTATATATATAATAACATTGGATACCTCCATTTTGGAATTTGAAAAATGGGATGTCATCTCATGTTTTAAGAGAACAAGATGCTTCTGAAATATTCCTTCTTCTCATTATTTTAGTGCAGCTTGCTCTAGTTTCTTGGAATAAATTTTTGGCATGCATCTAATGGCTACAGTTTTTTACTTTTTTATTGGTTCTGTATAATCAATTTGACATTTAAGCTTTCATATTATAGATATGGTAGTAGGTTTCTTCTTTTATCCATACGTGAAAGGATTTTCGCATGCTTGTACTTTTCATTAAGCATTTTTTTATTTATTTTTTATTATTATATGACAAGAAGTGCTCGAACATTGTTCTTTGATGAAGGTAGAACAGTGTACTTCTAATTATATTGATCCACTTATATAACTTTTATAACATTAATTAAATATTGACATATAATTATTTTAATAAATCACTTGATGCCTAAGACTTGACTCAAAAAATCACTCCACTATTCATAAAAAAAAAAATCCTACTGAGATACAACTTCAACAACATTTAGAAACTTTTTTTTAAGAAATTAAATTAGTACACTCAAATTGGTACCGGAAAAAATCGAACATAAAACTTTGAGGAACAACGTTTAGAGACTTACCTATTAATTTATGGAAGGAGCATGTAAATTGTTGTTAGATAATCTAGAACATCTCACGCGACCACACAATAACATATTGATTAATTTCCTTTTTTTTTTTTTTTTTTATCTTCATCTGTTAATATATATCATTTTGCCATTCATAAAAAAAACTGAAAATTCACATAAGTTGAAAGTCAAAATTTGAACATGAACACAGCATCGATCTAATAATTTTGACATTTTTATCAATTAAGTTATGTTTCGTGGACTAATTAATTTTCCTTTGATGACGAGATACATCTAATGTTATCCGCATCCCCCACTAAAAAGTGGGTATACTATAGCCAATTTTCAATAAAAAGAAAGCATCACTTACTTTCTTATTCACAAATATCTATTGTTAGTGGCCCAAAAAAATGCAAGAAGGAAGTACGTAAGCTATTATATTTATTTATATATTTTCGTGCAAGGAAATTGCTGCACCAAGCAAATATCTTTATACTAATGCCTTTTGCAAATGAAAGATATATTAATGAGTTCAATGGCTACAGATGTTGATCTATTTGATAATACCGATGTTGATATATTTGATAATAAGTTGATTGCATTTTGTAAAAATGTATATTCAACTTTCAATGTCGATGTGAGGACTTTGTTAGTGAATATTATATAAATATCAACATGTTCTCTAAGTCGGAGATCAAACTCAAAAATTTATTCCAAATATAAAAGATATATGTCAAAAGCTAGTGAAAAAACAAGTTATCCAATTTCAAAGATTTGTGTCTTGGATCTTCTTCCTACCTATGTACGAATTCGTTTGTTCATATTATTATGATGCTTGGCTATTTTTGGTTGACGTAACAAAAGAAATTATTGAACGGGATTGATGATAATTGAAAACGTAAATTCCTAGCTAGCTATATATTTTGTTTGGAGCATAATGACAAACGAAAAAATGTGGGGTTGTCATAGTGGGGTGCACACGCTTGATTTTATGTGACACCACTTCTTGGCACATTCTTAAGTCTTACCATCTAACCTTAACTAAAAAGAGAAAAAAAAGAAGAAGGGGGGAAACAAAGACCGTACACACACAAATTTAAGAAAATAATTTTGTTAAGTGACAAAAATTAATATAGATTATTATATATTTCAATGACCATGATCTCACAAAGCATGAAAGAAGAGAATTATTGTTTAGTATGCCAATTCATGTAAAAATGAACACATACAAATTATTCCTGATATGTAACTTTGTTTACTATATTATATTAGAGTATTAAACTTTTTATTTGTCTTGGTCACTTGTACTTCAAATTTAATCATCTCAAATACATGCTAGATGAATCCAACCATTGTTATAATATATACAGAAGCAAAGAAGGTTAAAAAAAAAAATTATGACAAAGTTTTTTCAGTCTTTTAGGGTTTCCTCAACCTAGGATTTCTAGCGCCTCTCTTTATTGGATTGTCGCCGCACCTTGGGTCGAATCCACCTTGTGAGAAGTTGATATGCATCTGATCCATGATCTAGATGATTCTTCTTAGCCTTTATAAACAGCCTCCATCTTTGTTTGTGTTCATCGCGTCAAACCATAGTCTCCTTGTGTTTTTGTATGCGTATTACTGTTTCTATTTTGAGTCTCCCTGTTTTCCTTGCAATTCTCTTTACCGTTTCCTCCCTACCAGTCGATCTCATGGATCCTTCCAACCTTAACCTTGACGGTCTGACCTTGTCTGAAGAGGGTTTAACCCAAAACCTTGAGTCTGAACCTGAAACTGCTGCCATCCTTGAACATTGTTTGATTGGCCAAGTTCTTGCTGATCGTGAGATCCAATTTGCCTATTTCAGTGAGCGTATGTCTCGTGCATGGAAGCCAGGCAAGCGGGTTACAATTACCAAATCAATGACTGACCGTTACCTTTTTCAGTTTCACCACAAAGTTGATGCTGCACGCATTCTTGATGAGGGTCCTCCTGATTTAAATATTACTAATATTGTGCTTATTCCAAAAGGTTCTACGCAGGTGAGTATGAAGGATTGGCGCCCTATATCGCTCTGCAATGTTTTGTATAAAATCATTTCTAAATTGTTAGCAAACAAGTTTAAGAGAGTGTTGTCACAATGCATTTCTGACAACCAATCTGCTTTTATCCCGGGGAGGTCCATTTTTGATAATGCCATGGTCGTAGTCGAGGTTTTACACTTTATGAGAACTTAGACACGCGGCGAAGACAAGTATGTTGCTCTGAAGCTTGATATTAGCAAAGCCTATGATCGTATGGACTGGGAATACATGAAGGTTGTTATGAATAAAATGGGTTTTCATGCTCGTTGGATTCATTGGATGAGTATGTGTGTAGAGTCTGTCGATTATTCTGTGTTTGTAAATGGTGAGTAGGCGGGTCCCATTATTCCGGGACGTGGTCTACGTTAAGGGGGTCCTTTTTCCCCGTATTTATTCATAATTTATGCTGAAGGCTTATCTTCACTTATCCGTGACGCTGAATTGCATGGTGAATTAACGGGCACAAAAATTTGTCGTCATGCACCAGCGGTCTCCCATTTATTATTTGCTGACGAATGTTTTCTTTTTTTCAGAGCTAATGAGCACCAAACAAATGTCATGAAAATCATTCTCTCCACCTATGAGTTAGCTTCAGATCAAGCTATTAGCTTACCTAAATCTGAAATATATTGCAGTCGTAATGTTCCTGACTCTATCAAACTTAATATTACTAATATTCTTGAAGTCCATATTGTGTTGGGTACAGGTAAATACCTGGACTTACCTTCTATGATAAGTCGAGATCGTAATGCAACCTTTGCCTATATTAAGGATTGCGTATGGAAGAAGATAAACTCTTGGAGTGGTAAGTGTCTTTCCAAAGCAGGTTGCGAGGTAATGATAAAATATGTTTTGCAGGCTATCCCATCATATGTAATGAGCATCTTTCAATTACCAACAACTTTAATCGACTCCATCGAGAAGATGGTGAATTATTTTTGGTGGGGTCATGGAAGATCAACTCAACGTGGCATTCATTGGATGAATTGGGAGAAATTGTCTGCACCTAAGGTTCATGGAGATATGAGTTTCAAAAACCTCTCTGCTTTTAATTTAGCAATGCTATGTAAACAAGGCTGGAAGTTTATCACGGAACCGGACTCCTTGGTTACTCGTACTTTCAAAGCACGTTATTTCCATTCCAGTTCCTATCTTACGGCAGAGATTGAGCATAACCCTAGCTATGTCTGGCGCAACATCATGAGTGTCAGATTCATAGTGCATGGTGGTGCTCGGTGGAGAATCGGTTCAGGTGCTTCGATTTCTATTCTCAAAGAACCATGGTTACATAATGGAGAGGTTATCAGTAGCGAAATTCCAGGTGATGTTTTTGTTCAAAACTTTAATATTAATAGCTTGATGAATTTGTATGATAAAAGCTGGAATGAACAAGTGATTAGACAAGTGTTTAGTGCGGATATAGCGGATAAAATACTTCATACGCCACTTATACATCAGGTTGATGATGATAAAATCATTTGGAAAGAGAAAAGGAATGGTTGGTATTCTGTGAGTAGTGCTTACAGGTTATGCGTCACTGAACTAATTGACTCCTCCTACAACTGGCGGCCCGGATACTGGTCCGAGATTTGGAAACTTAAAGTCCCACCGAAAGTCAAGAACTTAGTATGGCACATGTGTCCTGGCTTCCTACCAACGCAAGTTCTCCTTTTAGACAAAGGAGTTGTCTATCCAACAAATTTTTCTAGTTGTGATTCGAATAATGAGGATCTTATGCATGTATTTTTTGATTGTCCTTTTTCTATTCGGCTATGGATGCTATCTTCTCACTCCTAGAGCAATTGTCTGTTGAGTTAGCTCAATGACTAACAACTGTTTTTTGGAGTATCTGGAAACACCGCAACCTCAGAGTTTTGGACAATGTTACATAAACTAGTAATACAATTGTGGAGCGCGCTAGAACTATGGTCGGTGACTGGCAACTTGCAAATTTTCCTGCTATTCTTGCATCAGATGCGCATCAACAACATGTACCAATACCGAATGTGAGAACTTCTACTACAACACCACATGGCACGACGTCGTGGCAACACCCTCTGCCGGGGAGATACAAATGCAACATAGATGCGGCTTTTTCCTCACAGTTTAACCGCACAAGTATTGGTATTTGTGTTCGTGATTCAGAAGGTACCTTTGTTCTAGCAAAGACTGTTACATATCCTTGTATTGTACCGGTTGATGTTGGCGAGACTTTAGGTTTACATGCAGCAGGTACAATGGCTAAGTGACATGAAGTTTGATAGTGTGGACTTTGAAACAGACTCTAAACTGACAGCTGATGCCTTTCTGTCTGCTAGGAACGATACATATGAATTTGGTTCCATTATTTTATCTTGTTGTTCGCTTTTTAGTTCTGTTTTTTCTAACTCTAGGGTGGAGTTTATTAGGAGACAAGCCAACGAGGTTGCTCATACTTTTGCAAGAGACGTCATGTTATTCGCTAGTCCCGATGTTTATTATAATATACCCAATTGTATTGAGTCTCGTATTATCAATGAAATGATATAAGCATGTTTCCTTAAAAAAATGTTGGGAAATCATTCTCTTCTAAAACACAAAAGTATGAAATAATAACCAATGCACTAAAGTACTTTGAAAAAAACTAACCCACTAAATTTGTAAGAAAAACAAAAAACCCACTAAGAAATCTAGAGTATGCTACCTCAAAAAAATAATTGAGAGTATGCTACCACTTTTATCCCTTAGCTAGCACTAATTTATCCAGTCTTAAATCATTTCACATACTGTTTACACATAAAAAAAATTATATTGTTAACCGACAACGATAAATAGGTGATTAAGATTTAGGTCTATTAACTGTGTATGTGGGTCTTGAGGATCTCATGATGGGTCAAAGCTTTGTAGGGTTGAGTAATGATGCTTAAATAACCCATGTTCCATGTTTATGGTACCACCAACTACAAAGGGTGATGCGAGAGGAATCACGTTCATGCTGAACTTGCACACCAAGGATATTGTCAATAGATCATGTCGTGAATGAGGAAGTTAAGATCCGAATGTGGGGCGCTAAGACCCCTCAACAAGGAAAACTAACGCACTGCCCAAAAAATTAACCGAGGAGAGGTTGGACATTGTAGGCAACAATGTTTAGGTAGTATGCCAAGTTTTTGCCTATAAATGCCCGATTTGTAAATTGTAATGGACATATTGAATCAAACACAAATATTTTTGCAATTTATATCTTTTTATTAATCTGACTTTATCCATCTTTTTTATGTGTTTCGTAACATAATAGTTTAAAATCAAAAAACATATGTACATACTTAATGCTCTAGAAGAGCAGTTATGGAACTCACAACTGAGGGACATAGTTTTTCCTCTAAAGTTAATCGCTTGAATAAATGAGATTCACAATTGAGAAAATCATTTGAACCTTGACTAAATCTTTTCTCCGTCAACACATACTATGACGATAAATCTTATAAGTGTAGTCAAGACTCTCAAAACTACTTAGTCACCAAGATCCAAGAAGCAATATTACAATGTCTTTTTGTGAAGAAAGCTTAGATAACAATATAACTTACTTGGACACAAGTTGTTTGGCCATGAAGAAACTTAGGGCATTGGGCATGAAGTTACTTAGTCACCTTTAAATAGGAAGTGAGAATGAATAGTTCAAATCATTCAAACATTGAGAGAAACATTTATTCAAGAAATAAGGATTTCAAGTACTAGAGAGGTAATTCTATAAAGAAATATTCTTGAGCGTAATTGGGTTTTGCATAGTGAGAGATTGTGAATATTTGTAAAATCTTTGTGACAGATTCCCTTTTATAGAAAAATCTAGAGTAGTCTGAGACATACTTGATCGAACTGCGTAATCAATTTGTGTTTTATCATTTTCACTAATCTAATAGAAATTTTTGTTTCTTAACAAAAAGGGCTTTGAAAATCGACTTTTAAATATAAGTGATATGATTTATCACTAGTTAATGACTCGTGATTAGGTTCATTTATTTATTTTTTACCATGTTGAGAGATTCACATCTTCATCTGGTAATAATAGGTAATTTGCCGTTAAGTCTGTCTAGTCCAATAGCCACCACTTTCACCAAAAAGAGGATAATAGTTTCTCTCGCATTCTTTTCTTCTTTAAACTCCACTATTGATCTACATCCATGTACATATCCCCATTGATGTTTTGACATTGCAAATATGTTCTAAATTCCATATGATTATAAACTTTGGTTGTTCAAGTGGTTAATTATCATTTTGACTATAGTCACCAAATTAATGTGTAGTACAATTAGCACAATGTATGAGTACACAAGTACAAAAAGGTCAATGATACACATATACATCAAGATAAGTCTCCTACCATATATACTATTACCTTTATGCTCATTCCAACAAATTAGAAGAAGTGAGAGAGAGCTAAAAACAATGAAAAGACAAGAAAAGAAAGAGGGGTCAAAATATGTCTAATGATATTTTTGACCAATCATCCATTTAATCAACCTCACTCACACGGGCAATACATGGATAAAGCATTTTACTAAACTATATTTTTGGTTCCAATTCTCAATTTATTTATTTTTGGTTTACATTTCCAATTTTCAATTTTATTTAAAATTTTAACATAGTGCAATATGCAATTGGATGACCATTTCCAATTTATTTAATTTCCTATTGGGACCCAATAGGAAATGGTATAATCAAAACTCAATAAATTGCATTACATATGATGGAAGTAGCTACTTTGGAAGAGAAAGAAGCATATACATTAATATAATCACTAATTTTTTTTATTCATTAATGTTGATAATTAACAAATAATTGAGGAATTAATAGTTTTATATAATTTTATTTATCTCTTATTGGGCCCCATGAACTAGATTAATAGTACCTAAACTTTTTTCTTTTGGACCATAAAATAGTAGCTAATCTTTGTACTATCACTCTATTTTATATTTTGAAAGTAATTGAGTGATTAATTATTTGATAGATTACATGTCAATTCTTTTTTAGGGGATGAAACTCAAATCATTTCATTAAATAATAAGTCAAAGATCTAAGGTGGTACATCGATAAACAATTGGGGGCTAATTTTTAATGAGGTTGTTTGTGCTAACACATGAGCGATTTCAATCGTTTGTCTCCTGACTCAAGCTAAACTCAACCATAGAGTTGTTAAAGGACAAACCAAACAATTGCATGTGTTGCTAAAAAATGATGTCGAGCTCATTATTATTACTATTAATAACATCGACCACAACCTTTGAATCCAATGAAAAATCCATATTATCAAAACCAAAATCAGCTATCTACTGTAGAGCATTAAACAACCCCAATACTTCACCTATATCCATTGAACATATAAGGGAGAACCAAGTGGTTTTCGCAAGAACAAAATAGCCTTCGGCATCACAAATACACATACAAATGCCAACTTTATTATGAGAGGGAGAGAAAGATGCATCAACATTATATTTAAGTTTATCTGGTTGAGAAACGGTAGCAATTGTTGTTGCATTCCATGTTAGTTCTTGTGCAAGCTTCTAGTCTTCTAATACATGTGTAGCACGCTCAACAACTTGAGATGTTGTTTCATCAATATGTTGCCATAATTTTAAATTTTGACACTTCCATAAGCTCCGAAGAACGATTTCAAAGAGAGGACATTGTGACGGGTGAAAGTGATGTATTAAGTTAAGCATAACCTCCTATGTATTATCATATTCGCTCAAAGTTTGTTCAACAACAACCTGTAAGTTTGTTGTATGCCATGCATGAACGTCCTAGGGACAAGTAAAGAGAGCATGCATGTATGGTATCTTCAATACTCTTGTTACACATAACACATTCAGTGGGAAAAGCAACTCCTTTACTGATAAGGCGTTCACGAGTAGGGAAACAATCAAGACATACCTTCAAAATCAGATTTTTCACCTTTGGCGGAGCTTTCCTCCAAATAGAATTCCAATGTCACAACATTCTAAGGTGAAAAGTGTCTCTAATGTTCTATACTTAAATCAGTAAACGTTGCATACATAATATTAATATTGGCCATTCATTTATGTTTCAATCATTTCCTAAAAATAATTATGTTTCAATCATCTTTGAGAGAGTAAAGCTCCACTCTAATATTTCGTGCGTACACCTATTGACACTTGTAGGTCTGACAACCTTACACCTTTTAGCGTTTTGTAGAACCTTAGAGTGCTCAGTAGATGAAACTTGACAGCTAGAGCGACATACTGTCCCACGAATTCATAACTTAATCAGAATCATTATCTTATAACTAAATGAATATTGTCTAATTAATCCAAAAAGAGAATAGAGCGGATTCGAAGAATCGTAATCATCGCCAACATTCTGCGATTATATTAGGTTCCTAACTCACTTCCACTTTGCACAATCAAATTAAACTCACAAACACCCGCCTTATTTACCCGCTTTATTACTTGTAAACAATTTAATACATTTGTCAAAAAATTTATCAATCGGCAAAGATTACAACTCTTTAGTGATTAAAAATGGCCCATCTATGGTCACTTGGAAGGAGAGAATGTGCTGTAATTTAACGTTTTGAAAACAAAAAATAACTATAATTTAATGATGAAATTAGGAGAGAGTGTGCTAATTTACAAACCAAATTTAAGTTCTTGTTAAACAAACGTTAGCCACTGTTGGAACATTGGTGTGATGTTGGAAGATTAAACAGCAAGTAATTATACTTTGATCTAATATTGTGCGATTTGAAAAAATAGAGTGTGGGGGTCCCACATTAAATAGAACACACACATTAGTAGTATTTAAATTGCGTATTTAATTAAATACTTGATAATGATAAAAATAATAGTAATTATTATTTTTCTTCGTGAATATCCTTCATTCAAATCCAATGAGTTTGTTTCCTCCACTTTTGTGGATTATCTCCTTCGGAATAAATAATAATTTAAGATCATAGTCCATTTTTCGGTATAATATCCCTCCAAAATTATGAATGATCTTAAAATATATCCTTCTTCGATTCTCGAAGAAGTTAGACGTTAGAATGGTGTAAAACCATATTTGAGTGATCAAAGTATCATAGTTGGAGAAGTTAATAATTAGAATGGTGGTAACACCATATTTGAGTGGTCTCAACACCATAATAGAGTGATAACAGTACCATATTAAAGTGGTTTCAGTATTAAAAGAATGGTCTTGGTACCATATTGGAGGTGTTATTCTCGAACGATTTTATAAAGTGCAGTAGTTAATCGAACAATTGTAGATGGACTTGCTTTATTCTGGAGGCGGTGTGGTTGATAGTCTGTCTTGCATAATTTTAGGCAGTGCCACGAAACGTCTTAAAGAGAGCAACCTGGTCATGACTCAACCTAGTAACAACTTCGGTAGATAATAGAATTTGGAAATCCAATACAACAGTTTGGAAATCCAAAAAACAACAATTTTAAGATGTTTCGATCTGACATGTCTACCAAAGAAGTTACTTATTGAGGTTCAGTTGTCCCTAAATACATAAGGATAAATCAAGCTATAGAAATACATCTTTCGACTGAAACTATGAAATATTTGTTGTTATAACAACACCACTAAAAAATTCACATATGTGACTTTGAATCTGTACATAATTTGATTTTTTTTTCCTCCAAACTCGAGCCTTGAAGGTTAATGCTAGTTGTGATCGTATAGCTTTTCTTGAATGGCTTACATATGCATGTATAAGTCACCAAACTAGTTTTGGGCAAGAAAACAATTTTTTTTTACTTTTTAACAGCTGTGTACAAATGAACACATCATACACATGCATTAACCATCTGTTTAACATAATAGGCGTGGAAAAAACTAACTACTAATGATTTACCTATTTTTTACCTTGAGATTACTATTGGAACTGTCATTACTAAAATAAATGATTACTACCTAACCATATTTAAAAATTAACATAAGTGGCTGCTGATCAAATCAAGATTTGGCTTCTAGTTCCATATTTTATATATTGTTTTTGGAGGTCCCTGCATCTATATACTTAAGTGGTTTTTGAGTCACCAAATTTATAAACTTTTCATTCTTTCTTGCTCTTATAAACTACTACTTCCATCCCCACTTTAGTGTGTATCATGTATATCCTCGCATACAATCACATAGATTAATCATTTAAGTTGGATCAAATTACGAAATTTTCCCCGACTAATATTTATGTTGTTGATAATATGTTCAGTGACAGATCAGAAATTTTAATAAATGGAGTCAAATTTATATCATAAAAATTTATATAAATTTATATAAATGTGTAACGTGCGAAAATTATATAGGTTATGTTTATAATTTCTTTAAAATGGTGATTTTCTTAAGATATTTTTCCATTTCTAGCGAAGTATAAAAACTATAACCCTAATTAATTATTTTTTCAACCACCAACGTATCTCGGAGCCTTTTTCAACAAACATAAGAATAATTTAGAATATAATAGTATTTTCATGGTCTTACTAACGATATGCTCTAAGAAAACTTGTTAATGATTTCATAAAAGAAATTTTTTTCTTAAAAATAAGCATTATTTTTGTCGATATAATAATTACAACTTTTTATAAAAAATTACTTCTTTTAATTTCTTATCCAGTGCTCTTAGAACACTCGTTAAAATCCTTCTTAATTTTTTATAGTGTTATGAATGTATTATGTGAAGACAATAATATTATATAAGTGGAGTCAAACTACATAAATATCAAATTTTAGGTTAAAAATACAACAAGCAAGTGGGGTCGGTTGATCCCATTGCTCCCACATTGCATCCGTGCCTGACTATGTTATTGTTGCGAAATATTCATATACTTTTGTCAATAACTTTGGTCGGAGAATTTGACTAACCATCTTTAACAGGGTCTTCCTCCCAACCACATTTTTTTTTATTCATAAAACTCCAATCAAATACCTTACTTAAAAAGTCGGAGTCTAATTCCACTTAAATTAATATAACGTTGGTAACTTTCAAGTATACTAAAAAAAAGTAGTAGTGTTTATACATGCATTGATTTTTCATCTTCCAATACAAATTAACCCTATTAAAAATAATAGGGAATATATTTAAATAATAATAATTAATATATCTAATCATTTAGAATATTAGTTACATTTAGGGACAAATCTTATTTTACTAAAATCCCTAAGAAAAAATGTTGTTTTTACTAAAATAATTAAGCCATATATTTATAATTAGAAACATAGCTAATATCATGCCCTTTTCAATATCTTTTTTCCATCCAATTTGCTTATGTCATTTAAGTAAACAGGTCCATTATCTAAAAGAGAATCATCTTAGAAATAGCACACTACGCACGTTCATATAAAATAATTTGACTTCTATTGAACACCATTTTTTCTCCTGCACCTACTTTAGCCTAAACAGTCTTCCAATTGAATTATTATACACCCCATTATATGAACTACTTTTGTCTAAGTTTATCTGATGTAAGCATATTTTTTGTCCAAAAATGATTATCCATTAAACCAAGTTGCCTCCCCCACACGTTTGTGTCACTTGTGTTGTGGATGTGTTTATCCATGTATGTGTAGCATGTTATTCAATGAACCTAAGACCCCACATAATGCATGTGATTATTTATGTACATGAATAAAGAAGCTATGTTTAATTTGCTTGATTGGATTAGCCTATTTAGCTTTTCAAAAACTTTTTAAAAAATATCAATAGAGTTTTGAGCTTAAAAGCTATCTCTACTATAGGCAAAATAAAGTAATCCATCATTTTTGAAATACCAAAATGGTAAGTTGGATAGCATATTAAATAATTTTTATCATTCAATTTGTTTGTGTTTTTTTTCTTCAAATAGAGTCCTTTATTTCTTTTAAAAAATGAAGATGATTCTGATCCACTAAACATATGACATTAATGATATATTGAGATCGTTGGAAGAGTCTAAATCTATAGGACACACGGACGCTCACAAACAAAATATTCTACACAAATATAAATAGTGGACACACATACATAGATATCAACAATAAATTATGAAAATATAAGTAATTAAATGTAATCACACGTCACAAATGTCAAACACATCTTCCATGTGTAAGTGCTACATAGAAATAGAAAGATGACATGAGTGCAATGATCTACTCTACATTGACATCTTGTTACTTTCCATAAGCCCATTTCACCATTTCCCCTCCCTATATATACTAACTAGTCCCACTCATATTCCATCCATCTCCAAATCCAATTAAAATTCTATACTCTCCAACAATTTTTGCTTCAAATCCTCATAATCTTATATTCATTATTCCACCATGCAAACCAAAGAGATTAATACAGGACTCAATTATTTACTCCCATATTCAGATCCATCTCCCTATCCATCATGTAACTACAATATGATCCAAAACACCATCCAAACACCTCAACATCCAAAACTCTCCAACCAACTTTATGGTTTCAACCAAAACCCTCTTCAAATTCTCCAAGACTTCAGTCCTCCATCCTCATGCATAAGCAGCAACTCAACTTCCGACGAAGCGGACGAACAAAACCTAGGTCTAATCAACGAAAGAAAACATCGAAGAATGGTATCGAACCGAGAGTCAGCACGCCGGTCGCGAATGAGGAAACAAAAACAGCTTGATGAGCTTTGGTCACAGGTTGTTTGGCTTAGGAATGAAAATCATCAATTACTAGATAAGATCAACAATTTCTGTGAGACTCATGATAAAGTTGTCCAAGAGAATGTTCAATTGAAAGAACAAGCTTCAGAACTTCGACAAATGGTGTGTGATATGCAGTTACATAGTTCTTGTCTTCCTTTGAGTCCTATTGAAGATGTTCCTAGCATCACTTCACCAAATGTTAAATCAGATTCTTCAAACTAATAAATCACAAGTTATGTTGATTTGTTAGGGTAAATTTGAAGATAAGAGTCACAAGAGCAAGTTTTTAATAACTCTTCAATTTTTCATCTTTTAGTTCTTCTGTTTTTTTAGTTCTATGAGGTGAAACCATGAAAGCCAATAACATGTTTTGTTTTGAGTATCTTTATTTTAAGTTTAAGCACATTAACTTTACTATTTACTCTTTGTGCCCAAAAAAAACTATGCTACTTCCTATTTGTCTTCTAACTTTACTATTCATAAACCTTCTAGTTAATTAATTTTTTGAAGGATTCTAGTTAATTAATTGTTGGTCACATTCTATATATTTAAAAACAATAGCATGATTTCCATAAAGAGAACAATTAAAAAAGACTTATTCATGAGTTTATTGAATCCCAATAACTAAAGAAATCGGAATAGATAAGGAGAAAAGGTTGATGATGGATACCTTTATAAATAAGTTTTTATTTTATTTTTTATTATTGGAAACCACCTTAATTAAGATCTTTCACATCTAAATGATTCTATTGAGTATGCATAACTTGGGACCTATGGACTTGCTATGGAATTAATCTCCACTAGAATGTTTAGGTTACAAAACTTAAAGCTCTTCGTTCTTTCTTTCAAAAACTTAAAGCTCTTCCAACCTTCGCAAAATATGTTCTATGGACTCCTTTAGACCGGCTACGGATTTAAATAATTATATAAAGATGATTTGATGCACCTATTTTTTTATCCAACTTTACTATTCATTTAGATTAGTTTATTTATAATTTTATTTTTTTCATCGAATCGAATAATTATTTTTTTATTTTATTTTTTTAGTGTCGTTAATTGCTTTTTTTTTATAAAATAATTACATAAAAGTTTGTAACTTTTATTATTTTTATCGAGAAAAAATGGACAAACTGAGAACCTTAGTTCACGATAATATATATGGATATAAAAAATAAGTAATGCTAGCAACACTCTCTTTTGAACACTCTATTTAATACTCATTCTCTCATTAGTTTAAATCACTGCGGGTCTATACTTAGAAAATTGAACCCACACAAAATGATGAGACATATATTAATTTCATCCAATAAAATACGAAGTGTTAGAGAGTGTTGAAAAATAAGTGTTTCCTTAACATTCCTCTAAAGAAATTTATTTTCCAAAAGAAGAAAAGGAATATTCTGTTCTACACCTTTCATTGTTTATTTTTAGAACTAACTTGACTAATAGTGATATTCGAATAAAATAACTTGTGCTGTAACTAATTTACTTTTCATTTAGATTTGGATAACATCACCTCTGCATTTTTCAAACCAAAATGCTTCCCATAATCTCTGTTGCGGCATCAAATGGCATGTTCTATCTCACTATATGCATGCCTATTGCTTCCCAATAAAACAATTGATTTGATTAAACAATTTACCTTAGTATAAACTACTTAAATTATTATAAATATTTATCTTTTTTGAATTGATTAGCAATGCATGCTCCTTCTCTTTTATTTCTTCATCTACATCTATTGCACAAGCATAATTGCTGCTTTGAATCTCTTTTGTTGAAATAAAAGCAAAAGTCAAACGAAAAATAATACAAAACCAAAAGAAACTATAGGACAATACCTCTAATGAAAGTCAACAAGTATAACTCATCCTTCTTCAGTTTCACATGGTAAAGAAAGTGTGAACATTAGAGCCTTTGAATTCTGATAATTATACGGCTCTCATAAAAAAGTCAATTGTATATATATTGCCT
This sequence comes from Medicago arabica, assembly GCA_946800305.1. Taxonomy (NCBI): domain Eukaryota; kingdom Viridiplantae; phylum Streptophyta; class Magnoliopsida; order Fabales; family Fabaceae; genus Medicago; species Medicago arabica. The sequence goes on from OX326969.1 coordinate 7,010,832, forward strand.
CCATTTCTAATTTATTTTCATTTTCTTATGTTTTTAGGCAATTGATTTTCACTTTAAAAAGGTGAAAAATATAGTCAAATTGACAATTATTTTGTAATTTTAGGGCATAATTTATTTCTTAATTTATTCTAGAAAATAATTCACATGTTGCATAATTTTAGACTTTCACTACCCCATCGTATTACGATCCTCAACATTATTGGGTTTGATGTGTGTATATAAATGATGGGTGACTCGATCAATAAGGTCTGATACCATGTTGAGATTGAGCCAAATTCATTCTTACAAAATCGATTTGTAAGATGATGAATGCCTCTCTTTATAAACTTTTATTAAGAGTCATATCTATCTGATATGAGACTTGAGTTTTTCTCAATATACCTTCCTCTCTAAATCATTTTGCATTCAAATTAGATGCTTACATATATCAAAATACATAACCGAAAATGTGTCTTTGGTAAACCCCGCATTTTTTAGAGGCAAATTGAGTAATGATTTCAAATAAAATACTGAAAATTGCTCTTTAGGAACCCAACATTTGTTCTCATGAACTCCAAAATGACGCTTTTACCTCCAACGACAATTAACTATCTTTTGTTGTCTACAATAATTAATCGTCGTTCGCTCAGATCAGCGGCAGTTAACTGTTGTTGTGTTATGGTCTTGTTAGACCATCGACCCGTGCATCGCACGGGTCATATCAACTATAATATATAAGAATAAGAATAAAGTATATCACATTATAGATTTGACCCGTAATTGAAATTAAAATACCTTTAGTGTTTTGTAAAAAAAAGGGAGATTTAGAAAGTCGATTAAAAATGTGATTTTCAAATTCTAACCATTAACATGGTAAAATAGGTTGTTTGCAAAAATGTTAATTTAAAATTTAGGCTTAATAAAGTTTATGAATACTCTCTAAAAAAACAGAGTGTTTGATATTGGATATCAATTAATGGAAGCAAAATTAAATCAAGAAAATTGTCAGTGGCTAATGTTGAGAAAATGCCATTAAGGCCTGGGTTCGAATCCTTTCAAAGAATTTTTTCAATAAAGATTTTTTAGATTAATTGCGAGAAAAGAGGGAAATTTTTAGATTAGAGTCAGATTTAATTAGGGTTGAGTATAACTTGACCGGTTAAGATTTATAGATAAGAGATACTCCCTCAAAAAAACAAAAATAGGTCGTTTGATATTGAATATCAATTAATGGAAGCAAAATTAAATCAAGAAAATTGTCAGTGGCTTAGTGGTGAAAATATTGAGAAGAAGTCATTAAGGCTCGGGTTTGAATCCCTTCAAAGGCTTTTTTCAATAAAGATGCTTTAGATTAATTGCGTGGAGAAAAGATGAAATTTTTTAGATTATAATTAGGGTTTAATTTGGATTAAGTATAGCTTGACCATTAAGGCTCGGGTTCAAATCCCTTCAAAGGCATTTTTTCAATAAAGATTTTTTTAGATTAATTGCGTGGAGAAAAGAGGGAAATTTTTAGATTAGAATTAGAGTTTAATTAGGGTTAATTATAGCTTGACCGATTAAAATTTATAAGTAAGAGATACCGAAAAGTAACAATAACTCCCACTTATTCAATTTCTTCCAAACTCCCACAAACCGACCTTCATAACCAATTTCTTCAAACAACTCATCAATCTAATAACAAGTAAATGTTAACAATCTATCTTCATTCTTTGTTTTACAATTTTTTTTTCTTTTTAAAATTGCTTATATGTTAGGGTTAAGGGTTTAAGATTTTTTGTTTTTGTTGGTAGTTTATGATCAAAGGATTGCATGTTTACATTGTGAATGTTGTTTAAACTAAGTTTAAGTGCAATGCGGTAATATAAAAATTTAACTGACATAATGAACAAAGTATGTATATTTTACGTTCCAAGTTTTTGATGAAATATCTCAATGATTTTTCATTTTTATGTTGTTTAGATATGACCAACAACAAAGATAGACTCAGACTTGGTAGATCGACACAAACCAACATCATACAGTGAGTGAGAGATAGAGATAGAGAGAGAAAGGGAGGGAGAGAGAGATCAGCGATGAACCCTCCTCTTAAACCAAGATGGGGAGAATATTAATATCGATGGAGAGGGAACATTACAAACGAATATGTCATATGTGTGGTTGACCCTACACAGGAGCCTCAACAACATTACTATGAACTTGAGCAACACTTTTAGTCTGAGCAACAATATGATGAGGTTCAGACGGACAACGAGCTCCATGAGGCTCCCATCATCATCACTAGTGCACCCATCACCAAACCATCCTCACCCACCGACACCCGTTGGTTTTTCTGGGGGCCCTTTAGATTTATCTATGTTGCCCTCTTTCGGAGGTCATGTTGCCCATAGGCTTTGAACGAGCATTGAGGTGAATATAATTATATTAGTTTTATAATTCAAGTATTTTTAAATTTCAATTGTTTATTTAGGTTTATATTTATTTAACGGTTGTCTTTTGTATTTAAGAGTCACGAGCATATACTCTTATGCATCAAACATGAGAAGAAGATGGTTGTAAATGAGCTTAGGCACTCATATGAGCATATGAATTGGTCATGGGGTCCAGTTATTGGTTCAGGTGTTGTCCCACTGCTTGCGACAAGGTTCAACAATTTGGGTAATTCCATGCTTACGATTTTGTAAGAATGGTGGTATGAGGAGACTAATAGGTATCATCTGTCAGTTGAGGAGATGACCATCATGCTGAATGATTTGTCATGTCTTTGACACATGCTGATCGAATGGAAGATGACGACTCACATGGCAAAGATCTCCCAAGACCAAGGTGTTGAACTAATGATTGAGTTACCTTGTATTGCCCATAATTTTGCGGTCGATGAGTACGAGAAAATGTTTGGTGCTCATATTGGTTTTCTATGGCTAAAGAAGATATTTGAGGAGCACCTCATTAAAGTAACTTACTTAGAAAACAAAGTTAGGATGAAGAAGGATCAATATAACCATAAGACTTGGAGTGTATGAGCTTTCTTACTTTTTCTAGTTGGATGCACATTATTCACTAACAAGACTAACAAACACATATATGTGATATTTTCTTGAGTCTATATGGTACCTGAACAAGACTCATGAGTGGTCATGGGTGGTATGAATGAATAATTGAATGTTTGAAGTAATGAAAAAAAAAGTGGATTTTTTGTCACACTGTGTGTTTTTGCCTCTGTGACTGATTGTTAATTTTTGTTCCTAGATCGACACTTTAGTCTTGTAGCCAGGAGCAATAGTTAACTACCATTGCAGGTATTTTTGTTGTTGTTTGGTTTAGGTTGTACAAACAGTTTCTGTGGTCCAGGCGCACATAAACTTTTATAAATTGGTGTGTTTGGTTCATTTGTTGTAAAAAACAACAAAGAACCATACAAATTTATCCATTAGATATGAACACTAAGTTAACTGCAGTTTACTACAACAAGGAAAAATTCAATCTGGGTCCGCATTGATGTCACACTATCCAGATTGAAGGATCAATTAGACCAAATCAATCGTCGACTCAACCACATATGCATATGGAGGGTGGAGAGTGTTGAGTTTTTCCATTCATTAACCAACTCATATGGAAGCAGTTAGTTCGCCTAGATGAATCTCAGAAACGACGATCACATGAGAATCATGTTCTCTATATTTGATAAGTACATTTTATAAAGGATCGATTTAGTTGGACTCTTCCTTGGTCAGATCTTTCGAAGATATTCGGGGAAGTTTGATTTAGACCATGACCTACGAAGAAATCAGAGTTTGCATGGATGAATTAGATAAAGAAGTTAGTTTGGTTGATCCGTGATTTATTATGTGTTTTACGTTGTAGAATTATGTTTAATGTATGTTCTTATTGTTTTCTTACATGGATTGAGTGATCTTGTCCAATTTTGGTTAGAAGAATTGTCTCATCTTTGAATACTTTTTTTCCTGTGTTAACTACAAATGCATTAAGTGTTTGAAATGTGTTTTCTCTTTAAACCTGATAGTTAACTATCGTAGATGTCAATGACAAATAACTACCATTGCAACAATGACAGTCAACTACCATAAATAGAAAACAATAGTTAACTGTTGTTGGATGTATTTTCGTCCGTATAGGGTGCCTCAAAGCATATTCAACTGCCAAATGAGCAATTTTCTAAAATGTACAAACTTAAATGGGCCTTTGAAAACAGTATATTGGGCCTGACTTTGACCCAAGTTTCAACGATTGCGATAGTAGAATCAACGGTTATGATTCCTCTGAGTTGTTCCACCTAACCCACTCACGGAAGTTGGAAAATTTTGACCTAAATGCAACGACTCCAACAGCAACAAATACACATGCTACGCCTAAAACAACAATTATACTTTTTTTCTTCTTCTTTTATGGTAGACAAAATAATGCGTTCTTATTATAAGATTTTTTTAGCTAAATCCAAAATAAAAAAAGTTAATAGCAGCCTTAAATTAATTTATCTTTTGAGATATAAGATAAAGAAAATGCTAATATCATAAGAGCACGTATTAATGTAAATAAAATTATTTTTTCTCAACAAATATATATTTTTTACAGAATTCTTAACATGTACATCATCCGATCACTATTAAAGCAAAAATCAATATTTTAGATTCATTCATTAAATGATGTATATAGTCTTTATTGTATACCACATACATCATTTAATGAATGAATTTAAAATGATGATATTTACTTATAACAATGACCGGAAGATATATACAAATTTTAACATGATCCATAAAATAAATAAATACATGATGAAAAGTAAATAGTTAATGTTATTGGAAAAATCAAAAAGATCTTTAGGGAATATTTTGTTTATTTATTTATCAAAATTTACTTTTATTCAAGGACGGAGGTGATAATAATCTTTTGTGTACACAAATAATTTAATTAGAGAAAAAGACCTTTTTTTAGTTATATACTAAATTATGGTCAATTAAAAAAATAAAAATATACTAGATGAACTTAGTGACATTTTTATTTTAATCGATATCCCTTCAATTTTTTTTAATTAAAAAAAAAATTTACATTGATTGTTAATTCCATTAACCTTTTTTTTTTTTTTTTTTGAGAAATCCATTAACGATTTCTAAATTTATCTTTCACCCCAATTTTACCAAAATAGCAAAATACACAATTTACTAAAATTGTCAAAATACCAAACAAAATAAATATCTAATAAAACATAAAAAGTTATTATTATTATTTAAATCATATTTTTTTCATTTTTTTAAATTAATTTTTTTATGACAGAATTAGAGAATATTAATAGATACAAAAATTGATTCATTTTTCTATGTCTGAAAAGATTGGTGGTTGGTGGTCTTCTTGTTAGCCATCGTCGACCATTGAATTTCAAGTTTTCATTTCAACTCCAAATTTAATATTCAATCGGTAAACTTTCTCACTTTTTTTATTCACACTCTTTAATTTATATATACACCCACTTTTCTCTTTCCTTCACTCACTGTCCTCATTTTTCACCTAATCTCTTCATTTTTCAGGTTTCTCTTTTCATTTTCGATCCACTTTCATATCAACTTCATTTTATTAGTTATTATTACTGTGATTTTTTATCTTGTTAGTGATTTCTGATCTGGGTTTTTACTTTGATGAGTTTGGTTTAACATGATTCTGATTTGAATTCTGTGGATTAACTGTTCTGTGTAATTTTTATTTGGATTCTGAACTTTTACACATGCATCTGATCATATCTATCTATTCTAATTAAACAATCTTGATTTTACACTGTCAATTAATAACAACTGTCATATAATTAGAAATACTTGATCTAAAGTCACACACATGATTCACTGTGATGAGGTGACAGTGTAAAATCTTTACACTGACAGTGCATGAAAATTAAACTCTGAACTGTTTGGTGAAAGACTGTTAGATGTATGTGTAAAACTTATTTTACACTAATAGGGTATACCAATTAAACGATCTTGTTTTTACACCGTCAATCGATCGCAACTGTCGTATCATTAGAAGTATTTGTTATTTATTTTACATACTTCTAAATTTTTACACATGATTGGTTGTGATGAACTGGCTATTTAGTTGAATGCGATTAGATGTATGTGTAAAACGTATTTACACTAATGGTGTATACCAATTAAACACTTTTATTTTTATTTTAAAAAGGGAGTGTAAGATCTTGTGAAACATGGCTTTCTTATTGTATTATACTCTGTGCATTAACATCATTTTTATGTGCATTTAATTGATTTATGCACTAGCAGTGTGAAAAAGTTTTACACATGCATCTAATTACATCTCATTATGCCACTTTACGGTATTAATTCATAAAATATCTCTGGAATTATATTATATATATGGTGAGATGCGATTGGTTGTTTGTGTAAAGCATTTTTGCAGAGACTGTATACCCATTAAACTCCTTTTGTCTTAATTTTTTTAAAAAGGGAGTGTCAGATCTTGTTAAACTTGGCCGTGTTGCTGTTTTTTAGGTGACTAAATGATGTTTTGGATTGTAATTCTACTACTATTGTACTGTTGTATTTTTTTTCTTCAATTTTTTGAGCTTTTGTTGAGGCCATAGTCCTTGTTTGATACGTTAAAATTTAGGAAAGCATGCTGCTTGTGTGATATTTGTGTGTTTAATAGTAAATTCCAATCTTTTTGGACCAATGATGATGTATTTATCTTAGCATGGTTTTGTTGAGTGGGGAAAATTAAGGTGCTCTAATGTTTCTGTTCTATGATGATCATGGGATAATGTTGTTATTCGTAAATTTAGGGAATCTTAATACTTTTTATGTCAATGTTTTTTGGAGTTAAAAGATACTTTTCTCCATTTATTCTTTATTATTGGAATATGTTCAGATATATTGATTGTTCAAGTATATTGCATTATTTACTATTGGTTTATTGTTCTAATTGTCTGTCATTTTAATTTATAGCATGTTTTTCAATTGAATGAGAATTCCTTTGTTCTTATGACCGAATCAATCATTGAACAGGAAATACATTATGGCTCAACCACTTACAAGAATAGGCCTTGCTGGACTGGCTGTTATGGGCCAAAATCTCGCACTCAATATTGCCGACAAAGGATTCCCAATTTCTGTTTATAACAGAACAACATCAAAGGTTGACGAAACTGTGGAACGAGCAAAACAGGAGGGAAATCTTCCACTCTATGGCTTCCATGACCCTGAAGCCTTTGTTAATTCCATTCAAAAACCAAGGGTAATTATAATGCTTGTCAAGGCTGGTGCACCTGTTGACCAGACCATCAAAACCCTATCTGGGTACCTGGAAAAGGGTGATTGTATAATTGATGGTGGTAATGAATGGTACGAGAACACTGAGAGGCGAGAGAAAGAGGTAGCCGAATTGGGTCTTCTCTACCTTGGAATGGGAGTTTCAGGTGGTGAGGAGGGTGCTCGACATGGTCCTTCTATGATGCCTGGTGGTTCGTTTGAAGCTTACAAATACATAGAAGATATTCTTCTCAAGGTGGCTGCTCAAGTTCCTGACAGTGGCCCTTGTGTGACATATATCGGTAAAGGTGGATCTGGTAATTTTGTGAAGATGATCCATAATGGAATTGAATACGGTGACATGCAGCTGATTGCTGAGGCTTACGATGTGTTGAAATCAGTTGGAAAGTTGACAAATGAGGAGCTACAAAGTGCATTTACTGAATGGAACAAAGGAGAACTTTTGAGTTTCCTGATTGAAATCACTGCAGATATATTCGGAATTAAGGATGATAAGGGTGATGGATATCTTGTTGACAAGGTTCTTGACAAAACTGGCATGAAGGGTACCGGTAAGTGGACCGTTCAGCAAGCAGCTGAATTATCAGTTCCTGCTCCCACCATTGAAGCTTCATTGGATGCTAGGTTCCTTAGTGGGTTGAAGGATGAAAGAGTTGAAGCTGCAAAGGTCTTTAAATCAGGTGGCTTTGGCGATATCTTGACCGACCAACAAGTAGACAAGAAGCAGTTGATTGATGATGTTAGGAAGGCTCTTTATGCAGCCAAGATTTGTAGTTACGCACAAGGGATGAATCTGATCCGTGCAAAGAGTGCTGAAAAGGGTTGGGATTTGGCATTGGGTGAACTTGCCCGTATTTGGAAAGGAGGTTGCATCATTAGAGCTATATTCTTGGACAGAATCAAGCAGGCGTACGACAGAAACCCTAATCTCGCAAACCTTCTTGTGGATCCAGAGTTCGCAAAGGAAATAATTGAACGCCAAACCGCATGGAGGAGAGTTGTTTCCCTTGCTGTCAATTCAGGTATCAGCCTCCCAGGTATGTCTGCTAGTCTTGCATATTTTGACAGTTATAGAAGGGAAAGATTGCCGGCTAATTTGGTGCAAGCTCAACGAGACTACTTCGGTGCTCATACATATGAAAGGGTTGATATTGAGGGGTCGTACCATACTGAATGGTTCAAGCTTGCCAAGCAGTCGAGGATTTAGATTACTGTATTTGATCTCTTCAAGATTCCTAATAAATGTAATGTTTTTTACTCAAGACTGTATGCTGAGTTGAGCTTACATAGCTGCAATGCGGTGAAGTTTATTTATACCATTATGTACTTCTTAATTACTTGGCTTTTGGTTTTCCGGCAATTGTGTTGTATCTTTTCTGATCTTGCTTTGAACTTGATATAAAACTGTCCAACTTCACAATGTCTTTTTAGTTTTCATATTACGGTTAGATTTCCTTTAGCACTGTCAATTTGTGTTGTGTCAATGATTCTGATACTAGTGTTGTGTTGATGATTGTTACGTCTGAAGTTTATTCCATTGTCAAAATTATTATTTGGAGTTTAATATTGATGAAAAATATTCACTGATAGAGAATATTAATAATGTCTGTAGATTTTGATAGACTATTTATCTTTCTTTGTTGAGAATTTAGTCTTCATGCCTGTAAGCCTGGGTTGTACTAGTAGTACTAGTGATTTACCTAACTATTAGTATAAACATGAGTGTTAGGTAAAAGTATTGTACAACGTTATCTCAATATTATTATCTTGTAAAGCAATGCTGTTAATAGTGATGTAATCGCAGAATTGTGGAGCAGAAACGACCTATGGTACAACGATTTTTGCAGGTTATCCGCTTTCAGCAATTGCGGTGTTCAGGGCCATGAAGCTTTGCAAAACCACATCTAAATAGCCCTTTCATGACCTTGTTTCCATTTAGGAAGAAGACTTTTCGGCCAATTTTTTTCGTTTTCCGGCCACAACCCTCCCACGCCGAGTAAAACTGAAAAAGAAACAAGAAAGAATTTGTGCCTTCTTTCTCTTTTCTAATCCTGTTTTCAACATACAACACAATAATAACAGCCAAAGTATTTTCCCACCTAATGGAATCCGCTAACTGGACATATCCTATCATGAATAATATTGTTGCATCATTAAGATTCAACGGGGCCTCTAAAAAGAGATTCAAAGAGATATTAATAGTTTTTATGTTAGAGGTATGTATGTTAGATGATAGTGTAAAACAATGTTTTGGAATTATATCCTTATCTTAAACTCTCTCTATCTTAGAGTCAAACTATACATAGTCGGAATCAACCCTATGTAAAAAGAGAATAGACGTTGTAAGTTGAAAGTTAACCCTCTTGGTGAGTGGGTTACTAAAGTTTAATCAAACCTACGTCAAAATGAAAAAATGGTCATGTTGCGGTGATAGTCGGGGACCAAGCTATTGATTAGTGTTGAATCATAAATTTAGGTTCACTACCGAGCTTTAATTTTTTCTAAGGGAAAGGGGAAAAGTTCGAATAAATCCATAATTTTTAGATATTTAAGGTTCGAGGGTTAGTTACGTAAAGGGAAGATATTAGCACTCTCTAAACGTCTACAGTATTCTATAGGAATCTCTTGCTTTTATTTATTTTTTGGCTAAAATTATTTGCCTGTAAAAGATTAGTGTAAATGAGGAAAAAAAGAAAAATAAATTTTCTATAATTTTTTTGATTTGGAGAGACAAAGTCTTTTGCCTACGTACCCGTGAGAAATTAAAACCACGTAGTACAGGCTAAAAAGCCGAGTGATTTGTTTGATATTTTTTAGTATTTTGAAAAGGTTTTAAAAATAAAAAGCCAAATGGCAAAGAGGAAACATGTTTGGTATTTTTTAATTTAAAGAAAAGGTTTAAATATATTAAAATGGATTAATTTTTTTATTTTAAGAAAATTAAAATAGAAAAAACTCTTTATAAAACTCAAGGTGTTTTAGGAAAAGAGTTCTTTTTTGAAATTTGTTTTTTTGGATTATTAGCATGTTTTTTGATTTTTTTTTTTATATTTAAGGCCTAAACATTAAAACAACGATAAATTAAACGCACGAGAGTTCCGTAGTGACACTAGGTCAAAAAGAATCCCTTTTTCTTGAATAATAAAAACTAGACCTAATACTTTTTGTATTTTTTGATATATAAGATCTAAATAAATAATGAAGTAAAGACAATGCATATTTTTCTTTATATTTACAATTTCCCTAAAATACATTCTAATTGCAAATTAATAAATAACAAAGTTAAAATGCTATCAAATAAATAAACAATGAAACAAAGATAAAATAAATAAAAAGTGGACCAAAAATGAGTTATTTTAAAATACTTCTCAAAGACAATAAACCGAATAGAGACTATGGTCTTAAGAACACTCTAAATGAGGGAGAGGAAAAGAATAGCTCGTCAACACAAGCTAAATGAGGGAGAAGAAAGAAAAGTTCTTTGACAACTCAAGAGAACTTTTTTGTGTGTCTATAAATGAGGAATGAGAGCATTATTTATAGGTTCAAAGATTGATGAAAATGGAAAGCTGGTTTAATGGATTTTGATTGGGATTAAATGTGATTTGAATGATTTTTGAAATGGGAAAGTTGACACCTGACTTTGATCATGAATGTTGGCGCTGGCTAAAAAAAAATTCGGACCCCTTTGGACACTTTTTAATAATTTTTTTAGACTAATTAAAATAACATAAAAAACTTAAAATAAAAATAAAATAAATAAAAACTAAAAAATAAAATAAATAAAAAGTAAAAATAAAATAAAAGGTGGGCCCGAAAACAAATCAAAATGAGTTATTTTAAAATAGCTCTTTGCTAAAAAAATTCTTGAAAAGTCAAGGAATATTCCGGGTCAAAAGAGCGTGTGAAAGTACGTTCTTAGGTCAAAAATTGGGGTATGACAGATGCCCCTATTTAAGTTTCTTCGTCCGGAGGTTTGAAGATGAAATCTTTGATCCGACGGGCTGAAGAAAATTAAATACAAATTACACCATTTTTGGACCTAAGATGCTATGAAATGCTCGTGATGCAAGTATGAATGCAGGACGGCAAAGATGATTTGATTGATGGAGAGGAAAACCAACAAGGTACCCGAGTTCGTTGAAGAAAGGGTTTCGACTCCACTATGGGGTAATATAGTTTCACTGGGGAACATGTTTGTCTACTATCGTATTGGTTTAGAATGATAGCTTAATAAAGACAAAAACTTTTTGGGTGACACCTCTTGACCAGACACACTGGGGTGGCACTTTTGAGAAAAATAAAAATTTGCAAGCGATCCGCTTGGTTTATGACGAGTGGGAAAATAAAAATTTGCAAGCTATTCGCTTGGCTTATGACGAGTGACATCTCGTGATCCGACATACCGGGAATGACACTTTTAGAAAAATAAAAATTTGCAAGCGATTCGCTTGGCTTATAGAATTTGCAAACATGTTCTCTTGGCTTAAGGTATTTGCAAGCATGTTCACTTCGCTTAGGGTATTTACAAGCATGTGCGCTTGGCTTATGGTATTTGCAAGCATGTTCGCTTGGCTTAGGGTATTTGCAAGCATGTGCGCTTGGCTTAAGGTATTTGCATCCATGTGTGCTTGGTTTAAGGTATTTGCAAGCATGTTCGCTTGGCTTAAGGTATTTGCAAGCAAGTGCGCCTGACTTAAGGTATTTGCAAGCAAGTGCGCCTAGCTTAAGGTATTTGCAAGTATGTGCGCATGGCTTAAGGTATTTGCAAGCATGGGCGCTTGGCTTAGACTATTTGCAAGCATGTTTGCTTGGCTTAAGGTATTTGCAAGCATGTTCCCTTGGCTCAAGGTATTTGCAAGCATGTGTTGGCTTAAGCTATTTGCAAGCTTGTCCGCTTGGCTTTAGGTATTTGCAAGCATGTGCGCTTGGCTTAGGGTATTGGCAAGCATGTTCGCTTGACTTAGGGTATTCACAAGCATGTTCGTTTGGCTTAGGTTATTCGCAAGCATATTCGCTTAGCTTAAGTCATGCGCTTGGATTAAGGTATTTGCAAGCATGTTCGCTTGGCTTATGGTATTTTCAAGCATGTGCGCTTGGCGTAGGATATTTGCAAGCATGTGCGCTGGGCTTAAGGTATTTGCAAGCATGTGCACTTGGCTTACAATATTTGCAAGCATGTGTGCTTGGTTTAAGGTATTTGCAAGCATGTTCGCTTGGCTTAAGGTATTTGCAAGCAAGTGCGCCTGACTTAAGGTATTTGCAAGCAAGTGCGCCTAGCTTAAGGTATTTGCAAGTATGTGCGCATGGCTTAAGGTATTTGCAAGCATGGGCGCTTGGCTTAGACTATTTGCAAGCATGTTTGCTTGGCTTAAGGTATTTGCAGGCATGTGCGCTTGGCTTAAGGTATTTGCAAGCATGTGCGCTTGGCTTAGGGTAGTTGCAAGCATGTGCGCTTGACTTAGGGTATTGGCAAGAATGTTCGCTTGGCTTAGATTATTCGCAAGCATGTTTGCTTGGCTAAAGGAATGTGCAAGCATGTGCACTTGGCTTAAGATATTTGCAACCATGTGCGCTTGGCTTAGGGTATTTGCAAGCATGTTCACTTGGCTTAAGGTATTTGCAAGCTATCCGTTTGGCTTAGGGTATTTGCAAGCTATCCGCTTGGCTTAGGGTATTTGCAAGCATGTTCGCTTGGCTAAGGGTATTTGCAAGTTGTTCGCTTGACTTAGGGTATTTTCAAGTGTAACGCCCTAGTTGTTATTTATTTATTTTCGGTTGATTTTTAATAAATTTATATGATTTAAATGATTTATGTTGATTTTATGGTGTTGTGTATTTTATTATATGATTATTTGATAATGTAATTGAATAGGTGAGAAATAATATTATTTGAAGTTTTGGAGGTTAAAAAGATAGTATGACTTTTTTTAAATTAGAAATAATATAGAATTATTATTTATTTAGAATTAAGGGGGTTAATGAGAATTAATAGTAATAAAAGGGGGTTTAATGAAATAGGAGAGGTTATGGTTTTAGTAAAAAGAAAGAAAAGTCAGAACAAACATTTGAACGTACAATTGAAAAAGAAAGAGAGTTTTTGAGAGAAAGAGGAGAAAAACCAAGAGGCTAGGAGAAGAGCTAGGAAGGGATCAAAATTGCTGTAGGCTTTCAATTTCTGCTGAATTAAGGTAAGAGTGGGATTCCTTTCACTAATAATGTATATAATTTCTGAAAATTTGTGAATTGTGGTGTTCTTGGTTTTCTAGGTTTTAGAAGTTTTGTGTAATTTCTAAAATGGATGAATTGTGTTGTTGATTGCCTGTTTCAGTGTTGTTTTGTTGTCTATGTTGTATACTGAACCCATAAACATCACTGTAAATCATTTTGGGAGATTAAGAGATCAAAATTTGGGTTTGGGGTGAAAAATGGTGAGAAATCGTCAAAAAACGGGGCCCAGTTCGCTTAAGCGAGCCCCAAGCGAACTCACAAGCGAAATTGGGGTTCCTCTCGGCGTGAATCTCGCTTAAGCGAGATTTGTCTCGCTTAAGCGAGATGCTCTCTGACAGCATTTCCAGTTTCGCGTTCTTGTGTCTTTTTCACACGTTTTTGTTTTGAATTAGCTTTCGGTGTAAACATGAAAGTTGTAGATAATTGAGTTAGCTTTCTAATGGCCTTGGTTTGACGTGTAAAAGATTTTTAGATTTTGAGTTATGATGAAAATAGTCCAAGTGAGTATTTAGAAAATTTTAAGAAAACTTAGCATAACTAATTCTGAGTTAGTCCAAAACTTATGGTTGATTTCCCAACTTCAAACTTAGGTATTTAGGAATTTAGTTGAAGTGTTTTATGAGTATTTGGCTTATGTCTTATTGACCACACTTGCGTTGTTTTTGAAGAATGTTTTGGTTTGATAAGAATGTAGTTGATTAATGGATATGTGCTATGTTGATGAATTCTGTCGTAAGAGTTGTTGTGTCAGATTTTGACTAAGTTGTGGAGTGTGTCATAAATGATTAGGCAAATATGTTGTTGTCGTAGATGTTGTTGAGTTGTATGTTGATATACACAAGTCGAGTCCATTTGCATACTCATAACTGTTGGGGGCTTATGCCCTGGAATGCTTAGCATTCACACCCGTTGGGGGCTTATGCCCTGGAATGTTTATCATTCACCTGTTGGGGGCTTATGACCTGGGATGCTTTAACCATCCAACTGTTGGGGGCTTATGCTCTGGAATGCTTAGCATTCAACGCGCGTAAAATGGTACCACATGCATAATGCATTTGTCGTTGTCGATGTCGCATTGTCGTAGTCGTTGTCGTCGGTCATGTCGTTGGTGTTCATTGCTGATAATGACATTGTTGTTGCTGTTGTTTAATGTTGTTGAAGATAATTATGTTGCTATTATATATGTGTATATTTACTCACATTATATATGACATGAATAATGCCTGTTGTAAGATGTTGTTGTTTCATTGATTTGATGGATTATATATATATTTATTATTGATCGTGTATCTCACCCCTTCTGCTTGAAAACGTTGCCTTCCCTATGGGTAACTTGCAGGTAACGAAGATTAGTAGGATGATTGGCTCTGTGTCTAGGGCTCTGATACATATTAGGATGGGGGATCGTCGCGATGTTTTTCTTTCATTCCTTTATGTATCAAACTTCGATTATGTTGTTGGATTTTCATGTTGTTGAATAATGATGACTTTTGTTGGGCCTTTTGTGCCAAGATAATTTTGAAGTTGAATTATGTGTTTAAACGAAATTTTCCGCTGCAGTTTTATGAGACTTTCAATGTGGAATAATAAATAGTATAACTTCTATTTATGAGATTTTGAAAAGTAGTGTAATACTCCGTTGTTGAATTACTCTGATATAATTATATTTATTATTACGTCGTTGGGTGAACGGGGTGTTACAGCAAGCTATCCGCTTGGCTTAGGGTATTTTCAAGTTGTGCGCTTGGCTTATGAAATTTGCAAGCTATCCGCTTGGCTTATGATGGATTAGGACCGAACTGAAGGGATATAGCCAAAGACTCTGGGTGACTGTTGCAAACATGTATGAATGATGTTGTGTATATGCCGTGTAGGCATGAATGTATGAATATATGAATGTCTGAATGTATGAACGTATGAATGTACAACTTGTACGGCTGTATAACTGTATATGACAAGTGAACTCGACGAAACAGACATAACAAGTAAGATGAGAGGCAGACTGACGGGGTAAAACCCGGCACAATGTAACAACTGATGGGGAAGTAGACACTTCCTGGGGAGAAAGCCCATTATTAGTTAAAAATCTGGAAGAAAAGTTGCCATTTCTGAACCGACACAAAGTGTTCTTCCAATGGCACACTTCAGTAGTCATGCTTTTTCTTTTGTTTTTTTTTTCTCTTTTTTTGAAAATCCCTAACTTTTGCCTGGACCGCCCTTTTGGGTTTGCAATCCACCGATAGTATATTCCTTTTTTGTGTCCCTAATTTTTGACTGGACTATCCTTTTGGGTTTTCAGTCCACCGGGATGCTCTATATTGCCTAAGCCGCCCTTTCAGGTTTTCGACTTAGCGGACTTTTCTTTTATATTTTTTTATTTCTTGACAGAAGTCCTCCCATAACGTTTGGCCATGTTCCTTTGCGGAGTTTAGCCATTCTCGAGGCACTTGTTGACATACGCTTCTCCTATTCACAAGTTCAAAGAGAGTGTGTTTGTTGTTTACATTTTTCAAAACACGTGGAAAAGTTCTTTAAAATTTTTGCTTTAAGTATAACATAAAAAATTGAAGAAATTTTGCAAACAGAATAAATGAGAATTTCAAATAAATGGGCACAGACTCAAATTTTATTAATTGAGTGGTGGCCTGCCAATGACGTGACTCCACAGATCTTTAATGGAAAATATATGTGAAAGATACATTGAACACAATAACCACTATTCTCCCTAATAACTTTAAACTCCAACTTTCCCGAGTCTTTGATTTTCAGATGCTTTAAATCGGAGGTCCTTTGATAGCTGAGATGCCCCAAGTGGATTGTGTCTGACCCGATGCAGTTTCTTTGTCATAATCCTTAACTTTTGCATAGATCGCCATTTCAGGTTTTCAACCTGTCAGGATAATCATTTTCTATTGTATGTCTCTAATTTTTGCATGGACCGCCCTTTCGGGTTTTCAGTCCACCGAGACGCTCATTTTTTCCTAATCCGCCTTTCCAGTTTGCGATTTACCGAGCTGTTCTATATTTTTAGACAAATTATTTCTTGGCTGGATCGATGTTCACGGGACATGCAAGTTCATCACTATCCGTAGTCGAAAGAGTCATTGCACCACCAGAAAAACTCTCTTTACAACATATGGGCCTTCATAATTAGGCGTCCACTTGCCCCTGAAGTCTGGTTGAAAAGATAATATAATTCTGTACAAGGTATCCTTCACGGGGATGAACTTTCTTGTTAAAAGCTTGTTTGATCCTTTTTGATACAACTGTCCATGAGAGCTCTCATTGGTGGGACTTCGACCTCCACATGAAGCACGACCTCCATGTTGTATATTAAGGAAAAATGGGGTTGCCCCTGTTGAAGTGCGCACTGAAGTATGATATAAGTGCAAGGCAAACGGTAGTGTCTCATGCCAGTCTTTATAAGTAAATGCCATCTTCTGGAAAATCTACTTGATATTTTTATTTGCAGCTTTGACGACTAAGATACCCTAGTAAACGAGAGATCTCATCAGGAATCTCTTCATCATCCCTTTCTTCAGCTTCAGACACAGGGAACTCAAAGTTGGGAGATAGTACATGGTTAAGGTGTTCAACGGGTTTATCAATGTTTAATCTTGAAAGACAAGATATTGACTTGCATCAGCTTCTGGACTTTGGTCTTCAAAAAATAACAGAGCTCAACGTCATGACATGGTGCCCCTTGATGGAAGGCGCAAGAGAGGTCAGATCTATACCAAACCGGCAATCTTTCAGGTACCCGAGGAGGCGCTCTGGTCTGGACAAGGTTCTTCTCAAGCAAGGTGGGAAGCAACTCCACATATGCCATAGGGATCAGATCAAACTGTGGCGTCCTCTGAACACGATTATGTGGGGCGAACTATTGGGGAGCCTGTTGTGAGTCTGTTGTTGATACCGTTGCTGATATTGTTATTGGGGCCTTTGTTGGAACTGTGGTTGATTCTGCGTAACTGCCAGCAAAGCTACCTGGGTACTCAACTTCTCTAACTCAACCCGTAGTGTCGTCACGTCTTCACGAAGCTCGTGTATCCATTTTCCCTTTTTGTTTGCACGAGTGTTGTAGGTGCGAGTTGACTTTGGACGTCGGGCCACTTTCGAGGCAGATTGACCTCTTTTTTGAAAAAACAACGTGTGAGACCCGAACTTGAAACTATGAATGAAAAATGATGCATGATATTTATGCAAAAAATGGACAATTTTTATTTTATCGAAGGACTTTCAAAGCAGTTGTGAACATCATAGATAACCTAGTTTTATTTAACAATTTTTAAGGTTACAATCAGTTCCTTTTTTAGAAGCAAAAACAAAGCCAAGGAAAAAAAAGTCCTTAACAAAAGCTAAAGTCTAGTTAAGACTTTTGAAAATGTATTCCTTGGTTCTCCTTCTTACAAGGTTCATATATGTGATGTTTACAAGACGACTTATCTAAGTCCTTCAATATTAATGATAATTATTTTATGAATGCATGCATGCATGATTATGCAACAAAAACATTGAAAACATGGTTTAGGGTTTAAGTCCATAATGATGGGGTCAAGGGTAAGAGTACCGCTGCATGGTAAGGACTATGGTTTCATTTGTACCTGTATCACGGGTTCTACCAAGTTCCCAAAGTCATTGACCCTTTACGGATATTATTGACTTACAAGACTGACTCTTGGTCCAACAATATTCGCAAGAAAGTCTCATTTGACTGTAGGTCCGCGTTTCAACTAATTTCAAAACTACTCTTGATTAGTCACCACACTACGCCCTAAAAGGCCATGATGGTTTAAAGGTAACTCTAAAGGTCCTCAGCTTCACGGGACACTCATATTGAAAAGTAATAACGCCGACACGACTACTCATGACGACAGAGTACTACCTTCATGAGGCCTCCACTGAGCGGAGTTATATCACATGTACACAAGGCTCGAGACTACTCTTGGCATGACACTATGATTATACCACCCTCCTATCTTATTTGTTTCCCTCAAGTCCGGGTAGGGGAGTTGTCTCACCACTCACGAAGAAACCAAAACACATAAGCACATATTTACATTTTTTACAAGAAAATTATAGCACAAAAATAAATAAAATCAAGATAGGCTCAATCGTCTTAGGGGATTTCCCCAGTGAAGTCGTCCTTTCTGTCGTAGTGATTTTCGGAGACCAAGCTATTGATTAGCGTTGACTCACAAATTTAGGTTCACGGCCGAGCTTTAATTTTTTCCAAGGGAAAGGGGGAAAAGTTTGAATAAACCCACAATTTTTGGAGATTTAAGGTTCGGGGGTTAGTTACGTAAATGGAAGGTATTAGCACCCTAAACGTCTATAGTATTCTATAAGAACCTCTTGCTTTTATTTATTTTTTAGCCAAAATTATTTGCTTGTAATAGACTAGTGTAAATGAGGGAAAAAAGAAAATATATTTTTTACTATTTTTTTGATTTGGAGAGACAAAGTCTTTTGCTTATGTACTCGTGAGGGATCAAAACTACGTAGTTCGGGGTAAAAAGCCGAGTGATTTGTTTGATATTTTTTAGTTTTTCGAAAAAGTTTTAAAAATAAAAAGCCAAATGGCAAAGAGGAAATTTGTTTGGTATTTATTAATTTAAAGAAAAGGTTTAAATATATTAAAATGGATTAAATTTATTTTTAAGAAAATTAAAATAGAAAAATATTTTGATGAAAATCAAGTTTTTTAGGAAAATAGTTCTTCTTTTGAAATTTATTTTTTGGACTATTTGAATGTTTTTGATTTTTTTATATTTAAAGCCTAAACATTAAAACAACGATAAATTAAACGCGCGAGAGTTCTTTAGTGACATTAGGTCAAAACGAATTCCTTTCCCTTGGATAATAAAAACTATACCTAATATTTTTTTTGTATTTTTTGATATATAAGAATGTACTTGCAAAAAGCACAATAGTGGAGACTAGGGTTCAAAATCGTATTATAGGGTTTAGACTGATTATTGGATGCCTTGAGAGTGATTCCATGGGTCCTATTTATAGCCCTTTGTAGGCTTGTTTTAACGTGACTTCAGCCCAAAGAAAGTTGGGCTTTTGGTATTTTAGGCGGTTTCTAGAGGTTTCTAGAAGTTAAGAAAGGTCGCGCCCTCCCTAGGGCGCACCTAGGCCTCAGGAGCCATTCTGGAGGGTGTCTGAGCCTTTCTAGAGGGCTTTTAAGCCTTTAGGAATATTATGACAGTTCACAGCCCCCCAAACACGAGTCTTGGAACAAAGCGAAATGTTGAATCCTTTCTTCGAGGACTTTTAAGCCTTTACGAATATTATGACGGTTCAATGAACTAAATAAATAATGAAGTAAAGACAATGCATATTTTTCTTTATATTTACAATTTTCCTAAAATACATTCTAATTGCAAATCAATAAATAACAAAATTAAAATGCTATTAAATAAATAAACAATGAAACAAAGATAAAATAAATAAAAAATGGACCAAAAATGAGTTATTTTAAAATACTTCTCAAAGACAATAAACCGAATAGAGACTATGGTCTTAAGAACACTCTTAAAATCCGACGGGACAGAAAAAGAGGGAGAGGAAAAGAATAGCTCGTCAACACAAGCTAAAGGAAGGAGAAGAGAGAAAAGTTCTTTGACAACTCAAGAGAACTTTTTTGTGTGTCTATAAGTGAGGAAAGAGAGCTCTATTTATAGGTTCAAAGGTTGATGAAAATGGAAAATTAGTTTAATGAATTTTGATGGGGATTGAATGTGATTTGAATGATTTTTGAAATGGAAAAGTTGACACCTGACTTTAGCCACGAATGGTGGCGCCGACTAAATTTTTTTTTAGACCCCATTGGACACTTTTTTAATAATTTTTATTAGACTAATTAAAATATCATAAACAAAACTTAAAATAAAAATAAAATAAAAGGTAAAAATAAAATAAATAAATAGTAAAAAATAAAATAAAAAATAAGACTAAAAATAAAATAAAAGGTGGGCCTGAAAACAAACCAAAATGATTAATTTTAGAATAGTTCTCTGCCGAATTTTTCCTTAAAAATTCAAGGAATGTTCCGGGCCAAAAGAGCGTGTCAAAGTAGGATCTTAAGTAAAAAATTGAAAAGATTTTCTCAAAAGTTCTCTTATGGCATGCCCCTTTAAAGAGCATCTGAGTGATGTTGTAACACTAATAGTCCCTAACTAGTTCAACTTGCTGAATTATAGAAATTAATCTCTAGTTGGCCTGTTGTAATCTTATTATATCAAAGTCATTAACCATTACTTACTATCATAAAACTATATGTTTTTTATCATCCAAATTCAAAAATTGATTTTTAAAGTGTTGTCCCTTCTTTAGACGAACCTTTTGAACTTGTCATATTGATAACTATGGATTTTCTTATATCTCCTTTCTTGTTAGTCATGAAAGATTTTCCCTTCCTTTGTGCCTTAGACTTGAAACTTTGTTGTTGAGAGAGCTTATGAGACTTTCCAAGCTTAGCTTATTCAAGTCCTTTGCTTCTTGAATAGTTGTAGCCTTTGGTCTGAACCTGGCAGAAAGACTCATAAGAATCTTTTTGACATGATCAAGTATAATAACTCTTTTTTAAAACATGAAGGTCAGACACTAGAGTTTGAAACCTTGAATACATAGTGTCAGTATATTCATCTTCCTTCATTTTTAAGAGATTGATGTACCAATTGGTTAGCTTTAGCTTCCTTAACTAGTTGGTTCCCTTCATAGGTAGAGTATAGAGATTCAAAGATAGATTTGGAAGTAGATCCGAGTGTGGCATGCAAATAGGCATTACAAAGAAAATGAATAGAGATACAACTTTAATTTTCCACTCGAAGCTCATTTCTATGGTAAAAAAAATGCATATATGAAGCATTGAAGTCAATTATGATTTTGGACCACTTAATATCAACTAATTGGACTAATTACCTAAGCCCCAATTGTAACACCCTTATTTCTCATTTAATTTAATTTTATTATGGGGAAAAGAGGATTCTTAAACCCTCACCATTCACTACCAAAGAAAAACCCTCACCATTGTTGCGTCTATTGATCCCCAATATTGATGTTCTCATGAACCCTTTATATTGATTAAAATATATGGTAGTAACTTATTATTATCAATATTATTATTCATTTTTATTTTATTTTCTTTCTCTTGCAAAACACCTTATTTTGATGTCAAAATATTTTCAAACTTAACTACAAAGTTCACTTTGTTTTGCAGTAAGCAGACTCCTATCCATGGCTGCCAAACCAAATTCAAATGCGGAGAGACTTGGGTGGAAAAGGTAATTACTACAGTGTAATTGCTAGATTTTTTCTACGATCTATGCTCTCTCTATATATATATATATTAGGTTTTTTCGTTTTATCCATTTTATCTTTTGTCATTTAATAAATCATATGTTAATATATCATTGTTTTCTCTCTAGAAGTTGTACATGTTCTATGCATATCCTTTTGGTAATTCATAGTATACAGATCTACAAAAACTTGTTTGTTATTCGTTTTTTCCGAATTTATTATGTCAAAATTTAAAATATATTGTATATTTCAATTAAGATTTTTAATACAATACTTATCCAATTTTTAACAGTGGGATATCTACTAAGGGATCATACACATGCATGGTAGTGTATATTATATTTGTGAAATACATACCATACACTATTGTAAATGATGGAATTATCAGTTAAAATTACATATTGAAATAATGCAATTTCTCTATAACCTCCTCGTGTTTCCATACCTTTATCTTTCTGAATATCTTCATTTTGATTTCTCTAACTTTTTCTTTCTTTCAAGATCTAAGTGAAATGTGTATTTTTCATTAGTATGCTTTGATTTTGAAAGAGTTAATGTTCCTTGATATGAATTATAAAAATAAACAATCTAGTTTGATCATCTTGCACTTTAATGACTAGTTTGTTTTCTTTCATGTATCGAGTACAATTCTCCATTCTCTTTTAAAAAGATTTTCTTTATTACTATCAATACTTTGACAATAATGAATGAATATCTATATAAATTAAATCAACTTTGGCATATTATATTTTCTATTTAATAGATAAATTACATTCATATTTTGTACATCCATTGTACGCATTCCTTTTTTTTTGGGGGTGAGAAATATGTATACTTAGTTTAATTATACTAATATTATGCATGTTAATTGACCAGGAAGATGACATTATGTATAATGCTAAACCAATATTATGCATATTTCCATATGACAACAATGGTAATGACGATAATACAAATTTTGATGGCGGTAATGATAAAAATGATAGTCCTAAAAATATAATGATACTACCATCATCATTGCTCCACCAAATGAGGTAATTTATACATTATTTCATATTTGAATATACCTTTGGGAAAATATATTTGCACTTCATTGTTTTAAATTTTATTAATAACTTTTAAGCCATATATGGATTTAGATTTCAAGTCCACCTACTACATCAAGAAGAAAACCAAAAAGCCATAAAGGAATTTGCGCTGAATTGATGAACAATTGGGAAGTTAAAGAGAAACCAAGATGCAACGGATCCATGATTGATAAGGTATGTTGTCTATTTGAAATGAATACTTTAGATTAAAAATAATGTAATTTGGGATATCACGGGAAATGACTAAACATGAGTTTGTTTTTCCTCGAAAAATATAAGCATGCATATAAGAAAAAAACCAAATCACACCAGAGGTCCTTTAAATTATTTAATTGTAATAAATTGATCATCTAATTTTTTTTGGTACCACTTAGATCCGTTGTGTTAATTAATTGTAACAAGTTGATCCTTTAAATTTTTTTCATATCACCATCATCAAAATCTGATTCAGACTCAGAATCACTCTTGTGATTCTTTTCCATTCTAATTTCTCTCAATACAAATAATTTTCCCAAAATTGAAGAAAATAATTGGCTCAATTTATAAGCCATCATATAAGTTTATAAGACAATTCAAAATATATTTAAATTGTATTTCAATGTTATGATAATTATCTTATGAAGAATTTCACTTTTAATGTCTCTAATTTCCATTTGTCATCTCAATTTTTCCACAGTATCTTACAAATTCTAATGATTTTGTAGATAAATATAAAAATTGCAGAAGTATCATATATTTCAGCGTGAAATCACAGAACAGTGAATGGTTGGACTAATATTCCATGATTAAAACAAAACTGGAATAAGATATTCAAACCTTTCATTTTTGAAGAAAAACGCCATCCAATGACAATGCTTCTACCGGTTTCCAAAATCATAGTTAAATTGAAATGATTTGTTCAATCTTATCAGTAATGGTGTGAATAATTGGAACTTTGGATCTATAAGCAACTCTAAGTTCAAGTTGTGCACCAAGTCTTCAAATGGCAGTGATCAAAGAAATTCAAGCATTGAACGTTTGCAAACTCCACGAAGCTAACACTTGAATATTTGATAACACTTGCATATCAAATAAGAAATGAGTATCAAGACGAAAGATAATTTCCATTTGGAATAACAGTTTATGTGTTAGATATATGAGCAGCTCTAAGGTCAAAGTGTGCACCAAGTGTTACAATGTTAGTGATCAAAGAATTTCAAGTATTGTATGTTTGCAAACTATACGCACCTACACTTGAATATTTCAAAACACTTGCATATCCTAGTGTTAGATAATAAAGTATTGGACTTAAGCTATCGAGTATTTATATTACTAAGATAGTAGTCAATTAGGTTATATATATATATATATATATATATATATATTCTCTTGTAACATTTTGTAATGTTAAGATATTAGTATTTTATAAAACCCTAGCTGTTTAGTGTTAGTCTATCTTCTCTATTGCTACCCAATATTGTTAACTTGGCATCAAGAGCATGGTTCGATCCTCCATGAACTATTTGCCATGCCAATACTACAGTGAAAACTGTTGTTTTAAGTAAATTCAATCAACAACAAGTAAGTATCCCAACTCCCTCCTTGCTCCAGCACACATGCCCTCAACAAATCTTCTAATGGCTAAACGATCCTTTGAGTCTGACCATCAGTCTGAGGGTGATAAGCAGAACTCAACCTCAATTTGGTTCCCAATGCCCCTTCCAAACTCTCCCAAAATCTTGATGTGAACATTAAATCTCTATCTGAAAGAATACTTAAAGGAACACCATGCACCTTAACTATCTCCTTAATGTAAATCTCAACCAACTTTTGCAACGGGTAATTTATCTTTATAGGTATAAAATGGGCTCACTTAGTCAACCGAAGTAGTTGAAGATTAGGTCAATGGATAAGAAACTCCTTCGACGAATTTTTTTCTCTTGCGTTGCACGAATTCACAAAACTAGTAAGAACAGTTGAAAGGAAATGCTAGTAAGTTATTCTGAGAGTTAGGGCCTTTGATCACAAGGAGGTTTACATATTATCGAAGTTCTGTAGTGGTCTATCTCTATAACTGGGGATTATCTCTAATTCTTTCAATTAAAGTTACCAGTTCTTTGAAGATTTTTTTAAGAAAATTAGAATAGAAAAAATTCTTGGTAAAAACAAAGGTTTTCTTAGGAAAAAAGTTCTTTTTTTGAAATTTGTATTTTTGGACTATTTGAATGTTTTTTGATTTTTTTTATTTAAAGCCTAAACATTAAAACAACGATAAATTAAACGCGCGAGAGTTCTGTAGTGAGACTAGGTCAAAATGAATCCCTTTCCCTTCGATAATAAAAACTAGACCTAATATTTTTTGTATTTTTTGATATATAAGAACTAAATAAATAATGAAGTAAAGACAATGCATATTTTTCTTTATATTTACAATTTCCCTAAAATACATTTTAATTACAAATTAATAAATAACAAAATTAAAATGCTACCAAATAAATAAACAAAGATAAAATAAATAAAAAGTGGACCAAAAAATGAGGTATTTTAAAATACATCTCAGGGACAATAAACCGAATAGGAACTATGGTCTTAAGAACACTCTTAAAATCCGACGAGACAAAAAAAGAGGTAGAGGAAAAGAATAGCTTGTTAACACAAGCTAAAGGAGGGAGAAGAGAGAAAAGTTTTTTGACAACTCAAGAGAACTTTTTTTGTGTCTATAAGTGAGGAATGAGAGCTCTATTTATAGGTTCAAATGTTGATGAAAATGGAAAATTGGGATAATGGATTTTGATGGAGATTGAATGTAATTTGAATAATTTTTGAAATGGGAAAGTTGACACCTGACTTTTTGGCCACGAATGGTGGCGCTGGCTAAAATAAATTTCGGACCCCTTTGGACACTTTTTAATAATTTTTTTTAGACTAATTAAAATAACATAAAAAAACATAAAATAAAAATAAAATAAAATAAAAGGTAAAAAAAAAACTAAAAAAATAAATAAATAAAAAGACTAAAAATAAAATAAAAGGTGGGTCCGAAATTTTCCTTCAAAAGTCAACAAATATTCTGGATCAAAAGAGCGTGTGAAAGTAGGATCCTAGCTAAAAAATTAGGGTATGATATGTCAACACAATTCAAACTCTTTTGTTTATGTTTTTTAGCACATTCATTTGGCGTAGAAAAATATTCAACAAGGTTTCAAATTTTGTTCTTGATAAAAATGAGAAAAACCTGTATAGTAAAGTAACAACTATAAATAATTTTGATTTAGGAATACACAAATATTAAAAAGTAGAAAATGAAAAATAAGTTATTATTATTGAAAACAAGAGATTTACGTGTCCGTCTTTCTGCTCTTTTTATTGCACCGACGTTCGAAAATTACGAGCGGTGTTTTTTTTTTTATGAAATTTTAATTTTGATTTAAAGTAAAAATATAAATGTTTTTTGCTTTCAAATTATGACAAATCAAACTAACTTCCTTCAATAAAACAAATTAAGCTAACTATGATTATCTATTTCAATGACACCAATAATATAACAACAAAATATAATTGAAATTCTTATTTTTTTAATGACACCAACAACAATATCTATGAAAGAAAAAATTGTTTAAAGGTATAATTGGGATAATGAAAAAGTAAGTATAGATACACTCATCTAGTTTGTTATATTTTTTAAATGATAAAGGATAAAGATTGGACATATATATACTCATATTGTGTTTGTTATACTTTATTTTAATATTTGAATTTTCTTTTATCTATTTGTTATATGTGTTATTTGTATTGAAAACTGAGAGTAATTTTAGAAAAAGAAAAAGACAAAAGAGTTAAAACATGTTGTTTTTATATATAGTATAGATAACAATCTTTCATATTTTACTTTTTACTGTTTGAGTGTATTCTTAAATTAATAACATTTGTGATTATACATAAAAATATTTTAGATTTTGAAGGACCAATATTACATTTTTTGGGGACCAAAATGAACTCCAAAATTAAGTTAAGGGACAAAGAAAGGTAAATAAACCTTTAAATAATTATAATTATATGTATTCATTTAACTAGTTCAAGTGGCATAGTACTTTACATTGATGTTAACCTATTATTATAAGGGAGTTTCAAGGCATCTTGAGGCATTTTTTAGCAACATTTTGTCTTGGTTGATATAGTTTCTAAAGAATTGCTCTTCTCCCTTTTATTTTTTCTCATTCTTGTGCTAAGTGAGTTAACAAACGTTGAAAATAAACATACTCGGCTTTTTTAGTAGACTGAGCAATTTTAAATGGGAGAAGAGAAACTCTCTACTATGATTAATCGGCCCAAGTCCATTGTCCCAAAACCCGACGGCCCATCCTCTCTTTTGTTACTCATTCAATATAAATATGGCCGCATCGACATTATTTTCTCATTCATTTCTTCTAATTCTTTTCAATAATGCTTCTTCATTATTTCTACTTCGTCTTTGTTCTCTATATGTCATTCTTCATATAATTTGTTTTTATTTTCTCGTGTTCTCTGATATTCTTTATTTATTAATCATTTTTCAAGATCTCACTGCCCCTTTGAATCTGAAATTGATTAATTCGTATATTCATCTCACAAGTTCATAAACTAATCTTGTTGTCAACTAGATCTCAAGAATATCTCATTGTCAACTTGTTCCTATTAAATTTGATTTACATCCAATTTGACAACGACAACACCCATCGATAGAATTCTGGATCGAATAGCTTGTCCAAATCCTTTTGCTCAAACTTTGTAGATCGGACGGTCCAATTTGAACGTTGTAACAATGGATGAAGGTGAATGTGCAGATCAAGATGAAGGTGAATGTGCAGATCAAGATGAAGATGTTCAAATAACTATAGTTATAAATCACATAATCAAATCGACGAAATACCAAAGGTATACCATCAACAATTTATTTTCATATTTGTCATACTATATGAATATATTCTTTTTAATGCTTATTTTGCTTCAAATTAACTATTCAATTATCAGATCAATTTTTAGCCTATAGAAATAATTTTGTCGATCATAAACTTTTTTATTTGTCACTAGTCAAAATTTTGTTCTAGGTTATTGATTCAGATATATTATTTGATATAGTGATCATGATATTATGTTAATAAGAGTCAAACATGGCCGAAATTCGTAAAGTAGGATCACTAATTGTTTTTCTTAGATAATAAATAAATATATAGAAGTCAAATTATTATTATTTTAAATAAAAATCAATATCATGTGTTCGTTTTTATATCTCATATTAGGTTACGGTGACTGTATTCATATTTAATTATATGTTCTATAAAATTGTATCTCTATTCATTTTCTTTATAATGCCTAGAGGATTACACTTAGTAGATTTTGCACAATTTGCTTATGACAGATTCAGATATTTAAGATATAACTGGTACATCTAAACTTATGAAGGTGAGACATGTTTGGTTTATTTCTCCTAACAGATTCATATGATCTTCTTGTTCGGAATAGATTTTGTTCAGATCTCATTATGTACAGTTCAGATTATATGTCTCAACTTAAGTTATGAGAAATTAACTAAAATCTCGTGTTGTAGTTATCATGTATGACTTGTTCATATGAGGAGGTTCTTAAAGTCTGAAGATAGGGCAATGATGTTTGTTTTGAAAAGATTTTCTCAAAAGTTCTTTTATGGCATGCCCCTTTAAAGAGCATCTGAGTGATGTTGTAACACTAATAGTCCCTAGCTAGTTCAACTTGCTGAATTATAGAAATTAATCTATAGGTGGCCTTTTGTAATCTTATTATATCAAAGTCATTAACCATTACTTACTCTCATAAAACTATATGCTTTTTGATCAACCAAATTAAAAAATTGACTACAAAAGTGTTGTCCCTTCTTTAGACGAACCTTTTGAACTTGTCATATTGATAACTATGGATTTTCTTATATCTCCTTTCTTGTTAGTCATGAAAGATTTTCCCTTCCTTTGTGCCTTAGACTTGAAGCTTTGTTGTTGAGAGAGCTTATGAGACTTTCCAAGCTTAGCTTTTTCAAGTCCTTTGCTTCTTGAATACTTGTAGCCTTTGGTGTGAACCTGGCAGAAAGACTCATAGAATCTTCTTGACATGATCAAGTACATAATAACTCTTTTTTAAAACATGAAGGTCAGACACTAGAGTTTGAAACCTTGAGTACATAATGTCACAATATATTCATATTCCTTCATTTTTAAGAGATCATATTGATGTACCAATTGGTTAGCTTTAGCTTCCTTAACCAGTTGGTTCCCTTCATAGGTAGAGTATAGAGATTCAAAGATAGATTTGGAAGTAGATCCGATTGTGGCATGCAAATAGGCATTGCAAAAAAAATGAATAGAGATACAACTTTAATTTTCCACTCGCAGCTCATTTCAAACGTCTTTATGGTAAAAAAAATGCATCTATAAAGCATTGAAGTCAATTATAATTTTGGACCACTTAATATCAACTAATTGGACTAATTACCTAAGCCCCAATTGTAACACCCTTATTTCTCATTTAATTTAATTTTATGATGGGGAAAAGAGGATTCTTAAACCGTCACCATTCACTACCAAAGAAAAACCCTCAACATTGTTGCGTCTATTGATCCCCAATATTGATGTTCTCATGAACCCTTTATATTGATTAAAATATATGGTAGTAACTTATTATTATTATTATTATTATTCATTTTTATTTTATTTTCTTTCTCTTGCAAAACACCTTATTTTGATGTCAAAATATTTTCAAACTTAACTACAAAGTTCACTTTGTTTTGCAATAAGCAGACTCCTATCCATGGCTGCCAAACCAAATTCAAATGCGGAGAGACTTGGGTGGAAAAGGTAATTACTACAGTGTAATTGCTAGATTTTTTCTACGATCTATGCTCTCTCTATATATATATATTAGGTTTTTTCGTTTTATCCATTTTATCTTTTGTCATTTAATAAATCATATGTTAATATATCATTGTTTTCTCTCTAGAAGTTGTACATGTTCTATGCATATCCTTTTGGTAATTCATAGTATACAGATCTACAAAAACTTGTTTGTTATTCTTTTTTTCCGAATTTATTATGTCAAAATTTAAAATATATTGTATATTTCAATTAAGATTTTTAATACAATACTTATCCAATTTTTAACGGTGGGATATCTAATTAGGGATCATACACATGCATGGTAGTGTATATTATATTTGTGAAATACATACCATACACTATTGTAAATGATGGAATTATCACCTAAAATTACATATTGAAATAATGCAATTTCTCTATAACCTCCTCGTGTTTCCATACCTTTATCTTTATGAATATCTTCATTTTGATTTCTCTAACTTTTTCTTTCTTTCAAGATCTAAGTGAAATGTGTATTTTTCATTAGTATGCTTTGATTTTGAAAGAGTTAATGTTCCTTGATATGAATTATAAAAATAAACAATCTAGTTTGATCATCTTGCTCTTTAATGACTAGTTTGTTTTCTTTTATGTATTGAGTACAATTCTCCATTCTCTTTTAAAAAGATTTTCTTTATTACTATCAATACTATGACAATAATAAATGAATATCTATATAAATTAAATAACCTTTGGCATATTATATTTTCTATTTAATAGATAAATTACATTCATATTTTGTACATCCATTGCATGCATTCCTTTTTTTTTTTTTTGGAGTGATAAAAAATTTAAAGGATCAACTTGTTACAATTAATCAACACAACGAACCTAAGTGGTACCAAAAAATAAATGATCAATTTGTTACAATTAAATAATTTAAAGGACGTCCTCTGGTGTGATTTAGTTTTTTTTCTTATATGCATGCGTATATTTTTCGAGGAAAAACAAACTCATAATTAGTCATTTGCCATGATATCCCAAATTACATGATTTTTAATCTAAAGTATTCATTTCAAATAGACAACATACCTTATCAATCATGGATCCGTTGCATCTTGCTTTCTCCTTAACTTCCCAATTGTTCATCAATTCAGGGCAAATTCCTTTATGGATTCTTCTTGATGTAGCAGATGGACTTGAAATCTAAATCCATATATGCTAAAAAGTTATTAATAAAATTTAAAACAATGAAGTGCAAAAATGTTTTTCCAAAGGTATATTCAAATATGAAATAATGTATAAATCACCTCATTTGGTGGAGCAATGATGATGGTAGTATCATCATATTTTTAGGACTATCATTTTTATCATTACCGCCATCAAAATTTGGATTATCGTCATCACCATTGTTGTCATATGGAAATATGCATGATAGTGGTTAATGCTTAACCAATATCATGCATATTTCCATATGACAACAATGGTGATGACGATAATACAAATTTTGATGGCGGTAATGATAAAAATGATAGTCTTAAAAATATGATGATACTACGATCATCATTGCTCCACCAAATGAGGTAATTTATACATTATTTCAAATTTGAATATACCTTTGGGAAAATATTTTTGCACTTCATTGTTTTAAATTTTATTATTAACTTTTTAGCCATATATGGATTTAGATTTCAAGTCCACCTACTACATCAAGGAGAAAATCAAAAATCCTTAAAGGAATTTGCGCTGAATTGATGAACAATTGGGAAGTTAAGGAGAAACCAAGATGTGACGGATCCATGACTGATAAGGTATGTTGTCTATTTGAAATGAATACTTTAGATTAAAAATAATGTAAATTGGGATATCACGGGAAATTACTAAACATGAGTTTGTTTTTCCTCGAAAAATATAAGCATGCATATAAGATAAAAACTAAATCACACCAGTGGTCCTTTAAATTATTTAATTGTAAAAAATTGATCATTTAAATTTTTTTTGGTACCACTTAGGTCCGTTGTGTTAATTAATTGTAACAATTTGATCCTTTAAATTTTTCCATATCACCATCATCAAAATCTGATTCAGACTCAGAATCAAACTTGTGATTCTTTTCCATTCTAATTTCTCTCAATACAAATAATTTTCCCAAAATTAAAGAAAATAATTGGCTCTATTTATAAGCCATCATATAAGTTTACAAGACAATTCAAAATATATTTAAATTATATTGCAATGTTATGATAATTATCTTATGACCAATTTCACTTTTTATGTCTCAATTTCCATTTGTCATCTCAATTTTTCCACAATTTCTTACAAATTCTAATGATTTTGTAGATAAATATGAAAATTGCAGAAGTATCATATATTTCAGTGTGAAATCACAGAACAGTGACTGGTTGGACTAATATTCCATGATTAAAACAAAACTGGAATAAGATCTTCAAACCTTTCATTTTTGAAGAAAAATGCCATCCAATGACAATTCTTCTACCGGTTTCCAAAATCATAGTTAAATTGAAATGATTTGTTCAATCTTATCAGCAATGGTGTGAATAATTGGAACTTTGGATCTATAAGCATCTCTAAGTTCAAGTTGTGCACCAAGTCTTCAAATGGCAGTGATCAAAGAAATTCAAGCATTGAACGTTTGCAAACTCCACGCAGCTTACACTTGAATATTTGATAACACTTGCATATCAAATAAGAAATGAGTATCAAGACGAAAGATAATTTCCATTTGGAATAACAGATTATGTGTTAGATCTATGAGCAGCTCTAAGTCAAAGTGTGCACCAAGTGTTACAATGTTAGTGATCAAAGAATTTCAAGTATTGTATGTTTGCAAACTATACGCACCTACACTTAAATATTTCAAAACACTTGCATATCCGAGTGTTAGATAATAAAGTATTGGACTTAAGCTATCGAGTATTTATATTACTAAGATAGTAGTCAATTAGGTTATATATATATATATATATATATATATATATATATATATATTCTCTTGTAACATTTTGTAATGTTAAGATATTGGTATTTTATGAAACCCTAGCTATTTTGTGTTTGTCTATCTTCACTATTGCTACCCAATATTGTTAACTTGGCATCAAGAGCATGATTTGATCCTCCATGAACTATTTGCCATCCCAATACTACAGTGAAAACTGTTGTTTTAAGTAAATTCAATCAACAACAAGTAAGTATCCCAACTCCCTCCTTGCTCCAGCGCACATGCCCTCAACAAATCTTCTAATGACTAAACGATCCTTTAAGTCTGAGGGTGATAAGCAGAACTCAACCTCAATTTGGTTCCCAATGCCCCTTCCAAACTCTCCCAAAATCTTGATGTGAACATTAAATCTCTATCTGAAACAATACTTAAAGGAACACCATGCACCTTAACTGTCTCATTAATGTAAATCTCAACCAACTTTTGCAACGGGTAATTTATCCTTATAGGTATAAATTGGGCTCACTTAGTCAACCGAAGTAGTTGAAGCTTAGGACAATGGATAAGAAACTCCTTCGACAAAATTTTTCTCTTGTGTTGCACGAGTTCACAAAACCAGTAAGAACAGTTGAAAGAAAAAGCTAGTAAGTTATTTTGAGAGTTAGGGCCTTTGACCACAGGGAGGTGTACATATTATCGAAGTTTTGCAGTGGTCTATCTCTGTAACTGGGGATTATCTCTAATTCTTTCAAGTGAAGTTACCAATTCTTTGAAGATTTTTTTTAAGAAAATTAGAATAGAAAAATCTCTTGATAAAAATCAAGGTTTTGTTTAGGAAAAGAATTCTTTTTTTGAAATTTGTGTTTTTGGACTATTTGAATGTTTTTTGATTTTTTTTAAAGCCTAAACATTAAAACAACGATAAATTAAACACGCGAGAGTTCAGTAGTGAGACTAGGTCAAAACGAATCCCTTTCCCTTCGATAATAAAAACTAGACCTAATATTTTTTTTTGTATTTTTTGATATATAAGAACTAAATAAATAATGAAGTAAAGACAATGCATATTTTTCTTTATATTTACAATTTCCCTAAAATACATTTTAATTACAAATTAATAAATAACAAAATTAAAATGCTACCAAATAAATAAACAATGAAACAAAGATAAAAGAAATAAAAAGTGGACCAAAAATGAACCCAAAAATGAGGTATTTTAAAATACATCTCAGGGACAATAAACCGAATAGGAACTATGGTCTTAAGAACACTCTTAAAATTCGACGGGACAGAAAAAGAGGTAGAGGAAAAGAATAGGTTGTCAACACAAGCTAAAGGAGGAAGAGGAGAGAAAAGTTTTTTGACAACTCAAGAGAACTTTTTTGTGTGTCTATAAGTGAGGAATGAGAGCTCTATTGATAGGTTCAAATGTTGATGAAAATGGAAAATTGGTTTAATGGATGTTGATGGAGATTGAATGTAATTTGAATGATTTTTGAAATGGGAAAGTTGACACCTGACTTTTTGGCCACGAATGGTGGCGCTGGCTAAAATATATTTCGGACCCCTTTGGACACTTTTTAATAATTTTTTTTAGAGTAATTAAAAAGACTAATTAAAATAACATAAAAAAACTTAAAATAAAAATAAAATAAAAGGTAAAATTAAAATAAATTAAAGCTAAAAAATAAAATAAATAAAAAGACTAAAAATAAAATAAAAGGTGGGTCCGAAAACGAATTTCTCTGCCGAAATTTTCCTTCAAAAGTCAACAAATATTCCGGATCAAAAGAGAGGTGAAAGTAGGATCGTAGTTAAAAAATTGGAGTATGATATGTCAACACAATTCAAACTCTTTTGTTTGTCCTTTTCAGCACATTCATTTGGCGTAGAAAAATATTCAACAAGGTTTCAAATTTTGTTGTTGATAAAAAATGAGAAAAACGTGTATAGTAAAGTAACAACTATAAATAATTTCGATTTAGGAACACTCAAATATTAAAAAGTAGAAAATGAAGAATAAGTTATTATTATTGAAAACAAGAGATTTATGTGTCCACCTTTCTGCTCCTTTTATTGCACCGACGTTCGAAAATTACGAGCGGTGTTTTTTTTTTTTAATGAAATTTTGATTTTGATTTAAAGTAAAAATATAAATGCTTTTTGCTTTCAAATTATAACAAATCAAACTAACTTCCTTCAATAAAACAAATTAAACTAACTATGATTATCTATTTCAATGAAATTCTTATTTTTTAAATGACACCAACAACAATATCTATGATAGAAAAAATTGTTTAAAGGTATAATTGGGATAATGAAAAAGTAAGTATAGATACACTCAGTAGCTTCCTTTACTGCCTGATCCTTGATTTATGCTGTAATCACTTCAGCAGCTAATGCTTTTGCAGGAGCATGTTGGTCAGTCACCATAGACACTAAAGTATCCAACTTCTGTTCCAGGTCTTTTGCAGCAGGAACAACTTCTCTTATCTTCTTCAGAAGAGCCTCTTCTTCTACTTCATCATCTTCCTCAAATCATCTGTTGATTTCCTTCATCAACCTCTTCATGC
Organism: Medicago arabica; assembly: GCA_946800305.1. Lineage (NCBI taxonomy): Eukaryota > Viridiplantae > Streptophyta > Magnoliopsida > Fabales > Fabaceae > Medicago > Medicago arabica. Next base: position 7,046,100 of record OX326969.1, read on the forward strand.
TTCTTTCTCCTTTACCCCTCTTCCTTTTGGGGACCTTAAGAGCACCAATAGTTAGACCAGGCAGACCAGGAGCAGCTGACTTGGTAACTTTGGATTTCTTTGGAGCAAGTTCTGGTCTGTCTTCTTCTTCTTCGTTGACTGGTTTGCTCCTTTTTCCTTTGACCTTCAGAGGAGCACCTCCTAATGTATCAGGAATTGAGTTGTAGTTGATTATTTTTCCACTCTCTTGAAAATGTTCAACCACAAACCTAGCCAGAACCTCTGGATTGTCCTCTTTAGAAATTGAGGGGAAATTCATCATTAGATCAGACTGAACTAATGACTCTTTCATGTCCTCCTCATGAGGCTCATTTTTCTTGATGATTTTCATATACCAGAGAGTCTTTCAATTTATGATTCTTCCATTAACTGTTCCAAGTTGTTTATCAGACACTACCCCAGTGCCTTTCAGAATCTCAAGTAATCCTCCCTGATAGAGGATCTTAGACAGAAGCCTCCCATAGGGGACTTGCCTCCTTTGTTTGGTCTGGCTCTCCTTGATGGCCCAGCTCATGTGGTACATCACGTATTTGGGGAAGTTGATCTTCTCCATTGTAGCCAAGAAATATAGGACAACTTTGTGATCCAAAGACAAAGTGTCAGATCCTCCACCCTTCTAAAGCAAGCAATCCGTGATGAGCTTCAGAAGCACCATGTGGTCCTTGTGCATATCCACCAATTCATTACACCTCTCAGCCCAGTCAGATTTCTTACTGATGTTCCATTGAAATTTCCCTTCGCTGGCCACTCTGCAGGCCCTTGCAATTATATCTTCTGTGATGGTAATTGGAATTCCCATCACTGCTGATCTAATTTCCATACCAGTGTATGGTTTCAGACCCATCTCAGCCCTCGTCTTTCCCACCAAAGACGAATTATTGTTCACAACTTGAACTTACTCATATGCAACTTCTTCCTTGTCGTAAACTTCAGCCCTAACCCAAAGATCTCTGATTAGCTCATGATATGTTGGTCCATTCAACATACCAAAATACTCATTCATTCCTTGACACAGAATCTGAGTATGAACATCTATTCCGTGTCTATGCAGCGCTCCAAAATCCACTGGAGATTCAACTTGAACTTCCAGGGTCTCTTTTATCATAGACATGGTTCTTAGTTTTATGACGTAAGATTGTCCTGGGTTGATTTTCAGGATCGAAGTATTGGAAGAATTTTCCATTTGAATGTTTCTAGGTTTTTTGAGTTTTCAAAAATTTTCAGAGAACGAGAGAGAAGAAGGTTTAGAACAGAGCAAGTGTGAGTAGTGAGAGTGAGAGTAGTGTGTGATTGAGACTTAGTGTATTTTGATAAAAGTTTGCAATACACAGGGGACAAACAAACATAAGTATTAAAGACAAACAAGCACGCACTCATAAAACAAAGGGAAGGCGCGAGGATAAATGTTAAAACGGATACTATCATTGCCCTTTGAGTTATTACCCAATACAGACAGACCACGCCTGAAAACCACAAAAGTAAGTGTTACTGTAGTGGGGCAGGTGTCGTTAGTCATAACTACCACCTTAATAGAGTCTAAGTCTCCTTAATAGAGTCTGAGTGTCTTTAGAGGCTGATTTTTCTCAGGGTCTCCAAAAGAGAGTCTGATACTCAAGTAGCGTCTGAATAACTTTCAGAATCTGAATTCTATCTTCAGGAGCAAGCATTACACAGAGACAAAACACATGTTCAAATTTTTCTTTATAAAATCAAATCTTTCAACATTTAAAGGCTTAGTAAATATATCAGCCCATTGATGATCAGTATCAATGAATTGAATATCTAAAATTCGTTTTTGAACATAGTCTCTGATAAAATGATGTTTAATTTCAATGTGCTTGGCTCTTGAATGTAGAATCGGATTCTTAGATAAACATATAACAACTGTATTGTCACAATAAATTGGGATACAATTTTCAGTTATTTGATAATTCTCTAACTGGTGTTTCATCCAGAGTAGTTGTGTACAACAACTAGCAGCTGAGATGTATTCTGCTTCTGCTGTTGACAAAGCAATAGTTGCTTGTCTTTTGCTAGCCCAGGATATCAGATTCTCTTCTAGAAATTGACAATTGCCACTGGTTGATTTTCTTTCAATCCTGTCACCAGCATAGTCAGCATCGTAGAATCCAACTAGCTTATAATCTGAAGATTTCTTATACATAAGTCCAAGATTAGTGGTTCCCTTCAGATATCTAAAGATTCTCTTAACAACAGTTAAGTGAGACTCTCTAGGATCTGATTGAAACCTTGCACACAAACATACGCTGAATAAAATATCTGGTCTGGATGCAGTGAGATATAACAGAGAACCTATCATACCTCTATACAGCTTCTGGTCAACTTTTGTTCATTGATCTTCTTTGCTCATAGTACAGGTTGGATGCATTGGAGTGTTCATTTCCTTACAATCTTCAAGATTGAATTTCTTCAGGAGCTCTTTAGTGTACTTGGATTGATGAACGTAGACTTCATCTTTGCACTGGTTGATTTGAATTCCCAGAAAAAATTTCAATTCTCCCATCATGCTCATTTCAAACTCATCCTGCATTGACTTAGAAAATTCCTTGCAAAGAGAACCATTAGTTGAACCAAAAATTATATCATCAACATAAATTTGAACAATTAGAATATCTTTCTTAAGAGTCTTCCTGAATAGTGTAGTGTCAACTTGACCTCTTTCAAAATCATTTTTAATTAAGAAATTACTCAGCCTTTCATACCAAGCTCTGGGAGCTTGTTTCAAGCCATATAGTGATTTCTTCAATTTATAAACATGGTCAGGATGTTTTAAATCCTCAAAACTAGGAGGTTGTTTGACATACACTTCTTCAGTAATAACACCATTAAGAAAAGCACTCTTAACATCCATTTGGTACAGAATTATGTTGTGATTTACTGCGTAGGAAAGAAGTAACCTAATTGCTTCCAATCTTGCAACTGGAGCAAATGTTTCAGTGTAATCAATGCCTTCTTGTTGATTGTAACCTTGAGCAACAAGTCTGGCCTTGTTTCTGATTACTTCTCCTGGCTCACTAAGCTTGTTTCTGAACACCCATTTAGTTCCAATAATGTTCTTGTGCTCAGGCTTAGCTACTAGATCCCATACATCATTCCTTCTGAATTGGTTGAGTTCATCTTGCATAGCTAGAATCCATCCTTCATCTGCAAGTGCTTCTTCAATTGAGGCAGGTTCAATAATTGATAACAATCCTAAAGCAGACTCTTCTTGTCTGAAATATGATCTAGTTCTTCTAGGACTTTCTTTGTTGCCAATGATTTGATCCTCAGGATGTGAAGAATTGTATTTGAACGCGTGTTTGGATTGATTAGCTTGCTGAGAGTCATCTTGAGCTTCTTTAGAAGCTACTTCATCAGGAACTTCAAGGGATGCTACAGCTTCTGGAGTATCATCAGACTCTAAGGTCTGATCAAGTTCTGAGTTATCATCAGACTCTTGAGAATCTGCAAAACTTTCACCCTGCTCTGGCGTTTCACTTCCAGACACTTTGTCATCAAATTTGACGTGCATAGATTCTTCAACAAATTGTGTTTCTGAATAATACAGTTGGTATGCCTTAGACATTTCAGAGTAACCTAAAAAGATTCCCTTCTGAGCTTTGGCATCAAATTTCTTTAGGTAGACTTTGTTGTTTAGAATATAACATGTACATCCAAACTGATGAAAGTAAGATATGTTAGGTTTCCTTCCTTTAAAGAGTCCATATGCTGTTTTGTTCAACAAGGGTCTGATATAGATTCTGTTCAGAACATAACATGTTGTGTTTACTGCTTCTGCCCAAAAATGTTTAGCCAGATTGTTTTCATGAATCATGGTTCTTGCCATTTCTTGTAAAGTTCTATTCTTTCTCTCTACAACCCCATTTTGCTGTGGAGTTCTAGGAGAAGAGAATTCATGGATGATTCCATGTTTTTCACAAAATATTTCAAATGGCTCATTTTCAAATTCTCCTCCATGATCACTTCTGACTTTTAAGATTTTCAATTCTTTTTCAGATTAGACTTGGATGCAGAACTTACTAAACACAGTATATGAATCATCTTTATATTTCAGAAACTTAACCCAACTCCATCTACTGTAATCATCAACAATGACTAATCCATATTTACTTCCATATAAGGATGCAGTACTGACTGGTCCAAATAAATCAATATGGAGTAGCTCCAAGGGTCTGGAGGTAGAAACAATTTCTTTTGGTTTAAAAGAAGATTTAATAATTTTTCCTTTCTGGCACGCTCCACAGAGAGCGTCTGAATGATAATCAATGTCTGTAAAGCCTCTGACCAGTTGTAACTTGCTAAGCTTAGAGATTAACCTCCAATTAGCATGTCTCAACCTTCTGTGCTACATCCAATTCTTATCACTCATTGATAGAAGACAAACTATCTTCTGATCAACCAGTTCAAAGAATTTGATTTTGTAGACATTGTTTCTTCTCTTTCCCTTGAATACAATGGATTGATCATCTTTGTTGACTACTGTGTAGTTGTTCTTATTAAACAAAACATCATAACCACTATCACACAATTGACTTATGCTAAGTAGGTTATGTCTTAGTCTATCTACAAACCACACACTACTGACTGAGATTAAGGAGTTACCAATGGTTCCAGTACCAATAATTTTGCCAGTCTGGTTTCCTCCAAATCCCACAGTTCCTCTCTCTTTCATGGTCAGGGTTAGGAACATAGACTTTTCTCCCGTCATGTGTCGCTAGCAGCCACTGTCTAGATACCAGGACTTCTACTTTTCTTGTCCTTTTAGACATACCTGCAACATCAATAATTTCAGATTTAGGTACCCATATCTTTATGGGTCCTTTGGGGTTAGTCCTTGAACCATTGAATCTCTTTTGTGTTGTGTATCTGGAAGTCTGAGGCATTGTTTTCTTCCAGAATTTAGGTTCAGAACCTTTTAGTCTAGAATCCAACTTACCACACACAACTTCTCTTCTTTGAGTCTTGAGCTTCTGATTTTCAGACTCTGGTTTCTTCAGAATCTGTTTACCAGACTCTGGTTTCTTCAGAATCTGAACTTTTGGAGCCTTTGATTCAAAGTTGTTCAGTACCTTTAGCTTTAGGTTCTTTGACTTTGACTTAGTCATTGCCTTAGAGCTTGAAGCTTTAGGTTCTGAGTGAGTTATTGTGTTGACTTTTTCAGACTCTAACACAATGATTTTCAAATGCTTCTTTGGCGCCATCAGAACCAGGTTTCAGGATCACTTCATTGAAATTACCTCCTATGAATCCAAGACCTTTACCTCTGTTCTGATAAGTGCTATAAATCATGAATGCCACTTTGGTTCTATCAATTCTTGTAGCAATAAACTCTTGTAGAGCAGCATCCTACTCACTCAAGTGTTTACAGTTACACTTCTTAGTCATTAAGTTTTCATTTGCTTTCTTTAAAACATCCATCTCCAACATAGTTGAGTCATATTGTTTCAACAACTTATTGTGTTGTTGTTTAACTTTCCTCAACTCTGTGGATTTAGTTTCATAATGACCAAGAAGCTCCTTGAGAGAATCAATCAGTTCAGATCTAGTGAGTTTAGAATATACCTCTGTTTCACTTTCAGAGTCTGTATCAGATCCTGCATCAGATGATTCCTTTTCTGGTTCAGTTGTTGCTACCAAACCCACAACTACATTAGCTTCATCCTCAGCATCATCCTCATCAGATCCTGACTCATTGTCTAGATCTTCCCAAGCAGCCATCAGAATCTTTTTGATCTACTTCTTGAACTTGTTGGACTTGAAGGTTGGCTTCTTTGACTTGGATTTTTCTTTTTGCGAATCTGGACAATCAGCAATGAAATGCCCAGGCTTCTTGCAGTTGAAGCAACCTTTCTGTTCTTCCTTCTTGAATCCTTTACCACTGCCTTTGCCCAAGAACTTCTTGTTCTTTCTGGCCAAATACTACAGTCTGTTGGAAAGCATAGCCATTTCTCTAGCAACATCAGGATGTTCCTCAGAGCCTTCAGAAGAAGATTCATTTTCAGACTCTTCAACTTTGAGAGCTTTTGAGGATCTTCCTTTTGACTTTAGAGCAATGGTTTTTGACTTTCTAACAGAGTCACGTTCATTGAGACTTAACTCATGAACTTTGAGGGAACTGACAAGATCTTCAACACTAAGAGTGTTTAAATCTTTAGCTTCCTCAATAGCAGTCACCTTAGGTCTCCATCTTGAGGGTAAGCTTCTCAGAATCTTGCTCACATGATCAGACGCTATGTAACTCTTCTTCAATATCTAAAGTCCAGAGACTAGAGTCTGAAATCTTGAGTACATTTGCTTAATACTTTCATCATCTTTCATCTTGAACAGTTCATACTGATGAACAAGTAAAAGGGCTTTTGCTTCTCTGACTTTCTTGCTACCTTCATAGTTTGCACAAAGAGAAGCAAACATAGCTTTTGGAGTAGACTTGTCACTCATCTTCATGTATTCTGATTTGGGAATAGCTGTGACAAGTGCTCCTTTGATTATTTGATGTTTCTTGTAGCTCTAAAAGAGATTGATTCTGTTTTCCAAATCAGAGTTTGATAGAGTTCAGGTTCTGATAGGAGTTCAGAGTCTGTTGCAGCGGAATAAAGTAAAGAGATAAGGGAAAGAGAGAACACAAGCAATTATACAGGTTCCTTCCATAAACCGGAAGTAGTCCTGTCTCCCTCGCACTTCCAAGGAGAGTTCACTAAAATGTAATAACAAATTACAAGTTTCTCAAGTACACAGCAAGAGACTTCCAATGCTCAAGCACACAAGCAAGAGACTTCTTTTGCTCAAGGACACACCCAAGAGACTTCAAATGCTCAAGCACGCAGGCAAGAGACTTCTAACATAATTTACAGAAAATTGAATAAGAGTTTGAACACTTGATATACAATCAGTGATGTTCCAAATACAAAACAAAAGACAGACTCTGTTTTCTGTTACACTTAGAAATTCTAGAATATGAAGTTTGTAAAAAATTTCTAAGCTGTTGATGTGTTTGTTTGACTTAGGGAGAATATCAAATATATGCGTAAGAGTTCTAAGTCAGTCAGTAGTCATTTCTTCAAGTCTTCATTCCTTTATATAGAGGTTGTAGAGAGACGTTGAGAAAGACCAGCACATCACATAGTCATCTAGAAGCTTGATCAAATACTGTTGATCTGTTGCTTGATATGGTAATCGTCCTTCAAAACAGATTTTGAATTCCATTCCACTTGAAGCAAAAATACCAGTAGACACAACTGCCAATAGTACAAGTAGTGGAGTAGCGAAAACAGGGGTCGTACATGTACTATGTCCTTTTCCTGCATTCTTTGTCGCAAAGCATCTTATGCTTAAGTTGACTTCAAGATAGCCGTTACTCCATATTAGCGTTTCTTCTGCAACGAGATACATTCTGAGATTCATCTAAACAAATTCTTGAGTTGCATTCTTCAGACTCTCTGTAGAACTCTAGACTCTGTTTGAGCTTCAGACTCTCTTCAGCTCCTTCAGACTCTTTCGTTCTTCAGATTCTCTGAGTCTTCAGAACCTCTTGTCTTGCACTTCTTCGAAACAGCTTCTTCAGACTCTACGAGTCTTGTACTTCTTAGAAACAGCTTCTTCAGACTCTCCGAGTCTTCAGAACCTCTCGAAACAGCTTCAGATGATTCTTCAGGCTCTCTAAGTATTTAGAATCACTTGCAGCAAGCTTCTTTAGGATTTTGCTCTTCATTTGTTCTTACAAAATACTTTCCAAGATTAAAATCTTTGACTAAGATCCTGTACACTTAAACAAATATTATCATATCCAATTGACAATTTTTAATACCATGTTATCATCAAAACTAAAAGTGGTATTGTTAAACACCCTTTGTTCCAACAAAAACATGTTGTTTTAATATATAGTATAGATAACAATCTTTCATATTTTACTTTTACTGTTTGTGTGTATCCTTAAATTAAAAACATTTGTGATTATCGATAAAAATATTTTAGATTTTGAAGGACCAATATTACATTTTCTTGGGACCAAAATGAACTCCAAAATTAAGTTAAGGGACAAAGAAAGGTAAATAAACCTTTAAATAATTATAATTACATGTATTCATTTAACTAGTGCAAGTGGCATAGTACTTTACATTGATGTTAACCTATTATTATAAGGGAGTTTCAAGGCATCTTGAGACATTTTTGAGCAACATTTTGTCTTGGTTGATATAGTTTCTAAAGAAATGCTCTTCCCCCTTTTATTTTTTCTCATTCCTGTGCTAAGTGAGTTAACTCACGTTGAAAATAAATTTACTCGGCTTTTTTAGTAGAATGAGCAATTCTAAATGGGAGAAGAGAATCTCTCTACTATGATTAATCGGCCCAAGTCCATTGTCCCAAAACCCGATAGCCCATCCTCTCTTTTGTTACTCATTCAATATAAATATGGCCGCATCGACATTATTTTCTCATTCATTTCTTCTAATTCTTTTCAATAATGCTTCTTCATTATTTCTACTTCGTCTTTGTTCTCTATATGTCATTCTTCATATAATTTGTTTTTATTTTCTCGTGTTTTCTGATATTCTTTATTTATTAATCATTTTTCAAGATCTCGCTGCCCCTTTGAATATGAAATTGATTAATTCTTATATTCATCTCACAAGTTCATAAACTAATCTTGTTGTCAACTAGATCTCAAGAATATCTCATTGTCAACTTGTTCCTATTAAATTTGATTGACATCCAATTAGACAACGACAACACCTATCGATAGAATTCTGGATCGAATAGCTTGTCCAAATCCTTTTGCTCAAACTTTTTAGATCGGACGGTCCAATTTAAACGTTGTAACAATGGATGAAGGTGAATGTGCACATCAAGATGAAGGTGAATGTGCAGATCAAGATGAAGATGTTCAAATAAATATAGTTATAAATCACATAATCAAATCGACGAAATACCAAAGGTATACCATCAACAATTTATTTTCATATTTGTCATACTATATGAATATATTCTTTTTAATGCTTATTTTGCTTCAAATTAACTATTCAATTATCAGATCAATTTTTAGCCTATAGAAATAATTTTGTCGATCATAAACTTTTTTATTTGTCACTAGTGAAAATTTTGTTCTAGGTTATTGATTCAGATATATTATTTGATATAGTGATCATGATAAATATTATGTTAATAAGAGTGAAACATGGCCGAAATTCGAAAAGTAGGATCACTAATTGTTTTTCTTAGATAATAAATAAATATATAGAAGTCCAATTATTATTATTTAAAAAAAAAATCAATATCATTTGTTCGTTTTCATATCTCATATTAGGTTACGGTGACTGTTTTCATATTTAATTATATGTTCTATAAAATTGTATCTCTATTCATTTTCTTTATAATGCCTAGAGGATTACACTTAGTAGATTTTGCATAATTTGCTTATGACAGATTCAGATATTTAAGATATAACTGGTACATCTAAACTTATGAAGATGAAACATGTTTGGTTTATTTCTCTTAACAGATTCATATGATCTTCTTGTTCAGAATATATTTTGCTCAGATCTCATTTTGTATAGTTCAGATCATATGTCTCAACTTAAGTTATGAGAAATTAACTAAAATCTCGTGTTGTAGTTATCATGTATGACTTGTTCATATGAGGAGATTCTTAAAGTCTGAAGATAGGGCAATAATGTTTGTTTTGAAAAGATTTTCTCAAAAGTTCTTTTATGGCATGCCCCTTTAAAGAGCATCTGAGTGATGTTGTAACACTAATAGTCCCTAACTAGTTCAACTTGCTGAATTATAGAAATTAATCTATAGTTGGCCTGTTGTAATCTTATTATATCAAAGTCATTAACCATTACTTACTATCATAAAACTATATGCTTTTTATCAACCAAATTCAAAAATTGATTACAAAAGTGTTGTCCCTTCTTTAGACGAACTTTTTGAACTTGTCATATTGATAACTATGGATTTTCTTATATCTCCTTTCTTGTTAGTCATGAAAGATTTTCCCTTCCTTTGTGCCTTAGACTTGAAGCTTTGTTGTTGAGAGAGCTTATGAGACTTTCCAAGCTTAGCTTACTCAAGTCCTTTGCTTCTTGAATAGTTGTAGCCTTTGGTCTGAACCTGACGAATCTTCTTGACATGATCAAGTACATAATAACTCTTTTTTAAAACATGAAGGTCAGACACTAGAGTTTGAAACCTTGAGTACATAATGTCAGTATATTCATATTCCTTCATTTTTAAGAGATCATATTGATGTACCAATTGGTTAGCTTTAGCTTCCTTAACCAGTTGGTTCCCTTCATAGGTAGAGTATAGAGATTCAAAGATAGATTTGGAAGTAGATCCGATTGTGGCATGCAAATAGGCATTACAAAGAAAATGAATAGAGATACAACTTTAATTTTCCACTCGAAGCTCATTTCAAACGTCTTTATGGTAAAAAAAAATGCATCTATGAAGCATTGAAGTCAATTATGATTTTGGACCACTTAATATCAACTAATTGGACTAATTACCTAAACCCCAATTGTAACACCCTTATTTCTCATTTAATTTAATTTTATGATGGGGAAAAGAGGATTCTTAAACCCTCACCATTCACTACCAAAGAAAAACCCTCAACATTGTTGCGTCTATTGATCCCCAATATTGATGTTCTCATGAACCCTTTATATTGATTAAAATATATGGTAGTTACTTATTATTTTTATTATTATTCATTTTTATTTTATTTTCTTTTTCTTGCAAAACACCTTATTTTGATGTCAAAATATTTTCAAACTTAACTACAAAGTTCACTTTGTTTTGCAATAAGCAGACTCCTATCCATGGCTGCCAAACCAAATTCAAATCCCGAGAGACTTGGGTGGAAAAGGTAATTACTACGGTGTAATTGTATATATTAGGTTTTTTTCGTTTTATCCATTTTATCTTTTGTCATTTAATAAATCATATGTTAATATATCATTGTTTTCTCTCTAGAAGTTGTACATGTTCTATGCATATCCTTTTGGTAATTCATAGTATACAGATTTACAAAATCTTTTTTGTTATTCTTTTTTTCCGAATTTATTATGTCAAAATTTTAAATTTATTGTATATTTCAATTAATATTTTTAATACAATACTTATCCAATTTTTAACGGTGGGATATCTAATTAGGGATCATACACATGCATGGTAGTGTATATTATATTTGTGAAATACATACCATACACTATTGTAAATGATGGAATTATCACCTAAAATTACATATTGAAATAATGCAATTTCTCTATAACCTCCTCGTGTTTCCATACCTTTATCTTTCTGAATATCTTCATTTTGATTTCTCTAACTTTTTCTTTCTTTCAAGATCTAAGTGAAATGTGTATTTTTCATTAGTATGCTTTGATTTTGAAAGAGTTAATGTTCCTTGATATGAATTATAAAAATAAACAATCTAGTTTGATCATCTTGCACTTTAATGACTAGTTTGTTTTCTTTTATGTATTCGAGTACAATTCTCCATTCTCTTTTAAAAAGATTTTCTTTATTACTATCAATACTATGACAATAATAAATGAATATCTATATAAATTAAATAACCTTTGGCATATTATATTTTCTATTTAATAGATAAATTACATTCATATTTTGTACATCCATTGTATGCATTCCTTTTTTTTTTGGAGTGAGAAAAAATTTAAAGGATCAACTTGTTACAATTAATTAACACAACGAACCTAAGTGGTACCAAAAAATAAATGATCAATTTGTTACAATTAAATAATTAAAAGGACGTCCTCTGGTGTGATTTAGTTTTTTTCTTATATGCATATGTATATTTTTCGAGGAAAAACAAACTCATGATTAGTCATTTCCCGTGATATTCCAAATTACATGATTTTTAATCAAAAGTATTCATTTCAAATAGACAACATACCTTATCAATCATGGATCCGTTGCATCTTGGTTTCTCCTTAACTTCCCAATTGTTCATCAATTCAACGCAAATTCCTTTATGGCTTTTTGGTTTTCTTCTTGATGTAGTAGGTGGACTTGAAATCTAATTCCATATATGGCTTAAAAGTTATTAATAAAATTTAAAACAATAAAGTGCAAAAATGTTTTCCCAAAGGTATATTCAAATATGAAATAATGTATAAATTACCTCATTTGGTGGAGCAATGATAATCGTAGTATCATCATATTTTTAGGACTATCATTTTTATCATTACCGCCATCAAAATTTGTATTATCGTCATCACCATTGTTGTCATATGGAAATATGCATGATATTGGTTAAGCATTAACCAATATCATGCATATTTCCATATGACAACAATGGTGATGACGATAATACAAATTTTGATGGCGGTAATGATAAAAATGATAGTCCTAAAAATATGATGATACTACCATCATCATTGCTCCACCAAATGAGGTAATTTATACATTATTTCATATTTGAATATATCTTTGGGAAAATATTTTTGCACTTCCTTGTTTTAAATTTTATTATTAACTTTTTAGCCATATATGGATCAAGTCCACCTACTACATCAAGAAGAAAATAAAAAATCCATAAAGGAATTTGCGCTGAATTGATGAACAATTGGGAAGTTAAGGAGAAACCAAGATGTGACGGATCCATGACTGATAAGGTATGTTGTCTATTTGAAATGAATACTTTAGATTAAAATAATGTAAATTGGGATATCACCGGAAATTACTAAACATGAGTTTGTTTTTCCTCGAAAAATATAAGCATGCATATAAGATAAAAACTAAATCACACCAAAGGTCCTTTAAATTATTTAATTGTAAAAAATTGATCATTTAAATTTTTTTTGGTACCACTTAGGTCCGTTGTGTTAATTAATTGTAACAATTTGATCCTTTAAATTTTTCCATATCACCATCATCAAAATTTGATTCAGACTCAGAGTTACTCTTGTGATTCTTTTCCATTCTAATTTCTCTCAATACAAATAATTTTCCCAAAATTAAAGAAAATAATTGGCTCTATTTATAAGTCATCATATAAGTTTACAAGACAATTCAAAATATATTTAAATTGTATTGCAATGTTATGATAATTATCTTATGACCAATTTCACTTTTTATGTCTCAATTTCCATTTGTCATCTCAATTTTCCACAGTTTCTTACAAATTCTAATGATTTTGTAGATAAATATGAAAATTGCAGAAGTATCATATATTTCAGTGTGAAATCACAGAACAGTGACTGGTTGGACTAATATTCCATGATTAAAACAAAACTGGAATAAGATCTTCAAACCTTTCATATTTGAAGAAAAACGCCATCCAATGACAATTCTTCTACCGGTTTCCAAAATCATAGTTAAATTGAAATGATTTGTTCAATCTTATCAGTAATGGTGTGAATAATTGGAACTTTGGATCTATAAGCATCTCTAAGTTCAAGTTGTGCACCAAGTCTTCAAATGGCAGTGATCAAAGAAATTCAAGCATTCAACGTTTGCAAACTCCACGTAGCTTACACTTGAATATTTGATAACACTTGCATATCAAATAAGAAATGAGTATCAAGACGAAAGATAATTTCCATTTGGAATAACAGTTTATGTGTTAGATCTATGAGCAGCTCTAAGTCAAAGTGTGCACCAAGTGTTACAATGTTAATGATCAAAGAATCTCAAGTATTGTATGTTTGCAAACTATACGCACCTACACTTAAATATTTCAAAACACTTGCATATCCGAGTGTTAGATAATAAAGTATTGGACTTAAGCTATCGAGTATTTATATTACTAAGATAGTAGTCAATTAGGTTATATATATATATATATATATATATATATATATATATATATATATTCTCTTGTAACATTTTGTAATGTTAAGATATTGGTATTTTATGAAACCCTAGTTGTTTTGTGTTTGTCTATCTCACTATTGCTACCCAATATTGTTAACTTGGCATCAAGAGCATGATTCGATCCTCCATGAACTATTTTCCATCCCAATACTACAGTGAAAACTGTTGTTTTAAGTAAATTCAATCAACAACATGTAAGTATCCCAACTCCCTCCTTGCTCCAGCACACATGCCCTCAACAAATCTTCTATTGACTAAACGATCCTTTGAGTCTGAGGGTGATAAGCAGAACTCAACCTCAATTTGGTTCCCAATGCCCCTTCCAAACTCTCCTAAAATCTTGATGTGAACATTAAATCTCTGTCTGAAACAATACTTAAAGGAACACCATGCACTTTAACTATCTCCTTAATGTAAATCTCAACCAACTTTTGCAATGGGTAATTTATCCTTATAGGTATAAAATGGGCTCACTTAGTCAACCGAAGTAGTTGAAGATTAGGACGCTGGATAAGAAACTCCTTCGACGAATTTTTTCTCTGGCGTTGCACGAATTCACAAAACTAGTAAGAATAGTTTAAAGGAAAAGCTTGTGAGTTATTCTGAGAGTTAGGACCTTTGATCACAGAGAGGTTTACATATTATCGAAGTTTTGCAGTGGTCTATCTCTGCAACTGGGGATTATCTCTAATTCTTTTAAGTGAAGTTACCAATTCTTTGAAGATTTTTTTTAAGAAAATTAGAATAGAAATATCTCTTGATAAAAATCAAGGTTTTTTAGGAAAAGAGTTCCTTTTTTGAAATTATTTTTTGGACTATTTGAATGTTTTTTGATTTTTTTATTTAAAGCCTAAACATTAAAACAACCATAAATTAAACGCGCGAGAGTTCCGTAGTGAGACTAGGTCAAAACGAATCCCTTTCCCTTCGATAATAAAAACTAGACCTAATTTTTTATTTTTTATTTTTTGATATATAAGAACTAAATAAATAATGAAGTAAAGATAATGCATATTTTTCTTTATATTTACAATTTCCCTAAAATACATTTTAATTACAAATTAATAAATAACAAAATTAAAATGCTACCAAATAAATAAACAATGAAACAAAGATAAAATAAATAAAAAGTGGACCAAAAATGAACCCAAAAATGAGGTATTTTAAAATACATCTCAGGGACAATAAACCGAATAGGAACTATGGTCTTAAGAACACTCTTAAAATCCGACGGGACAGAAAAAGAGGTCGAGGAAAAGAATAGCTTGTCAACACAAGCTAAAGGAGGGAGAGGAGAGAAAAGTTTTTTGACAACTCAAGAGAATTTTTGTGTGTGTCTATAAGTGAGGAATGAGAGCTCTATTTATAGGTTCAAATGTTGATGAAAATGGAAAATTGGTTTGATGTATTTTGATGGAGATTGAATGTAATTTGAATGATTTTTGAAATGGGAAACTGACACCTGACTTTTTGGCCACGAATGGTGGCGCTGGCTAAAATAAATTTCGGACCCCTTTGGACACTTTTTAATAATTTTTTTTAGACTAATTAAAATAACACAAAAAAACTTAAAATAAAAATAAGTTATTATTATTGAAAACAAGAGATTTACGTGTCCGCCTTTCTGCTCTTTTTATTGCACCGACGTTCGAAAATTACGAGCGGTGTTTTTTTTTTTTTTTTATGAAATTTTGATTTTGATTTAAAGTAAATGAATATTCTATATTGCAATCAAATGATAAATGAATATTCTATATTGGAATGTTAGAGGTATCGGTAATTCTGACACTCGGCTTGCTTTAAAAAATTTATTTTTATCTCATAAACCTACTCTTATTTTTATGGCGGAACCGATGGTTAATTTCTCCCAAATTCCTGCTTGGTATTGGCCTTCTATAGGCGTGAATAAATATTGCATAAATAATAGAGACCCTCTTATCCCTAATCTATGGGCTCTTTGGGGAAATGATTTAATTGCTACTGTTATTTTTGTGTCCGATCAATGCATAGCTTTGGAAATCTCATGTTATCAGTCGACTGTTTACATTGCTGCGATTTATGCTAATACTTATTATGTGCAACGTCGACATCTTTGGGCTGATCTTACTCATCTTCAAGGATGATTCCAAGGACCTTGGCTTTTTATGGGGGATTTTAATGCTATTTTAGGTGCTCATGCAAAAAGGGGCAGACGTCCTCCTCCTCCTTTGTCGTGTGAAGATTTTTTAAGTTGGACAAATGCTAATGTTTTAAATCACCTACCTACTTTGGGATCTTTTTTCACTTGGACTAATGGTAGATTTGGTATTGGGAATGTGGCTCTTCGCCTTGATAGGGAGGTTTGTAATGAGGAATGGATCAATTTTTGGAGAAACTCTATTGTTTCGGCCTTAGTTCGCCATCAATCTAATCATAATCCACTTTTGCTCTCTCTCATTTTCTCAGCTGTGAAGCACGCTACTCCCTTTAAATTTTTCAAGGTCTGGATGAGGACTGCAGAAACGTGGTGATGGATTCTTGGTCCAAGGGTGTTAAAGGTCATGGCATGATGAGGCTACAGGCAAAGTTACGTAATTTAAAAAATTCTTTCAAGTCTTGGAACCGTACGGTTTTCGGTGATGTTGAGAGACAAGTGCGTCTTGCGGTGGATGAAGTGAACAAAATTCAACATGTCATTGACTCAGAGGGATTTTCTGTCCTCCTTTATTTGCAGGATTTAGAAGCGCAACTTCTTTTAACAAAAGCTTTAAATGTTCAGGAACAATTGTGGCAAGAAAAAGCGCGGAATCAACAATTTGTTAATGGTGACCGTAACACGGCTTACTTTTACAGGGTATCTAAAATCCGGGCAGCAACCAAAACAATCTCTTTCTTGCAGGATGGCGACATTGTACTCACAGACACCAATGATATAGAGATGCATATTCTTTCTTAATTCCAAACAATATTCAGCATGGACAACAATTGTGGTCAGAACACTCTAGTGGATGAAATCATTCCTTCTTTAGTAACAGAGGGCGAGAACCAAATGTTGTTGCGCTTTCCTTCTCATGAGGAAATTA
This sequence comes from Medicago arabica, assembly GCA_946800305.1. Classification (NCBI taxonomy): domain Eukaryota; kingdom Viridiplantae; phylum Streptophyta; class Magnoliopsida; order Fabales; family Fabaceae; genus Medicago; species Medicago arabica. Next base: position 7,063,061 of record OX326969.1, read on the forward strand.
AAGAAGCGGTTTTCGCTCTTAATGCTGATGGGGCTCCGGGTCCAGATGGTTTTGGTGGCCACTTTTACCAGATTTTTTTGGACGTGGTGGGCGAGGATGGGTGGCATCGGTGCAGGATTTTTTTCTTAGTGGTGAGGTCTCGCCTAATGTCAACTCAAATATGATCGTGTTGATTCCAAAAATTCCAGGAGCTAAATCTATGGGTGACTATAGGCCTATAGCACTTGCAAACTTCCAATTCAAAATTATTACCAAAATTTTGGCCGATAGACTTTCTTGTATCACTTCAAGAATTATTTCGGTGGAGCAGAGGGGATTTGTTCGTGATCGAAACATTTCTGAGTGTGTAATTATTGCTTCTGAGGCGATCAACTCTCTTGACAAGCGGCAATATGGTGGGAATATAGCTTTAAAAGTGGACATATCCAAGGCTTTTGATACTTTAGATTGGAATTTTTTGATCATGGTGCTTCACAATTTCGGTTTCTCCAATACCTTCATTAACTGGATTCTTGCTATTCTTCAATCGGCCCGCTTATCTATTTTAGTTAATGGCAAGGCGGTTGGCTTTTTCTCTTGCTCCCGTGGTGTGCGTCAAGGAGACCCACTCTCTCCCCTTTTATTTTGTCTTGCCGAGGAAGTTCTCAGTAGGGCAATATCGGATTCTTTACATAGGGGGCGCATTTCTCCTATCCCTTTTTGTCGTGGGAATTTCATCCCAACCCATGTGTTGTACGCTGACGATATTATGATTTTTTGTACAGGGCTGAAGAGTAATGTTAGAGAAATTCTTAGAATTTTTCATAAATATTTGGAGGTATCTGGACAGGTTATAAACAACACAAAGAGTCGATTTTACACAGGCGCCATGTTTGGGACTCGGGAAACTATGATTGCTAATATGTTGGGCTTCTCTGTTGGAACGGTTCCTTTTCAGTACCTTGGCTGCACAATCTTTCAAGGTAAGCCAAAGGTAATTCACTTTCGTTTGATTGCAGACAAAATTAAAAATAAATTAGCAACTTGGAAAGGTAGAATTTTGTCAATTATGGGACGGGTGCAGCTTGTAAAATCAATAATTCATGGGATGCTTGTGTACTCTTTCCATGTTTATCTTTGGCCTCAAAGGTTGTTGCGGCTTCTTGACACATGGATAAAAAACTTTATTTGGAGTGGCGATGTTCATACCAAAAAAGTTTGCACGGTGGCGCAGAAAGTGATGTGTAGGCCGTGGGCGGAAGGTGGATTAGACATCAAACCCACGCGCTTGATTAATGAGGCGTTGATTCTAAAACTGTCTTGGGAGTTAATTGCAAATGAAACTCCATGGTCGAATTTATTAAAGAGGAAATATCTTCCTCTTGGTCAGCCTAGCAAACGTTACTTTAAGTCCTCGGTTTGGTCGGGAATTAAAGCTCATATTGGCACGGTGCTGCAAAACTCCTTGTGGATAGTTGGTAAAGGAGATCATATTCAGTTCTGGACCGACAATTGGCTAGGAGAACCGCTGGTGGATCTGCTGAATATTGACACGGAATTCCGTGGGCATCTCAAAGGACTGTTGTCGGAGGCAATTGTAAATGGCGCCTTGTTGCTGCCTAAGGACATCACTGACTTTGGGGACATCAAGAACCGCCTTGCTGACTTTGTGTTACTCCTTAATCAGACTCAGGACATTCACGACGTTTTGGTTTGGATGCACTCATCGGATGGCAACCTCTCAGCGAAGAAGGCTACCGATTTTTTGTGCTCGCGGTCAACAGTGAAATCTTGGGCTGTTTTAATTTGGAATGCTGCCATTCCTCCTTCCCACTCCTTTATTTATTGGAGGCTTTACCATGGTAAAATGCCTACGGATGAAAATCTTCGAAACCGTGGATGCAATGTGGTGTCTGTTTGTAACTTATGCATGACAACTGTTGAAACTTCTGAACACCTCTTTCTTCGCTGCCATTTTGCTTCTCATCTTTGGAACTGGATTGGTGGCAAGCTTAATTGCATCATTGATACCTCTTCAATGGATTCTCTCCTCTCTTGTATCCCAGCAAAGTGCTCCTCGCAAGTGTCAGACATTTTTTTAGCAGCAGTCTTGCATACTATTCATACCATTTGGTGGGCTCGTAACTCCTTATGATTTTCTCTAGTGAAGCCATCCTTACATGCAGCAAAAATTCGTATTCATTCATCTGTAGCAATGTCTGGAAATGTCTCTAAGGGTAAGTGTTTGCTCTCGGATTTTAATTTTCTTGATTCTTTTGCGGTTGCTCCTCATTGTCGTAGAGTTAAGGAAATTGCCTTGGTTTTATGGAAGGCCCCTACCTCTCCTTGGCAAAAAGTTAATACAGATGGCTCGGTGATTGTTGGCCATGCTTCCTGCGGGGGGCTGTTCCGTGATAGTTTAGGCACCTTTCGTGGTGCTTTTTGTTGTAATATTGGGTTACAGTCTGTTTTTTTTTTTGCGGAGGTAATGAGAATTATTTATGCTATTGAGTATGCTGACCGTAATGGGTGGAGAAACATTTGGCTTGAAAGCGGCTCCACCAGTGCCCTGCTGATTTTTTCAAACTCTCTATTGGTTCCTATTATGTTACGGAATCGATGGCATAATGCTCGTCGTTTGGGTGTTCAAGTTATTTCTTCTCACATCTTTCGTGAAGGAAACTGCTGTGCGGATAAATTGGCTTCTTTGGGTCACTCCGTTGTGGGTGCGGTTTGGCTGGACACTCTTCCCTCTATGTTGAGGCTTGATTTCTTTAGGGATAGATGTGGATTTCCTAATTACAGACTTCCTTGAACTTTCGATGGCCTCTGTTGCTCTTGCTCTTTTTATTTTTCTACTTTCTCTTCTTTGATGTTGAAGGGTTTTGGTCTAGTCCCCCCTTCTTTTGTAATTATTTTTTCTCTTTTTTAATAAATTTTCTCTGAGTTTGACGGCATAGGATGGAGGTATCTCGGGGTGCCAACCTAGTTGGGATGTCGACGACGCCTCTTGATGTCTGTTCTTGCTCGCTACTTACCAAAAAAAAAATTTAAAGTAAAAATATAAATGCTCTTTGCTTTTAAATTATGACAAATCAAACTAACTTCCTTCAATAAAACAAATTAAACTAACTATGATTATCTATTTCAATGACACCAATAATATAACAACAAAATATAATTGAAATTCTTATTTTTTTTAATGACACCAACAACAATATCTATGATAGAAAAAATTGTTTAAAGGTATAATTGGGATAATGAAAAAGTAAGTATAGATACACTCATCTAGTTTGTTACATTTTTTAAATGATAAAGGATAAAAATTGGACATATATATACTTATATTGTATTTGTTATACTTTATTTTAATATTTGAATTTTCTTTTATCTATTTGTTATATGTGTTATTTGTATTGAAAACCGAGAGTAATTTTAGAAAAAGAAAAAGACAAAAGAGTTAAAACATGTTGTTTTAATATATAATATAGATAACAATCTTTCATATTTTACTTTTTACTTGTGATTATCCATAAAAATATTTTAGATTTTGAAGGACCAATATTACATTTTTTGGGGACCAAAATGAACTCCAAAATTAAGTTAAGGGGCAAAGAAAGGTAAATAAACCTTTAAATAATTATAATTATATGTATTCATTTAACTAGTTCAAGTGGCATAGTACTTTACATTGATGTTAACCTATTATTATAAGGGAGTTTCAAGGCATCTTGAGGCATTTTTTAGCAACAATTTGTCTTGGTTGATATAGTTTCTAAAGAATTGCTCTTCTCCCTTTTATTTTTTCTCATTCCTGTGCTAAGTGAGTTAACTCACGTTGAAAATAAACATACTCGGCTTTTTTAGTAGACTGAGCAATTTTAAATGGGAGAAGAGAAACTCTCTACTATGATTAATCGGCCCAAGTCCATTGTCCCAAAACCCGACGGCCCATCCTCTCTTTTGTTACTCATTCAATATAAATATGGCCGCATCGACATTATTTTCTCATTCATTTCTTCTAATTCTTTTCAATAATGCTTCTTCATTATTTCTACTTCGTCTTTGTTCTCTATATGTCATTCTTTATATAATTTGTTTTTATTTTCTCGTGTTCTCTGATATTCTTTATTTATTAATCATTTTTCAAGATCTCACTGCCCCTTTGAATCTGAAATTGATTAATTCGTATATTCATCTCACAAGTTCATAAACTAATCTTGTTGTCAACTAGATCTCAAGAATATCTCATTGTCAACTTGTTCCTATTAAATTTGATTTACATCCAATTTGACAACGACAACACCCATCGATAGAATTCTGGATCGAATAGCTTGTCCAAATCCTTTTGCTCAAACTTTGTAGATCGGACGGTCCAATTTGAACGTTGTAACAATGGATGAAGGTGAATGTGCACATCAAGATGAAGGTGAATGTGCAGATCAAGATGAAGATGTTCAAATAAATATAGTTATAAATCACATAATCAAATCGACGAAATACCAAAGGTATACCATCAACAATTTATTTTCATATTTGTCATACTATATGAATATATTCTTTTTAATGCTTATTTTGCTTCAAATTAACTATTCAATTATCAGATCAATTTTTAGCCTATAGAAATAATTTTGTCGATCATAAACTTTTTTATTTGTCACTAGTGAAAATTTTGTTCTAGGTTATTGATTCAGATATATTATTTGATATAGTGATCATGATAAATATTATGTTAATAAGAGTGAAACATGGCCGAAATTCGAAAAGTAGGATCACTAATTGTTTTTCTTAGATAATAAATAAATATATAGAAGTCCAATTATTATTATTTAAAAAAAAAATCAATATTATTTGTTCGTTTTCATATCTCATATTAGGTTACGGTGACTGTTTTCATATTTAATTATATGTTCTATAAAATTGTATCTCTATTCATTTTCTTTATAATGCCTAGAGGATTACACTTAGTAGATTTTGCATAATTTGCTTATGACAGATTCAGATATTTAAGATATAACTGGTACATCTAAACTTATGAAGATGAAACATGTTTGGTTTATTTCTCTTAACAGATTCATATGATCTTCTTGTTCAGAATATATTTTGCTCAGATCTCATTTTGTATAGTTCAGATCATATGTCTCAACTTAAGTTATGAGAAATTAACTAAAATCTCGTGTTGTAGTTATCATGTATGACTTGTTCATATGAGGAGATTCTTAAAGTCTGAAGATAGGGCAATGATGTTTGTTTTGAAAAGATTTTCTCAAAAGTTCTTTTATGGCATGCCCCTTTAAAGAGCATCTGAGTGATGTTGTAACACTAATAGTCCCTAACTAGTTCAACTTGCTGAATTATAGAAATTAATCTATAGTTGGCCTGTTGTAATCTTATTATATCAAAGTCATTAACCATTACTTACTATCATAAAACTATATGCTTTTTATCAACCAAATTCAAAAATTGATTACAAAAGTGTTGTCCCTTCTTTAGACGAACTTTTTGAACTTGTCATATTGATAACTATGGATTTTCTTATATCTCCTTTCTTGTTAGTCATGAAAGATTTTCCCTTCCTTTGTGCCTTAGACTTGAAGCTTTGTTGTTGAGAGAGCTTATGAGACTTTCCAAGCTTAGCTTACTCAAGTCCTTTGCTTCTTGAATAGTTGTAGCCTTTGGTCTGAACCTGACGAATCTTCTTGACATGATCAAGTACATAATAACTCTTTTTTAAAACATGAAGGTCAGACACTAGAGTTTGAAACCTTGAGTACATAATGTCAGTATATTCATATTCCTTCATTTTTAAGAGATCATATTGATGTACCAATTGGTTAGCTTTAGCTTCCTTAACCAGTTGGTTCCCTTCATAGGTAGAGTATAGAGATTCAAAGATAGATTTGGAAGTAGATCCGATTGTGGCATGCAAATAGGCATTACAAAGAAAATGAATAGAGATACAACTTTAATTTTCCACTCGAAGCTCATTTCAAACGTCTTTATGGTAAAAAAAATGCATCTATGAAGCATTGAAGTCAATTATAATTTTGGACCACTTAATATCAACTAATTGGACTAATTACCTAAGCCCCAATTGTAACACCCTTATTTCTCATTTAATTTAATTTTATGATGGGGAAAAGAGGATTCTTAAACCCTCACCATTCACTACCAAAGAAAAACCCTCAAGATTGTTGCGTCTATTGATCCGATGTTCTCATGAACCCTTTATATTGATTAAAATATATGGTAGTTACTTATTATTTTTATTATTAAATTAAATCAACTTTGGCATATTATATTTTCTATTTAATAGATAAACTACATTCATATTTTGTACATCCATTGTATGCATTCCTTTTTTTTTCGGAGTGAGAAAAAATTTAAAGGATCAACTTGTTACAATTAATTAACACAACGAACCTAAGTGGTACCAAAAAATAAATGATCAATTTGTTACAATTAAATAATTTAAAGGACGTCCTCTGGTGTGATTTAGTTTTTTTCTTATATGCATATGTATATTTTTCGAGGAAAAACAAACTCATGATTAGTCATTTCCCGTGATATTCCAAATTACATGATTTTTAATCTAAAGTATTCATTTCAAATAGACAACATACCTTATCAATCATGGATCCGTTGCATCTTGGTTTCTCCTTAACTTCCCAATTGTTCATCAATTCAACGCAAATTCCTTTATGGCTTTTTGGTTTTCTTCTTGATGTAGTAGGTGGACTTGAAATCTAATTCCATATAGGGCTTAAAAGTTATTAATAAAATTTAAAACAATAAAGTGCAAAAATGTTTTCCCAAAGGTATATTCAAATATGAAATAATGTATAAATTACCTCATTTGGTGGAGCAATGATGATGGTAGTATCATCATATTTTTAGGACTATCATTTTTATCATTACCGCCATCAAAATTTGTATTATCGTCATCACCATTGTTGTCATATGGAAATATGCATGATATTGGTTAAGCATTAACCATTATCATGCATATTTCCATATGACAACAATGGTGATGACGATAATACAAATTTTGATGGCGGTAATGATAAAAATGATAGTCCTAAAAATATGATGATACTACCATCATCATTGCTCCACCAAATGAGGTAATTTATACATTATTTCATATTTGAATATACTTTTGGGAAAATATTTTTGCACTTCATTGTTTTAAATTTTATTATTAACTTTTTAGCCATATATGGATTTAGATTTCAAGTCCACCTACTACATCAAGAAGAAAATCAAAAATCCATAAAGGAATTTGCGCTGAATTGATGAACAATTGGGAAGTTAAGGAGAAACCAAGATGTGACGGATCCATGACTGATAAGGTATGTTGTCTATTTGAAATGAATACTTTATATTAAAAATAATGTAAATTGGGATATCACGGGAAATTACTAAACATGAGTTTGTTTTTCCTCGAAAAATATAAGCATGCATATAAGATAAAAACTAAATCACACCAGAGGTCCTTTAAATTATTTAATTGTAAAAAATTGATCATTTAAATTTTTTTTGGTACCACTTAGGTCCGTTGTGTTAATTAATTGTAACAATTTTATCCTTTAAATTTTTCCATATCACCATCATCAAAATTTGATTCAGACTCAGAATCACTCTTGTGATTCTTTTCCATTCTAATTTCTCTCAATACAAATAATTTTCCCAGAATTAAAGAAAATAATTGACTCTATTTATAAGCCATCATATAAGTTTACAAGACAATTCAAAATATATTTAAATTGTATTGCAATGTTATGATAATTATCTTATGACCAATTTCACTTTTTATGTCTCAATTTCCATTTGTCATCTCAATTTTTCCACAGTTTCTTACAAATTCTAATGATTTTGTAGATAAATATGAAAATTGCAGAAGTATCATATATTTCAGTGTGAAATCACAGAACAGTGACTGGTTGGACTAATATTCCATGATTAAAACAAAACTGGAATAAGATCTTCAAACCTTTCATTTTTGAAGAAAAACGCCTTCCAAGGACAGTGCTTCTACCGGTTTCCAAAATCATAGTTAAATTGAAATGATTTGTTCAATATTATCAATAATGGTGTGAATAATTGGAACTTTGGATCTATGAGCAGCTCTTAGTTCTAGTTGTGCACCAAGTCTTCAAATGGCAGTGGTTAAAGAAATTCAAGCATTAGACATTTGCAAACTCCACGCACCTTACACTTGAATATTTGATAACACTTGCATATCAAATAAGAAATGAGTATCAAGACGAAAGATAATTTCAATTTGTAATAAAAGTTTATGTTGTAGATCTCTGAGCAGCTCTAAGGTCAAGGTGTGCACCAAGTGTTCCAATGTTAGTGATCAAAGAATTTCAAGCATTGAATGTTTGCAAACTATACACACCTACACTTAAATATTTCAAAACACTTGCATATCCGAGTGTTGGATAATAAAGTATTGGACTTAAGCTATCGAGTATTTATATTACTAAGATAGTAGTCAATTAGGTTTTATATATATATTCTCTTGTAACATTTTGTAATGTTAAGATATTGCTATTTTATGAAACCCTAGCCGTTTTGTGTTAGTCTCTCTTCTCTATTGCTACCCAATATTGTTAACTTGACGTCAAGAGCATGGTTCGATCCTCCATGAACTATTTGTCATCCCAATACTACAGCGAAAACTGTTGTTTTAAGTAAATTCAATCAACGACAAGTTAGTATCCCAACTCCCTCCGTGCTTCAGCACACATGCCCTCAACAAATCTTCCAATGACTAAATGATCCTTTGAGTCTGACCGTTAGTCTGAGGGTGATGAGCATAACTCAACCTCAATTTGGTTTCCAACGCCCCTTTCAAACTCTCCAAAATCTTGATGTGAACATCAGATCTCTATCTGAAACAATACTCGAAGGAACACCATGCAACTTAACTATCTCCTCAATGTAAATCTCAGCCAACTTTTGAAACGGGTAATGAAATGGGCCGACTTAGTCAACCAAAGTAGTTGAAGATTCGGACAATGGATAAGAAACTCCTTCGACAAATTTTTTCTCTTGCGTTGCACGAATTCACTAAACTTGTAAGAACAGTTGAAAGGAAAAGCTAGCAAGTTATTATGAGAGTTAGGGCCTTTGATCATAGGGAGGTTTACATACTATCGAAGTTCTGCAGTGGTCTATCTCTGTAACTGGGGATTATCTCTAATTCTTTCAAGTGAAGTTACCAATCCTTTTAAGTTTAATGTAGATCAGTATCATGGGCAACAGTGGAATTGAGAAGGGATGCTCTCAATTCTACGGCGGTGGTTTTCGTGTAAATGGAGCAACCAGAATGTGACATGGTCGACTTTTGAAAGGTTACCGCTCAAACGGTTCAAGCTGGAATTTAGTCTAGATATTTAAATTTGGGAGGACTTGCAATCTTGGGAAGCTAGCACAATAGCAAAACTAGAGCCTTTAGCTTCAGAGGATAGGAGCAACCTCATGTAGAAAGAGCGAATGGAAATTCCTATGAACAAGGAGTTAGTCCAAAAAATCCGCAAGCAAAATTGCAAGAAGATCATGAAAATGGAGGAAGAGATCGGATAGAACAGCAAAGGAGATGCCTAGGAATGGGAGAAACATTACTATGGGCATGGAAGAGATACAAAGATGTGTATCAGTCAATGATAGAGATACATGCAAAAAGTGGTCTCATCATTATGCTAGGGAAAGTAGAGATGTGTCGTTTTCTGCGGTGTATTGGAAGCATCATTAGGCACTACAGAAGTGGTGTCATCAATGTCGAAGAGCCAGAGAAATGCTTGAAAGGGTGGGTCTCGTGCAGCCTGGCCGAGTACGACTCACCACCACCCCAGAGTCTGCCAAACTTGACTGCTTTTGTGGTTGGGAACAGATCATAGACATTGACAGAGCTCTTGTTTGTATACAAACTGACTTATCATCCACAACCAGAATTGCCAGGCGCAGTTCATGGTGCAAGGACCGAAGAAACCACTACCACGGTTTGGTTCACACGGTTTCAAATGTGCAGTTTGGTTTTCAGTTAAAAAATGTTCAGTTTGGTTAAAAAATACAGAACTGGTAAACCAAACCTTTATACTGGTTCGATGTGGTTCTGGACGAACCATTGACATTCAGCTCAGTTCAACCAAACTGTTTTAATGGTTCATTTCAGTTTTCCTTCATGAACTGAACAGTGAACAATCTTAGTCCTCATACTAGGACTACAGGCGAATACTTCAATGTTCAGTATGAGGACACATTGAGAGCTGAAATGTTCAGTATCAAGGAAGTATGTTAGACACATTGTTTCAATGTTTCTGGTCCAGTTTTCGGAAATTGGAAGAATCATCTGAACTTTTCCGGGCTGCTGAATCGCTTGTCTTCGTTTCTGTTGCTATTTTCTACCAGAATTGCATAAGGCCAATGTATTGTTCTGTTATTTTTTTAACCAAAATTTCACTGTTGGTTAGTTTGTTAATTACTGGTTGGGGACTTGGATAATTAGGCCTTGTTTAGATAAACAACTTAGTCAAAGCGCATGTTGTATAAGTGTTTACGTATAAAATATTTCTGTAATAAATATAAAATAAAGTCAATTTTTTTCATATAAGTTGTAAGCTGTATTCATAAGATATCATTGAGAGCTTGTATAAATTAATAAGCTGAAACTAACTCATGGACATGCCATAGACCGTTTTCAGAAGTGCTTATGCCAGTAAATAAGCTTAAATGTGTCATTCCATACATACTCTTAAAGAAATAAGACATTGTCTATAACTAAGACATATTGAGAGCTATATAGCACAAATACTTCGAATTAAAGGTGTGTCTGATGTTCGATACATCTATGTCCTATACCAACGGATGTGATTACATTCAATCATTTATACTTTTTAAAAAGGTCACTGGTATCCACGTACGATGTTCAATACATATAGATGTCCGACACCGACATATGAGATTACATTCAATCCATTCTATTTTTTCAAATTATTACCGGCATCTATGTGTCAGGGTTTTTCTGCGTTTCATAGATTTAGAGTGAAACCTATCTAGTCATTCCAAGAGAATTGAGGCCTTTGAGCATAGTGTTTATGTCTAATTTCTTTGTAATTAGGGTTTATGTCTAATTTTTTTCAAATAAAAGTAATCAATTCTATCATAAGTCAGCACAAAAAAAAAATATCCATCTTATATTTATGAATTGCCAATTCAGTTTTTGGTTTTTAGTAGAGACAAGGGCAATGAATTTGATTAATTAATCTAATTAGGCACACCTAATTGGATAAGTATTGGATGTTTTGTTGTCACATTATTTTATACTTTATTAATAGTTGCACACTTTTGGAATTTCATACCTGTGTAGGTTGACGAATTTTGATTATTTGTAGCTTGTCCAACAGACAAAGACAAATAAGAATCTACCTTTTAGAAGTGTGGATGATATATTTATATAGATGAAAGTAACTTCTGCATTATTCATACCTTTTTATGACCCTTGAAAACATGCACCCTTTTTTTTCCACTCATGTTTCTTCTTTTGTGGGGTTATGTTTGGTTTTTAATTCTAGTTTGGTTATAAAACTATTGTGTAAGAACCTTCCTAATCCTATCTGTTCATGTGTTGCATATTAACAACCTTCTTAGATTTTGGAGTTTGCTCATCTCAAGATCTCAGGTTCGATTTTCCCCTGATATCAATTTCGGTGCACAAGTCCACACAGAGCTTGACTCTGGGTTTTAAATATAGTCTTCGCAAGTGGACGGTGGGATTGGTAACTTCGAATTAGTCGATTTTTGGATCGGATACCAAGTTTAAAAATAAAAATTAAAAGAGCCTCCTTGGATTCGTTTATATGTACATGGGTTGTGAGATTATTTGGGAAAACTTATAGAAATGGTCTGTGACATGTTCATCAGTGTTTTTTAGCTTATAGTTATATGAAAATTATTTGACTTTATTTTATCTTTCGTTATAAAAATAGCTTACATAGAAACACTTATACGATAAACGTTAATTATTTTTCCAAACAAGGTATAAGTCACCAAAAGAATGTCTTGAAATTTCTTTTATTTAGTTTATGCTTTGCTTTTTCCTTATATCTTAGCTAGCTGTTAGAAGTAACTTCTGTCGATCCATCTACTTTCTCTTTTCTCTTCTGTTGGTGTTGAGTTTCTTGTTTTATTACATTTTGTTTTGAAGTATTTATGACAATAATGGACTCAATGATTGAAAAGTCTTCAATGGTTTTTGTCAATAATGAGAATAATGATTGAGAAGCTTATAATGGTGTTTGGCTGAAATAGGTGTGGGCACAGATTCATGATAAACTATTTTTAGAAAATAATATCTTTCCACAAAATCTCAAGAGGGTTTAAATATCTCTTTCAAATTCAAAAAAACATTAAATTATTGAAAATTTGAATAATTGTTACACTTGTTGAGAACCACTTATTTGTAAACAGAAATTAAGAATATGGATCATATACACTTGAGATATTCTTTCATGTTACTCAGTAATTATCTTTCCATACTTTGTTTGCTGTTAACTGATATGCAAGAATCTATTCAAATCTTAACCCACTCTTCAAGTGGTGGTGACTAACAAATTGATTATATAAAAAAGTTTTATGACAAACTATTTTTTATAGTTGCATACTAGGTTTTTAAGTGATGAGAATGTGTGCATGAATATTCTTTACTTAGATTTTCCTGGTTGATCCTTTGAAAAAAAAAAATTCCATTTGATGAGATCTTTTGTTGTTAACTAACTTTTTTTTTTTTTTAATTCTGGTATCCGACCCAAAAATCGACTAATCCAAGGGGTTCAATTCCACTCTGCACTTGAAGGGTCCATTTAAAGCCAGAACATAGATTTGTATGGACATAGCCTACCAATATTTACACAAAAGGGATCGAACCTGAGACTTTGAGAGAAACATACTCCAAGATCTTACGTTAAATAACTTATGACGTCTTGTTCAAAAAAAAAAAAAAACTTATGGCGTCGTCATGCCATTTTATGGTCGATATGGTGGCTTAAAATGGTAGATTTTCGGCTTTTCCATGGTTTGCAATCCACAATCGATGACACTGGAGTGAACTCACCTTTGTTATTTTGTAGGTTTTAAATAAGTTTTTCTTTTATAATATGATATCCATGAGTTTCATAAAATTAGGTGTTTATGGATCACAATAAAACCCAACAAAATTTAGTGTCATTGATATGTGTCAGCATAATTTCTTTCTATCATATGTAAAACCTCATGCATATATATAATTCATTACATGAGTTTATTAAGAAATAAGCAATAAACATTGCTCACACTCAGTCCTAAATCCTAAAGATATAAACATCGCCTTTCATTGTGTTAGAAGTTACGAAGCATCGACACATATATAGACACTAGAATGACACAAACATATTAGCTCTCGTAAAACTGATAAAATAGAAAAGCAAATAATGTTGTATTGATGTTAAACACTGACACGTGTTGGATATTGAACACATTCTTAATTTGAAGTGTCGATGATACATAATTTATAAATAAAAACATGGTTACAAGTTCTAAATTTTTGTACTACTTGTTAGCAGGTTATAATGACTTGTCTTGTCATGATTCAGTTAATAATGAGAACAAAAACTAAAGCTACTTCTCTGGTAAAACGTGGACAAAAGAGAAACACACTTTTCTATCTTTGTATTTTACACAAAATATAAAAAAAAAAAAGACTCAACTTTGTATTGTTTTTATATGAATGTGTGTGACCATTTAATTTATGATTTCATTGATTCCTTTTAGGTCATGTGTACCCTCATGTTTTTATGTCACTTATACAGCCTAAAACTTGCTATTGCTTTGCTGTTTATATTTGTGTCCCATATTTACAAAGTTGTCACTGCAACATCAATGCTTTTATTGCTTCTAGTTGTCATTTGTGTGAAACCTTACCTTCTTTCCAGCAAAGCATGCCCCATTCGTGCTTCATAGCTATTTTGGCAGCAAACACGTGCATCCACAAAATCATTATTACCATGTTCTTCAAACAAAAATCACTTTCTTTCTTGTGCTATACTATCTAGAATCTTTTTGCCCACTTTTCTTTTCTCATGTGTCTTGTTTTTTTATGTCAACCAGTATATTTAATGTATGTTTGATTCTGCGGTAATAAAAATTTATTTTAGTTGAAAGTAATGTGAATGCGAAGCGGTAAAATAACGGTGATATTGTGATTTTGTTGAAGTTTTAAAATATAAAATTTTGTTAAAATTGCGGCAGTTCATTTTGATTCGATCAATCTCACTGCAAATTTAATCATGACAAATTATAGAAGTATATAATGATTGAACTCAACATTGTTTGTTATTGCATCAGTTAACTTTTTCTTAATTTACTTTTAGACATATTCTAATTTTGGAATTTCACACTTTATGATTTGCATCATGTTTTTACTATGATGTTTTTGTTTTACCTTAATTTAGTGATTCTACCTATGATTATGCTTTAATGGATCACCTTACATTCTCTGCGAAGTTGTCATGAATTCTATTTTTAGACTTTTGGTTAAAAAGATAATACGGTTTTGAGGTTAGATGATAAATGATTCAACAAAGTTGTCTGATACAGACATAGACACAAACACGTAGATATTGCTAATGTCTAAAATATAGGACATTGACACATGTCGGACCAACACGCCTAAAATCAATGAATGTCTAGCTATATGTGATTTTACCTTCTTCTCTATGACCCCTCCATCAAGAAAACCATCTATTGTTTTGCTTAGAAACTTGTTTCATTTGATTTGAATATCATAGGTAATGTTTGGATTCAAGCAGGCTTAACTGCCGGAAGTTCGGATAGGATCACAATAAAAGAATGATCACAACATTCAACAGAGAGTTGAATGTGAAAGATGAATCTCTAAGACATATGATTCCAATATTTGAAAGAATGTTTGGAGAAATTTCTTTTGGGCAGAGAGGTATGAGTACAAATCAACAAATTCAAATTTTGAAGATGCAAGGTTACAAAAATCCCAAGCATCATATACAATAGAATGAATGAACATTTTCCATCATTTTTTACTTCTACTATCAACACGTTTCTTCTCTTGTTTGTTTCCATTCTTCTTAGAACAACTCTTGCTTCCATGATCTTTATCTTTCTTCGACCCCGACTTTCCTTGTCCGCGACCATAATTTGTTTGATGTTGATAATTCATTGGACCGGACGAAGCATCCGAGGCCATTGAATCATCGCTTTCTTCTTCATCAACTTTCTTCTTTCTTCTGTTTTTCTCACCGTAGATTTCATGACGATGATATCCATCATTTTCATTGCTGCATCTAGCATCATCTTCTTGCATAGGAGAATCAATATACATAGTCCAACCAGATTCACTACTGCTACATCCTTCTGCTGCACCCCAGATTTGTTTAAAAGAATCCATCTTTCTTTTTTTTTTGATGCAAGGGAAGAAAAGAATGAGAGAAAAACTATATAGATGATGAATTAAAAAAACTATATATTGAACTTACATTAGTATAGCTAGCTAGCTAGATATCACACTCTTTTATCTTGTTGAGCTGCAAAAACATAATTTGGTTAAAGAACCAAAAGGTAGTTGCATTATGTGCAAAAAGGCTTAAATTTGATGTAAGAACTAGGAAGGTTCCTTATATTAAAAAACTCTTGATTAAAATAATTTGTAAGAACCAATTAAACAAAAGGAATGTTGGGGCTACCATCTTGAGTCATAAGATGTATCTATAAATAATATTTTTTTAACCTATGCCGTTGTCATTGAAATTGAAATCTGACTTTTATTGCATAATACAGATGTCCCAATTAGCATAAGGTGCACAACTGGAAAGAATGTAATAATATCTTTGGTCCTTGAATATGTTTTTTTTTTCAAGTTCCTTTTTCACTTTGTATGTATCTGTCAGTTCCATCATTTTTTTTTTGTCTTACTTGAAGAAAGCACAAATTCATATTCCTTGCAGTCAAGATTTGCTTACATTCACGCCGTTAGTACATTAATGATGGTTGAATCAAAATCGAACAGTTCAGATTTTAAGTTTAATATTTTATATTTGAGATATGATTATTGGCATGACACCGTTTGGGCACGACAATCCGATGAATACTTTACGGTCCTTGGATCTAACACATATAGCACAACATTTTATTCTCTCCTCTAGGATAGTCATGCTATATAACACTTCTCTTTATATTTGCTTTTAAATAATCATAATAAACCTTGAAATTTGGACCGTTCAATTCCGATCAAATGATCACCGGTGCACTGATTACTCGACCGTGTGCAAATTGTGATTGCAAGAAATCTGAAATGAGAAGGAAAAAAACACCCTAATCCAAATCTCAAATATTTATCTATTTGTATGTAATTTTTACTAGTATTGAGAACTTACACACGAGGTCCTCCTGAGCTTAACTTAATTGATATGGACAATGCATAGTATATGTAAGGTTCGGGGTTCAAGCTCCAACCACAACCAAAAAGAACTAACACACGAGGAAAAATTTGTCAGGTGTCTATTACTTTACCCATTGTCCCTAAAAAATCATTATCACATTAGACATATGTTAATTTTAATTTTTTTAAGGAATTGGACATATGTCAATGTTGTGTATAAACTGTTAAGTAAATTGATGATGATGAGAAGGTGCCTAATAAAATTTAAATTCATGGTATGTTTTTTATGTAAAGCTGGCTAATCTTTTTCAATAAGTATTTATTGGTCTTCAAAGTGCGCATTCAACTTTTAAAAAAACTGATGGTAGGTCGTTGTTGGTGAGGTTTGTTGGCTAAACTTTGTTTAGGTGGGATGTGATCATGCTAACCACAATGTTAGACCATTGTAGAAGCCTTACTAATAGCATGTTTAGGCTAACATTTATTAATGTTTCATAATTGTGGTTTTATATAGAATTGATTTTGCCTAATAGAAACTAAACACATGTTTGTATCCAAAAAATAAAGAAAAACGAGAAACTAAACACATGTATGTGTAGTTAAACCACATTCGACATAAGGTAGTACATAATATACCATGAAAAATTCTACTTTTGGACCGTTCGATAGAATAATTTCGAGGCGTCATTTTTTCAAATCTTGATAATCGCACAAATACTTAAATAATTATAAATTGGGGGTCACACTTATAAATTCATTTGTTTTGCACATATATGAAGTGGTGTATTAATACCAACAATGTATTGATCTAAGTGGTAAGAAAATTGGATCCTTAAAATAAATGGTTAAGGATTCGATTTCTTACTTTAATATGAAGAAACTTTGACGGAACTTAGTCACTGTTCAATTGTAGTGAAAACTTCGTATCTTAATCATGGTAACAAAATGAAAACAAGTGCTATAGTAACGAAGTACGGTATATATTACCAAACTTATCAACGTAAGCAAGAATTGACAAAGAAAGAGAGCAATGGAGTTCAAAGACTTCTTATTATTGATTGCAAATGATAAAGTAACATATAAATTGTTTATATGCATATTTTTTATTTATTGAAGAAGTAACATCTAAATTCTTTATATGATTGTATCATTTGCGGTGTTTTATCGCTATTAGAGATTAGGGTGTTACAAGAAGCATTCATTGAAGTTCTAGATTCATCAAGAGAAACATAAGTAGGAAACACAACATTGTTACTTTCTTTATGAATAACCAAAGAACACACCTTGATGAATAAGGCAGAGGATCTATACAGAAAATTTGTGTTTTCAACCAGAAAACCGGTCATTCAATCCAGTAAAAAAACTAAATGATTTTTATCTTTAGTGCGACAATTTCTGGCAATACATATAGATTCACAACAACATAGATGTGGACAAGTGAAATTAGGGATAGTTCTATGGGAATTCAATTAACCTCAAAGTGATCCCATCTCAGTAAATTATTCCAAAACAAATTTTGATCCTTATCTAAGCTTGTTAAGAACATATGTTAATGAAGAAATCCGATTATGATCAACCTTGGCAAATATTTCCTTAAGATCCTCCCACACAAAAATGGCTCATAAAAAATAATAGTGTGATCAATTCATTTAGGGGCCAAATTAAAAGGCCAAGGATGAATAAGGTGATTGCAATGTTCCCACACACCTCTATTGAGATCAAGTTGATAAGGAATGGGAATGGTGCCATTAAGAAATGCTAGTTCATTTTTAGCTTCCAAAACGCGATGCGTATAGTGATTACATGTGATGACAAGTCATCTTACGTTATTTTTAGTAAATTTTTCGATCAATTACTTTTTAGTTTTAATCCAAAATAGAGTAGTATTAGAACAATTGTCTATGGTTTTTAGGATATTTGTTATGTTTTCTATTTGAGTCTTGTAATTCTAGTTTTTTCCCGAAATATAAATATTATAGGGAGTTTTGATGTAATTCAAGAAGAAAACATGTAAATCGGCAAAGAAAGACATCTTGAAGAGTTGGGAAGAGCATGAATGAACATTCAAGAGGCCTCGTAAGGCATTACAAAGGGAGAAATTTTGTTCTCAAGTCACAATACAACTTATATGGAAGCAAGCACCTAAAAAGATGAAGAAACAGGCGTTTACACGCAGGAAAACACATTCATGCGCCTATGGCATAATCCATGAACCTGGGGCATGCACCATGTGCCTAGGACATGTTCCATGCGCCCAGCCATGCGCCTGGGGTATGCTGGGAGCGGGTCAGAATTGCTTTTGCCACTTTTCTAGTGGAAAATGTCTAGTTTTTCAACTTAAACCAAGTTGGAAACTTGCCTATAAATACCAAACCTCTCATTCATTATTTCTCATTCAGAACGAAGCGGTTCAAGAGGAAGCCAAGCACTAGTAGCATCAAGAGAGGAGTCTCTCTTCACTCTATGTCTCGAGGGTATATTTTATTTCTTTTGTAATTTTTTTTTAGTTTCCATTAGTAACTAAATCTTTTTAGGGTAGAGTTATAAGATGAACCTATATTGTGTTAGTTGGATTATATTAATTTAAGTTTTTTATTCATTTATTTTATGAATCCTGTTTAATTTTACTATATCGTAAGATTTGTCTTCTCTAAAGCGAACCACCCTGAGATAAAGAACTTATGAAGGTGTGACATACCTAATATTGGTGCAAACCTACCTGAATCAGGAAGTAACTAATAATAGACTACTTAATTAGGGAAATATAATGACGTCAAGAATTCAATCAACATAGTAACTTTATTCTTTTTTCATCCTTGGTAAGGTAGACGAGATATGACTGCCCGTTTGTAGAGCTATCGAGAGGGAGAATATGTTCACGTAAATCGACGAGGGTACCTTTAGGACATAGTGACTTTAGGAACCCTAATATCCAAAATTTATTCAAATACCTATGAGAAAGTAAGAAACCTACACATACCTTTACACGCAAAAGTGTATCTCCATACAAGATTGACGACCCTGAAAACTGAACCATGTAGAAACTCCATCGTAAGGTTGAAACAAACAACTGAAGAGGAATGAACCCAGATCTCTAAGAGAGTAAGACCCCACACTTACAAACCTGTGTGATCAATAGGTGCAACTTGACAACTGGTATGTATTAAAACTCCATGATAAGGCGTACGAACTGAAGACCATTAATTAAATCCAACAAATGGATTAAGGGGATTCAAAGAATCCTAACTGATGAGTCAATAATTAATGTTTTTTATATAATATTTGAGTTTGTTTTATTTAAATTCTATTTGTTTTTATTTCCTTTTATTTCCTTTTTAGAACTATTTTACTTCAATTGCAAGTTTTTATATTTCAGGAACAAATATTCAAAAGATTGAGTCTTGGAGCAAAAGAAATGAGATTTGGAGCTAATTTATGAAGATCTCATACAAAAATATCCTTGGAACAAATTTATGCTAAAAATATGAAGATCTCATGCAAAAATATCCTTGTAGCTAATTTGTGCTGAAAATATGAAGATCTTGTACAAGAAAATATATTTTGCAAAGAAGTTTGAAGATCCTTCACCAAAATATATATGTCTTGCGCCCCATAATACCCTTTTGCTGCTTTTGCTTCTTCAACAAAGCTGCCTATTTTAGTTTATTTTTGACCAAGAGCTCATGGTTTCTTGTGCAACACATTAGTGATGGCTTAAGTCATTGTTAGACTATAAATAGAGCAGCCACTAGACTTGTAGAATCATCTTTTGTTCTTGTGAATAATAAGTCACTAGACTTGTAGAATCATCTTTTGTTCTTGTGAATAATAAGTGACAATTGTTTCCTTTATTTTATTTTATAATATTGTTCTTCTTCTCTATGTCTACAGTGAACATGTGTGAGTAGACTCTTCTTGTCTTGAGATTATTGGATGAGTCTAAGGACTAAATCCTAATCAAACTAAACCTCTAACCTTTACTTTATGTAAACCTATTTTATAATCTAAATTCACCATTCTTATAATCAATAACAAATATCAAGCGATGGATCGAGAGATAAAGTTTTATAGTTGTTATTGATTCATCACAAATATTAAGCGATGGATCGAGAGATGAAGTTTTAATATTGAAACAAGTGAATTTAGACAAGGATTGCGAAACATGAGAATAGTCTAGCAAACCTTGAGACATATAAAGTTTCGATCATTCAAAGATTTCAATAGCAATCACCTATGAGAATAGGTGTGATTGCTAGAGAAACACACTCATTGAGATCGAGAGGAGATGTGATAGGCTTAAGAGAAACTTGTCTTTAGAAAATAAGTCCAACATAAAGTCTAGGTTTAGGGTTTGATTTGTGAAGGGTTTGTCACCATGATGAACCTATAATCTCAATGCGCCTTTTTATTTTATTTTATTTTAAAAACAAAATCAAATATTTTTAACATAATCTCTCTTCTAATCATTGTTAAAGCTTAATTGAATTAATAACTCCCTGTCGGACCTTTTAATTTTATTTTCTTTTAAAAACAAAATCAAATATTTTTAACGTAATCTCTCTTCTAATCATTGTTAAAGGTTAATTGAATTAATAACTCCATGTCAGAACGATACTTTTTTTACTACTTCGGTAACCGTGCGCTAACTCCTAAACTCTTATCTACTGCAAACAAACTAAATTGCAAAAAAAAAACCCCATTTTATCTTTTACTTTGTTGTTTTCTGTTCCCAAATAAGTAACACAAATTGCCTAGATAAAACAGGAATGCCTTTAGATACGATACTCTATTTATCACTTTATTATTTAGTAAACAATTTAGTACACTTGCCTAAATCTAACAATCACCATGAAAGGAAATTTAAACCGTTATTCTTTAGAGAAAGAAAGAAAGAAGTTGGCTCTTTAATCACATGAATGTAGATGACGGAAACCGTTATTCTTTAGAGAAAGAAAGAAAGAAGTTGGCTCTTTAATCACATGAACGTAGATGACGGAATCAGTGTCAAAATTTTGTGCTTTACTGGTGTTTGTCGAGGAGGCATGATGACATTGGAAAAAAATTCAGTGATTGGTGAAAAAAAGTAGAAATTGAAGAAGAAATCAAGAAATATTGTAAAGCAAGAAACAAAATTGAAGGAAAACCAGATAAATTCCTCAAAAACAGAGAAGACGAACGAAACTGTGAAAACGAATGATTGAATCAACAAGAAAGCTTGAATAATGTAGAAAAATCTTCAAGAGATCACGGTTGACGAAAAAATAAGAGATTCATGTAAAAAGAACGATCAAGAAAACAGAGTAAATTAAAGATGAAGATGATGAATCTTCAAAGAAAAACCATAGTAAAACATGAAGCTTTGAGATTACGCATCAATGGTGGAAGACATAATTGAATTGCAACTAATTTTCTCTCTCTTAGAGAATGTTTTTTTTTTGACAAGACTCCCTTAGAGAAGGAAGGTTATTGATACCACATTATGAGTTTAAGAATCTCTTCTTTCAATTCTTTCATTTATCTTTTCCATATTATTTATTAAGGACAATTTTATAAAACAACTTATAATATCTCTATTCCACACAATATTAATATTAATTTGTATTTCTTAATATATGTGAAATGCTTAAAACGTCATACAATTTGGAGCGGAGGGAGTAAATTTTTTCTTGTTTTGGATGCTTAGCCAATACGAGGCCACTATTTAACATTCCCTTAATAGAATTATACTAATCTTCTTATTTAAATTGAAATACATTTACGGTTAAGAAATCTTTTAAAAGAATAATCTATATATATTTTTAAATCCAGAAGACATAAACGATTAAATCTCCTTCCGACACACAAGGAGTGCTTCAAAGGAAATAAAAAAGTTTACGAAGCAAGCATCGCTGGATAACTAGCCAAAAAAATGAGGGAAAAGCGAAACATTAAAAAAAATTATGAATATTCTATTCTTAATTTTTCTTTTTTATAATTTAACCATTTTTTAATAATTTTAATTGTTATGATTTATTTTGTTTTTTTGGAAACATCATTTACACACATGGTTAAAATTAAAATTAAACACATCATCACTAAAACACATGGAGAGACCTTTAAACCAGAAAGGGGGAAAATGATGGAGTGCAAAATCGCTAAATTAAAAATATGGGATGCAAAATGGCATAATTGACAATACAATAGATAGGGAAAAAAGTGCAGTTAAGCTTAAGGATTAACATTTCTCTTGTAAATCTTACATTTTTTTTAAATAAAAAATCATAAAGTCATAATATTAGCCTGACCGTAAATTAATTAATGTTAGCTAATAAAATTTCAGTCTGGCCGAAAATCATAGGGTGGTGGGTGTTATGTATTTTTTTTATGAAAGGTTAATAAATAAGACTAAAATTTAAGGTGATTATTCTACCATGTCATTCTTAAATCTTTCTTGATAAAATCATTCTTGATATCTAGCGTTTTCCTTAGTTGGAGCTTAAGAGCTCGCAAGTATCTTTGTAAATCTCAAAGTACTTAAATATAGAGACACTTAGAGATTATTTGTTAATCATGAGATCCTTAAATTTAACTTATATCATATGCTGGTTAAATTATGAGTTTGCTTTTATCAACTTGACCAAATCTATTGACTTTCGCAATTTTATTTTATAGTAGGATTCAAAGCATCGAAGCATATTATGATTATGGTCTAACTAGAGGAGTTCGGCAAAAAATTATCCAACCGTTGATATTTTAAATTAAAAAACAAATATTTGTTTATTAAAATAAATAATAATGATAATAATCAATTGCGTTCCTCTTCTTCTTGCAGTAGTCACCATTCCTTCCTCCGAAATTGAAATCAAAATTGACCAAAATTGTTGATTAAATTACAAGTTTTGAGTAGCACTCAACCCATAACTACACTCACGATAGATTGAGAACCAAAAAGACATAAAAATAGAATGAAAATCTGCACTAGAAAGGAATAGAGATGGGTAAAAGAAAAAATAGGGATCAGAGTTGAGAGATGAGATGATGAGAGGGAAAGCTTGAGAAAAGGAAGAAGGTTGGATGAGAAGAGAGAAGTGCTGGATTTGTTGCAGGCAGTGGCGATATGAGAGAAGAATGGAACATGATTCATTTGTTATTATTATTTATTTATTTTAATAAACAAATATTTGTTTTTTAATTCAAAATCTAAACCGTTAGATATTTTTTTGCTACATATCTTGCATCCATAGTTTAAATAAAGTAAATGAAGCATAGATTAAATGGTTCATACCGACTCCAAACTAGAGAGTTAAAGTTCCCAACTTGCTCACCATGGATCTTTTACTTTCAACCATCTTGCAAAATTCGTACTCATGGTTGAATTCAATATGACTCAATTTATACAAGGCAATACAATTTTATAATGATCATATTGCCATAAATTGACACATGTCATCACAGTTTGTCACACTAAACTCACACACCTCCCTCCTACAATATTGTGGCTACCACAAGTATACATCTCACACGTATGCTTCCTACACGTCATTCCTCTTCTACCACATTATATCCTCTATCGGATTATATGCACACAATTTTTTTCATTGTTCACGCATCTTAAACAATTGTGTATTCTCGGGTCATTACCATTAAACAAACGCTTTAAAATTTATTGAATAACCGATGTATTTAGTTCTATTGTATATTAGATATATGCTTACTCCGGAGAATACTTACTTGGGCACAAGGCTTTGAACAATAAATTTGAGCACAAATACATAATTGAAAAATTGTAGAGAGAGAAAATAATAAAATAATATTTCTTTTTTAATATTTAATTGAAATATACTTTTGTGTATGGGTGTCTAAATTATATGTTTAAAAACTTGTGCCCAAGTAAATCTTTCTCTCTATATGCAAAAACCAAAAAGAGAAAAAAAAAATTATAATAGTGATCAGAAGATGTACATTAATTGGATTGAAATCGAACGACTAAGATTTTAAAACAAGCTTAAAACTAAGAGCATTCGATCTCAATCAAAAAACCATAATTGTCCTGAATGCAAGCGTCAATCATAGTTATATCCATTTTGTACCTCGAATATGGAATGTGTTATTATTAAAGTTTTTAAATGTATTAAAATATAATTTTTTTAGGGAAGAAATTCAATTAATTTTATTAGACAAAAAGTCTTCAATACAAGGCGGTACAACTAGCTTCTAATGGAGTTGTATGTGTTAATTCATGAGTGACTCAATTTACTTGGCTCCGACTAAACTCAACCTTAAAGTTGTTAAAAGATGTGTTAAACAACTGTCTATAATGGTGAATGATGTTGCCAAACTCGTTATTATTGTTGTTGTCACCATTAAAAGCATCGACGACAATCTTCAAATCAAGGGAGAAGTCCGTGCTATCGAAACCCACATCAGCCACCCACTTCAATGCTTGAGTGAGTCCTAACGCTTTGTCGATGTCCACCGAACAAAATGGGGAGAACTAGGTGGTTTTTGCCAAGACAAAGTACCCTTCAACATTATGATACACATGCCGATATCAACCTTATTATCAGTAGAGGAGAAGGATGCATCAACACTACATTCAAATCCACTTGTGCGGGTCGCTATCATCATATGCTATGAATATTGCTCGATCTTGGTTAAACAACGGTAGTTGTTGTTCTTGCAGTTCAGCACAACTCTTATGCAAGCTTTCAGTCTTCTAACATATGCACAACACGTTCAAAAACATGGTTATTTGGTATCTTTATTTATGCATTAATGACGATAGATGCATTCATTTGTTTCGTCTACTTGTTGCCATAATTTCATATTCTAACGCTTCAAAAGGCTCAAAAGGTCAGTTACAAATAAAACCATATGTGGTGGTTGAAATTGTTGTAATAAGTGTCTTGTGTTTTTTAGAGGAATATTAAATGTCCTTTTAATTAGTTATTTTGATCATTAAATGTATCTTTTAACAGTGATTTTGATTCTAAATTATGTTTTTTTTTTTGCTTTTGCACCGGTTTCTGACCCACCAATGGTGGACGATTGATCTGGCTCGTGCGTAGAGGCATGCGCACTGGCCAAGCGTTGTTTTCTCTGGGAATCGAACCCGGTATTTCCAGATACATCCTTGGAATGAGCTCCTTGCTACTGGCTAAAATATGTTTTTCGTTGGATCAATCATAAAATTACTAACAAAATAAACACTTTTTTTTAGGGGAACAAAATAGAAACTTAAATATATTTTTGCAATTTTAATAGATTTAAAAACTATACTGACCTTACTACATTTTCAATGTTATTGTTGCAGCACCATCAAATAAGTTGTCCTATGTCATCTCATTTCCATATCAGCTTTGCCTTACCACATCGACATTTTCTATTGACTTTATTTCATTTACTCTATAGATTAAAGATGGGCCCTAACCGTTGACTAAGCTTGAGTAAGATCAAATCCTCATTTCCCTAAGCTTTTGACCTCATGAAACATGATCACCATTTTTTGATTAGTTATTTAATTTGGAACCTCTAGCATGGGTTTCACTCTATCATCTAAGCACATTTTACTCCAACTTGTATACTTGCCTAATTGTTTATTATTTCTAATATAAGAGTGTGACATAAATGATAGATATTTAAACTAATTTTTTAGTTTGGAGTTTGAACTTTAACATGTGCATATGAAATATATATATATAAATAAGAATATGTCAATATCTTAAAGGCTAAAGTGCACTTTTCACCCCTTAAGTTTTAAAAAGTTGCTATTTTGGTCCTCTATGAATGAAAATGACAAAAGTGACCCCCTATGTTTAGGGAAATATGTTATTTTGACCCTCTAACATAAGGGAAATATGATCTTTTGACCTCTTATCTTCTCAAAAAGTTGCGATTATGACCCCTTTTTTGGGACACGTGGCGTCTTCCTAGCAATTTTGGAACGAAATGGACCAAAATTGTAATTTTTTTAAATAGGGGGCCAAAATCGCAACTTTTTAAAACTTAAGGGGTGAAAAGTGCACTTTAGCCTATCTTAAAATGATATCAACTAAGTCAAAAAGAGTCTCTGCAATCTCTCGGAGATGTTATTTTATTTGTTGCTAAGGAAAAACTAAGAAGTTAAGGGTGCAAAATTTAACTCTAAAATTTATGTTTCATTATGTGCGCATAAGTCAATATCTTAATTAAATTAAAGAAATGTTTTTTCCACCCCATTATTTTCTCACGCGTCCTTTGATCTTACCATTTTACCCTGTTTTGGATTATATAACCCAAACGCGTTAAAAAAACATAAAAATATGTCAGGAAAGGGCAGCAATTTCAAAAATATAAGTTAACAACAACGTAAAAAAACAACAATAACTACAAAAAAAAATAATGAAACGCAAATAAAATCATAGATAAGAAAAACTAAATTCTTCACCGGATTTATCTACGCAAGCCTTGATTCATTCATAGGTATTTGAAGAGGTGGCCATTAATTTGGTCAAGCTGATCCCTAAACCCTAAAACTAGCTTAATGTTTATATCTATTGGATAAGTGTTCATGGTTATGTGGTGTGATTTGCAAATTTAGGAACACAATAATTTATAGAAAGTTTCGTGTATTTTGGACTAAAAAAAATCATGTATTTGATTGTTTCAAACAGTCAAATACTATTTTTGGGGGATATAATCCAAAACAAGCCCATAACTTGGACGATGTCGTTGCAGACAATGTTTTGTTGGTAAAATGATTTTGAGTCAATTTAGGTAGTTTTATATATTCTTATTGATTGTAGTTATAGTCTACATGGTCGTTTGTTTACAAATAGCCTTTCTTTCTTTCACGTTTTTCATTCTAAAACTCAAGCTCTTTTCTTCTTCCGTTTTAATTCATATTTTCCTTTTAGGGGTAGGTCATGATGCCTTAGTTCACTGTTGGCCACTCATATTATCCCCAAAATTGTTTTGCAGTATTTGTAGGGATAACACGATGTTCAACAAAAACCTTCATGACATCTTACGGAGTTAGTATGATTGGACAAAGCGGGTTGTTCTTCTCCTTCTTGTATTCTAGATCAATTGAATATGAGACTGTTCATATCAATTTTGACCTTCTCATCCTCCATCATCTTGTGTTCCATAGTCTTCCTTTGTCC
Organism: Medicago arabica; assembly: GCA_946800305.1. NCBI lineage: Eukaryota > Viridiplantae > Streptophyta > Magnoliopsida > Fabales > Fabaceae > Medicago > Medicago arabica. The sequence continues at coordinate 7,090,619 of OX326969.1, forward strand.
TCTGATGATGATGTTAATATAAAAGGATTATAAACTGTTGTTGAATTAACATAATTTTGTCATGTCCTCATTTTTAAACCATGTCTTTTTGAATTAGGTTGCCGTATTAAATTTTGTCATCTCTATAAATCAAATTTTCATATTGTTCTGCTATGGAGGCATTTCAAATTACATAATCTGAAGTAGATAAAAACCATATTTTGTAATCTGAACATGGACAAAATAGGAAATTTAGGGGGCAGACGAGAAAAAGTGAAGGTGAAAAAAGTAATTCCCACTGATTATTGATGCGATGTCTAAGTTTAGAAAAATGGGCTCAATTGAATCCTAAAGTGATAGACTATTACTTTTTCCACTCTAAATACCTATGGTTCGGATTTTATTTTCCGAACCAGATTGCTAGGTATTCTGGATTTTAAGTTCCGGCCGTCAAGGGTCTCTGTTGACCGTTATATAACCCCCGCATAAGCTGCAATGCAATTGCAGGGGTCGTATGAACGGTCAACAATGATCATGACACCACAAACACTCCTACAAAACTTAAAAAACAATAAATGCATAAGGAGCATAAACCAAACATAAACCTTTTCGGATTCAGATTTGCAACATAACAATAAAAGAGAAGGTGTTTTAAGAGGATTGTTTTGAGTTAGATCTTGCTGCCTTGCCAACTGAGATATTTCTATCGCCAAGGCATCAAGATTTAGCTCATATCAAACCTCTTGGTATTCAAAATATAGAGCAACCTCTTTGTATCTATATATTTTTGACAACATGCAGAAGATCTTCATCACACCATCAAATAGAGAGTTATCTATTTGCGACAGCGTGAGAAAGATCTTCAGTTTAATGACAAAAATTTGCATGGTTTTTTTGGTGTGTTTGTTTGTTTGTTTGTCTATTTTGCTGGTATTGAAGCTAAAAACCAAAGAGCACTTATTTATAGAGGTCCTTGGATGTTGTGGACCACATAAACTCTTGGCGCAATGTAGATCACACAAAAGAATCCAATGTTGATGCAATCTAGATTATAAAATCTGAACCATACCTCACCCTTCAAAAAGTGTCAAGTCTCCCTTGGTTTCATCAAGGATCGTATTAATTCGGATTATATAATCCGGAAACCAAAGGTGTATTCCGGATTATATAATTCGATATGCAACAAAACCTTTTGGACGGTGGTTAACACGACATAGAAAACGTTTTACAACCGTTTTGGACGGTGGTCAGGTTAAAAAACCAGATTTAACGCACTTTCCACCTTTTTGTATCCACTCCCCTATAAATATGCTTCATTGTACTCAAAAATTGTCACACCTTCTTCTTTCTCCTATTCTCCTCTTCCTTCTACAACAATGTGTTTCCATCGTTGGTCTTTCATAGAAAGAGACCTCTTTGGAAATCCATCGGGGGTCATATGATCTTTCAATGGGGAAGGGGTTTGTCTGGGTGTCATGTTGGTTTGTCTGGGTCTGAGATTGACCATCATGGTCTCTTGTTCCCTAGAGGCCCTTCTGGCCCCGCCAACATTGGTTTCTTCTTCTCCTCCCTCTTCTTTCCTCCCCCCTCTTACTTCTCCACCAGTGGCTGGAGCCACTGGTATAACTTACCCCCACCCCCTTAGAAATAGTCTCAGGTTCTTATGTAATAAGATTAGAAATAGTTTTAGGTTCTTATGTAATAAGCTTAAAAAGCTTCAACATTTGTAATGTATTATTCATATATTAATAAAATGACTTCTTTTTATCTTTGTGTTCTTTTTATTTCTGTTTTTTTTATGTTTATTTCCCTTTTATTTCACGAAGCTGAAAGCCTAAAGAAAAAAAATCTGGAAAAAGAGCTTTCCGGATTTTAAAATCCGAAAAGCACTATCAATCTTGTACAGAAAACTAAATCCAGGCCATGGGTAATTTTGGAAAAAATAGGGCGCGCGAGAATAACACAGGGTGGGAAAAGTAATAGTCAAAGTGATATTGGAAGTTGATCTTTTAGCCGCCAAAATTGCTCTACCACACCCCGAATTAACCATTATACCCCAGCCGCAGTCAGTTAACTGTTGTTCCAAGTACAGTTAAGTGTCGTTGGCTTCATTCTTATAATCTTTTCACAATTCTTTGTCTGGCCATGATTGATTGAACCTACAAAATCGTAGCATGGAATGATAAAATCTAAATTTTAACAACCGAATTTCCAAATTTCTCAAGATATTCATACTAAAATAAAAACAAAAAAATAAAATATAAATTAATCCACTGTTAACCCATGCTTTTGCACGAGTTTTTTTTTTTTTTTTTTTACATAAATATCATTTTTTTTACAAGATTTAAATAAATATTGTTGTTATGCTAATGATTAGCAATATGAAAAGCAACTGCAAATAAAAGAATTGGAATTTGACTAAAAAATGAGAAGAACAAAGTGCAGTTGACAACATATCATCGATCTTGCATCTGCACAGGCTAACCAAGATCGCATAAAGCAGGAAAAATAAAATTCAATATAGTCCTTTTTCCTTGTTCTTTGATAGCTGAAAAAATTACAAAGAATGAAGCTAACGACGCTTAACTAAAGTCGGAGGTATAATGGTCATTTCAGAGTGTGGGATAACAATTTTGGCAACTTAAAAAGAAATTTCCAATGATATTAGAGAACTAGTGGTCTGAAGCCTAATTTTTTTGAATGTCACATATTATTAAGCAAACCAACCTCAAGAGCAAAGAGGAAGGTGCTAAAAAGAAACACCAGCAAATACAAGTGCCCTAGCGTGTGAGCATACAGGGCAAAAAACCAAAGGCTAGGAAGAAAGACTCCTAAAAGCTAAACGGCCAGCAGCAGAAAAATACCAGAAAAAACCAGCAGCAGCTGCTCCGGACAGTAAGAAAAAGATAGCGACAAACTAAACCAACTGAAGGCTAAAGCAAACTACCGCACAACTGGGTTATTTGTACGCCACGCCTCAATATCGAGCGGCTGCACCTACAAAACACCTACCTAGCTAAACAATCCCTAGGATTCCAACACCATTCAAAGAACATAAACGCACCAATTTTCAATCTATTAAGACACCAACACCACGATAAAGTCTTAAACGCGTCAAAAATCTCACCCGCCTCCTTATTGACACCTTTGAAAATCCGATGATTCCTCTCTAACCAAATGGTCCAAACGGTAGCATGCTAAATCAACAACAATCCTTTCCTCCCTTTTTTAGCACAAACCTCATTAAACCAACAATCAAGGTCACTAGCCAAATTCGGAGGAGTAATGAAATTCAAATTCACCCAATTTAACACCATATGCCACACCTTTGCCGCTACCTCACGATGAAGAAAAAGATGAGTTGTTGATTCCTCCATCCTACCACAAAGAACACAAAGACACGCCCCCTCCACCCAACACCCTTCTCAAGACAAGATTAACCCAGGTCAGGATACAATCTTGTAGAAGAGTCCAAGAGAAAGTCATGACCTTCAACGGAGCCGGGCTCTTCCAAATATAATTTAACACCTTTTTCTCCCCTTCTTCGATAATCATATTGGTCATTTCCAACCTTTCAAGTAAAGAGTAACACAACTTGACCGAAAAACAACCCCCATCATTAAGCTTCCACACCCAAAGATCCTGATCTCCAATCCCCTCAAAACCACCTATAAAAGTTAACAAGTCATTGACAAGGCCTATTTCTCACACAAACAAATCACGCCTCCACAAGAATCTCCACTCACCACCACCTTCCAACATCCCCCACAAATCACTAACAACCTCCTCTTTTTGAGTTGACAAAGAATAAAGACGTGGGAATGCAACTTGGAGAGGAAGACTCCCTACCCACAGATCATTCCAAAACTTCGTAGATATGTCATTTCTCACCTTTTGAACCACTTCTCAGTTACACCAATTAACACCCCCAAACACCTCCAAAGCCATCAAATCTTTCCACCATAAAGAAGCATATGAGGGCCAAGACTCACTACTCCCATCCATCACCCCACACACCCTATCACATATTTCTCCCTTAGGACCCACTTCTAAACTTGATAATCTTCCCCAAGAAGCTTCCATCTTCATTTGGCTAAAAGACTTTCGTTAACTAACTTAATATCTCTAACCCCTAAACCACCTTTTTCTGAGGAGTACACACCCTACTCCACTTCACCCAAAAAATCTTCCTACCGCCCACCTTTCCTCTCCAAAGAAATTTTCTTTGAATCCTGATTATCTTTCTAACTACCTTCGCCGTCATTTTTAAGAATGATAAATAGAAAATCGGAATCGCATTCAAAACCGAATTTAGAAGAACAATACGACCTCCCAAGCTCACATATTTATTTCCCCAAGAACAAAGCCTCTTTCTCAATTGGCAAAGTAAAGGTTCCCAAGTAGATAGCTTCCTCGGATTTGCACCCACCGGTAGACCCAAATACACAAACATAATCTCCCCTTTATTACAATTTTAAAAATTGGAAGCCATATTCAAAAACTCCCTCTCCACATTCACACCCATTAGGAAACTTTTATGAAAATTTACCTTTAATCCCGAAACCATCTCAAAACCTCGAAGAAGTGCCTTCAAAGTCCAAAGGTTGTTTACCGACGCCTCTCCAAGTCAAATAGTATCATCCGCATATTGTAGGTGCGAAATAACTGTACCCCCTGTCTTCACTTCAAAGCCTCTATCCACCGCATTTTGCACGAGCCCACTAAAACCTTCCGCTACTAGAATAAAGAGGAAAGGAGCTAGTGGATCTCCTTGCTTTAAACCTCTTTGAATATCAATTTCCTCCGCTGGACTCCCATTGTAGACAACTACCACAAAAAACACAAGCCTTCATCCAAGCCACCATTTATTACAAAAACCCACCCTTATGAGCATATATTCTAAAAAGCTCCAATCCACCGAATCATAGGCTTTTTTGAAATCCACCTTCAAAATTAATAATTCCTGTTTCCTCCTCTTCGCCAAACCCACAACCTCATTCAAAGTCACCACCCTATCCACCAAATGTCTACCTTTTAAGAAGGCCGATTGAGCTAAAGAGATAACCGGGATCAAGACTTTCGCTATCCTCTTAGCCAACACCTTCGAAATCCACTTATACAAACTCCCCAAAAGAAAAATTGGTCTAAACTCCTTCAAACACACTGGATTATTCACTTTTGGAATCAAAGTAACAAAATACGATAAAAGATTTCTCGGAAGAATCTCATTACCATAAAATTGATCAAATAAATTTTTTACCTCATGTTTCACAAGATACCAAAAATGCTTAAAGAAAGCAACATTGAAACCATCCGGGCCTGGGCTCTTATCATCATCACTCTCCTTTAAAACCAATTCAATCTCCTCCAAAGAAAAAGGCTCTAGCAAACCTCTATTATCCTCATCCGAGATCTTCTTGAACTCCACCCCATCCAACTTAGGTCTCTCCCATTGTTCGGAAGAAAAGTGAATCTTGAAGTAATCCACCAACACCCTTCTAACCTCACTAGGCGAACGGAACCACTGCCCACCCACCTTTAAAGCCTTGATGCCATTTTGGTGTGCTCTTGCTTTTACACACCTATGAAAGTATTTCGAATTCGCGTCCCTTTCTTTTAGCCATTTAGACTTGGACCTTTGGAAGATCATCACCTCTTTAATTTGAAGTAACCGCCAAATCTCTTCAAATTTCTTTTTCCTTAGATCCACTTCAAGAGATGACAATGCCCGAGACTCACTTCAATCATCTAAAGAGGCAATCTCCTCTTTTAACATAATCACCTTTCTCTCCGCCTCCCCATACTCCACTTTGTTTCAAGCTTTAAGCACCTCCTTCACCCCTTTCAATTTAGAGCTCAACACAAAAGTCATCCAACCCCCCACCGCCCCATCCACCTATGCCTCCTCCACCACTTTCTTTAAACTCCTATTTTGGAGCCAATAATTGTTAAATCGAAAAAGGTTTTGGACTCCAATCCCAAGATTCCGATCTAAGCACAATAGGACAATGATCGGAAACATCTCTTGGAAGTACCCAAAGCGTGACACTACCCCAAAAAACTTCCCACTCCTCGGAAATGAGAGCCCTATCAATACAACTCATAGTTCACCCATTTGGATGATACCACGTAAATCACCTCCCCATAAGGGAGACATCCAACACCTCTAAATCTCGGTGGAGATCACCAAAGAGATTCATTTCCAACAAAGATTTCTGGTTTGGCTCCACATTAACCCCTCGCCTCTCTTCCCCCTTCTTCACCGCATTAAATCACCAACAAAACACCAACCTCCAATCCCTAACGAATTTTTCAAGTGAACAAACGTACTCCACAACCTTCTTTTCACCACTAGATCACATTTGGAATAAATAGTAAGCACAAAGCACCTCTTCGCACCCGCCCCCCCCCCCCCCCCCCCCCCCCCCCCAATTTAGATACACTCCCACAAAGCCTTCCTCTACAAAAGAAAAAATAAATTTTGCCTAGGATTTTCTCCATATGAAAAGAATCCCACAACTTCTCCCCACCGAAGGTAAGTATACCCAATCCCATTCTTGGTCTCCCCATAAACTAACACACAAACTCTCTGATACTACTTCCATCTTTGTTTCTTGAACCGCCAAAAAATCCACTCTTTGACCCCGGACCAACTCCTTAGTTTTCTTCTCCTTTAAACTACCCCCCAAACCTCTAATATTGAAGGAAAGAACTATCATTGATCACCCCTTCTTCTCTCCCTAACATCTTTTTTCTCCACATCAATATCTTCTAACACCTTTCTACATTAAGAATATGTGCCGCATCCAACACCTTTCTTCTCGTACCATCCTCCGATTCTTGAGTTTCCGGAACCACCGTTCCCAAGCCTGATACTTTGTCCCTTAACGAACATGGAAAATGGTTGGGTTTTGCATGCCTCTTTTATTTATTAACAAATGTGTGTTGCATGCCTTTTTTTCTCTTTTTGAATTAAGGGGTGTTGCATGCCTGATACATACTTATTATATAAACTGACTTAATAATAATGATAGAATATAGGTACAATTATACAACTTCCATTAAAAAAGAGAATGAAAATTTAATCACGAAACAACACACTGGATATAATTAAAAAATATTATAAAAGATATATCCTCGTGAAAGTAGTTCGCTTGGTAGAAACATTTCATTATCCTTCAAAAAAAAAAATTATTATATATGCAAGAGTCATGGTTGAATCCAGATTCCACATTTATTCATCTTGAGGGATGAAATTTTAGTCACTTGAGAGAAAAGAAATAGAGAATGCGACATGATACATTTAATATGTTGGTGATGTGATAAGAAATATGTATAGATAAAAACAAAATGTTCAATAGATATATAAAATTTATGATGTTCAAATATAGGAGTTGCTTTTTAGCTATGGTGGCATAGTTCAATGTGGTCTATAGTAAAAAAAATATAATTACAGTGTTCTTCTCTATTTGCAAAATTCTTCAATTACATATTTTAATGCAAATATTTAAGAATTTGTCATAAACACTTGTATCAAACAACGAGGTTGTTCATATCTAAATCGATTCGGATTCAAATTCGAACCGCAAAGCGAACTAAAAAATCTAAAACCAGACCAACCTGAATTTTATTAGATGTCTTGAAATTGTGAAAAATAGATACAAGAATGGAGTTGAACAAGCATGTAATCTAAGACAAAAGCAATATTAAATTTAAATAACACTTTCAATTAAGTGTGTGGGTTGTTACCAAAATTTCATGACAGCGTAGAATTCCATCTCTCTCTGGTTCTAACTTCTAACACTTTGGATATCATTTTTATTTTTTTTAAATATCTTGGATTGAACCAAATCAAACTTTATATATAATTTTGTATACTATTTATTTTCGTATTGGTACACGATATATGTTGAATTAGTTATTATTTTTTGTTTTAACTTGTGTTTTTATTTAACTTGTTATTAGTACAAGATATAATTTTGTATATTATTTATTTTTTATGATATTTATTGTCGTATTAATGACAATTTTTTTATTTATGTGTTTCGGACACAGATTATATGATCTGAACGTCGTAAAATAAGAAATGTGGAGGGCTCATAAGCAGATGGGAGGGTGGAAAAAGAAGATATCGAGATATATGGATGTAATTGGACACTTGTGAATGAGCTCAAAGTAATGGGCCAAATGAAAGTATCTTAATTAGAAGAATTCTGCTCTTCACCCAACTGGTTTTGCTCACTCCCAACTGAAAAGACGAAATTACCTTTGCGTGGATTAAGTCACACAACGTGATTTAACTCACGTTAGTTATAATTCTGCGTGACTTAAGTCACGTATCTCTGGCCGGTGGCATGAGTTAACTCATGCTGCTTTGGCCGGTGGTCTGAACTCAAGAACACGTTTTTTGGACGGTGGTCAGTTATTCAACCTTGATTTTACACCATTTTTACACGTTTTTTATTGCATTTAGTGTAGTTAAAACCTATGTTACCATTCCCACTATAAATACCCCTCCAACCTTCACCATTTCCTCACACCATAATCTCACATTATCTCCTCCTCACCCTCTCCCCCTATAAATCTCCTTCTGACTTTTTACCCTTTTGGGGTAAAAAAAACCAATCTTAGGGTAAAAAGAGGTCAATCGACTTGGGGCACAAAGACATCAACCCTTGGGGTAAAACTAAATCTGCTTCTTTTTACCCCTAAAAACTTTTTACCGTGGGTAAAAAAAATCTTCTTGGGGTATAAAAAGAACCAGATTTAGATTTACCCCAAGGGTTGATGTCTTTTTACCTCAAGATGATTGGTCTCCTTTTACTCCAAAGAAGCGGATTTAGTAAATTTCAATAAAATGTATTAATTATTGTAAATGTATCAATTTATCAATTATATTAATAAAATGAGATTTTGTATGTATCTTATTTTTTTTATATTTGCATTTATTTTATGATTTTGTTATTTATTTTTGTTCCTTTCTTTTTATTTAAATTCAATAAAATTTGCGTATTAAATAAATTCGATAAAATTTGCGTATTAAATAAATTCTCGCGTATTGAAAAAATTCGATAAAATTTCCGTATTAAATAAATTCGATAAAATTTGCGTATTAAATAAATGGCTTAATTGATCTGCCGGTCCCTTAACTTATTTCTTTTATTCAATTTGGTCTCATAAGTCTTAACTTTCTCAAACATGTCCCTTAACTTATTTCTTTTACTCAATTTGATCCAATTTTAATAATTTTAATCCCCTAAAAAAAAGACTGTTGGATTACGGAGATCTATAAGATTTTATAGTGTATCACCAACACCTAAACCCAGCAAATTTCATGATCTTCATCATAAAAATCCAGAAAAAATAAAAAATAATCATTCACAGCTTAATTCTTCCTCCACTAACTCATCAGAATCACCCCAAAAACAACACTAAATCGTTCATAATCACCTCCAAAACCAAATCATATTCCAAGTCCTATGTTTAACCCAACAACAACACTATGTACTGACAACTTAGCCAGCAACATATATTTTTTTCCGGATCTGGATATTTTAAAAACTAAATTTGTTCCTTCCATCTTCATCTCCCTTCATTGATCTATTTTGTTAAATTCTTCAATCCTTTGTTGATGAACAGTAACACGAGATGGTCTTCTTCTCTCGACGAAAAGTACGATATGGGTGTGGTTCGCTCATCCTTTTCCAAATCGCGGATTTGTATTGTGTTGGGTTGTTTCTTTTTGTTCAAATCATGAATTCTTAGCTTCTATTCTAAATGAATGGGTACAAAGAAAGACATACATATGTCCTCCTCTTTCCTGCAATTTTGGGATGAAGGTTGTTGCTTTGTTGTTATCACCATCACCATGATTATGCTTTTCTAATGGTAAGAAAAAATTAGGGAAGAAAGAAAGAAAAGGATTTTTGGGTGGTAAGAAAAAATTAGAGAAGAAAGGAAGAAAGGGATTACGTGTTAGAAAAAGAAGGAGTTTTTGAATCCTATTTTTGAAATGGGTTGAATTTAGAAGCTTGAACATATCAATGTTCCTTCTGTTCAAAAACCCCACATTCCAATTTTTTTACAAACTCAATCTTCATCATTCAACCTTCATTTTTCTTTGTCAAAATTTATCTGGGCACCCAAATGTTGTAGATCTCAAGGATGTTTGTTAAGAATAAAGGGGTTTAAATTAAGTGTTGGTGATACACTATAAAATCTTATAGACCTCCGTAATCCATTGGTCTCTTTTTCTAGGGGATTAAAATTATCAAAATTGGACCAAATTGAATAAAAGAAATAAATTAAGGGATGTGTTTGAGAAAGTTAAGACTTATGGGACCAAATTGAATAAAAGAAATAAGTTAAAGGACCGGCAAATCAATTAAGCTTAAATAAATTCAAAATCAATTCAAAAAATAAATGTAAAAACTAAATTCAAAAAATATACAATTTTATTTAGTTTTAATTTCATCTACATTACATTACGTTCTTCATCAATATGTCGCATACTTCGGGTAGAGATTTGCAACTTTCGTTGAAAACTCAAAAGAATGAAGAGAACACAGCACATGTATTCTAAAAAATCAACTATATATGTTATCACATCGGATTCCCTCATATAAGACGAGTCGTCACATAAAGGAATGCATTCCAAGAGGTTGCTTTGAGTTTAATGTTATTGTCTTGCCAACTGACAAGTTTCAATTGACAGAGGAATTCCATGACACTCATCCTATACGAAGGAATCCGATATCATAATTTATATAGCTGATTCTGCATAATACATTTTGTGTTCTCTTAATATTTTGACTTTTCAAAGAGACTTGCAAATCACTACATTCAATATAACATAATAAAGACACTACATAAACATAGAACTTTCGGACGAATGCTTGAGAGCTATTGTTTAACAGGTTTGACCTTATCCAACTTCAGAGGTAAGACAATTGTTGTAGTTGGAAGGTGCACCCCGAAAGATGAATACTACCTAATCACGATCTTCTGGCGGAATCAAATTGTTGAGAATATCTTAAGTTGATCTCAGCAACATGACAAACATATCGATCCACAGGAACATGTTGTGCTGCCAAAAAATCGAGAACATGCTCCTCACGTCGTCGTTGTTCTTTAATTCTAGCCGACTGAATGTTATTTTTTCCTCGTCCAACGTTGGACTTTCATACCAAATGTATTCCACCCTCCTTGTGTCTCCGGGGTTGAGTCCTTGGTTAATTTCATCTAGTTGATCCTTGAGACCTAATGTATCGAACCTTAAAAAATTGAGGATTTCCACCGTTGAAGTTTATTCTAACACTAAACAAATTTGTCATTGTTTCAAATCTACACCATAAAAAATTAAGCAATTAATGAAAAACTCATTCAAACATTTTATCAAACACTTGGAGTGCAAATTATACATAAACCTTAAAACTCATATCTACAACATAAACATGCAAACATCTAAACATATAAATCACATTCAAATCACATGCAAAAAATCAAACATCTAAACATATAAATCACATGCAAAAAATAAACATTTAAACAAAACCCTAAAAACTCATAACTACCACATAAACATGCAAACATTTAAACATATAAATCACATTCAAATCACATGCAAAAACTCAAACATCTAAACATATAAATCACACGCAAAAAATCAAAATTTAAACAAAACCATAAAACTTAAAAAATCTAATTTAAGAGGAAAAATTTAACATATAAACATAAATAGATTAATGATGTTTGATTATGAAAACTTGCTTGTTATTGAAGTGTTGTTTGATTTAAAGTTAAAGGAATTTTGGATTTGGGTGATTTGAGAGAGATTTTTAGATAGGAAACGAGGAATGAGGTTTTGTCTGTCTTTAAAACAGCACGCAGCGTGAGTTAACCCATACAAATTTAACACTAGCGCGAGTTAACTCAGGCATGGGTATTTTGGTATTTTCAGTTGGGAATGAGCGAAAAACGTTGGGTAAAGAGCAAAATTCTAATTAGAAGACTATTACTTTTCGAAAATTGTTGTTGACACTTGAAAGAAGGGTAAAACACACTAGAAAAAGACAGTTATGCCCCTCAGTAGTTAACTGCCGGTGGAACTAATTGGCAGTTGTTAACTGTCGCGGATTCCATCAGTAGTTAAATTCTAATGCGATTATTGGTACAAATTTCAGGCAGAACTAACATTACTCTCTCATCCATTATCAATCTCAACTATCAATCTCTCAAAATCTCTACCAAAATCAATCAATCTCATTTTTTTCGAAATTCATCTAAATTTATTCAACAAAATCACAAGTAAGTAGTCATAGTGCTATTAATATACATTTTAGTTGTTATAATTGTTTTTTATTTATATAATTTTATGTTAGGTTGATTTAAATTTTGTAAAAAAATGAATAGATTTAAGTTGATAAAGTGTTTAGATGTTTGCATGTTTATGTTATAGTTATGAGAATTAGGGTTTATGTATAATTTGCATTCCAGATTGTCTTGCTGAGGATGTTTTAAATAGAGGAATAGGGAAACTTGTGGAACAAGGTAGGTTGGAGCTGATTAAAGGGACACGTAACATTCAAGTTCCATCTCATTCTTTATATGCAGATGATATCAAGATATTCTGTAAAGGTAAAATGTCATCTATTCAAGCTCTAATGAATCTTTTCACAGAATATGCAAAGGCTTCTGGTCAAATCATAAATCCTGCAAAGTCAACGATTTATTCAGGCTTCATTTCTCCTTCAAGACTTGATCACATTGCTAATATGATAGGCTTTAATAAGGGTTATTTTCCCTTTCTCTATTTGGGAGTTCCTATCTTTAAATGTAAGCCAAAATCCATCCATTTGCAGTCAATTGCAGATAAGATTAAATCAAAACTTTGTGCCTGGAAAGCTTCTCTTATTTCAATTGCTCGGAGAATGCAGCTTGTCAAGTATGTTATACAGAGTATGCTTATTCATTCTATCTCTGTCTATTCATGGCCTTCTACTCTTCTCAAACAAATTGAATCCTGGATAAGGAACTTTATCTGGAGTGGTGACATCTCTAAGAAGAAATTGGTCACAGTCAATTGGAAAATTTTTTGTAGGCCATTTGATGAAGGTGGCATGGGCATTAGATCCTTATTCTATCTGAATGAAGCATTTTACATGAAGTTGTGTTGGGACATTTACAACTCCACTGAGCCTTGGGCTATTATTCTAAAAAGTAAAGTGCTCAGAGGTAAGAAACCATTTCTTATCACATTTCTTCCTCTATTTGGAGTAGTGTGAAGGCAAGGTTTAATACTGTGATTGAGAATAGCAGATGGTTAATAGGTAATGGTGACTCTGTTAATTTTTTGTTAGAATCATGGTGTGGACCCCCTCTTGCTACAATTTTGAATATTCACCCTAACTATTGGCATCGCCTTACTGCAATGGTCTCTGATTTCATCCGGGACTCTAAGTGGAGTATTCCTCTCTCTGTGCAGTCTGTCTTTCCTGCTTTGAGGCAAATTGTCTCTCAGGTAACTATCCCATTTGAAGATAGACATGATAGGTTGGTTTGGATCAACAACAATTCTTGAGATATGACTTTTAAGGATGCTTTTTTGTACAAATGTAAACCAGGGGCAACTGTTAAATGGGCAAAATCAATTTGATGTCCTGATATCCCACCATCAAAGTCTATGTTAGTATGTAGACTTATGCAAGACAAACTTCCAACAGATGAAAATCTCATGATAAGAGAGTGTAATATTCCATCAATGTGTTTCTCTTGCTATCATTTCACAGAAACTTCCTTTCACCTTTTTTTGAAATGAGAATTTGCCTTGAAACTTTGGTCTTGGCTTGCAACCGTTTTAAATATTTCTATGCAGTTCAGTTGCATCTAAGATAGTTGGCTTATATGTGACAGGAATTGGTCCCCTCAATGCAAGATTGTCAATAAATCTTGTATCATTAACTTCATCAATGTTATCTGGTATCATTAACCTCATCAATGTTATTTGGTATAGGAGAAATCAAGCAAGATTTCAACAAAATTTGATCCATTGGAAGTCTGCAATTACATCATTATTTCTAATGTGTCTCTCTGTGGTAATTATACAAAGAAAACCTCTACAGTGACTATGTATGAATTCACAATTTTTAAAGCTTGCAAGGTAAATATCCACCCTCCCAAAGCTCCAATTATTAAGGAAGTCGTATGGACTCCTCCCATTCAAAACTGATGTTGTAGCGGTTAAGAGCCCGGATAGAGCAGTTGCAGAGGTATTTTTAGGGATCAAAATGGGGTGCGTAGTGGTTGTTTTTCTCAATTTATTGGTCCAGGTTATGCCTTGGTTGCAGAGTTGCATGCTGCAATGATTGCAATCGAAATTGTTGTTGATAAAGGATACACTAATTTGTGGATGTAATCTGACTCTCAATTAGTCATTCTTGCTTTCAAATCCTCCTTTGTGGTTCCTTGGCATTTGAAAGCTAGATGGGAAAACTGTTTATATCTAACTAGAAATATGAGTTTCTTTGTAACTCACATATATATATATATATATATATATATATATATATATATATAAGGAAATTTTTGTGCAGATATGTTAGCTAATATAGACTTATCTTTATCCTTTTCCTCTTTAGCTTGGTGGATAGATATCTCTGACCTCATCAGGAGGGAGTACATTAGAAATAGGTTGAGAATGCCCAATTTTAAATTTATTTCTTTTTGAAAAGGTCCATGGCCTAGTCCCCTTTTATATGGTGTACTTCTATTTTTTTGATTTATATATTTCGAGTAGTGCTCCATGCATTACTCCTTTGTTTAAAAAAAATTTATCTAATAAAAAAAAGATCTCACTAAAAATTATTTAAAACTGATTGCTAAAATATCATCCCACTAAAAAATATCATCTGAAGCATGATCAAAAAATAAAAGCAGTAAAGAACTAGGAACCATATTCTTCATACAAACACCATCATTGTGATATTTGACAAGACCCCAACGGTGTCTAACAGTCTAAGCCACATTGGCATTGTCATCCAAGTGTGTGCATCTACATGCAATATATGGAATATCCTTTTGGGATGTTTTATCTATTTCCCCTGACGCCAACAGCCTCATCAAAACATTGTGCGTACCCATGAAAAACTCTCATCAAATTCTTCATAAATAGTTGAGACAGAGATCTATTGTTAAGGACCTAAGCTTAATCAGGTCCAAGGTAAGTCAATTTTTATTAATACAAAAGGCAAAGGCACTTATTTTTATTAAAATATCATAAAACATTGAGAAATTGTATAAATATTTGGTATTATAGCATAACGGATACACAAGATTATTTGATACGTTAGATATTAGAATAGAACTTAATTTATTTATTTTGACAAAATAATAGTACTTCTTTTTTTTACAAAATAATAAAACTTAATCTTAATCCTCTGTTAGTTTGTTAGTTTGTTTAAAGTTGTTAGAACCATAACCATGGACCTATTTATGAAATATTTATTTATCGATTTTATTTTTAAGCATCGGATATATTTATCGAAATTAATGACATATTCCTTAAGTAGACTAACATGTTAAAACTATACTTAAAAACAAATCTGGCAAGTAATAGGTAACAAGTGCCTTTGTTAAGGATTTAAAAGAGGAAATAATTTATAAAATTTATGTAAAAAATATTGGGTTAATAGTGCTTTACCCCCTGTAAAATAGGTTATTTCTGGGTTTACCTTTGTAAAATATTTGTTTTGGTTTTCGTCCTTGTAAAAATATATTTTTTTTCAGAATTTTTCCCAAATAGGCCATTCAAAAACCAAAATTTCTGGAAAAATATTCTGAAAATGGCCTACTATGAGGGGTATTCTGGAAAAAAATAATTTTGCAATGATCACTACTAAAAAAGCAAAAATTAGTGAGGGAATTTTAGAGAGGGAAAACATGAAATCCCTCTCTAATCTGGTCACTAAATTTTGCGACTAAGGAATTTGTGAGGAATTTTAATTTTTCCGTCACTAATTTCCCTCTCTAATTTTGCTTTTTCTAGTAGTGGATGAAAATCAAAAAACAAATTTTTTACAGGAGACAAACCCAGAAATGACCTATATTACAGGGGGTAAAGTACTATTAACCCAAAAATATTTCTTTTGAAGTTTCAATGCGTTGAATACACAATTTTTCAAGAAAAGTTTCTTTCTTTCTCTCTTTTTTCTCCTTCCTAAACTCTAACCGTCACTATTTTTCTTCTTCTTAATTTATCAAAGAAGGGTGATTTAGAGTCGGTTTTGATCCGAAATCACCCCTAATGTTTGTTTTATATTTCTCTTTTAGTTAAATAAGTGATTACCATATATTTTCCATCTTGGTTCATTTATTTTATTATGTTTGGTTTGATTTCATGTCTTAGTGTGGTGTTTATTTGATTAAGGTTAAAAAATTATCTTTGAACAATTTCAAATTTAATCAATAACTTTGACGTCATCAATGTTACAGATCCAAAGATATGAATATTTCAAAGACTTAAATATAGTCATATTTATATGCATTAATGCATATGTACTCTGCCGTTTTATATTATTAAAATAAATATTATAAATTTATTCGCAGATTCACCTTTTTTTTGTTTTTAACGACTATGTAACTTAATGTATGATGAAATATTTGATACAACGAACTTTAAATCTTGCAAAGTCAAGTCAGCTTAGCCTTTAGGTTTATGTGGTTACAAACCACTAGTATTGTGAATTTCCAATACATTGTCCTCAATTAGATCTCCGCTGCTGGTTACTGAAACTCCACTAGCATCGACTGTTGTCTTGCTTTATAGACCTAAAAATTGATCATGGAAGCTTGATGACTAGCCTTAGTCCATTATGACATAATTGGTATACTTTTAGGGGAAATGTTAACTTGTGACTTTGGGGCACAAGAATAGAAGCTAAATATAAAAAAAAATTCTTGAAAATTGTGCATTCAATACATTAAAAGTTGTGAATTTTGTCTTTTCAATATAAAAATTACTTTTTAATTTCATTTTTAGTTTCTTAACTTGTGTCCTTAGGGCACAAGTTAACATGACCCTACTTTTAGCAAGTGTAGTATCGAAGTAATAAAAATAAATTCGTTTTCATGAGAACCGTGTTAATTTCACTTTAACAATAACGTTATTATCTAGAAAGTGTAAAAGTTATTTTAGTGCCCGAGGCAATAGATTTGTGTGCATAATAAATAAACAGAAAATTAAATTCGTTGGAGATTAAGTTGGAAATAGATGATTAAGCCTGTGAATCCTATATTACTTTATGTGAATAGTTTAACTCTCTTTACTCTCAATACTTATTCATTCTTTAAGACAAATTAACTAAGTGGTTTTGATCAATCTCTTGATTCAAAACTCTTTCCTAAGTTATAACATTTTAATCTCTTAAACCGATTGAATAATCGCAGAAGCATGGTGAGAATGTTAATTCCTAAGTCACAACTCGCAACTTCATATCTCTAGTTTCATATGTGAAGTTAAACAAAAATATTATTTCAGGTTTAATAGCTAGGGTTAGTAGTCAATTAATACATAAGATCAATTAATCCGATTGAAAGAAGTTAGGGTTAATAGTCATGCAAACAATCATAAGAAAAAGCATTAAACACAAATAATTCTAAATAAAGACTGAATAGTATTGATAATAAAGAGAGTTTCAACTACATGGTTCACATATCACAATAGGTATATCATGGCTCAATCAACCAAAGAGATTAGCTACACATAACTAATTCAATAGAATACATAGAAATAATGGAACATACATAAATCAGAACCAACTATGAGTTGGTGTGAGATCCACTACGTGTTCTTCAGTCTTCTGATGCCTTCTATGTCGTTTCTTCCTCTCAAAATTGAACCCCTCATCTCTGGTTGCAGTCTGCTTTTATAGACAAAGATTTAGGGTTTCAGAAAAGTCCACAATCGTGCAACGTTTCGTGACCATCGTGGCACGATTCCTTCATTAATCCTACGTGGCAGCAAATTCACCAATCCATCGTGCCACGATTTTTCCAGTAACAAAAAGTGAATTCCATGCTCTTGAAACGTGCCACGATACAGTTCAACATGGTATGATTTCTTCAATAGCTTTGTTTCTTGTATTCTTCTTCAAAATGGGCAAAACTTGTATATGATTCTCTTATATGTTCTTGTTATATCTTGATCTGATTTAACCATGTATTATAAGTATTTGACTCTATATATCATAAAAATGACATAAATATGACCAAAATATTAGTGTTGACACACGGTCATCAATAACTATAGCAACCGTTTTGACCAACAAAAAAAACTATAGCAACCGTCGTTAATGTTAAAATTGTTAGAATAAATGTCGTAATTAGAGTTCGAACCTCAACTCTATAGTTTTGTGTGTGGATTTTCAATGATTGTTATGATTTTATTTATCTATAAAATATAAAATTAATAAAATCAAAATGTGTATCCGTTACTTTATGTCAATTCAATTTGATGCTGGCCCAATTTGCATATTTTAATTCTCACTTACTCGCATTTAATTAGCTGTTTTCATGATTCAACTCTCAACTTTTGTCAAAAAAAGGTTTCAAGTTTCAACTTGTGGACTTCATTCCACTAACCAAATTTTGCAATTCCAGGCCGCCGCGTCTCACAAAAGCAACATACCTGTACCACAAAGAAAATGTTGCGATGTGTAATTTTCTACACTATATATTTGATCAATTAAAATATGACATTTGTATCATATAGAAAATATGTAGTTAAAGTTAAATAATACTCTCAGTTTTAAAATGAGTATCGTTTAAGGTTTTTACACACAAATGTCATAGTAAAATGTCAAAAGAGGACTTTACACATAAATTAAAAATGTAATAATGGTGTAAAAGACATGACAATTTTACTAAATTAGTATTATTTACTATATATTGATGCAATATTTTGGAAGTGATGTTGGTGTACACTCAATTAATTAGAGGGTATAATTAAAAATAAATTAATAATTCTATATTAAAAGTGCAAGTGACGTTTATTTTAAAACAATTTTTTTTAGATAAAACTACACTCATTTTAAAAATGATGGAGTGATATTTTAGAATAAAAAAAAGATAAATAATATGTTTAGGACAAAGTTAAATAATTTTAGCAATCTACTATTTAGCAATCTAGTGATTATATGATTAATACTCTTTCCGTTTTAAATGTGTAAATGTGGGAAGTCTAAAGTTTGAACTCTAATCCATGCATAGAAATGTTCTTATGCCATTAACTTGAATGTTGTGAGTTTGCTCACAAATCCATCCCTTTTACGTTCTTATCGATATTGAATGATGCAATCTTTTTTTTATCAAGTAGCCTAATGGTTGGGGCTCCCATATTTTAAATTTGGAGATGTGAAAAGTCTAGAGTTCAAACTCTGCATATAAATGTTCTTACAGATAATTGTGTTGTGTTTACAAGACATTGAATGATGTAATCTCTTCATTTGAATAAAAAAAATATTGTTTTGGATTTGTTAAAAGAAGTGCATATAAATTTAATCTGAATAAACCACTTTGTAAAGCAAGAAGAAAACCCAAAATTGATCAAATAAAGTAGAAAAGTAAAGAGAGAAGAAAAGAAAAACAAGTGCGTTTCGCCGCTGCACCAATTTGAACACTAATGCCAAATCTTTAATATTGCTCCTACAAAGTGAAAAAAAGAAAGCCACATTGTTGCTATAAAACAAAAGGGTTCCACTTTCACATGCCTAGATGCTGTGTTATCCAATATACCATTTTCCTATTTGATTTTGATGGGTTTAAGGACTTCAATGCTAGCCAGTGATTATTTCATCATCAACCCACCAAAACCAAAATATGATTCTCTCTCTTTTCTTTATCTTAATCTCAAGATACAAGTTTCAAATATGTTTAATTTCATAACAAGTGATCAGTCTCAAATGATAATAAACGAAAAGAAAATAGAGTTTGAATGTTAACTTAAACAATCATCGATTGAACTTTATCAGATGGTTTTAAAACTCTTTTAAAAATCGAAGGGTTAAGACTAAAAAATAACGATTATTTTTATGAAAGAGCACTAAAGATTGTTTGTATTTGGTTATTGGTGAAACCCCATAATAAAATAATAATTGCTTTTGCTTATGAAGTACACACAATTATGCGTTTCGTGTCATCACTTACGCTCAGAAAATTTAACTCACATAACAAATGGAATCATATGCTAAATCGAAACAAAAAGAAAATGATGTTTTTATGTGACATGCCAATTTATACTCTTTTTTAAAAAACTCACGGACTATGTTCAAGAGAATGTAATTCGAAACCATGATTTAAGATAGAAAAATTAAGAGAATATGTTTATATATTAATAATTAGTTCAGGAGATTTCTTGTTCTTGTGTTATTTATTGTTTTTAAACTTCAATTCTATGCTTAGAGCCTTTAGACTATATATGGTGATTAATTTTTTATTTTTTTAACCAATGAATCTCGATCAAAGGCCATAGACTAATTTCTCAAATAACGTTTCAAAAACTTAATTGAAGATCAAACATGCAAGATCTTCAAGTAATAGTCGATTAGTTCAATCACTATCGAATCAGATGATAAAATCACTATAGAATCAGGTGAGAAATACGTAAAAAAAAAGGTATTAAACTAACTACCGAATTAACTGATTTTGGGTTGAACTGCCTCGTTCGTCATGATTTTTAAATATTTACTCTCAAAATACTTTAGATTTATTTAAAGATCTAATATCTCACAACAAACATCTTTTTTACGCATTGATATAAGATCGAATTCATAATAAGTTGAAAAAAAAATTCTTTTGACTTTTGAATTTTTATAAGATGGTGACCCTCGTATTCCTAGTTCAACCAACAGGTAAGCGAAGTCACAACCATGATTCGAACTCGAGCTCTTTCAAATAATATGTCTTTAGTTATAGTTCATTAACCACCTAAGTCAAATCGATTAGATAGTTACTATGATGATTAATTTGCATAACTAAATATGTTAACAACATCCTTAAAATTCATAAAATAAAAACCAACAAGCATGGTTAGTAGCAAAGTAAGTCGCCATCCCTTCATTATCAAAAGCAAAACTTCATGCAAAAAAAAAAAAAATAGAAAGAAAAAAAAAACTCATCTTAAGTGATCATATTCAGTGCTCACAAAACCACTAGAATATGATAAAGGAAGCGCTCTCTATACTATATCAAAATTTTGTTGCTCATAGCAACTTAATTAGTTAATGTTTCCTCATTGGTTAAGGTTGATGATGATGTTGTTGAACTTGAAGTTGATTCAGCTCCACAAGTGCAGTAAGGTAAAGAAGTAGTGATGATAATTGGTTTGGCTATGTAAGTTGGTTTATCTTCTCCAGCCATAATCACAAGTACTTCTGGCTCAGAATTAATCTTCTCTATGTTCTTGGACATTACCTGTTTCATTTCTTCATCTGAATTTGATGATTGAGAAGAACCACGTTTTTTGTAGGAGCATACAAGGATCACCAATGCAACTGAAATTAAAATTAGCATTATAGCTAAGCCTCCAAATAGATAAGGAATTGGAGATTGCCATATCTTAATCTCATTGGTTTGAGTTGGTGTTGATGATGATGATAAAGTGTTAATTGGCCTCATTTTTCTCTCTCTTTCTTTTGATTTCTAACTCTTTGTCTCTCTCTATGGATGGAAGTGAAAAAAAGTGAAGTGGTGGTTCAAGAATTTATAGTAAAAATGAAAAAAAAAATTGTTTACAAAAGTACCCTTTTGGTGTTTGAGGAAGATTCCTTTTTGTGCTTGGCTAGATGCTTGTAGATGTGAGTAGTGCAAATGCATTAGTGATATTGTATGTCAAAAGTGGTTTATTTGAGATAAGGTTTAAGAAAAAAAAAAGAAAATGTTTTGTCAACACTCGATCACCTCATCAACACTTTAAGAAAGAAAGAGACAAAGAGAGTGATGAGCCGAATGTGGTAAATTGATAATGTAATAGAAATAGAGAGATAAAAAGAAAAGAAAGCTATGCACGAGTGTTAAAAAGTTAAGAATGTCTAAATATTATTGTTGTGTTAAAAATTGTATTATACGACACTCTTTGTTTTTCAAAACCATATCATGTCACTAAAATATTTTTCATGTGTGTCTAACTATTTTTCATTTTTGTATCATGTGATTATCTTATTTTTTAATTTTTGGTGAAAATCGAAGAATAAAAATTTGATTCTCTCCAAATTTTATACCAATATTTATTGATAACATCGTGCTTCGAGTGCGGGGGTGTGATAAAATATGTTCATATTTAAAAATATTGATTTGTATTCATGAATTATTATTAGTCAAAGAATTTTATTGATTAGGTAGCATTAGTCTCCTCAGTGTTGGTCTAATATCACACTATAATTCTTGTATATTAAGGATGTCAATTATCAATGAAGAGGCAAACTATTATCGGATGTATATGTAAAACTTTTTTATATTGTCTAATATATAGTAATTGATATGAGGAAGATCTAGATCAACGAGAATAACCGATGAAATGCAGCAAATAATGGTGCTTCATTCCCGAAAGAGAGTATTAAACTTGTAAAGACTTTAATGCTCAAGTCAGTTTGTGATTGAAGTAGGCGAGGAGTTTTTAGATTCGGTGTGTACCTTTCTTTTGAGTAGATGTCCCTTTAAATGTAGGATTTCAAGAGTACATGTAAAATTCTGTCGAGTTCATTGAAAGGAATCTAACATGATTTTCGGATAGCCTCTTTTTGGGGTGTCCAAGGGCATAAGAACAACAACGAGTCAATGCTCAAGGATCACAAGAGATGAATACGTCTTATTTGTATCAAAAACTTTAAGACATTAAGTATATGGATCACCACTCTTATATATCAAACATTTTACCCAACAATATCTACTTCAAATGTTACTTCCCACTCATATAACAGGAGATAGCTCTTGCTCTCCCACCAAGATGACTCAAGGCTCTGATACTATTTGTTAGGGAGTCCGAGGTCAAGATTAACAACAGACCAATGATTTAAGACCATAAGAGAGATACATCACATCTCTATCTAAAACTTTAGGACATTAATATATGGATCACCTCTCTTAAATATCCAATGTTTTAATTATAAACGATATAAAACTTAACCTATTACACTTAAAACTCAATATTAGGAGGGTTAACAACGATCTATCGTCAATGCAGCCCCGTTCCTCTAGAATTCAGTCCTTTTTCCCAGAATAGTACTTATTATATCTTTTTCAAAATAAATATTTTTTTATTAATTTCGTGATATCAAAATATTGAACTACCAAGAGAATGAAAACATGGGGAAAACATGGGGCTACTATGGGAATGAGTTGCTCCACAAGTTTACTTGGTTTTTACCTAACCACATGTAGACACAATATTTTTTTGCTTTTTATGTTTGAAAATTGAAAAGGCAAAGTTTCTATAGCCAGAATATAGTAAAGAGTCATGAGAAAGTTAGAAACTCTAGATGTTGGAAAGAATCAGTATAAGTACTAATGAGTAAAGAAAATTAAATCTTTTTCAATAACATGTTTTTTATGGGCATAATATCATTGAGATGAGATACATATTTTTAAAAATATGTTTTTTTGGAAAATGAGTATATTATTATTAATTAAAGTGAAATTAATGGTTATATTAAAAACGTCCCTAAAAGAATTTGAACACTGCATTTAATGTTACAAGATCGAACTACTCCCTCTTATTACAGTTTATATACATTAATTATTCAATAAATTAAAAAAATATTATTCCATTCTATTTTGGACGGAGAGAGTCTTATGAACTTACACTTTATGGGCTTTCATTATGATATTGATCAAACTTTCTACTCAAACAATATTTCAGTAACATATTTTAAACATGCTTGATAGTAACATAACGAAAACAAAAATCATGATGACTTGTTTAGTAAAAACAATGAGATATGATCGATATGGTGGTCCAACTATTACCCTCTCTGTTTCTCCCATGAATTCATCGTGAAAAAAACACTACGCTGTTTGTTCTTATAACAGAAAAACTCACTCTACTATCGACTTTAAACATAGGAACCTCTTTTTTAAGGAAAAAAACATATAGGAACCTTGTAATTCTTGATTGGGAAACAAAGAAATAAACTTTAATGTTATGTTATACTCTCTCCGTCTCACAATATTAGTCGTTTAAGGTTTGTGCACGATTATTAAGGAAATGATTAATTGTGTTGATTTCAATGGTAAAATTAGTAACATTTACTAAAACACCTTTATTAATTGTAGTTAGTGGAGTAGTTATGTTTGATGAAATTCAATAAATAAGGGTATAATGGTGGAAAAAAATAATAAATGTTGCATTGGTATTGTAAAGTGACAATTATTTTGAGAAAAATAAAAAATGTTGAAGAGATAATAATTGTGAGACGGAGGGAGTAAATTAAATTAAGACTTGAATATATTTCCTATTATTGCAAATGTAATTGCTTTAAATTAGTAACTTTTATTAAACATAGGAACAAGGGATGGCAAAAAAATATTTCCTATTATCGACTTTAAACATAGGAAAAAATCCGCACCCGTGAATAACCGCGGATAAAATCCGCCACGGACTCGGAGCGAGTACCTTAATGGATATTTATGAATAATATAAACGGATATTTTAACTACCCGCTAATTAATGGATAGGATGCAGATTTAATGGTATCCACATCTGCGGATATCCATACCCGCTATTAAACCGAGTAAATTACATAAATAACCTTAATACCTTTTAACTTTCTAAGAAAAAATCTCTGGTACTGTTAGTTATTACATGACTATTCAAATATGTATCAGGTTCCTTTAAAAGGAAGTGAGAGTGGTCAGGATTTTTGAAGCAAAAAGCTTTATTTTTGTTGAATATGATGAGCTTTATTTATGTTTTTGTTAAATCAAAGAACTTTATATTTATTACATGTAAGAAAATTTATTTATGTTTTTGTCGAGTCGATGATATTTGTTGTTATTGTAATGTATGGATATTATGTTTTGCTAAAAAGAAAAGAAAATGCATGTGATGAACTTTTGTTTATAGTTTTCCGGTAAAATAAAACTAACAATTTTTTTAATAAATGTTATTCATGGATATCTGTATAAACCCGCGGGTACCTCAAAATTCGTGGATTACCCGCTAAACGGATACCCGCGGATATGGATAGGGTACGAATTTCATATTTATCCAACGGAGTGGACACAGATATCACACTATCCGCATCCATGGATATCAATTTACTTCCCTTAGGAACCTCTTTTTTTAAGGAAAAAAGCATATAGGAACCTTGTAATTCTTGATTGCGAAACAAAGAAATAAACTTTAATGTTATGTTATAAAAAAAATTTGAACAAACTAAAATGATATTATAAACAAGGTTGGTTTACCCTGCACAAGACATGCAAAAGGGAAAACAACCAACAATATTTACAACAAAAAGGTGTTGTACTTAAAAAAACACCACTCATAAAATAAAACAGATTACACCTGAACTCCCATGCAAGGAAGCGGGTGTTTCCACCGGTCATGATAACTAAAGTTAAACAATGCCTAAGATGATTTCAGCCACAAGAAAAAATTTAGTTTAACTTTTTCAACTATAGTAGAAGGATTGTACGCCGTGTTTTGAAATACACAGTTATTTAATTTCTTTCCTTTCAAGTAGCCCAAACAGAAGCAAACCAAATAATTTTGAAGAAAGAGTAAGTGGCTCTATGAAATCCCACATATTAGTAAATTGAATTAAATGCTATCGAATGTCACCTGACTGAACTGAAGAGATTCCCAACCAATGTAACACATGAGCCCAAAGCGGACTGAATATGTCACAACCAAAAAATAAATTATTTGCGGTTTCTAGTTCACCGCAACCAGACACACACACACACCGAGTCATGAACCTGAAGGACACGTCGCCGCACCAGATTGTCTTTAGTTGGAAGTCTATTGCGAAGGAGGCGCCACACAAACAGAGACACCTTTGAAGAAATGTGCTTATGATAGACGTCGTCTACAAGCGTTCTATCCACATAGTTCCCATTGTTGGTAAGAAAGCGGTCTGTTTCCCGCACCGTGTAACCATGATGCAGATCTAATAACCACTTCCAATTGTCACGAGTGTTTTCCTGCAAAACAACGTTGTGAAGTAACACAGAACACTCCCTCACGCTATCCTCCTCCCACACCAATAACCTACCACGCCACTCCCACCCCTACCACCAACCGCCCACCCTGATCTCCACATCTCCTCCACCAAACACTCCTTCTTGACAACTAGATCAAAAAGGCGGGGAAATTTAATCTGAAGCGGAATTTCCCCTACCTAGTTATCATACCAAAATAGAGTATTCCTACCATCCCCAACTACCCTACGGATGTTATCTTCAATATTATGTTATAAATTAAAATAAGACTTGAATATATTTCCTATTATTGCAAATATAATTGTTTTAAAATAGTACTTTTTTTTCAAAAAAATAAAAATGTTAGTACTTAATAATGTTGGTTTTTTGATATGTTTGTTAGGGGAAAATATTCATATCATTTCATTAGATAATAAAACGTTAATATAAGATGGTACATTGAAAGCTACCTTCTAATGGGGTTGTCTTTGTGATTCATGAGCAACTCCATTTGTTTTTACCTCGGGCTAAACTTTACCTTAAAGTTGTTAATAGATGTGTTAAACAACTATCTACAATGGTGAATAATATTGTCAAATTCGTCATTATTTGTCACCATTAAAAGTATCGACGACAATCTTCGAATCAAGAGAGAAATGCGTGCTATTGAAACCCAAATTAGCCACCCGCTGCATCACTTAAGAGAGTCCTAACGCTTCACCGACATCCACTCAACATAATGAGAAGGGCCATATTGTTTTTGCTAACACAAAGCACCATACAGCACCACAGATACACATGCAGATATCAACCTTATTATCAACATAGGAGAATGATGCATCAACGTTATGTTTAAATCTACCTAGGAGGGCGGTGGCATTGTGCGCGTTGTGAATTTTGCTCTATCCTGGTGGAACAACGAATGGGTGTTGTTCTTGCGATTCTACACGACTTTTGTGCATGCTTCAAGTTTTCTAACATATGTACAATACGTTCAAAAACTTGGGTATTCGCTTCATCTACTTGTTGCCTTAATTTTATATTCCGACGCTTCTAGAGGATCCAAAGAACAGTTGCAAATAACTAGTAATTTGCGGTGGTTGAAATCGTTGTAATAGTGTAAAAACAACCGCTATCGGGATATCAAAATACATCACAACTAACTCTAGTTAGGCCAGAGGTTCGTTGTCCATCATACCTGAATCAATTGGGGACAAGTAAAAATAACGTGTAGAGTATCTTCAATATTATCATTGCACAAATTACACTCAAGAGGGCATGTAACACCTTTATCAAGAAGACGAGTACGAGCATACTCTCCAAAGAAGTTTTTTCACCTTTGATAGTGCTTCGATTTTCCATATAGAATTCAATAAGCACTACAAAGATAATACCGCTCGTTCTCTCCCTTCCACCCCAACATATCATTAGTAACTTGGGGAAAATGATGAGTATTCAAGATCAAATTTGTAGTATGTAGATCAAATAGATAAGAGACAATGGATCCTTTTCACGTCTTGGTTTTTTTTTTGAAGGACACGTCTTGGTAGTTTGATTAATCATTCACTCACACAACTTGAGTGAAATGGTGCATTACATGTCTGAGTTGGTGAGATACTCTCTTTTGTTGCTAACCAAGGATGATACATGAACGATATACATGAATCTATACCAATGCACTATCTAGCGCCTCACTTTCACCACATCCTTTACACTAAAGATACTTCGCCAAACATAATAGGAGAGAGTATCTCGCCAACTGACAAGTAATGCATAATTTCGCTCCATTTATGTGAGTGATTTCATATTTAAAAAAAAAAAAAGTGATCCCTTTCCTAAACATAGTGATTAGAAACCAATATATTTTCCTTAAAATAAAATTAAAAAAAACTAATAAAGTGTCACTATTTTTTTAGGAAAAGAAGTTTATATTTCCTGGAAAAAAATTCTATTATTATTATTATTATTATTATTATTATTATTTAATAAAAAGAACAAACAATCACACACACTGAAGTAATTAATATTAAATTGAATCCAGTATATTGCCATGTATTGTTAACAAAAAAAAAAATCAGTCTTTCCATGAATGGGGTTCTTGAATATAAATTGCACACTTCATGAAGGTAAACAGGAATAAGATACTTTATCCTCTCATTTTATTAATTGCAGATATGGATTTCTGACCGTATTTGCTTTATCTTCAGGTGTTTTGTTGATGAAGAATATATTTGGAGATAACGTCAGGCTTAAACTATATAAGGCTTTTAAGTACCTATAGCTTTATAATCTCTAAATTAAAATAAACGGTTCCCTCATGTGGCCATACTAGTTTTAAGGAAGAAAAATATCTGAGATAAAAAAATAAATATTAAGGAAATTTAGAAAAAGGGATGAAAAAAAAGGAAATTTCTTTTCCCCATTATAGCATTCCCATTTATTTTTTGATAGTGTATTGTAGATGTGTCCCACAGTAAGCTTGGTGTACAAATATTTTCATTAAAAAAACTGT
Organism: Medicago arabica; assembly: GCA_946800305.1. Classification (NCBI taxonomy): domain Eukaryota; kingdom Viridiplantae; phylum Streptophyta; class Magnoliopsida; order Fabales; family Fabaceae; genus Medicago; species Medicago arabica. Next base: position 7,119,300 of record OX326969.1, read on the forward strand.
TTTACATGTACTATTATTTCTTTGGAATAGTATTCTCCTCCATTATATTTCTTATTCTTCTTTTCCACTGTTTATGTTTTAAATTTCCTCTCGTACATATAGATTAATATATCATGAAATATTAATTAAAATGAACTATGAAGGTGGCAAGTTATTAAGATACATCTGTTGGGTGAGGCAATTTAGTGTGAATTCTTTAAAACATGGAACATATGATTTTTTTTCATAAAAGATAGAAAGAAATATTCTTTGTATAAAAAGTTAAATATATTTTTGATTGTTGTAAAATGTAGACTTTATAAATTTAGTTCTTACTTAATTGTCCTTGTTTTTCAATCTAAATTTAGTTCTTTAATAAATAAAAAGTATAAATTTAGTTATATTTTATTAGATATCGTTATTCAAAATTATTTCATTTTCACTTTCAATATTTTATTTATATTTGTTTTTTAAATTTGAATTTAAAAACAAGTAGTCTGTTCTTTAGGATAAATTTGTAACTAAAAAATGTTCAACTATAATATACAATTAGTTTTCAAGATCCTTAAAATTAATCTGAAATGAAATATAAACAATGTATGCTTAAAAGTTTATGTACTTCCCTCAAAAAAATTATGGACATCGTCTAAAATTTAAACCACATACGTCAATTTTTCAACTATTATTATTTTTTCTCATATTTTATTGAGGAGAAAGCAATTATTGTTGAGTTTTTTTTCTTATAAATAAAAGAGATGTCTCCCATTCCAACAAACTGTATTCTTACAGGTATCAATAAGAATACCTTTTTCAATAAATATTTTAGATCGAATACATAAATTATTCTATAAATCTAAAAAATTAATTGTTTTTTAGTAAATAAAACCGACGAGAGTATTCGTGATGTTGAGAGTTGACCACAATCAACCCAACATGATTAATTTTTTTTTCAGTGGAATGACCTCACATATACCCACAGAAAACGGCTAGTTTCAGCCATAAAGATTGAGACAACTATTGAAGAAGATCCTATTAGGTCTGCCCATAATGAAGTGAAGAAGCATGTACAAGGAATTTGTCACACCTTCTTCACCTTTTCTTTGTCGTAGTTACACGGAATAAACAAGCCTATCAAAGTTTTCTTTCCAAAACCCGACATTATTAGTGGAAAATATATTATTGCTCTTCAAAAAGTTATGAAGAAAATCAGGTTCTCATAGCCACTACTTGTTTTCTGACTCATTCATGCGTGTCATCATTGTAAAAGCATTATGTCAACATCTTAACACTCTCTTGTTGTCGCGTCCACCAACCCACATAAACCAACTTGGAATTGAGTTTCTAATTAAGGGATTTATTATTACTCCCTCCATTCCTCCTTTAATATATGACCTATTTGACAATATATCTTATTGACTTAATATAGTTTGGCCGTATTTTTCTCCTAATTCACAAAAATAAATAATATTATGTAAGATGTTGTTGGATTCCACTACTAAAAAAGCAAAAATTAGTGAGGGAATTTTAGAGAGGGAAAACGTGAAATCCCTCTCTAATTCGGTCACTAAATTTTGCGACCAAAGAATTTGTGAGGAATTTTAATTTTTCCGTCACTAATTTCCCTCTCTAATTTTGCTTTTTCTAGTAGTGTTCGTCTCGACGCATATTTTTAAGATATTAAATTTTCATAATTTTTTTTAGTAGAGAATTGAAGATATCAAATATAAAATATATACATTGGTACGTGTGTCGGAGTCAATTAGATCATCTAATAAAACGGAGGAAGTATCAATTAAGAGATATGAAGGTCAGAAATTTGACACGATATAAATATGATACCGATATGATGATACAAAATTTTTGTAAAATTCAAAATATGAAATGGTTACGAAATGTTATCAAAATATTATTTTAAATTAGATATATAATAAATGCACAATATGTAAAGATAACTAAGATTGATAAATATGAAATGAAGAAACCCTAGATTTTGATTTCTTATGTGTATTTGAGCGTCGTTATTCATTATATACTTTTCATTTTTTTAATTATTTTTTTGAAGAAAAAAACCAAAAAAGAGGAAAAGGATAAGAAAAGGATCAAGAGTTCGAATGATATTAGTAAGTATAGTTTTAAAATCCGGCTCAGTCATCGGCTCAGCAGAGTCACTGAGTCGATGGTCAAATCATTGGGTCATTGTTTCGACCGCATGAAAGAATCAGATTAAATCGGATGACTCGGTTAGATAATCCGGTGTTTAAATTAAATTTGTATAGTATTTAATCAGATTAAATCGGATTGAACCGGTGACATATATAAAATAAAAATAAATATCCAACAAACATAATTTCATAAACTAATTATTCATGAGCTTTAAATAAAATATTTGAGCTTTATAATTATATTTTTTTAGTGAAGCTTTATAATTATATATCTATGTTTTTGTCCGTTAATATTGTGAGTTATTTTTGTAAAAAAAATAAAATTGATAGGTATTGGCTTTGTAAAGTATTAAACCTTAATTTTGTGAGGTATTTTTATCAACTAAAAAATAATAATTGATGGGTATTTGTTTTGTACAATATTCAATATTTCGACAATTATGATCTTATTTAAAAATTTGTTTAATATATTCTCATTAAAGGCAAATTAAAAACAAAAAGAATAAACGCTTTAGTGGTTAGGAAAAAAGAGAGAAGAACCGGTTCGACCCATAACTCGGCCGAGTCACGGATTTTTACCGGTTCTCGTCGAGCCATTTGCATGGCCGATCCGAAGGTATGCTCGAACTGGTCTACCCATCGGTTCCTGGTTCAACCAATCGGTTCGAGCTAAGTTTCAAAACTATGTTAGTAAGTCATATTATGATAAAGACCAATTTTCCAAAGGGGGGCAATTTTTTTTTTAATAAGGTTGTGTATATATCAATATGTTTTCTAAAGGGGGTTTATATTGCAAAATCCTCAAAGAGGGTCCAAACCTTTATCAGACTTCAGTGCAGTAGCCCTTCGCCCTTTTATTTTATAACCCAACATCTTTTTATTTTCACACCCCCAGCCCAGTGCTTTCATTTTCACACTCCCAAACATTTTCTTGGCTAAATTACGAAACTTAAAAGGAAAACGTAAAATGCAGAAGAAACATGTAAAACACAAAATCTCTACTCCTTTTCAGAGATTAAATTTGTTTTTTAATGTTTAGGATGTTTTCCTATGTTTCAAATTGAAGCGAACTCGAATTTGTATTCTGATTTCATAATATAATAATATGACTTTCATCATTAAAGTTTCATGTTAAAGACATCAAATTTAGTCTTTTGTGATTTTTTATAACTAACATCAAATGATAGAAGGTTTTCATATTAACGGGTGCGAGGGAAGTGTAGTTTACCTAACTTTCTTGGATTTGGTTTGACCCCCAAACTTTTTTGTTTTGTTATTCTTTTTTATGAATAATATATAAGACAGTGTATTTGATACACAATGTTTCGGGGTGTCAGCATAACTGAGATTTCAAAATATTCTATTATGGTATTTTGGGAGTCAAGATCCTCTCCATTTATTAGTGTCACCATTTATTCCATTTGAAAATAATTAATAGTAGTGGTACCCACTTAGTGGTAGAACCCACTACATACATTTTTATGGGTGAAGATCCTCTCCATTTTAAGTTCTCTTCATTTGTTCCATTACCATAGTTTTGGTGTATAAATGTTGCAGTTAATTTCTTAAATTCTTGAAATGTGTGCATTTAAATCATATATTTACTTCAAAACTATAATAATTGACATTTCCATTTTATTTAGGAAATGGAGAGGATCTTCACCCAATTTTTATATCTATCTCTCACCAAATGGCACTTTCCATTTACTTTTAGCATATGGAGAGGAACTTAACTCGTATGATGGTGACTTTGGGTGACAAGAGATGTCAATCGCAATGATTATTGCATGTCTCATTCATCATTTATATATAAAAAAAATTATGATATATTATATAAACATCCCTTTTCTCAAAGTTGGCCTAATGCCCATAAAATGATAGGATTGAAAAGTGTGTGGAAGTTGTTAATTTTTTCCTTGGGTTGGATTGGGATTGATACGAAGAAATGAAGACGAAGGAATGAATATTGGGATTTAGTTTTTTTTTTTTATCTTTTAATATCATTTTTCATTTATTTAATTTTAAAAATGATTATGTGGCTTTTCTATTTCAATAATTTCACACGTGACATGTCAGATAGGCGTTGACTGAGTTAAAATTGACTAAAATGACTACTATTGCAAAAAAGCTAATTTATAGAGGACTAAATTTATCATTTTTTAGGCCAAAATTGCAACATTGAAAAAGTTAAAGGACCAAAAGTACACTTAAGCATTTTTCAAATTATAACATGTAGTTAATATCATGTGAAATCACTCGCAACTTATTATATTACTATACACTTGTAATAATAACAAGCAACTAATAGATTTTTAAATAAAAATTGGAAAAGGTAAATGTTTTATTAATAAAGTGACTCTAATAGTCATTTTACAATTATCGTTGAGAGGATTTTCCTTCAGAACTTTGTGATTATAAAGTAATAAGCTCTTACCACTAAACCTAGCACCTCAACTAGGGTTATTTTGGTAAAATTGTTAATCTCTTTTCTTAATTTTTGATCCTTTCAGACCTAAGTAAGATGGTATGAGGGTTGGTTGGTGCTACAAAGAGGGAGGAATTTGTTGTTGATCCAACGTGAGTCCTTCTCCATCGGAAGCAGGTGGTATACCTACACGTGCTCTGAAGCTAAAGTGAGTGAGTGGTCAGGTGTGTGAGGCAAATATTAGGGAAAAAGTGAGCTATTTGACCCAATGTTGTGCATTAGAATTGATAAGGGATCAATAAGGTTTTGGCTATTAGGCCTTCACTTGGACAAGTGTCCTTAAGAGACACTTGTAATGATTTATGGGCAACCACTTCATTGGATCCATACTAGACATTTTAGATTGATGGTTCATACCACGATCAGGATTTTGGGCATGTCCATATGGTTTGGATCCTAACCTATATGGGGCCTTGTCCTCGCCCGAAAAAGTTTCCCCCAAGCTATAACTAGAGGGAGTCAAGTTATAGCTTGTCTGAGTCCGACCTTGAAAAGAGGAGGACCATTTTTCTAGGATCTGAATCGTGGTTTTGGTGAATAGTGACTTTAGTGACCTTTCTTTGGTCCTCAGCTTCTCCACTTGTAAAACCTAGTGGTCTGCGGTGGAGAGGGTTGTTACCTTTACTTGGGTATGTTGGAATGTGTGGTGTTTAGTGCAGATTTCATGCTCTTTTTATCTTGTCATCTTTGAGCGTGACGTTTCACTAGTTTTCTGACACGTGTCACGAGATTCTTAAGTCTCCATCTAATTATATCCCAGTTGTTGTGTTTTTATATGAAAAGTGAAGTAACATCGTTAATAATGTGATGTGTTTCTTTGAGGTTTCAGTTTATAGGGCTTAACCATTTGATGGCCATTTTTTGTTTTCTTGTTGTCCAAAACGTTGGATTCAGGGTTTTGAAGAGGTTTCTTACCCTATTAAAAGGACCCCCCCCCCATTCTCACACTTTTCACTTCTGTTTCTCCAGATTTCTCTCTTCTCTAAAACCTTGTATTGAAGCTTTAGAGTGGATTCCTCTGTCTCTTTGTTTGAGTTTCTCCAGAGTTCTCTCTTCTTCAAAACCTTGTATTGACAAGCTTCCTTTGTTATCTGATTCATGCTTTTATTTCTCGTATTCTATTCAATATGGGAGAATTGTTAGCCTTATGATTTTTGGAAGGAATTTCCTCATGTTTGTCATGTTAACCTTCCTTGTCACGGAGGGAATCTAAAACATAATTGAAAAAAATCAGCAAGGCTCGTGCAACGAGTGCGAATGGCACACCGTGCCATATTGCATTGCTCTTAAAAACAATAAGATACAACTCTGGGGCATAATAAGAGACAAAAGCCCTTATAATCACCAAGAACAAACACACCTGCCAATCAATGCACACACAAGATAGCTAAATAAAAACAAAGTTCCTTCATACACGAGACACACCTTAATAAACAATAACTCCAACCCCACAAATGCTATACCACCTCCAAAATAATGAAGAACATATACAAGATAACTCCAGCTTTAGAAAAAATTAACAAATAATGCACTTGACTTCAGAACAACTTGCAAGAACCACAATAGGAAAAAAGGCAAAACAACCACAATACCAACATAAAAGAAAGGAAACAATCCACTTACTATTGAAATCAGAGTGGCACAAAAATGATCCATGCTAATAAATTTGAAAATCAATCAATTTCACAATGACACTTTTTCCGCATCAGCCAGCAATAACAAAACAATTCAAACCAAAGAAAAGAAAATGCACTACAGATTAAGGGTGTATTTGGATAGATAGTTTAGGAGGGGAAACTAAATTTTCTTTACTAAATTACGGATATTTATAAAATAATTTTTGAAAAATTGAATTAACATGATAAATGATCATATAATACTTCAAAAACACTTAATTTATTTATAAAAAAAACATTTTATATTGTTCATAATTTAAAAAATAAAAGTGAATCCTCCACTCATTTTCCCGTCCAAACCCTCAATCCAAACATACACAATACTCCTGAACCACTCTTACACGTGATCAATGCACATAACACAACCAAAGCGAGAAAATCGTGATGCAAATTGCTGCAAAAAAGTTCATACCTCCACACAGTACCCTATAGACAGGCCATGGATTAAGACACCCCAAAACAGCTGCAGAATTCCACCATAGGATTAATAAGCCAAGCAAACCAACTAAAGTTCTTCAACTTATGTCCTAGACCAATTTGCTGGAATTATTGGCATAAGCTAAAATCATGTTGTTCCCACTGCCAATAACAATCCTGAAAAGAACCTCCCTACTCCAAATAAGTTGCGACTAACCTATCACAAACATTCTAACGGCCGAGACCCCGCATTATTCATGATTTCATGTTCTAAAACCGCCTCATTTTTCCATAAAAAATTAAAAAAGCAGTAAATTACTCATTTCAAAAAAGGTTAAATATATTTTTGGTCTCTATAAATATACCAATTTAAAATGACTAAATGAAAAGTTATCATCTTTATAGGAACAAAAACATACTTAATCCAAAAGAAATCACACATTAATACTTCCTTTCAAAAAAATAAAAAATGCAGTAAATTAAACTTTTTGGTCAAATATATTTAAGAAACAAATCACACGGTCATACTTCCTTTTAAAAAAAATATCACATATTAATACTTAATTAGGGCGAATAAAGGGAATCAAATTTTCTATTAAAACTTACCTTGATAAAATCAATTTGCCACTTATTGAAAAGATTTGTTTTTGGTCAAAGATTTAAATCAGTGCATTAAGGAAACAAATATTCCATATTTATTTTTTCCCCTTATTTTAATGTTTTAGTGAACTCTAGTGATACCTATATATCTATGCATTTTATTCCTCTACTTTGACATTGTCATAACATTTTCACAGTTCTATTTGAAAATATTTAACTCTATTTGACATTTCAGAGTTCTATTTGATCAAATAACATCATGAAGCTAGGAAGCACTCTCCTAATCGTGGCAGCTTTGTTTACTCTCTTCACCTACGGATCTGGTAAAATTATCATCATTGTTGTTTTAATTATGAGCAGTGATATTGTTTATGAAAATTATAGGCAAGAAAGCGAAGAATTAAGGCGAGATGCTAAGATCAATTCTTCGCTTTCGTCTGATAATTTGATCGTGATAACTAGCATTTTCCTATTATTATTATTAAACTAAACTAACATGTATGTGAAAAATGATTTGATCTTGTTTTGTAGCCAATTTTTGTTTCAAAGATCTGACAAACAATGGCGACTGTTCTAAAAACTCATGTGAACAAGAATTTGTGGAGTCTTTTGGATCAGGCGGCAAGCCTTACGGTTGTAGATGTGACACTACTCTTGACAATAAGCACATATGCTCATGTTGTGCTTCTTGTGGACCCAATGATAAAGGTTTAGTCTGCCCTCCGCCACAAAGGCCAAAGAAGAGGTTTTTTTGAACAACTAGTAAAAGACCCATGATTTCGCAGCTAGTTAGTAGTTACTACCTTGTTAATGTTTTATTTTTAAATAAAGTACAATAAAAGGGACAATATAATTTTTCAGGAGTGTAATATATAATATAATAGCAAGGGGGGCTGAACAATGACCATACATCTTGTTGAATGAGGTGTTATATTTTGTTTTCACTTTTTGTTTGTATGAGGTGTTTTGACAATTGATGATTTAATTAAATAATGATAAACTTTGGAGTTGGTTTTTTTAACTAAGATATTTGTTGATTAAATATGATAGGTAGAATTAATACATCGAAAACAACATAAATTCAATATCGATACAAATTGAAAATCATGATTTTGTAAACAAACTAGTATGTGGACCCGTGCTAAGTACGGGCTAGAATTTCTCCATACTTGAGGGGGAGAATATGTTGTGATTTATCAAGTGTCGGTTACGGTCAAACATTGAATAGAACAATGGAAGTTGAACAATATATAAGGGCGAAAACTCTTACACTTGCGTGGTTGCTATTTGTCTAATGAGTACACCAATGTTGACTCCCTTAGAAGATTTGACGGTGGTATCTTAACCCGATTCAATTTTATGGGGAAGTGGAATTGATTCATGATGGTAGTTCATAACTGCGGGGAGTCTCGTACTTAAGGAATATATGTCAATGTCTCAAGTTTGAGTTAAAGTTTCGCATTGACTGCAAGAGTAATTGTTGAACAACATATAAGTGATATGACTCATATACCTAATATCTTAAGGTTTAAGGTGAAGATGTAGTATCAATATCACTTGTGTGGTATTTGTTAGTCTAATGTGATGATCAAATTCAATGTAGGATCCACCAGAAGTTAACATTATAAAGAACTGTTTTTTTAATTAGTTTTTGGATGTCACTTGTTTGATTTTATCTTAAAATTTAATTTTTAAATGTAATTCTCTTTTCTGCGAATTTTTTCATTCAACCTTTATTATTTTAAATTTCTTTACTTTTAGTCTTTGGTGCATGTGATTACTTTTTTGTAAAATAATCACTCAAAATTCTACGACTCATACAACAAACCCATAAAATTACCAATAACTTACGCTATTCCATCTACTCCCACGGATAATACACAATATTTTTCCCATTAGCTTATCTAATGTTAAAATTCCTTTTTCGTACTCTTTTTTCCTTCTAAATTCTTTTATCTCTTGGTATGGAAGAAAGGAACATAAATCTCCATGAAATGACACCAACCACTTTTTGAACATGTGATTTTGTTTAAACTTTTTTGATTATGTCACATAATACAGATACAGAGAGACGCACACTTGATTAAAAGATGTTAACGTGTCAAGTGTGAGTTAAAGTTTTATATAAGATGCGAGAGTGGATTTTGAACACCGTATAAGTAAAATGACCCATATACATGATGTCATAAGATTTTGGGTAAATATGTGATATCAACCTCAATTGTGTGGTTTCTACTCTAATGTGGTTATCAAACTCAGTGTAGAATCCCCTGCAAGTCCCAAAATTATGAAGAACATTTTGTTAGTTTTTGGTGTCATTTGATTATTTTTTTATATTAAATTTTAGTTATTGGAAGTCATTCGTTTACATGATATTTTTATTTAACCTCCATTATTTTAATTTACTTCACTTTTGGTGGAATGTGACAATCGAATAATGTAGATGTGTTATGTTGAGTTGACAAAATACATGCTTATTAGAATTTTTAAAAGATGCAGCAAGTTTTTATTGAGTCTAATTTTTTTAGTAAAATATAAGTGAAATTGTCAACAAAATCGTGAAATTATCAACAACTAACCGTATTTTTTATATTCTTGCAAATAGAGCACACCATCCTTAGGCCTTTGACCCTCTTTTGTACAAGAAGAGCACGCCATCCTTTTTTATTTCTTATCATTTCTTCCTTCTTAAAATTTTGTTTTCATCTTCTTTCTATTTAAAATTTATTTTCTCTCCTTTCTTGTAAGAAAGGGACATAAACATTCCTCCATAAAACCACTATCAACCCACATGTTTTACCATGTAGTGATCCAATCAGATATTACTTGTCTATGTTAACAAATCACAAATGCAGAAAGTCTCACACTTTAAAGAGATATATTAATGTGTCAAGTGTGAGTTTATATTCTATATTGTATGCAAGATTAGATGGTGAGAAAAATATAAATGAGAAGACTCATATACATAACGCTTTAAGATTTTTTGGTGAATTAGAGTGGTGTGAATTTATATCTTTAATTTTAGGCCTGAATTTTATTTCTTGGATGTGTTTTTTCTATTCAACCTCTATTATTTCAAATTTCTTTACTTTTGATCTTTGGCGGGACCTGAAAATAGAAATTGTAGAGGTTTTATGTTGAATCAAACAATAAATGTTTATTAGACATTTTAAGTTAAGATGTGGTATCAATCCCACTTGTGTGATTGTCTTTGACCTAATATGATTATCCAACCCAATGTAGGTTCTATATGTAGTCTCCCTTTGTAGTCCTAGCATTATGATGAACTATTTTGGTAATGTTCGGATGCCATTTGTTTAGTTTTTTTTTATCTAAAAAATTAGTTTTTAAATGTCTTTTTCTTTAATACTATTTTTTATTCGAGCTCTGTTATTTTAAATTCCTTCCATTTTGGTCTTTGGTGGTATGTGACAATAAAAAATGTTGATGTGTTATACTAAGTTGACAAAATATATATTTAGCAAACATCTTAAAATGATGTGATATTTTTCTTAATTAAGTATAATTTTTTGGTAAAATAATTACCAAAAAATCTTTTACTCCTTTAACAAACCCATAAAATTACTGACAACTAAGTCTATTTCCTATATTCATGGAAAAAGAACACACTTCATTTTTTTTTTCTTTATTATTTATCTCATGTTCAAATTCTTTTTTCGTATTCACTGAGTTTCTTCTGATTTCTTTCTTTCTTCTCATGAAAGAAAGGTACATAAACTTTCCTCTATGAAATCATCATCAACTCACCTTTTTGAACATGTGTTAATTAGAAGATTTTAATGTGTCAAGTATATAAGATTCTACATAGTGGACGCAAGAGTATATTTTGAAACACATAGAAGAGTGATATGTCATATACCTAGTGTCTTCAGGCGCTATGTGAATATTTGGTGTCAATCTTACTTTTGTGGTTTCTATTTACCTAATATGACCAACCAACCTAATTTAGGCTCCCCTAGAAGTCCTAACAATATGATAAAATGTTTTATTAAATCTTGGATGTAATTTGTTTGATTTTTTTATCTTGAATTTTGGTCATTGAAAGTCATTCACTTTCATATCATTTGTAATGTTCATTTTGTTCACTTTCATACCGATTTTTCTTTGTTCGCTTTCATCATCCATATATCCAATTCCTTAATTTTTAGGGTAAACATATGATGTCAAAATCATTTGTGTTGATTCTCTTAGTCTAATATGATGATTAAACTTAATGTAGAATCTCTCGAAATTTACAAACCATGATGAACGTTTTTTTTTTTTTATAGTTTTTATATGTCATTTGTTTAATTTGTTTATCTTAAAATCTAGTTTTTGGATGTCATTCTCTTCCTTGTGAATCTTTTCATTTAACCACTATTATTTTAAATTCATTTACTTTTGGTCTTTGGAGGCAAGTGACAATGGAAAACTGATTTTTTGAATCTAATGGAAAGCTGAGTTGACAAAATATATGTTCATTAGACATTGAAAATTACGTGGCATTTTTTTTAATTGAATCTAATTTTTTGCTAAAATAATTACCTAGAAATATCCAACTACTTCAACAAATTCATCATATTAGCAACAACTCTCATTATTCCATATACTTTTACGAACAAAACACATAATACCTTGTTTCCTCATATTTCTCTTATGTTCAAGTTCCTTTTTCATATTTGTTTTTTCCTTTAAATTTTCTTTCTTTCTTTTCAAGAAAGAAATGAACAGAAACCACCCCATATGAAACCATAACCAACCAACCTTTTTGAACATGATGTGTCTAAGTTTGACCTTATTTTTTAACATGTATTCAAGCCTTGCTACATATGTTTTCTCAACCACAGGTTATCATATTTGAGGTGTATATCAACAGTAAATGTGACTACATCTAGAATTTGAATGATGGTCCATATCCGTTTTTTCCCTTGATAATTTCCCACATTTACAACTTTTTATTGATCACGCTTCTAATTCCTAACATTCCAGGTAAAGTTGTTACATGTTCCAAAAAAATGCATTTGTGTGCTTTAGATCATCATCACCTGATAAATGAAACACAAACGTAAACAGGTGTGTGTCACGATTGCATCACGAACAAATTACGCATAATTTGAACGAATATGCTCCATGATTTTTTCACTGAATTGATCTCAGAGATGTTATCATATCTTGGTGTTACACCACTTTATGAAAGAGAAATATGATAATGAAATGATTGAAGAAACATGAGGTACATATAGGTTAATAGTATAAGTAAAACCAAAATGATGCACTGTGGTTGGCCCAACAACATAAAAATGACACATGTTAAATTGTCATTGGATTAAAACAAATTGATGCAAATCAAAACATTGCCTAGTTAAAATAAGTTAAAATAATATCAAAATTTGCCAAATATTTTTTTTGTCCGATAAGATTCAAGATTTACAGCAACACCAAAGTTACTCATAGAATAAACATCTCCCTCCTTTAACTCCTAAAATTTGTATATCAAAATTCTTTGAACAACGAACATTTTGTAACAGCAAAGACATTCTATATTTGGTTGTCTGATTAGATTCAAGATGTGCTGCAACTCCTCCTTAAAATTGCACACTAATATCATACGTAATAATAATGGAAAATAAAATAAAACAATGGAAGTAATGATTAAAAATTTATACATTTGTGAACCATCAGAATCACTATAATTATGACTCTCTTTTTTTATTTTTTTTACGGAAACCATAACTATGAAATTAAAACCATAAGTAAGTTTCCAAAAATATCAATATCTAAAACAAATATCGTTAAAACAAACTTTTTTTTTTCCGATAGTCTAGTGGATGAAGCTAACACATTTTAAATGTCGAAAAATGGACCCCTGCATATATTATGCAATATCCCTACCAAATGAGTTAAACTCACGGTCACGGGAACAAAAAATGAACTTGTTGATGACATATATCTTAATATGTTTCTGAGACATTGTACCCCTTTTGAAGCAAATTTTGGAATGAATATCTTAATATCTTAATATGTTTTTAAGCTCACGGTCTGGTATGAATATCATTAAGGCATTGTACCCCTTTTGAAGCTAATTTTGGAATAATAATAATAATATGTTTTTATACTATATCGTACAATCTCATCAACACGTTTATAATTGTAAAGAACAATAGAAAAATTGCTTCAATTGGACACATGTGTCACAATGTTAAAGAAAATAAAAAACTTGAATATAAAAGCCAAGAAATTCTAAAAAGAAAAAAAAAAAATAGAGAGAGATATAGAGGCACAGGGCTAAGCATAAATGTGTTTCACTTACTTAAATGTTAATATCAATAATTGTGTGAAAAAAATAAATTTTGATTTCCATTCCAACTAAGTAATCAGTGTTGTATTCGAAAGTAAATACATCACTTGTAATTTCACTTTTGTGTTGAACTGAAATTTGAGCTTGTACTCATTGTCTTGTTGTCAGAGTTTGAAACTTGTAAATCAATGTTCATTTTATCTCTATCTCTATATACATGTATTCTAAGTTACACATTGCTTACATGTCACCTCACAAATGTCCATTTTTTAACTTATTTTCTACAAGCATTCATCACGTGGCATTCACTTTTCTTCTTTCCTTTTTTCATCTATTTACTAAATATTTACACTTACATGTATTAATTCTTATATTTATTATGTAACTCACCAATTGAGTTTTGTAACTTTCCACTATCTATTCTTACATCTTTCTACTACAACTGACTGTTTTTTTTTTGTACGATTTATTCATCTATAAGGGCTCGTTTGATGGTCAGGATAGGATAGAGACAAGATATGATATAAAGCTGGATAGAGATAGAATATGATAAGAACATGATAAACATTAATCTTATCATGTGTTTGACGCGGATAAGATAACAAACATGATATCATTATAATTAAATGAAAAAATTGCTCTCATAATTAATTAAATATTATAGAAATGGAATGTTATTAATTATAATAGAAAAATACATGCTACCATTATTTTTAAAATGACAATATTCTAAAAACGGCAGAATATCAAGATAATAAATAAGGAATGATCTTCTAATCCATCAGGATAATTTCTAACCCAACTTATACTCAGGATAGAAATTACAAATGAAAGTCAGGATAGGATAGGAAAATAGTTTATTTTATCCTATCACATTGGTGCATCAAACATGAGATTTAAACAGGATATGATTAATGTATCATATCATGTCTCTCTATCCTGACCATCAAACGGGCCCTAAGTAGTGTTAACTCATTCATTTCAAAAAAAAATGTGCCCCTTTACATACTTCTTTATGTAAATAACAATTAATTATTGTAACTCCTTTTATTTTTATACTATCACTATAGGATAGGATGTGCCCCTTTACATTCCTCCACATAAAACCTAAAAGTTGTTAGGCTTTAAATCATCTTAATTCCCTTATTTCCCTCTCTCCTATATAACCAAAACTAATCACTCATATTCCTTTTTTACTCATTATATGTTGTGTTTGATCATTTTCCTCCTAATCTTTTGGCTTTACCACCAGGTTTAGTAAGCTATTTTTTTACGTTTTTTTTAACCAAGTGTGTTCTAATCTTATTGTGTATTCTTTACTTTCACAGGTTAGGAGTAGTCAAAAACGATGGTACACATATCTTTGTGGATGATTTCTCTAATGCTAATTGATGAGAAGGTATTGGTTGTTACTCTTAAACTGACCATCTACTTATCCTCTTTCATTTGTATTGCTCAGTTTATTCTCTTATATGAATATGATGTTGTTTCTTAATTCTTTCAAGTGTTTGTTTCTAATATTTTTCTCTATGACTCTAAGAACTCCAACTCAATACATATGAAGCCACACATGAAATATATAGGAAATCAAAGTGGAATGCATTTAGATTTGTACCAAAATAATCTCATGGTCATGTAATGTAATTTTATACTTCTTATGAATTAAATTGAGCAATGACAACTTATGTTAGTCTTAACATAATTCGTTGCAAGTAGATTTGTCATGTAACGTAATTTCTACTTATTCTGAAGTGAATTGAGTGATGATAAATTTATATTAGTCTAACATAAATCGTTACATACAAATTTCTTTATTTATATATATTGCGCCTTCTACAAGAGAAATCACATGTTGTATTTTTTTTAAATTGGCAAAAATGTATTTAAACAACTTGGATCCAAGCACAAGATGTTCCCGAATAATAATGACGATAACATATATTAATCTAACATAAATTTTTGCATGTGGGTTTCTTTCTCTCTCTCTCCCTCTCTCTCTCTCTCTCTATATATAGATTGCGACTTCTCCAAGAGGAATCACAAGTTGTTTTTTAATCAACGAATATATTTTAAACTCAAATTCAAACACAAGATGTACCCGATTAAGAGGTAAAGATATACAAAAATGATACTCTAGCAGAAAAAATAACAGAGCTTTAACAACGACCAAAACAAAAAGTCATATAGTCAAAATAAGAAAGCTACTAAGCAACAAAAATAGGGAGATGGTGTGGCGACAAAAAAAAAACCAGCGGTATAAAATGACTGAGAATAATTTATTTATTTTTGGGAATTTTCAGGTGTGAATCACATACTCTATTATAAAAAAAGAAAGACGTTGAACCACATTTAATTATAAGTTATGTTTTTGAATAACAAAGCAAGTCATAAGCATAGTTCATATGCAGGGCCGACCCATAGCCCGTCGAGGCTGGGCTATGGCACCGGGCCTCAATTTTTTTGGGGCCAAAATATTTTTTTTTTGTATGTAAAACATCATACTTATCACAATGTTGTGGTGGTGCAGCCACTTACTTTTCAATGTGAGGTCAATGGTTCAAGCCCGTCTAGAGTGTTTTTTTTTCTAATAATTTTCTTTTACAGTGCTTTATTTATTTTTTTGGGGCCTAATTTTTTTTCCTTCTTCCCATCCTTCAATAGATTAAAACTGGGCCTACAAATTTGTTAAGACGGCCCTGTTCATATGATCCGAAAGAAAGAAAAAGAAAAATTGACAAAGTTGCCTCATGGTGGAGTGGGTGTCTGAGAATACATTAGTCATGCTATTATTGGCCATTGAACAATGCATTCATTCTATGCAACTTCTTGCAAGCTTCGTTTTTTCTCTATTGATGTTATGGTGTAACAAATTTGTGAAACTAATGTTTTAATTTGTCACAAGTGAATCTAAAGTTATTTCACAAGACCGGTCCTAATATTATTTTTCTTCAAGAGAGACTGGTCTTAATATACGTGACTATCTTTTGTGTTTGGTCATATATGTGTTGGTGAAATATTTCTGAAACAACTATTACTGCAAAACTCTTATTTTTTTAAGACAAATTAAAAAATAAATTGAAAAAGACTAGGAAGTACAAGATTGAGGGGGCATGTACCTATCCAAGTAAACCACGGAAACAACCTGTAACGAATGATACAACAATTCAGTATTTACGTGGTATAAAAAGAAAACAGCTCTAAACAATCACTTCCACGAACAATACCCATGTATGGATGCGAAACCGAATTGCAAAAAAAATGTAGAGTAAGCATTCAGAGCATTTAAATAGGCGTATGAATCGTCTGCCAACACAAATGATCCAAGTTCCAACAACTACCTTCTAGATGAAGCAAGCGAAATGCACTTTTAGGCCAAATCAACCAATTTCGAACCAAAACACGGAATCACATATACAACCTTAAATTATGATAATTAATCGGTTATTTTTTTTATTCTACTTTAAAATAAAGGTTATAAAATGAAATTTATCTTAAAGTATAGTTCAATTTGTGCACCCAAAAAAAAAGAACTTATACTTAAATTGTATATGCACAAAATAAAACATTCAAATTGCTTGATGACCATGACTTTAATTAAACAATCATAGGGTGAGAAACAATGCTTGAAAACTATTTCAATAATCCTTTGACATATCTAATAAAATTATTTATATATTGTTAAATATTAAGTCAAAATCTTAATCGGTAGAATTTAATAAATTCCATATTTAACTTTTGTAGTTAAATATATTTCATCACAACGATGATGATATTTGATGTCAATAAATGTGTCAGAGTAACTTTTTTTTTATCTTTTTTAATTTTGAAAATGATAGTCAATTCAAATTAATTGTTTATTTTTTAAAAAGATTGCTAAAGAAAAATATTATCAATGACAATGACACTAATTATTTTACAACTATCTCCCATGTGATTTGAACCACGCCCCTTAAACTTATAAAACAGAGCTACAACCACTAATCTAACACTTCTAACAAATAATAGTGTTGTTTTTGTACAAAAAGTAATAGTGTAATTTTAATGATGTATCTAAGTAAAAGAATAAAATTTTGGACTTCAATGCATGACTTTTTATGAGTAAATTAAATGTGTGACTCTTAAAATATTTTAATAATGATAATTAAAGTTATAAATGTTAATAATTGTGTAAAAAACAAAAGATAATATCAATTTTGATTTTTGGATGAAATAATTATTGTACAAACTTTATTTACCTTTTGGCAAAACTCTAAATTATTAGGTTTCCCTTCCCCTTAAAACAAGAGGGTTAACACAATTTTATTTTATTTTTCATAGAATGATATGTAGCCAATAAAATGATAGAACGACATAACAGGAAAAATATTAAAACTTAGTAGGATTTAAAAAATTACTCTAATAAGTGGATAATTATTTATATTTTAGTGATAATGATAAATATGTTAAATAAGTAATTTTTTAATCAATCAATATGTTAAAGAAGTGATAAATTGTATACACTTTAATGAAGTAATCTAAGTAATTAATTACATAAAAATATCTCTTTTTTATTATCTGGAGAATATATTAAAAATAAAATTTTGTAAAAAAAATATTATACGGTTCATAAGTTGAAAAATAGTGTATCTAAAAATAGTGTTGGCGAAAAAAAAAGTAAAATGTATTCGCATTCATAGGAAGTTGAGATTGAATAATTGTCGTGTTAATATGGTTTTAGTGTTGGTACAGTGGTGAAGAAAGATACTGGACGAGAAGACAAGGTTGTTTAGGGTTACATGAGAAGAGTAAGTTCTAAACATATTTTAATTTTCAAATTATGATTTAAACACATTGTATCTGATTTAAAAACATTTTGATTTAAAATAGTGTTTGTAAAAAAAAAGGTCTACTATATTTGATCATAGGATGTTGAGAATGAACCATTGTTGTGTTAAGAAGGTCTTAATGTTGGTATAGTGGTGAAAAAAAGTAATAAACAAGAAACTAAGATTGTATAGGGTTGCAAGGAAAAAGAAAGTTCTAAACATATTTTAATTTTTAAATTATGATTTAAACACATTGTATCTAATTGACATGTTTTATTCTTTATAAATTTGACATTTTGACATGTATCCATTTGATTTTTTTTCACCTATTGTATAAAAAAAATAAAATTATACAAATGTAATAAAACCCGTGCAACGCACGGGTTATATACCTAGTAGTAAAAGTAAAAGGAAAAAAATAGAGTGTAAGTTATAACAACAAACATATTTATACTAAAGAAACCGTAATAACCAAAATAATACGATAAACTTTGAGATCAATCCTCTGAAGAAAAAAAAAAAAGGATGTGTGTTGCAATCTGAACAACTATGCTCCATGGTTCATTCATGGAATTGATCTCAGAGATGTTATCAGATCTTGGTATCATTATAATATCAATTTTTAGATTGATGGGGAGGAAGAATAATTGGCAAAACTCTAGAGTTTGTGAAATCATAGAACCATGAAATCATGATACCAAATAAAAGGATTTTTAATTAATGATATAAATCAAAAATATTTTACCGTTTTTGTATCCCTTACATACTTTGTTTTTGACAAACCCTTACATACCTTTTTAACGGAGGAGGAGCTTTTAGCGGAGCTTAGGACTTTATTGTTTGATGTTTCTTTGTTGCCTGATGTTTCAGATAGATGGGTGTGGCTTCCTGATCCAGTAGGAGGTTACACTGTCTGTGGTGCTTATGATCTTTTAGCGGAGGGTAGCAGTCCTCCCGTGGATGAAGCTTCTGAGTTAGTTTGGCATCCCCAGGTTCCTCTGAAGGTCTCTATCTTTGCTTGGCGTCTTCTTAGAAATCGTCTCCCTTTAAAGACAAACTTGGCAGTTCGGCGGACTCTTTCTCCAGATGTGACTTTATGTGATTTAGGATGTGGCCTTGAGGAAACATCCGAACATTTGTTTTTGACTTGTCCGAATTCTGTATTGTTGTGGCAGCAGGTGCGTAACTGAATAGGTTGCATGGGAGTGGACTCCACTCATTTGTCCGACCACTTGTTGTAGTTCCCTTTTTTGATTGCTGCGGGAAAAGCGAAACGCTCCTTTTTGCAGTTGATTTGGCTCCTGTGCACGTGGGTCTTGTGGTTAGAACGCAACAATAGAATTTTTAATAATGTTGTATCTGATGTACCCAGATTGTTAGATAAGGTTAAATTGTTATCCTTAGGTTGGCTCAAAGTTAAGAAGCCGTTGTTTATTTTTGGCTCTCAGATGTGGTGGTCAAGTCCTTTGGCTTGTCTAGGTATTGGCTAAACCACAGTTTTTGTTATTACCGTGTGGTTGACTTTTCTGTACTTTTGATAGTAGTTATAGGCACACCTTATGCTTGCAAGTGCTATGGTTTAGTAATATAATCCCATTTTGATTTCTTCAAAAAAAAAGAATTCAAAAATTAAAATCATTTCTTAAAAAGAATTCACAAATTATAATCCTTTAAAAATAAAATCAATCATCACGCCGGACAATACAATGATACTACCATAACATGATGTTCAAATCAAAACAATTAATTACAATTAGCATTGAGAGAAGGACACGTGTACTATAAAAAAATTAAGCTAAATGTTTATAGGATAATGTTATCGAGTGCCCCGGGGCATTAGTTAAGAAGTAATAAATTGAAAGATTCAACTTATTTACCTTAATTAAAGTGAGAAATAATATGTCAACTAATTAAAATTAATAAAAGTTTTAGTTAATACTCTCTCAAAGAATGCTGTTTTGTTTTGAAGATGATCTAATTACATATTTAATGATTTTATATTTGATATTTTATTTAGATATGTATTATCTTTGAAATTGCTAATTTATTTTGGGATTTAAAATATCTTGTCTTAGTGTAATTATTTCTGCGCAACTTTTAATTAAAAAAGTGAAAGTAAACAATATGCTTTGACGAAAATTTACGGGGATGAAAAAAAAATGGTGCAAAAAATAAATCATAGGAAAAAAAATATTGTTGTAAGGAAAATTCACAAGAAGAAATCACATAATATTATGTAACTAATTCACATGGGTATAAATTGGTCAACTTTCAAAATTATATAATAGTCGTGCATTTATGAGAGTATTGAATACAACTGTTAATTTTAGTTAGCTGACTTATTATTTCTCATATTAGTTGATTTAAAATAAATGGAATTGATCAATTTATTGCTCCTTAACCAGTGCCCTGGGACACCGGTTAGCAGCACCCATGTTTATAATAGAGATTCACAACAATTAAAGTAAATAAATAGCATAAAATTGAATATTGATTTAACGGAAATGCTAGTTCTAGCGAAAAGATGTTCACGAAAACATCCCGAATAGAGAAATACTAGTGACAATCCATGTTTTCCGGTAAAAAGCATATCCAAGGCTCACTATTGATTGTGTAGTACCTTCATTATAAGAATCCTGCTCTTCATCCAGTACAATACACTCCCACCCAGCTCAACTGACGAAAATACCCCTGCGCAAGTTAAGTCACGCAGCGTATGTTAACTTGCGCACGTTATAAGCCCTGCGTGACTTAAGTCACGCACCACTGGTACGTGCGCGAGTTAACTCACGCACGTTGGCTAGTGGTCAGAATTGAATAACAAACATTTTTTGGTCTTTGGTCAGTTTTTCAACATTTAATCCACACGTTTTTTACCAAGCTTTACACGTTTTTTGACCACATTAATGGTATTTACAACCTATACTACCATTCCCACCTATAAATACCCGTCCATACTTCCCTATTTCTTCACACCATCTCACTTTCTCTCCCTCCTCACTCTCTCCCTCTATTTTTTTTCAATAGTCTTTAGTCACTTGGGGTAAATGATGATCAATTTTGAGGAAAATGGTGAGTAGCCGACTTGGGGAAGTGATCGACCCTTGAGATAAAATTAAATTTGCTTCTTTTTACCGTGGGTAAAAAGAATCTTCTTGGGGTATAAAAAGAATCAGATTTAGATTTATTTCAAGGGTTGATGATGTATTTCCCCCAAGAAGACTGCTCACTATCTTCCCCCAAGATTGATCATTATTTACCCCAAGTGGGTAAAAAAAAAAATTTACCCCAAGAAGGTAAAAAGAAAATAAGTAGATTATTTAGTGAATTCAAATAAATGTATCAATTATTGTACCAATTCTATTAATAAAATGAGAAGTTGTTATATGTATTTATTTTGTTCATTTCTTTTTATTTATATTTCATTTTATTTTCTAATTTTGTATTTAATGAATAAATACGAATAAATATTAATTTAGTTCATTTCTTTTTATTTATATTTGTATTTATTTAATAAATAAAGTGAACAAATAAATTAGAATAAAGTGAACAAATAATGGTGTGAATAAATTCGAATAAAGTTGCGTATTGAATAAATTCGAATAAAAAGTCTAATTAAACTCAGCGTGGAATCGAATAAAGTTGCGTATTGAATAAATTCAAATAAAAAGTCTAATTAAACGCAGCGTGGAATCGAATAAAGTTGCGTATTGAATAAATTCGAATAAAAAGTCTAATTAAACTCAACGTGCAATCGAATAAAGATGCGTATGGAATAAATTCGAATAAAAAGTCTAATTAAACTCAGTGTGCAATCGAATAAAGTTGCATATTGAATAAGTTCGAATAAAAAGTCTAATTAAACTCAACGTGGAATCGAATAAAGTTGCGTGTTGAATAAATTCGAATAAAAGTTACATTTAAATTACATTACATAAAGTTCCTAAATATGGCATATCGTTACATGACATTACATTCGGAATTGTACCTTTCAACTACAACAATTGTGTTACCTCTGAATGGTGCAAATTCAAAGTTGTTAAGTAGAAGGACTCCACCATCCGTCCAGAAGTGCTTATGTTCCATTCAAAATGTTAAATTCTCGTTGGTCTTGGTTTTAAATGACAGTATCCAAGTGCCAACGGAATGAGGTCCATACCTTAACACTTCCATACCATCATTTAAAAGAAGCCAACAAGAATTTAACATTTCGATTGGAACAAAAGAACTTTCGCACGAATGCTGGAGTCCTACCGTTTAACAAGTTTGAATTGCCCCATCCAGAGTAACACAATTGTTGTAGTTGGCAGGTGCAATTCCCTACCAAATAACGATATTCTGGCGGAATCAGACTTATATAATACATTCGAGTTGCACCTTCAAACTAAGAAGAATTTAATCTTTTGAAAGGAACAATGGGAATGCCGGGAGAATGCCAGAGTCCTGGCATTTAACAAGTTTGAATTTCCATTTCAGGGTAAGATGATTATTGTAGTTTGAAGGTGCATTCCATACCTAATCACGATCTTTTGGCGGAATCAGACTTTTGATGATACCTTCAGTTGAACTCACCAACGTTGCTCGCATATCGATCCACTGAAACATGTTGTGCTCCCAAAACATGGTCGTCACGTTTTCGTCGTTCGTCAATTCTACCCAAGTGAATGATACTCTTCCATCGTCGAGCGTTGGACGTTTATACCAAACGTATTCCACCTTCCTTGTGTCTCGGAGGTTGACTCCTTTGTTGAATTCATCCAACTGATCCTTGAGACCTCTTAGCATTATACCAAGACACTGAACCTTCAACATCTGAGGTTCTCCGCCGTTGAATTGTGCACGAACGTCGATCCACCCGACCATTGTTTCAAATCTACACAATAAGAAATTAAAAATAATCAATGAAAATTCTCTAAAACAAACCCTAAATCTAAAATAATTGTCTAAAACTCAAAACCTACAACATAAACAAGCAAACAACTAAATATTTAAACACAAGTCATTTTCATGTAAAGATTTCTTGCCAAAAAAACCAAAATTTAAACAAACCATAAATCTAAAAAATTTCCAATTTAAGAGAAAAAATCTAACATATAAACATAAAAGGATTGTTGGTGTTTGATTATGAAAACTTACTTGTTAGTGAAGTGTTGTTTGATTTGAACTTGAAGGAATTTTGGATTTGGTGATTATAGAGAGATTTTGGAGAATTTTTGAGATTTTAGATGATAAATGAGGAAATGAGGTGTTCTGCCTTGTATAAGATAGATCGCTGCGTGAGTTAACTAACGCTGCGCTAGTTAACTCACGCAGCGCAAGTTAACTAACGCACAGTTTTACACGTGCGTTAGTTAACATGCGCAGGGGTAAAATTGGCTTGGCTGCAGGGTGTGAGTGTTTTGTGCAGGGGGGAGAGCAGTAATCTCATTATAATCTTTGTCGCTATAAATAACATTTGCACTTGATTGAATTTCTAATGGATCGAAGCTAGATGAGTTAATCCAAACCTAATAACGCCCCACCAAGTGAGACCAGTAGCCCTCTCACTTCCATAAAATCCTCATGGGGTGTCCAAATTCCGGCCCATATCCTCCCACACCACTTAACACCACACACACCTCCCATGCTGTATTTGAATGAATCACATTTTTAGGATACCATAACTCACCATTATTGTCATTATATGATATGACTTCAACCGCTCCATCTCATTCAAAATATTCCATTTTAATTAGAGAGTGAAGCGGCCCTAGTTTTTTAATGGGTGAATCTCCAACTTCTCTGTAAGTTCTTTTTTCTTTTACTTATCGAGAAGATCTCCAACTTCTCTGTAAGTTCTTTTTTCTTTTACTTATCGAGAAGATGTGGTTTTAGGTCATTTTTTGATCTAGAATCACCCATCTCCATTTATTTTTTCCCATTTCTTTTGATATAAATAAGTGATTTCCACATATATCAAGTTTTTTCTTGTGGTTTTTTCATGTTTTCGTCGTCTGAGTGTGACGTTGTGTAGTTCATTGTCTTGTGCAACATTATTTGATTTCACGTCTTGTTGCAGTGTTTGTTTGGTTCATATTGAAAGATCAAATTCAGTCAATCACATAATCAATCAATGATTTGGACGTCAACGTTGCAGATCCAGAAGCATGAGTATTCTGGTGATTTAGAATTTATCATATTATTTATAGGTATTTTGTCGTTATATGCTATTAACTTAGGTATTGTGAGTTTGTTCGCAGATTCATCATTTAAGTTTTTAGCGATATTGACCATGTTATTGTATTTAATGTATTCTATCAATTTTTTTTTTTTGAATATGTATTCTATCAATTTGAAGGAATGAATATTATTTTGTTTTTGTCAAAAAATAAATAAATAGAGTGAAGACCCAATTCAAATCACCCCTAAAGAAAAAAAGAATACCCATTTTACTCTGTTATGGCTTGATTATATCGAGTGAACCTTAGTGAGACAAATATTCTACGTGATGTTAGGACATTGCTTATTTAATCAAACAAGAGGAATAATTTACTCTTATTGAGTAAAATACTGTGTAAAATATTGAGGCCTAGAGAATATTGAGGCCAATCAAAGTTACTTCATTGCTGAAGTCAACAGTATCACCAAAAAAACTTTCGACAAACAATTGGCGAATATTGCGCCATGTTCATCTTCTGAACTTGGTTATGAAGCTTCATCCAATAGATGGATTTATCTGGAAGAAGGAAATTGTGGACGAAGAAGATATACTCAGGAATAAAGCTTATGCTTACCCAAAATCCCCAGTTTGGGGATGTCCTGAGATTGGAGTCTCACCCACGGGGTGGGATGATCTCGACGATTAATTATGTCTTAGCCCAATGTTTGGGATAAAATTACGGTCTATGTGGCCGAAAATAAACAAAAAGCGGCTTTAGAGGCCGAAGTTTTACGAATAGAATCTGTCGAGAATGATGCTGACAATCTTAGTCATGAAATGATGGAAGATCAAAGGTTGGATTGCATTTATGATGATGAGCCTCTGGGTTTCGAGAAAGATCCAATGGGTTCGACTAAGAAAATGCAGGCCCAGGATCCTTTGGAAGAAGTTGATTTGGGTGATGGCTCTATAAAGAGACCAACTTATGTTAGTGCCAAGATCAACAAAGATTTCAAAGTTCAGATCATTGAACTTTTGAAGAAATACAAAGATTGTTTCGCTTGGGATTACAATGAAATGCCAGGATTGAGTCGAGACATGGTAGAATTCAAACTGCCCATTCGACCAGACAAGATACCATTGAAACAAACACCGAGAAGATTTGTGCCACAAGTCAGGTCGAAAATCAAAGAAGAGATCGAAAGACTCTTGAAATACAAGTTCATAAGAACTGCAAGGTATGTCAATTGGTTGGTTAATATAGTTCCCGTTGTTAAGAAAAATGGGACTCTTAGAGTTTGTATTGATTTTAGGGGTTTAAATAATGCTACTCCTAAGGATGAAAATCCTATGCTAGTAGCAGAAATGTTAGTCGATCCAGCAACATGATTTGATTATTTAAGTATGTTGGATGGTTATTCCTGACACAATCAAATCTATATTGCTAAAGAAGATGTGTCGAAAACAGCTTTTCGATGTCCAAGGCCTTTAGGTTGCTATGAATTGATAGTGATGCCTTTTGGATTAAAAAATGATGGTGCTTGTTATCAAAGAGCAATGAATTCTATGTTTCATGATTTTATAGGAAATTAATGCAGGTTTACATAAACAACATTGTTGTTAAATCATCTTCTGAAAGTAATCATTTTGATCATCTTCGACAATCATTCGAAAAGATGAGAAAATATGGATTAAAAATGAATCCACTAAAGTGTGCCTTTGGTGTACGTGCATGTGATTTCATAGGTTTTTTTGTTCACAAAAAAGGCATTGAGATAAATCAAAACAAAACAAAGGCGATCTTGGAAACTAAAGCACCTTCGACAAAAAAAGAACTTCAATCTTTGTTAGGGAAAATGAATTTTCTGAGAAGGTTTATTTCAAACCTAAGTGGAAAAACTCTTGCTTTTTCGCCTTTACTTCGAATGAAGAAAGAAGATGTGTTCAGGTGGGAACAAGAGCATCAGAAAGCTTTTGACGAGATTAGTCTTACTTGACAAGTTCACTTGTTCTGTTACCTCCTCTTAAGAATAGGGTGATGAAGTTATATATAGCAGTATCAGATGATGAAAATGGCATAGAAAAAGCCATTTATTATCTTAATAGGGTTTTAAATGTTATGCTTTTCTTTAAGGAGTTTCTAGGCTTTGACTTTGATGTTCCTTCTGCTCATGTGTTAGCCTTTTTCCCTGATCCCAAAGGTAAAGCTAAAAGTTCGCGAAGAAATAGGCAAGTTTTACGTTAAATAAAAGTGATAATTTTTATCCTAAAAGAGTTTGTGAAAGCTCTCACATATTCCTATATGAGATGTGATTGCAACCTGATGTAGGTCATAGCGTAATTGACCTCTAAACATGTATATGTTATGCTTAGTCGGAGTGATTTTCTTTGCTTCCTTTTTTATAAGACTTTGTTTCATTGTCATCCAAGAACCACAAACAAATCATTTTGGATATGGTGGTCTGAATGCTATTGCTAGTTCACTAGATGGCAATGGTAGAAATTTAACTTTAAAATACAAAGCAAAAAGATATTTGTCTTTTACAAAAAGAGGAAATTATGGTCGTCAGTCCGAACATGACAAAGTTGTGGGGGCGCCTTAAGGGAAGGAAGTCACACATCCATCCCGACATACACCTATAGAAGAAGCGAATTATGAGGACCAAGGCAAGGTGATATATGGGGATAAATGTGGAACAAGTAGTCACAACTAAAGGAAGGGGAATATTAAGTCTAACGAACTCCAC
This sequence comes from Medicago arabica, assembly GCA_946800305.1. Taxonomy (NCBI): domain Eukaryota; kingdom Viridiplantae; phylum Streptophyta; class Magnoliopsida; order Fabales; family Fabaceae; genus Medicago; species Medicago arabica. Next base: position 7,146,608 of record OX326969.1, read on the forward strand.
CTTCCTTCAGCCTCTACCGGTCACCTCCCTTGCAACATTAGGGCTCAAGCTTAGGATGCACAACCCTTTCTCCGCCTTCACTGAGTATGAAGACTCCCTGGACTGGCCTCCTCATAAATGTCTTATCCGACCTCGTTTAACATTACATACTTTTTGTCATGAAAAAAGGAAAACCACTGATGAAAACCATTCCAACTCTCTTACCTCCATTAAAGATAGACAAAAAAATAGTAGGTTATTCTCAGACAAGAACAACAACTGAAAGGTACAGATTAATTATCATTTCTTGACAACCCAAGAAAGAAGAAACTTTCAGAGGTAAAGAAGAAATCAAGAAAGAAGACTCGGAAATCAACTTCTCTAAAGTGCTTATGATGTCTTATTATAAAGTTTCTTTTAATTGGAGAGTTTTGTTCATGAGATTGACATATGATCTGCTTTTGGTATTATATTTTCTTTGTCAATCTTGTTCTTTAATTTCATGTCCCCATGAGATGCTTCTGATTTTATATCCTGTTTTAAAGAACACTCAAATAAACTTATTAAAAACAACAATTATAAGAATCGTTGATCTTTATGTTCAATTAAGTCTGTCATCATTAAGACATCGATTTAAGAAGGATTTTGTGATTTTCCTCCACACATTGATCCAAAGTAAATACCTAAACTCGTCATAGTAATGTGGATACTACTGAAAAGAAAATGAAAACAAGAATAAAAAGAAAACAACTTTTATTTAAATTCAATATAAAATACATAAGTTTGTTATTATTTACAATGGTAGAGTGGTATATAGCAAAAGCAAATGATGCAAAACCTTATTATAGACTAAGAACTACCGAATTCATGCATAATTAACAATTAAAAGACTTAGTTAAGGGAGGTACGAGAGAGTTATCCGACCTTGTTTGGTTCGGTTCAAAACCGAGCTGAACCAGCCTAAACCGATCTAGTTTGATTTGGTTCTCAATTTTTAATTTTGAGATCCAATGAACTGATGAACCGAACCGATGCTAATCTCATTTCCCATTTTAGTAATATTAACGCTCCTCACACACAGTTATGATTAAGCTTAAAATTAAAGTTCAACATAAAATACTCATTAATTCATTCATTTTCTTCCATCATCATCTCATCACTCACAATCTATTTCTTTTCTACTTAAAAAGAACACTAGCCGCCAATCACACCTAACTCATCATTCCTCATCACCGCTGGGATCGTTCATCTCTTGTTAGTTTTTTCATGTTAGTTATAAAAAGTAGTTTGAAAAACTGAGAACATGGAAAATACAGTTGTATGAAATATTTGAGTATGTTGTTGTTAGCCTGTAATTTTGACAGGCTCAATTACTATGATCAACACTTGTTTGACCTTTAATTTTGCAGGAATCGTAGGCTTCCTCACTCCAGATTGGAGGATTTAGACAAGACATCAAGCCTAATGCACAAAGTCGGAGTTCGACAAAGCAAGGTTGAAAGAAGAATCGAGTCGAAGTCGAACGTTCAAGGCGGGAAAGCACAATTTCAAGCCTGAAGGCGGTTTCCTTAGTGGGAACGTGGGGCAAGTGCTTGTCCAAGATGGAAGAAGTGTTGATCATGGGATTAGTGGTTCACCAGTTAGTTTTTTAGGTATAAATAAGTGTTTCCAAGTCGGAAAATGGGTCGCAAATCATTTATAGAATTCTACAACACTCAAAGTACCGGCGTCTAGGGAAACAAGTTATACGTAAACCGATTTGTAGACCACAAACCTTTATTTTAATGCATAGCATTTTACCTTTCCTTTGAGTTTACGTGCGTAAACCCTCTACTTTTATCTTTAAGCTTTTATTTTCATTGCTTTTTGCTTGCAATATCAAACCTGTCGAGAGACAGTGCCTTTCACTTACGGACCCGTCCTGCCCTCTAAGCAACCTCAGTACATCTCGAGCCCCCTTTTTTCAAACTCTTTTTCCATAAAAACCTTTGCACAATAGTCTTGAGATCTCTTGTTCGGTCTCGCTTGTAATAATCAGAACTAGCCCTCGTTTGCTAAAAACACAGGCAAACAATTGTATGCATGAAATACAAATTTGTGAAAATATGGATTTTTTTAATTGTATTTTCAAACAAATCGATCAACCCAACCGATCCAAAATGAACCAAACCGACTAGTTGGTTCGGTTTCTTTTTTTAAAAACAGTAAAAACTGAACCAAACCGAACCGATGGAGATTTCATTGGTTTAGACATTTTTTTGACCAAAAACTGATCCAAACCGAATTGTTACACCTCTATTAATAATTAGAAACAATTTTAACATTTGCAACTTCATAAAAAGTATGTGATTGGCATTTAATAATATAAACTATCATTCTCGTTTGAATATTTTTATTTTATATTTATATTTATAATTTTTTATTATATATATATATATATATATATATATATATATATATATATATATATATATATAAAAGTTCTAACATAATATACCATAAATTCCAATAAGTTAAAAGATCAATATTTAAATAAATTTTCATATAAATAACAATATATTTTGTCCTTAACATTTATTATCAAACTTTATTGAACTTCACAAAGAGAGTTTTTACTTTTAGAGAGGACAAATGAGAGTTGAAATATGAATAACTATCCCATCAAATAAAACAAATATTCATAACTACCTAGTCAAAAAAGGCAAACATTTAATGTTTATAAATTGAGTATCGAGTGAACTTGAGTGATGCATATATATATATATATATATATATATATATATATATATATGTATATGTGTGTGTGTGTTTCATTTCTTTGATTTCACCTAGTTCTAACATTTTCAGAGTTCTATTGAAAATATTGCATGTGTTTGAACAAATTTCATCATGAAGCTAGGACGAAGCACTATCCTATTTGTGGTGGCTTTGTTTGTTCTCTTCACCCTCACCTACGGATCTGGTATATTTATTATTATAATTATAATAATTATTATTATGATTATTATTAAAATGACGTGAATTTTATTTTATCATATTTTTGTTTTTTATGTTGTAGATGTAGTGCACCCCGACATGAATTTTTGTCCCAGAGTTCTAAAGGAATTGTGTGGTCCCTGTCTCGACAGTTGTTCTTACAAAACCTGCGAAGAAGAATTCAATTCACGATATAAAGGAGCTGAACCTCGGAGTTGTAGATGTGACACTACTGGCCGTACACACAAGTGTTCATGTTGGATACGTTGTGGATTGGAAGATGAGAAAATGGTTTCTAACCAAGGATGATTATGTTCCTGATTGTAGATAATTCAGGAAATTTTATTCAAAATGTAATAATTAAGGGAATTTAATAATAACCTCACATCCTATTTTATGAGGTGTTATATTTTGGGTCTAATTTTTACATTTATTTTGTTTTTGTCCATTTTGAAATATGGCAATCGATTGAACAATGAGCCATCTTATTTGGTGCACATGATAAGAAGATAAAATATGTTCCTTCAATAAAAAAAAGATAGAATATGATAAAACTATTATATATCCTCATCTAATATGTTGTTTGGTGCATCAATAGAAAAATATAAGTTAAACCTATTTCTAATCTTGTATCATATTCATCTTTTGTTTTTCTAATCCATAATTTTTGGTGGGTTAGCTATGAATATTCTAATCTTGTATCATAATCTTGTATCATAATTTTTGTTAATATCTTGTATCAAATTTTTGCTATGAATATTTGAGTTTGTTTTTGCATCGTTGTTCCATGCTTGAGTTTGTGTTTCCACAAATATTCTCATGTCAAATAGTTACTTCGTGCTAACAAAAAAAATAATAATGTTGTTTTGTATCTTATCATGTGTGAACCAAATACATAATAGACTAATTTTTATTATGTCATTATCATTATCCAACTCTTTATCCTATGATGTCTATATCTTATCATAAACATCAAACGAGTTCTAAAGTGATTTAGAAAGATATTTTGGACCATTTTTCTCATGGTAAAGGAATCCTTTTGAAAAACGAGGCTGGTTTTCTTATAAAATCTTTTTTTTTTTTTTTTTAGCATATGATCAATTTTCGCATACTTGTTTTTTTAGTAAAACAAAGATATATCGATTAAGATATACAAGAAAGTAGAGTTTGGATTGTATTTAATGTTTAAGAAATTTTTTTCAAAAAACTTTTTTTCATTTACTAAAAGATTTAACTAAGGAGGATGAGGAAAAGATATAAAAAAATTGACTCCTAAGTAAATAAATAAAAAGAAAATGAAAAAACACTTTTTTATAGTAGTTCAAAATAAGTTTACTAAACCGGAAAATAAGGATGTGCAAAATATATAGTTAACGTATATATTTTTAAACAAAACAAGATTAATGCATTTCATTAATGATCAAGGGATACAAAGTATGAGAGACTTCATGAAAATTATGGGAGTTAGGATAGGCAGCTCTAATTATATTATGAACTACCTTATTTACTTGCCTCCGAACAAATGACACTACATAGCCGAGATTACTACATTTTTTTATAAGTAAATAATTTCATTGATTTACACCTAGGTTAGCTTCATTGGAACACACTCTCCCCACCTTCTAGGAAGGGTTTGAGAGAGAAGTCAAGATTACTACATAAGATGCTCTTACATTCAGAAACTAAATCAACAAATTCATAGAGAGGAATATTGCGAGCTGAAAGAGCGTCTACCAAATTGACCGTGTGAAATTATCAGATCATGCGAAAACCCATTGGACTAATTTTGTTTTTATCAAATGTAGAATATTCATTAGTGTGGGGCATGGCCAATATTCCTGTAGGTTAGCCCATCTATGAATTTTAGGACACTCATAGGCCTCTCTCTCTCTCTCTCTCTCTCACACACACACACACACACTCTCTCAGTAGTTCTACAAACGGGCAACCTTATCAGCGTCTACCTTACCAAGGGTTTAAGCGAATGGTCCTATTAGGCTACGTTTTATTTCCTTCAAGCATACACTTTTTTCCTTAATTATTAACTAGTTACCTCCTAGGTTCAACCGATTTTACACCATATTAGTAATGTCACCTCCTAAGTACTTACTACTTGGGTCAACTCGTTTTTAGTATCTTTCGCTAGCTATAACTAATTACTTCCTAGATAGATAGATATTAATAGAAAGATATATTTATCAAGATATAAGCATCAGTATAGTAATATCAATATTAGGCCCTCTGACAACCTAAATATCTAATCTAGGGTTGCGCTACTACAAAAAGAAACTAAATTTCTAATAAAAGATGATAGCGAGCAAAATATAAATAAAATATAAACGAAATTAAATTAAATAAATACCCAAAAAAAATGAGGTTCATCTTATAACTCTAACCTAAAAATAATTAGTTACACATGGTAACTAAGAACAAATTACAAAATATAAAAAATACCCTAGAAAATCAAGGAGAAGATTGAAACTCCTTCGAAGCTCTAGATTGCCTTCCTCTTGAACTACTCTAGTTCTGAACGAGAAATTCTCAATGATAAAGACTGGTATTTATAGTGAGAGTTTCTACATGGATTTCGGATAAAAGTGTTGGCTTTACCCACAAAAAGTAAACAAAGACGCTTGCGCCCCATGCATTTTGTATGCTCGGGACGCACAACACGCATGCTAGGCGCATGTAAGAGGAGCAAAAACCATGCCCTAGGTGCATGGCTATTCCTTAGGTGCATGGCTTGCTTCCAAGAATCCCTAGGTGCATAGCTCATGCCCTAGGCACATGGTGATGCTTTTTGGGCCTAATCTCTTCGTTTTTCCGTTGTTTTAGGTGTTTTTCTTCAAATAACTTATCTCAGAACTTGGGAACATAATTCCTCCCACTATAAAGTCTCACAAGGTCTCTTGGATCTTTATTCGTGGTCTTCACAATTCTTCGGTTGTTCTTGATTTGTCGATTTGCACGATTTCTTCGTGAATTACTTCAAAACCCCCATAAAATTGCTATGTTTTGGAAAAACTAGAATTACAGACTCAAATATAGAAAATATTACAAAAGTCCAAAAATCATAGGCAATCATTCTAATACTCATTCTTTTTGCTGCTAAAACCTACTGAAAATGACTGAAAAATATGTTAAGAATAATATAAGATGGCATGTAATCAATTACCATGGGTCTAAAAAAAAATAGAAAAAAAAATTACGATCCAAAAATATCAAAAATTTTGGTCTCTTAAAAAAATCGTTATTTATGTTGAAAAAGATAAATAGTTCTACTTAATACTCATCTTGTTTGATTCAATAAAGGAAGGTTGGTAGTACATCAATGTTTAGTAGGAATCATTTGGTTGATAATCTAACTCCAAGTTCTTTTGTTAGTCTACTTTCCCAAATATATCCACCCTTAACCAAAGTCATGTTATAAGCCTAAAAAACCTCAAAATGTGTATATAATTTGATCTTCATTGTCTGTTTAGAATTGTTTCGAATTAGCAGCAAGATACATTCATGTGGCAACTGGAGTGAGCAATGTTGTGAACAACCCTACTGACTTTAGGTGATACATATGTGTATCATCATAAAGATTGTGGTTGAGTATATGAGCTATCTTCTCCAATTCTATCTCGCTTGAGTGTAACGTGGTAAGTCAGTCAATGTTGTGAATGTGATGAATGATGATTGAGCACAATACCGAAAAGGTACGCTTTTCCTGAAAAAATGTAAAAGAATAAAATATGTTTTTCTTTCGTTACTTGAGGACAAACAACAATTTATGTTTGAGGTTATGATCACATGTCATCTTACGTTATTCTTAGCATGTTTTCCAATCATTTTCAATAGGTTTTACTAGCACAATAGAGGAGTATTAGAGCAATTGCTTATGATTTCAAAACATTTGAAATGTTTTCTATATTTGAGTCTGTAATCATGTTCTTTCTGAACATAGAAAATTTAAGATGTTTTTGATGTAATTCATGAAGAAATCATGCATATCGGCAAAGCAAGACATCCAAAGATTTGTGTATTCCTTGGGACGATGAAGAATGAAGATTCAAGAGGCCTCATAAGACTTTACAAAGGGATGAATTTTGTTCCCAAGTTCCAAGACATCTTACATAGAAGCAAATACCTAAAAAGGCAAATAAACAAGCATTTTTAGAACCAGACACACTCATCAGCGCCCTAGTGCACATAAGGTGGCGCCAGGCACCCATGAACTTCCATTGGGGCCCCTGACACATGGATTTAGGGTGCCTGGAGCACACATGCATGTGCCTGACGCATGGCATTAGGCGCCAGGCGCCTATGCCTTGCGACTCAAGGCGCTGTTTTGTAACTTTTTCGTGAAAAAAGCCCGTGTTTTTAGCCAAAAATTAGATGGAAAATTTCCCTATAAATACGACCTTCCTCATTCACAATTTATTATTTAGAACGAAGTGGTTCAAGAGGAAGCCAAACACTAGGAGCTTCCAGCAAGGAGTTTCTCTTTCCTCACCACAAGTTTTTCTAGGGTTTTTTTTATTTCTTTTGTAATTTGTCTTTAGTTACCATATATAACTAAATATTTTTTGGCTAGAGTTTTAATATAAACCTGTATTTTATTTGTTGGATGATTATTTAATTTAAAGTCTTTATTTAGTTATTTTATGTTCGTTGTTTAGTTTTACTGTCGTGCGAAATATTTGTCTCCTCTGGAGCATAACCCTGATTTAGGCACTTAGGTAGTGACATAGCCTAATAATGATATTAATATATGTCTAACCAAGAAGTAATTAATTATTAACCAGTAAAACAAATCGAAACCTAGCGTACCCTTGACAATAAGTACTTAGGGAGCAGGAGGTGGCATACCAAATATTGATGAACATCTACTGATATCGGGTAGTAAGTAGTTAGTAATTAAAGAAACTATGACTCCACGACTTAAATCAGCCCAGTAACTCCATTCTCTTTCCTAGGTATGGTAGACGCTGGTATGTTTGCCCGTTCGTAGAACTACAAAGAGGGAGAGTGTGTTGTGTACTTCTAAGATTCATATACGAGGGAACCTTTAGGAACATTGGGAAGTCGTACCTTTGGAAATTTAGGAACTCTAATTTATGTTTATGTTTCAATTATCCCTAAGTGAGATAGACCCCGTAAGTTAAGATCACCGTGTGATCAGCATATGCAACTCTACAGGCGGAGGTATATACCTAAATCGACCGAGATAGTAAGACCCCGCACATAAGGATCATCGTGCGACCAACAGGTGCAACTTGACAAGCTAATTAGGTTATCACGTCCCATGAACTAATCACTTAAATAGCCCTAACGTTAATTAACTCGAATAAGACTTGACTGTTACATAATTATAACAAATAAATAGAGGGGATTCAAAGAATCCTAACTGCCGCTAACATTCTGCAATCAAAACATGTAACTTTGCTATGCTGCAACCAGATTAACTTTGCGAAACTCTAAACCTTTATCTGTTTTATTTTTATTTTGTCCTCAAATAAGTAACTCAAATTGTTTAGAAGAAACGACAATTTCTATGAATACGGTACTCTACTTATCACTTTATTACTTGGTAAACGATTTAGTACACTTGCCTAATCTGACCGTCATTATACATCACTTCACACATAATCACTTATATGCAAATGCACTTCATTCCTATCATCTATATGCATGCCGATACCGGTTTCTATTTGTTATTTTAATGTATATCTGAGTTGTGTTACTGAACATACATTCGTCATTTGTCATTTTTCCTAAATTATGATATGATGCATGAAGGAAGACTCGTTAAACACCACATAGTAACACATCAGTAACAAATCATCCTTACAACATAAATCATTTCATCATTTACTCATCATCATGTACAAAATACATCATTCGTCATTCACGAACATCATTTATTACATCATTCATCATCATCATGCAACAAATATACTTCATCATCAATCAACCTCATATATGTATATATAATATAATTCATCTCTTCGTTATCTAACATCACGTTTACGTCTCATATCAACATTAGTTTCTCTTTCTTACTACCCCCTCTAATTTAATGACATACCCTATTCTTCGTCTTAGTTTAAGGTTTCTACCTCGTCATTACCGTTAGTTATAATGTCTTCTATTCCTATGTGTAGTTCATTTTGTTTTAAGTCCCTATCTTCACTTATTTAATATTCTTTGATATGGATGACAAGTCATCTTACGTTATTTTTATCATGTTTTTTAGTCATTTTTGGTAGGTTTTACCAGCAAAACAAAGGAGTATTAGATCAATTTCCTATGATTTCGGGACATTTGTATTGTTTTCTATATTTGAGTCTGTAATTCTATTCTTCCTAAAACATAACAATTTTAGGGTGTTCTTGATGTAATTCACAAAGAAATCAAGCAAATCAGGCAAAACAAGACATCCAAAGATTTATGTGGTCCTTGGGAAGATGAAGAATGGAGATTCAAGAGGTCTCAAAAGACTTTACAGAAGGAGGAATTCTATTCCCAAGTTCCAAGACATCTTACATTAAAGAAAACACCTCAATAGGCGAATAAAACAGGCATTTCAGCATATAAAACGCACTGAAATGCCCAGTCGCACAAAAGGAAACGCCCTGACGCCCTGAGCTACTGCACTAAAGCGCTAGGCGCATGCCAGGAGGCACTAGGCTCCTAGACCTGGCAGGCACATACACTTTGTGTATGGCCTTAGGTGCCTGGCGAATGGTGACTTGCGAAAATAGTCACTTTTTGTGACATTTTCGCCCCTATAAGCCCATGTTTTTAGCCAAAGCCAGGTGGAAACTTTCCCTATAAATATCTCCTTCCTCATTCATAATTTCTCGTTCAAAACTAGGGCAATTCAAGAGGAAGGCGATTCTAGGAGCCAAGGAAGAGTTATATCTTCTCCTGTCTTTTCTAGGATATGTTTTTATCATTTTGTATTTTAACTTAGCTATGATGTGTAACTAGATATTTATTAGCTAGGGTTCTAAGATGAACCTCTATTTTCTTTGTTGGATAATTATTTAATTTAATGTCGTTTATTTTCTATTCGCTATTAAGTTTTATTAGGATTAGAATGTTTCAAAGGAGCGCAATCCAGATTAGGTACTTAGGTTGTGACATGACCTAATATTGATGTTTATATCTTGATATTTATATATGCCTATCTAGGAAGTAAGTAGTTAATAACTATACTAAAGATACTGGAAGCGAGTTGACTCTAGTAGTATGTACTTAGGAGGTGACATTACTAATATTGAGTAAAATATGCTTATGTAACTAGTTATTAATTAGGAAAACAAGTGTTTATGAGGAGTGAACCAAGCCTAGTAGAACCATTCTCTTCGTCCCTTGGTACCGTAGACGTAGATTTGGGTTGCTCGTTTATAGAACTACCGAGATATGAGTGTCCTAAGATTCATAGATGGAAAGACCTTCAAGAACATTGTCCTTCATTGCCTTTGAAATCTAGGAACGCCAATTAATATATATTAATAAATGATGTCATATATTACTATACTCCATATTCATATGCATCAACTAAAAATGTGGGGTATTTAGTATAAATTAGCAAAAAATTAAGAAATTATTGATATAATACACCTCCTAGCATGCTTAATAAATTTAAAATTGTTTATTGATATAGTTGATGAAAATAATTAAATACTAGTAGTATTATATTTATTTTGTTTTCATATTATTTAATAGTAAAATGGTGTTCTAGATGATATGTATCTTTTTTTTTTATGGTTGTAGATGACATTCATCTTTAATTTACACATAATGTTTATTATCGGTATTTTTAAAAGAATTGTTATCGGTATTTTGAAAGGTATAATATTATTAACCAGTATCAGCAATTCAATTTAGTCAAAGAAAGCTATTAATCATTCAACTTTATTCACTTAAGTAATTAAATATATAAATACTTATACTTTTTTTTATAAGCAAGGAGAGAAGACATACATCATCGACATCCTAACTAGATTGGCACCTCGAGACACCTCCATCCTATGCCGTCAAACTCTAGAAATATTATTAAAAAAGGGGGGAAAATAATTACAAAAGGAGGGGGACTAGGCCAAAACGCTAAAAAAAAACAGAAAAAAAAGAAACATAATATAAAACAGGAAAAAATCAGACAGATTTTGGAAATCTGTAATTAGAAAGACCGCATCTATCCCGAAAGAAATCAAACTTCAACCTAGCTGGAAGAGTGTCAAACCAAGCCGCACCAACCATGGAGTGACCCATATATACTAATAATATATATAAATAATACATATACTAAATGAATTAACCATATAAATACATACACCAATAATAATATTATATATAAATAATACATATACTAAATGAATTAACCATATATATTAATATTTAAGTGACCAAATTCATGTCCCTTAAAAAAATGTAAACAGGTTCATGTATTCAATAAAATTTATTTTATTAAATGATGACACATAAGGGATTTTAATATGGCACCTTCATTAAAAATAATTTAATCACTACTAAAAAAGCAAAAATTAGTGAGGGAATTTTAGAGAGGGAAAACGTGAAATCCATCTCTAATTCCGTCACTAAATTTTGCAACCAAGAAATTTATGAGGAATTTTATTTTTTCTGTCACTAATTTCCCTCTCTAATTTTGTTTTTTCTAGTAGTGAATGTACAGTGGACTAAACTGCCTATAAATATGTATTAGTTTGTGTTATTTGACATTCACTCTGCATTTTAAGAATATCGTTCAAGAATATAGAGTTGCAGAAATCAGGATGAAGCAAAGAATCATTCTCCTAATGTTTGTGGCTTTGTTTGCTCTCTTTAACCACACCAATGGTACTCTTTTTATTGTTACACATTCAAAAATTTGTATGTAAATTATTTTATTTATTTTGAAAATTTGGTATCCGATCCAAGGACCGATTAATTCGAAGGGACCAATTCCACCGTCCACTCGCGGAAATCGAACCTGAAATTTTGAGAGGAGCATACTCCAAGATCCCAAGCCAACAATTAGGCTAACCCCAAATGGGTTTATGTAATTAAGTTATTGATTAAACCTTTTAATTAATTTACCAATTTATAAATATTTTTTTGCCAATTATGTGATAGGTCAAACCAAGATGTGTCAGGCAGGAGTGGAGTTGCCAGGACTGTGTAGTCAAGGGTGCTTCGAGCCAGTGAAACAAAAATATGGGGTCCAACCTGTGAGTTGTTCTTGTAAGGATACTCCAGCTAAGCTTGCCCTTTGCTCATGTAATTATATATGTGCATCGGTGAAAGGAAGGAAGGTCTTGTCTGTACCTCAAATTAATAATTAAAGATTAATAAACTAAGAATTTTATTAAGTTCCAATACTAGTATATCTCAATATATGAGTTGTATCTTTGTGTTGTAAATTTAATTTTCAATATTCAAGTACTTTTTTATAAAAAAGGTAAAGTCTCATTTTGGTCCCTGCTAAAATGTGCATGGGCAAAAATAGTTCTAGGACAAAAATGACTATTTAATTTTTTCGTCGATACTTTATCTTCGGGTTTTTGAACAGTAATTGGACATATATATGTGGAAGTCCAAATATTTTCCAGCTTATCACGTGTATTATTTGAAAAAAGGACATTTAAATCTCTAGTATAAAAAAAAACTAGCAACAAACTCGTGCTAAGCACGGGCCCATGCTCCGCATAGACTAATTTAAAGTGGAAGGTTATGCATCAAAGCATATTGCGATGCTATATAAATTGAGAAAATAAGAAAAAACTAATGATAAATTCGACGTTAATGATAAAAGGGTTAATTACATTGGCTTCCTTTAAGATTTTCTTGAATAACACAAACACCCTTCTATTTTTCCAAACACATCAATCTCCCCTTAATTTCAGTCATATTGGTTTGTTTGTTTTTTCTGTTTTCTCTTTTCACAATTAAGTTAAATAATGTTTTTTTTTCTTCCATTGGAGAAAAATAACAACATTTATTTTTACCAATAGAATCTAACATCTGCAATTATCGAAGAGATCAAAAGAGAATATTGAAATGATAAGAATTTTGGTGGATGGAAATTGTGGTTGATCAATTAAACCACCTTGACTGAGGAACAATAAGTTGGGAAAAATCACCTAACTGAAAAATGGAAAGGAAAAATGATCGAAAATTAAATGAGTTCATACTTGTATGAAGAAGTTAATTTCTTAAAAAAATGGAACTAACAAAGTTTAGATTGTGTTATATTATAAGGGAAGTGCTTCGCGTTCATATACGGGTTCACTGTGTTGCGCCCGTGATTAGTGATCTTTTTTAGGATTGATTAGGATCGACCCACTTGCTCTGATTTATTATGTTGTATCCTCATTTTGAGTTGTACATGAGTCAGTTTAATGCCCCTAGTCTCTTTAGATATTTAGAAGTTGAAATATAAGAAAATTTGTTTTGTTTGAGATTAAGATTATATTTGTTTGCTCTTTTAAAAAGATTAAGTTAATGTGTTTTATTGAGTGAGTTTGTTTTAATTTGTTTTTAAGAGAGAGAAAAGATAGGGGAGGTTAAAGCAAAAGACACAAATTTTGAGGATGTGTCAAAAAATTAAGAAGGAATACGATTGTATTTTTGGTAGACATTAAATTTTATAATTAGATAATTCATTCCAACAATTTGGTCCCCATAAATTTTTTAAAAGAAAGCCAAAATAGGCATAATTTTTTTCGATTTTTTCATAACCAAAGAATAAAAAATAAATTGGATCAGTTTGTTAAATTTTAACGCACCAAGTTGGTATTTTTTTTTTTCCGGTCATCTTCTATGGTCGAAACAATCCTCGTCGTCGCTGATACTCGTTAGAAACGGAATCATCGTTGTCGCTGTCATTCCCCATGATTTGAAGGGTATGGGAGTTCATATACTCTTTGTTTCTGCCTTAATTGTCATTCAATTTCTTCCTTCTTTGACACGGCTATTTTTGTTTTTTTTTTTAATGAGGGGATAATTTGTCCCTTTAAAAATTCTTTTAATTTCATGTAGCAATTAATTGACACTGTATTTTTTTTTAAGAAGCAAAAATGAATTATATTACCACAAAAAACAGCAACCTATCTAGCACAAGAAGTACTAGAGCATGTGCAAATTTACAATTAGTAATATTAAAAAACATATAAGGAAAAAAGGAAAGAGATGGAAAGATCTACAAGGTTAACCTCATACACGACAAAGGATTAAGCCGCCGGTTGTGATCATTAAAAGAAAAAGTAATTTTTCTTGCTTTCAACCACACAAAGGATAACCACTTAATTTTGTCTAATAGAGGGTTTATTTGATCAACCTTATAATTAAAGACAGGTTCAGACCTTGGGGTGTGCAAAGCGCTCAATGGAACCGGGCCTCCCCAAGGTATGGGCCTCAAAAAAAAATTATAGTCTAGTAGTATTACTAAGTACTAACCCTTTTGGGGTGGTGGTTTGAGGTTCTTCATGTATACGATAATGATTTTCACCTTTGGATGTACCGCATATATACAACACATTGTATTTATCTTTTAAAAAATATAAATAGAACATTGTTCTTTTAAAATAAAATACGTTTTTATTTTATCACGGGCCTCTTTTCTTTTACAGAACCGAGCCTCCGGATTCGTAGGAACGGCCCTGATTAAAGATCATGTTGTTTATTTCTTTCCAAATAACACAATTAACCATAAATCAAAGAACATTGTTGTTCCCACTTCAGATTTTATTTAAAAGCACATGGAAATTACACATTCAACCCTAACGGTAACTAACTACCGTCCGAGAATAAAGAAAACGAAGGAAATTGAATGATAGTTAGCTACTGTTAGGGTTAAATGTGTAATTTACATGTGCTTTTAAGTAAAATCTAAAGTGGAAACGACAATTTTCAAACCAAATGAATAGTAAATAAGACCGTAAAACTCTTAAAGAACCACTTATCTGACCAAACCACAAAAAGTGTGCCGATAAGCTTGAAGGATCAGCAAAACTAACACCAATCCACTTCCTTAAGAGAGACCAAACAGTACCATACTAGTTGCAATGAACAAACAAATGATCTGAAGTTTCCACTATAATGATCGATTTTTAGGATATTATTTATTTAATTGTTTGATGTGTTTGAATTGTTTGGTTAATTGGATTTTATTATAGATAGAGGAATTAAGGGTATTTTTGTAATTTTTGGAGTGAAGGGCATTTTAGTAATTTAGAAGTGGATAAATATTTATTGAGGTTAGTAATAACTTGGTAGAATTACTAGAATAGAGGTAAATGGTGAAAGTGAGAATTAAGTGAATTAGAATGAATAGTGTTATTTGTTAGTAAGAATAAGACTAAGCCCATTAGAAGTAAGTGAACTATGCTCAATTGGTGTGAGTATATAAGACTAGTTGTAGTCACAAAATAGGGTTGTGAAATCATTTGTCAAGTTTACACAATAGAGGCAAAGGCTAGAGAGAGAATAGAGAATAGAAGAGAAGAAAGAAAAGCTCAAGGGGAGAAAAGAAGGAAAACTTAGGAAAATCAAAGTAGAGTGGAAGATTGGAGCTAGGAAATCTCAACTTTTAGATTATAAGATATGAGTGTGAGATTTATTCATCCTTAGGAATGATTGTTCATATGGGTAGAATCTTGGTTGTTGTGTTTTGTTATGTTTTCATGAACTATTGATGAATTAAGTGAATTTTCGTGCTCAATCATTTATGCTTATTTTGGATGTGAGAAAAGTTGTGAAATTATTTAGTTGTTGTGTTAAAACTCATGTTTTGTTTAATGGAATAAGTGCTTTTAAGATTTTAGCTTATATCTCTTTGATATGGTATTGGGTATGTATTTATGTTGGAGTTTATGAAGTTATCATGATAAATGTGGTGTTAGGCTAAATTGTTGTGTTGTTGTAAATTTTATAAGAAATGAGTAATAATCATGGAAGTTGTTGTTCTGATGAATATAATTACGTGATTGAATTGGTGAAGTTGTTGTAATGTTGAGGTGAATATGATATGGTGTTGTTGTTGTTAACTTGTTAGGGTGTGGGATTGAATAGGTGAAAACGGGTTTTTAAGCTATAAGCTATTTTAAGTGATTAATTGAGTTAAATGATGTTGAATTAAGTTGTTTAAGCTAGAATTGATGTTTAAACGATTGGATAAAAGTGTTTTAAGTGTTTGAGACGAATTTCGTGCGAATGGGATCGAAAACATAGTTTTACGCTAGAAAACACAAAAAATCAGATTTCCATACCTGCCAGAGTGGCACAGAATGTGCCAAACTTTCTGACTTAGGGAGCACGATCCTGTGCCTAGACAACACGACCGTACGCCCCCCTTTGTGCGGGGAAAGTCCAATTTTTCATCTTTTTAAGGTTTTTAATGCATACAAATGGGTCCGATATGCCTAAACTTAATAAATTAAAGTATAATTGGGTATGTATTAGTGATTAAACATAGCTTAGGTTGGAAGTAAATTGATTTATGTGAAATGGTAAAAAAAAACGAACTTTAGAAAATGTGGAAAATAGACGAACTTAGGAAAATTATGATTTATGCTATGTTAACTTGTAAATGACTATATGCTATTGATAAGGTGATGAATGATAGTTGAATTGGTTATGATGTGTATGTGAAATGTTGATTAACTAGGTGTAGATGATTTAATCGTCTAAAAGGCTTTTTTTTTGCTAAATGAAGGAATGTTGCTTCTTTGATGTGGTAAATGTTTGATGATGATTATGGTGGTGATGATTATTGATGATAATGATTCATGTTGATGAGTATGTGTGATGAGTATGTTTGATGATGATTATGGTGGTGATGATTATTGATGATAATGATTCATGATGATAATGATTCAAAATTTCTTTTGTTTCTCATCATTTATTAACCTCACAATCATGCATCTCTTACATTTTTTTAAATAAACCTAACTATGCAAGATGCAGTAATTTACTTGCTATAGAATCCTTTTTACATTGTAACTACAATACAAAAACTAGCATAATCAATTTTGCATTCAATAAAAATAACGTAATGATAGACGGAACGCTTGGATCACAAGCTCTAATCAATTATCAAAATTTTGATGGAAGTTTAAACGCTTACACTTCATCAATTACAAATTATCAAACTATGTTACAAATGGTAATATTAGTTTTCCAGTTTAAAATACATCGGGAATGTAATAAAAGGATTGGTTTCTGATGATGGAAGTTTGAGCTGTCTTAATTTAAAAACATGTGTTTATGAACATTTCAGAAGGTGGATAGAGAGGTGGGAAATGGTTTACATACAAGATTTTGGTTGGATCCTTGGGTGAATAATCTACCTCTCCAGATTTCTTTCCCACATCTTTTTACATTATCAAACCATAAACTTGCTAAAGTAGGGGAGTTATGGAATTGTAACCAAGGATAAGGGGAGTGAGTTTTCTCTTGGAAGGGAGAGTACTTTATATACAAAGTATAAAAAATTTCCTTATATAGGGGAAAGAGGTGATGACTTGTGAGGTTGGCTATACTATAACATCAAATTATACTATAGAGGGCAAAGTTACTCACAAATTTCTATCTTTCGGAAGTGAAACTGAAGCAAGTTGCGCATCAAAATTGAAGATTTTAAAGGCTTCGAGATTGCAGCCTATATCACTGGAACATTGACAGTTGTTTTTGGTTGAGTTGTGCGTAAAAGCGATCTAGTAAAGATCGCTCAACTTCTCTAACTTGACAACGAACAACCATCCCAACATAAGATAAAACTTGAACTGTTTTCAATAGTTCCCTGATTTCATCCCTTGTCGTTGACTTCTTGTGGGAGTTTACGGAAGAAATCAACGGTGATATATGAAGAGTCCATTTCCAATATGTTGTATTCTTTCCGTCTTCATGGAACCTCTCTAAAGCCTCGATCTATTTTAGATTGAAGAGTTGGAAATCGTTTCAATTCCTACAACACTCACTCTGTTTCGGAAATTGACTTTCTCACGAGTTCCCTCAGGACAAAATGAACCTTAGTTAATAAATTTTAGCAATTAAAAAAAATTATAATTAGGATCATGAAAAAGTAAATATAGATATATTCATATAGTTTGTAGCACTTTTTAAAGGATAAAAGAAAAAAAACTTGATTCCTTCAAAAGAAAAAACACTATATAACTATATATCGTGTTTGTTACACTTTTATTTTAATATTTTGAATTTACTCTTATATACTTGTTTTTTTTTTAAGAAGATAAATTAGCCCACCTAAATTGACACTAGGAGGAATCAAACTTGAGACCTCGAGGAGGAGCACACTCCCAGGTCCCAAGTCATACCACTCGACCAACCCAAATGGGTTTTACTTTTATATACTTGTTATATGTCCTATTTGTATTGAAACTTGCTGACAATTTTAGAAAGAGAAAAAGTCGGCCTAAAAGAGACAAACCTTGCTATTTTCTTTATATATAGTAAAGATATATAACTAGTTATTTTCTTGGTATTGTCGATTTATATACATAATATCAATTTATAATATTTATAAAAAGTCTATATAACTCAGAAGTTATATGAGAAAAAAGATTACTCATATTATTATAACTCGTATTTTATTAAATAAACTATTTTTTTCACGTAAAAACTATTAATATCTGCATAAAATACAAATAAATAAATTCAATTTTTTTACAAAAATAATAATAAATAAATTCAATTTATCTTAAATTTTTTATCAATAATATTAGTGTTTGCGTTATATGTATAATATTTATTGAAAATCCATATTATTCAAAAGTAAAATATGAATTTACATGGGCCCCCGCAATTGGATATGGTGGGATTGGACCTCTCTGATTAATCGATCATTGGGTAGGATACAAAGTTTAAAAAAAAAAAACTACTTAAAATATAAAATAAATAAATCATTATCTAAGTTGAAAATTACCAAGAGTGCGTGTTTAGAATGAAAATAATGAGCACATCTTGGTAAAAAAAAATTATTTTCTTATAAACCTGTAAAATTTCTTAAAATGAATATTTTCACCCATAATTATAAAAAAATTCCCTATTAATTTAATATTTTAAAAAATGAATGAATTATCTATTAAATTTGACAATCTGTGCTATATGAAATATAATTGAAAATGTAATTTAACGAAGGAGAAAACTAAGAAGCAATTAATTGTTTGAAATAAGGAAAAAACTCATGTGAATTTTTTTATGTGTTTTTCGTATGATTCTTAGATAAAATATAATTTTCATGAGTAGTTTATTAAGGAACCATATGAAAAACATCTAAGAAAATGCACCTAATTTTTTTGCTAGAATGAAAATAAGGATAAAACTTAGGTGCATTTTCTTAAATGCTTTTCGTGTGGTACTTCACATAAATACTCACAACTATCTATGATTTCTCAAACACACAATTTTTTGAATTTTTTTATAACCACCAAAAAGTAAGTGTGATGTCTCTCTCACTTATGGGGTTGCTTTGAGCACAATGTGGATGATACCATGGGCTTCCCTCAAGAACCAACAATGATATCAGAGTCGTGGTTCGACAAGGGTCAATTGGCTCTTTGAGTCAATAATCTTTCTGACAAGATATGCAGGTTTTGTGTCTCGTTGGTGCCTCTCACAACGGCAGTACAAGTACAAGTAGATATGGATGAAAAAGCTTACATTTGAGGGGGAACCATACCCAATTGATAGACTCATACTTGAAGGAGAGATGGATCTTATATCAAGTGTGAGTAAAAGAGTCTCACATTGAATGAAAAAATAGATGTTAAACAGTTTATAAGTGAGATGACCCATACACCTAATATTTTAAGGTTATGGGTTAAAATTTGGTGTTCACCTGACTTCCATGATTTTTCAAAATTCAATGTGATGATCTCATTGACCATTATTGACCCAACAGAAATCAACAGCACTTGTGGATTTAATGTTAAGAGTGTTTCACGTTTTTGTGGTCAAATGAGAGCAGTCTATTTTAAAAATCCTTAAATAATGATCAGAAAATAACCTCATCATCACAATGTGACATGCATATGAATGTGAACGTGAAGGTTACATGCATGGCTCTAATCAAGTTTTGTATTTTCAATAGGATGTCCATCATTGCAAAATCTCACAGAAAAGAGTGTTTTCAACTTAACTAGCTCGCAATTCGAGCGGGTTCTCTCACAATGTGAGAGTTATCAAAATTCTGAAACAGAAAAATAAAAGTTGAGTTTTTCTCGTCAATATATAGTGACTTCTAAACAGATCTAAGACAAACTACACTCAACCCCTTATGATCTCAAAGCATAGTTCACATAATAAAACACCTTGAAAAAGAATTACAAACAATACACTTCGAAATATGAGGTGTTTCATAAACATGAGTTGGTGGTGGACTACATCTGGATACCAAGTCATAGTGAAGGGTATGATGATATGATCAGTACCAAATCTATTTGATTTCACATATATATTCAAGACACTTACTAACTTCTTTTGCAAGAAATCTAAAAAAATTCCCCAATTTATTGTAATATTATTTAGTTAGTTAGTTTTCTATTAAATGAATCATTATTTTGTTCTATTTCACTTGCTTTCATAGGTTAATGGAGAAGAAATACATGACAAAGAAAGAAATCGAGATCAATTGAGAAAAAGCAAAAAAATCATAATCGTGTCGAAATGGCTAAGGTGTGTTTGGATGGAGGGTTTAGGAAGGGAAGAGAGGGGAGGGCTTACTTTTCTTTTTTAAATTACGGATATTATAAAATAATTTTTAGAAAATTTAACAATATGATAAATAATCATATATTACTTCAGAAACACTTAATTTACTTTTAAAAAACATTTTACATTGTTCACAATTTAAAAAATAAAATTGAACCCTCCCCTCGCTTTCCCTTCCAAACCCTCAATCCAAACGCACCCTAGGTGAATTTCAAATCATGTAAGCGAGGTCCTCGTGAGCTTAACTCAGTTGGTTGGTAAGGATAATGCATAAAATATGCAAGGTCCGAGGTTCAAACCCCGGTCAAAAAAGACCTATTAGCTTAATGAGCTGCAATCCGCTAGAAGATTTCCTACTTTCCAATGCTATATAAATAGAAGATTTCCTCAAAAAATGCTATATAAATAGAAGATCAAATTAGATTTAAGTGATCTTGGTCGTTTCTGAAGAAACAAAACCATGGAGAGAGCAAAATAGAGGAGGGGAGAGAGTCTTTATAATCCATCTCTTCTTATCATGTATCGTACGGTTACTATATGTAACTAATTCTCTCAATTGTTAGGATTAAGTGTAGTTTTCTATGATTCTGACGTAGATACATGATCTGGATTGTTATATACAATCTTTGTTTCAATATTTCGATGGACTTATTTTTGCACTTAAACTTTTCTGACGCAAAACTTCAAAATTGATCTTTTGATTTAAAAATTACCAGGCATAGAATGTTTATCTAAGACACATGAAATTGATTCATTTGTAGATCCTACGGTAACAAGAATGCTCGGTTAGTTTTGTCAAGAATAAAAAGAATGCTTGGTTAGACGGTTAGCCAATTACGTGCACCATTATAAATTCTCGCATTACCTGTAGATGTTTTTGCGGAAAATAATCCGCAGGACTTCCTGAGAATAATTTGTTGCGGAATATACTATTGAATAGTAACTTCCTGCGGTTTTCACCGTCGCAGGAAAATTCTAAGTTAGCAATCACTTTAGCTGAGGACTTTCCTGTTGTGGATGTTTTTAGTGGTCATTCCTGTGGATTTATATGCGGACAGTTTAGACATGAAACAGTTTTGAAGCAAAATCCTCACGTATCATAGCTGTCTAATAAATTCTTGGAAAATTTCGCACGTATTTCATTGGATTATATTTTTTGTGAAATTAAATTATTTTTTTAAAAAAAGTTGACATTTAATAACATAAAGGACAAAATCGAAAAAAGAAAAAATAAAGGTAGAAAATGTTATCTACTTATAACATAAAGGACTAAACCAAAAAATAAAACGATAAAAGACGAAAGTATTACATGAAATTAAGTTATGGGATGAATTATTTAATTTAACCAAATAAAATTCCACCTATTTTTTGATACAGTGTGATGATGCCAAATATCTGGTTCATTTTACTCCTAAACTCTATTAATTTGGATGATAAATACCTCACACAAGCTTCCCCACCTTGTTACTTCCACTTCAGCTTTCTATATTAATCAAGTTACTTTTCAATTTTGTCCTATCTTTTGATATAATTTTATGTAAAAATGAACTAAAGATATTGTTGATGGGGTGGCAAACCAAAAATTAGGTAGATTGTCATCATCTCCAAGTTTATTATATATTTTAGTCTATGCTGATATTAGTTTAAAGGTTCAAGTACACTTTAAGGACTGAAGTTAAAGCTAGGATTTTGGTTGGAATTTGTTTAATTGTGGGTATCAATGAATGACAACCAATTTGATGATAAATTTGGCAAATGCAACAAACTGTAGCAAGTAATAAAGTAGTAAGTTTATCATCTCTGTAGGGATTATCTTCAACTTAGCAATTTACTTAACTTATTTAAATTAATTAAAAGCAACTAAAAGGATTTAAGGGGTTGTGTGTTTGAATTATGTTCACAATGCGAGTACTAGTTGATTACAGAAAAGTAAAAGTTTTGCTTCATAGGTTAGGAGGATATTAGGATTCCTCGAATTCTCTTTGCCTTATTTGTCAGATTAATGTAATATTCAATACCAATTATGACTAAGTACTTGATAAATGATGGTTTAATTATGAAATATATAAGGATCTATAGAATTTCTAATGGTAACTATGCCTAACTAGAGCAGTACGAAGTAAATTCTCAATGGATGAATCAATCGAAAAATCTTACTTCAAAACCCTAATTCAATTAAGGAGATTAGGAAACTTACAATTTTAGTTCTTTTTCGGGTTAAAGCAAGGTAAGTCATCCTTATACTATGACCTATGGATCATTTGGTCTTATTTTTGCTAACTAGGGTTTATTTGTGACTCGGGGTCTAAAAACATTATGTCTGGAACAATTGAAAATAATATAAGACTTACATCATAACCGAATAAAGAAATTACTTTAATAAATTCTAATAAATAAACAGAGGTTCATCTTAGAACTTTAATAAGATGGTGTTTAATGACATTAGGTCATACATCACTTTTGTTACAGTTTTTATGTAATTTTGGTTGAGTTCATGTGATTATGCATGAGTTAGAAGTTGCAAAAGGACTTATTTTATATGATAAAGCTAGTGGGAAATCGTGCTACGATATGAAGCATCGTAGTTTGATTTATGAGTTGTTTCGTGTCATTTGGTCTTGTAAAAAACGGAGCACGATTTCCTTACATCGTGCTACAGTTTTGAAGACGCGCCAGTCTGGGATTTAACTTTAATGAGCAATCGTACTCCAATTTCTAGCATCGTAGTATTATTTTGGCGTAACTAAGATTTTTTCTATAAAAGCCAAGTTGTTTTCTGAAGCAAGGGTTCAAAATTTTGGAGAAAGAAACTAACTTTTGGAGCTGGAGATCTGGAGAAAAGGTGGGAGACCATTAAACTCATAGCCGGTTATCAAATTCATGTAATGAATCATTCTTTTGTATTAGTTAATTGTGCTTTAGCCATGAGTAGGTAAATCCTTTGTGATTAGATCAATTGATGATTCTGTTCTAGCTAACTACAATGTAACCTGTAACTCTTAATCTTTACAAATGTCATTCTAGTTTATTCAGTATAAATTATTCTTAATGCTTTTATGATTCTAACCCAATATAACTGATTCGAGAGTATATATGACTATTGACACTAGCGTGTAACTCGAAAATATTTATACTGTTCAACCTAATGGACAGTCTAGGGATGGAAAGTTGTTAGGTTGTGATACTAAAATTAACGGACTTAAACCTTTGATGATTATAGGTTCACCTGAGGGATTAGGGATTTATATTTAGATAAGAGGGCTCTGAGTCAAGGGATTGACCTGAGCTATTTTGTTAATTTATCGTAAACTGTAGGGCATTAGTATAGTTAAGAAACAAGTTATAAATGAGTAATAAACAGATGAATCAATTGACCTAGTCATCTCTCCATAACATTTCTCAAACCAAGTTTCTTTTCAGCATTTTTAATTACCATTGCATTCAAAACCAATTTGCCTAAGCCAACCTCCAATTTAATTACATCTTAATGTTAATGTCGTTGCTACGTAGAAATTAAAACGGTTCTCGTGAAAACGAATTATTTTACTACATTGATTTAAATTAGTACACTTGCTAATTTTCTATCAGTGTTAAGTTGGTCATGGCAACAAACAACATAAACTATAAGGAAAACAATACATATTGAAAGAGTGGTTGGAAACCCTAGCTTCAACATGATCCATGCCTTCACCTCGCACCGTCAAGTTTTTGAATGAATAAAAGTGTGTGCAAAAGTCTCTCTTTATAGAAAAGTTTCCATTGGGGTTAGAACTAGGTTTATGGGCTTTCTCAACTGATCTAGCTTGCAAATTAAGCAAGATAGCAAAAATTGTTAGAACCATGGGACGTGTGAGCATGGAAGCGCATGTTGGAGTGCATGGGTAGGGATTTCTTCCCTCCAACAGGTGCAATGCGCTTGAGACAGGGTAGGAAAATTTATAGAAAAATACCATTTTTCTTCAATGATTGAGTGATCTTCTTCCATGTTTTCATCTTGGGGGTTAGGACATTATTTTACCTCCTTGTATTGCGTACAAAAACCTTCTTGAACTCCATTGATCTTCATTCTCTTGCCTCCAAAATTCATTTGATGTCTTGAGTTGTTGATTTACATGATTTCTCACTAAAATGGCTCAAAAAACGATGAAAAAAATCGATAAGATTACATGGACTCAAATGAAAGAAATACAAAACGTCCATTAAACTATAAACAACTCCTCTTACTGATTATTATATCTAATTTATTATTTGATTATTATGGAGCTCCATCTTTAACTTACTGAACTGACATCCAAAATTTGTTGCTCAATTAAGTTATATATCAGTCTTGCAATTTCAAGATTCAGTCTCCACCTGATTTACTTTGGGCCAAGATTATTTGGAGCCCTGATATCCCTCCCTCAAAATCTCTTTTTGTTTGTAGGCTTATGCATGATAAGATCCTCACTGATGAGAAATTAATGGAGAGAGGTTGTCATATGCCTTCTATTTGCAATCTTTGCCTCAATAGTTATGAAACAACTTTCCATTTGTTCTTTACTTGCCCCTTTGCAGTTAGACTTTGGTCTTGGCTTGCTTCTTCCCTTAATCTCCCAATAGTTGATAGCCTTGCAAACTTTGGGTTAACTTTGGACTCTTTTGTTTTTTGGTCTGATATTCCTTAGTTTGCTAGAGAACCTTATATCATGAACAATCTTGGCTTGCCTTGTTTTAGGTTTTCTTCCTCTTGAAGGAGTTTGGTTTGGCCCCCTCCTTCCTTTTGTAATGTCTCTTCTGTTAATATATTTTGTTGGGGGTGTTTAGCTGCTTTGCTACACCCTTTTGGCTTAAAAAGAAAGAACCATAACTAGATTTTATAGGTTGATTGTGGCTTTCATAATCTTGATGTATTTGTAGAACAACGAAACATTCTTTGAGTTGCAATCGAGGTGGAAGTTCCTACCTATTGGATATGGATAAATATTAGGCTTCATTATGGCCGGAAAGGACATGGATGTATAAAACAATGAATCAAATGAGTTCTTGACTAAGAAGCACGGACATGGACACTGGATATGACTCGGACACTGACACACCGACACAGCTAATGATTTGAAAAAATCATATAATGTTGTGTAATTACAAGTGTCGGTGTCGCCTAATCCGAGAAGTGTCTGTACTTCATATCTTGAAGATTGGCAACAATGAATCATATTGATCATTTTTTTAATGCCAAATTATATATATATATATATATATATATATATATATAGGGTTTTGCTAGAAAACACCTTTTATGAAGGTGTCTTTTAGCAAAGTTATAACTAAAAAGTGGAAATCACACCTTAAGGTGTGGGTTGCTAAAAGACACCTTCATGGGTAGCTTCTAGCATAACCCATATATATATATATATATATATATATATATATATATATAATAGATAAAGAAAAATTTACAAAATACACCAAGAGAACCGCCAAATGACGCTCCAAAAAAAACCCCTAGGGACGATCCCCCACTCGAAAGAGCCCGAAGACACCACCTAGGGGCACCAAGAAAACTCCTAAAAAAACAAGAGAAAGCTACACCAAAAAATAAAAACAGAGGCCCAACAACAAAGAGTCAAACCGCCAGCCTCCAAAGATAGAAAACAAGAGAAACAACCCAGGAAGCCGACCGGGAAGGAAGGAGACAAAGAACCCCCACACAACCCCCGGACCACCACCACCACAAAACCCTACCGATGTCAACAAATGACGGGTTGCACCTCCCACTCATGATAAGTGCAGGAACTAGCAGGGCAATTAGCTAGGAACCACTTCCAAACTAAGAATTTCACTCTATCCACCAGCAAATAGAAGGTCATTCTGAGAATTTCATGAATGGTCCAAATAACAGCATGCCAAACAAGGATTAGACCTGACCTACTCTCTTCCCCCACCTAAACTCACAAAGGCCTGGAACTGTTGAGCAAGGCCCAGGGGGAACAAATACCCAACCCAACCACCTAGAAACCTGATACCACACCGGAAAAATAGAGGGGCACGAGAGGAAATAACAAGAACCTTGTAACCGGGAGTGTGAAATTTTATGCTATGCAATAATTATTCTATTTGGTTACTGTAACTTAGAGTGCGACATCAATGAATTTTTTATTTTGTAATGCAACTGTAATTGTTACTTTTAGACAAATATTGGTCTAATAACCATTTACTTTTATTTTATTTAGTTTTTGAATTATGATATTTTGATATAAATAATAAATTAATTAGGATACTTTCTTATAGTGGCTATTAGACCAAAAGGATGCTCTAATGTTCAGTTAAATATTGGTCTAATAACATTAAAGGAAAAATAACATGTTCAAAATATTTCCTACGGAAAAATATAATTTCCTACAATTTTATCTGCGGAACATATTTTTTGGCGGGTTTTGCCGCAGAAGTACCTATTATATGTTTGCAGGAAATGTGATTGTGGGCAGAAAAACTCCTTCAACTCTGATCAAATGTTTCCCGCGGACTGTTTTCAATTTTCCTGTGGAAATTTCCGCAAAAAGTTGCATGCAGTTCCTAAAGTTCTCAAGAAACAATTACTCACGAAGATATACTTTGGGAACCTCAATCTTTTGCTAAATCTACATGAAATGCACGAATTTCTAGTAGAGGTGTGAATATCAAATAATGTCTTGCTGCTAGCTAAAAAAAAAGGGGGTTGATTCTAAATGTGCATTAAGTAAGTGGTGTAATCAACTCATCATAGGTATTTATTTTCCTGGTACCCATTGAATATGAGTTCAATTTTAAAGTGTCTTTGTTTGTGAAATGTCTTCTTAAATTGTCATGTTGGTGATGTGCATTTTATGTTGTCATTGGTAGAGTGTGTTTTATTTGGCTTGGTTTAGATGTCTTTTTTTACTTATACCGTTCCGGATTAAATTCAAAATAATATTTCATAACTATTTTACTCTTTCAATATTTCTGGGGAAGATAGTTTGACAACTCATGTGATACCCTTGTTCCAACAATAAATCGTGACCCATTTATTATTTTTCCCCTAAAAAGATAAATGTTAGAGATGAAAGACAAAATTCATGTTAGGATGAAAAGAAAAAAAAATTGCACCCTTGAATTGAATCATAACATTACCATTTCAACTCAAATGATTGGGTTTTCAATTGATTAATAAAATTCAATTAAGAATGAATCGTTTGAAAGAACCTGAGCTCGAATCCTAATTGAAATAATTTTTAGTCAGATATTCCTTATTACCTTCCAAAATAATTAGGAATTATTACGGGTTCCTTTCTCGGAAAAATGGATGATCATGACTAAAATAATATCACCATTTCATTCTCTTTAATTTACATTTCACAAAGTTTGCTTGAATATAAGTATAAACTACAAAAAGCTATTTATATGTGTATGTTGATGGAAAAGAAAGTTAAACCAAAACAAGAAAATTTTGATACGAAAAACTTCTAAAGGGCTTGTTGATCAATATCGCTTATAGATGAAGCTGGCTTAGCCAAATAAGTAGGATTGCTCTCTCCAGCCATAATCACAACAATCTTTGGCTCTAAACTCACCTGATCCATATCCACCACATGCATATTTGATGATTTTTCTTCATCATTAGTTGAGGTAGAAGATGAAGATTGTTTACGAAAAGAACAAGCTATGATGAGCAATGCTATAGCTATGACCCCTAGCACAAGAGCTAATCCACCAAAGAGGTAAGGAATGGGAGAACTCAAGTTTCTTAAACTAGCTGCATCTGATGATGATTTGTTCATGGTGGAGTTGTTTGATAAAGTACTATTAGGCCCCATTTCTAATTTCCCAATTTTTTAGACAAGTTGATTTGGTAAATGTTAGATTAATTGATAGAATTTATAGTACATAAGTACAACTGTACAAGTAAGTACTATAGTGATTGATTCATGAAAAGATGAGGATTTGTGAAGTTAATTACTGAAATGTCCACATATATATTTATTTGTCAATGATCTTTATGTGGCTAGGGTTATCTTTTCCTTAAAGTTGTCCTATGGTTGAAACTTGAAAGTATTAAATAATTGTTGATTCTTTCTTGTGTTTTAGAGCATCATTTCATGGCATGTTTCTGTTGGAAGTTTCTTGGGTTTCTTTAGGGAAATGATCTTCTTGGGTTTCTTGTGAAGTTAATTCTTCTTTCGTGTCTAAAGAGGACATTCGAACGTTTGTTTCAAACAATCGTGTAGGAAAATGCAACCTCAAAATTGCATAACTACAACTTAGATGATAAAAAGCTACAAAGATATTTGATACGCATAAACGTGAGATCCAATCGGCAATTCTTTACTTCTTTATATTTAGTGTAGATAAGTTTCGCCACTATGCACGTTATATTAATATATTGTTTATTGTTCCCTTACATAAGGTCTTTTTATTTCAGTTTTCGTTTACTCAATAGGAAATCATAAATGTGAATGTAGCTTAAATTACTTTTTTTTTTCTTTTACATATGTTTGGCCGTTTTTTTTTGTTGGCGTAAGAATATTTTCTTGGTCTGCTTTTCTTCTGTCAATAGATGGATAAGATTGCGTTGGTTTGTTTTATAATAGGCCACACGCAATGATTCATGCTATAAGAATGAAGCAACTAATAAGAAAATGGGGGGAAAATGTGAACTAAGTCTTTACTTATTCAATAATAGGCCCCACAAAACGTGTATATGCAACTATAGTATCATCTTTTTTTTTCCCCACATTTTCCTCCATATGAATCATCGTATTTTATGTGTGTCGGATACGAAATATAGATATCTCTCTTGATCAGAATTTGAATATTGATTCGCAAGATTATAAAACGTAACTGTACATTCATTTATCTTTATCGCGCATTTTGTGGCAGATGCATTTCTAGAAAGTTTGGTGCATAATCAGAACTAGAAAATATATGCATATATAAGAAGACCAAAGCGTTTATGTTAAATTAGTCATATTTTTTTAACAATAAATTTCTCATTCATAAAATAATAAAACCCATAAATGGTATGTTTCTCTAATTTGATAAGTGTGTTAAAAATCTAATATAATATCAAAACCTAACATAGCGGTGACAAAAAAAAAATAACATAGCACAATAATATGTACTTTTTTTTATAGACGACACAGAATCTATAGATAGTATGTATTTATTGAAAAAAAAATATAAAAAAAAAATTAACACAATTTTTAATATATAATTTTTATCTCCGATATTTTAACATGCACCCTTAGAAACAAAGTTGTTTAGAAATTAAGATGATATTTAAGAATGAATAAAACTGTACTCATGAATATGATGAACTTGTTTCTCCAATATATGAATATTAAAGTTTTTTTTTTTTTTGAAAGATATGAATATTAAAGTTATCAATCACATATTATAAACATCACATATTATAAAATATAAAATAGAATAACCACTATGAAAGATTAAAATAAAATGAAAATATTTAGCTAAAACGACGGCGCAGTATAATTAAGCCAACCAAAACTGATTCACCACACAATGATGATTAGAAGAAACTGCTTATCTGTATGCCTTAATTCTAAGAACAGGAAGAAAAAATACTTTGACATATGGTCATACTTTCATATATACACATTGTTTTATGCTGTTTAGCATGTCAAAAAGTTAAGAAATGAAACGATGTGATCATTAATAGTCTATGTTGAAAAACCAATGGGCAACCAAAATATAGGCATAATGTTTTTTTAATCAAATCTTGTGGAAAATAGAATGAAGATGTAATTGATGGTAGATGGGTGGATTGGTATAATTGCATAAAGCAAAAACTTGTGTGGGGTAATTTAGTTTAAAAATAACTGAAGTGGAAGTAGTTGATGGAGGGTTCTGCCTTTATGACTTAGAAACATATCAGGTAAAGAAATTTGTTAGAGGGTCCCATAGCACTCAAATATATATTGCTGTTACATTTGCACAATCTTTCTCCTTTCTAATTTGGAAATTGCTTTTCTCATATTAAAAATTTCATAAAACACATGAAAGTTACGAAATTGCCTCCAGCGGTAGTTAACTACTACTGACTCTCAGCTGCATTTAACTATCGTTGGCTTTAGCTGCAGTTAACTACAGCTGGTTTTGCTGCACTTAAGTACATTTTCTAGAATCAATTGTGATTTTACGGGTTTCGGTCGAAAAATCAAAATAAAATGAAGAATATTCGGAATTCTACGAAACTTTATAGACCCTCTATATGTATTTTTATAGAGTTGTCTGCAATAAATCAGCTCAAAATTCAATTTCTAGATCGACGTTTTGATGTTTTGGTTTTTGAGTTTTTGGCGTGTTAAAAATTCATTATCTAATCCATACGTTGTTGGAAAATTCTATTTTTTTTGTGAGAAATGTTTTTTTAATGTCGTTAACAGGTATGCAAAAAATAATGAAAAATTCAACTTCTATATAACTTTTCCGGACGATTGGAAAAATATTGCAATTATACGTGTTTCAGTAAAAAATTCAAAATAAATTTAGGCTTAGTCGAAATATTACGTAAATTTGCAGATCCTCTATATGTATTTTTATAGAGGTGTCTGCAAAAAAAAAAGTTCAAAATTTAATTTTTAAGTTGATGTTTTGATGTTTTGATGTTTTAGTGTCTTGAGTTTTATGCGCGTTAAAAATTCATATTTAATCTGTCCCTTATCGAAAAATTCAATTTTTTGTGGGAGATGTTCTTTTTTCCCTAAACATGAGTACAAAAAATCGTGAAAAAGGTCAACCTCTAAGTCACTTTTCCGGACTCGCACCTGGAAAAAATTGCGATTTTGGACAGTTCGGTCGAAAAATCAAAATATATCGAGACTTAGTCGGAATGTTACGAAACTTTACAGACACCACTATAAAATTACACATAGAGGATGTGCAAAGTTCCGTAGCATTCCAAATAAGCCTCAATATTTTTTTATTTTTTCGACCGAAACGTTTAGCAAAACTGTAGATGAGCCAGCTGTAGTTAACTGCAGCTGGGAGCTAGCCAACAATAGTTAACTGCACTTGGGAGCTAGCGGAAGTTAACTGCAGCCGGAAAGATTGAACGACAGTTAAATACCGTTGGGGGCAACTCTGGAATTTCCATGTGTTTTTAGGAATTATTAAAGTCAAAAAAGCAATTTTCTTCTCATTTTCTGTATTTTCTTTTGTTCCGGACCGGCCAGAAGTTCGTGAAAGAATAGCCTAGAGGGGCCACACCTAGAGGAATCAGAGAAAACACGACGAGGGAGCACACTAAGCTCTATGCAAATATCAACATAGACATGCGCCCCAACTTCATCTCGACCGTCCACATCATCACCAACGGTTTTCTCTATTCATGATGTATCTCACAAAGGCAGTTATGCGCCTTCGCGTCTATATAAGGGTGATTCCTCATCGCGCTCAAGGTACACTTCACTTTTATCACATTCTGCACTTAATCGTTTCTTTAAGGATTTTACTTAAACGTTGGAGTGCTAACGTAGCTGCAGACACCTTTCACCTCAACCGTGAAGAGTCAACCTCCGCCACACCGGAGCACCTTAGACAACCAACCAGATTCATCGATCGTCACCGGACCGACCATCTTCCATTAAGAGACATAATCTAAACCACATACTTTATATAATACTTTATATAGTTTCATGTAGCTTTTTATCAGATTTAGATCCCTGCACTACTTGCACAATACAACAGCTGTGGGGAGAGAAAACATCTTTCAATAAATCTAATTGTCTCCATAGTTGGGGTAGGGAATCCATTTCCCATTTTTACAGATTTAATCAAGCAAATAACACTATAATACCACTTTTATGCTAGTTGACAATATCACTACAAATATTTTTAATGAGATATGGTTTTTGGTGTGAATTGGGTATTCTATGCACGTAACGTAACTATCAACAATGATCATTGAAGTTTGGTAGGACTACAATGGACGACAAAACTCTACCTATATTTACAGGGTTGATTCGAACCAAAAACCTCTAATTAAGATTTAATGAGATATGACTGAATACACGTATAACATGTATAGAAATTAAATCCTTTAGTTAAAATTGATTAAATGAGATGATATGATATCTTGCATAAACCAAATACAACCAATTAGAACAAAAAGCTGAAGTATTGGTGTTCAAGTTGTTAGTTTGGGAGTTAAAGTTGGAATATGTTCTGTTTCTTATGGAGTTACATGAGGCCACATATATTTGACAGTGGCTTTAGGAGCTAACCAAAGACCACTCTTCTAGAAAAGTGATTTATATAAACAATTTGAAATCAAATAATAAAACTAAGAGTTTATGATTTGAGGTGTCTTGTCTATCAACTAAATGACAGAATTTGAGATTAAAGTTGAGAATCACTAATAGTGTGCTATTATTAAACTGATTAGGTTCTGTTATGAAAACTTATGAAGTTATACAAGATCCGATCACGATGCATATTGAACAATTGAATTATTAATATCCATTTTATTAAAATCGAGTATCCCTCCTACACAACTCAAGAGAATAATTCACAAGTTAACTGTAATCTATTTAAAGATTTGACTTTTTTTTTCACACGCACCAATTAGGATTTAAACTCCCAACATCCAACTAAATTTTGTAAAGTCTTATCTTTTTATTAATTTCTTTTAGGGTTTACGGTGAGAGAAAATTGTCAAATTTTAAATATTATCATGTATTAGATTGTGCACCGTTACAAAGTTGGGAGATGACATATATATGTTTGGTATGATAAATGGATAGATAATTTATATTTTTGTAATGTTGTTTCTTAAGTTTACATTAGTGTCACTAATCTTTGCCTTTGTGACTTGAGAGATAACGGAGATTGAAACTTCAACAAACACTATACTCACGATAGTATTCGTAGCATAACCTTTGATGATGACATTGGTGATAGACTCATTAGGAGTGGTTCCCCTAGTTGAATATATTGGCCAATCATGCTTATAGGTGGTTGGATTAGAACTTAACTCAACATGTTGCACCAATGCTTCTTGGAGTTGGAGTTGGTGATTACCGATTACTCAGAACCTAAGACATTTTTTGTGACTAGTGATGTATGGTAGTCTTCTTACCACTGCATGCCTTATGAGGTTTATGCCATCCTACCACCAACACTAATCCTACCATAGGTTTATTGTCGGTGTTGGTTCAAACATCATGCTACTATTGAAGTAGGCATTATGTTCATAGTAAGTTGTTTTGAAATATTTTGGAATATAAACAAAGACATTTTTAAGAGGAAAAGATAATTGGGCTCTAGTCAATAGTATATTATATTATCATTCATACATGGTCCATCCGTCATCTCGTTGGTCCAAAAATAAATCCATGGTCCATGCCATTGGTCCAACACACAAGCATCATGTAATTCATCATGATCGTTGGCATCCCCTTTTTGAAGGATTTATTGATGCAACGTGGATGGATCCTCTTTTAATAATATTGGTAATGCAGGTTTCGGAGGTCTTTTGGGAAACGAAGAGGTAATTGGAGTAATGGGTTTTCCCAATATTGCGGTAAAACTTCTAATTATTGGTTGAACTTTTAACTATTAATTTAGAGAGGTCTTAAATTAGATTGGGATCTTTGTTATAGATCATTCATTATGGAATTTGACTCTCAAGTAGCTTTGGATTTAGTTGCAGATACTAAGCAGAATGTTAATCATCCTATGCAACTTACTCTCCTTAGAAATCCTACTTCTTTTTCTAATTGGTGGTCTTCATTGATAATACCTTGAGAGAAAAGAATGATTATGTTGATCTGTTGACTAAATTGGATGTCTTTATGTCAACTCATGGAAGATGTGAATTACTCCTCTTCCCAATGTTCCGCAAATCGACTCGACTGTTAACACTCCGATTTTACCGAGTTTACGTTTGTAGGTACCAAAATCGTGTTAACTCGGAGGTAAACTTGATTTCTGGTAAAATCGGAAGGTTTGACGAGTTTGACCGAGTTAACACTCGGTAAACTCGTGTAAACTCGACCGAGTTTTACGAGTATACATCCAAAAAAGGTAGCCTTTTTTTGGGCCCATTTTTATGAAAACCCAATTCCTTTTCGACAAGCTCAAAGACTGAAATGTTTACTGAATAGTTACCTTTATAGTAACACGTTCATGAAATTCTTTTTCTTTATTCTCTGAGTTCTCAAACCATGAACATGGAAGCACATACTAGTTAGGGTTGCGATTTCGACGGTGAAATTCATATTTCGACGCCGGTTAGAGTTGCGGTGGCGGTGTTTGTTGACCTTTTGAAGAAATTAACTAGTTTATTTTTTAGATAGTTTTATGAACAACTTTAGGAACTTGTGAAACTTGCTTTTTTAGATGGTTTTATGGATGGCTTAAACTTATAGACTTATTAAACTTATGATTTTGTACGTTAATTTTTGTATTTTGATGTTAAGTTGAGCATAACGTTTTATTATGATAGTTTGGTATAATTTGCATTATTGACCTATTTACAATATTATATTAGGTTATATATGTCATGCATATAATAAATTTTACATAATTTTAATTTTAGGTAAACTCGTACGAGTTCTCGAGTCGAGTTTACCTAAACAAAACGAGTTAAGGTAAACTCTCGAGTTGTAAAACCATGCCTCTTCCTCAATTGAATATCTTCTTGTTAGGAAATACATTTGGGATATAAATACTAGTGCAACGATGCACGAGGGAATAATTTTGAGTGGTTACAAATATTTTAAATGCAAAAATAAAAATATGTATGTTCAATCTAGTTTTAGAATATTGTAAATATAAAAATAATTCTCTCCCCAGTAGTTATAAATATAAATATGTCGATGAAATATATGTTTTTAGCAAAGATAAAATATTTCTTAGAATCAAAGAGCCTTGGGACTTTGACCCCTAACTAATTTTGATGAATAATCCACATATTTCAATCAATAATTTGTCATTTTTTTTTAAAGAATAATTTATCATTTATTGTTTGATGATGTTTTTTCAATATGTTGTTTTGAAAGAAAAGGAATAAACACTGCTTCCACTTGCTGGAGAAAAGGCTAGCATAATTGTGCATCTGGACTCTTTGAAAGAACCATCCTCACTGGACATTCTTAAATACTATAATCAGATGATGTTACACTTCACTCAATGCTGAGAAACACCAATAATTTACATATATAACCTCATCAGCAGTTAATTGACGATGAATTTTTAATCGGCGGTAGTTAACTGTCTGTCGATGGACATTTACGTCTTTCATTCGTGTTTTTCAGCCAAACATAAAGTGTCAAAAGCAATCTTCATAACCTTGTTGAACAATATAAGTCCAAAAGAAGTCAACACGCCAGGAATTATGAAGTTATGCTTGTGTAACTGATGTGTCCTCTATTTAGTTAACAATGCAGCATCTGTTTGAAAAGCTACTTTGACAATTCTCACACCTAATTTAAATCATTTAATGGAACTAACTTGTGAATAAAAGAAAGTAGAATTAACTTGTTAATAAGAGAAAAATGAATAAATTGTATCATTTGGTACATGATAAGAAATAGAAGGGATTTTTCAACTCCCAAAATAGAAAGTGTTAGAAAGCACACAACCACATCATGCAAATTTGTACAAAATCGACGATATTATGGCATATAGAAAGACCTTGTGACTAACAATATTATGCCTTTCCAATATGTAAATACACTTAAAGATTTGAGATTTTTTATTTATTTGTAGCTGATACCATGGGGATTACTACCCATCGTTTAATTTCGATGTAATTTCTCTTTCTTTGGGTTTTTAAGCCCTCAATAAAAACCGTATGGTTGTTACCAACTTGAGTTAATTCACTTTGGTGTTTGAAATGAGATTTAAGTCACTTAGATTGTCTTAGAACGCGACTTCGTTGGATTATACATCTATGTGAGTTAAGTCACATAGAGAGCATTTTAGAAAGTTCAATTGTGAGTGAGCAATTCATGTTGGGAGAAGAGCAATTTCAAACTCAAAATCCAAAAATCTAAGGCTGTCTTTTTACCACTAAATCAACACCTTAAAGGTATTATCATGTCTGTTTTTACCATTATCACACGCACGCACAAATACACACAAAATTCACTAAAAATTATTTATTAAAGTAAAAATAATTTACACCCTTAACTCTGGGTTATGGATCTGCTAGTCGGAGCTATAAAAATAATATACAAATTTTCTCCTAAAACTAATTTGGTTACTGTTTAGATTAAAATATTCGATAAAATGTGTCCGGAATTTGTTTTTGTTCGGGTCTCACTAACTAGTGTCCTAGAGCAATGCTTAAGGGCTTGCTTGTATTTTACTAACTAGCTCCCTATCACTTTGATTGACAAAAAGGAAACTTACTTGTCGTGTTAGTACTTTCATCAAGGTGGATCGAATTGAACCGATGAAGGTTGGACGTGTTGACCTAATTGGTGTTGATGAAGTTTACATCGAACTCACCAAACGTGAGCTTACAACAAAGACGTTCAGGATTGTGAAGAAAGGTACATTCAGAGTAAAACTGTACACTCTATCATGCGCGGTATTGCTGAAATCCTTGAACATGGATTTAGTGGTAACCCTAACATATTCTCTTCAATTTCTTTTGCTACTATTTTTGTTAGTTACGTAAATTGATTGATTGATTGATTGTGGATCCGTGCAGGAACTGTATGATCGTATTGGATGGCCTTTGTATCGAAAATACTCTCATGCTTTCGCAAGGACGGATGTACATAGAGTGGTGTGAACTGTGAAGGCATGTGCCTGCACAAAGTTTTCATAATATATTATTTTGAATAGTATAATATGTGTTTTAATACTATGAAGAAGGGTCTGCCCTCACACCCTTTCTTTCTTAACTCAGCCAATCACACAGGTTCTTTTTTGGCTTGATTAATGAATTGATCCCTTAAGTTATTTGTTGGTTACATTTTGGTACCATAAGTTATTAACGTTACAATTTGGTCTCTTAAGTTAGTAAATGTTAGCCAAATAAATCCTCACCGACAGTCTTTTGCCAAAACGTTAAATAGGCACACGTGAATAGTGACGTGACAACTTGCAATGTGTATCCACCTTAGACATTGGGTTAACGGTTTTGACAGTGGGAATTTATTTAGTTGACGAAAGATGACTTAAAGGGACTAAATTGTAACGTTAATAACTTATGAGACTAAAATGTAACCAACAAATAACTTAAGGGACCACATCAGTAATTAAGCCTTCTTATTTTTAGAGGTCTAATCACAAGTTAAATTCTACAAGTTGCTTCCCAATGTAAAATAAGAACAAATCATCAATTTAGTCTTTAAACCATTACTCTTTTTCAAATTTAATCTTTAAATTATATAAGTATAAAAAGTATATAATATTCGTCAATATAATTCTGTTGTTGAGATGTAAGTGACTAAATTGATGGATTTTATATACTTCAATGACCAAATTGACGAATTTCATATAAATTAAAGATTATTATTATATTTACATATTTTATGGATGAAATTGGAAAATGAATGATGATTTATATACTAAATTGATGGTTTATTTATTCAAATAAAAACAAAATACAAGCAAGATTGCAATTTGCAAAGCACAGAGTAATACGCCTACTAGCTTATATTTGCAATTTGCAGAAGGCAATTCGCAAGGCTGAAGCTGCTGGACTTGAACTTTACATTGTACTGAAAATTGAACTAGTTGCGGCAGCTCCTCTTTATGTGCTTACCACTCAGACTTGTGACGAGGTATGTGCAATATTCACATAAACTTTGATATTATGATCGGCTTTGGCGTCAAGATTATAGTTCATTTTCAGCTGTATCGATTTGCTTCTACTGTTGTCATGTTGGATTGTGGAGACTTTTTTGTTGTACAACTATATGTTAGCAGTTGTTTCTTTTTGCAGTTATGATTGCCATATAATCCATTCAACTGGCGATGAAGTAAAAAAGTTGTATTGGTGATTAAACTAATGAACCAAGAATTTGCATTATGCTTTTCTATTTTTACCTAAATCAATAGACATTGGTTCTCAACAATGCCATTGCTTCTTGCACTAAATCAATAAAAGATAACATTGGCTCGTGAAGGTGGCACCGAGAGTGGTGAGTGTTGACATCGTCAATCTTTTAAATAAATGTTCAAATTTTGTTTATTTGCTTGGCTTCCCTCGTGATTCAGGTGAGTGAACGTGATGAATAATGGTGGCGATGGTGACATTGAAGGGGAAGATGTTTGAATGTGCAAGGTTGATGTGGAGAACATTAGTACTGAGACGACTTAGTGACAAACATGTAGTTGTAGTTTAAAGGAAATTAAATTGAAAATCATATCGTGTTCTTTGGTATGGTTGGAATTGGAAAATCATACCCTTCTTTTATTAGCTCTTTTCAAGGGTATAATTGGAATATCAAAAAAGTCAGCCGAAACTCTTTTCAAAATTAGAACTGATTTTTTTCGGTTCGATTTACTTTAATATTGAACTATTTTTGAAAAATCTGTGGTTTGCAGATAAAATATGCAATGAAATTTTTTTTGTGGTTTGCAGGTAGGGAACATGGGAAAACATAAAAGCACGATATCAGAATGTAAATGTCTCTGGTGTTGTCGATAAATTATTCACAAGTCAATGTCATCATGGTCATAATCTTCCTCAAGAAAAAAACATGGTCATAATCAGTTGAAATATCTGACTATATGATGAATGTTAGAGTGATTGGTTAGTGTTGCTTCTAAGTTGGGCGATTGATATGTATGGTTAGAAGTTTTGTTTCATATAGTTTGTCAAAGATGTACAATTCCCTAATTCATTAATTATAGGTTAAATATATTTTTAGTTCTACAAATATTTCAACGTTTCGTTTTAGTTCCCAAAAATTTGAATTGACTTGTAGTCTGCCACAAACATTTTATTTAACTTTTAATCCCAAAAAGTGAAGCTGAAGTCGTTTATTTATAAATAAAAAAAAAAAACTGTATTTTCGCCAGGCGAGTTTCTTGCTTGTCAAGCGAATGGACGTTTCTTCACTTTAATGTCTTTGCTTGTTTGCCAGCGCATCCACGTAATTCACTAAACGGCCATTGTTTACAAGGCGAAATGAGATGGACTGCGACAAATTTGCCTTGTTGCAAGACTCCTGCTCACTTTGTCAGTTCGCCAGGCTGCTATAGGCTGGCTCACTTGCTTGAAGGAGGAGTAGAAAAATGAAGTCAAAGTAGAAAATTGAAGCTTCTTTGTTTCTGCCTTTGTCCATTTTGCTTGAAGAATCATGCATTTCTAGTTAGTACTGCTGATCAAGGGATGATCCAGGTAACAATTAGTTTATATATATGATGAATTTTCTTGTGTTGAATTACTGTCATACCAAACCAATAATATAAAAAACCATGAATACCATGAACTTCATGGAATTACACCTCATCCACAAAAGTTGCTGACAGTGAAAACTAAACAAAATACTTGAAGAGATTAGTAATGATTAACTCAAGATAATTACCAAACATTAAATTGATTTCAATCCTTAAAGATCTCGAGTTCGAGTCTTCTGGATGAAAAATGAAATTCAAGGTCTCAAGTGATCGAGTCTTGTGTATGAAAAAAATAGACCAAGAGGGGAAATCACACAATAAATGGACAGATAGGTTCTCCGTCAGACATTAGTTATCGACAAAACTGATGGATACTCAACCCAAAAACAAAGTCAAAAAAAATTGGGTGGTTAGGCAGATTATTCAGAAATTGAATTAATATTTATGTTGAGCTGTTTGGAATAGAGAAGAAAGGATTTGAGTTTATAATTAGTCGTAAATGTTGTTACAGTGTCTTGTAGTTTATATATATTTAAAAACACTTTGATATCATTAAAATGACTTGTCTTTGGTTTTCATTTGAGTGGTGAATTCTCATTGAAAAATTTGGCAGAAGTATCAAGAACCAAGATATCTCGTTAGTTAAGATCGACATCAATGACATGTAAAAGCCGTTCAAGTCGTTCCACAGAATGCAAAAATAGGTTAGTTAGTATTATCATCAACCACAGTAACCTACAGAGTAACCTGCCGTCGATTGCATAAATTGGTGAATTGCCGCAATATCATCTTGCATCACTTTACTTAGAATAGGATGGAGCTGCACTTCCATAGGGGTTTCTGGAACCAATCCAGTCGACTAAACCCACCTTCAGTACCGTCCAAATGTTGTGAGTTAGCTGGCCCGGCAGAAGTAGGATTAACATAATGTTAGTAGCAAGCTTCAAATAAAAATATTTGTGGTATTGGATTTCACTTACATGTGATATATAAGAAAATTCATTAGTTTTAGCTGAGAAAGTAGTTTCATACTTGCAATTTTGCAAGCCATAACTTTTTTTCCAACATTTTTTCCCTTGTTTTTCTTCTTTTTGTGCAACTATATCATGTTTCATTCATGTTTCATGTTTCATGACTCATTCAATGTAGGCTTGGTTGTTATATACACCAGAATCTGATCCTTGATTATCAAACAAAACTCTCGTGTGAGAATGAT
This sequence comes from Medicago arabica, assembly GCA_946800305.1. Lineage (NCBI taxonomy): Eukaryota > Viridiplantae > Streptophyta > Magnoliopsida > Fabales > Fabaceae > Medicago > Medicago arabica. The sequence continues at coordinate 7,187,823 of OX326969.1, forward strand.
GTTTGTAAAATATTCTAAGCATAAAAGTTCATCCAAGAAAAAATGTCCAACAGTTATAGAAGAGCTATGTCATCAATTTTCTCTTGACGAACTTAGGAAATCAACCAATAACTTTGCTGAAGATCGAAAAATTAGAAAATCACCATTCAGTATAGGGTACAAAGGTTATCTCAAACATAATCGTGAAACTGAGTATCCAATAGCAGTGAAGCGGATGAGAAATTTATCAGACGAATGGAAGTTCAAGAAGGAAATTGAACTCCACTGCAAGCTTCATCACCCGAATTTGACGTCTTTTATAGGATTCTGTGACCATAAAGATGAGAAAATTCTTGTGTATGAGTACATGTTAAATGGAACTTTGTATGATCAGTTACGTTCAACGGATATGGAATCAATCTCATGGAAGAAAAGGCTTGAAATATGCATTGGAGCTGCTAAGGGACTACACTACCTTCACACTGGAACAAAGCGCGCGGTTTTTCATTGTGACATAAAACCTCAAACCATTCTTTTAGATAAGAATATGGTACCAAAACTCTCACATCTTGGGTTTTCTTTACAAGGGAAGCTTTCTAAGTCAAATCCAAAACCAGTTAAAGTTGACATCCTTATCGGTAATTTCTTTCATTTTATTTTAGAGAACACTCAATTGAGTTCTGCACTTCGAGTAGAAACTTGTATCATTTCTATGATGAAAAGTGTCACTTTTTATAAAAAATTTCAACTCTTATCTATTTTTAATATAGAATTTGAGTTTTTTTCAATAAAACGTCCTCACGTCCAATACTATTGAACTTGATGCATGGAGTATGTTTTTATTTTATCAGTTTATAATGTCTAGGTACCACTCGTCATTATCTATTTTCAAGTACGATACCCTGACCTCGTTTAATGTTAGTCTAAAGTTTTTTCAAAAAGAGTGATAAAAATCGGACATTTTACCCTATATGCTTTGGTTTCGTCATTCATAAGAGACTAATGTGTTCATTATAATATCTTCATTCTCAGACATTAATTATGAAAAAAGATTTCTTAAAAATATGATTTTTGTGGTGAACTAATTTTGGCCTTTATTCTTATATCTAATACTTGGAAGCAAAAAATTTCAGTAGTTACGGTAGAGCAAAAAAGACTAAATGCTTTTGTTGATAGGTACATTGTTTTACATGGCACCAGAGTATGTCCGAACCAACACTTTCACAGATAAATGCGACGTTTATTCCTTTGGTATGGTTCTACTTGAAGTAGTATGTACAAACTACAAACATACCATCTTTGATAAGATGAACATATTAGATAATACAAATATATTTTTAGAATGGCCGATTGAAGCAGCTAAATTTTTGGAGAGGTTTGCAGCTTATGAGATTATTGATCCCATTCTCATGAGATTGATTGCGCCGCGGTGTTTGAAGGTGTTCATGGATGTCATGAAAAAATGCTTGAATATAGAACCAAACGAAAGACCATCAATGGGTGAGGTTGAGGTTGAACTCGAGCTTGCTCTGGCACTACAGGAGGAGGAAACAGATGATAGGAAAACTAAGGTTGAACTTGAGTAAGCTCCCATTTGGGTTGAAAATGTACAGATGATAGTTCTATGGCTTGTGGTTGCCAAATACAATTCTCTGAATGAAAAAAGAAAATAAAATATATACTTTGCTTTTCTCTACATTCCTGTTAGGACGAGAGATTCAATTTTGATTATACGAGCATTTATTTATGATATAGTGTCAAACATAAAATTACATATGAATAGAAGGCAAGCGTGAGTTGCGCCGCTATGCCTAACTGTTTTGTGTCTGCACAAAATTCATTCATTTTGTCTCCAGATTGATGAACTACACAACAAATGCCTTCATGGACTTTTGACAATGGTAGAAAAACGTCTTCTTTACTTGAGCACGGATTCATGTAACCATTGACATTTTTTCGGTACAACGTTCATCATAACAACACATAATTTGAGGCTTGGCACAATTTTTTTTTGTCTACAATGGTCAGGTTTTTCCAAATGGGTTGTTTGCAGTTATTACTGTGGCTATTTTTTTTTTCACAGCAAGTCTTTCAACCAAATGGTATAAATTTTCCTCTATGGTTATGAGTTGAGTTAGGACATTTTTGGAAATATTGTATTAGAAACCATTTGAGTCGGTTCATCGTTTTTTGTGAGTTCAATTATTATATAGCACGAGTTTTGTAAGAATTGTGTTATTTGAACATCTATTTATATGACAATTTTTGAGACAAACCAAATTTTACAAAGAAAATGAAGTATTGACACAAAAATCAAAGCACAATAGAGAAAGAAAGTAAAAAGTTGTAAAAAAATAGTTGTTCAAATATCATTTCTCATCTTTTAAATAACTTCGTCCCACCAAGTTATGACTAATACATTTGCATTGTTTTGTTGATTGTTTGACTACTAATTAAGAAACTCAAAAATATGTACCAAAAAAACCCAAAAATATGAATTTTACAAGGATTTTGTCTATTATGGAATTCTACTATGAATTTGAATCGTTAAAAGTGAATAAAGTCGCAAAATCCTAAATTTTGACAACAATGGTCATACTACTCATCAAACATCTTCCGGCATGCTTTTCTTTTCTAGGCAATGTCACAACTTACATGCAAGTATAGCCTCTTAAATGTTGGATCTACTCAACGGCTCCATGCATGCTAACCACAAGCAAAGTCATCACTGAAATGCTTTAGGAAAGAAAGAATATTTTACATGAAAAAGAAATTATTGCAATTTGTTGTAGAAAGAATATTTTACATGAAAAAGAAATTATTGCAATTTGTTGTATCTGCCATAGGATGCTTTGACAATAACCATGCATTGAGTAATAGGGAAGGGGGAACAGAAAATTAAAAAGAGTTACAAATAGAGAGGAAAATGTTAGAAAATTGCTCATCTCCTAACAGGAATTGCTCATTCTCACGTGAATTTCCTAAAATGCTTTTTACACGACTTAAGTCAAGTTCTGTAGCATCAGCGTGACTTAAGTCACGTTGAGCAACGTGGGTTAAGTCACGTAGGTACAAAGCCAACGTGACTAAGGTCATGTTTGTTTTAGGTAAGTTAAGTTTTTATCAATTTTACACAAAGATGTTATTTGAAGACCCTAAACATACATTATGTTATATATGTTCATTTTTTAAAAGCATGTCATGTCTTAGAAACAACTATAACAACAATTCTATCATGATCCAAAATAAATCATAACTAAAAATACACAAGTACGCGTAATAAATCCCAAAATTAATAGAATACGACAAATTTATTTAGTTATGATTACATTATTGAGGCATTTTATCAAACACCTAAACTTCAACATAAAATTTAACAATTTATAACTATAACCTAACTTTAACCTACCACATTTGAGCAAAAGTTACTCTAATCAACATCTAAACAACAATTTCTAACTTAATTCATCTTAACAATAAAAAATTCTAACATTTAAATTCTACCCTAAAAATCTAAAATTATGAAATTTCATAAAAAGATCTAATAAATGTTTGGGAATATAATACCTTTATTGTTTTAATGAAAAAGATATTAAAGAAAGCATTAGGAAAAGTTCAAACAGAAAATTATTTACCTGAAGCATCGTCTAATTATCAAACATTTGGTTCAATCCAAAGGGTATGATCTTACTATCATTATCTTAACTTTGAACGAAGAGACTAAGTTCAAAGCCATCATCATATACCAACAAACTAGAAATAATAGGAATCTAACTCCTATAACATAGGACCCTGTATCCAGTAGCAGAATCCTAAAATGATAGAAATCTTATATGGCAGAAAAAGGAACATTGATGCAGTATTGATGTAGACAAGCTAGCAATCGAAGATGAGACAAGCTAGCAATCGAAGATGAAGTGGCGTGCAAGAAAGGTTCAAAACGGTGTAAATTTTGCATCCATTGTCCGTTTGACTCGAATTATACCTTTTTGGAAAGCCCCGGACGTCACGAGCAATACTCATCGCTTTGCCATGATGTAAGGGTTATTTTAATCTTTCGAGGTCCTTTGAAGGCCCGAAACCGCCTTTTAATATTTCTGCATTTTTCTAAAACTTTCTATTTTGTTTCGTTTAATTATTTTTGGCCCACATGGGTTTGTTATTTCTTTTAGTATTTAAGAAGAACTTATGCAGCCTAAGAAGCACATTTTTATTCATTAATAATATTCGTGACTTTTCTCTCAATTCTGGTGGATTTCTGACGCAGTACGGAAGCGTAGGCTAGCAAACGCTAAACCTATATAGAAGAGAACAAGTTCGCAAACGACAAACTTATAAAAATAGGGTTTCGGAATCCACCTAAGGCTACCGCAGCAGTATTGAGATCGCAGTTGCAGATACAGACCGCAATTTGAAAACATATGATACAATCCATTGCAAAAACAATCAACAACCAACAAATCACATCAAAATATAACTGAGTAGGAAATAAAACATACGGCACGCGTAGTACTACTACTCTTCATACTCTCTTTTTTGACGTTTACTCTTCATACTCTTAATTTAAGTAATTGTTTAGCTTAAATAAAACAGAGAAATAAATATAAGCCTAGTTAAAGAAGAACTCCAAAAGATAGACATTGTTTCATCATTTTTCACAAGTTTTGTCACTCAGCTCCATCTTAAGTCAACCTGCCACTTCTCTTCAGCACGAAGTGCCTGTATTTGTGTATGTAGTTGCAAAAGAAAACTATATCTATCAAGTAGTAGTAGAAAAGCGAATAGACGGAAAATTATCACTGCAAAAGCAAAATTTTAATTTTATTTGACAAAAATGTTGTGAAAGTGACTCGAAATTGAAGTTTACTGAATCTATCAAAATCGGAGCCCGAATGATGCTGTTTGGGGCCCAAATTTGAGTGTTGTTTTTTGTCTGTTGGTTCGGCAAAAAACGGTGGTCGAATGGAGGAATTCGGGGCCCGAATTTGCAGAAAATATAAATACTAAAAATGAATCAATTTCTATTTGAATAGATTAATATTGGATAGAATAATATTTCGATTAGTATACTCAGATACTAGTAGGGGTGTTCATGGTTTGAATCCAAAACCAAACCAAATTTTAGTTTTAGTTTGGTTTTTGAAACCTCTTATCTAAACCAGTTCGGATATGGGACGAAACCAGTTTGGATCCAATTCAAATCTGGTAGTTTTTTTTATTCAAACCGGATTGTAATCTGGTTTTTAATTCAAACCTGTTTTAACTCAACGTTTTTTTTATAAAAATAAAAACATTTTTTTTTTAATTCAAAATCATTTTTAACCCACTATTTCATTTGCAAAATCAGTCCCACTATTTCATTCAACAATGTTTCTACTACAAGAATCAACTTATAAGGTAGGGTCATGGTTCCCTTAAATTGTTTCAAACTCAAACTTTTGGAACACTTAAACAACATCAATATATATATATATATATATATATATATATATATATATATATATATATCATAGAAACAATACAAATAGTAGTTACAATTATCCAAGAAACACAAATTAAAATAACTATTAGCATTTGACTCCAGCCTTGGCTTCATTGTTGTATCCAAAATTTATTCTTCAAAAAGGCATACATACAAGTTACAACATATCCACCTGGTTTGCATAAGCATTCATGTTTCAACTGAGCAAAGTAATACTATGTAGCACAGTGCAATACACCTTCTCATACATAATTGACATCAAAACAAATGAGCAAAGTAAAGAAGAAAAAGTATTTCAAATCGATATGTCATATATGCAACTGAAGATCTTTCACACAACCAGCTGATACATCAAACAAACCAACCACTCAACAAGTTCTCAACACAAATGTTGCAACATGACTACACTTAATAGAAACTGATCATTATAATTCAAACCAGATAGAGATTGGTACCTCAATTGATGACAAAAACATGCAAATGATTAAGAAGAAATTGAGAGTACTCAACAATACCATTTCTAGTTTGATGAATTTCATAGTCAAGTATACAAAACTAGAGAGTACTTCAATTTCATGTTTCAACTTGAGAACATATTCACTACTAACATTCATGTTTCAACTTGCAAAAGCTTTTGCCATCTAATCATACAAATAACTACATTGCAGGGAACACAATTATGCAGAAACAGGCAGGAATAGAAATGAAAAACTGATATTGTGTAGCCATAACAAAACGCAATTATGCGGTAACGTGCAGGAATATAAATGAAAAACTGATACTATGTAGCAAACAAAAATGTCCATAACAGAAATGAAAAACTAATATCATCTACTTTATAGAAAAGTGGATGAGAGAAATACCTTCAATCATCATCAAGCCTCACCGAAGCCGAACAACTATCAAGATTTAATTGAGAAAGAATATCTGCAAACAAAAACATTTTATTACGTATCAAGCCATATGTAATATAATAAGTTTTCCAAAGTAAGATTTACCTTGCTCAAATTCATGTAGTGTGTCAAGATCATCAATAGTAACCAAAGATGAAGTCTCAATGTCTTGATCTTTTACTTTAAGTCAATCTTGAGTACAAATCAATGCTTCCACTGTTGTTGATGATAGAGAACTTCGATATGGATCAAGCACCCTTCCAGAGGTACTGAAAGCAGATTTAGAGGCAACTGTAGAGACAGGTATAGCCAATATTTCTCTTGCCATTTTTGCCAGAACCGGATATCGGTTGGAATTTTCCCTCCACCACATTAAGACATCTAACTCCCCTTCTGGCTCTAAATCAGCAACCAAGTATGCAGTTACTTCAGAACCAGATATGGTGCTTCCACTTGACTTGGTGCTTCCACTTGACTCATAGAATGGATTAAAGCCATAGGGATCAGATTTACCACTTCCTTGGGATCAATTTTCTTGTGAGCTAGCAGAAGACTCTCCAATCCGACCATTATACTCATTGAAAAGTAAATTGAAACTTGAATATACTTTGTCTTTGAAACACTTAGCCTCGTCACTACCAAAGTGATTATCGGCATACCAAATGATAAACTTCAGTTTGTGTCTAGGGTCTAGTACAAGAGCAATTAGCATCAACATGTTTAGGCTATTGGGGTCCCCCCAATACTTATCGTACTTCATCTTCATACCTTCAGCCGCCGATTTAATACGCGTATCTGGATGCTTACACATTTCTTTTATCTTTTTTCCAATACCAAATACTTCAAACATGTACATATTGCTAGTTACATAGCATGAACCAGAGATGCGCATTGTAGCATTGTAAAACAGTTGTAAAAAGGGGAGAATAGCGCGCACATATTCCCAATCCTCGGGCAAAGGGAGACCTTTTCCTTTCCGTAGCTCTTTGACATAGCTTTGATCTTGCATCTCCAACATTGCAAATGTTGGCTTGTGTTTAACTGCAACATTGAGCATTAAATAGGTAGAGTTCCACCTTGTCTCAATATCTATGTTGACAAAACCCTTAAACTAAACCTTTTGTGGATCAATACATGCCTTGAATCTTTGTAACCTTGAAGGGGAAGCTTGGACATGCCTCGCTGCACCACGAATCCTCACAATCTCACGCTCAATATCATTTAGACCTTCCTTCACAATCAGATTTAACACATGAGCGCAACAACGAGTATGAAAATACTTTCCTCCCATAAGTAAACCATCAGGCATAAGGGCATTTTTTAGGTGCGATATTCCAACATCATTAGATGATGCATTATCGACTGTCATAGTGAGCACCTGATTTAACCCCCCAAGCAGACAAACAATTCCACACTGTCTGAGCCATTACATCTCCTGAGTGGCTTGACACTTGACAAAAATTTAAAATCTTTTTGTTTAGCTTCCAATTGTTGTCAACAAAATGAGCCGTCAAAGACATGTAGCTAAAGTTCTGGCAAGAAGTCCAAAAGTCAGTGGTTAGACAAACTCTACCACAATGTTGGGAAAGGAAAGTCTTTAACTTGACTTTTTCGCTGCCCCACATTTGCAAGATGTCACGCGATATTGTAGTGCATGAGGGAATCTTAAACTGTGGTATTCCAAGGTTCAAAAAATTATGAAGTGCTTCATGATCCACCTTTCTAAAGGGAAGCTCAAGACCTGTGAATACTTTCCCCAGTGCTTTTCGAAGTTCCATTTGATCAAACTTTGACATTGCACATGAATTCCCTTCCAAATCTGCTGTTGAGCATGAACCCGATTTCTGCCTCTTGTTGTTCTCTTCATCCTCTAGGTGTTTCATCCAATCATTTTTCATTGTACTCATTCCGTTGTTATACTTTATCAGCGTGCCACAATGAATACATTTAGCTTTTTTTTTTTCCTCCGCTGATTGAACTATAAAGTGATCCCATGAGTCTGAGCGATTCTTGCGTACCCGAGAGGGAGGAGGTAATGGGTTGCCAACAGGAGCAGGAGTAGAAACCTCATGCTCTGATGTTTCAGAGGTTGGAAAGTCAGCAACATCCATCACTGCAACAAATTTTTTTGTTTCATTTAATAATGTATGAAAGTCAGCAAAACACAAAAACAAGATTACTTTCATTTGAAGCGCAACTTTACACAAAACATCAAACAAATTACAGCAAATTTATCCAACTGCACAAAATGAATAGACAAACACAATTACTATGGTGAAATTCAAAATGAACACATTTTCGAGCACCACCAAGATGAAGCCACAATAGTAACCATCGTTCAAGTTTTTCACTTCACTGGACGATTGATTATTTGCCATAAAAACAATCAAAATCAGTGTTCTAAAAGGAATGGACAAACATACAACTTTAGCTTTGCTATTCATAGAGAAAAGCATTCACAAATTATTAATTCATAGCAGAACATAGGTATGTCACTGGATTGGAGTAAGTTAGAACAAACAAATTTTCATTTAGCTGCCTAAAATCTCTAACATCTACTTCAACAATCTTCACATAATGCAACATGACTCACAGTTTAGTAAAACCTCCAAAATCTGCCTAAACTAATTTAAATTCAGTTCATAGTACATATTATGAAAAACATCCAAAATGTTTCTAACAGTGATGTTTTTGGTGATTATGGATCAGATTGTATTGTTGAAAAGTTTTGGCACGTCTTGTTTTAAAAATAAATAAAAGTTGTAAGATTCTATGTCCAATCTTATTCTCTATTTAAGCATACAAGAATAAAATGATATTATTTTGGTAAATAAGTATAAGAATTGTTGCATCTCATTCATATAGTAATTCTCATATAGTAATTCATATCTTGCAATTAAACACTAAATGCCCTTAATCTCTACATTATTTCCTATAAAATGTCAACCAATGTCTACTAAATGCCCTTAATCTCTACATTATTTCCTATAAAATGTCAACAAATGTCTACTTAATGAATCATTTCTTGCATTTACATCATGCTATAATTCTTTTTTAAAAAAATTATTGATGTCGATGAGTCCATTTCAATGTCGTGTCTGTGTTAGTGCTTCATAGATTATGTGTGCAGAGAAATATAACAACCTGAAGTTTTTGCAATTCATGCAACATTGATCTGTATGCTTCCATAAGGACCTCATTTTGCTTATCCATATGCCTATTCACCATAAACATACAAATAGAATCAGTTCAAAAAAACAGGTCAAAGAATAGAAACGGTAGATAAGTCTCATTATGAAAAACACAAAAAGGAGATAGGAAGTGTCATACTAGTATGAATTTGATCCAAAATAATGTAAATTTAATAAAATGAAAAGCATTTCTATTTAGTATTTTGATTAGATTGATGAAAATGAATCTAATAATTTGAAAATTTCAATTCAAATCGACTAAGACTTAATAAGAATCCGGTATATTTTTCACATTCATAAGACACGTATTTTTATGGTATGATTTTGTTCCAATTTATAAGAGATGTTTTTACTATAAATATAGACCTTGTATCAGATGTAAACATTGAGATAGAGGGGTTGAAACTGGGGTTTAGAAGTCAACAAGAAAACTAGGGTTTGTATAAAGTTTGCTCTTGGCAACAAACACTAGGGTTGGGGTTGATTCACCTTGGGAAACACTATTAGGATTGAGTCTCTTGGTCACGGGAAGAGATTGAGATTTTGGGTAGAATTAGGTGGGAGACATATTCTTGTAACCCATTGATATCTCTTTTGTAAAGTTACTCATCATTATAGTGGAACGGAGAGCTGCTCTCTCCCCCAGACTAAGTCAGTTTTGGATCGAACTGGGTAAACAAATTCTTTGGTGTTCTCTCTTTCTTTTCTCTCGTTGTTTTCTACTTTTGGCTCGTGTTTATGACTTCCATACACTTTATTTTGGTTGCTTGATTATTACTTGCTCCACACATCAAGTATTTTATTTGTGTGATTTTCATCGAATTCACAACAAAAAATATTTTATCATAATATATTCACAAATTTATATCACTTTTTATATACAATTAAGCGCGATGGAAGATCGAAAAAACAGACATTATTTCTCATTTGTCAAAAAAGACATTATTTGTCGGTCTTTTCGCTAGTTTATAATAAATATCAAAGGTTAATATGTATAATTTCATAAAATATCATTTTCTCTGCGACAGAAATGCCGCATATTTTTAGATGGTAATGGAGATTTATCATTATGTAACAAATTTTCGGCACTGGATTCCCTCCTATCAGGATCCCTTTAAGAATCCCTTCCAGTTTAATATGGGAGTTCAATAAATAGAAAGTAGAGTTTTCCATAAGAATAATGCTAAACATAGCGAAAACTTTTGTCCCGAGGAATCACGAATGATTGTAGCACCGCAAGTTTTCTCTTAGAATAATGCTAAACATAACGAAAAGAAATAAAAAAATAGGGTAGATGAAATGTTTTAATGGTGGAGATTGCAGTGCGAGAAAAAGCCAGTGAAACGCCAAATTGAGGGAATCCAAACCCAAATTTCCATCACTTTTGGGACTTTTCTTAGTTCCATGCCCTCACTTTTTACAAGTGTAGAAGCTATATACACACCGAAGTTGGGTCTGCTCAGCTAGAGTTTATGGATCTTAAAACAACGTATTTGGTCATGGTTAGAACACTGCTTTTGGGGCCACTAACATGTTTTCTTTTTGAAGTTGAAAGTTGTAAGCAATTCATTCATGCAGAACCTTTTATTTCATTCTTGAAAGTAATACCATGATTTGTAGTAATATTTGAGTAGCTTATAGGACATAAAATTTTGTTTTACTTTTGGTCTTAACCCTTTGATTTTCCGGAGAAGTGAGCGTTAGGTTATTAAAATTTGGTTAGAAAAATGAGTAAAGTATTATTAAAGATTGTTTCAGCTAGGATTTTCATGAACTCGGATTCTTCTCAATGATTTATCCTTATTTAAAACTCACTAATTAACCACTTGAGTTCAATCAATTGATTATAAAATTTTAGAATGAAACATAAGCATATGGTAAAAGTGTTAGCAACAATCTAACTACACACCATTTCTAAATTAACAACCTTTTAGATATTGTCTTAGAATCTTCTGCTCTAACAAGCATTTAGATTTTTAAAATATCTCATCCTAGTTAGTGCTAGTAGCTCAACTAGAATCTTTTATTCTTTTTGGATTAGGTATTTCAAATGAATATATGTAATTGATTTGCATCTAGAAATTCAATATTAATATTAAAAAAATAAAATATTTTATGAACCAAACATGTAATGGGGGTGATTATATATACAATCTTAAATTTTGGGTGAGTGATAGAATTTTTTTTTTTTTGAGAGATCCAAGATGTGGTTACTGCCTCTAAAAAAAAAAAGATGTTTGGTCATGGAAGTAAGGCTGGATTGTCTCATGAAATGAAAATTTATTTCTCAAAGAAAGTAAAATAAAAAAATTGATAAGGAGTTAGTTTTTTTGTCTTTACAATCAATTTTTCTACCTTTCTGAAGCTCATCACATCTGAAAGCCAGTAAAGTGTGTGACATACAGGTCAAATATGCAACAATAACCTTCACTAGTTTTTTTCTCATGCCTTTCATAAAAGTGAAAAAGTGTAGCCACTTTAGGTATCACAAGCTTAATTCTCCTGTATTTTTCTTTCATAATATTCGAAGAGATCTTATATTTTGTTTAAACATGCCATCTCATCCACTAAGAATATCCTCCAAAAAGGCAGAAAAAATTAATACCATGACGCTAATATTTAATTATTTTGGATTTAGGGTTTTAGTTGGAGGGAAGGGATATATGCTTAGTGTTCAAAAGAGATTTTTGAGCTAGGCAAAACAGACTTTGAGTTTTGCAAAGAAATAAGTTCAATTTTATTAGAGAAAATTGATTCAATTTATAAAAAGCATGAGTTTTCTGAAAATCAAAGAATCATTCGAAAAATGTCATTTTAGATGTATCAAAATTACGATAACATTTTGAATGTGTTTTTGATAGTTAGTTTCGTCCTTATGCGTTTCGTTCATTGATTTGATTCTGATTTTAACAACCATGGTCTCAAAAGGAAACGGTACAAAATACGCAAATAGAGAACACAAGGATCATAGACATCTACAAGTTGTGAATATGCGTTTGACTGTTTAAGATTCAACCTTAGGGTTTAAATATTACATCTTGTCATTAAATACTCTGAGAGTGACCTGCCTACTTATTAATAATCTCTAAATCATACCCAACAATTCTCAAATATATCTTCTGTTAGTCGATTTGTTCAATAAAATTACTAGTAAAAATACACTAAGATATGTTTTATAATTTCAATTAGTTCAAGAATTATAGTAACAAAGTGATTATTTACTCTCTTTTAACATTTGCACACTCGTTAGATCCTCTCATGAAAGTTCTCGTGAGTTTATCTCAGTTGGTTGAAACAATGCATAATATATGTAACGTTCGGGTTCAAACCCTGGCTACCACAAAAAAAACATCCTTTCATAGGATATGAAAAATTATTTCGCAAAGAAATGAAATTCGATAGGGAACTTGTGCCTTTCTTTTCATTTTGTCTTTGTAATCAATTTGGTGGGTGCATGTATTGATATTAGGGGTATCAATCAATCCCAGTATATATGCACAACAACCTTCACGATTTCTTCTACTTGGTAAGACATTTTATCTCATGCCTTTCATAAAAGTGAAAAAGTGCAGCCACTTTATAGGACCACTATGTTACTTTGGGTAAATTAGAGCACAAGATTATTTCTTCTGTATTTTTCTTGTATATATTCGAAGATATCTTATCTTTGCAAACATCTCACACCCTTGATGACTTCATTTTTTTTAATCAATGAAGAGTTTGTTTTAATTTTTGGCTGGTGCTTTTCTTAAGTACAGCACCTTTTTGTTGTAAATATTGTTGTTTGTTTTTCCCTTTACATGTCTTGTGCAGGGTAAACCAACCTTATTTATAATATATCCTATTTTAGTTTGTTAAAAAAAGAGAAAATATTACATTATGATTTCATTACTGAATAGTCTTTTTTTATATGATAATATTTCCATGCAACTTATATGATACTTGCTAATATAAACAAAGAATATTCCAGCCACTTTTGGTATCTTTGCATTGCAGTCATGATATGTGGAATGACTAGTGGCTTCTATCACTAGCTAAAAAATTGTAGCAACCAATAGCTTTGCAGATTTTGATTATTCCAATACTTATGGACCATGCCAACCAGAAAAAAAATCACAAAGCATCACAACTTGATTCACAATTTATGATCACCATCATTTTCATGTGTTAGAGATTCTAGAGAGCAACAACATACCAATAATATCGACCATGAAGATAACTCTCGACTACATCTTTATTCAAAATCTTAAAGATTTAGGGATTGTAGGTCACATATTAATTTGTCACACAAAGGTAGCTCAGTATCTAAGCTACAGGATATCGAAGGAGTTTAAAGTATAAGATCCCGGGTTCGATCCCGGGAACTAACATAGTAAATTACTTGCTAGCATTTAGGTGATCACATATTTGATATATTCTTTAGCATTGGTGTATATGTATCACATCTCTTTTATATCCTTTATTTGTCCATTTTTATCTGTTACGAGACTAATCATTCACACTTAAATTACAAAATCATCGTCATGGATGACTCTACCATAGATTCACTTCCACGATGGCAAAAAGTGCAAGGGAACTTTTCTATAGCACTCCATGTTTGCAGTATAAAATAATATATACCAATTAGGAAAGGGACAAAAAATCACATATTCACCTATTGGTGGAGAGGGTCATATTTGATTCCTCTATTGTAACTCACATCACATTGAAAGTAAGTCTTGTATTACATGGGTTTTGTAATTCATTTCAGATGATATATAAAGCATATATGCATGATATAATTGAGCATCATCCTTTAATTGTTTCTTTACTTTCTTTTCCTTTATCCCAATCCAATCATATGTCAACTAAAATGATTAATCATGAATCAGGTTAAAGCTAAAGTTTCAAAAGTATGTTCATACATTGTGTATGTGGTAAATCCATCATTGCATGTGCATAACTTTTCAAAATATAAAAAAGTATTATGGAAAGATATGGCCATGAGAAAAATCATTTATAAAAAAAACTCTTTTCCTCTTTTAGAATATGACAAAAGCTCTCATAATCTTTGGATGATGTAGGTCCATTTTAAGAAGAGGAATGATAGAGAGTGAAAACACAAAAATAAAGAGAAATAGAAGACACATAGATGTGATTAATATGCTTTGGCAATTGGTCTTGTTATAAAAGCAAAGAAATGATTAAGGAATTATAGGTATGATTTATTAATCTCAATTTTCCATCCTATTGATGTTGTTTTGAACTTTTGGTCATAGATAGTCAAATCAGATTCTATTTCTTTATCAACCATATTTTGATCCACAAGTAAATCAATATTCTAATCTTTAAAATTATAAGGATCGATCAATTTAGTCACTTAACTTGAACAATGCCGGTCAATGTAGTCATTTTTTCAAATTTTGCACATGATAGAAATATCCTTAAATGTTTTATGTTTATCTTGATGCAACATCACTACAAGAATACTGAATTTTAACGTCGGCCGAAAAGCCACGCTAAAAGGGTAAAAACGGACGCTAACAGCGATTTAGCGTCGGATTAACGTCGGTGTCGGATTAACACCAAAATGATAATTTACTCTTCAGTTGCCCGTCAACTCAATCACTTGAATGCAAATTGTGTAAATTTATAGGTTTCAGGAGCTTATGGAAATATATATGTGCATTCCTTGTACACAAAACATCTTCAATTCAACAGTTCAAAATCATAGTTTTGGATAGTGGAGAGAAATATGTGTGTTGTTATATACTCCCTCCGTTACATTGTAATTGTTACATTTGAAGAAAAAATTTGTTCTTATTTATGTGTCGTTTTCAAAATTCATTGTGACGTAGTTATTGATTCATCAATAATAATTTAGCTTTTTTTTCAAAATTCATTATAACGTGGTTATTGATTCATCAATAATAATTTAGCTTTTTTTTGTTAAGTAGTCTATTGGTTATACTCACTCACTTTTGAAATGTAGAAATCAAGTGTATGAAATCCGACCTCTGCAAATAATGTCTTTGGTAGCTAGCAAGTTAGACTCAGAAACTCTTAGTTATTTATTACAAAGAAAGAAATAGATGGAATAGATCATAAATAATTAACGATGATGTAGATAAAACATAAATAATGGTATCAAAAGTAACAATATTTATTAGTTGTTTTGATACGTGTAAAAAAACTACAAAACCGTTCTTTTATAAGAACAGAGAGAATGTATAATTTTTAATAGTTATATATTTTAATAGTCAATTTGGTCCTCAAAGTTAATTAACGATTGTGCATAGAAGAGATCACCAAAATAATACAGTCATGGATAAAATACAAAAGCTATATGATGGCCATTATCCTCTTTATATTGGGTCAATATATTTATTCTAAAAATTACACACCACAATTCAAATTGAGAAAAATTACAATTTTTTCAAAGACATGTTGACTATAATGATAATAATAATTTAATAAATAAGGACTGTATTTACAAATAACAGTCGCATTCAAAAGACAACAAACAAGATAATAAAGCATATATCTAATTAGTGCAACTGCATATAATAATATTATATAAAAAATACAGTATCACTAGAAAGACTTAGTAATAGTAAAACATGGTTGCAATTTTCTGTTGGTCATGTCTCTCAACCTTCTCCATAGTGTATATTTGAAAGCACGGTATGTTTGACGAAATTACAGTGATTTTGTTGAAGCTTCAAAGTGTAGCTTTACAAAATTGACGGTGATACGAGGTGATTCTGTCAAACTCGCCATCAATTCAAACATGCACTTAGTCCTCGGGCAATTTTGTTTAACATCATTTTCAGAAAGAGGGAACAATTCCATATCCAACTTCTGTAATTAGTGATGTGGAAAACATTTGATCAACTTCAGCTTCTACATCCGTTCTCTTTGCGAATCGACCTTTTATACGCGGCCGAGTTTCTGCATAGGCTTTCCTTGAAGCATACCTAATTGTTTTCTCAAATTTTCTTGTCTTCTTTTTCTCTCTGTACCTTAAGACTCTGGCTTCTCTATCCATTGGAGAGAAATGGGAAGACATTTGAATAGAAGGACCTGAAAATAGGTCAATTGTTCCTTTTGGAGGTCTTGAATAGGTCATTGAGACATCCCTCATTGTTGATTCTGGTACAACACCAACATCCATTGATGAAACTGAAACCTGTTTTTCAATAAGAAAAAAATGAAACAAATATTAGTGATCAAAAAGTAGGACATATAAAAGGTTTATGAAACTAAAATTTAATATAATTTTTCCATGTAGCACTAGTAACCATATTCATGAAACTGATTAGACCAATAAACATTCTTATCAGTTAGAACAACAATCCTGTTTTAAAAGAAAAAATTAATATATATACAAAAAAACGCAGACAACACATCATATTTGATTAGAGAGTTCGACAAATTGTGTCTGCGTCTTCTATTGAAGAGCGACTGTAGTATATTCTCTACTATTTAAGCTTAGGGTTTACAGAGTGTAACCTTTGTTTAAATATTACGGTCGTTCAATTTACAATGTTAGTCATGAACTTACCGCTTGAGTGACTTGTTCCCTTATATAACAAAATTGCGGTCCAACATTACTACTTTAATATAACATGTTGCAGCTGTGGTCGCATCACAATTTTTGATATTATGGAGAATCATTGTCAAATGCGGCCGATGCAACAACAATTACAGCGGCGTTGTGGTTTTGACAACATTAAAAACCGTTATGTTGCAACGTGGCCTAGATCGCAGTTGCTGACCTTGATTTAATTAAAACCTGTATTTAATTCTAGGTTTTGTTTTTATAATTGCACTGCAGATTCTAACTAAATCCACAACTAATGGAATTGACTGCACAAATGATGGAATTTCTTGACAAAGAGCTAGCATCTTTATAAGTCAATTTTAGGGGAATTAGATTAAGGAGGTGGAGAATTGAAGAATATTTCCCTTACAAATAGATATTTCAATATTTGTAATCACTACTTGAGCTAGCAAAATATGAGAATCTAAATGGAAAGCCTTCAACACTACTTGTACTTGTTATTCTGTACTAGCAAATAGCTTCAAGGAATATTCTATAAAATTAATACTTGGAAAATTAAAAAGCAAAATCAAAAAATTTCTTATGTATATTGGAGAAAAACAAACTTAGAACCGTTTCCTAGCAAAAAAGCATGATACTTGGTCCTTTAATTCCTTCCACTAAAGAAAAAAGTGTAAAGAAAAAAGGCTAAAGAGATTTAAAAGTTGCAAAAAGAATTAAAAAAAAACACCATGTTTGTATGAACTTGTTGAAAATGGCAAACAATCTAGTCTAGGAAACAGATTATTTAGAGATAAATAAATTAGTACAAATGCAGAATTTGAACCATAAATTAGTTTACAAATTTTGAATCCAACTATGGCAAAAATAGCATGTCAATCATGTGGAAGGCCAAAGAAATTGCTATTTCAAAAGATATGTACCATAAAGAATGTCAAATTCAAATTCACAAAAGTATCAATATCAAATTATCAATCTTGTGCAGAGACTTAATTATTAATAAATTTTATCGTTAAAAAAAAATCCAAATTTATCCAGTTTAGTAATAAGAGTTTGATATTATAAATTATAATCTAAAAGGACAAGTTTTAAATATTGTCGGAGACAATTGTAAAATGACCATTACTTTTCACTTTTAAGTAATAATAATTTATCCCTTCCTCAATACCAATTCAAGAGGCTCAAGATCTTGAATTAGATTAATTTGAGATCCACATAAATGAATTTTCAACTAGTGCCACAAATTTCAACCTTTTCCAAACAATTGCAAACAAAACAAGAAAACAATAATCAATGAGTCAAATAAAAACACAAGAAAAAAACAAAGGAATTGAAAAATCTTACACTTTGACTAATAGAACCACCATTGTAACTGAATCCAGCTTTGGAAGACTCATACTCCAACCCAAGTTGAAAATTCTGTACCTGCTGTTGTTGAACAGGAACAACACTATCACCAACATAGCTTTTTTGAGGAACACCATAATGATCTTGTTGTTGTTGTTGACTATACTCATCATGATGAGTATTATTGGTATTGAAAGTGTTTTCATCACCACCACAAGAATTGCAATCAACAAGGTCTAAATATTCATCAACCTCTCCACTAAACAAAAATCCATTATTACCCTCTTGATTATGATCATTGATAATGTTGTTGTTATTGTTGGTACTATTGTTATTGTTGTTCTTTAAGGGATTCAACAAAAGCCATGAAGCTGCTTCATTTTCATCTTCCATATCATGATCAACACCTTCATCCTCCTCTTCTTCCACCTCACAGCCACCACCGCCGGCAAAGCCTTCATCTTCGGCACCTAAAAGGGTGGCCGGAGGACCGTAAAGGTAACCGGAAATTGGAAGAATCGGGACACGTTGGTGGCGGCTTGCAAGAGGGTTAGCAGAGTGGATATCAGCATCACAAGTTGTGCAAAGTGAAGCAGCATCAGCTTTACAAAGAAAAGCCGCCGGGGCACGCTCGCAGGCCTCACAGACCCAGACGCGTTCGTGCCTCGAGGCTACACGGTTTGCTGCGTGGATGCGTGCATCACACGCGGCACATAAATATGCCGAGTCTGCGCGGCAAAAAACCGCGCATGGAGCCGAGCGGCACGTGTCACATGTTCGTGCCCACGTCGCCGCAGACCTTACGGTGGCTGTCGCCGAGGTAGCGGTGAGGAAATCTTGCTCCAACATTTGTGGAGAGAGGGAGTGATGAATGGTTTGTTTGTCAGTTTTGGACAGACAGTGTTAAGGAAGTTCAAATAGGTGAAGTTTGTATTTGCAGTGATTGTTCTTGCTGTTTTTGGTGGTGTTGGGAGTATAAAGAGAATCTGTGTATGACACGTGGCAGAAAACTAGTGGTGTGGGAAAGTTGTGACATTATCTATCTTGTGGGTGGCTATGCTTTGTGGTAGGGCCAAGTTTTGGGTCAGAGGATTGAGATAGTAAATTTTTAATATGCTTAACAATCATTAGTACAAGAAGTAAATCTATTAATAATGGTTTATTTATATCTTAAAATGTCATGTTAAAAATAATATTTTAGTATGCTGTTGCTAAATTTGTCCTATGATGTCTTTCTTTTGTTTTTTTTTTTAATCTTTTTTCTTTGCTTCGCCTTTTGAATTTCTGGTCAAGGTTTTGAAATGTCATCCGTAATCGTAAATGAGGATGTAAATATAATAGTATAGTTTCGATATATAGTCTCTACAACAACATTGAAATCACAATTGAGACAGAATCAGCCACATTTGTTTTTCGTTATGCCATAATATAAAGGTTTGCAGCGTAACCATTTCTGTGACTACAACCGTATGTTCCTAGCTTGTTGTTTGTTTGGAAGACAATACAAGAAGCCATGTGTTACTGTGTGTCCATAATAATAAGGTGTTTCCTATTCAGTTCCATAAGTACCGATAAATCATATATATGCAGTGGTCAACCTCAGCCTAATATAGCTCCTGCATCCACTAGATTTATTTAGTTTATCTTATGTTATATTTTTACTACATAAACTATCCTATATAACTTGATATTTAAGATCCCGAAAAAAAAAACTTGATATTTAAGATGTTATATTATTGACTTATTGTGTTATGTATAAAACTCATTTAGTATGTTAAAACTTTGGAGTTCTTTAAAGAATAAATTCAAAATGCAAGTTTGGATGGAGGGATCTTTCATCATACCAATATATCTTACAATGAAAATAAAAGATGAGAGTTCCATACCCTACTAAGAATTTATTGTTAAAGTCATAATTCATTAACTTGGAGGGGTGACTTTAATTCCAGCTAAAAATGAAGATATATGATAAGACCATGTGCAAGTGCTACTCTTTCCTTCTTTAGTCCTTTATTATGTGGTAGGCTAGCAAACTTGACTTCAAATTAGTTGTAGTTGTTTTGAATTGGAGAAAATATGTGGTGGATAATACTTTAGAGCTTACCTAAATGACAAGGGAACGATATCCTACATTATAAAAAATATTACATATTTATTGATCTTAAATATATTTTTTTTACAAGAGAGTTTAGTTTTTTTTTTTATCTATTTAATGATGCCATTTTTAAAATATTCAACATTTAATGTAACTATTTTCAAGACCTTTTTTATTCCTATGTAACAAAATACTCCCTCCCTCCTTGAACTCTAGTCTTTTTTTCAGACTTGGACACAAAGGTTGAAAATAGTTACAACAACAATAATCAAGTTTTATCTCATTAAATATAGTTGATTATAAAGTGTCGTAATAATATATCATATTTATATTTAAATCATTAATAATTTATTTTATACTCTCTCCGTTTCAAAATACATGTCCAAGTCAACCACTTCACTTATGCTAATGCACAAGTTTGACCGTTAATATCTTTAATTATCTAAAGTAAAAAATTATAAAAATTTAATATTTTGAAAATATTTGTCGAGACAAATCAAACAACATCTTACATGCTAATATTTGTATTTATACATTAGTTAAAAGTATGGTCAAAGTAAGTCAAGTAAATAATGCACATTGCAAAAATTGGACATATACTTTGAAATGGATGGAGTAGTTTTTCTAGGTTTTCTTCTACATTTATGATTTGAGTGTCATCCATATGATATACTCTCATTATCATGGAATACACTCTCTCTCTCTCTCTCTCTCTCTCTCTCTCTCTCTCTCTCTCTCTCTCTCTCTCTCTCTCTCTCTCTCTCTCTCTCTCTCTCTCTCTCTCTCTCTCTCTCTCTCTCTCTCTCTCTCTCTCTCTCTCTCTCTCTCTCTCTCTCTCTCTCTCTCTCTCTCTCTCTCTCTCTCTCTCTCTCTCTCTCTCTCTCTCTCTCTCTCTCTCTCTCTCTCTCTCATTTGGATAATTTTAAGTCTATCATGTCCAGTCTTACCATACATTCATTCCAACATTCTCAACTCTGGTACATTTAATTTGTTTTTTGTTGGTTATGTACAACTCAACACCCTATTTCATATACCATCATTGATACTACGGTTGATATAAGTTTTCCTTGCACCACCTAAAACGGATGAGTCCCTCCTCCGTCTAAATCATTCAACTTGAATTCGATGATTGACATGTCCTTCTATTTCTCCTTTATTTTGCATTATGAATCCAAGATATTTAAATCGTGTAACTTGTGGTATGATATGATCATTAACTTTCACCTCTGAGCTAGAGATTGTCATCCTTTTGATACTCTATCTTCTATTCCTCCATTTCAATCATTCAACTTGAATGCTTTTATTTACATTTCCTGCTATTTCTTTGTCATTTTGTATTATGGAATGAAATATTTAAATTTGTAACATGTAGTATCGTACGAACGCCAACCTTCACCTCTAAGATAGAAATATTATGCTTTTTGCTAAATTTACCTCTATATTGTTTCTACTCAAGCAAAAGACACACGTATCTTTGTAGGATTATCTCATCTTGACATTTTAGTGTTAGTTTTTGGATGTGTTCCATAAAATCCAAAAGCTAAAGTAAAAATCTAAAAGCTTAGGTTTACTCTTCCTTTTTTTACCTTCTAACCAAGATATTTTTCTCAAATTCTCAATACTAATTTATTACACTTATTAAATACTCCCACAAAAACAAAGATTAACCGTATTATGTGATTTTTTTAATAAATGTAAAGTTCAGTTGTTTTTATTTATGGATTTTTCTATCAAGTTCAAATTAGCATAGATTAAGAAGTCATAGCTAATAAGTATATATTAAAACATGTGCATTTTATATTAAATACATAATTTGTAATAAATAATTGTTGTTTTCAGTAAACAATACTACTAATTTTAGTTGTCTTAGCCTATACAATATTAGGTTAGACAAACCCTTTAATTATAACCAAAATCGGATGGATTATTTTGTGATTATAAATTTAGAGGATTGTTATTTGAACAACCAACTTGGTTGATAATCTATGTGATAACTATAATTTATAAAATAAAATAAAAAATATGTATTTGCACTGAAACCAAAACAATAGAGAGATAAAATAAAAAATAATATAAGTATGAGATAAAAAGTTGTCATCAAATAAATGTTCAAATATCATTTCTCACAAATACAATGGATACTGGCTCTGCTTTAGTTTAATTTATTACATTTTCTTACTTTTGGAGATTTACTTTATCCGGCCTTAAAAAATGATTTGAATACTAGGTTTCATTTTTCTAATGCATGAAAGTGACTACTTTTTGTTGACTTCCACTTTTTAATCATATAAGAATAAGAGGTTATTAACTTTTTTATGTACCTAACTCTAGTGATTTAACTCAATTTTATTATATTGTTTGGTGTGTATTCTGTTTAGGGAGCATTGCCTTATCTTAATGCTAAAAAGTGATACATCAATTAAGACATGTATACATATATAAATTGATTGTGAAATCTGGTTTCAATTAGACCACAATCCATGCCTAATGTAAAAAGTGGTATACATTTATGACCTAGTACCTATGCCGTTAGTACTGAACAATAGGCCATTCCAAAACAGGGTAAGCAGTATAGTTGGGAGTTGACGGTTGGGCTAATGTTAGCTTCAAAATGTGTATATGTTAGGCAAGTTATTGATTATGGATCATAGTTACTCATAAGTGGGCATGGTCGATTGAGCGGAATGAGATATGTTTTCAGGGTAGACTCAAAACGTTTGTTGTGGGTAAAACTCGAGATTGTGGGGTGTGAAGCCCTCCGATGTATGATTTAGAGGTAAAGTTTTAATCTCGATCATAGTATTTAAACATAAGTTGGAAAAAGTAAATTTTAACTTTTGACTTATTATAGAAAGAAACTAGTATGACACTGCATTCGGACATGTAACTACAATTAGTCGAACTTCGTTACCAGAAATCGTATGTTCGCTAATTGCATCTATTGTTTCTTAATTATTTTTGAAACGGGTTTGATGTTCTAACACAACTTTAGGCATATATTTGCATTAAATGTTGGCTTTACTTTTATAGGAGTAAATATTGTATACATATAATTAAGCAATTGAACTCAAGCGGTAAATGAGTTTCGTTAAGAACGAATTGTTTGGAAGAACTCGAGTTTGATTTCTACGTGGAACAATTATTGGCCAAACTATTCTTACTTCACGACCGAACTACGGATTACTAGAAGCCCTCCCTTTCCCCTTGAAACCGGAGGGTTAACGCCCAAAAAAATGTTGGATACATATGCTGGTTTTTAGTGATGATCAAAGGAATGAAACAATACCTATCTGAAATTTGGGGAACTGCTAAATGTTGTGGAGCATATTGTGTGAATGTAAGTATCAACATATGAGGTGGGGCAACAATTTTTAGATAAAATGTCATTGTACCATCATAGGTACATTACATTCAATAAAAGGACCATGAGTTGGAGATACACCAATGAACTTACCTCCAGATCTTTATGCTACTTAACATCTTAGTAAGTGCTGAAGGATGTGACAACATAATAAATAACATCTTAGGTGCATTCAATGGGAGAGCACAATCTCAAAATCTGGTTATAAACTAACAATTTATGTTTGATACGATTCGAGGTTCGATGGTGCCTAAATTTGGAAATATCGTTTTATTGATTTTCTTTTTATTACAATCATGTCACATATTACCAAACTTAGGATTTGAGTTTTGATAAATTTCTAGAGAGTGATTTGAATTAGGAAACACATTGGAAACACCTGTTGTTAGGAATCATTAGGAAAGGGACTCAAGTTTTCTCTATTGTATTCTGGAGTGAAAATCATTTAGAGTAGACATAAAGAGTAAAAATTATTTTTTGCCATTGTTATTTGTTTCATATATATATATATATATAGTGGGAACCAAGTAAACCTGGCTATATTAGTTTTATTTTAATTTTTGACAAAAAATAAAAAATAGGAAAGATTTCATTTTTCTATAACAATTTTCACAAGACTAAATAATTAAAATAAGGTCAATGCTAACCAGTGTCCCTGGGGCACCGGTTAAGAAACAATTAATTGATAGATCACACTTGTTTTACATTAATTAAAGTGAGACATTAGTTAAATGATTAGAAATATGTAACTGATAAAATTAAGCTTTTGAATAAAAACAAGACTAAATTTCATGTGTGGCTCGTTACGTTTATTTTACTTTTGAAATTGGTCTCCCATGTTTAAATAGTTTTCAATTGGTCCCTTAAGTTACTATTGTTACGATAAGTTAATCATTTTAGTCAAATTCATGTCATATCCATGTGGGTAATAGATACGCACTCGTAGATAAGTTTGAAAGATGTCATATGAATGTTTTAGACGGAGTTAACTCAAAATTTGATGTAAGAGATAAACTTGCATTGACCTTAGTAACATAAGAAATCATATAATGTATTACAAAAGCAAAAAAAGAAAGTCACCGACCTTAAATTTCATCATATTCCTAAAATGGATTTTAAACTTTCCTTAAAAGTGAATTTGTAAGACTATCCACAACAGAGTTCTCCATTTTTTAAGTAGGTCTCATATGTATACATCATTTATTTTATACTTTTTTTAACGTTATTACTCAATAAGCATCGAATCTCTTCGACTTGGCATCAAAAAATTGGTTAACGGATTCTAACAATAACTATATGTTATTCTATATTTAACAAAAAAACATTTAATATAATCCAATTGAGAGAGAGGAGGGAGGGAGGGAGAGAGAGCTTTCATTTCTTTCCATGATAGATGTATTTATTTATTTAACATGATGCTAAATAAGTAAGGCGTAAACGCCCTAGTAGAATTTTATGATTAATTTTTTTAAAAAAAAGAATTTTATGAATAAGTAATATTTCTCATTTGTAAAAATTTATTATTATCATTTTTTTTGTCTTTTGTCATCAAAATTTCTAAATCATGTCGGTCCAAATTGTAAAACTTTGCTAACAAACAAGGCGTCAAGGGAATTAAGCAGAAACAAAAACACATCAGCATCCCAATGATGACATGTTTCAACTTTATTTACTAATAGTTGTGTGAATAAATGCTGATGTGGGCCAATTGAATGCTTCAAACAAAACACAACATCAATATAACGATGACTCAGATGAAAAAAAATTAGTAGAAATCACAAGAGAGAATATGAAATTTCCACGTATGAACCAAATAGATTAGGATGCTTCTCCACCACAAAGTTTGGTGGTACTAACTAGGATGCTGACCCTTATCTATTCTCTTCACATGGCCTTGTAATAAAGGTTTGAGTTTTCATCAATTGCAGCTAAAAAAAAATAAAAATGGATGTGTCTTTCCTTAGTGATATTGCTAATGACAATGAGGTTTGTATACATACTTTATGTAGTGAATGAAGGGTGACTAATTCAAATTTGTTTTGCCTT
Source organism: Medicago arabica (assembly GCA_946800305.1). Lineage (NCBI taxonomy): Eukaryota > Viridiplantae > Streptophyta > Magnoliopsida > Fabales > Fabaceae > Medicago > Medicago arabica. The sequence goes on from OX326969.1 coordinate 7,213,760, forward strand.
CTATCAAGTCAGTCCATGGTAAGGTGAGGTCTTAGAAAATAAATCATGGAATCAAGACTATTTGATTGAGATCATACAACACTTGATTGAATTTTTTTTTAATTAAAAAAATCATCTCTTTCGATGAAATTTGATTAATACGAACATGGATGTTCTAAATGCATGAATACGTCAAATGAATGACTCCAGACAATACAAATTAAACATTATGAGAGACGAATTATACGTGCATTTTTATTAAAATTTGATTAAAACATAAAATGGGTGGACCATTTTTTTAATAGACAAATATTAGTATTTTTGCATTTCTTAAAAATTTCTTAAAAAGGAGTGTTCATGAATTCGAGTAATCCATTTAATTGGATGATCCAAACATACCTAATCTTTATTTTACATAAACTCATTTAAGATTGGTTTAAATTTGTACCAATTCTTGTACAAAACAAAAAAAATGCACCAATTCAATTTGAAGTGGTTTGATTTGAATAACATGTTTATTATTTCGAAGCAATGAATCGGCAAATCCTACTCATAAATAATGTGCTATTTTCATTTTGTTAATATAATATGAATGTTTTATACGTTGATTTAAAAGTGTTTCAATTTAATCCACATTTTTTTTAAGGAAATTTAATCGACATTGTAAAAGTTTAAATTGTAGAATCTAGTATATGTATTGAAAAATTGATAAAAAAAAATAACATCATTTAATTATTTATTTTTAAACTTTTTTAAAAAATACTTCTCTAGATCAGATGACTCAAATCAAACTAACTTTTTAATCATTTGATTGGGTTGATTCGGTTTTGAAGTACTAAATTCAACATGTTAACACATTTGCTTTTAATAACGATAGTTAGAACGTAATTTGAATAGTCTAATTACGTATGTTCCAATAAATATAAGATACTTCATCCATTTTTTGTTATTCACATTATTACATCATAGTTCCTCCAATAAAAAGAAAAGATTTGTGACTCTATGAATTCACTTTGATATTCTATTGAAAATGATCTTGATGAACCATGTAAAGAGCTAAGTGAGATTGAGAAAGGTCTAAATCAATGATTTATTTGATTTTATGATTGTATCTGGCCGACTGAAATCACAATCTCTTCTAAGAATATTGACGTTGTATTCTTCTTATCATGTTATTTTATAGATTATTTTTTCTTCCTTTTCTTTATGTTCTTGTTGACCATATATTTCTTGGTAATCACTCCGCGTAGTATAGTTTAGCAACTTGATTGGACTGCAAACTTCTATTTGATGTCGGTAATTCATATTTCATACAAGAGTAATCTACATACGAGAATGAGACCTTTCAAAAAGATAAATAAATATAACTTTATTAGCATGTCCCCTAATATATATATATATAACTTTATTAGCATGCATAATATAAACGTGGTCAATTTGATGGGGGTAGGTTTAGCCACTTGTAATGAGGTTGAACCACTTGTGTGAAGGTTTGTTTACTACTCCCTAAGTTATAAATTTTACTTATATGGCATTCCAATAAAATATATTTCCTTAAATATTTGTCATCTTATAATATCAATGAAACCATTAATATATAAACAATGGTTTCTTGTTGTGGAAGCAATATGAAATTGTGGTTTCTATTGAAAGAGATGAAGTTAGTTATGGTGGTTAGGGTTTGTTATAGAATTATGAGAGAGAGAGTATTGAAAGTTGTTATTCACGTTGGATTATGAAAAAAAGTTGCAAGCAAATAGATATACAATGATTTAGAGAGCAGGTCTCTTGTAACTGCTTAACAAGCTTATCCAAACAAAACAAACTAAAATCTTAAGCACTTGCTAATCATGATTATGGATTAAAACACACAAACTAATACACCCCTATTAATCCATAATCCTAACATTCTATCAGACCTAACTTGTCCCTCAAGCAAGTGAACCTGTCAATCTTCAATGCTTTTGTGAAGCCATCTACTAGTTGAGCTTCAGTAGGACAATACACCACTTTAATCATTCCTTCTGTTACTTGTTCTCTGATGAAGTGGAACCTAGTTTCTATGTGCTTGCTCCTACCATGTGTTATTGGATTCTTAGCCAAATTTATAGTTGATGTGTTGTCAATCTTCAGCTTCAGTGGTTTCTTCACTTCACAGTTGAGTTCTTTCATCACATTATCAAGCCAAATTGCTTGACATGCTGAAAATGTGCCTGCAATGTACTCAGCCTCACATGAAGATAAAACAAAAACAGGTTCTTTCTTAGTGCACCATGATATTGCAACATCATTGTACTTGAATAGGTCGCCAGAAATGCTTCTCCTATCCATTCTATCTCCACGTAAGTCTGAATCATAGAATCCTTGTAGCTTAGTCTCTCCCTCCTTATTAGTTGTTGGAAACATCAGGCCAAGCTTCAGAGTTCCTTTGACATATCTCAGTATTCTTTTAGCTGCAGTGAGATGAGATTTCCTCTGATCATTCATGAATCTACTTATGATACTTACTGCAAAGCATATATCTAGTCTCTTATTGCATAAGTACCTCAGTGATCCTACTATCTGTTTGAATTCAGTAGGTTCTACTCTTTCTTCATCACTGCACTCATCTAGCTTAGCATTTATTTAGGATGGATTTGATGTAGTGTTGCAATCAATCATTTGAAACCTTTCAAGTAGTTCCCCAATGTACATTTGTTGATACATTATTATGCATGCTTTGCTAGTTTTGAATTCCAATCCAAGGAAATATGATAATCTACCCAAATCAGTCATTTCAAATTCACATTGCATAGTGTGTTTGAACTTCTCAATCTCAGTTTAATTACTTCCAGTTAACGGTAGGTCATCTATGTATAAGCAGATCACATGTTCTCTTCATTTAGTTTCTAAACATATATTCCATACTCAGCTTTGCATTTCTTGAAACCAATTTGACGTAGGAACTGATTAATCCTCTTGTTCCCTGCTCTAGGTGCTAGTTTCAAGTCATAGAGTGTTTTGTGTAACTTGTACACCATGTGCTCCTTCCCTTGTACTTCGAATTCAGGTGGTTTTGTAACATACACATCTTCTTCTAATTGTTCATTCAGAAATGCAGATTTCATATTTAGATAAGATAATGACCAATTCTTGCTACTAGCCAGTGCCACCACCAATCTTATAGTTACTAGTCTAGCTACAATCTCTGCAAGAAACCTCTAGCAACCAATCTGGCTTTGTACTAAAAAATTTATCCATCAGGATTCAATTTCACTTTGAAAATGCACTTAACATTAATGGTTTTCTTCTTATCAGGTAACTCAACAAGTTTCCAGGTGTTATTCTTCTCAATAGCCTTGATTTCTCCCATCCTAAATTTCCTTCATACTTCAGTTTGAATTGCTTCTTTGTAGTTTAGAGGTTCTGCATCAGTTAGTAATGCAAAGTGAATGAGTTCACCTTGATCATTCACTGCACTATCAGGTAACATCTCACATCTTCTAGTCTGCTTGGAGCTTGCCTATTTCTTTGTGGTCTTATAACTGGATGTATAGTTTGTTCATCTTCAGATTCAACAACAGTCTCAGTGTCATTCTGAATTTCTTCCATATCTTCATCAGATGCTTCACTTTGATCTGATTCAGTGAAGATATGTGAGTTCACATTTCTTATTTCAATGTTGGTCTTCCATTTCCATACTTCTTTCTCATCTACTATCACATCCTTGCTAATATGAACTTTCTTACTTATTGGATCATACAATTTGTATGCTCCAGTTAAGTGATATCCAAGCAAAATCATCTTCTCACTCTTATCATCTATTTTGCTTCTCTTTGCATCTGGAATGTGTTTATATCATATTGAACCAAACACCTTCAAATGTTTGACACATGGTTTTCTTCCACTCCAGGCTTCTTCTGGAACTTTGTTATTCAGTTTCTTAGTTGGACATTTGTTCAGAATGTAAGTAGCAGTATTGACTGCTTCTCCCCAAAACATATGTGGCATATTTTTCTGTTTTAACATGCTTCTGGCCATGTCAAGGATAGTTCTATTTCTTCTTTCTGCTAAACCATTGTGTTGGGGAGTATAGGGAGATGTAACTTCATAAGATATACCTTCATCTCTGTGGAATTCTTCAAAAATCCTAAAGGTATACTCTCCACCACCATCAGTTCTCAAGATCTTAATTGATTTTTCACTTTCTTTCTCAACTAAGGTCTTAAATCTCTTGAATACTTCTAAAGCTTCACTCTTTAGCTTGATGGTGTATAACCAAAGCATCCTGGTATGCTCATCTACAAAAGTGATAAAGTACTTGCTTCCACCTAGTGTAGGTATCTCAAATGGACCACAAATGTCAGAGTGTATAACTTCCAGTGCAGTTTTTGATCTTTTGGGCTTCTTAGATACAAAAAGAAGCCTACTTTGTTTACCATTCAAACATATTTCACAAGTTTTCTTATGTGCATCTAAAATTGGTAATCCAGATACTAAATTCTTAGTGTTTAGATAAGATAAGCTCCTAAAATTTAGATGAACATACCTCATATGTCATAACCAGTTAGAATCTTCATCAGTTGCAGCTGACATGCACACATCTCTAGCATTTTGAATGTTGCACATGAAAGTTCGACTCTTTGTTAGCTTTTACTTCAGTACCAGATTATCTTGTTTATCATATAGGTACAAAATATTGCCTTGCATATAGTGACTGAAAATCCATTTTTAATCAATTGTCTAATACTTAATAGGTTGCATTTCATTCCTGGAACAAGTAGCACCTTCTCAATTGGTGCATTTCTTCCATCTTTCATTTTTATAGCTATGTCACCAACTCCTTATGACACAAGATTCCTGCTTTCTACAAGCCTAACATTTGTTTTTCTTGATGAATCAAGGTTAATCAGCCATTCTCTATGACTAGTCATATGATTAGAACACCCTGAATCAAGGTACCAATCTTCACATAGTGGATTTCCTTCACATGTAGTAGCCATCAATAAAACTACTTCAGAATCTGAACCATCTTGGACTATGTTAGCTTTCTTTTCACTTTTCTGATTCCTTTTTCCATCTTTCATGTGCCAACACCCATCAACATAGTGCCCAAACTTCTCACAGTTGTAGCACTGAATCTTTCTCTTAATAAAATCTTTCTTCTTGTTCTGATTATTACCAGAAACTGCACCAGACTTTGAACTTTCACCTTTTTCATCAGGCTTACTCAAATTTTCCTTCTTGAACCTTCCTTTCCCTATCTTCTTTAAGTACTTGTCATATCCATCTTTCTTGGTGACTTGAGCTTGCAAGGCTTGTTGAGCACTTCTTTCTGAACTTCTTTCAATCACCAGCATCTCATGAGTTTCAAGTGATGATTGAAGTTCTTCAATCTCTAGAGTTTTTACATCTTTGGATTCTTGTATAACAACTACTATGAAATCAAATTTAGATGTGAGAGATCTCATTATCTTATCCCACAACTTGTTGATCTGATACTTCTTCTCCACAAGCCTTCATCTGATTCACTACAAATAACAACTTGGAGATGTAATCACTGATCCTTTGATTATCCTCCATCAGCATCAACTCATACTTCCTCCTTAGTGACTACAGCTTCACTTGCTTAACATTATCACTAACTTTATAGTATTTTGCTAAGATATCCCATGCTTCTTTGGACCTTGTTATCGTTGAAATCTTTTCAAAGTGATTAGAATCTACATTTTGCTGAATGTAGAACAAAGCCTTGCAATCTTTCTTTTTTTGCTCCTTGAATGCAGCTCTTTGAACATCTGTTGCATTTGCACCAAGATCTTCATATTCATTCTCCACCAATTCAAGAATATCTTGCGTACCAAAGAGTGATTTCATCAATGCACTCCACCTCTCCCAGTTCTTTCCATCAATCACCAGTATTTTTGTTCCAAAACCTCCATTATTTGTCATGATTGCTTCGTACCAAACCTATGAATCTTCACACTACACTTGTGTTTCCCAGAAAATTCACCCCTCACAATTGTTCTCGTGTTTTCATGAGTGATAAACCCAAGGCTCTAGATGCCAATTATTAGCGCAACTATGGTTTCTTGTTGTGGAAGTGATCTGAAATTGTGGTTTCTAATGAAAGAGATGAAGTTAGTTATGGTGGTTAGGGTTTGTTATAGATTGATGAGAGAGAGAGCATTGAAAATTGTTATTCACATTGGATTATGAAAAAGAGTTACAAGCAAAATATATATATAATGACTTAGAAACCAAGTCTTTTGTAACTACTTAACAAGCTTATCCAAACAAAACAAACTAAAATCTTAAGCACTTAGCTTGCTAATCATGAGTATGGATTAAAACACACAAGCCCAAACATTTTAAAAAAGCAATCCTATCTTTGTTATCAATTGAAGCACAATCTAAAGAAGCAAGGAAAAAAAATATGACTATTTTGGTGACTGAACGGGACCTATGAATACACACAATTGGAACAGTTTTTAGACATGACAACTTCAATTGTGCAGAGTTTTATTGTAAAATTGTTCAAAGGACATGACAAATTAAGGGACAAAAAATATGACTAAAATTGAAATTATTTTACCTCGTTAAACCAAATAGCTTTATAAATAATTTTATGTTTCTAGTCCTCATAATTATATAGTAGATACCAGTGGTGTGGCATAGCGTACATGATGAGGCCTCATATCATGTTTTGTTATTTTATGCCTGAAGTTGTGTGGATTAGCCTCTTCATGGTATATAGAATGAGACCTACCCAAAAAGATTGAGTCAAGACATGGTATATAAAAAAAAAAAACTTTCAAATATATAGATGTAAATATATAGCCAATGCAATGGATCATCAAGATAAGCACTAACAAATTTTGCATGCGCGTGTCGACAATGAAGTTTATTTGACTGCGGCGACAGTGAAGTTATGTAGCGTGTTGTGTCGATGTGACATGAAATTACAATGACCTTTTTGGATTATGATATATAATACCTACAACTTGAGTATATAAGAGGGAAAAATATGTGGTTCAAGAGTACTAGAAAATGTTGAGAAACGTGGAAGGTTTATAGAGAGTTTGTTATGGGACATTCTTAATCTGTTTGCAGCTAGATTTTGATTTACATTTTTATTATTCTAATAAAATGAATGAGAGCCATGTATACAAAAACAAACCAATCATATCTTATTACTATTGTGATTATGGCTAGTCATTATCTACCTACCTCCTCCACTTTGGCATAAGAGTGCCCCCAACCATAAAATGAAATGGAAACAATATTAAGAAAAGAAGAAAACGGTTACCCTAGGTGTGAAATGAATTTAACAACTACATTTTACATCAACATCCAAAACATATGGCATACAATCCTACATATATCTTACATTTTTTGACACAAATAAATCATAGATTAACTTCATCATATAGTAAAAGTGTAAACAAATTTTAATAAAGTAATATGTATATATTTTGAAAATAATATGTAATCATTAGTCATAATATGCATTCTTTAAACACATTTGGCTTGATTTGGCGGTGTTCGCTTGGGACATTTAAGTATGCTTCTCTCAAGATTTCAAATTCAGTTATCCTCTGTATTAATTTTGGTGGACTAGTTTTCTTTTTAAAAAAAAAAATGCATTCTTTAGTCAAATGAGTATTTATTATTTATGATATGTATTCATTAGTCATTTTCATTTTTAACAACAAATTGGTGTATATTCGGCACATAAATTATCAATGAAAATCATCGAATTATTTTCTTATATGGTTTCAGCTAGGTTTTTATCCCTCCTCCTAGGCGCCTTCCCCACCACCTAACCTCTTTATTCTTCTACCCTTTCCTCCTGGTCTTTCTCTCAACGTTGAACATGTCCCGGCGCGACCAACCCACTTGCCTCATCGGCACCACCATCAAAACTTCACACGACCTTCAATATTAACAACGTAAAATTTATCACTCTGATCACATGGAACAATGATTCAAGCCTCTACATTTCATGGTCAATCCTCTTCAAAGTTCAAGCACGTGTTCGGTCCTACCGATGAGAATGCTCAGCATACAACGGTTAAAACCAAAAAAAAAGACCTTGATATTTGGAATCGGCTTGATGCAGTAGTCACAAGACATTCTCAACTTCATTGTTAGATCGATGAATCGGCTGAAAAATGTTTGAAATGAATGCTTCTGTGTTTCAAGACAACGAACACTCGAGGGTTGTGCACCTCAAAATCTAATTCGCCAACATTTATGTTGAAGATTTTTCATCCACCAAATCCTACTACAATCACCTCAAACTCTTCCTTTGATGCTCCTAACCAGTGGCGGATCTTCTTGGGAGCCCATGGTAGCCATGGCTCCCCCCAGATTTATTATTTATACCATATTAGGCATGATCTATAAGTTGTTGCGCAAGTGCTGTAGTGGTAAATTAGAGCTTTTTGCACCAAAAGGTCTTGAGTTCAACTCCTTCTGTTACCTTTTTCTGCTTTTTTATTTTTATTCACAAAAAATCTTGCCATGACTCAAACCATGGCACATAAGGTACTGCTTAAGCCTTGCAAACCACTACACCACATAACAATTTATGTTTATTACGTGAAACAAAGTATATATATATATATGTGTGTTACAAATATTTGGCTCCCCCAAGATTATTAGACAAGATCCGCCACTGCTCCTAACACTTGCCTACCTCTTTAACCGCCAAATTTTGAATGAATATTGTGAATGAGAACTTTTGTACTTATAGGTAAGTTTCCAGCTGGATTTGGGTGGAAAAACTTGACTTCACCCTTAAACCCACATTTATCTTCTTTTTTTCCGGCTTCTTATGCCCCCCCCCCCCCCCCCCCCCCATGCGTGTTGAAAATAGTGTTTTTCAACACTATTTCATACACTCGGGGCGCATGGTTTCTGCTTTTGGTGAGTGTTGCCACACAATATATAGGTGTTTTGGAGGCTTCTTATAACAACTTGTGTGTGTTTTGCAAAGCTAACCGAGAGAGTGTGGATCACCTATTTTTCCAATGTTCTTTTGTGTACACAACCTGGTTTCAAATCTTTGATTGGCTAGGCTTCTAAGGGGCATCCCTGGAGAATGATTAACTCACTTTAACTATTTTGGAAGACTTTTCACTACAAAAAGCATAAGCAGGTCAAATTTCTTATTGGGATTGCAACAGTATGTTCAACTTGTCTTTGTCTTAATGGGATCATTTTTTTATAACATGAATGTGAGGGTTGAGAGAGTTGCATATCACTTAAAGCTTATTTCTTGGGGTGGTTTGTCTGAATGGTAGGCAATACAGGAAGAATATGGTTTTCATGATTTGTTAAGTAACCATTTTTCTTTTCTTACTAATGTAATTGCAGATTCATAGGCTTTGCCTCTACTTTTACATTAGTTTGAGTATCCTTTGTATTTTAATAATGAAAATTTCTGTTTATCTAAAAAAGTTGAAAAATGACAAGGAAAGAAAGGGTTTTATTTGGTGATTTACAAAAAAAGCAATATAAGGGTGTATGTAGCAAATAGTTGGTTGTAGTTAGCAATTTTTTTTTCTTTCAGCATGGTATATTCTCTGTTGTTGTAAATAAAGTTTGAACTTCAAATTTGGTTTTGTAAATTCCTCTAAAGGCCACTTTAATTGCTCATAGGCCAATTTAAGATCTAAAAATGTCCACCTCAGATCATAACTACCGAACCTCTCGGGGACTAACTCCCAATCACTTAAGTTCGAGAGTTATGACCCGATCCGCATCACGTACATACATAAACAAATATTCAAACCTAAACCCAACAAGTAATTTCTCAAACTTTACACATTTCTTCTCATTTTGTAAGTTAGAGTTTTTGTAGTTGATAAATTATATTGCCTAAAAAACTAAGTTAGTCATCCAGTATCAAATGAGGCATAAAAGGAGGAGCCTTCAAGAATTGCACACATCCAAAATTATGATAGGAAAAGAAATTTAAGTGTGTTCAATGTCATGTGAAAACATCGAGATTTTTAAAGGCCATAAAGCGGAAATAAAACATAAGTGTAGTAGTGAATAAGTGGGTAGTTATTAGTTTTACTTATCAAACACTCTTCCCGCAAAATAAAACATAAGTGCAGTAGTGAAAAATAGGGTGTTATTAAATTTACTTATCAAACAAAAAAAAAAGGACCGGATAAAGTGGAAAAGAAATTTAAAGACCTTTTAGATTTGGACGGCTTCTTTTCCTATCATACGAGTTTCTCACGCGTACTATTCAGTTCGAATTATAGAATTCAAACGACATAAATACTCCATAAAAACCTTCAAAACATGTTGAAACATTTAATACTTTAGAATTCTAATAGGACGTGGGAGAAACCCATTGGGTGTGAAAAGTAATGACCTTAGATTTGTCCATATGAGTTCTTTTTTATAATATGTAGATTTAATTTTATTTTATTTTTAATCAAGAAGTATGTAGATTTGACTGCATGTTAATAAAAACAAATGTGTATTAAAAGTATATTTTTCCCACAATATAAGCCATTTCAATAATGACACTCACATATATTAAAAAAATTATTTACTTTAATAAGCTTATATCATACTTCACAAGATAACTCTTCATTAAATTTATGAATTATACTTGAAAATAGATTGTAAGAATTATAATTAGATGAATAAATTATACTTGTAAAAGTAGAAAGAAAAAAAGTGTAATAAATATTTATGGATATAATAAATTATATATTATTTACATTATAAATAAAATATTAATAAAGCATTGGAGGCAATGGTCCCGTAGCTCAGTTGGTTAGAGCGTTGGTCTTATGAGCCGAAGGTCGCGGGTTCGAGCCCCGCCGGGACCATGCCATTGTAAATTTTAAATCTTCATTGAATACAATTTTTCGGTTTCCTTGTTTTAAAAGAATTTTATAGTATGACGACAAATAAACCATTGAATCAAGTTGGAGGCTATCATTTCTTTCATTTTCCTTTCCTCCTTCCTTTTATACAAGCTCTCCCCTCCTAAACTTCCTAACAAACCCTAGGGTGTTTTTGGATGGAAGGTTTAGAAAGAAAAGGGAGGGGATGGCTTGCTTTTCTTTTTTAAATTACGGACATTATAAAATGATTTTTAGAAAATTGAATTAACAACATGATAAATGATTATATAATACTTCAAAAACACTTAATTTATTCAAAAAAAATATTATATTATTCGTAATTTAAAAATTAAAAGTGAACATTCCCTCATTTCTCCTCCTAAACCATCGATTCAAACACACTCTTAATTTTATAGTAATTTTGAGGGAAGAAACCGTGAATGTTTCAACTATTACTGATTTATTTTTGCTCCTTGCATGCACATTATCAACTCACGTGTATTGATGTTCCCACCCACACAAAAATGAAGTTGCAGTTGAAATAAACCAATCAATTTAAAAACAAAAACAAAATTACAATTTGAAAATAACAACCTCTTGTAATCATTGAAAGCTAGAAAAAGAAAACAAGACCATTGTACAATATAAGCACAAGATTTTTCACCACAAAACCAAATAACCAATACAAGTTTTTGTTGTTGATTTATAACATTACAAAATTTGCATTAAAAATTAACATTCAACAAATCAGATTATGTACATTTGAAAGTAAACAAAACCTTCTATCATACAACATATAATCTTCAAAACAGACTCAACTATCATATACTCTTAATTTCATACTCATTCTTTAGAAACACTTTCACATAAAAAAAATATATATATTATTGACTAAATCATTCACCTTGGTCCTGATAGCTCCATAGCTTGGACTAATAACAAAGAATCATCGGTAAGATCAGAATATCTATCCGATAAAGATGATTCTTGATGTTTGAATTTGGAAGTGTCGGTTTTTTGAGAAGCTTCCCATCTTTCGGCTAATCCATCGCCTTCGAGCATGCGTACAACCTCGGACATTTTAGGTCTATGGCTTGGAAGATATTGAGTACACAAGAGTGCCACTTGAACCATTTCTTCAAGCTCAATTTTGTCATAGTTGCTCTTTAGATCCTTGTCTACTAGTAATTCAAGTTTCTTCTCTTGATGAATTTTCTTCACCTGAATGACAAGAATATAATTAGGACTTGTGGTTTGACTTGTGGCTAAAGGACAAACAAGTGTACAAGACTCCCACCAGGTGGGGTTTGGAGATGGACTAAACCGACCAATTCAACTAGTTGAATCTGGAACCGCCCGTTTTGCCATTTGGTTTGATCCAGATTACATTGCAATTTGGTTGAACGGGGAATAAACTAGGTTAAATTGATTTAACCGTGGTTGGTTAAAATGACATTCATTTTCCGTTTATTTTTAACATTACTTATTTTGTCATTCAGTTCAGCCGTGGTTGAACCGATGTTACCATAACCCGTAGGATTCACTAGTTCCATCTCCAATCTAGTTTATAAAATTTCGAGATGTATGCAGCATTATCCCCACAAACCAAGAGGTTATTTCTATCTATGAATATCAACACAAACACCGACAAGTAGACAATAAAGTTTTAAAAATTAGAAGTGACTGAATGCATAGTGATGAATCCTAACACATGTCGGACATTAGACATGACTTCAGTATGAAGTGTCAGTGCTACATAAGTATATATGAATTGAACCTACGACTTCGAGGTCATAGGGCAACAAACTTATCGTTGCGTCAAGGCTAACCCTCAATAATTTGATTTAAGTATTAGGGAAAATAGTTTTAGTTAATAAAAACTAAGGGGAAAATAAGAAGCATTAGTTACCCAATCAAGCATGGCTCCTTTTTGGTTAGCAGCTTTTCCAAATTCTAAGGCTCTCTGACCTGTGATTAATTCAAGGAGAAGAATGCCGAATCCAAACACATCAGTCTTCTCAGAGGATTGTCCTGTGGACAGATATTCCGGTGCAATATGCCCTACAGTTCCTCTCACTGCAGTTGTGACATGTGAATCTTGATGATCCAGAAGCTTTGCCAAACCAAAATCACCAACTACAGCTTCATAATAGTTATCAAGCAATATGTTTGCAGCTTTTACATCCCTATGGATTATCTTTGGATCGCATTGCTCGTGAAGGTATAGTAGTCCCCTTGCTGCTCCTAATGCAATGTTCTTCCTTGTTCCCCAATCCAAGACTGGTTTACCTGAAAAATCACAAAATTGACATCGGGATTAGGTAGGGAACTCTAAATTTTCATATGAAACTGCTTAGTAGATGAAAGATCTAAACTGGTCATTGAAATCGTAAAACTGGGTCAATCTAGTACTTCACAATTTCGATATTCCAAATGATCCCTAAAATTGTAAAATTTTGATCATATTTGTCCCTTTGTTGGAATTTTCAGGGGTTAGAATAACATTAAGTTGATAGTGTCATAATGAATTTGAAACTAGGTGAATAATGTTAACGTGATCATTTAAGAATATTGATAATGTAAGGGTCTAAGTTGTTACAATCCTACAACTTCAAGGACCAACTTGAGCATTTACTCGTGTTGAGTATGACTCATATTCCCTGATAAATGAGTGAGACGTTCGATCAAAGAGGATTTATAATCTGTAACCCTAATTTATTGCAAACCGACCGTAATATTTAAACAAAGCTTTGTACTTTGCAACTGTCAGTGTAGATGTAAGCACAAATGGCCAAACTATGTGATCAATTGTTTGTGTTCTTGAGCATTTATTTATCTGCTTACTTTAGAACCGGAATTACTATTATAACAAAAAGTTTACAAATGAACTTACCTTTCAAACGGGAAGCAACGCTTCCATTGCACATGTAAGGATAGACCAAAAGCCTTTCTGATGATGTCATGCAAAATCCATAAAGTCTGAGAAGGTTTCTATGAACTGCAAGGCTAATCATTTCAACTTCAGTCTGAAATTGAATCTCTCCTCCAATTGCATTTCCGTCTTTAAGCCTCTTTACAGCTATTACAGTGCTATCTGAAAGAACTCCTTTGTAGACATTTCCAAAACCACCTTTTCCAACTAAGTTTTTGCTGCTGAAGTTATTTGTAGCAACTTGGAGTTCTCTGAATGAAAACCTCTTCAAGTTTCCAAGGTAAACTTCTTCGTGGTGCCGGTCTAAAACATTTAATAATATGTCACAATAATGAACCAACTATATGGAACTTCAATCATATCAGTTTTTGCTTTTTAGTCCTTGTAAAAAAAAAATTCCAAGTTTGCAAACATACAACTGTTTACTTTTGGTCCTTGTTTGGCTTTAGTTTATGTAAATTTGTTTTATATTGGAATTGGTCCAAGTAATATGTAGAATATTTGATTTTAGCCCTTAAAATAGGAGTAAAATGAACTTACGGAGCAACGGCCCAATTTATATATGAACAAATTTTGCAGGAAACATAATACCAAGAACCAAAAGCAAAAGATAGCATATTTGCAAGGACTAGAAGCTTATTTATAATCTCTAAAATTCTAATGGAAAAGTACCTTTGACATCAAAGAATGCTTGTTGATTATGCTTGTGTCTCCACCAAAGAACAAGTCCAAAACCAATAACTATCATGCAGAGACATCCAAGACTCAAGCCAAACACAATAGCCATTTTATGACTTTTTGGTCTGCTTGGTGGTAAAGAATCTAGGGAAACAAAGATATTGAAATCAGCATTAAAGCAATAACAATGCAGAAATATATATCAAAGTACAGTGCATAGGAAGGTGACAGAATGCATGATTAACTATGAAGATGGACACCGGATACGATACTGACACAGACACGTAGACGCTGGCAATAATTTGAGAAAATAGGGGTGTTTAAATGTAATTACACGCGTCAATGATGTGCAGGTGTCAGACGTTTCATACACATTCATTCTGAAATGTATGTGCTACGTAGATGATTAAGCATAATTTTGTTTTCAAAGATTTTACCTTGAGTATTGTTTAAGTTCATGGATATAGGCATCAATGTCATGCCATGACAGTTTGGTTCATTTCCAGTAGCACAAACAAGAGGATTACCAACAATGCTGAAACAACAAAAAAGAATTTCCAAAATCTTTCAATTAGTACTCTATTTTCTGTTTTCCATCCATGCAGCAAAACACATACATTCAGAGAGAGAATTACCTAAATGATTTCGCCAAAATTCTTGGTACTGGTCCACTAAGATTGTTGTAGGACAGATCACTACATTGTGAATCGCAAAAAAAAGAAACTTTAGTAACACAAAAACTATAAACAGAATTAAAGAATAATGAAACAAAAGTATAGGTTGTGTATATTACAGTAAAACAAGTTGTGTCATGTTAGCTAGTGATTCTGAACATTCACCAACAAGACTGTTATTGTTCAATCTCCTGAAACAATTTTAATAACTTTTCAGCTTCAAAAATCATAGACTAATACTAAAAAAATAGCTTAATCTTAAAATTTCAAAATCATATATCCTTACAAGTATTGAAGGCTTCTTAAGTGACCAAGAGAGGTAGGAATTTCACCATTGAAAAAGTTATTAGACAGATCAAGAGTTTGAAGCTTCGGAAGTTTTCCTAATTCCGAAGGGATTGATCCAGTTATGTTATTATTCTGTAGCAGCCTGAAAAAGTAATCAAGAACAAATAACCTTAGTTCCTTTTCAGATGACTTAAATACGCGAAGAGGCATTGTAAGTAACAGAGTGACCTTCCTGTCACGATCCACTGAGATTCAGCCTTTATCACTTTCATTCGTCAAATATGAAAATTCTTAGTAAATTGCATAAATTTTATGAATTCTGATTACTTACACCATCTGAAGGTTGGTTAAATTCCCTATGCTTGGAGATAAAGTACCTGATAAACTTTGACTTGGAGTGCCCCTAAACAAAACAAAACCAGTTTCATTTAACTATTAAAATCAATTTGCAGCGTAATTAACCGTAACTGCAATTTAAAACCGTCGTTCATTTTTTCCGACTTCATATAGAAAATTGAAGCAAAGTTTACTACTTACAAGCCAGTAACAAGATTCTCACTAGAACATGTAACCATAGTCCAACTACATGGATCAACTGCATCACCATCCCAATTTTCTAGAACACCATGTGGATCCACTAGAGACTCTTTTATACTCATTAAAGCTTGCACTGCAAATACAAAAAAAATGCACAATTCAAAACTCTACAAATGAACCTACATGTAAGTATATACAAAGTTTCAAATTTACCTTCATAGTTTACTCCTTTAGAAGAAAGCAAAGCATTTGAACATGAAAAGTTCAAAAACAAGAAAAACACAAAACAAAGAAGAGATATAACTCTTGTTGGTTTCATCATTTTCAATAGGAATTTTGAAGAAACAAGACAGAAATATAGTACTAACTGAAACTTATAATGATGATGTTGTTGAAAATGTGAACTGTTTTAAAATGAATGTTGTTTCTTAAAATTTGATTTGATGTTCAAAAGAAGAAAAGAAAAAGAAATTTAGTTGGTTCTTTCCATGGTAGAATAGAATCTTATTCACCCAAAAATCTTGTGTCAGAGTAAGTGAGTGAGGGGGGAAAGAAAAGAAAAGAGAAAGATGATGTGTTTTTGTGCAGTATAAAGGGAACTAGCATGCCTGTCACTGAGTCATAGAAACTTTAAACAAAATATTATACAATGGTTTAAGTATTTATTTGGTTATGCAGTATTCAAAATTAATTTTGAATTAATTGATTTTGTAAAATTATTATTATGGTTAAAAATGAGTTGAATGTAAAGTAATTTACGTTAAGATGCATTCACGTAAATAACAGTCGAATAGTAAATTTGAAGGTGAGAATCAATTATAAGATAAAAAAACATCAAATTCTAACTTCAAGTTAGAAATTGATATTACTCGAATATATCCCAACCACATTATAGTTAATTTTACGCATTCAAAATCAACTTGTCGAAATCTTAAAAAGAATATGTGTCTATTATTTGAAGCAACAAAACTTTTTATTTTTTGTGTTAACCTTTCGGCTCTCAGAGAAAGAAGCTTTAGTAATCCGGAGTTCAGTTGTAGGTAAAGATAGTTCGACTAAGAATTGTTTTACCTGAAATCGAACTCAAGTTCTCTTGAATTGAACAATCCATTCTTGATAAAGCTCATTAACCACTTGAATTCAGTTGATTGGTTTCTACAAAACATAATTTTATTCAAGCTGCAAAATGTAATTTTTGCTAAAATTACCATGCACAAGGTTGTTCTGCCAAACATACCAATCAATTGCAATTTGCATATATGGTATGGATAGAATAGGAAATTCACTTTGTGACATAATCATGCACTTAACCCATAAAGTAGAAAAAAGATTTCATGAATTATTATCTATATGCATTAGCACAGTAGTAAATAAAAAAAGTATTGGAGGTTGAGGAATATGAGGTATCATTAGATTTTATTGAACATTAAGCATGTACATACATAGAATCAAAGGACAATACTACATTGATTTTTTTTCTCTCTCTTTTTTTGGTGAAAATAACATTGATTCTTCATAAATTAGTCATATAGTGGTGTGGAAAAAAATATTGATTTTTTTTTTTTTATAGAAAAATTGATTGTTAATGTGTACATTTTTTAAATTCTACTTGTATTTATTTTTACGCACATACATGTAATGGATTGTGCTTTGCTTTATGGGAATGTGGAGAATCCAAAAATTCCCTGAGTTTAGCCATTCAGTAAAGTCCTAAATGAGAATTTTTTTATATATTAAGGTATAGAGAGAATGTGAGAATCTCGAGGAGTAGGAAGTGGAGTGTGTACTGGGCGATTGAGATTTATCATGGATTTTGTGACCCACCAAATATAGATGAACCATGAAAATCTTTGGTGTCTTTCCTATGATTTTTATAAACCAATAAATAGTGTCAATTTCCTGTTTGAATTCAAATTGAGTGATGGACTGTTTTAAATTCTAGTGTTGTGAAAATTCGATCGATTCGGCCGATCTAACCGGTTGAACCGCAATTTATCATGTTCATCTTTCGTTGATGAATCAATTGAATAATGATTCAAAAAACTCATTGATTCAATCTTCAACTCGGTTCTATAACATGATGAAAATTGGATCAAATCGGCCGATTTAACCGATTGAACCATAACTTATCAAGTCCATCTTTTGTTTTTAATAAGTTGAATAATGATTCAAAAAACATTGATTTGATCTTCAGCTTGGTTCTATAACATGATAATTCTACTGATATAACGTTTATAGTGGTTCTATATTATGCATTGTCTTTACCAATTGAGTTAAACTCACGATGACGTTTATAGAGGTTTTTAGTCTTGAATGATGAGTTCCTTCATAAAAAAAATTTAAAAAGCAAATGAAAATAATAATTTAATAGAATTGATATACTTTGTGGTATAAATTAATGTTGGTGATGGTAGCATGGGATGTGCTTTATAGATTCCATAAACCACTATGAGTATATGAGGTAAGTACAATCACACTTGGGTCTCTATGGTCAATTACCAAGCAGACAGTCATTCCTCTAAAATTGTTCTAAAAGAGAAAAACTTTGAAAAGCAAAAGCTGCAAATCATTCCCCTCTCTCTCTTTTTGTGACCCACACATCTCTTTCTGCAAATCATTTTTGTTACTTAGGTAACTTATTATTATCATGGTGTCACCATACTTCAAAAAATTATCATGGTGTCACCAATTAGCAAGTACATTGTAGTTGTTGCACTACTCTTTTTTATTCTACGCTAACAAAGGCGCGTGCTTCATTATATTCTAACAAACCAAAGTGCTTTTCTAGCAATTGCTAGCAAGAAAAAAACCAAGTGCTTTCACATTAGGAAATTACTCTTCTTACTTTTTAGATTGTTCTTTTTCTCAATTGTCGTTGGTTCAACGATAGTTAACTGTGGTTCGGTTTTCCAATAGCATTTAAATGTTGTTGGACATTATTAAGATTGGTTAAACCAATTTATAAAAATGATTGCACCACTTTAAAAAATGGTCAACGGTATTTAAATGTCGCTAAAATGCCGAGCAACTCTCGAAAAAAGTGGCATTGACCCTTAATTCGGCTTGGTGAGATAGTAAGTTGGATCTAGATGTTTGGATCAAGTATATGATGCGAGCGACTCGCATTTGAAGGAGATATTGTTGGGTTCAAGTGTGAGTGATTATTACAACATCAACTATGCAGGAGACTAATGTTAGATATATATATATATATATATATATATATATATATATATATAAGAGATGATTCATATACAATTAATGTCTTGAAGTATTGAGGTGAAGATATGATGTTCGTCTCTCTTATAATCTTGAGAAGCTTTCCAAGACTCCCCACGTATACAAATTCTTACATCGGGCCATGTAAGAATTGAGTGATAATGTAGAGAAAATTATATTGGTGAAATTTTTGGAGGTTAGTATGTCTCTTATAGTAGAATTTTACTAATAAATGAAATATATTTTTGTCAGATTGCACTTACCTTCTCATCAAACTCCGAATCACTAAGACCATATTCTTCTATAAATTGAAGGGTTAACAAAAAAAGAAGTGAATAAGTGATAAATATAAAGGAAGAAAATTAAGAAATTATTATACATATGTGTAATATCAATCATTGATGTATTTATTTACTAATGGTTGATGTTATTACACACTTTATCAGTTTACTCTCTATAGTGAATTGTTTTTAGAGGAGTTTTTTTCCCTTGGAATGGACATGAACTCGTGAAGGCAAGGTTCATAAATTTTAGAGTTTAATAATATTCACGTAGTTCTTGTCTTACACTTATTGAACCATAGAGAATATATATCTCCGTCTTGTATATATACACATATAGTGTCGTGCACAAAGCTTTAAGAAATGTTTAATTGTCTCAAAAAAAAATCATCGACCTCACCACTAGGTAGACTCAATGCATGAAGCTACCCCAACATTCTCATTTTCAGAGCACCATTGGACATCTATATTATAGACGTACAATAATGTAAATAAAATGTACTATATATTATATGTTGCTTCATTTGTCACATCAAGTTATTTCTTTCTTTTGGAATACTCGTCACATTCATTCTAATTCTATTTAAGAGGAGTTCTTTAATAAATGGTGAATAATTTATACATACAAAAAGACATCCATCTTAAAGATTAAAATAAATAAATAAATAAAACTAATAAAAATCAGACCGGTTCAGGTGGTACGATTGATAGAAACCAAGAACTAGACCCTTGTTTGATCCATCTAGGCCTTAAAATCGCTAGACTCCAAAATTGGGTAAAAATACTAGGAAAAAAATTTAAAAAAAATGGGGGAAAATCAGCAAATAAGCGATTTAGAAGGTTTGGCCGATCAAACTATGTTTTTGCTTTTTCTTATAAGGCCCCGTTTGTAACCAAAAAATAAATAAAAATAAGGTCATGTTTGGATAAACAACTTATATAGATGATTATAACATTAGAGCTTACATCATAAGCTTTTATACTTGATAAGCTTTTTATGTTTGGATATGTACACCAAAATACTTGCATAAATTGAAGTGTTTGGATGTGATATTTTATAAGCAATTATTGGATTTTTAAATATTTTTAATTTAACAAAAAAAATCAAAGAATCAAACCACGATTATCAAGATTTTTTTTACAAAATTAATTAAAATGTAAAAAATCTTGAAATGAAATTATCATCGTAGAACTTGAATGGGTGTACCATGTATATATACACAAATTTTTTGAAGGATATATAACACACACACACATAAATTAGCGTTCAGGTTTGTTAAGAAAAAAAGAGGACAAGTTATGATGTTGTATTGTTGTTACGTGTGTTGTTACTCAATAAAGATAAATGTATATTGTACATTTAAATATAATATTAAAATATAGCTTTGGAAAGAAGTGGAATGAGGGAATCGAAGGAGGTCAGGTTAATTCCATAAGCTCCGTGATAAGCCTTGTGTTAAGCTAAAAATTTAGGCTTATTAAAATATAACATAAGCAGCTTATGAAAGCATGATAAGCTATTTTTATTTATTAATTTACCCAAACACCATTAAAAAGGCATATAGGAGTAGATAAACACACATAAGCTTGAAATAAGCCAATCTAAACGGGACCTAAATAGGCCTCAAAATTGCTAGACTCCAAAATCGGGTAAAAATACTAGGAAATTGATTAAAAAAAATCAGAAAAAATCATCAAATAAGCGATTCAGATTATGTTTTTGTTTTTTTCATACAAAAATATGTTAAAACAACATCGTTGATATCACTGCAAGTGCACGATTCTATAGGGACTTCTAAATCACATTGTATCCTTTTTCTCCTTAGTATGCAAAACAAGAAGAAAATGGTTTTCTAATTTTATATATGATGAATGCAAGAGTATATGAAAGAAAATATTTTTAGAGAATGTTTGGAAAATATGTAAATTAGGAAAAATGCCTTGAAATCATTGGAGTTTGTCATTATGACAAAAAAAAAAAAAAAAGCAAATCATATTCCTTCATTTCACCTCGAAAACACATGTCTAAGGATGAGGTATTCTTGATTGCTTTGTTTACTCCATCTCTAGTAAGTATCTTACCGACACAAAATCCTATTTTTGTGGAAATTCATGCTAGTGTGACCCATTAAGCATGAATATCCATTTTTGCATCCCAAAATTTTTTAGGTTATTCTCATGCTTCAAAATTTTTGTCCTAAGCAAAAGAAAGAAATGTGGAATATAGAAAGTTTGTCATAAAACAACCTTCCACGATACCAAGACTAAAACTGCTCATTTGCAGGATTGGGAATAGGTCAGGCCAGCATACAGAGGTCTACGGTTTAGCCTAGGCATGGTTTGGTCTGTTTAGTAGAGAGGTCTAAGCTTAGGCTTTTTAAGTAAACAATAAGGGTATTTTAGTAATTTCATATTGTTCAATTAATTTTTTGGAAAAAACCATTAAACATAAATTCTAATTTTTTTTAATAATGACGTGTCAGTGCCACATCAGCGTTGTTAGGGGTCACTTAACAGCAGGGACTAGACAGAACAGTACAAGATAAAACAGCACAACACAAGGTAGAACAGCACAGGACAAATTTTTATATTATTGATTTTTTTTATACGATTTTTGGGGGAGGAAATGCTATTTTGATATTTTAGACAGCTTGTACGTGGGACAAAATGTTGTGTTGTGGTTTGGTGAGGGACAAAAATATCAGTTTTTGTCCTGTCCCTTGCCTCCAGTTTGTCCTGTACCTGAAACAATTTTACAAATAATCAAACACTGGACAACTTGAGTTGTTATGTCTTGTACTTCATTTTTTAGCAAACCAAACACAAAGTTGTAACGGAAAATTTTGTTTTTTATAGGGACTAAAAACGAAATTGCACATATTTATAGGAACCAAAAATTTTATTAATTCTGAATTATTTGTTTTTAGGTTTGTAATTCTTTTGGTAGTATTTGGCATTCCATTCATGGATGCTTGAATATTTTAACAATTAACCCGACTGATGTGCTTAGAGCATGCACAACAATTTGGGGGTTCTTTTGTTATTGGAAAAAAAAATTGTTTTGGTTTACAAAGTTAGTTGGTTGGGAACTATTTGGATAGTGTGGAAGGAACATAGTGTAAGGATTTTTTTCATAATGCAGAGCTTCCATTGGACCAACCTTTTGAGCGGATCAAACTTCCTATATACGTGTTAGTAGTTGAAATCTCACCACTCACATTATTTTTGCGACTATCATGCATGATGGTCCAACCCGTTAGCGTGTCTCGATTATTCTATTTTGTAGTATTTCATTTTTCTCTCTTTTGGCTAGTTACTTAGCCTTATTTGTTTGTAAACGTTTTTATTCTCTTTGAAGCATTCCTTGTACGTCAAAGAGAGATTTAATCTATTATATCTTTTGGCTTCCTAAAAAAAGTTTAAACAATCAATATGGTATTCCTTATTTTACTATTTAATTAAGAATTTTTCATTGATAAAGACTAATTACAAATTAATTTAGAAATTAAGAAAAAAGAAGTCATAGGCAGATAAAGACTTTATCTGTATGGTGGAGAGCAGTAGGGTAGGGAAAAAAACTGGTGGCCAAAGCAATAAAGGAAAATAAATTGACTTAACATAAGAAAAGAACATAGCACTTAAATATTACAAAATGACAAAACTATCCACAAATTAAGGACCAATACTAAGTGATAACAGCTAGGTAGATATTGTCCCTTGTTCACATCATCTCAACCACAAGGGAAATAGGTAAATGGCTTCTCATCTTAGTTAGGACCATATGCAATCTTTGATCAAGTTTAAACTAAATCTCAAATAGTTTTTATTTTCTGTCTTTTATAATCTCTTGTCTTTGGCTATAAATATCACAATATGGTGACAATATAGTCACGGTCTCATAAACATGACAAGAAATAAAAATATGACATAGAAGCTATAGGTACTTGGACTTGACAGAACACCTATCGTGATGAGAAATCTTATTGGAATTAAACGGAATAAGGACATTACCTGGCTCTTATAGTATGTACCAAATGTTATCAATAAAGTTATTTATACAAAACAAAGTTTAATTTGAAAACAATTAAATGAAAATGAATTCTCTCAATTTATTTTCGCTAATGTTTTTCAAGTGTCCACATCTCTATACCTTTAAATTACACTTTTTGTATTTTTTCTTCTCTCTCTCTTCTTTATATTGAAAGGCAAAAATTTCAATTAACTCTCGTGTGTGAGATGAGAGAATCCATTCCCCTAAACATGTAACTAATTTGATTTATAAAGTAAATAGTAATTTGTAAATTCATAATTTATTGAACAGTAAAAAATAATTATATTTTATTTTATTCATTTAAAAAAAATTAAATAAGCACTTTTTCTCTTTTATTTTTGCTCAAGTGTAAAAAATAGTTATATATATATATATATATATATATATATATATATATAGGGGCAAACGCCAAAGTTATTTTTTAATTTAAGGCGGGTGCATGGGAATTGACATGGTTTTTTCAATAATGAACTACACAAGATTTGTTTATGGTCACAAAAAAAAAGATTTGTCTGCAAAAACATTTATGAAAAGAGTCTAAGGGTGGTGGGTTGACAGTCCAAAATAACTTTGTACATACAACCAATCAAAACATTTAAAATTATCACATCAATTAATATTTTTAATATACGTGACAATTTAAAATGTTTTGATTAATCATGTGTGCAAAATTAGTTTGAACCGTCAACCTACCATCATTAAACTTTTATGAAAATGAATCATCTTCATTTTCTCCATGTGTGAAGCTAAGAGCAAATGTGATGTAGTTTGATTATCCCAAATTTTACTTTTTCAAATAAATAAGCATATTTATATTAGTTACTCCAATAATAATATATATCCAGTTACCTCAAATAAGTTTATTTTTCAATAGTTAATGAAAATAAAAAAAGTAAAAAGTTATCACTTGTTTGATAAATTTATTTCATCTTATTTTTGTCAATTTAAGTCTTTTTAGCAACAACATAGAGTTTTATGCTTGCTGCTTTATATAGGGAGTTGTTGGCACTTGGATTTAGGTATTGGGTTGAAGGTCGATCTATTTCCCGAAATTAAACCATATATTTGTTCTTCACAAATGTTCACTTTTCATTTTATTTTTTTTACTTGGTTTCGTGCTCGTACGCAAGTTCGCTGGATTGCGCCGTGATTAGTGAATATTTTTGTTAGGATAAATTAGGGTTGATCACTATGACTGATTTATAACGATGTATTCCCGTTTGAGTTGCACCTGTATCATATTCTTTTTATTTAGTATAATGTTCCTTTTGCCTACCAAAAATAAAATAAAATAGAGAATGAGTTTCTTCCTAATTACTTACTTGTTTATGTTGAAAAAGACATTGCTAGTTAAGTTAATATATAGTCAATTGTAGATAAATTTGACTCTTTAAAATGCCGTTGATTAAAAAATTAAGTAGATAGGTCATGTTTCTAGGTGTTGCACGACGCAAAGAGGTTAGTACCATACAAATTGTACGGACTGTTGAGGCTATGCTAGGTGTATGAAGAGGTGTGCTATGCGTACATGGCAGTACATGAGTCTGTTTTTTTTTTTTCCTCCAGCTTTTTGGAGTGTATAAAAGGCCAAGACTTGGTTCTTTCTTAGGAAATCTCATAGAACCAAGAAAGCATACTCTTAAGAAAAGCATAGGCTATGGGTTGGTGCCTTCTGGATGGAATTTAAGGGAAGAGAATGAGAAAATGGTAGAAATTTGGTTTTCTCTTAGAGAGTTTGTCGAAGCTAATTTCTTATAACGAATGACCCTTTGGTAATGGACTCGATAAATGCTCTCTTTGTGAATTAAATAGGTGTTGGATTGTCTTATGTGGGTAATATGAATTAAGAAAAGGTGTCATCCCATTATCCAAAAAGTTATAGCTAGAGCATTTAAATTATATAAGGGAAACAAATTTTCTTCAAAAATAACATGTCTACAAATAAATATTTTACGACTCGACAAATCATAGCACTTATATGCTCTTAGGTGGATAATCCAAGAATACACATGGTGTTGACCGAGCTTGTAACTTATTTTGTGATGCGGATGGACTAAGACGATAGCAAAGACACCCAAGAACTTGAAGATGGGAATATGAAGGATCTTTTTGATAGAGTATTTTGGTGGGTGATTGGAGGGAAAGCTTTTTATTTGCAAGGATGATGTGGAGATAAGTGGCCATTTGTAGTGCATGGTGCCAAAAAGATGTTGGTATAGAGGCATGGGCGAGAATGGTTCTAATGATGTTATTAATGAAGCGGATTTTTCTTTTGGCTTTTCCACTTTGAATGTGCAAAAGATATTGTTATGGTAAGGGCTCAAAGAATAATGAAAATGGAAAAAAGTGGTAAGAGAGAGGGAGAGGACGTGGACAAAGTTTGCAAAATTAGGTAAATTAATGGGTAGAGTGTTAGGTCGTCTCATTGCTAACGGTGTTAATGTCTCATCTGAATGTTTGGTAGCACATTTTGGTTTAGGGACTAACTTATCCTAGTTTATTTATGTATGAGATTAGATGTGTTGAATTTTCTTTAAGGAATCAAATTGAGTTTCGTGATTATTGTGAGTGATGAGAATATGACTTCTTTTTATTTTTATTTTTAATAAACCTAAAATTCTAATTGTGGAACTAATTCCTAAGTCGATAATATAACATCCAATTTTTCTGAAATGGATGACTTTAGAATCAAAATCAAATTCTTTTTATATAAGACAGTCATGTTAACAACTCTATCGAACGAGTTTGTAAGATTTTTATATTTAAATCAGTGCTATCTGAACCGGATTGACCAGTTCAACATTTTTTTTGAGCAACAACCAGTTCAACATATTGAACGGACTAGTTTGCTCGTTTGTTCAACCACATCTCTTTTTAAGTCCTTTAGATCCGGATCAAACTAGGTTAAACAAGTTGGTCGTTGTTCTACCATTGCTGATCAACTAGTTCAACTTCTCGATTTTTTCAAAACTTTTTAATATTTATTTTTATTTATCATCCGATCCAATTGTGGTTCAACTGACTTAACCAATTAAACTATGATCGAAAGTCTCATCAGTTCGATCTCCAACCTGAATTGTAAAACATTTATTTAAACCAAGTACTTGTTGCATTGGTTATATTGTATCTGTGTGAGTGGAAGAGAATTCTGGCCACAAACGAAAACTACACCCGCTTCCTATTGAAAAACTTGAAATACTAAATCACGTGATTGAAATTTGACTGTGTTATCCAAGCTAAACTCAGATATATTGGACCCCATCTGTTTGGACTCTTTACTCATTGCTCTTTTCAATAATCTTAAGTTGCTGTAATTTATTCATATTCTTGAAGATCTTATCTTCATGAAAATGGGCCACTTAATATCTCATGAACTACTAGTAATAATGCTTAACGTATTGTGGATCTAACATCATCATCACAATGTTCATTTTGGAGAATATTATTATATTTGCAATGCATGGACCATCGTCCTAAACATTTTTTGGTTCAGAAAAGGATACACTATATTTCATTTATGTTTTTGTCGGCAAAAATATTTAATGATAAAACCTAAATTTGAATATATAATGTTCTCTTCTCTTCATTTATTATGTGTG
This sequence comes from Medicago arabica, assembly GCA_946800305.1. Taxonomy (NCBI): domain Eukaryota; kingdom Viridiplantae; phylum Streptophyta; class Magnoliopsida; order Fabales; family Fabaceae; genus Medicago; species Medicago arabica. The sequence continues at coordinate 7,240,854 of OX326969.1, forward strand.
AGTTTTCCTTCTAAACTCTTTGAAATAAAAAGAAAAACAATAATACTGCATTGATTTTTTATATAAGTAGAGTTTTTTTAATATTAAAAAAACACTATGAGTGATTAATATATTCTGAAATTTGTCCCATAATAAAAATATTCTGAAATTTGTCTTCTAATAATTATTGACAGGGATACTGTCCATTCTATGTAACTATAGCAGGGAACTTTTAAGAAACAAAATGATTACAAACATGATTGTCAATTTTTCAAATGTTATACTATCAATAGTTCCACCACTTATCAACTTTCATTGAAATTAAGTATGTTTATGAGGGGTGTAAAATTTAATATTGTATTCTCATGTATAGTAAAATTTATTTACATATTTACAACTTGAATTGAGACAAAAAGAAATTTCAAATTGAATTATAAAAAAAATTAAAAATATTATTTTTAATCAAAAAAAATCTAAAATTGTAGTACACTATTCATATAGATAAATTAACAAGGCAGAAAGAGAAAGCTTTTTGCAGCACATGGACAACATTATTGAGCTTGGACTACTTTATGGTTTAAATGAAACCTTTTTGACAAGGTGCTTACTCATGTCTTTAATTAAAGCTCTTTCGGAGAATGTTATTAAATGAATGTTTTTCTCCACTGTATTATACTCCCTCCGATCATTATTATAAGTAAAAGTTGATTTTTCAGGTTCATTTAATAAATGATGTATGTGATCTACATATAAACTACATATATTATTTATTAAATGAATCTAAAAAGTGAACTTTTACTTATTATAATAGTGACCGGATAGACTATTTTACTAACCACTTTCTCTTCTTTCTTTTTTTTTCACATCAGATGGCTACATTATTTGTCACACTAATGCTAGGGGTCAAAAGCCAATCACATGGCTCATTATTTTATATGAAGATCATTAGGGATGTTTGGAAGCCATTGATAACATAAGATCATATCTTAACTAAGTCATCAATACTCGATACACACACAATCTTACCTTTTCTTCAGCAATAGAAATTGAGGTGGTAAATAATTTTTTGTGCGCTACAACTCTATGAGACCAAATCTAAACATATTTTTAGAAATTTATTTTCATATGGTTAAATGAAACCTTGTTTAGTCTCACTTTAGAAAGTGTCATTAGGATTATAAATACTTAAAATTGATTTTGAAACAATGTTGCATGATTTTCTATTAGAATCGATTCTTTCTTGATTTTAACTTGAAACTACAATAGTTTTTGTCCCCAAACATGAATTTTACACAAATTTACTGTTCAAATCACTTTTACATCAACGTATAATAAAACAAATCATTTAACTCAAACTCACTTTTAATTAGTCAATTTTACAAAATCAATTTAATCTATATCAATTCTCACCTATGTAGAACCAAGCATAAACTTAATAAATAGTCTGCATAACCATGTTAAAATTGATGTAGTGAGTGTTTGGATCAGCTTTTGTTGGGACACAAATACCACATCCCAATGCAATTTCAACTTGAAAATTATGAAGCTACAAATATGAGGTTTTGCTTTGATGTGGTTTTTTAACGTGATTTTCTTTGATGTGTCGCATAACCAAACAAGCAAGTAGTGTGGTGTAATGCATAGGACAAGTGAAAGACTAGATATGTTCTTCCCAGAAAGTGACACTACTTACTAGTGGCTTAGACACTAGAACCATGGTGTCCTTGTTATAGTGATTGTATCAACAAGTTATAGTAAATAAATAGATTAATCGCACAATGTATGGAACAAATAAGAGAACTAAAAATAGAAAATTTTCCATAATATGGTGGTTTAAGTGCATGGCAATTTGCATATGTGACAACGTATGCCCTAGACAAGAAAGTAAAAGGCATTCATATGTCCACAAGATAAAAGACAGTGATGGAGCTGAGATAGCTAAGGGAAAAGATTGATTGAGGGAACACATTGTCCTATTTTCTTACTTTTGCTTTTTCACACACACCTCTACAACAAAAGTGTCCCATTTTCTTCTTACTTTGTGAGAATGATGTTTTAACATATTGAAAAGATTCCAATAACTGATCACCTGTGAACTTCCAAACACAATAATTCAGTCTTTGGTCCTTTCATTCTTATTTTTACTTCCTACCAATGTAAAACAATGACTTTTTTCACTCTATTATCCAAATTCACCTTTTTCTTTCTTGGTCCCTTTGTAAATTAAAGAGCAAATATGTAATCGTTCATGTATTGATGAGCATAAAACTTTTGAATGGTAATTGGTGATACTTCCATTGAAAATTAAGACATCATTTTAAAAAGAATTTAGGGTGTTATGCTAATTTTTGCAAGCATAGACTAGATGTTATGTCAGGTGAGAATGGATGAGAGGCAACGGTGGTGGAAAGTGTTTCGGTATGGTGGCGATGAGTCTTTGCGATGGAGCGAAAGGTGTCTGCAGGCACGTTAGCACTCCAAGCTCAAGTCAGTAATGGAACTAGAAAGTGTTGTGAAAAGTGAATCATGTCTTGAGGGTGAAGCAATGTCACCCTTATATAGGCGTGCGTTGAGAATAACCGCCTCTGAGTTTTGCAGCATGTGATTAGGAACGGTTAGAGGACACATGTAGGGTGATCCTTGTGTAGGGAAGTGTTTGTACGTGATGCGGTGCACTAAAGTTGGCATGTTCTTTCAAACACAGAGCCTTAAGGCAGTGTAAGTTTAGGCCACGTGTCAACGTGAGATTGATTTTCTAACCAGTCTAGAACACTAAAACTTTTGGAGCCTTCCCTTTTCTTTGAATGTGCCATGTCACTTGGCACAAATAGTTAGAAAGTAACATATGCGATGAACAAGTTGATACTAAATGTCGGTAAAAAAAACCTAAATGGTTCATGAGTTTACTAAATAATGAATCATTTGTGAGAATTAGCTTTTAACTTTTGAATGAAATAATTTTTTACCAGGTTATATTTACCTTAGTCAAACTTCATATTATCACACCACCAAAAAAAAAAAATTACACCACCAAAGAAAGAAAGAAAGAGGGTAAAAATGAGAGGAAAAAAAATGATATGCTAAACTTAAATGATAATAGGGATATATGACTGATTTGGTGGCTGTGGTGGAAAAATTAAGTAGTGAAATGATAAGAAAGTTGAGGCTTCAAACATATCTATATTAGTAGTGAAATAAATTTTTATAAAAAAAAAAAAAGTGGTATAATTATTATTCAATCAAATGTAACAACTTATACTTTCAAAACAAAAATTTTATTTATGGATTTCTTAACCAATATTCATGAGCAAAATTAACATATTAATGGTTCATAGAATCATATTGTTTGGTAGTAAAGCAATCCTACAAGAAGCCGTTATTCACTTGGACCATTTAAAATGCTTTTTCCATCCACAAAGCAAACATCAAATCTTTGGTTTCAAGCAACAAGGTTTGAAATAGACATGATTAAAGCTATGATTAAGTTCCATAAACAGCCAAACTTAAAAATAATTGGTGGTTAAAATTTCACCTTTAAAATAAATAAATGGGAATTTAGGGTTTGAACCCAGCTCTCTATAAGACATTTTGAAGTTTTTGAGATAAAAAATTTCGATTATTGTTATGAATTTAATGAACATGCACAAACAAAGTAAAAAAATAGATATATACAGTTATTCAATCAAATCTCACCATTTATAATACTTGTTATATTACTTTCTATAACTTTTTTACAGTGTATTTAGATATCAAAATGCCAAAGAAAGAACTACATCTAGAAAGGGTGGTAAATGATCAATTCCACTTCACCAAAAACCAAGCCATATCCAATATTAACAACATAAAGTTGAGTTCAGTGTTTGATGTACACATTTAAATTTTGTTTCTTCACATGTTTGGTCCCATCTTTGCTTTGAACAGATACGCATTAAATTCGGGGGGGAGTAATAGTTACTAATCATACAGAGATGATGGCATTTTTGTCACATTATCTGTAAGGAACTGAATGTATAACTGTAGAAAGTTCCAAGAAACATTTAATTCCATTTGGAAAATTGGTGCAAGGAAGCACTTCAAAAATGAGGAATAAAATGAATATAAAAAATCTAATGCAATAAGACATTTTATTTGTGCTTCTATTGTCACACTCAACTCTACAGTCATCACGTTTTGTTTGTTGTTAGGTCTCATTCAATCCCTTATGCTATCAGAATGGTAATGCTGTTGGCATGGCATGAAAATGACTTTTTGTTGAATAAAATCATTCAGATTTCAGAAGAATGAGGCATTTTCGAGCAAAAGAATAGTATGTTCATTTAATGTATCATTTTATAGAATGAGTAAGTACCCAAGTTAAGCGGTAACAAAGCCAACCAAACCCTAGAAAAATCCATCACATGACTCTATTGGTGCCAATATAGAATGAGTTCATGATCGCACTCGTAAAAAGAACATGTGTAACCATAATGTTTTTTTAAAAATTATTTCTAAGAGGTGAATTTAACCTTATCCACCAATAGGAGCGCATACGTCTCTTGCCCCAAAAAGATGTGAGCATTTCATGATCTCCGGAAAGACTACACAACAGTTTGCCAGCTAATAAGAAAAATAACTTCTCCTCTTTCCTCCACTTAATTCTAAACAAAATGCTAAGGAATATATACTCACTAAATCTAAAGGTAAAACAAACCCACACACCAATCACCTAAGTACATAATATCATACTTGACTTAAAAAAAGACATGTAACTAAAAGATGATTAGTCGACTCTACATACTCATTACAGTAAACACAAGAAATAAACTCAGGATCAACTATAATCCTCCTTGAAAAGAGATTATGTCGGGTTATAATCCTATCCTGAAGCAGCTGTCAAGAGGAGACCAAAACTCTCACACCCTTGAAAGAAGCTGCACAATTTCAACTGCTCGTTTATCCACCTCACTAGCCCTCATATGAAGGAACATGTAAGTTGACCTCATCGAAAAGATACTAGAAGAATCATTGCTTCAAACCCAAAAGTTTACACCTTCAGATAAGATCGAACTATCTAAAGCTTGGAACAAACTCACCTAAAATAACTAACTCCCACTCAAAAAATTATCTCCTCCACTTATAATGATCCCAAGTCCACCTAGATCCCTTCTCATAGCCGTCTAAATCATTTTAAATTCTCAACTAGAGATCATTCCAAAAATTTGTAGATCGACCATCTATAACCTACCTGACGATAGAAATTTTAAAATTAAAAACTAGTTACTGTGTTGAGACATTTTAAAATTGAAATTTATAATGTCAAATTATATGGTACACTTTAAAATTCTGATTTACTCGTGAAATTTATCTTGTGTATTAATTAACTATAAAGTCATAGTATTGAGTAACATAAGGATAAGATTAGGCAAAGAGCATAAGGCTCATTGGGTTCTAATGAATGGATGTAGAAAATGGTAAAGCCAAATGGCCCTAAAATACCAGACATTACAAAGACCACACACACGCATGCAAAATGCAACTTGGAAAGGCAAAATGGAAATAAAAGAGAATTTTAAAAATTCCTTCCCTCCTATGACAGAAACTTTACCAGACTTAAGCATGTATTTTACAGAACAACAAAAAGCATATGCTTTGGTCCCCCCAGTCCCCCCTAATACACCTTTTTTTTTTTTGTTCTCTTTTTCTTTTCCTTCTTTGAAGGCTTTGATGCAGCATTCTTGTGATCCAAACCCAACAGTTTTATTACCAAGTGTTTTCATCCTGAATGCACCAAAGTTAAAATATATATATATATATATATATATATATATATATATATTTTAAAACTACCCAAAATGAGTTTGTAACACTAAATCACTACTAATCGTACCTAACGCATAGGCATGCCCTACCGTGCAGCCGCGGCAGTATAGAATCTAAATCCTAAACTGGCTAAGCGGGGATTCCAATTCAATACCTTAAAGTTACAATATTAAACTCTTACGACTAAGCTAACACCTCAAATATACGTTTTTTTTTTTTCATATTTAAGAAAAGAAGTTAATAGTATGGAGAAATTGTCACTCGCGCATAGTGAATAATTTTTCTTTGTTTTTATTAATAATATTTGGATTGTTGCTTAACGAGTAATTAAGGAAGCTTCCATCCACATTAATCTTTTTGTTTGATAATTAACAATTTTGCTAGGTGTATTAGTTAGGGGAACCTTCAATAGCCAACCGCATCTTGCTTTATTTAAGAAAAACAATTTTTCATGCAATTTCTCTAAAGAAAGTGGAAACAAAAAAAATAAAAGAATCACATTTTATGAACGTTAGTTTTAGATTCGGTGATTAGTTAAACAATCATATCAAACTTGAACGTGCCCAAAATATTGTATACCATGAAAAGGGAATACTCAACTCAACTTTGCTTTCAAATAAAGGAAGAATCTCTATATAACTTAGAAATTAGTTTGGGTTGTTGAATTTGGAATTATGATATTTAGGGGTGGTTGGAAAAGAAAAAGAAAATACTTATACTAAGTAAGTGACACACAACTCTTTGGTTGGTAATAACTTGCCGTAATTATTTTATCAATTATAGGACTAAATTTAAGTTATTCTTGTCATTTTACTAATTACGTTGAAGAGTTTTTTAGCATAGAAAATAGAAGAGTTTTTCAACTTTGTTAAATAAATTACCTAACTTGATCTTAATTTAAGTTAGTTAAACACGTATCGTTACATTTTAAAAGGTTGATTAGGAGAAGGAAAAAAAAATTAAAAGTTACATGTTCATTTTTTGAATCAGCACATTGTTAATTTATGAAGATCTTCTTGTATAATGTTGAGATAAGCCAATATACGTGAACATATAAGAATAGTGCTCTTTCCCCTGCACAAAACACTCGCGCCCTGCAGCCTTGTCGAAAATACTCATGCGCTAGTTAACTAACGTACGTGTATTTTCGGCAAGGCTGCAGGACGCGAGTTTTTACACATGCGTGACTTAAGTCACGCCGTATGAGTTAACTCACGCAGGAATTAACATATGTGTGAGTTAACTCACGCTGGTTCACAAACCAAAAGTGCATCACAATGGCATATGATTCTGTTTTGCTTCATAATTGGAATTTGGGAGAGATCTAAAATAGGATCTAAAATAGAAGCACTACAACCAATATCATTAATGACACCACAACATGATCCAACTATTTATGAATTAAATGGAAGGTTGTGATGTTAAATGGAAGCACTACAACCAATCTAACAATAAAGGCAATGGCATATTGGCAATGCTATCAGCGTGAGTTAACTCACGTTGGTGTTAATTCCCGTGTGAGTTAACTCATGCGACGTGACTTAAGTCACACATGTGTTTATACATGCGTTAGTTAACTAGCGCAGGGGTATAATAGTCAGTTATGCTGGGCGCGAGCGAAAAATGCAAGGGGGAGAGCAATATTCAACATATAATTACAACTATTTTTGGGACAAAGGGGCTAAAGCCATATATAAGGAAATTGCTATATGGCCTCTTTGGATTTGCTCATAAGTCTCTTGGGTTTTCGGAACATAACTCCGATCATACAAAATCTATCGGAAGATACAATCTAATCGGGCTCCTTTTTGCATCGAAAGCTACCCCAATTCAGTTTATTTCCAATAGGGGCATAAAGCAATCTTCTAACTACCCTAGCACCAGTTAACTAACATTCGACTTTTCTAGCGGCAATTAACTGTCATTTGACACTTTTAAGATCAGTTAAACCGACTTAAAAAGTTATTGAACCGCTTTAAAAAGTCTCCAACGACAGTTAACTTTCGCGCTGGTAAAGTTGAACGACAGTTAACTGTCGTTGGGGTACTTTTTGAGCAATTTCAAAAGTGGGAAGAGTAATTTCCATCAAATTATTCCTTTTCACAATTGGACTTCTAATATGCTTTAATGGGCTCAGGTGAAGGGGATTTCTTTTTTTCGAAGGGCATTTAACACTTTCAAATTATAAAATCCAAAATCCTTATGGCGCATGAGAAACTGGTAATGTAGGAAAAGACATTACCCTCATGAAATCAGAGATATAGAAGACATTGAAAACTTTCAAAAAATTAAATAAAATGAAGAAACCTGATGGAGAAGTACATATGGTAAATTTAGGGTATATTTATGTCCATAAATCTTAGCTCAAGTGACAATTAATTTAGGGTATGATTATGTATGTATGTCCGAGCTTAACAAACAATGATGTTGAAATTGTTAAGTTAAACGTTATGATCGAAGTTCGAACCTCGTCACATGCACTGCTATTTTGCGTGAGTTTATAATGGCTTTGACATTTTGTCGATCTAACCAAAAAAATATTATTACAATTTTATGTATGCAATGGTACTAACGAAGTTTGAATTTATAATTTCACAATCTACTCAAAGTGTGAAAAAGAATTTATAATCTCATCTTCAAAGACAGTTGGATCTTGGATTATCAAGGGCTTAAGCTTTAGTGGCCGGCATGGAGTTTGCCTCCAGAATTGATGAGGATACCCACCAGAAACCATTATATACGGCGCTTTTAACAGTTACATTGCAGAAACAAAAAACAAAAAACAAAACAGAGTGTCCCTATCTCATGGAGATGTACAGAAGATAAACTTATTTGGCATTGGGAGAAGAGATAGATGATACTCAATTAAATCAGCACACCATATGCTGAGAGAAGAAGAAGAAAAAAAATGCTTCCAGAAAACTCTAGTAGTCGTGAGAAGAGTGTTTGGAAGAAAATTTGGTCAATCCCTCCTATTCCCGTGAGTGCTGAGAATTTCTTACGGAGACTATGCCGTAAGTAATATTCTCTCAATAAGAAGCAATCTTTTGAAAAAAGGTCATTATTTTTTCCATCTTCTGAAATTTTCAACGTGTTTTCAAGATTTTTATAGGATGTTTATGTTGTTCGAATTATATATATAATCAGAACAAAGTAAGGCGTGCGAGAATCAATTTGGTGGAAAAAGGAGTCTTAAAAAAAAGGCATCAATCTGGACCCAGTTTGTCCCTTGTGCAACACTAACACTGAAGAAAATACCAATCTCTTTATAACCTATAGTGCTCTATGGGAACGTGTGCCCCCTAATTTTGATTTGCATGAGTGGTTACTGCAATGGCTTTCATCTACAGACAGTTTGGCACAACAAGTATTAAGCATAGCCTTATGAAAATTGTGCAACAAAGGAATGCTTGTGGCACAACAGTGTTAAGCATAGCCTTATGAAAGGTGCAAAATTTTATCCTTTCATGGTAGCAGCATCGGCAGCTCCTTTGTTGAATAATACGACAAAGCAAACTTAAAAAAATAATGCAGGCCTCCACACTCTGCTGCAACTCAAGTAAAATGGTTACCACAGGTTTGGGGTTTGATTGCTAGTGACCACTGTGGATCTGATTTGTTTGTTGAAACAAGACAAGAAGATGTTGTAGTCTCTCCTTTAGTAGCAGAAACCATGGGTCTGTGCTCAACAGAAAAAACTCAGGAACTTCTTCATCGAGATGGATGCTGAAACGGTAGTAAGGTGTATTTATCATGCTGGAAAATTAGCTGCTATTAATGATTTAATCATACTGTTTAGATATAATGGCAAGATTATAAAATGCTAGTGTTAGCTTTATTAAAAGAAAATGTAATGTTATTGCACATAGCATAGCCTTGTTGGCTTATCAAGTCCTGTTGGTTGTATGTCATGACTCAAGAAATCTAGTTTTAGCTTTTATTTTTGGCATAATTACCCCTTAAAACAGTCATGTATTTCTACACAGCTAAAACATGTGATTGGTCGAGAAATCTTATTAACATCTAACCAAGTTTAACAACTCTTGAAGTCATCAGTCTAAACCAAATTGAAACACACACCCCACCCTCGAGCAACAACAAATTGTAAGAATTTCGCATGTATAAAAAAAAATGCTGCTAATGCAACATCATGTTGATCTACAATCAATAGTAAGACAGTCTAAACCAGAATGCTAAGAGAACTACAAAGTGCACACATGAATCACAGACCAATGCATATGTTACTTGTCCTTCAATAATTGATAACGATGCTTGATACAAGAGTTACCATAAACATGTGAAACACAAATTGCATGGGAAAAAGGCTTATATTGTCAAATTTATGTGCATTCTTTGGTCATGTTCAATTTCACACCAAAAATTTCTAAACAAATATCTTCGCATAATCTTCTGGAGTACAACATGAGATACATTTTGAAAACTTAAGCAGCCAAGATAACAGACGAAGTAGATTCTTTAGTGTTCACAGAACAAAAGAGATCCAACATCAGCATGGATGTCGTGAAAGAAAGAGGTTTTTTAGTAGACATTGTTAACATTTTATTGCGATTCTAATTCTTATATGTGCAATGGTAATAATGAAGTGAACTTATAAATAATCTCAAACACTACTCAAATATCTACCACCAGTCCAATTTAAGTGATTGTAATTAATACTCTAAATTTTAATTAGATAATAAAAGAAGCATACATAACTACTTTATTAAGAGTATGAACAACTCTAAAATACTGATCATTAACATTCGTAGCTTAACAGAATACATTAAAAGAAAATTATCTAAACTATAGAGTAAAACGCAACAACTTCAGTTGTTTTGGTCCAACAGTCATTTGCTCCTAAAAGTTAAAGGTTCCACAGCAAACCATGTGATTGCTTAAAAAACCTTATTAAAATAACTAACCAAGTTTAACAACAACTTTTGAAGATTGCTCAAAAAAACCTTATTAATAACTAACACAACAACTCTTGAAATGTGTTGCATTGCCATAATCCAGGCCGAAAAACTACTAGTATCCCTATCTGAAAATTGTTAGTTCCAAGACAAACAAAGTTACATAGTAAATTGAAGGCATCAATCTCTGATAATACTGTTCAAAATAACAGAGGGCCAACCTCATACAGGAACAAATTGTATCAACTTTGTATGTGTAAAAGTACCGCTCATATAGCATCATCTTGATCTACAATCTATACTAAAACAGTTTAGTAAACCAGAATGACGAGAGAACTACAACGTCCATTGATATCAAGCACCAACCAAAGCATATGTTTGTTGTCCTTCAATAAATAATGAAGCTTGAGACAGGATTATCGGGAACATGCGAAACACAAATTGCATGCATAAGATTGTAAAAAAATTATTTGGGTTCTTTGGCCTAATTAAAAGCTAGATTCATTATGTCATATCAATATTTTAGATCAAGGACAAAATAAATTCTCACCAAGTTTCCTGAACAAATGCCACTGCGCAATCATCTTGAGAGTACAATATGAGATACATTTTGTAAACTTAAGCAGCCACCATACCAGAAGAAGCAGCTTCTTTGGAGTTCATGGAATAAAAGAGATCCAAGACTTTGGCGTCGTCGCGAATGAAACTTGGACATTTTGAAAGGAAATTTTGTGCTTCTCCATGCTTTCCTTGCTTGAAGAATGCGCTAAACATTACATGGTACACAGATGTAGATGGGAACTTCTTTGAGGTCATTGCCTTGAGTAACAGAACGGCGTCATCACCACTTCCGCGCTTTGATATGTGTTCGATGAAGGGTTCGGTAAAAGGAGGGAAACCTTGGGTTCTCATCAAACCCAAAAGATTCAAGGCATCTGTGAATCCTCCCTGAGCCAACAACTTGGTTACTAGCAGCTTGTAAGTAGAATGTCGAGGCTTTAACTCTTTTACGTTCACCCATTTACAAAGAATCTTGTATGCATCTTTCGCTTTATTCATTTGGCAATATGAATTCATCAACACATCAAAAGTATAGCCCGCAGATGCAACTCCCTCTTTCTCAACCATCTCTTTGAAAGAATCAAAGGCCTTATCAAGGTTCCCACCTACACAATGGCCCTCAACTAAAGATTCCCGCATCTTGTGATCTGTACTAGACCCATATGCTTCAATTCTATCCACAAACTCATTAGCTTGTTCCTTGTTACCAGTAGCACCGAGTCGGAATGCAATTTTACTACGCAAACCACCACTAGCAACAAATCCACAATCTTCCATTTCCTTCAAAACCTTATTCAACTCTCCAATCCTACCAACACCAGTTAAAGACTTGAGTATAGCATCAGCCATGGAATCTGTAAATGCATTCCCATTTCCGGTAAAAACCTTCAACAACCTCGAAAACAAATCAATATCCAACTCCTTAGCAGAAACAACCTTCCTCAACAGAAAGGTAAAGCACGACACCGAAGGCTTGTCAACACCAGCCATAGCAAACTCATATAAATCAACAGCATCCTTAACCATTCCCCTCTTACAAAACCGTCCCAAAACCTTAACAAAAGTCCCCTCTTCCATCTCAAATCCACCACTCTTCATATCTGCAACAACCTTCCAAAACCGATCAATCGAATCCTCCCTTCCAAGCACCCTCGCAGCCGCATTATAACTCCCTCCATCGTGTTTAAACAATCCACTCTCCTCCACCCACCTAAAAAATATCAACGCCTTATTCGGCTCCGAACTTAAACTCTCCAAAACCAACTTTACCGACTCACTCGAAAACCCAACATTCAAATCCCTAATCTCCTTCTCCACATCATCACTCCACACATTCTTCCTCACAATCCTACACAAACTAGTAAATTTCCTCTCAACTGTATCCTTATCAAACAACTCCTTCAACTTCACAGCATCATCATTCATTCCACTTTTTTCGAAATACTCCAACATTCTATCCTTCACCCATTTCGCAACACCAAAACCCTTTTTCCTCATAACAACAACCAAATCCCAAAATTCATCAACAGCTCCATTAATTCCCAAAACTCCCAGCATCTGGTTATACGATTTCGAACTCAATTTTTCGGGACAATTCTCTGATACCCATTTGAACAATCTCCGCGCTGAATCAAGATCAGAATCAAATTTCCTCAAAACAGCGTTAACAGCATCGTGATTGATCAAACCACGGTGTTTGTTAACTTCATCAAGATCTATGGATTTTGAGAATATATCTGCAATGACGGTGTGATCGGGATTGGGTTGTGGGAGAACTGGTTCGGAAGAGAAATGACGGAAATTAGGGTTTATGAGGAATTTGGAGTGATTGGTGTTGAAACGAAGAGGGATTGAAGAGAAAGAGCGAAGTGTGTGAGATTGATTGGAAATTTTGTGGTGAGTGCGAAGAAGAAGATGAAGAATGCGCCATTGATTTCTCATTGTTGTTGTGAAGAATGAATCGAAGGATTGAGAGTTGAAATTTTAGTGAGATTTTGAGTGAGAGAAAGAGAGAGAAATGGAATTTAGGGTTTTAGGGATTTAGAATTTTTTTTTTGCTTTAGTTTTTGTTTGGGTCGATTATGATTTTCAGTATGGGCCTTTTGTAATTTAACTTCTTTATTATCTCACCCTTCATTCTTCTTATACTCCTTCGACTATTACCTTTCTCATCTTATGAGTTTCTCACGCAATTTGTATTTGGGTTAATTATGTTTTTGGTCCCTATAAATATGTAAACTTTTCGTTTTAATCTCTCTAAAATTTTCCTTCAACTTTTAGTCCCTATAAAATTTTCAATCACTACTTTTGGTCCCTATTTTTAAGTAAATTTTTGTATTTTTTAATGAAATTGCGCAAAAATGTATAGAATATTGTAAAAATCACTCCCAAAAAAATTTAGAATTTTTTAACAAAACATGAATAAAATATGATTTTTTTTACCGCAAAAAATATAAAAATTCATATTTAATTCATGTTTGCGTAAAAAAATCTAAATTTTTTGGGAGAGATCCTTGTAATATTATACATTTTTCTGCAAAATTTTATTTAAAAATATGAATTCTACATATGAGTTTACTTTAAAGGAGGGACCAAAAATAATAATTGAAAATTTTATAGGGACTAAATGTTGAAGGAAAATTTTAGAGGGACTAAAACGAAAAGTTGGTATATTTATAGGGACCAAAAACATATTTAACCCTTTATATTTTTCCTGAAAATTACAATTATTTAGATTCTGTAATACAAACAAATTTTTTGGATTTTCTAGTCCAAAATGTGCCGAATTTCAACAAAGTGTTTGCACTGATTTCTTGTCTTTGTGGATTCAACAAATTTTCATTATATAAAATAATATAAAATATAATAAGAGTATAATTATATAAAAAAAATCACTGTATAATTGTTAATGATATAAATTTCAAGTCCAATGTTTTTATCCTTTTCAATCTTGACTCCATCTTCAACCTTCTTATGAGCAACAACCTTCTCTTCAAGGTCAAGGTTTTCAGCAAGGTACAAATCATCATCTCATATTACCTCATAACTCGTCACACGACTTAGTTCATGAAATGCAATCATCCTACCAAAATTTCTTTCCTTCCATGACTTTGCATCTTTTTATGGTGTGGTCTTCATTTCAAGGAAGTGGGAGGAATTGGACAACCATCCTTCAATTTACCATCATAAAATGGTTGTTATTCACATGTGCTACACACATCATTCAGTCTCTACGTGAATGTGCACCACGTAGAAGAAAAAGGTTTTTGATTGCTCTTTATTGACGGACGGTAGAACCACCACATGCGTGTATCTCTATGCAATGAGGAAACCAATATCTTGTGGAGCAAGACCAATATTATCATCGACCAGAGCGTGTAAGACATCGTTGAATCATTTATCCGACCCAATTGATCGACGATAAACTCATTATTTTCACCATTACGCTCTTTTAGAAGTTGATAATAGAACATATAATAATCATCATCAAACGTGTTATGTGTGCCCATAACTGCACAGAATGAACAATGACCATCATCAGCTACATCCACCACCTTTCAATAAATTCATTCATGAACGAAGGTAATTGGTCTCTTTGTGAGAAGTTGACTTTAACCTGACGTGACTTAGAAGGATTATGAGACATATTACTTTTACGTGCATTTTTCATACTTGACCTTGTTGACTTGGTTTGTGAAGCCTTTGTATTTGGATTTCGAGAGTCAACATGCTCCTGGGTGAAGGTGGTCTCTTTGTTGAATGTACAACATGTTTGTTCTTCTTTTTTGCGCCTCTTTAGAAAGGTGGGCGCATAGAGGCCATCTCTAGCAAAGCAAATTGTCAAAATTGTTATTTCATGTGTAGCTTCATGTTGTAGTCAGCATCTTTGAACCGAGCATGCATTCTATACAAAACTGTTAGTTGGAATGCAGTGGTAAATTAGGGAAAATGCAATATGTTCTAGTTCTGAGACATTTTAATAATCCAAACATGTAATACCCAATTTGGCTTGTATAATCTGAAATGTTTCAAACGCCCTTCCTCCATGCAATCAAAGTATGTATGCACGGGGCTTGAAAACTCACCTTTGAGATTATATAAGCCAAAAAATATATATTTTGTTTGGCTTATATAATATGAAATGTCCCAAAACAAGAACAGAGTACATAAAATAGGAATTCAACCAAGCATAGTTTGGAAAAAAATTGAAGCAAATTCCATTCTAGTCGAAGAGAGATGATTGCCTTTCTATACTTAGGATCACCTTAATACTGAAACTGCAACCTCTTCCGGTGAATGTGAATTTCGTCCAAATGGAAGGGGGTGTAGTTCTTTATTTTTTTGGCAATCACACACTTACAAGGTAATTCCTATGTGATGAAAATCAAGCAGCCACATTTAGATATATTCATACCACATTCAATTGTTCAATCATCCCCGTTTTTGAGATAATGTAAAACGTCTGTTGGTGTGTTTTTAATTAACATAGACCACCACATCTTTCCTTTAAACCTATTATCAAGCAATATCATGCTCGAATGTTGTGAGTATGTTGTGACTCTAACATGTTGTGAACAGGTGACCAATTTGTACATAAATCACTCATATTCCTAGTCATATACTTTCTCAACCGACTGTGTGCAGATTGAACTCTTTTTTTCGTTGTATTTCCAATATGCATTAATTTTCTGACCCAAAACCTCACAACTTTTTCTAACATCGGTCCCAAAATTGTAGTTTCAATATATTCCAAAAACTTTGGAAACTTTTCGCATACAATTTTGAATTGGTTGTAATTATCCATATACACATGCTTTGTATCTAATTTCACAATAGCCACACAAGCATCCATTATCGTCTTCACCATTTCCCTTGATTTGATCTCTTTCTCATCCTACCCTTTGAGATCCTTAACTTTGCAATTTGTATCACATTTTGCTCCAGCATTTTTTTCAATGTGATACTAGCCTTGACAGAGTACTAGCCTATGGGAAAATAGTATCAACAACATTCATCAAAGCATTGTATTAATCAGTGACAACGACTTTGGGTGAAATATCTAAAATTCAACAAATCATGACACATCTCTAGAGCCGAATTGACATTATCTTCCTTCTCGTATTTCATATAAGTAAATGCAATAGAGAACATCAACTAGATAGAAGTTACACCAACAAACTCAAGTAACAAAAAACGATATTTGGTTGTCTTATAGGTGGAATCCAATACAAGCATAATAGAGAATATCTTAGATAACTTAATGGAATCAAGATGCACCCTAGAAAATATTTCTGATATCATTGAAATTACGATACTTCCTGCAATGATACGCATACTTATCCTCAACCAATGATTTCATCAGATGTTGTATTTCTGTTCCCAAGTCTCTGACAGATTGTCTATACATGTGACATGCATTATATATATGCTTGATAGTAATTGAAGTTCAATTGTTCCTATTACTTAAATTGGTAATAAAATACCTCAAAGGATCTTTTGAGTATGTCAAGTCATGAAGGTATATATTTTCATTTGGGGTTAGACGTCCATCGTTTTATGACGTTTCAACTCATCTGTCATCTTATGGTTGTATTTTCCGTTACCAACTATAAGGCTCCAATCACCAGCTATCAGCAAATAACATCTCACACGAAACAAACACTAACATCATACTTATTTCTAATCCTAATTAACATTGCAATGACCACTCCAAACCCTAAACCTAATTATTGAGGCACCAACCAATGTAGGCCGTTGGATCAAATTCATCATGCGCGGGTAACATACAGCCCTTGATCTATTCTGACTACTAGCTTGCACATATAACATCGGTTAATTCAAATTTTGATTTCCCCCATGCATTAAATAGTGTTAATGTTTTGGTCTTTACCTATGTAACATGATTAAAGTGATTAAATGGAAAATGGTCAAATTTCTTTCCAATAAACATGACATTTAATTGGGTATCTCTCTCTTCCATCTCTCACCTTCTCTTTTAACAATAATTTCGGTCTATTTCTCTTCAAATTCATTATCTGTTCTTTTTTTCCTTTCTCTCCATGTTTTTCTTTTGCATTTTCTTCCTAATTTTTTCCTCTTCTCCCACTCTTATCCCAAAATTTTCATTCCTTTACAAAAACAATCAAACATGATATAATTTTCACATTTTTTCTACAAAAGTTCTCTCTGATTCCCTCATCATCCCCTACCTTCTGGATCCTCTCTTATCTTATCATCTACTTCTCATTTCTACACATCATCACTGGAAATCTGCCACTCCTTACTCCTCCAATTCGTCCTTCACCACCGGAAAATTAATGTCATGCTCCTACTCTTCTTACGCTTCCTCCCTTTTAAAATATGTAGTGATGATCTCGGCGGTCGACCCATTGCTCTGGGTTGCAACAATCACGAAGAAACCTAATACGGCATGCATGGTTATTCTTCTCCAATGAATGAGGTAATTACAGAGCCTCTTGATTCTTCTACGCCTCATGAAGAAGTTTAGTGACGATTTGGTTCCGTTGAGGTAATTGTTAGATGTGCTTATCATATGATATAAGATCATTCTTTGTGAAATTGAGAGAAACTGAATAGTTTGTTTTCTCTTCGAGGTTGCTATATATTATAGTTATTTTAGTTAGATGTTTGTAACTTATTTGTTTATTGTTTATTAATGTTTCATTAAGCATATTATAGCACCGCTGGATCAGAACCCTTCTTCCGAATAGGACAAGGTGCAAGTATCAACATAGGTGCTCCCATTTCAGGCAGTAATGAAACCTTCTATTTTAGTGTCATTCGTAGCCAGGATCGTCTGTGGAAAGTATTTTGGCAGCAATATGATGTTTTGGTTGTTTTCAATTCTGTTTTGGTTGTTTTTATTTTGAGTTTGCGGACTAGCCAATGCCAAAAGCATAATGTTAAGTGTGAATATAAAACCATGAAAACGGGTAATCCTAATTAGACCAATCCTTGCAAATAACCAGGCAAATAATAAAGGACATTCCAAGGTTTGAATTTTTTCTTAACATAACTTGCCAAGATCCTTAAAGAATATATACTATGTTTTTGGAAGAAAAAAAAATTGCTTAATTTGTCCGATTTGTTTTTGCTTAAATGATGCCAAGGCTTGAATTTCTATCTCAAGTAGTAACATGCCCAAATTCTTAAAGAAAATATAGTATGCTTTTAAAAATAAGTTGGTTAAATGGTCAAGTATATTAGCTGTCATTGATTTTTTTTTGTCTGAAGCATTTCTATTTTAATAATATAAAAATGAAATTTTATGGTATATAACAATGGAATGTCATTGGATGTATAGGAAATTCCGAGGCTTGAATTTTTTTCATGACATAGCTTTCCTAAATGCTTAAAGAACAGATAGTATAGTACACTTTTAAAATTATTTTGCAGAATGATTAAGTATATTAGTTGTCATTGGTTTTTTTTTTAATCAGTTGTGGTTGAATACTTTAATTATGAAAGTTTATGATGCTATAAAGCTGGTATAAAGTCTTTAATACAAAAGTATCATCTTTCTAAACATATTTTATGAAGCTAAATTTGTAATTCACAGGCCATGAGAAGGATGAATCTTTTGTACAGTTGGTTCATCAAAGAAAATTAAAATAACTTCCAGTTTTTTTAAAGAAAATAACTTCATGTTTATATGTAGCATAAAACTCTGATCCTAAGAAATACTACTAGAATTGCCCGCATTTATATTTAATTAAGTAGCAATACAATAGCTTTTATTATAATCCTTAAAAAAAATAGCTTTTATTATCATCTTATATTTGCACACATAAGACATAATATAGACAATGAAACAGTGGGCAATGATCACACTACTGAATTTCTCAACGCAAATAGTACATCAGGTCTTTCAAATTACAAGTTGAGATTAAAAGTAGGAGCGTCAGTTATGCTGTTAAGGAATATCGATCAAACTTCGGATTATTCAATGCAACAAGGCTAATTATATGAAATATAGGAAAGTATGTGCTTGAAGGAAATGTTATGTTGGAAAGTGATATCAGCGACAAAGTATTTATACCCAAGTTATCTCTTATGTCTTCTGACACAAAAATTCCTTTCAAGTTCATTAGGCGACAAATTTCGTTTGTCGTTTCATTTGCAATGACTATTAATAAAAAAATCAAGGACAATCACTGAAACATGTCGGGATATATCTTCCAAAATCTGTGTTTTCACATGGTCAGTTGTATGTTGCAGTATTGAGGGTTACTCCTAGGGAATGGTTGAAGATATTGATAACCGATGAAGATGGAAAAGATACGAATGTGACATCAAATATGGTCTATCGAGAAGTATTTAGAAATATATAGTAACTTATATTGCTTTTACAGTTCTACAAAATTATGACTGCTACTATATATTGATATCATTGTTTTGAATCAAATTTCATTATATGACTTATTTGACCTGAAAGTTGTATTGCGACACAAATTATTGGTGTATGTTATAGCCAATCTGACATGTGTGGTAGATGACATGACATGTTTCCTTAAAAATATTTTGTGCTAAATAATTTTATTTTCTATGTAATGGATCGCATCATATTGCAATATAACATCTTCTCCATTGTCCGCCCGAGTAAATGTTCTAGTTTCACCAAACCAAATATCTTATGCATGGACAACTTCTTGTACCGGTATATGAGCCTCTTTTTTCATATATCACTGTACTAGATGCATTTATCTCTTTTCCACCTTTACCTAATTTTCCAATAACGGTTGAAAATCCTAGCTTCTTTTCTTCTTCTCAAACCCACTTTAATAAACTGTTTTTGCGAAAAATAGTTTCATGTGGGTTTTCCTGCGTTGTTTTCTGCAGAAGCACCTACGAGTAAGATGGGAGGAAACAGTGATTATGGGCAGGAAATCTCATCAAATTTGACTGAATGTTTCCTACACATTTCTTGCAAATCCCAAAAATTTAAGGAAACAATTACCCACGAAGGTATTACTTGAGAATCTAAATTTGTGGCCACATCCACGGGAAAATTGAGAGTTTCTAGTAGTGTACTTGTAACCAAAATAATATAGTCATTATATATACATCATATCAAATACTGAAAAGAGTTGCATACATCGTACAAAACCCGAACCAAACAAAATATAAATCAAGTGAACGTTAGCAACACATAGTTTAACTAGAAAACATTAACGAAAAATATCAAAAATAAATTTTAAGAAATAATCGAAAAATAATAATTAATTGTCAAATAAATTTCTTTTCTAATGACAGGGCAAGGGATGCACTTTTGTTGTGTTAGTTGGGGTTTACCATGGTTTGATGTTGCTAATCAACAACTCTATTCAATGGGTTATTTGCGAGACAAATTTTTTAAAATAGTCCTCCATCTTCTTCAACATACATCCAGATCACTCACATATGTATTTTTTTTAGGAAATATAATAAATAAAAAGAAAGAGATACACAGATTGGGGGGCATAAGACCTGACCCACGAATAACCCAAACAGGGATACAACAAGATTTCACAGTCCACGCGGATCAACTCTAATCTATCCTAACAAAAATTCACTAATCGGAGACGCAATCCAGCGAACCCGCGTACGGACGCGAAACCATGTTAAAAAAAAAGAATGAAAAGTGAAAATCTGCAGAGACATTTAGAGTCTAGATATGGAGAATGGATTGACCGCCAACACGGTAACAAAATCCAAGTGTCAACAGGTTCCTGATTAACAACAAGCACATTAAGCTCTTCCGAGCTAAACAACATGTAAGAACTCAGATCGAGGGATGAGTCCAATACGTCAGCAAACCCTTCCGGGTTAAATGACAATCCACCAACGGCGCGTGAAGTAACCGTGACGGATAAAGGCTAAGGTGCGATAAACGACTACTCTATCAGCACAAAGCATCTACGCACATGGCTCTTTCGAGCAACATCAGCCAGTAACCATATCTTAAATCTAAGATTATCAAACCAAAATTGAGTCAGACCCAAACCCCCACCCGTCTTCATCTTCCAGAACAACAAAAAATAAAAAACAAACAAAAAACATAAACTAAAGCTAAACCGGATACCCAAGAGAAAAGGAGGCCTGCCAGTGGCAAGGATCTAGTGACACAAAAAACCAGCAACACAACGATGTCCCCCAACCCACCGACGTAGAGGAGAAACACTCTGAAACAACAGAGACCCACAAATTCAAATATTAAATCACCCATCAGCCCAAAAGCCAGATCCACCACGAATAAGATCTCGTGAAACGCTGTAGAACGAGAAGGCAAGTTCTGAAACGGAACCTGTGAAACCAGAACCGCGACCATCAAAGAAGAGGCTAGGAGGACCGCCGACAAGAAAGAAGAGGGTCGATGGTGGTGCGGAGGGTGAAGCTCGACACACCACCGCAGTTGAGGGCTACATCGGAGATTGAGTGTTTGGATATGGAGGGTGGAAGGATCGACGGTGGTTGTTGTAAACTTAGAGAGAGGTCAGAGGAAAGTTACGCTAGAGAAAGGAACTATTATTTGTTATGCTTCTTTGTAAGTGGAGATTTTTGGTTTACAAAAGTGTGTTCCTAACATTTCTTTTCTACATGTGCTTAGAGAATGCAACTATTACGCGAATTTCTTGACCAAGCTCGAACGCTCTTCAATGTTTTTCCTTTTTTTTTTTATCATTCCACCCACAAAAAATAAAAACATAAATAAATTTCGTAAAAACCATAAACTAATAAATTTTCGCAAAAACATAGATTTAAAAAAATTCATAATTGATTAAATTACTCAAAACTAAAAAATAAATAACTAATAAATTATACTGCATTTGAAGAATTTATAAATGATTAAAATACTCAAAACTAGGCATTTAATAACTAAATATCAAAATAAAAAATATTTCCTTCGTTACATATTAAGTGACCTTATTAGATAATGCACACTATTTACGTAACATTTTTAGAGCATGTTTTTCTACTATAATACAAAGACAAATGGTGATATATAGTTGTTGAGTTTGTCTCGATGAATATTTTCAAAATGTTAAACTTTTATTAAAAAAAAATTCTAATGTGTAATTAAAAATATTAAAGATCAAAATTTTGTATCGCATGTGTGACAAAGTCAACTGCGTCACCCACAATGAATTTGTTCAACTTGTGCCCCTTAAGCATCTCGTCCGGGAGGGGAGTTCCTGGCTTCCTGCTTATGTGTATGGAAAAAATTTGGTTGGAATGAGAGAACCCACCTTATGTTCTTGGCGAAGCGGCGATGGAAGTTTTGTATCAACAACATGGTAACCCAAAAAACAAAAAATCAAATGTGTCACTTGATAAGTTGATATTAAAGATCGAAATTTATACATTGCCGTGTGTAACATAGTATTTTTATATAACTTGTCTTATTCTAATTTAGAAGCAGCTTTAAGCTCTTAAATTACTAGCTCTTCTAAAGCTTACTTATTTTTGTTCATTAATTCTGGGATGTTACTCATTTTGAGTTACATTTTGTAAACTTAAGCAGCCAATTACAGCCCCACATACCAAAAGGTGCAACAGCTTCTTTAGAGTTCATGGAACAAGAGAGATCTAAGAGATCATCATAGTCTTGAATGTGGCTTGGACATTTGGAGAGGAAACTTTGTGCTTCTTCGTGCCACCCTCTTCCTAGGAAGGATAAACATACAGTGGTATACATATTCAAATGGAACCTTTGAGGTAGTAATTACCTTGAGCAATAGAACGGATAAGTTGTCTATAAAGCAGTCAATAAGAGGATGGAACCTTAGAGATGGACAATTTTCGCAATATGAATTCATTAATAAATCAAAAGCATTGGCTGCAGATGCAACTCCCTCTTTTTCAACTATCTCTTTCAAAGATTCAAAGCCTTTTTCAAAGTTGCGATAAATTAATATATAATCATGCATCATAAGATATGGAGTAGACCAACCAGATTCTTCAATTCTATTCCCAAACTTATCAGCTTGCTCATTGTAACCAGCAGCATGAAGTCGAAATGCAATTGTACCCAACAAAATACCAGTAGCAACAAACCCGTCATTTTCCTGTTCCATTACCTTAAAAACCTTGTTAAATTCACCGATTCTACCAGCACTGAATAAAGACTTTTGTACTTCTTCAACATCGTCGTCACTCAAAGCATTTCCATTTTCGGTGAAAACCTTCACAACCCTTGAAAACAAATCCATATCGATCTCCTTCGAAGAAACAATACTACTCAAGAGATGTCTACAACCTAGACACTTGTTAGGACCAGCCATAACAAACTCATAAAGCTTAACAGCATCTTTAAGCATTCTCTTCGAACTAAACCTTTCATCAAAGGAAAGATAGGTCTTTTCTCCCATCTTGAATCCAGCATTCCTCATATCATAAACTAACTTCCAAAACTGATCAATCAAATACTCCGTTTGAAGAATCATCGCAATCTTAGTGTAGGTACGTTTGTCATGCTTAAACTGTCCACTCTTCACCACCCACCTGAAAAATATTAAAGCTTTATTTGGTGCATTTTCTAAATTTTGCAAGATAGGGTTCGTAAGGAAATTGATAAAGGGTGGGATATTTGCGAAAGTATATCCTCTCAGCCTCACCATCCATTCCACCTTTTTCAAACTTCCTAGGGTTAACAACATTGTAATTAATCAAAACGTGATTTGAATCGAGGTTTTTGTTAATGACACTAAGATATGTGGGTTTTGAGAACATATGGACGGTGTTGGCGAGAATGAGCTCCGAAGAGAAGTTATGGTAATTAGGGTTTATATGGAATTTGGAATGGTTGGTGTTGGGAATTTTGTGTGAGTCCGAAGAAGAAGGTGAAGAACGGATTTGTCATTGTTGTGAAAGAACCAATTGAAGGATATTGAGATTTGAAATTGTAGTAAGATTTTGAGTGATGAGAATGAAATGAAATGAAAGAGGTTCAGGTAGGGTTTTGGCTTGGCTTGGCTTGGTGGAGATGTCGGATCAACGATGTGTGTTCTTTTTGTTATTCTTTTTTAACTTGTTGGACATTGACGCTGTTAGTGTAGCTAACGTTGTTTCTAGAGCCCTGGTAAAAGAAAATTGGGGTGGATTATTTATTTCTTCTCCCGCAAGAAAAATATTTTGTATTTGTTGTAAAAAAAATTAAAATATTAATTCATAGATAAAAAAATTATTATATATATTTTTTATGGATTTAGATTTTTTTTTTTTGTGGATTTTCTAGTTTTGGTTTGGGCCTTTTGAACTTGGAGTAGGTACATATTTATGCTTTCATAGCAATTCAAACGTTCTGATTATTCAAATATTTCTCTCTCCTTTCTCTCTTGTGTGCCGTCATCAAAATCCTAATTTCTTCTCTTTCATCTATCAAAGAGGGGTGATTTAGACTAAATCACCCCTCGAACTCGTTTTCCTCTTTCTCTTTTATTGAAATAAGTGATTTTCACATCTATTTCGTTTTTTATTTTGTGATTTCGTCGTCTTAGTGCGACGTTGGTTCGTCGTCTTAGTGCGACGTTGGTTCGTCGTCTTAGTGCGACGTTGGTTCGTCGTCTTTGTGCGGCATTGTTTGTCATTCATATTTCATTCAGGTATTTGTTCGGTTCAGATTGTCATATCAGCTTCGATCCGGTGCAGATCTAATCAATGACTTTGGCGTCGTCCACGTTGCAGATTCGAAGACATGGGTATTTCAGAGACTTGAATATAGTCATATGTGTAGGCTTTTGTACTTTGCCGTTTTATGCTATTAACATTGATGTTGTGAGTTTGTTCGAAGATTCATCCTTTTTGCTTTTAGCAAATTTGCATTGTATGGATGTAGTCTATCAATTTGAATGAATGAATCTCATTTATTTTTATTAAAAAAAAACGTTCTAATTATTCGAACCTGTGAATAACTACATTATTAATAAAATCATTAGATCAAATGGCTACGACATTTAAACATTTATCACTTGTGTCACACAATATTAATATTTCTTGCTTTACTTTGCAAATGGTGGTTGATTTTTTAGGAGTTAGGAGACATTTGTCTTTCATCTTAGATAGTTCCAATATTTTAGAAGTTTCATTCATTGTTAAAATGTAAATAAAAAAGTAGTTGATTATTCTAATATAAATTTCATTGATTAATGAATTAATCGAGAACTACATCCTAGTTCTCTTGTTCAAACAAAGAGTTATTCACAAGATATCTAATTAGGAGCAAAACAAAATTACAAACAGCAATTAGAGCACTTTTTTATACATAATGCCCTAGGAAGAAAAGAAAAAATGAATGACTAGGATCACTTTTTGTTAATTCCAGTTGCATTCTTCACAGCTTCCGCAGCCCCTTGTGCTGATGCCATCGCCTGCTGACCAGCCTACATAAAATAAAATGAAAATAGTTACATGAACTATATAATAAAGAAAATCTAAATCTGTCCATAAGTCCTAGCTCAACCGGCAAAAATGCCAAAATTGTTAGGCTGAACGTTATGATCGGATTCGAACCCCGGTAACTCCATTTTGTGTGTGTGAGTTTATGATGACTTTATCATCTCGTCTATCTAAAAAAAATATTAAATCTAAACCATAAACAAAGCATTCAAGTTGATGAATTGAAAATTCTAACCCCTTGAACGGTTTCTTTTGCGGATTGAGCAGCATTGCTGGCCGTGTCCGCCAAGTTGCTAGACTTCTCCTGAAATTCATAGTATAGAGACCATATAAAATTCTTTGTAATTGCATTGCAACCATGTAACTTAAAAACACAATACAACAAAAAAATTGAAATTTAGCAATCAAAGTTTTAAATTGGTTGTTAAACGACCTTTGTAAAACAAAACAAATCAAAAACAAAGTTATGGTTTATAAAGCACAAAAACTCCTTAAATTAGGCATGTCCGACATCGACACATATAATTACACTAAATTACACGATTTTATCAAATTTCTAGCAGTGTCGTTCTGTCAATGTCTCTGTTGTGTCTGTATCCGTGCTTCATAAGTTGTGGTTAAATGTTACTGTGTTAATTGGTTAAATCATTCGTTCGAACAAATTATATCAAAAAGAAATAAAATCCAAAAATAAAATATGATTTTCTTTAGAAATAGAGTGGAGAAAATCACTCTTAAAATTAACACACTCTATAAAGATTAAATTTGAGAGAAGGTAAGAAAACCTGAGCTTGGCCTTGGGCCTGTCCAGCTTCATAGCTCATCTTTTGGGGATCCATCTTTGAAATTGTAATGAAATGAATGAATTGAATATCAAGAATAGGTTTGAGATGAGGATTAAATGACTAGCATTTCACTCATATATTTATATGTGAGTTCTAAAAAGAATTACATTGCTAAAGTTTTTAGCTACCACATGTTCATAGAGCCACGTGGAATCTTAATATGTTATTTGAGACGTTTTAACCGGTTGACCAAGAAAGCTTTTTTTTGTGGATGATAACTTGTTACTATTCTTAGGTTGGTTGCTAATTTGATGCATGAACCATTTTTTCTTTAATTTGATGCATGGATATATATTTGTTTATGCATTTTTATATATTGACTATGTGACTGAGAAGTTGGGATGAAATAGTTGATGAATTTCAATTAAAAATGAATTGTTTAAAAAATCTTAAGTTTGAATTCCGATTAAAATGATTATTGATTAGACTTTATTTACATTTGAGTTGAACTATTTACTTGTTTGTATTGTTACAAGTGGTTTGATTGTGAAAACATTTTATGTTGAATTATTTTCCCCTCCCTATGTTTATTTGAGTATCTATTAGTCACTATGTCCTTAACTGCAACAACAAAAAATGGTCTCATTACTTTGCGTTATCATGAGAATACATTCAAAATTACTATAGAAAGGTCAGCACCAACAATCCAATCAAAATTTGGGTATTTTCACTTTTACTTTGATGGTTGTAAGAAGGGATTTATTCAAAGTTGTAGACCTTTTATTGTTGATGTTCGCCACACTAAAATTTGGATATTATAAGTTAAAAAAGAGATTTTAGCGTTCACTAACTTAAATATTCATTGTTCGAGATTTTATATAGTAAAAATTGATGGATTCTAAGGTGATGGAGCAATTAAATCCCTCACCGGTGTACCACTTATATTTTACCATTAAATCTATTAGAAAAATTCAATGGTTGAGATTTATTGAAAATAAAAAAATAACACCAATTTCTTCTCCCACACAACACAATCATCACTCCTTGTTATTCTTATAGTTTATTTTACCTTGTATATCGTCTTCTTTCAAACGTGGATGAAACAAATTTCATGGAGCTTCTTCAAAAGGTTTTTTTTTCTTTTCAATTTTGGAGACCCATGTTTTTCATGAAAGTTTCATTTTATTTTATTTTATTTTCTGGGTTTCTTCTCTCTTGTCTATGTTTGATGAGTTTTATTTCTCATAGCCATGGAAGCTATGCTTAATCCCATCGATAACAAAAAAACAACAAAAGAAAAAGAAAGAATAGAAAAATTATTGCCATAAAAATAGCTTCTTAATTGAAAATCAAAAAAGAAATAAAATCAGTGTCGTTCGGAGGTCTTTTCGAAACGAAACATAACAATTTTAGATTGAGAATGTAGAGATTGGTTTCCTTGACGAATTGATGTGTCTGGACTCTAGATTGCTACATAAACATGATTTAGTAAAGGAAATCGAAGATCAGATTCAATGGCAAAAATTGAAATTGAATAAGTAGAAATATCTTCCACCGTAATCTTTCATTCCTAAATTTCCAATTTTGTTTACGATTTAAGTTTAATAATAATAATTGAATGAAAATTTCGCTGGAACAAACAAAAGAGAGTAAAGATTGGGTGGGATAAGACATTGGTGTTACTTTTTTTATTTCTAATAAATCTAAACCTTTAATTTATTTTAATAGATCTAATGGTATAATGTAAGTGTGTTACACCGGTGAAGGACTTAATTGCTCCCTCACCTTAGAATCCACCGTAAAAATCGCATATTTTTTAAAATGACATTTTTCAAGAATAATTTTTATGAAAAGCTATTTGAAATAGTTTTTTTTTAGAGATTTTTTCAAAATTTAGTATCAAATTTTTTTTTTAACAAAATGATGAAATACTTAGAATTACATTTTAAGATAAGCTATTCAAACAGATTTTTTATTTGAAGTTTTCCTTGAAAATTTCTTTGTTAAAAAAAATATAACAAAAACATATTACACTACAAAAAAATATTTTAAAAAGAGTTATAACAAACGGGCCCTGAGTGTTGGTTTATCCCCAACAATTTTATCAGTTGGATCTATCCTCTTTGGTATGGTTGAATTTGAAAATTGCTCTTCTTCCATAAAAAATTGTTCACTTCCATATAAATTGGCGAAAAACCTTCACGTGACTTAAGTCATGTAGATATTATATCCAACGTGAAAAATAATAAAAAAGTGGTCAAAGTGGTAAGAAAACTGAAACATGTGATTAGAGATTTGATTTATGATTTTTACGTATGAAAAAAAATCGATTAAAAGGGAAAATCCACCTTATGTGTCTAACAGATTTCACCTATTAAACTGCATAGAAACTTCGTACCAATATCATTAATAACAAAAAAATCACAAGATAATGATTTTAATTATTATGATTTAAAGAGATGGTATTCTAATTTGCTTTGTTGCTTAAGTTTTATTGGGTGTTGCCATGTCAGATTCGCTATCTAGTTATGTTTTTGGTTCTTTGGGTTTTGTTAGTTCAAAGCAAACTAGTTTGACACAGCCTGTGTTTTAAATGATTATAAATCATAGAGTAAAATTAATTTTTATTAGTGACTAAATTAAATTAAAAATTAAAAAGTTTACAAGTCTTAACTCAACCGATAAAAATATTGAAATTGTATATACGGTCGTCATGATCGGTGTGCGAACATCGACCTCTCCACTTATATGCTTCGAACCCCTGTCCTTGCATATAAAATGTAATGTCCCTATCAATTGAACTATGTTCACGGTGACATTTATCCTTTTATCTATCTATCAGAAAAAAAAATAAATCAAGAAAATATTATGAAGTGTCAAACTAAGTCTTCACTCTGAATGATCGTTTGGTTATGTGGCACATCAACAAAGAATCACGGTAGAAATTCACTTCACTTCAACACAGAAGCTCGTGCACGTAGCCTCATGGTTTTCACATTGAAAATGCATTAGGAGAGCCACATTTAAGTATTTTGAAACTTATTATTTAAACTTATGAATCACATTCCAAGCCAAAATAGGAGAGCCACATGTGTTCTCAATGCTGGCTTGCACTACCAACCTAGCCATGTACTTTGCATATAAGAGACCTTCCACGAAAAGCCTCCAAGTGCTTTGACGTAATAGAATTTGATACCGATAGCATATCTAATCTTAAGGAATCACGTGGTTCGTGTTTCCTGGTCCTACGTAGATTCGATAAACTCAAACAATTTCTAGCCACAAATTCACAACTAACTTTTATGGTCTATGGCACACATACCTATTATTTAGGCACACCACAGCCACATAATTTTTTTTAAAAGTGAATGAATAATTGATTTTTAAAGTTATTGTTGGCTATTTGATTGTGCAATCACAAGTGCCACATACAATGCATGTAAAGCTGACTAAAAGTTGCACTATCTTTGTCATGCAATTTTTTCTCCGCTCTTATTGCGGAACAAATCCAAATTAATAACTATTTTATTATTTTGTTGATAAAACCGAATAATTTGAAATTGACTTGACAAAATTCCCATAAGATTATATTATCTTCCATTGATTAATCACTATCAAGCATAACTTTAATTTTATATCCCTGCAACAATGTTCATCCTTTGATTTTTGCATTGGCCATCATCGTTTGATAATTGAGTCTCTCAAAACAAAATATTTGATGTTTGAATGATATTTCTCATAGTAAATATATAGTAATTTATTTAGAAATATAATCCAGGTACAGGACTCACATAATAAAGTAACAAGCAACATAACACGACACGTTTATTGACTCGATTGACTCGCTTTCACAACGAAAGCTTAAATTTATTCAGGTAAACAACCCTGATAACAGTAAACATAAACAAGAACAAAACATAAAGAAAATAGAAATATTATATCTCCTTAACCTCCTCCTCGTTCTCATCTTCACTCCAGCAACATTTCAAAGTAGACCTTGGAGATGAGCAGCCATCATTTCGAACAAAGGTACGGTACACGACAGCACCGTCTTCTCCAAGCACTTCATTGATCCTCTCTCCACAGTTGTATCCTTTAACCTCCAAAGGAAATTTGTCAAGTTTTTCACCATTCACATCAATGTGCAATGCAACAGAAAACTCAGCTGGATAGAAACATGCTAAAACCCTTCCAACAAGTTCGTTCAGAGATTTCTCTGAATAGTCATAACCCACTGCTTCAAAGCTTGCATAGCTGAACCCATCTTCAGGTGTAACATGGATAGTGGATATTGCACTTCCCTCAATTCCGTTCATCGAGTACCCGCAAGGTTCAAATTCAAAGTCACATATGTCAGATTTTGGAAGGATCTTCCTGATTCCAGAATTCTTGGTCATCAAGCCTGCTGAAGATGCATCTGTCTTGAAAAACACTGATGCCTTTTCTTTATCCAAACCAGTCATGCACATTTCAAGGCCATAGACAGCTTCCGGTGAAGCTTCTAGCTTAGCACTAGCAGAGTAAATGTGCCAAATCTGTGACTTATCAGCATCACCCATCATGTAAGCTTGGCTACCAGAACCTAGTTTGCCAAAATAGCTGTCAAGGACAGCAACTTCCTCTGAAAAGCTTCGATGGGGGAACGATTGAGCTCCAGGGAAAATGAAGCTTCCGCGAGTGTATCTCACCGATTTCACAGCAATGTTAAGACCGTCGGCAAGCTTAAGAATGGCAGGGATGGACAGAAGCAACTTGGTAGTCCCGCAGGTTTTGATGATAAGTTTGTACGCATAGATGAATAAGCTTGACTCAGAAAGAACATATGAATCGACATAATCATTTGATAGTGAGTCAACAATGGTGCATTCTGCTGGTTTCATCTCGTCAATTTGGTCTTTGGACAAAGCTCGGAGGCCTAATCCAGCAGGGTCAGAGAAGACACCACTTTCGAAAAAAGTTATCTCAAGTCTCTTTTCATAGCCTTCAAAACCGATAGCTGAGTTTGTCATGGCCATCTTGAATCAAAGGAGAAAACAGTTTTTGTTGTTTGTTTGTAGAGAAAGGGAACAAGATTGAAGAATAAGAGCAAAGAGGAGGGAGGACAAGAAAAAGGAGAGGAGGAAAATAGAATAATTTTGCAGAATGTAAAACCTAAGAACTATATCAGAACCCAGAAAATCTCAGGATGGTTTGCGGGTGCACTGCATAATAAGGAAAAAAGGGTGTTAAAAAACAAAGCCAAATCAACCAAATCTTATACTACATACCATAATGTTAACATTAATCAAAAGAATTGAAATTAAAATGGGAAATTACGTTTGAGTAATCAGCAGATTTGAATTTTTCTACTCCACCGTTAGGTCGAACGTCTTCAATGATGTATCCGAGAGGAGCTTCGTACAAAAAGGAGGAACTACTACTGCTAGACTTCTTCTTACCACCTTTTGACTCCATTAGCTCATTCACGCACCTTTCTGTCCAGAGAAATAAGCAAAATGTCAAAATCCCAACAATAGGCCAGTGATTGAAAAATGTCTAAAATATATGTGAAATCATAACAAATTCAATTTTTTTGACAATGATACATAAGAAAAATTGAAAATCATAACATAACATAACAGATTCAACAACTAGCCTGAAATAATAAATCTTTAACAATCATCAATAACAACCAATGTAACAAAAATAAACCGCAATAACAATGTTTTCAGAAAATAATAAAATCATGAACAGAAAAGGGAAATTGATCAAAGTTTACAGTCAATGTTAGCAATCCAAAGTTTCATCGTCAACAAACAACAACAAAGATAAGAAAAAAAAAAGTGAAATTTTCAATAAAAAAAACCATATTAAAAAAATCAGATCAGTTTCAATCATCAAATGCTTTTAAAAAATTCATCATAGAATCAAAAACAATCATCAAATGCTATCATGCAACAAAATTGAAAATTAAATCTTAATAACAATCTCTCATTAATTTCATATTCATTCAGAAACTGAAAAATAATCATCATGGGTCAAAGAAAAAATTATAAAAAACAATCTCTTATTGGTTTCATTATTCATATTTATCCAAAACCATAAACATAAACAATAACCTAAAACAGCACAAAATTATCGAAAACCATAAACATAAACAATAACCTAGAACAGCACAAAAAAATGAAAATAAAAGCGTGATACTCACAGTTTTTAAACAATTGGAGACCGATCTATGCTTCTCGATTTCTTCTCTACGAATCAGGATTGGGAATCTTGACCTAAATCAAAATTGAGACAATAAAATCAAACATTGAAATCGAAACAAAAATAATTGAAAAAGAAACATAGAGGAATCGTAATGCACTTACAGAGAATTGAAATGAAGAAGAAAAACAACGGAAAGAAAAAGCGATGAGAGAAAATTAGGTTTCGAAGATTGGGATTTGTTTGGGTTGTTGTGAAATGAAGAGAGGGGTTGTTTATATAGGGGCTGAGGTGGAGTTCAATGACAATAATACCCTTATATTTTTGGTATCTTTTGATCATATCGCTTTGCCACGTCCCTTCTCCTTCAAATTTGGTATAGAATCTGTTTTTTATGCAACTTTATTTTTCAGGGTCATGTTAACATAAGGAATCCAAAAGTAGAAATATTCTTTCAAATTTTATGCATTCTATTCTTTAAAAGTCAAAAATTAAATTGAATACACACATTTCAACAAAAAGTTACTATGTTGAGTTTCTTATCTTATGCCCTAAGGGCACAAGTTAACATTTTCCTATTTTTTATGCTATTTTATCATTTTATAAATGAAAAAATTATAAATGTATGAGACAAAATAATATATATAATAATCATAATGTATTTGGTCAATAATAGTGGCAAAAAACATAGTAATTCTAAGGTATTTTGATGTAATTCACGAAAACATCATTCAAAATCGACAAAGAAAGACGTATGAAGATTTGTGAAGACTTTATGAAGATCATAAATGAAGATTCATGAGACCTCAAATGACATTACAATGCGAGAAATTTTGTTCCTAAGTGTCAAAACATCTTATATGACAACAAATACCCTAGAAGACGAAGAATAATGGACTAATGATTTAAAAAAAATCAGGGACCAATATCAAAGTGCATGGACCAATATCAAAAGGTATTGAAAGTGCATAGATTAATGATATTTTTAAGTTTAAAAATAGTGAATAAAATAATAATAAAAAAAAGTTGATTTTTTTTTATCTTTTAGTGTGTCATGTGGCGTGAAATGATTGGTCCACGTGACACACATTAGTTTTTTTTTTTACTTGGACTTTACGAAAGGACCAATAACAAAACTTTTACAAAGTGCAGAGACCAATATCAAAATATAAATAAAGTCTAGGAACTAATAATATATTTAAGCTTAATATCATTATATATTTGAATTTGTCTAATGTGTTTATGTGAAAGTTGAATTGTTATTATTATTTTTTATGGAAGTTGAATGAGTATTATTATATATGCCAAATACTATGTTTGGTCCTTTTAGTTTGACAAAATTTTCAAGTTAGTCATTTAAGTTTCAAAAGTTTTAAATAGGTCATTTTAGTTGATAAACTATTTCACTGTTACCCCTGTTGTCAGTTAATAATTAATTGATGTTGATGTTTCGGTTAAGTTGTTGACTTGGATCAAAACGTTGCCTTTTAAAAACACGAGGGTGTCAAAATATTACGTTTAATCGTCATAAATGATCATTTTAACACTACAAATATCGTTTAATAGTGCTAGAAAAGCATTTATTGTTGTAAATAATTGTCTTTCTAGCACTATGAATGATCATTTGTGATCATTAAGCCTAGCTTTTTGACACACTTGAGCTTTTTAAAGGTATCATTTTGATTAAAGTCAACAACTTAATGGCTACATCAACATCAGTTAAACGGAGACTGACAATAAGAGTAACGATGAAATAGTTTATCAACTTAAAAGATCTATTTGAAACTTTTGAAACATAAATGACTAACTTGTGATTCTGTCAAACTAAATTTGGTATTCTGTCAAAGTAAAAGGACCAAAAGTGATATTTGACCTATTATATATCTATTTCTTTTGGTATCTATTATTATGATTTTTTTTTTGGAAAATGTTATTATATATTTTATTTTGTCTGATGTATTAATTTTCATTCAAAAAGAAAAAGTGGCATATATAATTCTTTTTGAGGAAAGTATTATTATATATTTTATCTTGTCTGATATATATTAATTTCATTCAAAAAGAAAAAGTGGCATATAATTAAATATAGAAAATGTTCTATTATCCTGTCAAAAAAATTCTATTAAAAAAAAAGTTCTATACGAAAAGCATAAGGGCATTATTGTAATTGAACCTTCACCTAAGCCACTATATAAACCACTCTGCTCCTCTAACTCCAATATCTTAAACCTTAAACCAGTTCCAATTGTAATTTTCTCTCATCGTTTTTTCTTTCCGTTGGTTTTCTTTCGTTCCTCAAATTTCTTCATTCTCTGTAAGTGCATTGCAATTTTCCTTATGTGTTTTTTCTCAGTTGTTTTTGCTATGATTTCATTTCAATGTTTTGATTTTTTTTTTCTTTTTCTGTTTTTGATTTTGTTCGATTCAGGTCATAATTCAACATTCTCATTCATAAAAAGGGAAATCGTGAAGCATAAATCGGTCTCCAATTGTTTACAAATTGTAAGTATCACTTTTATTTTCAATTTTGTGTATTTTTTAGGTTATTTTAGGGGTTTAGGCCAAAGTAATATGATTCAATTTCTGAATGAATTTTATTTTCAATTTTGTGTATTTTTTAGGTCATTGTTTATGGTTTTAGGACGAAGAAATATGAATTAATGAAATGAATTAGAGATTGATTATAAAATAATTGCATGATAGCATTTGATGAATTTTTGTGAAAAGCATTTAATTTAGTGGTTGAACCCAACCTGTTTTTAAAATCTGAAAGCTTTTGATTCCTAAGATTAATTATATAAAACTTAATCATATGTTTCTCAGAAATTTATGATAATTTATGAAGTCTCTATGTTTATCATAATTTCTGATCATTGTCTGAAACAATTGTTAAGAAATTTGTGTTTCTTATTTTTCATGTAACATGTTGAAGTTCTTATGATTTCCAATTCCAATTTTTCCTTCGTCTTTTAACATATTATTTTTAACGTAACCGAGAAATCATGATTTCTTTGCAATTACCAGCTTATTTTTGATTTGTTATTTTTTTTCTTCAGGAAAGTGTGAATGAAGTAATGGAATCTAAAGGTGGTAAGAAGAAGTCTAGCAGTAGTAAATCCTCCTTTTTGTACGAAGCTCCTCTCGGTTACATCATTGAAGACGTTCGACCTAACGGTGGAGTAGAAAAATTCAAATCACCTGATTACTCAAACGTAATTTCTCATTTCAATTTCAATTCCTTTGATTAATGTTAACATTATACTATATAGTATAAGATTGATTGATTTGGCTTTGTTTTATAACACACTTTTTTCTTTATTATGCAGTGCACCCGCAAACCATCCTGAGATTTTCTGGGTTCTGATATAGTTCTTAGGTTTTACATTCTGCAAAATTATTCTATTTTCCAGCCTCTCCTTTTTCTTATCCTCCCTCCTCTTTGCTTTTTTCTTTAACCCTTTGTTCCCTTTATCTACAAACAACAAAAATTGTTTTCTCCTTTGAGTTAAGATGACTATGACAAACTCAGCTATTGGTTTTGAAGGCTATGAAAAAAGGCTTGAGATAACTTTTTTCGAAAATGGAGTTTTCTCTGATCCCGCCCGACTAGGCCTCCGAGCATTGTCCAAAGACCAAATTGACGAGATTCTAAAACCAGCAGAATGCACCATTGTTGACTCACTATCTAATGATTTTGTCGATTCATATGTTCTTTCCGAGTCAAGCTTATTCATCTATGTGTACAAACTTATCATCAAAACTTGTGGGACTACCAAGTTGCTTCTGTCGATCCCTGCCATTCTTAAGCTTGCCGACGGTCTTAACATTGCTGTGAAATCGGTGAGATACACTCGCGGAAGCTTCATTTTCCCTGGAGCTCAATCGTTCCCCCATCGAAGCTTTTCAGAGGAAGTTGCTGTCCTTGACAGCTATTTTGGCAAACTAGGTTCTGGTAGCCAAGCTTACATGATGGGTGATGCTGATAAGTCACAAATTTGGCACATTTACTCTGCTAGTGCTAAGCTAGAAGCTTCACCGGAAGCTGTCTATGGCCTCGAAATGTGCATGACTGGTTTAGATAAAGAAAAGGCATCAGTGTTTTCCAAGACAAATGCATCTTCAGCAGGTTTGATGACTAGGAATTCTGGAATCAGGAAGATCCTTCCAAAATCTGACATTTGTGACTTTGAATTTGAACCTTGCGGGTATTCAATGAACGGAATTGAAGGAAGTGCAATATCCACTATCCATGTCACCCCAGAAGATGGGTTCAGCTATGCAAGTTTTGAAGCAGTAGGTTATGATTATGAAGAGAGATCTCTTAATGAACTTGTTGGAAGGGTTCTAGCATGTTTCTATCCAGCTGAGTTTTCTATTGCATTGCACATTGATGTGAATGGTGAAAAACTTGACAAATTTCCTTTGGAGGTTAAAGGATACAACTATGGAGAGAGGGTCAATGAAGTTCTTGGAGAAGACGGTGCAGTCGTGTACCGTACCTTTGTTCGAAATGATGGCTGCACATCTCCAAGGTCTACTCTGAAATGTTGCTGGAGTGAGGATGAGAATGAGGAGGAAGTGAAGGAGATATAGTACTTTGGTCTTATATGTTTTGTTAACAGTGTTGTGTTTACTATTAACCTTAAATAAATTTGAGCCTGTGAAAGCGAATAAATAAAGTGTTATGTTATCAGTGTTGTGACCTTGAATAAATTTGAGCTTTTGTTGTGAAAGCGAATCAATAAAGTGTTATGTTGCTTGATAATATTTTTTATAGTTCATTGAGGATTCCATATATGAGTGAGTGTTTGTACCCTGGATTATATCTCTAAATAAGTATTTGTTGTATAAGAAAAAAAAAACTTATTATTTTGTTGTTAACACACAAGCAAAATATTTTATATAATTCAATCATCATATGATAATGACCAGTGTAGCAAAGAAATCATAGAAAAGAAAAGTTATGCGTGATGGTGATTAGTGAATCAATGAAAAACATAATTTCACTTTGTTTTTAAAATATTTGATCTCGTCGAAATTTTGTTTGGACAATATAAAATTATTTGGATTTACATGCATCATCATCTCTTTCATCATGAAGATGCTAGTGCAACTATGAGTCAGCTTTATATTCGTCGTTTATGGCTTTCACAGCAATAACTTTATAAGTCAATTATTTATGCACTTTTTTCTACTATTATTGAGTAATAACAAGTTCGTGGTTGCGGCGTGTCCCAAACATGTGTATGTGCGTGGCTTGTGGATCTGTGGCCAGAAATGGTTTCAGTTCTGCGGTAGGACCGGAACACACGAACCACGGGATTCCATTAGATATGCTATCAAATTCTATTACGTCCATGCACTTGGACTCTTGGAGAGGTGCATATGTAGTGTACTCCTTGAGATGACCCACAATGTTACGATAAATAAACATATTTCTCATTTATGATAGTAGATTGCACTTGTGTGACATTGGTCAATTATGGTGTACTATTATAATACAATGTTTTTTAACATAAAAGATAAAAAGGACGTGAAAGAAATAGAGAAAAAATAGTGGTTGGAGCCACAAGATAATTGTTGGAGCATTGGTGTGAAGATGGAAAGATACTAAAAGGTTGGAATATTAAACATCAAGTAATTAAACTTTGATCTAATGTTGTTGTGTGAATTGAAAAAATAGAGTTCGAGAGTCCCACGTAAAATAGAGCACATACAATAGTAGTGTTTAAATAGTGATATTTAATTTTAAATATCTGATAATGATGAAAATGAAAATTATTATTGTTATTATTCTTTATTTATGGATTTCATTCTCATAATTTTAGCTTATGTTTGTTGTGAAAAGATTGAGAATCCAACTGAATTTCCTATATTTCCTTCATTAGTTTGTTTCATCTAATCTTGTGGGTTTGTTTCTTTATGAACCTATCTGATTATTTTGTTACTTGAGATGATTTGTGGTTGCTTAATTTTTAAGTTTACTTAATTCTTAAGTTTCTCCAAATTAGTTACAAACTCTCTCTATAAAAGGAGAGCTCACCTACTTGAGTTGATCTGTTGGTTGCTTAATTTTTAAGTTTACTTAATTCTTAAGTTTATCTAAATTAGTTACGAACTCTCTATAAAAGAAGAGCTCACCTAGTTCAAAAATCACACTAAAGAGTTCTATTAAGTTGTCGGAAACTCTCTCTCTCTCCTCCTTTTCTTGACTTGTGTTGACGAGTCTTTCTTCTCTTCATCTCCTTTTTTTTGTCCCTTCGGAATTAAGAGTTTCCTTTTTCATTATAATGTCCCTTCGGAATTAAAAATTGTCTTAAGAGCATAATCCCTTCGATAATAGTTCCTTTTTGGTATAATGTCCCTTCGAAAATTAAGAATGATCTTAAAAATAAATTCTTCTTCGATTCTTCGAAAAGTTATATGTTAGAATGGTGGTAGCACTATATTTGAATGGTTGAAATATCATACTGACATTTGGAGTTGTTAAACGTTAGAATGGTGGAAACACCATATTTGAATGGTCTTAGTACCATAATAGAATGGTCACAATACCATATAGTAGTGGTTTCAATATTAAATTTGAGTGGCCTTAATAGTCATATTTGAGGGTGTAACTCTCGAACGGTTTTCTACAACGTAGTTGTTAATCGCACAGTTGTAGATGAACTTGTTTTATCCTGGAGGCGGTGTGATTGATAGTTTGCCTTGCACAATTTTGGGCAGTGCCACGAAACATCTTAAAGAGAGCGACATAGTCGTGAGTCGCAACTCATTCGGTAGTTGAAAATTATTTTTCAAAATAGATTTGAAAATCCAAAATACAACAGTTTGGAAATCCAAAAACAACAATAATCTCATCCTCTATGTCATACTCTCATCCTCTATGTCATACTCTCATATGTCGCTACATCATTACCATGCTTGTTAATGTCAAAAATTTCAAGGAGTTTCGAATGTTCTCAATGCAATGTTTGTTAGCAAAACTAGATCTTACATCATGCAACTGAAAGAGTGCCTAACTCGTACAACAACGAGTGGGCTCTATAACAGTTTCTAAATACCTTCGAGGTTTTAAATCAATTTCTAATGAACCTTGCATGCATCAATTGTTGATGATAATGACTTGGTTATCCATGCTCTCGGTGGACTTGGATATGAGTACAAAGAAATAACTCTCTTTGAACCCATGAGAACTCCATAGCCTTTTTTGAACTACACGGCATTCTTGTGGATTAAGAAACATTTCTACAACGTGATGAGAAATTTTTTAGATGTAGGTCTATTTCACCCTTTGGGGTTGGAATAAATTGCATTTGCAGCAAATAATCAATATTCGGAGGGGTTTACATAAGAAATTTCAAGCAAATAATAAAAAATCTAAAGAAATTGTCTAACAAAAAATATTCATAAGAAATTTATAGGGTTTTATATAAGAAATTCAGAAGGATTCACATAAGAAATTGCAAAAGTTTTGGGCTAGAGCTTGGGCAATTGCCCAGACTAGCCGGGCCTTTGATCCGCCCATGGTGATGAGGAATCAACTCCCGTTTCAATTACCCATGCTGCCTATAGAGGCAAAGTTGTGGCAGAGAAAGACCTAAAAAAATTTATAAGATTGACTATTAGGAAATGTTTGGAGAATAATAAGTTGACCAAAATATATGATTTATGATTATTTTTTTAAGGAAAAATATATCATGGCGTAATATGACCCACGTAGCTGTGTCCAGTTAGTGGAATACCTATTGATTGTTGTTGATTGTTTTTTGTTTATTTGAAATGTACAATATAATATTATTCATTCAAATTTTTTTTTGAAGACGACAAAATGAATTATATAAACAACGGGAGGGACGCACTTGAGTACAAGGTGTACTAGAAGTGTCGCCCTTAAAATCTGTCAGACATACAATGAAGAGACCAAGCTAAGCTATGGTTAGTCGATACCCAAACATAATAAAGGGTCCAACCACCAATTTTGAGTACCGTACATAAAAGTGGCCTTATTAGCTTTAAGCCACCAAAAAGAGTGAAATTTAACCTTTTCAACTAGCTGCTCGTTTGGATATTATTATATAGTCTATTGTTACGTTCGTTCCAAACCAACCAGACACTAAGTAACCAAATAAGCTGGAGGAAGGATTGACGAGCCTTAGAGTGACCTGTAGAATGAATAAACTGAATGAAGTGATCATCAATATTGAGGGGATCGACACCAGTCAGTCCAATCCAAGACCTGATAAGGGGCCACATCGTGCCAAAGGTGGCACAGTGAATAAATAAGTGTGACGCAGACTCAGCCAAGCCGCATCCTGAAACGCACATGATAGCATCACCATTGATCACACCACGCCTCAGAAGATGATTCTTAGTCGGTAGCCTGTCTCGCAACAACCGCCAAGCAAGGATAGAGACCTTCAGCGGCACCTGCTTATGCCAGATAAGGTCTCCCACGGTAGCTTCTGGAGGTTCAGCTTGAGTTGTCAGTTGGTGATAGGCGCCTCTCACAGTGTAACCACCATCAGGATCAGAGTTCCATTGCCACTTGTCAGAGATATCAGGCTGCAAAACGACACCATTAAATAAATTCCTACACTCCGCTAACAACTCCTCCTCCCACACCCTCAACCTTCGCCTCCAACCCCACACATGTTCGTCCACCTCACTGCCAAGAGATACCATATCAGCCACCGTACACAGTTTATTAGACGTTAAGTCAAATAAACGGCGGAATCTAGTACAAAAAGGAACATCTCCAAGCCACCTATCATACCAAAAGAAAGTACTAGTGCCATCTCCCACCTTTAACGACACCCTCTCTGCAAACCAACCACCCTCTACAGCTCCTACCCCATCCCTAATCTTCGCTACTTCCCGCCACCAAGATGAAACACTCCGGCCCCCAACCTCCAACCGCCCAGCCGTCTCCCTATACCGTGCTGACAAGACCCTAAACCATAATCCACCTCTATCCACCAACATCCGCCAACACCATTTTCCTAACAGGGCACAATTAAATTCATGCAACTTCCGCACCCTTAACCCTCCATACTCCTTACGAAGACACACAGAGCTCCAAGCGATCCAGGAAATTTTCCTGTTATCCTCACTCCCTCCCCAAAAAAACTTGTTAAAAATAGATTCAATGATAGAGATTATACCTGACAGAGCCTTGAAGAAGGAAAGAGCG
Organism: Medicago arabica; assembly: GCA_946800305.1. NCBI lineage: Eukaryota > Viridiplantae > Streptophyta > Magnoliopsida > Fabales > Fabaceae > Medicago > Medicago arabica. The sequence continues at coordinate 7,282,664 of OX326969.1, forward strand.
TAAACAGGTAACGCGGTCAGGACAGACTTAAGAAGGACCAACCGACCTCCATAAGAAAGAAAACGACTTTGCCACCCCGATAGTCTAGATTTAATTGTTTGCAACATAGGTTCCCAGAATGCTAACCTCCTTGGGTCACCACCAATCGATAAGCCCAGATACACGAACGAGATCTTTCCCACCTTACAGTTTAGAATAGAGGCCGCCTCATGTAACCACGAGTCCGCGATATTAATACCAACAAGCAGGCTTTTGTTGAAATTTACTTTCTACCCAGACATCTCTGCGAACAAAGTTAAGACCGCACGTAAGGCCCGCACATTGGCCCAGCTCTTGGCACCGATTAGAAGGGTGTCGTCTGCAAATTGAAGATGAGACACCACCACCGATTAGAATTTCCGACCATATAGCCATCGAAAATGTTGTTTCCCACCGCCGAAGTCATCATAACGTTCAATCCCTCAGCAGCTATCAAGAACAAGAAAGGAGAGAGGGGATCCCCTTGACGCATGCCCCTTTGCAAAGAGAATTCATCTGTAGGGCTGCCATTAACAAGAATTGAGGCAGTTGCAGTCGAGACGCATTCCTTAATCCATTTCCGCCACAGAACCGGAAACGCCATTTTGTGCATAACCGAGTCCAGATACCCCCAGTCCACCGAATCAAAAGCTTTTTCAAAGTCAACCTTAAACAGCATTACTTCCTTTTTATTCTTGCGAGCCTCATCTACCACTTCATTAGCAATCAGAATCCCGTCTAAAATCTGTCTGTTTTTCACAAAAGCTGTCTGAGAGTCTGATATATTGCTTCCCAACACCGATTTCAGCCTATTGGCCAACACCTTGGACATAATTTTATAAAGAGAGCCAACCAGAGAAATAGGCCTAAAGTCGTTAATACGCTGAGGACTATCAATTTTCGGAATAAGAGCTATAAAAGTAGTGTTGATACCTCTTGTCAGTTTACCATTTCTGTGGAATTCGGAAAGAAAGCGCATGACATCTTCCTGTAAATCGACCCAAAATTCCTTAATGAAACCAAAATTGACCCCATCAGGACCGGGGCTCTTGTAGCTGTCGCAGTCCCAAACTGCTGATTTAACTTCAATTGCGGAAAAAGGCTTTGTTAATCCACTTCCTTCCGTATGAGATAAACATTTGAAAGGTAAATTATCGACCCCCGGTCTAGAGGTGTTAGTGGCCGCAAAGTGCTCTTTGAAATGAGTAAGCACGACATTGCGAATAGGCTGGACCCCTTCGACAAGGTTCCCTTCCACCAAAAGCGAAATAATGGTATTGCGACGACGGCAGTGAGAAAGAACCGAATGAAAATATTTAGAATTTGCATCGCCATCCTTTAACCAAAGTAACCAAGACTGTTGCCACATAATACTTGTATTCAAGCAAGACAAGGAATGAAGATCGTCAGTTATTCCTCGCAGTTCAAGAATTTCATCCGCAGACAACTCAGCATCTTCACCTTTACCATCAAAATCCGATTGCCGTTGTTTTAAGCGATCAATCTTACCGAAAATGTTGTTAGCATGACCTGCGTGCCACTCCTTCAGAGCATTTTTAATGAATTTTAATTTCTCACGGAGCACAAAACCGCCTCATCCCTCTATTTGAAAGGTCTGCAATTTTTCTTTCACAAACTGATTGTACCCCGGGATGTCTTGCCAACATTTCAGCATTCTCAACGGAAGCGGCCCCCAGTTCTCCTCATCCACAGATAACTGGAGCGGGCAGTGATCAGAGAGACCCCGGAGAAGGGCGACCTGAAAGCTATTAGGCCACTTTACGCACCATTCTTCAGAAAACAAGAATCTATCAATCCTGCTCATAGCGGTACCGTCCCCTTTGAACCACGTAAAACGACGACCATATAAAGGCAAATCAATCAAATTGTTATCATCAATAAACTCACTGAAATGGTGAAAATTAGTAACAACACTGCCACGCCTTACAGACTTACGTTCCTCCGCACACCTAACCGCATTGAAGTCACCGCAGACACAGACTTGAGCACCCCTGAAATCCTGAAGACGGGTAGACAAAGATGCCCAAAGCTCTTGTTTTTCCAAAGAATCACATGGAGCGTAAATGTTAAGTAAATAAAACTCTTCATTTGAACGCACAAAACGACCATGAATTTGAAGCAAATGATCTCGGCTAGCAGAAGACCAGACCTCCACTTCTGAGGTGTCCCACATAGTTAATATTCCCCCTGAAGCCCCCACAGATGAACGATACGAGAAAACATGACTCGAATCGCCCCACAGAGATTTGCACAAAAAATCGTCACATACAACTAATTTTGTTTCTTGTAAGCATAAAATAAAAGAATTTTTCTCCACAACCAGCTTCTTCACTTCCCTTCTCTTTTCTAAACCACCCAAACCCCTCACATTCCAAGTAATCAACTTCATTAAACACACCTTCCCCGCCCTACTCCACCAATTACAACTCCAATTAAGCACCCTCAACAACCCCTCCTCCCGCATCTCTTACAAGTGACAGCACATGCCCATCTTCAATTTTTTTGGGCCGAGATAAGACACTAAAATTATTGTGACTAGTACCTGAAAAAGAGACACCAATTTTCTTTCCAATTCCATGAATGTCATCCGCCTTTATCTTGTCATCACCTTTTAAAACCACCCAACTCTGCCAGTCATTATTTACTGAAGCTATGGAAGAAGTGTCATTATTAGAATTGATGTGATCCACCTCCAAGGACATTGCAACTCTCTCCCTTTGGCGGCGGCGATTGCGTAATTTCTGTTTTAAATTCTTCAAGACTTTAGAATTTCTAAGAACTTTCATAACCTCTTCTCTGTCTTTACTTGGTAATCGTGCTACCTTTTTTAGAGTGAGCACCGGGTGTCGAAGCAATCCACCTACTTTCTTTTTACTGGCTTTAGATTTGCTTCCTTTACTTTTTACACCACAACCTTTGCCCACTTTCTTCAGCCGTTTCCTATGCGAAGAAATTAAACCGAAATCGTCGTGTTGTACGTTATGTAGCCAGTCCACGCTCCAAGGTCCTGAGTGTAGAGAACTCACATCATCAGATGCACCCGACATTGGGCGAGGTCTTCGTTTCCTTATGCTGCCCTTTACAATATCATTATTTTGGGACGGCAATAGAGTTCCATTGTTTCCAAACTCAGGTACTGTATTTTCATACCTAGCTGCGACATCAACAGTGTAAGCTGGCGGGAAATTGAAATCTGCTGAGGCTGAGGTCCCTTGAGAAAAGATAGGATTCGCGTTGTTGATATCAGCCGGTTGAATGTCATTAAAGGGACTTGCTGGACGTCCAGAAGAAAATGCAGCAAAAGTGTCAACAGTCTTTTTTGATAGCAGAGTTTTAACAGAACCAGCCGAGACACTATCACTCGAAACGGAGGGCGTGGTGATTTTTGCTGTATCTGATGCCTCTTCCAAAGCAATAAAATTCTGTTTGATAGAGTCAGCCAGTTGGAGCTCTTTGCGGTGACTTGCTGAACGACCAGACGAAGGAGCAGCAATAGATTCCACGTCGTTGTTTAGTAACAGCAAGTGAGCTGCATTATTTCCTGTAGCAGATGCAGGAATTGGCGAAACATTAACACCTGCAGCTGGTTGCGTGGTGAATTTTGCAGGAGCCACAGCCCCTTCAGAATCAATGGAAGTGTGATTGTTAGAGTCAGACAGATGGCAGTCATTGTTGTTGCTTGAAGACTGTCCAAGGAATGGTGCTGCAGAAGGAATTATTGGTCCCATATGTGTTTGTGCTTTCGCTTTTGATTCACTGATTAGGACGTCTTCATCGTCCAATTCTTTTGCTATTTGTTCCGCCAAAGTGTCAACATGATTGTTCAAGTCAAAAACATCGTGGGAATCTTCTTTGTCCGAAACTGAAGAGTCAGATTTGTCATCTTCTTCATACAGACATACGTCGTCGCCTAGATTAAGTCCCAATTCTTCCATGATTTTAATGTCCAGCAACACGCCATCAACAATTATTTGATCAGACATATTCAGCACCTCTAATGATGACGTAGAAATCAGGACTCTTGCGTAGTCAAAACGTTCCCTATTCAAAGAACAATTGTCTGTTCTCAAATACCTTCCGCATTCAAGAACACATAATTGAAAGAAGCTTTCATTCCATGCTTGTAGCGGAGTTCCATAAATTCGAACCCAAGCGCCTCTTTGAAATGGCAACACCGCTTTATCCCATCGGACCATACTAGAAAATAACAAGTCAAAAAAATGTTGTGTTCCTCCCACTATATCATAAACATTCGCACCTGAAAGAGCATGAATAAACACTTTGTCTGCCCCAAATGGGATGATGTCTATATCCTTAAAGCCTGCGTCTTCGACTCGGTTTTGAATAAGCGGTATCGATGCCCCGCCAATCACAGTGCCAATCAACCCTCTACTTGCCCAGTTACGATCTTCCTCGAAAGATGTGTACTTTCGTACCAACTTTGTCGTCTTGTTCTGTTTAACTATGCTTGCCTCTCTACTGCCATTCGCCTGCAGCCCACTAACCTCTCCTACAACTCTCTATCCTCCCGTCTTCCCCAAACCCCTCACCCTCACCGACACCGTCCCCACCCTCAACTCTCCCTCCTTCACTCCCTCCTTCAGAATCTCTCTCTTTTCTCCCTCGTTCTCCTTCTTCCTCGCCATGCTCCCCTCACCAGCACCCTCACCACGCTCCTTCCCAACAGCCTTACCTCCTACACCCTCCACCTTCCTCACCAAGCCCCCCTTCATCGTATCCCTCCTATCAAACCTTGCAATCATAGGACGTATACGATAATTGCCAAAACAAACATTGTTTAAAGCTTTCAATAATTTATCTACATCACGGACCTTTGCATATCTAACAAAACCGTAAACCTCGCCATTCCTGTTCTTATTGTTTGCCACAAAAACATCTTCAAGAATGCCGCAAACTTCAAAACCTTTGCGCAAGAAGAAAGTCGAAGCATGAGGAGGAAAATTAGTAATATAAAAAGTGACGAACCGTTTTAATGGCGATACAGTCTCAGCTCCCATGCTTTCATTGATCGCACGCGTTGCATGCTCAAACCTTGATGCCAGCGCGGTCCTATCCTAACTGCGCGTTGCGTTCTGGCGCGGTTGGTGGTGAATAGTTCCCATTTGTCGTGAAGCTTCTGAGCCGTAATCAGCCCATTGATCCTTCCTACCGACCGTGTATTCTGAAACTGAATCGTAGTCCCCTAGATAGCAGTCCTCCTGAGTCGCAAACCTAACCCTAGACCGTCGAAGCTTAAAGTCATCCCTCTGTCGAAGCCGAACGCCTGCTTGTAACCTGGCCTGGCCTCGAGAAACCTGTCGCAGTGCTTTCCTCCGTTGCGGTCTCACGTCGATCCAATCTCCCTCATTCCCCCCCCCCCCCCCCCCCCTTTGTGGCACCCTGCCTGGAACCCTAATCCCCCCGATGATTCTCACCTCCGGTGAAGCATACCGATGCGATAGCCCGTGGCGCTGCCATTGGCCGTCGCAGTTCTCTCTCACAACCCCTCTCTTACGCTCTTTTTTTTGTTTCATTTACTACTATAGTACTATTCAATTTTAATAGTAGTAGATGTATATATTTCTTCTTATTCCTTTTATTTAATTGTGTAGTTTAGTTAAAATGCTTTTATTATCTAGAATTAATTAATACAATAAAAGTTTCCCTAATTTATATATACTAATTTAACTTAGTAAAATTTAAATTAAAAATGTTGGTTTACATGCTCTTCAAATTTGTGGCTCATATTTGTTTAACAACAATATTCGCGGTTAATTTCAACTTTCTAGTGATACAGTTACGTGTATCTAGTCTAAGTGCTTTGAAAGATAGCAATTCTCAAATTTTTAACAACAAAGAAATGCCCATTTTGTAAATAATGGACAAAATCAAAGAGTTAGCTTGTTGGTGGTTAAAGGTTGGGAACTAAATTTGTTTATTGATTTGAACATTTGGTGGACTAGACTTGTCTTGGTTTTATTTAGTTGTTTGTGTTTGTTTTTTGTATTTTGAACTATTGTCGTCTACCATTTTAAACACATCTTGCATTTGAATGACTTATCAATATATTTATTATTTGGCTTCTTATAAAAAATGTAAATACCCTTCAAAATAAATTGTAGAGCAAATTTCTCTAGTTTTATAATAATATAATTCGGTTTATTTGTTAATAAAAAATAAATTATTTTATATAATTCGTATGTATTGAAAGGGGAAGTTGATTTTTTTTTATGGACCGAAAGTTGAATTATTATTATTTTTTATGGAAAGTTGAATTAGTTTATTATGTATGTACTAGCGGAAAGACGGGCACTATCGTTTCCGTCTGTCCGTTCTTTCTACTGCGTTAACGCATGCGATTATTTTATTATGTTTGTTTGTATAATTTTGATTTAAATTTTTAAATATTATGGAAATTATTGATATATTGATTTATAAACAAAATACTGTCAAGACATATAACAAAATTATATTTGAACTCAACATATTTTAATTTGCCTGCATATAAAATTAAGCTAAAATAATGATCATTTATTGTTTATTCTAATAGTAATTAGTAACATCATAACATAAATGTGTGTGTTGTGTAAAAAAACATCATAAATAATGTATAAATGACACGTTATGTAAAAAAAATATTATTGTGATTGCGATAAAAGAGTTAAAAACTACATTTTCCATAAAGTCTTCATCTTCTCTTTCTATTTTTCCCTTCTTTAATAATAACTTTTGTTGAATTTTGAGAAACTCCTCTGGATAAAACTACATATGATTGATCATGGCTAAAAACATGTTGTGGAAGATAGATTCCGACATTGGGAATGGTCTGCACTTGTGATTTATTTATGGTGATAGCAAAACTTAGTCTAACAGGAAACTGTTTTTCTACTAAGCACAAAGGGAAGTTATGAACTCGTATTTGTTTTTAATTTAATTCTGGGCAAGAATGCTCTTTTTCCAGCATTGCTTCTTGTTAGGATTTCCACATCCAACATATTCTTAAATAAACTATGACATAACAGTCGTATTCCATTACACAGGCCATATCTAACTAGGGTCTATGTTTCGCAACAATATCAAAAGTGCACCTTTTTTTTACCTTTAAAACATGTGGTGGGATACTTCCCTTAGCAGTTGAATTTAGGAATTCATGTTGATATAAGTTATGAGTATCCCATCAACCTCGTTAAATGTCAACAAATTATGTTATTCTCCTGGAAACTAATTGATAATTATGTCATTCAATTTTTAACATCATCATTTGTAGGTGTAATTATCGCTCTTTCGACCATATATGAATCATGATATTACTCCTCGCATATGAATCACATACACTCCTCATATTAGATGTGTCTGAACACGTGTTGCATCCGCATCCACAAATATATTACCATAAATTATGTGATTTCTCAAATTATCAACGTTATTGCCGTGTCAATATTCTTATTGTATCTGGTGTTGGTGTTCGTATTCATACTTCTTAATGGTCCTTTCTTTTTATAGCCTCTCAGATGATGGTTTGAATGTAACCAAAAACAAAAGATGGTGGTTTGAAACTTTCTAAAGTTTTTGTTTTTAGTTGTTGGTAACATGAGTGTGATTATCGTTTAACAATTTTGAATTGTTCAAATGGTTTTAACACTTTTGATTTCACTATATTTTGTTGGATATTAGATGGGGGCCATGGGAGCAGTTTATCAATTGTATACATCCAAAACGTTCGGAATCACAAAGAAAAAAACAATGCTTTTATTCCTTTAAACGACAGTGGAAGGAGCTTAACGGCAAGGGATGTTAATTATTGCTTATTTTCCCTTTATTTAATAACTAAAAAAAACACGGTTCTCTTTATATATATAAAAAAAGCCAAACTATCATAGTTTGTATAAACAATTATAAACCAACAAAGTCAAATAATTCTCAAAATTATTCGTAAACAATTTGAATCATAATCGCTTATAAACCAGCAAAGTCAAATATATAATCCATAAAATTAATCGACTTTGATTAGTTGTAACATGAAAGAAAAAGAAAGCAAAAACTAAACATGTTAATTCTGATGCAGAGGGTTGAGAGAGATTGAAAAAAACTAAACAATGCGGAAACGAATTATTACCTGTGAGAACCCTACTTATTAATATTTAATATAGTGCAAACAAATCTTTTTCTAAAATATTTTGAGTCCTAATCTTTTTTTAGAGGATTTAAAATCCAATCTTTAACATTATTTTTTGCTCACGTTTGTTACTAATATTTTTTTTTTGAGGATTTAAAGTCCAATTTTTAACATTATATTTTGCTCACGTTTGTTACTAATTTTTTTTTAGAAAATTTAAAGTCTAATATTTAACATTATTTTTTGCTCACATTTGTTACTAATATTTTTTTAGAGGATTTAAAGTCAAATCTTTACCATTATTTTTTGCTCATATTTGTTACAATTGATCAAAGGCTAAGGAAGAGTAACTTACGTTAATAAAATAACATGAAAATACTGTTTTTTGTGGAAGTAATAAATAATATAGAAATATTGTTTTTCTTGAAAGGGGATATGAAAATACTTGACAATCTTTGTTGGTTGTATTGAGGGGAACAACACAGATGTACAACATAAAATCGGCTGACAAAAAAGTAACATGAGTGTTTGTTTTGTGCTAGTTTTTTGTGAGTTTAATTTATGGTTAACTGATGTAAAAGAGGGTTAATGGGGACTATTAGTGACATGGATTAGTAATCCACGTGTTATTTTATAATTGGCTAACATTAAGAACAATTCATAAGAAATTGTGTGTAAGTTTTCTCCTTAAATTAAATTTATTCTTATCTATTTGTTACATGTGTTATTTGTATTTAAAATTAAAATTAAAAATTAAGGGTATTTTTGGAGAGAAAAGTCCAACCTAAAAGTGTACTGAAAGTGATGGTTTTCTTTATATAATAATATAGATTTCTTGGTCTTGATAATTTTTTTCCTTTCTATTTAACGTTATTATAATTTTTCTAAAAATAGTTTATTCGAAAACCTCCCTTGCAGCAGTTATCTCAAATACGACTCTCCGTGGTAATTTGTCAAAGGCAGTAGCATCCTCAAATGTTTCGAATTTTGTCATCTTGAAGAAATTCAATGTCACCCTTCATCCTCCTAAAATCCTCCTAAAGCTCCTCAAATTATTGAAGTACTTTGGAAGCCTCCGCCTCCTCTATGGGTCAAGTGCAACACGGATGACTCTTCAACAGCCTTTTGCTCCGTCACAATTATTTTGACGGTTCAATTCAGTCTTTGGCAAAACAAAACTCAATTTAATCATTGACATTTTTATGATGGAGGACAAAGTAGTCTTGATTTATTATAGGCTAAAGTGCACCTTTTCCCCTTAAGTTTCAAAAAGTTACGATTTTGACCTCCTATGAAAATAAATGAATAATTTGGTCCTAAAGAATTAGCCCCTTTACAACAGTGGTCATTTATGGCAATTTTGACCGAGTCAACGCTTATTTGGCATGCCACATGTGTAATTAACCATTTAAAAAAAATGCCACATTTTAAATTGTTGAATTAAAAAAATGAAAAAGAAAGAAAAAGGAAAGGAAGAAGGACAGGCACGTGAAGTTCATCAACCCCAACAACATCATTAATCTCCTTCATCTTCTCCTTCATTTTCTTAACAACTTCATTTTCTTCTTAACCAAAATCCAGAAAATCCATAAAATACAACATGGATCTTTTCAACAACAACAACAATCCTCATATAAAAATCCAAAAAATCATCTCAAAAACCGAAATTATGGATTTAACCCAAAAATCCAAATTGTTTCTGTTCGATTTTCAATAGCTATTCCGAACTGTATCATCAATTCGATTTGGCGTTTCTATTGTCCTTGTTTGGCTATTTCAATTTCGCGTTTCGATTCAATTATCTCTGAGTTGCGTTTCACGTATCTTTGTTTCTGCAAAATTGATTTTCGATCACAGTTGCGTTACTGAGAAAACAAAGATGATCATAAGAAACTGAGGAAATTCATTATGTTCTTCATCCCCTTCACTGTCATATTCATCCCTTCAACGTAATATATCTTCATCTCAAAACCCTAAAAAATTAAATTAAGAATTAAATAAAATTGAAATGGAGATGTTATTATAAGATAGAAAAGGATTGCCGAAAATTAGAAGAGAGAATGAAAAAAAGTTGAAGAATTGAAAGAGTGTCTGTAAATGTTTGATGTGTTATCTACGAAAAAATTGAATCCAAGGACTGATGTTTGTGGTGGAATATTTGGTGGATTTACGATGATGAATTCTTCTTCATATTGGATTTCTTCTTCGAGTGATGATTGAAGAACTAGGAGTAGTTTGGGTTTATAAGTTGATGTTAAGAAGATGAAGAAAGAGGTTGATGAACCTCTCATGTGCCTCTTCTTCTTACTTTTTTTTTTCATTTTTTTAATTCAATAATTTAAAATGTGGTATTTTTTTTAAATGGTTAATTACACACGTGGCATGCCAAATAAGCGTTGATTCAATCAAAATTGTCAAAAAGGATAACTATTGCAAATGAACTAATTCTTAGGGGACCAAATTATTCATTTTTTTTATAGGGGGCCAACATCGCAACGTTTTGAAACTTAAAGGGGGAAAAAGTTCACTTTAGCCTTTATAATAGAATGATTGATTTGTTCTAGGTTTAACATCAAAACCCTTACTTCTAGATACATGCCCAAACTCACACCCGATTTGACGGATTTTCCTTGTTTTGACAAGATTTGAGTTTTTTCCAAATTCAAAACACATGTATGAGACGAGTAACATGGATATAGGCATCCACCATGAACTCATACCCAAACATGTCCCAAATGATTAATAGTTGTCTTGTTATAAAAAACTATTGATATTTAAAGGAGCAACCAAACCATTGAGTCAAAAAAATATTAAAGAAAATTATTGATTGATAATGTATTACAACATTGTTATCGGGGTCAGAAAGAACTTTATTTACTAAAAAAAATTCACTATGGATGATGGGATGAAATCATTTCCCATCTTGTTAAGTTGGGTACAAGTAAGGTAACTTGTAAGTATATGAGAATCAGAGATAAACAATATAAAACTTGTCCCAACCCCACCCCATGTCTAATTTGTTTCCAATATAAAAATATTAGAGACTAATTTAAATTTTATTTTTGTCAAAGATTTAATTCGAAGAATCAAAATGAGTTTTCACTCAACTAAAAATAAAAAAAAGAAATGTTAACGAATGCTTTCAAAACACCCTTTAAATTAAAGTCTATAACATAAATAATAAATATTTATAAAAATACGTGTATTCAATGCATTAATTTTTTTTAATATTTTTTTTTAAAGATTTATATTTTAATGTTAACAAAGTGTCATGCACATTTGTTAACAAGTCCTAATAAACAAAGAGTAATGTTAATCAATACCCTAGTTAAGAAAGTAAATATAATAATATCGCATCAAAATTTGTGTGGTTAATTCATTAAAAATTTAAAATGTATTAATTTTGTTTTCTTAATCATCGTTGACATGATGACTCATGAAAAAATTCCATAGCAATTTGAAGGAGAACGGTGGTACGTACGTGCCACGCCACGCGGTGAATAAATGGCCAAATGGGGCATATTATTTCAAGCAATATGATCGAAAGTATAAGGGTATTATTGTCATTGAACCTTCACCTCAGCCTCTATATAAACCACCCCGCTCCCTCCTCTTAATAACCTAAACCAATTCCAATTCCAATTTTTTCTTTCATCGCTCTTTCTTTCGTTTCTCAATTTTCTTCATTCTCTGTAAGTGCAATTCGATTACGATTTTCCTTTTTTTTTTTTCCTTCTCAATTGTTTTGTTTTTGTGATATGATTTCAATTTTTTGATTATTTTTTCTGTTTTTGATATTGTTCGATTTAGGTCAAAATTCAGAATTCTGATTCATAAAACAGGAAATCGCGAAGCTTTAATCTGTCTCCAATTATTTACAAACTGTAAGTATCACGCTTTTATTTTCTGTTTACTTAGATTGTTGATTATGGTTTCCGATGAAGAAATATGCTTCAATTTTTGAATTGATAAGTTAATTGATTATAACAAAATCATTTGATGAATTTTGTGAAGAGCATTTTATGCGTTGTTAAAGAAACTTGTTTCACGCTGCATGTTGAATTTGTTTTGATTTCACATAATTTAGTCCTCTATTTTTAAAATAGCCCATAAACTTTATGATGCACAGACACTCCTCGGGGGCACGACCCATATAATTACATTGAATTGAATTATGTAATTTTCTCAAATTATTAGGGGAGTTTTGAATAAAAATACCATCTAGATTTGGTTGCATAGCTGTGTTAACTTTACATTGCATTCTTAACAACTTGTTAAGAAATTGATATGGTAATTATCCAATTTTGATGTATGTCTTGTTCAGGCTATGCTATATTGTTTCATGTAACATGTTGTTTTCTTTCACAAATTTCTTTGCAATTGCTGGCTTATTTTTTTGTTTGACATTTTGATTTATTCTTTTTTTTCTTCCAGGAAAGTGTGAATGAACTAATGGAGTCAAAAGGTGGTAAGAAGAAGTCTAGCAGTAGTAGTTCCTCCTTTTTGTACGAAGCCCCTCTCGGATACATCATTGAAGACGTTCGACCAAACGGTGGAGTAGAAAAATTCAAATCTGCTGATTACTCAAACGTAATTTCTCATTTTAATTTCAATTCCTTTGATTAATGTTAACATTATAGTATATAGTATAAGATTGGATGATTTGGCTTTGTTTATTAACACCCTTTTTCTTTATTATGCAGTGCACCCGCAAACCATCCTGAGATTTTCTGGGATCTGATATAGTTTTTAGGTTTTTCATTCTGCAAAATTATTCTAGTTTACTCCTCTTTTCTTGTCCTCCTCCTTATTCTACAAACTACAAAAATCATTTTCCCCCTTTGAGTCAAGATGACCATGACAAACTCAGCTATCGGTTTTGAAGGCTATGAAAAGAGGCTTGAGATCACTTTTTTCGAAAACGGTGTATTCTCTGATCCTGCTGGATTAGGCCTCCGAGCATTGTCCAAAGACCAAATTGATGAGATTCTGAAACCAGCAGAATGCACCATTGTTGACTCACTATCTAATGATTATGTCGATTCATATGTTCTTTCCGAGTCAAGCTTATTCATTTATTCTTACAAACTTATCATCAAAACCTGTGGGACTACCAAGTTGCTTCTGTCGATCCCTGCCATTCTTAAGCTGGCTGATGGTCTTAACATTGCTGTGAAATCAGTGAGATACACTCGCGGAAGCTTCATCTTTCCTGGAGCTCAATCATTCCCTCATCGTAGCTTTTCCGAGGAAGTTGCTGTTCTTGACAGCTATTTTGGCAAACTAGGTTCTGGTAGCCAAGCTTACATGATGGGTGATGCTGATAAGTCACAGATTTGGCACATTTACTCTGCTAGTGCTAAGCTAGAAGCTTCACCGGAAGCTGTCTATGGCCTTGAAATGTGCATGACTGGTTTGGATAAAGAAAAGGCATCAGTGTTTTTCAAGACAGATGCATCTTCAGCAGGTTTGATGACTAAGAATTCTGGAATCAGGAAGATCCTTCCAAAATCTGACATTTGTGACTTTGAATTTGAACCTTGCGGGTACTCAATGAACGGAATTGAGGGAAGTGCAATATCCACTATCCATGTTACACCTGAAGATGGGTTCAGCTATGCAAGCTTTGAAGCAGTGGGTTATGACTATTCAGAGAAATCTCTGAACGAACTTGTTGGAAGGGTTTTAGCATGTTTCTATCCAGCTGAGTTTTCCGTTGCATTGCACATTGATGTGAATGGTGAAAAACTTGACAAATTTCCTTTGGAGGTTAAAGGATACAACTGTGGAGAGAGGATCAATGAAGTGCTTGGAGAAGACGGTGCAGTCGTGTACCGTACCTTTGTTCGAAATGATGGCTGCTCATCTCCAAGGTCTACTCTGAAATGTTGCTGGAGTGAGGATGAGAATGAGGAGGAAGTTAAGGAGATATAATAGTTGTTTGTTCTTTATGTTATGTTCTTGTTTATCTATTATTATTACCAGTGTTACCTAAATAAATTTGAGCTTTTGCTGTGAACGCGATTCAATAAACGTGCTGTGTTATGTTGCTTGTTACTTTTTTATTACTTTTTTATGAGTCTTGTACTTGGATTATATTTCTGAATAAAAACTATGAGAAATATCAGTCAATCATCAAGTGATGACCACCAATGTTTCATAGATATAAAAATTAAAAGGATGACCAGTGTTGCAAGCAATTATGCTGGAAATAATCGTATGGGAATTTTGTCAAGTCAATGTCAAATTATTCAGTTTTTTCAACAAGACAAATGTCAATTTATGAGGATTTGTTCCGCAATAAGAACGGAGAAAAGAAAAATTGTATAATGAAGTTAGTGCAGCTGAGTCCAGCTTTACATGCATCGTATGTGGCACTTGTGATTTTACAATCAAATAGCCAACAATACAATACTCAATTATTCATTCACTTTTTCTATGTGGCTGTGACGAATCTAAAATAGTTGGTATGTGAGTATGAGGAATTAAAGTTATGTTGTGAGCTTGTGGCTAAAAATGGTTTTGGTTTATCGAATTCGAATCTATGTAGGACCAGGACACACTAACCACGTAATTCCTTTAGATATGCTATGCTATCAGTATCAAATTCTATTACGTTAAGGCACTTGATGGCTTTTCGTGGAAGCTCTTTAGTCTCTACATACAAAGTACATTGCTAGGTGGAAGCCAACGTTAAGTGTTTCATTTGTGGACCAGAAAATTGAATACACTGTATGGGTTTGAGTTTGGTTTGGCTTTTCAAACTTCTAAGCGTGTGTTTGATTTTGCGGCAGAGAGAATTGATTGGTTAAATATAAGTTGAATGTGAATTTATTTATGTTTGGATACATTAAAGTAAAAATGATTCTTATAAATTCATGTTTGCATTCAATTTAATTTAACTTCACCAATCATCTGTTGCACAAAACACTCGGTCAGAGTCAATTTCAATTTGACCAAATCGAACAAATAACAACCCATTATCTTTTAGAAGATAGACAATGGAAATGAATTCCATCCAAAAGAGGATGAACTCGCTAATAATTTAAAAATGGCACCTTAAAATACTCAATTACCTATTTTAAGAATAGGACAAAATCACAAAAGTTGTAACAAACTAGTGCAGAATTTGAAAATTGCACTTTAAACTACTCAATTACCTAATATAAGGATATGACAAAATCACAAAAATTTGTATCAAACTAGTACGAAAATACCACTAGATAATGAACCCCGACAAACGGATTAGACTATTAATTTAAATCGTGATTAAAATTACTATTGTTTCTTTGAACCAAGTACAAAAACACTTTATACTTTCAACTGCTTGAGTTGAGATACATTGCCCTCAAATGCCAAAGGAAAGTATTGACCATGGTCATAAGGGTTTCTCCCTACTACTATGAGCCTCTAATCACATACTTAGTTTTTAAGTGGCAGCCATCAACATCAATAAAAGTACTACAACCTTGAGCAAAACCTTTTTTTTTACAATCATCAAAACAAAAGTAGAAATAGAAACAGTTTTACTGAATTGTTTGTTGGTGTTGGATTTTCTACATAAATTTTGCTTGTATTCTCATCAGAAGTCTTTTTAAGTTATGCATCATACCTCCATAACAATGTATATTGTTTTGCAGCACCCCCTTCAATAATCTCTTTTGCCATCTCCTTTGCTTTTCAATCATGTACGTTACTAGCCTTCCTTGGTCATAAATTTGACCACCCACTTAGTTATTTTTGGGTACAATCAACAATTTTTTTGAAAGAGAGTACATTCAACAATGGTCCCTTCGTCGAACTGGGGCTCTGATACCACTGTTTGGGTCATGAGGGGAGTTAGAGGGACCACCCACATTGAGACTAGAGCAACCACAAGAGCAAGAGAGACACCACACTCTTACCCAAAACCTTAAGGTAATGAGTTTATGGGTCCTCTTACTTGTAAGGTATTCAACCTTAACTTTTCTATCTGATGTGGAACATATAACTTACACTTGCACACAACAAAATAGGTTAAAGTTAAAAACCCTAATTTAATAAATTTGCAAAAATGCATTGATACTTACAAACAAACTAGATTAAAATGAATCTCAACAAATTGACACCAAAAGAGAGTTTGGCATAATCACATGTAATTATTTAATTATTTAAATTACTACAAGGGACGATATGTGGGTGTAAATATTGTGTCCGATGTAAATATTATATCCGGTGTTTATGTACGTGCTTCATAATTTTTTTAGTGGTGTTTTGAATTTGGTCTCTTTCTCTTTTCAACAACAAGCGAGTAAAATGTTAGTTGATATTGAACATTTGTTTGACTAGCCAGTTACACATTTCATTGGAGGGATTTTCCCAATGAAAAATACTCGATCAAAGATACTTATTGAGAAAACGTAAAAAGTTGTAGATGTTGAGCTTTTGGTTCTTGAAATTAAAAAAAAAAAGGTCAAAATAATCCATTAAATTGAAAATCTTGAAACACATTTGTCTCTTTGGATTTGTCAATTTAGTTTTTGAAATTGTCTTGAAGGGACCAATGTAATACTGATAGTGAAATTTCAATATTATGGATCATTTTGAAATTTTGTTTTTATTTTTTTCTATAAGAAGTGTCATAAAAACATTTTCTACTTACAAAACTTGAACACAAGTCCTTTAGAAAATAGGAATACTTTGTATTCAATAGTCAAAACCAATGTTACTAAGCAAAAATGAAATAATTCTTCAATATCAAAACTTATGTAACAAACATGGCATCCTTTGATTTTTGAAAATTGTGAAAGTGTTTGTTTGTTTTCAAGTTTTCTCACCGGAAAATTTAAAAGAACAGGGCTCAGGGCATTTTTTGGAACGGCGATCTCATACACATACTAAGTTGTAGAAGATAAAAAGTGAGAGAAATAGATTAACACCTACTATTTCTATATTTTGATGTTCAAATAACACAACTAATGTAGATTCAAAGAAATATGATCCATTCAACAGAAAATAACTGATCCAGTGACATAATTAACTAGCATAAACAAGTAATTAGCTCCTATTGCATGCTAATATATAATGGGAACTGACTTTGCTTTTTGCCTAAAAATTGATAGGCTAAAATTATGTAAATCATTTAAAACAACTAACAAATAGAAAAGATTATCTAGCAACATATGAAATTGGAAGCTAAAAGTACACACTTGTTTTATGATTGTGATATAAAAATGGAAATTTTGACATTAGACTCTGGAACAAATTTGCCTATTAGAATCTCATTATATCCAACATGAATGAGACAGCCAAATTTATCACACATTTATAATATGAACTCCAAAAACGAAAATCGAAACAGAATAATTTGTTCATATTCCGCTGCACTTATAGCTATTATTTGACAATCACTGCAAGATAAGTTTAGATTAATTGCTCCTTGTACAATACCGCGAGATTGGTACCCCAAAGACATAGACATCAGGATGGACGACTGGAGAGGTAAAGTGACTGACCTAGAGAGCCCAAGTGTTTACTGAGCGAGCACATAGTGTCTTGTCAACTCACCCTGAGGGTTGCCTGACCGGCCGATCTAAGGTACTAGAAGCACTGACCGACTTGACGTCCCAAAAGCACTTCCAGCTAAGGGCAGCATATCCGCGGCTGTTAATGACGATAAGCTACCGCAAACCCTAGTATATAGCACTATATGCAATGTGAATACAATGTTGAAATTGGTAGAAAATTGTAAACATGTTGGGTTGCTTTCCACCAAGCGTTTGTTTAACGTCTGATTTCATTTGGATCATGCAATTCAGGAATAGTGTTTACATTTTGCTCTTTACCACCAAAATAAATTTTTAGCTTTTGTCAATTTACGGTCCAAACTACTTTTAAATTATCACCGCTCCATATGACTTTACCACCTCCTGGACCGGCGTTGTGTTGTCTACTTGATTCACAATTGGAATCGTGCAATTGACAGTGTAATTTAAATTCAAAGTGGTGTTCTTATTGTATTTCTTGAGATTATCTTTCATCATACACATTGGTTGATGAACTTTAATTTCTACGATTAGCTACTTGTTTAATTGGTGTGTTCAATTCATTGTCCATATTGCTAACTATTCAATACTTGTTTAATTGAGATTTTGTCAATCATTCATTTCATTTTGTTTGTAGGTGATTTAATGAAATTAAAACGAAATATAATTGTCTGAATTAGTGCGATATTAAAAGTTTCCATATAAGTCATTGACTTTTGTTTTTGAAAGAATATAAGTCATCGACTTGATACGTAGGATTAGTAAATAACTTTAAATTGGAAAAACATTGAATTAGAATAAGGCCTAAGTACTGTTTTATAAATAAGGTTTGACTTGTTTAGTTGCACAAGCACGCAATTAATTAAGACCATATGATTATCATAAAACTCTTTAAAGAAATTTAACTATCCATTTTTATATTAAAAAACACCCTACTTAAAAAAAAAAACTATGTTATTTGAACATTTCACATATATCACGAGATGGGACGAGTCAACGAAAATATATAAAAAAGTCTCATTTTATTTATTGGTTTAATCAAATATATTTTGTCCATCAAACGATATATTTCATTGATAATTGATTGTTTCGTCTCTTGTGCGTTCTTCCAATTAGATAGAGTTGCATCAGCTATGTCACAGACAGTGTGACATGTTTCCGTGACATCATTCCAAACTTTGTTGTTCCTATTTTTAGCCATTTCACAATATTAAATAAATCATTTAATGTCAGTCAAAGTCAAAATGAAAAAAATATATTAAATATGATTACTTTTTAAAATTTGGAAGGAGTTAGACTATACTATACTATACTATTAGTGTGCTATAAATAACGACTTGTATAAGTTTTGTAGGTATTGTGCATCTAGCTATGGCTGATCCAAAAGCTATTACCTTAAAACTCTCAATACTACTAATTGTATTGTTTAATGTTAGAGACACTATAAGTGCTATTTTTCCTAAGGTAGTCGTTACAATTAAGAATGATATAGCACCAAATCCAACCCCTTTAGATCTCACTGTTCATTGTAAATCAAAAAATGATGATCTTGGATTTCACACAATCAAGTTTAGAGAAATTTACATGTTTTCATTCAGGCCTAATGTGATTCCAGATCTTAATACTTTATTCTTCTGCAGCTTTACATGGAAAGGAAGTCCATACCGTCATTATCTTGACATTTATGATGAAAAGTGGGATGATTGCATACATTGCAATTGGAAAATTAACAATACAAATGGTGGTTGTAAGGTTTTGAAGGAAGGATCAAATTTTGATCAATGTCTACATTGGAAAAGCATTCAATTAATGGATGCAAACAACATATCCAAGATATAGTTTCAAAAAGTCAATATCATTATAAATAAAGGAAAACTTAACTTATGTTAAAGAGACTCTTTTTCCCCTTATTATGGTTGTACTTATTGTGTTTTTCTAGTAAGATTTTTAACGAGATAATTTAGTTTAGTTATCTTGATTGCAAATGATTAGTGATATCTCTCGGCTACCAACATAGTTGAGATTTATGTAATGTTTTTGCACCTAACTTTTCTCAAATGAAAAAAAAGACTTCTACTATAAATATGAGAAATAAAACATTAAATACAAATTTTATGTTAACATTATAATTCAATGATAGGTGGTTACAAGCATAACCTCAAATGATGAAGTTACTCTTTTGGAATATTAGGGAAATTAGCAATTCTGATTTCAAAATTGCGTTGAAACTAATTAGGATCCTACAATTGTTTGATTAGGTTAGAGGTTTTGGGAACCTCAAATTGAAGCAACCATTAGACGATTACAAGCTCTTGGATTTTTGTGATTATAGGATCCTTTTAGTTCTTTTCATTTGACTTAGGAGTTAAAGTTGCAAAGCAATGTTGGCTTTGTTTTCATAGCAACTTTGTTTTTTTTGTTTATCTTGATTTTTGTATCTCTTTTGTTGAAGGTCCATGCCCTCTTCTGGTTTTTTGTATCTCTTTATTTTAAAATTATTATTGATTATAATACTTTCATTTGTTTAAATTTTTCTATTGAAATTGTTTGAAAGTTTTTATTGAATTATGAATTTTTTATTTTAGAACTATCCCATGGTAATTTGAACTTTGTTATTTCGATGGGGAATCACGGGGATTCATGTTTCTTCACTTGTTGTTATGGATTCGTTGTTGTTATGACGATTTTGTTTTAGAATTTTCTAGTGGAATTTGACTCATTGTGCGAGCCATGGCGCGATTTCTTGAGTCTTGGGTATTAACTTTATCGAGGCTCCACAATGAACAAGCGAATTTACCTTATGACCTCATCAACATGAGGTTTTACTCCTCCCCTCATGGTTGAGTACTCTGCAATTGGTCACACACTCCTCCCTCTGATTCTTTCCAAGGTGCAACAGTGCGTTGGGTGCTTGCAAAAAGACATTTTATTGCTCAAGTTAGAGGAGGTGTTAGTTGGTAGCAGACAAACTATATATATGAGTATAAGTGTGATAAGAATTGGATGATCATACCTCGACGGGGAAGCTCCTATACATAGGTGACATTTTTTTTGACGGAATATACATAGGTGACATATCAAGTGAGAAGAATATTTATGATGAGATATGAGAGGAATAAACTAAAACTATTAGATCTAAACAAATGACACATATTTAAATACGAGTAATGCTAAATGGTGCGAAATATTTTCGCACAAGTCACACAATGTATTAAAAGCCTCCAAAAGAGGCTCAAATTGATTTCAAATATGAATGAATACTTCAATAACAATTAGCACAAGATTGCTTTTACCCCTCATTTTGTTTTCAATTCTAACTAGCTAATTCTCATCCAAATTATTATATTTTTGTATTGATAAAAAATTAGCTTCTACGTTATGCACTAGGGAAAAAAAACAAAAGCTTCTAGGTTTACTTGATTGTTGTCAATGATGACAGTGACTTAGTGTTATACTTTCATTGCACCGTCCAGGGTAGGTAACATGGATGGTTCTTAAGGTTTAAATTATTTTACTTAAGTTTTTATTTTAAAATATAATAATAATAATAATAATAATAATAATAATAATAATAATAAAAGTTAAACATATTTTTAGTCTGGACAAAATCAAGAGCTTTTAAATTTAGTCATTAAAGACAAATTATTTACTTTTAATTTCTATTTGCATTTTATGGAGACTTATGAGGACTAAAAGTATCAACTTTTATATAAAAATAAATTAAAATAACGACTATTCTTACAAACTGCAATATTATAGAGGATCAAAGTATTTTATAAGAACTAAACTTAAAAACTTGTAATTTCGAAAGGACTAAAAATATTTAATCCTGATAATTATAATAACTTTTTGAGCGGATAATTCTTGATTTGAATTATTCAAAAAAAAAATTTTGGATTTGAAAGTAAGTGACTTTTAATTGTGTATATATACTTCGTGTGATTTGTGCGAAAATATTTCGCATCATCCCGCATTTTCCATTTAAATACTCTCTTTCATTGAGTCTTGTTCCTCCTTCCTTTCCTTGATCTTTTCTCTTTCTCACTAAAACCCCCGAGAAATACTAGTTAGACACAACCCTAAATCAAAAGTAGCCACACGCACATAAATGATCAAATTTAAAAGAGAATCAATCTGGTCATATCATTTAATATCATTTCTCTTTTAAATTGTATCTTTGTGAGTGTGTACTCAAATGAAATTTATTTGGGGTTGTGCATATATAAAAGTTGCTCGAAATCCCCTTTCTTTATTTTAAGTCTGAGGTCTGTAACACCAATTTTCGGCAAGAATATTTTATCTACTTCATCGTATGATTACTAGTAGGGAAGGGTATATGCCAGGTCCGCCTAGGACAGGCCAGACCATACCAGACTTTTTTCCTTAAATAGAGAAGGCTTATGCATTTTTAGAAGCCTATTCAGCTTGAAAGACCAAGTCACAGACTAACAAAAAAAGTCTCTCAGTTCTATTAGGCCGGCCTACTTAATTAAATATGAATAATAGTATTTATTATTATATTATATTTATACTTTCAATTAAATATAAATTTGTTAACCTTAATGGTAATTTAAACTTATCAGTCTACATTAACTTTTCGCATATTTCAAAGTATTATTCTAAACTTAAATTGAAATATGATATAATATATCGTTAAGTTCTCTAAAAAATCATGTTAAATATCAAAATACAATTGAATCTCATTGATCTATTAGTTCGTTAGTCTATTTAACTTTAGACGATATTATTTATTTAAAGATGTTCATATGACATTTTACTTTGCATATCTATGCCTTCCACTTATGAATTTGTATGAGCATGTAAAAATTAGATTAGGAACAAGGGAACAAGGAGGGAACAAGCTGACATAACCCAATCTTCTTATGATATCATATATATAAATAATATATATATATATATATATATATATATATATATATATATATATATATATATAAAATCACACCCTTTAAGAACATTAGTTGAACTCTTTTAATAAGTAATAGTATTTTTTTAAATTGCTTTTTATGGGAACTTGTTCCATGAAAAGAAAAGAAAAAGATATCGGAAAATATGACATATATTAATTGAAGGGCAATTTTAGGAATAATAGCAGTAAATATTGTATGAATAGTCAATATTTGCTTTTATTTTAGACTTCATAAGTGATTTTTTGTCGCTTATATTTGAGACAAAATGATAATTTCTAATTGATTAAAACAGATGAAGAGTGAGTAGAAGACAAATGTTAGCATGTAAGATGTTATTCAATTTGTCTAAATCCTAAACCTTAAATTATTTGACAGGTCAAACTTAGGTCTTACAAAGTCTAACTCAGCTTAACCTATTTCCATCCGTAACAATTAGGTTTTTAATGCTTAAAAATGTTGAAGAAAAAATTATACATTTTACTTTGCATATCTATGCCTTCCACTTATGAATTTGTATGAGCATGTAAAAATTAGATTAGGAACAAGGGAACAAGGAGGGAACAAGCTGACATAACCCAATCTTCTTATGATATCATATATATATATATATATAATCACACCCTTTAAGAACATTAGTTGAACTCTTTTAATAAGTAATAGTATTTTTTTAAATTGCTTTTTATGGGAACTTGTTCCATGAAAAGAAAAGAAAAAGATATCGGAAAATATGACATATATTAATTGAAGGGCAATTTTAGGAATAATAGCAGTAAATATTGTATGAATAGTCAATATTTGCTTTTATTTTAGACTTCATAAGTGATTTTTTGTCGCTTATATTTGAGACAAAATGATAATTTCTAATTGATTAAAACAGATGAAGAGTGAGTAGAAGACAAATGTTAGCATGTAAGATGTTATTCAATTTGTCTAAATCCTAAACCTTAAATATTTAAACACAAATATTAGCATGTAAGATGTTATTCTAATTGACTAAACCATAAACCCTAAATACATATGCACAAATGTTAGCATGTAAGATGTTATTCAATTTGTCTCAAACTTAGATCTTACATGCTAATATATATATATATATATATATATAAAATATGTTATTTTAGACATTTCCGTTTATATATTTAGGGTTTACATAAAGAAATTGGCTAACATGCTAACTTTCTTTTTTTGTTGTTTACCATCTAGTTCTTGGGGGAATGACCCTAGTAATCTAGAGTTCATCCGTAACAATTAATGTGGAAGAATGCAATGACTTTTTGTAACATCCCACGTTTTTTTCTCTCTGAGAATAATTAAAAATAAGATTTATTAAGGATAGTATGGAATGAGAAATTAAGGGGTACAAGTAGATAATAAAGTTTCATTAAACCAAGCCCCAACATAGATGACCCAATATGATAAAAATAAGATACAAGAGAAATAATAGTATTTGTACGAGGGTAGTTTAGTAACTTGATTATATAAGTTCTCCTCTATATTAACCAAGACATACAAAAAAAAAAAATCAGAACTCATTCCTTCTCCCTCTCCCTTTGCGCAAGCAAACCACAACAAAAGTAAGAGAAAAACCCTTTCTCCCTTTCATGAACAATTTTACATGCAATCCGAAATTCTACCTTCAATGTAGTGAAGATGTTGGGTTTTAAGAAGTGAAGAGAAAATTAGGAAAAGACAAGAAGATGAAGGAATCAAGGATTGAAGGAAGAACAAGAAAGAGTAGCATCTCAACATCATCTTAATGGAATTTTAGAGGTGGATTTCCCCTTATCCCTCATTCCTCATGCATAATCTTAAATTAGTTGATTTTTAGGGTTATGAGATTTTAAAAATTAGCTTGTGAAACTGAATGAATACATGTTGCATGCATGAGTGATTAAGCTTAATTGTATGAATTGGATTATTAATTAGTGTTTGGTAATGGTTGATTTAAGATTGTCATACCCCAATTTTTGACCTAAGATTATATAGTGGGGGTGCACATTTAGTTAATGGGGGTATGTATTTGTGTGAACGAAGTAGCGCTAGAAAAATATTATTTGGAAATGATAAATTAAATATTTAATTTGATTTTTTTTTTAAAGTGCTTTCTTTGTCCCCAAGTCTTGCTAAAATATTTTAGAATGCAATTTAGAATATTTTAGAGCACAATCTGAAATATTCTGGTAGGCAATCTGATATATTTAGTGTTTGATCTGAAATATTATTTTAATACTCAATAATATATATTCATGTGCCGAATAAACATATTTATGTACTGAATAATATATTTTTGTACTCAATATAATATTTTGGTGCTCAATCTGATATATTTTAGTGTTTGATCTGAAATATTATTTTGATACTCAATAATATATATTTATGTGCTAAATAAACATATTTATGTACTGAATAATATATTTTTGTACTCAATATAATACTTTGGTGCTCAATTGAGATATTTTTGTGCTAGATCTGATTACTTGTACCCAAAGTTTCTCACTTATTAAGTTATGAATCTTCTCTATAAATAGAGAGCTCATATAGTGCATTCTGGACCCCGAAAATTCATAGTTGATGCTTCCTGTTTTTTTTTTTCCCTCTCTTCTCTCTCTTTCGACTTGTGTTGACGAGTCTTTCTTCTTTTTCTACTCCTTTATGTCCCTTCGGTTTCAAGTGG
Organism: Medicago arabica; assembly: GCA_946800305.1. Classification (NCBI taxonomy): domain Eukaryota; kingdom Viridiplantae; phylum Streptophyta; class Magnoliopsida; order Fabales; family Fabaceae; genus Medicago; species Medicago arabica. The sequence goes on from OX326969.1 coordinate 7,307,948, forward strand.
TCTTCGTACCATACAGAGTAAGTTATTTTCTTTTGTTTTTGCATTTTATTTATTTATTTGTTAGTTTAACTTTATCACTCTACATTTTATTTATTTTTCCGCTTTTATATATTCAAAAAGAACAAAAACATTACAAATAACAAAAAATTCACAAAGATATTTTCCTAATAAACCTTGATTTTCAAATCGAGTGATCCCATTTTTATTTTATTTTCTTAATCAAATTTCAATCAACTTAATTCTATTTTGATTTATTTTCTTTTAATATAAAAAAAACACAAACAAATTCTTATTTGCCATTTGGCTTTTTCATTTTAAAACCTTTTTCAAAACTAATAAAAAACACACAACCAATCAAACGTCAATTTTTACCCCGAACTACGAGGTTTTGATCCCTCACGGGTACGTAGGCAAAAGACACTCGTCCTCTCAAATCAATAAAAAATGTAGAAATTAGGTTTCCCTTTTTTTTTTTTTTTTTTTTTCTTTCTTTTATCACTTTAAATCTATTTTCAAAAAAGCAAGCAAGTTTATAGCACAAAAATTAAATAAAATCAAGAGGTTCTCGTAGAGTACTACGAACATAAAGGATGCTAATACCTTCCCTTTATGTAACCAACCCCCGAACCCTTAATCTTCAAATATGGGGCATTTGAACTTTTTTCCCTTTTTACTAAATAAAATTAAATGTTCAGTCGTGAAATAAATAGTGAGTCAAAAGCTAATCAAATAGCCTTGATCTACAAAAAATGACGCGACAAGGATGTAACTTTATTTATCCTAAACTGATATTAGTATGATTTAGAAAGTAATTGAATTGGTGGAAAAAGAAACATCATTACAAAATCTGAATTTGTATTTACTTGAAAATGATTCGACATAACTGAATTGATATTCATATAACTTGAGCTATAAACTCCTTTTTGAGTGCAATAAGTTGGAATTTAAAGATAACTTATAGTATTTTAATACTGATTTTTTTTTTTTGTAATTTTACACTACTTTTACATTTTTTGTGATATTTATAAAAATAGCTGTTATGTTTTGTAGAATTTCCTGCATCAGTCAGCATAGATCATTTATATCTTGAGCTAGGAAACTCTTTTTTGAGTGGAACTGATTGGCGATTGCATTTGAAAGAAGACATGTTTTATTTTTATCACATCAAATTTCATAATTTTTGCATGTAGGAGCATGTCGCAGTAACTCTATGTGTTGTCACAGAATTTTACGGTAACATTGTTGAGTTTAGAAAACTACAACTTGAGTTAGACATGCATTTGTTGTAGTGAAACTAATTGTGATTGATGTAGTTACTGAATTTTTGTTTTAATTGCGAAGTGGTTTGATGAAATGTATAAATGCTAGGTAAATTAAACCTAGGAGACTGTTAAGTGCTAATTGCATGTGAAATTGATGAATTTACGTGTTATGTCAAATGAATGGATGTCAAGTGAATGAAATGTGAATTTGAATTTGATGTAGCTATTCTTATTTATAACAGACTGAATAAATGTATAATATTTAAGTGGGAATAATGAGATTCACCCTAGCTAGGTGAATTATCCGTCTATGACCGGAAGTGTAAGAAGGGGTAAACGAGGCACCGTTTATCGGAGTTAATCTATCTATGCCTTACCAAATGATTCTTTATAGATAACTGACTTATTAGTGATCGTTCTTGTGTAATGACCATTTATGTTCACAAGTCCGTTAGTTTAAGTTATCGAGGTTTTCCCACATCCGGTAACCTATAAAATTGCTTATATTATCTATGAGTTATAAGTTTAAGAGTAAGTGATTGGATAATAATGTTTATCGTAAATAATTAACTAATGTCTTTTATGTTTATATCATTTGAGGTTTAACTGATTACATTTAATTTTATGTCTACATCTTATGAAAAATCTTGTTTAAAGGCAAGATTGTGTTTTAACCCATGTTGGAAAGCTCACTGAGATAATTAATATCTCACCCCACGTTTATTTATATATTTTTTTGAGGTGTAAGTCATATTCAAAGTATCATCAAAGACCGAATCACAATCAAAGTCTAGTCTAGGGTCTATTTAATTGTTGTACCTTTCAAAAGTACTCATTATGTAATTCTCAAATGTTTTATAAATGTTTCTTGTAAAGCAAGTCATTCAAGGTTATTTAATTGAAGTTTTAAGTTAGAACTTTATGGTAAACTTCCCATTTGAGATCGAAATGTTTTAAATTATTATTACTAAAAAATTGAGATGTTATACTTTTGATATGATGGAGCACCGGTTCGAACAACACCTTGTATTGAAGAGCTTCTTTGCAAGGCTCTCTTTATTTTTGTTTTAAGTCACTCAAGGTTATTTGCAATGACTTTTGATATGTTAGAGGCTCAAGTTCGAACAACGATTAGTGTGGAATAGTTTCATTGTCAAACTTTTTTTTAACATCTAGTTATGAGGAGAAGGCCGTGATAATCTAGAGTTCGATACACTTAGTGTGGAAAAATACAACAACTTTTGATGCGTTGTCGCTCTAATTCGAACAACACATAGTGTGGAAGAGTTTCATAGTAAGACTCTTTATAACCCAAAAAAATATCATCTCTATAAATCATATGCATTATGCATTCATTACTTCTTTTTCATTGAACAATTTTTTATTGATTGCTTGATGACTTTGTTGATGTTGCGGTTAGAATAAGTTTAATGTTTTTTTATTGATTGTTTGAAATTTATTACTCCCTCTCCCCTAAAATAATTGATCTATTTGATCATTTCACACATATTAATAAAAATGTATAAATGAAAGAGAGAATAATTTTTTTATAATTTTTTTACACATATACCCTCATCATGTATGGGTCAATTTATTATTAACATAAAAGGTAAATACCTCTTTTCGTCCCTGTAATATTAGCGAATTCCGGTTTTGGTCCATGTAAAAAAAAGATTTAGATTATGTCCCTGTAATTTCAGATTTTTCCACTTTTGGTCCCTCCTTTCATCACGTCAGCAGAATCTGCATACATGACACGTAAAATAAGGGACCAAAAGTGGAGGAATCTGAAATTACTGGGACCAAAAGTGGGAGGAATCTGAAATTACAGGGACGTAATTTATGCAGATTATGCTGACGTGATGAATGGAGGGACCAAAAGTGGAAGAATCTGAAATTACAGGGACAAAATCTAAATCTTTTTTATACAGGGACTAAATCCGGAATTCGCTAATATTATAGGGACGAAAAGAGGTATTTACCCTAACATAAATGCAAAATAGAAAAAGTTAAATAGAAACCGATGATAGTAGTATTAATTTAGAGTTGGAAAAAAAGTAATTACCTCCTTTGTAATGAAAATTGAAAATGTCAATCATTTTAGGGCAAAATTTATTGTGCAAATAGGTCAAATATTTTTGGGTTTGAAAGGAGTAATATTTTGTGGCAATTGTGAGAGATGAACCACATTTCGTTTCTGATCTGACTAAATCACTTCCCTTATGGGTGAGGATCACACTTTTTCTAATTTTGTCTGATTCACCTTGAATCAAGATTTCGTCATTTTCCTTTTCCTAATTCTTAGCTTCATCCTAGTTTTTACGTTGTTTCGAGTTTGATTTATTCTTCCTGAGTGTTTTGTTGTTTCAAATATCTATTTGATGTTCTATTTATCATCATATGATAGAATATAGATTTTTGTTAGGTAATGAAATGTATAATTAATTAAGACATTGCCCGAAAGCTCAAAATTCTAGAGATAATAAGTGATATAATTAATGTTGCAGTCTTTGTGCATGAACTCCCTTGAAATACATGAGAACACCAAATAGGAGTGTTATTGTCTAGAGTATAGCCCGAACGGGGGTAATCAAGGCCATGCAGTTCTGATCTATATTTGACCTTTAAAGTGGCCCGGTGAGATTGGATTGTTTCTCTTAGAGAGTAAGGCCTCCTTAATATTTATGTAGTTGGTTAAAATATTAAAATAAACCTTGAATGGATGGATAGGTACCAAATTGCATCTAAGATTTTTATGAATCATCAAATGCATGATGATAATTATTTGATGATTGGAAATCTAAGTGGTACATGTTTTTGGAAACCGTGTTCGCATGAATTTGAAATAGTGCTACTTTTTATATGTATATTTCATTCATTGCTTTTAATAGTCTGCCTAACTTTGAATTATCTTGAACTAGCCAAATGTTAAGGAGTAACTTTCTATAGTTTATAATTGCATGAGTGCGGACAATTATGGTGTTTTGACTCAATCATTTATGTTGAATTTTGTTGTTTATTTGATATAACTGATAGCATAGTTTTAAAACTCGGTTCGGTCATCGACTCGGTAGAGACACTGAGTTGATGGTTGAACCATCGGGTCATTGGTTTAACCACATAACAAAATCAGATTAGATCGGATTACTCGGTTAGATAACCCGGTGTTCAGATTAAATCTATATAGGTATTTAATCAGATTAAATCGGATTGAACCGGTGACTCAATTACTCCAAAAACTAAAATAATAACATATATAAAATAAAAATAAATATCTAACAAACATAATTGCATAGACTAATTATTCATGTGATAAAAAAAGCGAAGAGTAATTATTTATGAGCTTTAAATAAAATTTCATGAGTTCAAATAAAATATTTGAGCTTTATAATTATATTTATTTTAGTGAAGCTTTATAATTATATATGTCTATGTTTTCGTCTATTAATATTGTGAGTTATTTTTATAAAAAAATAAATAAAAATTTGATAATTATTTGCTTTGTAAAGTATCAAACGTTAATTTTGTGAGGTATTTTTATCAACTAAAAAAATAATAAGAGTGTTTGCTTTGTACAGTTTCAATATTTTGACAGTTATGATCTTATTCAAAAATTTATTTAATATATTCTTAATAAAAGCAAATCAAGAACAAAAAGAACAAGTGCATTAGTGGTTAGGAAGTTGTTTCTTGATGGGAGGGTCACGAGTTCAACTAGTTTCGGTTTGAATCAAAATGCAAATTCTTATTCCTTTAAAATATAAAACACGGAACCATCACAGTATACTCAAATATTGCCCCTTGTCTTAGGATAGGTGAGAATTTATTTAATAATCATGGTTTTATTCAAGTTTGAGAGATTTCGGTAAGATTTTTTATTATTTTTTAAAGTCAAGAAGTTGGTGATTTTCAATAAAAACGACCTCGACAACAAAGAAAAGAAAATTGAATAAAAAGATGAAAATAAAAAGAAAAAGAAGGAAAAAAAAAGTTGTCAATGATAGTTCATTTTCATTTTTTATATCACCAACAAATTGTTTGGAATAAAGAATACAAGAAGGATTGTACATTTACTCCCTCCGTAACATATTATAAGCAAATTTTAGTTCATTGACTTGTTACAAAATATAAGTAAAAGTTAACTTTTTCTTACTATTTATTGTTGTTATACCAAAACTGCCCCTAATTTAAAACTAAATAAAATTGTAAACTTGAACATTGAAATTATGCAGCGAGTGAATGTGAAACGGTTGTGATAGCATGAGAGATTAACTTTTGCTTTGGAAGACGTAAAAAAGTATATTTTCACATTAAATTACTTTCTTCTTACATATATTGACAAGTATTTGTGGTAAAACGGTTATCTTTTTAGTTGGAATTAATGTAAGCAATCACCTACCTTAATAAGTGTGAAATGGTGGCTTTTGTTTATAAATTGCAACGGAGGGAGTATGTAAATAGTATTGGTACATGTTGCACATTTGTAAATAGGTAATAAATGCTCCTTTAATCTTATGCTTTTTTAAAATTTCCCAGAAAACAACGATTCTTTAAACCCTTGCCCTATTATAATTGACATTAACCCTTGAAATACTTAAGTGATCCATGCTTGATGCTTTCAAATAAATATGTTAGATTGTATGTTTAACCTGATCAAGATGTTAGCACATTGCACGAATGAGGGATACACTTCACATATGAGCATAAATGTTCACTTTTAACTTGTGAGGATTGTGTTCGGTATATAGTTCAAACTTAATCTTATTATTGAATTGAAATGTATGAAATATTACTTATGATGGTTGTGAATATGCATCTTGCTAAAGAAATCTAATTGAATATTGAATGTTTCAAGTTTTGAATTTTGTGATTTCGTAGAAAACCTTGTGAAATCTATTATGCATTCATCTTTAAGTGTGTAATATTTTTTAGGACTTTGTTTAAGTACAAACAAAATTCTAAGTTGGGTTGAGTTGATAAGTACAAAAATAATGTTAAATTTCATGGCACTTATTAACTTGTTATGTGTAGGGTGAGTTGGGGTGGGTGGTTGTTTCCGCTGCATCAGTAACAATATTGCCGCTCTCAGGGTGGTGGTTTATGTGATTGATAAGTGCTGAAAAGCAGTAATTACATGATATATATTAAGCACTTTTTGTTACTTTATCCAAGTAAAAACCATGAAAAGTGATAAAATACATTTTTATACTCCTTATGTTTACTTGACCCAATTGTGCAGGAAAAGAGTGAACAAGACAAGAATCAAATAAGGAAAAATCAAAAGAGGAGCAAAGGCCAACTCGCCACAGCGAAACACGTCGCCATGGCGAGAAGTTGTTACAGAATTCCATCATTCTGCTCGCACCAAAGCTCGCCACAACGAACCATAAAGCGAGATTTTGCCATAGCGACGGAAAGGCGAGCAAGAGGGCAAGAAGTGATTCCAGAGACCATGTTCAAAGGATCAGAGCTCGCCATGGCGAGAAAAATCTGTCTGGCGAGCTAAGGCGGTTTGGAACACTGAAGGATGATGTGGCAGAAACCCACTAGCAAAGAAAGGTCAGCTCGACATAGCGAGCAAATCCTACCTGGCGAGAATGTAAATTTATGAAGAAGTATAAAAGCCCATTTGTACATTTCAGAAATGATCTTATCAATCCATTAGAGAGAAAATAGGGCAAAAATTAGGGTTCTTTATAGAACAAGAATGATTGAGTGTGGATTCACTAAGAATCTTTGAGAAATCAAGACTTAGCAATGGATCTTCATCTTTCCTTCCACTTTTTAATGTTAACATGACAATGATCAACTAAATCTCCTTTTGTTGGGATTATAGGTACTTGATCAAACATAGATGTAATCTTTTTATCTATTAAATATCTGATTCTAGCAATTTATATGATATTGAGTTTATTCTTGCATTCCATTCTTCTATTTGATTTAAATGCTATTGAGAAATACTTTTGAGTCTAGGTTTAGAATATCCATCTATCGAAACAATGATTCTAGACATAGGGTTGATGTTTTGATAGTCACATAAAGTATCAGAACTTAAAGCTATCAGACCGTTTAATAGATTAAGAAATCGTCGATTAAACGATATGATTGATCTCACAATATCATTCAGACATGAATGATGTTGTTGAGTGATACATGATAATATCGATAAAAATCTAGAATTCGTATATGTGATTATTAGATTATATTTGATGGTTGAAGAACTCTAATCCCAACGCTTTTACGCCTTATTACTCTCCATTTTATTTTCGCATTTTAGTTCACGTAGTTTTTATAACAAACAACCAATTAATCTTTAACTTAAAATGATAATCGATGTTGACTGGTTTATGGTATCACACTAGTCCTTGAGGAGACGATATATAAATGCTTACTTTTGATTGATAGAAAAATACTACATTAGTGATACGAAGTTCAAATCAAATCTATTCCCCGACGTTTCTCTTTAGAGCGTGGTTCTATCTGTTGACAGCTAGGAGGAGTCAGATTGATAGGCTAAAATGGTTGCGTAAACTTGATGATTTGTGACTCAGTAAGTGGATTGGTTCGTGGATCCGCAATCATGTTGGCGGTCGGGTTCATGGCCATTCGTGAGAGGTTCAAGTTTCATATTAACTAGTGTTCATTCATTCACCGCTCATTTTTTGCAATTTATTTTTGGACTCGTACACGGGCTCGCTGGATTGTACTGGTTGTGCGTGTATGTTCCTTGTTGTTTTTTGTAACCTTTGGGCTGAATTGTATTATCAATTGGGTTGGTTTTCTGTTGTTTTTATTTTCACTGGGTTAGGTCTATGTCCCCCCAGTTTTATGTACTTTTTTTATCTTAATCTATCTGGGTATGTAGTTCGTCTGCACTCCATTTGTTTAAATATATATAACCCCCCAATGTATTGTAAATACATAACAATATGAGTTTTATACTAATAAGTTGTTATTATCTAGTCTGCATCAGTTTTTGGACGCTTTTGACTTGATTCACAAAGAAACAAAGAATTTGTGTACAAGAAAATTCACTAGACAAGCCAAGGCGAGCTGGAAGCGTGAAATCAGAGAAGTGCAAGTGTTTATGGGAAAGATGCTGCACTGGGAGAGCTGAAAGCGAGATGAGAGCGAGCATGGATAAAGTTACAGGGAGAAAAGAAGGAATAACTTCATTGGGCGAGCAACACTTTGCCCAGAGAAGTATGGTGGTTTAGTGACTTTCAAAACTGCGTTGGCTTTTCCATCTATCTAAAGAAACCTTGATTCCCTGGGCGAGCAGGTTCTCCCACCAAAACTACACTTTTTTGTCATCTATAAATAGACTAGTAACTCAGAATTCTACATCACTTTTCATATACTTAGGCTCGTTTTAGAGAGGATAATACAAGGAGAAGTTTTCTTCACCATAGGGTGCCATTTAGAGCTTGGAATGTTTTTAGATGTTCCTCCCTCTTTCATATTCATCTTTGTGCTAGTTACTTCACTTATGGATAACTAATTCTCTCTTTATATTGTAATTAGGTTTACTAATATTGGAATTACCTGTAATACTCTTGGTCTGACCATTATATATAATCTTTTATTCATTATATTTTTGGTTTATTTTGTTCTTAATGTTTTTTCCGATGTGCAATGTGAAAAACAAAGTTTTGATTTAGAAAGTGCGAGATATCGACCTTTTATCTAAGAGATCTGAATTAAACCATGTTTATATTCTAATACCTATACGTAGAGTTAGATTTACATTGTTTGGTCATATGTCATTGAATTAGTTGGTTATTTTGCTTAGCATCAAAAGTCAATTGATACAATCGATTTCGTTTGTCAAACTCAAACATTTGACGAGGGATAGGTGGAGACATAATTAAATCTTAAAAAGTCTATAATTGATCGAGATGACGCATTTAATGAATAGCCGACGACGTCTAATCCCAGCATAAGCTTTTTATTTATATTTACAATTGTGAATGGGAGAACTAACTATATTTTTCTCTTGCTCTAACAGAAATGAAGATAGATGTTCAAGTAAAATATTTGAATTTTTTATATGTTTATAGTTTACTTTATTCCTTCATTTTGTTTTCAACCAAAGACCTCATATACTTTTAATGTTAAAAAATAAAAAATAAGCATTCTCAACCACATTTGACAATATTACGTATACAAATGTCCTATGTGCAAACAACCTACTGGCTGCTAACCATTCATAGAGATATTTATATTTCTTCACTAACCTATCCGAGTTTTTTTTATTTATATTATAAATTTTTAATCAATAAAACTTGTAAATATTTTGACAAGCTGTTTTATTTAGTACAAATTTTGACAAGCTGTTTGTCAATAGTGACATGTGATTAAGACCAAAGGGATAGGAATCTTCGGATTCAAAATAACATCATATGTACATAAACACAAACAAATCACACGTGAAGCCTATGTTGTCATTTGTCAGCCAAATTTTACCATATAACATCATATCATATAGAATAAAATGGACCACTAGAGATATATAGATATAGAGAAAGAAAATGACACATAAATCATAGTCCTTCTATTCATCATAATTCCAATTCCTCTTGATTTTTCTATTTCAAGTAAAGCATTTCAAAAAATACCAATAAAAGTTGGTTGATCAGTTGATAATAAGTTGACTAATATTCATGAGGGTGTGGATTTAACTTTCATTCTCGGCGTAAATACTTCGTTGATGGATAAATGAAAATATCTCGATCATTGTTTTCTGAGCTTCGATGCCTTTCTTGATCTTGACGAGTCTCTAGAGTTAAACTTATCTAAACATTTGCTAATGAGAAACAAAGCATTTCAAAAAATAGCTCAAATGAAAGTGAAGTTAGAGAATCTCAAAAACCATCATTCATCCAAACCTACTCCTCCTTTAATTATTACGTTTTCTTTAGCAACCTTTTGAAGTGATAAGTGAAAAAGATGGTCTTCTTTCTTTATCATCTTTATTTCTTTCTCTATGTCTTTTCTTTTTCATCATCCATGAAAAGCACCCTATTTGCTTGCAAAGTTGTTTCTCTTCTTTCTTTCTCCACTCACTCTTTTCTCTTTTTGTCTCCCATGTTTCATAATTATCTTTCACCTCAACCTGCACATGCATTTCCACTCTCATATCAATGTCATGCTTAATTTGTGTGATGTGCTTCTCAATTAATCATTCAAAAAAATTCTATAATTGGAACACACTTATGACTTATCAACTTCACTTCATTCATGAGTCATTTTTTATAAAAAAATATTATTTTGTGAATTTTTTGTCACCAACTAACCCAAATGTAGATTCAAGATTCACTGTTAGAAAAAATAAAATTCATGTCCAATTCTTTCGTCACAAAATTTATTGACAGAATTTAAGAGAGATTTCACGTTTTCTTCGCTAATTTATGATTTTTTACTATGTCCTATTTGTAAACCAATTTTATCTATATCGAACATGGAACCTCTACAACTGTACAACGTAGGGACCGTTAAGTTTAGAGAGAAATGGTGTGGTCGTAGAGGATCAAATTTCATCTATATGAGTGTAACTGTGTAATGAACTAGTACTAAGGGTACAAAACAGATTTGTCCTGATCTATGCTTAAACTATTGATGAGATTCAAGTTCAGTTTTATTAAGCATAAACATAAATATATTAAATCTTTTAATGCAAATTTTAAGTTCACTCCTTTGTATATGGTCCTAATAATGAATGGATAGTATACAGTAGAATGAAAGTGAGTAGACATTTTGTTTGCCAAGTACCCCTGATGATAAAATGGTGTACTTTGATTCCAGAATCTTTAGTGGCTCCAAATGAGACAAAGGGAAGAGCTAAATTGAAAAAGAGCACTACTGTTTAATTACTATCATGTTTGAAAATTGAATCATCGAAGAGGGAGAACTAGGTTTGAATATTGAAGTGTCTCATATGATCTAGTGCAGACGGATGCTTAAAATCGTTTGAATTTAACAATGAGCAATGCCACTCTGTATATAACTATATAAGTAGTAGCTTATGGTATTATTCATCCTTACAACTGAGACGGTGATCCAATAAATACCGATTTAGTAAAAACTAGGAAAGAGAATATTAGTGCTTCAAAACAAATTTTGTTCAATTGGCACCGATGAGTCATTGTTTCAACATTAAGGAAGTGAATGACCCTCAACTTCTACATAAAGGTGGTGATGTCAGTTATCGTCGAACTTTTGAATCATTTTCAAGATGTGACACTTTTTCACCCTAGAGATTGTCTAAAGAGTTCATTTTAAAATTTCTCATCAACTGGTCCTGCAACTTTTTTTCTTTTTGGATGAATCCAACAACTCTTAGTGAAAAAAAAGAATAAACTTGATTCTTGAAAATGAGATAACACTTTCATGACCAGAAAACTGATTCCATAAAACAGACTGATAAGAGAAAGTATAGAGGGACCAAAAACTATAGGAGGGGGGGTGCTTTCACATGAAACAAAGAGGGACAAAATTGGAATCCATGAATATCCTACATTATAATGTTGTAATCTAATTATATGACAACAAGATTTGATTCTTTTGTCTTGGAAAACACACCATTGGCCAAGGGTAGACTAGTTCATTTTTCATATGAATTTTGGAATTTCTTTTGGTTTGAAAATTTTGCAACATTCAAATGAAATTTCTGACTCTTTGATCTGATTTTTTTGGATAGTTCCTTTGATAGTTTGAATTTTTTTTATCAAAACAAACAACAGGAAAATAACAAATTAAGTACTTTACTTTTACAGACACACTGGAAATTTCTTGTGTCCTAGTGTATCCTGTTCACTTAATCAAATTCATTGAAGCACAGACACAGACACGGATACTGGAGCAAACACAGACACGTTAACACATATGATAATTTAAGAAAATGACATAATTCAGTATAATCATAGGTGTCATGTCGGTGTCGGACACCGGGACACACCTAATCCGAGAAGTGTTTGTGTTTCATTCAAATTCATAAAAATCAAATAAAAGAATCAAAAGTCTGTTTATTTTTAAACAACACTTTCAGTTTTTACTGTGTATGTGAGTGGTTAAAAACATGAAACACTAGAACTAAACAGATGCTAAAATGTTTAAGGTCTTAAATTAGAACTTATGCAAGATATTTTGATAAACTCATTGAAAGTATATATTTATTGAGAAAAATTTAGTGCATACCTCTTCCTCAGATTTTGTTTTTGCATTTGAATTTGAACTAGGTGAGTCTACAGCTCTAGTTTTTGACCTCTCTATGATGGATGGAGTTGAAGTAGGGCTAGGACTGCTTGAACTAAGATAAGGAGGTGTGCTTTGAGTCCCCACATCTCTTGTCATTCCCTCTTTCTTCTTTTCTACATAGCGAGAGAAACAACTTAATTAAACGCTCATAGCATAAGCAGTTATTATATAAGTTATTTTTATATATAACAAAAAATTAAATAAAGTCAAACAATTTTTCATATAAATTATAAGTTGTTTTAGTAAGCTATGAAAACAATTTATGGACATATCATCAATTGTTTCCATAAACTCTATAATCAATCTCGAAAAATGTTTATGTTAGCAGATAAGCTTAAATAAGTCAATCCGAACATGGCCGAAGTAGAATTAGGAATCAAACGCATATGAACCTTGAATTGGAAATTTAAGAGAAACATCTTCATGTGTATAAATTGATGGCTTCATTTGAATATGTCTTGCAGAATAAACAAGAGGAGCAGACATTGTGATTCTGTTTGTTGAGTTTCTGAATGATCTTCCACTAAGAGTTTTTGCTGATAAACATTCCATTGGTACCTCTCCTGAAAGTGGATTGCATATATACTTTTCTGCTTCATTCCACTTTGAATTTAATGCAAACCCTTCTGGAGATAAACACTCCCAACTATTATAGCTTACCCTTGCTTGTAATGCTGCATGAAATCACCATCCAAAAAGTTTAGACCAAAAATATAAAATATATGAAATCATAAGCATATGCTATTTTAGTCATGGTTATAAATTGCAGTCTGCAATCGCAATATAAAGAATTTTGAGGTCTCTGCAACGGAAATTTAGATCATATCGACCATATTTTCCATAAAGGTTTGTAGCGTAACTGCGACTGCAATTTAAAATCACGAGTCTAGTTAACAATGTGGTTTATTAAATTATTACCTTTAAGAGCAGTGGTGAAAGAATATGTTGAAGGGTCAATTTCATCTGCAAAAAGATTGTTGAATTTAATGTGTAAATGAGGTAAAAAAAACCATGAAATTCATAAACTATATAGTTTGAGTTAAAATAGAAAAAAGTAATGTACCTTTAAAAGGGTATCCAGGTGAAGAAGCAGTGCTAGAAATGGTTATGTTTGATCTTTGAGACCTTGTATCTTCTCTAAAGCTTCTCATATAAGAACCTGAATATCTTCTAGAATTGTTGTTACTCTCTCTAGTGATTCTTGCTTTCACTGACCATTCTCTCAAATTAAAATCTGACTCATCTCTTCTTCTTGAACTATAAGGATATGATTCAGCATTGTAGGCCATGAATGAGTTATGAACTCAAAAGAGTAGAATCTTTGTTGTGAAATTTGTGGAGGTGCAAATAGTGATTAGAAAAGAGGTTTTTTAGAGTGAAGCTTCTTTGTCTTGAAAAGAAATTATAGGTAGAATGTGCCAAAGTTCTAAGAGGAGAGTGTGTGTGTGTGTGTGACTCTTCTAAATTTTGGTTTTTAGCTTTTTTTGAATCTTCAAAGTGCAATGACATGGTTTTAAATCAAAATGTCTTTATATATTGAAAGTATCTCTGTTTCTTTTTTTGGTCTCTGCATTAAATTCATTGGACTACCTCTGTAACTTCCTTTCTTGTTTGACCCCTAATGTCCTATAGACCACACTAGGTTAGTTTTATTTTTCAATTATATCATAAGATACCAATTATTAGATCCTGTTTTTTAGAGCTCAATAATATTACACCTAAAGTTAGTCCACTCATATTTTAATTTTGCATATAGACATCAAATCATGTTTTAGTTTTTTTTTTCTTGAAGTAATCGTGTTTGAAACACTATGAACATCTCTTTCAACTTATATTAAAATATTGTTTCGTCATATTGTGAGACTAATCTCTTTGGTTAGAATATACTAACCATAGTAAAATATGGCACAACATTTGTGCAAAATTTAGAGTGCTAACTTGTGCCCTTAGGGCACATGTTAAGAAACCCAAAAGAAAAAATATTTTTTAAAATTGTAAATTCAATTCGTTAAAAAGTTAATATTAAATGCAATGCACACATCGCAATAAATTATTTATATATTTGAATCATTAATTTGTGCCTTAAAGCACAAGTTAACATTTCCCAACTGATTTTGATTAAAACTTAACAGATTTAAATTTGTATACACTCGCATAAAAGTAAATTGAATAATGAATTAGAAACCGAACATTAAGTTTAAATGGAAAAGCTCTAAATTTATTTTGCCTCCATATTTACTCAAGAACACACAAATATTTCAAAATCAATTTTAAGTTTCTATAATCAAGTTTTCCTTCTACAAAAATGAATCCGTAGATGCACTAAACTTATGTTTTCAACATGTGCTTACTTGTTGAAGAAAGACAATGAAATTTTTTCTACCTTTTCCCTTCAAATTCCATAAAACTAGGATGGTTTAATTCATGACATAAAGTCGTTGATATCACTATCCATCCAGCACACAATTTTTTCACTTGAGACAATTTTTAAAACTTACAAAAAGGACTGATTGTTAGACAAATATATCAAGGTGAATTTTCGCAATCTTCATGTTGGACAATGACTCTTCATATTTTCTGTTGGAGATTGTCACAATTGTTAGTATATATAGTAATAACATATGATCTTTGATTGTATTTTTATTATTTATTTTTATACAAACAACTTTACCTTAATTATTAATTAAATTACCATTCTTATTTTTAGATGATGAATATTTTTTACAGAAAAATGAACGACATCCAAGTATAATAAATTCCTTGAAAAAAATACCAAGTGCTAATAATCTTTTCATCGCATCCTCCATAATTGAATTGTATTTAATTTAAGTGGTTAAAGTGGATAGAATTTTAGATGAGGATTTTAATTTATTTTATATAAGAGCTTCCTCTTTTAATGGGGTTGGGTGGATATATACCATAACATTGATTAATAAAATAATTTGAATGATTAAGGCAGGTGAGGATTAAATAAGAGAAAATTGAGAACACAAATAAGAGAAAATTAACTCATTACAACAACTCCTTGTTTATGTTACCCTAATGTACAAAGGAAAAAATAATTCGTCCGGTACAATACATTATAACATCAATAAAAATTGTTTATAGCACTGTCTCCAAAATAATAAATTGACCATACAATAATAGTGGACCAACATAGATGGGTAAAATTTCTTGTAGTTTTGTACATATTAAAACCAACATTAGCTTTAATGAGAACCACTTATTTGAAACTTATGTTACACCAGACTCACCAAATCATTGATTTCAGTTTGATATGACACGAAATCTTAATTTTGATTTCCTGTTTGGGAAACACCTCCATTGAGTTGCAAGCAGATATGTTAGATGTGTTTCAATTAAAAACACAAAGATAGAAAGAAAAAAAAACATAAAGTATCCTAGGAAGCATCTTTGATAGAAGAGAGATATATAAATGAGGTGACTTTTAAGATGGAGAAGTGTATCATATGATAAACGGTGGAACGATTGTTTGAAACTCTAACACATGACATTGCTTCTTGTAAGTAGAAGTTTGTGGCATTACTTGTCTTCACAACTGAGGCCATGACCAATCAGGACGATTCGTCAAAGACAAGAAAAACGAATATTAATGTCTTGAAATACAATCTATATTTTTTTTGATTTTATTGAATTAACATAAACCATGTCACCGTCTCAGTTGTAAGAACGTAGATGACTCTGAACTTTTAGTTAAAGACACTGACATCGATCGTTGAAATTTTGAACAATTTTAACTATCGGTCTATCGTAGACCACATGTTACAATTAAATCACTCCACATTAGCAATTGTCCGTAAATGAAAGGTTTCTTCTAAATAATAATTTGAAGTGATAAAAGATAAATTAGGGATAGATCATACAGGCTTTGTTAACACTTACAAAGAAAGCTAATGTAGTTTTGTTATATTTATTTCATGTGTCAGTAGCAACTGCTAAATGATTTAGTGTCTATTTGGAGTGGTGTTTAATGAAGCAAAAACACATTTGCACACTATTCGATATAAATCTGTTATGGTTTTAAGAAGCTGAGAATTGAAGCTTCTACGTTAAAGTGGTTTGTTGCCGTGATTTTAAGCAAAACATGATTTGCAACCGCCCATCCAGGAACAAGCAAAAGGTGTATAATATTATCTTTTTCAAATTACAAATGAACTTATTGAAGTTTCCCTCCTATGACATCTCCAAATATGAGCACTACTTTGGTCTTGTTGCAACCTAGTGAAAATCCCAATGAGGGGTGAACCCTTCTGATTATCACTGTTTTTTAAACTCCATGTTCCAACTTGAGAATAATGAGCTAGCATATATCAGTTTGTACTGTTGGGTTGTTTTCAATAAAGGCTGGATGTGGAGATCAAAAGAGTGTAAAGGAATTGTTAAGGCTGTAAAAGTGAGAATGTCTTTGTGTGCATGTTAAACTCTTGTCTTAATCCAGTGAAAATGAGTGAGGTACCCTTATATTATGGAAATAGATAGGTCCCACATAGGACCTCATCATGACCGTCAGTTTTGTCTGATGTGTATGCAAGGTAGGTATCAAGAAAGAGAGAGGTTCAGTTGATTGTCAGATATGGGGTCCATTTAGTTCCATTTATTTTATAAAGTCTCTTTTCTTTTTTAGGAGATATATGTATATTTTTGTCCCTCACAAACTACTTAATAGTGACTTGTTTTATCTTTCAAATGAACTACTTAGGACAATTGTGGGAAAGAAAGAACATCAGCATCCATAACAAAATTCCATAACAAGACCACAAGTAAGATAGTGAATGATTGATGTGGTAAAAATGGAAAGAATTTCGATATAAAATTGAAACTTGGGAAGTGGGAACATAAAGATGAATGTTAGTTTATGTTCGGATTGATGGTGAAATTGGGAAAATCACAATGAACCACCGAGATTTTGGTAAAAGCCACACTCTCTGGAGGTTCATGAATTCACAATGCCACTGTAATTTTGCCGAACTTTACTGCCACTTAGTTTTCACATTTCCACTCTCCAGCCCTTATGCTTAGCACACCTTAATCACTTCAAATATCTTCTCTTAAACATTTATAATCAAAATATGTCGGAACCAACTAGGATGAGAACACAAAGTTCAATTCAATGCATCCACTTAAAACTCAACCTTCAATCATATTTCAAAGTAAGAACAATACGGGTAAGAAACAAAATAATATGTCATACATGACATGTTGTATAACTAATAACCATATGTTCACTTTCAACAGCCAGTACTGACATGCTGTATAACTAATAACCATATGTTCACTTTCAACAACCAGTACATATCAATAGTAGCCACAATCATATTTCGAAATTGCTTCAAAAGAGGAAAGTCTAGGGAAGGCTCCATCATATGACAAACAATTGGGATCAGAAGTAATATATTAATAACCAAGGTAATACAACCATGATACTGATAATCAAATTACGACCAGGCGTAAAAGTAAGATAACAAATAATAATACTTCAACTAGGTGTTTGGAACATTTTGCTGCTTATAAAAAAATGATTTATATAATAAAAAAAACTAAATAAAGTAACATTCTTGAAGGCTGAAGCAATACCTTCACAAGGAATTATGTCTTCTCCATCCATTCAAAAATATGCAACTGAGTACAGCAACTTGATATGAAATTAGAAGATACAAATTACAAAATGGAAGTATATAGCAATTCAAAATTTGAATCAAAAGACATAATTATGAGGCAGTTTGGTTGAATGGAAACAACATCAACACTCTATGAAACAATACAAATGTTTATTTAGGCAGAAAAGCTAAACCACAGATTTCTATATATTATTTGTAAATTTAAAACTGTATGTCTCACAAAAAGCATAGATGACATTTCCCGCAACGTATTAATCACACTCAGTTGTGCAGTGGAAGATGAAGGGCAGAGAGAAGAGAGGCAAAATCTGGAATCTACGGGCGGACAAATCTTCAGCAGTAAAATACAGGCAGGACAGGTGTATAACATAACATAGAAATACATTTGGAAATTGTTCTCACAAGAAGAAGCTCAATCATCAACTTCAGCTTTAATCTCTTTCAACAGATCTTCCTTGTAATCCTCAAATGTTCCAGGGAAATTTCTGACAGTGCCATCTTCAACAACCCATATTTGACTCCGTTCTTCATCATCACAGACTCGTGATATCAATCTAGAATCGTGACTAACAAGAACAACTCCACCGGTGAATTCATCCAGCGCATCAGCCAGTGCATCAATACTTTGCATATCCAGATGATTTGTGGGTTCATCTAACAATAAAATGTGAGGTCTTGACATGGATATCGATGTGAATACCACTCGAGATTTCTGCCCTCCTGATAGTTTGACAATGGGGGTAAGATGGTTATGACTAGGTAGCCCAAATTTACCAAGTTTTGCACGAACAGCCTCTTGCTTACTAAGCCCCTCCTGGTCTGGATGGAGACGAAGAAGGTACTGAACAGGTGTTTCATCCATTGTTAGTAGGTCCACAAAGTGTTGGGAATATCTCCCTATCCTCAACTTCTGACTTCTTCGAACTTCACCTTCACTTGGAACCAAATCACCAGCTAGAAGATTCAGCAGTGTAGATTTTCCAGCACCATTAGGCCCAACGATGGCAACACGAGTCCCCATATCAATGCCAACATCAACATCTGAGAGTCTAAAATCCGCTCGGTTTGGGTAACTAAAGCTCACTTCAATAAGCTGCAGAAGTGGAGGTGTGAGTTCAGTAGGTTCAGGAAAGTGGAACTCCACGCTGTAGTCCTTCCACTTGTGTGGTACCTCTACTTGGGTCTCATCCTCATCAACCTTTCCTTTGCTTTTGCTCTTCGATGCTTCCTTGGCTGCTGCGAACTTAGCTCGGTCCTTCACCTTATCTTGTTGAGCCTTGTTCCCGGTTCTTCTAGCTGCTTTCAATTGCTTGTCAAAATTCTCATACTTCTTATTTGCTTCTCTACGACGCTGTTCATACCCACTCTCAAAAGCATCAAAATTTCCACGATAAAAATGAAGTTTCAAATCATGCAGGTGAATAATCTCAGAGCACACTGTATTGAGAAAATCTCTATCGTGTGATACAACCACCAAAGTTTTCTTCCAACGACACAAGTACTCTTCTAACCACAGAACAGCCCTCAAGTCAAGATGATTAGTGGGTTCATCGAGCAATAATAGAGTGGGCTGCACAAAAAGTGCTCGAGCTAAAGAAATTCTCATCCTCCAGCCGCCACTAAAGGATTTTGTAGGACGGCCCTGCATGTCCTTTGTAAAACCCAGACCAGCTAAAATCTTTGACGCTTGAGATTCAGCAGCATCAGACCCCATCAGTTGTAATTGTTCATACAGCTCTGCTAGCTTTTCTCCCGCATCCTCTTCCTCATTAGTATCATCTTTATCCACACCTTCTTCACCAGAAGCTATATTTTGTAGATCAGCAACTTCTTGTCGAACTTTAATAAGTTCAACATTAGCTGAAACAACAGCTTCAAGCGCTGTTTTATCATCACCAACTACCTCCTGCTCAACCAGAAGGACATCAATATTCTTAGGTACCGGTATCTTCCTCCAAGCAAGAAGCTTCAAAAGTGTTGACTTGCCCATTCCATTCGGCCCAATCAAACCATAACGTTTTCCATGAGATATCTTCACTGAAGTATTCTTCAGAAGTTCTTTACCCCGAGCAGCCACAGAAAAATTTTCTATCGTTATATCTTTGACATTAGCATCAGCACCATCGTCTCCATCAAGCACCGAAGCCCGACTTCCAATGACAACGGTGAAAGCATCACGATCATCCCTAAGAGCTTCTTTCTTTGCCTGTTCAGCCACATGGGCAGCTAAAATATCTTTCTTTTCACGCTTTTTCAACTCTTTTTCAGCAATAGACACCTCAAGTGGCTTCAGATCTGGCCTAAGCTTTTCCTCTTGCTCCTCTTCAGACTCATCATCATCAGAGGGAGGAAGATCAATATCATCAGTGTAAGCAGAAGCTTTTGGAGCAGGTTTTGGCTTCGCCTTATTCGAAGATGCCTTTTTAGGCTTATCAGCTTTTTCATCCATACCTGCCAACATGGCAGAGACAGAAACTTTTTCCTTCTTAGAAACATCCTTGCTACCTGGTTTACCCTTGGTTGATGGTCCTGCATCCTCTGACTTTTTCTTACCCATTGTAGCAACTGAAACACGTGAAAATTTTATTAATACCATTGATTCATTCAAATAAAAACAACAGCATCATTTATCTGTCCTTTTTCTAATACAACTTAATTATGGCCCCGACGTTGGCAAAAACAGAAGATAATAATAAATCAATCATATAAAATAGGAATCATGCATAAAGTGAAAATTGTATTTAAGGGACTGTTTGGATAAACAGCTTATTTGCAGCCTATATGATAGAAACTCGAATTAAAAGAAAAGAAACAATTGAATTATTGAATTGAAAATTGATGTATTACAGAAGATAACCACTGTAACCCAGAGCAAAAGCTCCTCAGAGAAGAGACATTTCTCTCTCTGCCCAAACCCTAAGGTTCTAACTGAACAAATGATCAAAAGATAACCCTCACTCTCTATTCTCATTCCTTTATATAACCAACTCCACTTTCTCTCTTTCATGTAACTAACTCCCCCTCTAAGTGGGCCTATGTGTACATATTAGATCCTATCAATACCACCCCCTTAAAATCTGCCTTGTCCTCAAGGTAGAGAAAAAATAAATCCCAATTGCTTGCTTTATACTGTTGAACTCAACGGAGTCCATGAAAAGTCTAGTCCATGCATGAAGAGCAAATAATAACTGAGATAATGTGGAATGGAAGAGCATGTGAGCACAACAATATTTAAGAGCTTCAAGGCTGAAATATGCATCCCTTGCTGCAACATCTTTCCTTTGCACCAAAACATGCCTCTATCAAATACAAAGTTGAGCAATCCATTCAAGGTGAAGAACATTATCCAACAAATTTCATTAACAGCAACTACCATAGAAAAATTGAATTCTCTTGAGTCTTGTTGGTTCATAAAAAAGGATGAACACCAGGATATCATGTTGAAAGAAGGTACAAAATGTAATTTACTTTCATACCCACACAACATTGCATTCCACACAACAAGGTCATGTAATTTTGCTTCAATCTGAATACAAGCTCGGTGTGTCCTAGAAACATGCTCATATTTCCTATCTTTCTCAATCAATGTAGTTTCCCATAAAGCACTCTTATCATCATAATTTTCCACCACGTACACATGCATCTTTTCCCCAATTGGCAGCAGTGACCAGCACCAATGAATCATCACCTAGTGATAAAAAACTAGGGAGAACTTCCAAACTTAAAACCACAACAGCATCAAACATTATCCTTAAGTATTTAAAAACGTTCATAAGTATCCATTGTTGTGTAATCTCACTCATCAAGGGGTTCCCATCTTTCCCTTTGTGTTTCATGACAAGAATTAAAGTGAGCATAGCTAATCTTATTACCAAGGAAGGACATAAAAACTTATTTGGTCCATCAAGTAGACTTTTAACCCACGGCATAAGCTTGCTACTCTTGTCTATGCTATAACCCCCATAATATTTTGCTTGAGAAGAATTAGCCGCATTGGCTAAAACAAAAGTTGAGGAGTGAGTAATATTAATTACAGTTGCATATACTACTCCAGTGGTCAACATTATCACTGTACTCATACCAATTGGCACCAAGGTATATCCAAGACAAGTAAAATTCGCTAGTATCAATGAGTAAACTAGTGAATCAGCCAGTTTGTGCTTAAACAAATTTTTTGCAGCTTTGGACCTATCAACACCAAGTTGTTTTTGTTTTGTGAACAAGATCATAAGGTTTGAAAAATCATGTGTGTGCACCTCTTGCCATGTTGACCTTCGGTGGTGTGGGGTTTCACTAATTGCATGATCAAACACTAGAGAATAGTGTATCCCAGGGAGTTGATACATGTCATTACCTGTAGCCATAGTATTTGCTGTACTCCAAATTTGAGCAGCTGATACATTAGAACTAATAACCATCCATCTAAACTCATTTTTTAGTAACCCAATGGCCAATATTAGTTTGGGCCTCACCCTTTTGGTTATAAAATTGACCCAAGTCACATTGCATTGTGTCAGCATGACACATAACAGATAATGAATGTGCATTAAGTGACCCATGAGAGAGAATAGGAGTTGAGTGTTGACCTCATGAAGACACGTGTAACAAGTGAAAAATGGGAGGCAGAGATTTGTGCATGTGGCCCATTCTGTGCATGTGGCCCATTCTGATGTAGGAGGGTTTATTTAGATTTGTTATTTTTATTATTCTAGATTTGCTATTTTTATTCTAGATTTGCTAATTTTGTATTTCCCTTACTATTTAAACCAAACCATTGTAGCCTTGAGAGACAGTTTTTCCATTCAATAAAAATATTCGAGTTTTATCTCAATTTTCGGTGGACTCCGAAACCCTTATTTTGATAGGTTTGTTGCTTGCAACCCTATTTTCACAAGTTTGTCGCTTGCAAACTTGTTCTTTTCTATCTAGGTTTAGCGCTTGCTAACCCTACGCTTCCGTACTGCGTCAGTTGGTATCAGAGCAGGTTTCTCCTGTTCTTTTCCAAACATGATCAACCATGGAAGATCAACTTATGACGAGGGCAGAGTTTGCCGGCATAACCGCAACTCTTACCACGACATCAAAGTTCTATCAGATCAGATGGCGGCGTGGACAGCTAAGGTTGACAACAACAACGCCAACAAAAACAATCCGAACAGAGGAGACCCAATTCCGGTTATTAGGGTTTGTAATAACAACCCTACTATTGTTACGTACCGAAAATCAAAATATACCAATGAATCTGATTCGGAATACTATGAGTGTAGATATTACACAAAGTTGAAGGATGATTACTACAACTTTGTAATCTCAGATTCGATATATCGTTGTCCGTTTTGTTACAACAAAGATTACTCCTTGACCGGCCTTTTGAGACATGCTTTCAGAATTGCAGGTAACTTGTGTTCGCGTAAGATGGTTAAAGATATTGCTAGACATTCTGTTTTGATAACGTATATTCTAAGGTATTATAATGTTAATGTCGATGAAATATTTAGCATCGTAAATAATGACAAAACTGAACAAAAAGATACTTCTGTCGTCTGCACTCCTATGAGTATGAATGACAATACATCAATTATAGATGCTACATCGTATGCCAAAAACAAAAAGTATTCCGATATGGTTGGTGAAGTAAGTAGCAAACAAAATGTACACCAAAGTGCTGGCTCTCACGGTTCAAACCCAACTCCACAGCCTATTGAAAGTGGTAGATGTTTCTGATAATCTGGAGGTTCTGCAAATAGCTGGCATGAACTGTTCGGCAACCTCCATCGGTCAAATACAACAAAGAAGTTACAATAGCACAATGGAAATCAATAACCCGCCTCTCGGTCCATTTTCACCGCCGCCGAAACCCCCGGATCCCCCACCAAAGGCGCCGGATCTGCCTATAACTCAACCATCACCATTGTCAATCTCTGAGTTATCAGATAATTTTGTTCCCACCTCCACAACCATCGGAACTCAAATCAGAACCTAACCTATCTTGGGTTCCAAACAGCAGGCCAGCGACAATAAAAGAAAACAAATTTGAAGCTAAATTTCAAGAACAAAATATTGATAGGGTTGAGTCCACTAACATAGATCAAACAATGTTCAATGAAAGTAATAAATCTGAAGCGCAACTTTGTCGGGAAACTCGGTGTTTAATAGAATCACCTCTAAGGCCACCACCACAAAATTTCTCTACTACAGTTCAGCCGTCTCCGACACAGTCGAAATCACCGGATCAATCATCGAAGCTACTGGATCTGCTCACTACTCATTCACCACCATCACTGGTCCATGCTCTACCTCCGGCGTTGTCTCAGCCGTTGAAACCACCTGATAGAAGTGTTGCTGCTGCAAATTCGGAAATCAATTTCAATTCCGTCGTAGATGTTGATTAGAATTTTGTTGTTCTGCTGAAGCTTGTATGCTCTGAGGTTCCCTCTGACAACACCTCCATCCATTATTCATGTCTCTTACAAGCACCACCACCAACTTCAGGTTTCATAGGGTCAAAATTAAAGTTACATATAGATGCACTTCACTCCAGAAAACTATTTTTACTAGGGGAATGCATTCTTGAAAGGACTGCTACGGAGGTTTGGCTAATATTTGTTCAGCTTACATCAAAGATTGACGTGGGAGTCATGAGTCAGAGACAAGGGGCATTTGGAAGTATTGTTACACCATCCATGCTGAAACCCAATATTTATATGGTAATTGTTGAATATGAACATTGGTTGAGCAATTTATCCATGCTATACCGCCCAATGAATCTTGTATATGATAGAGGAAAAATTTGGGTAATGCAGACGATGTTTAAAAGGTTTTTAGTTCTTGCTGTGATTGGAAGGAATAGGGAGAAAGACATTTCTTGCATGGAGGATATAACACATGGGTTTGTCACGTTACTGGATAATAATATAAAAAAGGTTTATGTCATAGGTATTACAGAAGTTACAACCTTAGATAAATCATATGGTTCAATTAAAATTTTGTTTCCCTCAACTCAAGCTGAAATATTTCAAAAAGAAAAGGAAGATGACTTAGAAGCTTGGGTTGAGACTACAAAACAATCAAAGATGAAAATACATGGCTATCAAGTATTCAATGGATGGAATCAACAACTGTTGCTGTCAAATTTATTTTCTATTGTATTAGAGGACTATGAAACTACGATGGTTCAACTTTTGAAGCAATTGAAGGAGGATCAAAAACCATTTGAAGAAACTGTGTTTGTTTTAAAGGGTACTGGAATTTATTTGCTTATTTCAGCAATGGGAATTTGCAAAGGAAAGTACTATGAATCAATCTTTTCATGTCGAAAAGTTGTAATGACAGCTTGGTGGACTTACAAAGGAAAGTCTCCTTCAACATGTTCACAATGGGAGGGTATAGAATTTTGGTGTCAGATTGAGTCACACGATATTCTTGTTGCCATGGTTTGGAAAGTTCAATTGTGTGCTGCCTCCAGAAACCTATTAACATATTATGGAAACATAGACAATGCACTTAAGCTATTTCATGATATGCGAGAAATGGATATGGTAGGATATTCAACATTGACTTACGAATGTGGCATGTATTGCAACATAATTGTTGATAGGAATGGAAATTTCACAACTATGGCTCCTTCCTATGATGAGGTGGATTCAAACATTACTTCAACAATTTCATCGTTTGACAGCGGCAACTCTAGTTCTTTACCTTTGAGTCAAAACTCGAGTAATTGTCACAACAGTCCCATAACTTTTGGAGATTTTCATGTTCGCCCTCAACCGAGTTCTTCTTTGCATTTCACTCAATGAGATCCAGGAGGGTGGAAGCTCTTTATCAAGATGAGAACTCGGGGTCGAGTTCTTTTGAGGTGGAGGAGACTGATGTAGGAGGGTTTATTTAGATTTGTTATTTTTATTATTCTAGATTTGCTATTTTATTATTCTAGATTTGCTATATTTTTATTATTATAGATTTGCTATTTTTATTCTAGATTTGCTAATTTTGTATTTCCCTTACTATTTAAACCAAACCATTGTAGCCGTGAGAGGTAGTTTTTTCATTCAATAAAAATATTTGAGTTTTATCTCAATTTTCGGTGGACTCCGAAACCCTTATTTTGATAGGTTTGTCGCTTGCAACCCTATTTTCACAAGTTTGTCGCTTGCAAACTTGTTCTTTTCTATCTAGGTTTAGCGCTTGCTAACCCTACGCTTCCGTACTGCGTCACCTTCTCACCTTAAGCAACGATTCCAAACTCGTGAACAGAATTGCAACCGTCGTACGATGGTTCTGGCGACATTAATGGCGGTCCACCCAGTATCTTTTGTACATTCCCTCTCTTCTTGACGCTCAATATCGCATAGTCTACTCCGTCAACGGAATCATGTAGATCTGGTGGTCTTGGCGGTGGTGCTCGCCTTGGAACTGTTGTCACGGGCTGACCGCAGCCCGGTGGTGGTTTCGGCGAAGGTGGTTCTGACAGCTCCAACGGTGGTTTTGGATTGATTGTAGCATCTTGTTTCACTTTTCTTTCCTCCCTACTCCGTTCTGTGTGAATGTTTTTCGGCAATGATTGAAAGTTTATCAATCGTGAAAACAGTGCCACATTCAACAATGAAACATCTTCCTTCTCAGTCGACGAGTTCAGATCGAAGTCCAATTTCATCTTCTCTGTTTCCTCAATTTCCCTCTGAACTGAATCACCATCAGAGGTTTCGCCCTCCTGAGTCACCCCCTTGGAACCAAGCTTTTTGCTCAATTCTGTCAGAATCACACTCTGTTGCAGCATCTGTTGAGCGAGTTGCTGCATTTGAGAAGCAAGACTTTGCAGTGTGGTTGTCACATTTTCCATCTGAGTCTCTAATGCATCTACAAATCGCCAGTGGTGAAGAATGTTGATCCGCTAGGTCGGACCAATTGATAGAAACTCGGATTAAAAGAAAAGAAACAGTTGTATTATTGAATTGAAAATTGATGTATTACAGAAGATAACCACTGTAACCCAGAGCAAAAGCTCCCCAGAGAAGAGACGTTTCTCTCTCTGCCCAAACCCTAAGGTTCTAACTGAACAAATGATCAAAAGATAACCCTCACTCTCTATTCTCATTCCTTTATATAACCAACTCTACTTTCTCTCTCTCATGTAACTAACTCCCCCTCTAAGTGGGCCTATGTGTAACATATTAGATCCTATCACTATAACACAAGCACTTATCATGATAAGCGCTTATGTATAAGCTTAGATAAACTATTTTAATACCAAATGATAAAATAAAGTTAAATTGTCTTTGGGCCTGTTTGAACTGGCTTATTTGAGCTTATCAATTGGTATAAGTTTTATGTGTCTGTTTGGGAAAACTTATGAAAACAACTTATGACAAATTTCAGAAGTTTTCTTCAAATTATTTTCATAATTTCTCCAATATAGCTTCTAAAACAGTTTATAACATATACAAAAAACCATTTAACTATGTTTTATCTTTTTCTATAAAAACGGTTTATGCATATGAGCTTATGATAATAAGCGCTTGTGCTATAAGCTACAAATAAGCTGTTTATGCAAACAGGCCCTTTGTATAACTATAAGCTGTACTCATAAGATATCTTGGAGAAGTTATGGAAATAAGCTAAAAAAAGCTTATAAAAAATGTCATAATCTAATTTCAAAAGTTCTCCCAAACAGCAAACAGTATCACAAAATTTAAGTCAATAGATAAGCTCAAATAAGCCAACCCAAACAGGCCATCATTCAATGATTCAGATAAACCCTCATTATAAATTATATGTCAGTTTATAATACAACTCTTTAAGTATATCCAATAAATTATTGGCAATAATCTCTACTTTGGCATAAATAGATAAATGAATAACATAAAATAAACATAGACATAGCACATAAAGTTCAAATTTTTCAAATAATAATACACAACACGAGTACACTTCATTCAAACAGAGTAAGATAATTTCCACATAGTTTGTCAATCAATTTCCATATAACATCATCATTCATATGTTAACATAAACAGAAAATAAATCAATCACAAAGAATAGGAATTATTTATGCTTAAAAGTTAAAAACTATCAAACTACATATGTTGCATAGTTATGAATCAATTAACCATAATTCACTAATAAATAACACAATCCAACTCACTCACACAATTGTTTTTAAAATCAATCGTATAAAATAAGTATTGGGCATAAAAATTCAAATTTTAAAATAATATACATTCCAAACAGAATAAGATAATTGATGCATAGTTTATGAATCAATTAATCCTAATTCCTTAATAAATAACACAATCTAATTCACTTAATTGTTGATTTACATTAAATTAAACAACTCGATGTTGCGGCATCGAATCGCAACGATTGAGGGAATCAAAAACAATGCTATTGGTGCTTCCCAGCATGGCAAATAGGTAAAAGTGTAAAACTAGTATTGGATTACAGTGTACAGGGTATGGAGCGGACGCAATTCTGTGGAATTGCGGTGGAATCGGATTCTTGCGCGCGATACACCAAAGGAAAAGGAACATAGCAAAAATTAAAATAAATAAATAATAAAATAAGGTAAACCTGGAAGAGTTTGTGGTGGCCGGCGAAGTTCGGCGGTGTTTTCCGGCGAAGTTGAATTAAGTACGACTCCGACTAGATTCTGAAACAACAGCAGCGGAGTTACGTTGATTTTAGGGTTTTAATTATTTTTGTGTTTGTTTTTGTCTCCTGAATAAATCGAAAAAGAATTGGGCTTGATAAGAGAATCTAACATTTCTTTTAGGCTTAAATAGGTCATTCCTCCGTCCACTTTTATCAGATTTTGGCATTGGTCTCTGCATATTTTTTGTTTGGTATTGATTCTTATATTTTGTGAAAATTTAGCTTTGGTCCTTATGTTAAATTCAAGTTAAAACAGTTTGTCATGTTGACCAATCATTTTACGTTACATGACACGCTAAAAGACAAAATGTTCAGAATTAAAATATTCCCAAATATTTAATTTATTATTAATCTTCACACTTTCATCACCTTTTGTTGTTGATCTCTACATTTTGGTATTAGTCTCTAAACCTTTGTTTTTCTTTTTCTTCTTTAAATATTTCAATGATATTATTATATATTTGGCTTAATAGTAGTTTGGGCCCCCTAAGTATTAGGAAGTTACGATTTTGGCCCCCTAACAAAATAAAATACAATTCAGCCCTTTAAGTATTATCACTTTTGCAGTTTTGTCCCCATACCAATTTTGACAAATTCAATGTTGACGTGGACGCCACGTGTGTAATTTTATTTATTTTTTATTTATTTTTAAATATTTTCTTAATTAAAAAAATAAAAAAATCATTATTTTTTTAAGCCTGCTTAGGGAACAGTACTTAGGAGGCTAGATTGTATTTTATTTTGTTAGGAGGCCAAAATCGCAACTTCTTAATACTTAGGGGGCCAAACCTGCTATTAAGCCTGTATTTCAATGGGAGAGCCTTCGATTGAGGAGATGTCGATTCACATTCATGCTCACGATCGTAAAATCGAATTTGAGGACAAAGTTGTTTACAATGCACATAATGCATGACTCAGTTACGAAGAAATGATGGATCCAAAAAACTTTTGTATTTCCTTTTTTTGCTAACCTCTGGTTTTTATGGAAAAGAGACTCTGATAATCTGGAGTTTGCCCGTGAGGTAAGTAAATCATAGCCAAGAACTATTCGACCCAGTAATAGAACTTCGGCTGCTGCTACTTCCTTATAGTTTTCTTCTGCTAAATGTATTTTAGTTTCAGCCTACACACTGAAAGTTGATTAGCTTCTTGAGTTGAATATAAATAAGCAGTACTATTTATAATTGGTCACATTTTATGCACATATCACTATCTCTCCGGCCTCTAGACTATTGGAATCTTATGGTGATCAAACATAGAAAAGCATGAATAATCAGATTAAAAACATACACATCGAATTAATGGATTGATTGAAATGCTGTAATATATCAAACCAACTAAAAATAAGAATTACATAAATTATAATATATTTCTAAGACAATGAAATGAATAAATTTCACAAGTTACCTGTCAAAATTGGTATTAACCAGAATGTGATTCCAAGGTAGACTGGACCAAGTTGTGATGAGAATCAATGTCAAATAACATTGGCTTTTATCATTCAACATAAGTTAGCTTAATGATCCCAGTTGTCATTGATTCCCATCACAACATGGACCAGCAAACTAAGGGAAATTCAATGGTAATGTGATGACTGATGACTCATATACGCAAACCAACATATGTATCCATTGCATATTAGGAGTAAATATAATAATATTATTTGGTTAATTGGTTTCATATTTGACTATTATAATATGGAGAATGTACTCAATGTAGTACACAATCCTTCAATCATTGGTACTATCTTCTTGCTTCAAAAAGAACAGTAATACGTTCAATTAGGATTGTACTGCCCAATTTGTACTAGAAACAAAACCTTGTACTTCTGAGTTTGTCCAAGATTATCACTGCGGTACTAATCAAAAGCAGTAATTTAATGCAAGATTTAGAAAGAAAATCACCGTTAAATTTATGATTTTTATTTAACCTATGAAACATTTGCACATACACCGAACACGACCCTAGCACTGATAATAATTTGAGAAAATGAATTAATTAAATATAGTCAAACATATATATTTTTTATTGAAAGGTAAATGTAGTCAAATATATTGGTGTCGGACAGTTATATAGTATAATAATGTGTGGTCTCAAGAACATAAGCATATTACTATCATATTACTTATAGGAAAATAAAGCAGCAAACAATTACGGAAATATTAATTTATAATCCAAATACAATGATGACACTTTCCCTCACAGGAAAAAAAAAATGTTACTTCAAAACTTTTGCAACATTTTTTCCATATTTGGTCAAAAGCCTTAGCAACAGTGGAAGCTTTAACAACAGAGAAAGGATTAACAGGTTTACCAAGAACCAAAATTGCGAAATAAAAAAATGATGAGGACAAGAATTGAGGATTGAACATGATAAGAGGATCAAACTACATTTAAGCCTAAATTATTGAGTCTAGGGGATATAAAGATGACTTGGTGGCTGATGTGGAGGAGCTCAGGAGCATAGTGATAAGGAACTCGATCTTTTGAACCCTTGCATAATTCTAATAATTTTTACATTGACCATTTAAAGAAAAAAAATTGTTTTAGTTCGATAAAATTCATCCATATTGCAGAGTGATTCAAATGATATATAGTAGTGGTTGTATATGTTGTTAAGTTAGTTACAAGGATGCTAGTGACTAATAACTAAGTTATGCAATGGAGGACTGAGTATTGTTCTAAATAGGCTAGAACGCTCGATCTTAAAAAGCCACGTGCATTAAACCCAATCAAGGCGTAATACCTTAAGAGAATACGCTGATTCTGGTGTGGTCCACCACGTTGGATCACACCCTCGTCTCTTCTGCACCGTTCACGTGGCCTCCAACGGTTCTCTAAATAGGCGCCACATTTCACGGAAGTCGTTACTCGTTAGCGTCCCTTTCGCCTATATAAAGGTGACTCAGCATCACTTCCAAAGTATGATTCATTTTGACACTCACTCCCACATATTCAACCTCATTTCTCACATGAACTTGAGTGTTGGAGTGGCAATGTGCTTACGTGCATTTTTCGCACCACCGTGAAGACTACACCACCACCGTGCCATAACGTTGATGACTACCAGGCAGATCAAGTATATGTTTTACGCTCCATGTTTATCCATTCAAATTATGTGTGTTTTACATATGTTTGATCAAACCTTTCAGGGGTCATCTCATGCGCCATATCTACCACTTCCTTTGACTAGTTGTTCTGGAACCTATCTTGCAACTCGGAAGATGTTCTCTAATATGAACAATGTTATATTATAAATTTATGAAGTAAATCATAGTCACATAATTCGCAATTCGCGTTGGTACGCGGTACGGGTTCGTGATACGCGGCATGTGAAGAATTCGGTAGGAATGAGAGTATAGAGATACGAACCAGTATAGCATTAAAAAACTAGCAGTGTCTTCATCCAATGCATGAGGGTGCATTTGAACGTTTTATTATTTTTTATTTAATTTATTTATATTATTGTCCAAACCTTTTTTTGTTTAACCAATCAATGGTATCCATTCTTTGGTAAGCTTAGTTTGGGCAAATTCTACGGGAATTTCATGCGTACCAATACGCCGAAATACCCGAATTCAGTACTCGTGAATTGGTACGCGTTCTTTACTTATTAGACGAATTATGTTACTATGACTATCTTCTCCTAATCTTAGCATTTCCAATGCTGAATAATTGATTAGCTTATTAAGTAAGTTCTGCCTTTAGAAATCTTAGCATTTCACCTCTCTTTATCTGCCTACCTATTTCCACCCACGGCTGCCCTCCAATACCAAACTATTATTAGGGGCTACTCATACTCTTCAAGTTCACTATCTTAACATTTACCTTTAGGATACGTAACAACAAGAAAGTGCTTAATGCTGAATTCAGTTATGATGGATCCAGAAATTGTCTGCTCCCTATTTTTAGCCTCTAGACTTTTGCATTTAACGGTGAATTGGTGATTAATTCATCTGTATTATATCTAACTTTTGGTTCAACACTTGATTTATGGCAGTACCTAATTGCCATTGATTCTCATCTCAACATGACCAAACCAATAATGTATGTATTTGCTGGTTTGGTGCATCTATCGCAAATATATAATATGGCAATGAAATGAATGAAATTCAAAAGTTACTACTCAAAATTGGCAGTATTTGCTTGTTTATTTATGGGTTCTATTATTATCTTTTTACTATCATTCATTTGTACTATCTTTTTGCTTCAAATAGAACAGCAATCCGTCATATTAGGATTGCACTCTTCTATTTGTACTAGAAATGGAATCTTGTACTTTTGTCTTCGTTATGGTTCAAGATTATCGGTACTAATTAATTTTCATGAAACATGTGTACAAGATTCAAGGATGGACATTTATTATTTTATTAGTTGTTAGTATGTTAGTTGTGAGAATTAGAACTATAGACTTTGCAAACTCATTCGGATGTCTTGACTTATCGTAACATAATTCGTCTAATAAGCAAAGAACTGTGTACCAATTCACGAGTACTGAATTCGGGTACTTTGGCGTATTGGTACGCATGAAATTCCCCAAACTATCGAACCAAGTGTACCAAAGAATGGGGTTAAAAAAAAGTTTGGACTGTAATATAAATAAAATTAATAAAACGTTGAAATGCACCGCATGCATTGGATGAAGACACTGCTTGCTTTTTAATGTTATACTCGTTTGTATCTTTATATACTCATACGTACCAAATTCTTCACATACCGCGTACCACAAACTCGTAACCGTACCGCGTACCAACTAGAGTTGCGAATTATGTGACTATATCTAGGCTGAATTATATATCTGCGGCCAATATTCCAATGCAAGATCTAACAAGAAAATTACATTATAAATCATGATTTTCTAGTTCCAACAATACTACTTACTTTGCAGTTCAAAGAACATATTCTAAAACGTGGAAGTCTTGTTTGATCACAAATATTTAGGCATACATAACAATATTTTTCTTTTACATATTTAAAAAATAGTCATCGTTTTAAATAATTTATTTTTCTATCTTTTCTCAATTATGTACGTGGAACCAAATCAAGTATCTGAATGTTTGTGACCAATAAATTAAGGTAGTTAGAGTAGAATCTAATCACTCTTTGTCTATTTCTTTTTTAAAACAAGTTTCTATAACTCAAACCCATCTAACATGATCAGCACAAGGAAAGAGTAAAAAAAAAACATAAAAAAGTGAACAAGAGAACTTAACGTGGATCACATTCCCTTATATTTTAATTAGTGCACATTATTTAGTTACTCAAAAAGAATTAATGACATGGTAAAGTGTCATTAGAGGGCCGAGGCATGATTAAAAAGCATCATTTCTCTGTATAATAAAATTAAAAAAATGGGAATTAAAGCTAATAAATGAAAAGCAATACAAGATTTAGGACCACCATTTTAAAGTTACCAATAAATCCACATGGGAAGTCCATATATACTTGAGTAATTTTTACCTAGAGCATTGCTCCAAAAAAATTATAAACTAAAAAAAAAAGAAGCAATTGATGAAATATTAATTTATGGTCCAGATTCAAACTGAAATATTAATTAAGGTCCAAATTCAATGATGACAAACACATGGTACTTCTGCATCATTTTTTTTTATCATAATTTGTCAAACAACTACTCATACCAAGCATTATAAGGCAAAAAACAAAAATCTCCATTACAAAATCCATTATAAAACCACTTATTATTTCTCCATTAAACAAAACAAAAAACCACTAATTAAATTAACTAGTTAGTAAAACCAGCAATGACAGCATGAGGCTCAAGAGCCTTAGCAGCAGGAGAAGCTTCAACAGCAGGTGAAGGCTCAACAGGTTTACCAAGAAGCTCTTGTGGCAAATCCTTAATACCCCTCAAATAAAATGTGTAGAAAATCTTGAAAGGAAAAACAATTTGATGCAACTTCACTTGACCCTTAACACCTTCAAAGATTCCAGAACCACCAGTCACAGCTAGTAAAGTGTCCTCAGGATAGGTCAAATATGGTCCTTGAACAGCTAAGTGACCATAATCACCAAAATGGAAACTGTAGATAGCTTCATATCTATCACCTTTCTTTTCTGCTTTGTGTTCGATTAATATGCAAATTCCAGTTGTTATTCCAATACGTTTTTGGAGGTCACCAGTGTACAACTGCATAATTCAATAACATTGCTTTAATTAGTAACACTTCTTAACATGCATCATAATTTACAAAACAGGAAAAACTCAATATAAATGAAACATAATGAGACTACTACGATATAATAGAGATCATAGATGATAAATAAAATAGGGTTCAATTACTCTCTAGATCCTTAAAATATTTGGAAATTTTAAAATTTGTCACTTAGCAAAAAAAAATTGCAATTAAGTCCAAGGATTTGTCGAAAATATTCAATTAGATCCCTAAACAATTTTTTAATGGAGTCTTTGAACTTTTAATTTTTAATAATTAGGTCCCTCCTAAACTTTAAAATAATTTTAAGTTGGTCTCTAATCTTTTATATAATTTATAATTATGTTTCTAAGTTCAAGGACCTAATGGAAAAAATTACCAATAATTTTGATCACAAAAATAAAATATAGAGGAGAATTAATTGAAAGAAATTTACTTTGTTGCTGAAGGGGACTAAATCACCAAGAGAATTGACACTTTTATTGCTTAATCTCAAGTAAGCTGGGCTACCACGGTCTCTCTCATTAAGCTCGTAAACATGCATTTCTTGAACTTTTTCTGCAAAATCAATCAAAGAAACAAAAAAAAAATGCATCAATAAAAATACCAAGAAACTTTTGAAAAACACGTATATTTTTTGGTATGAATATGAATATTACCAGTGTCAGCATACTCATTTGCTTGGCTTTTGCAAGTAAAAGATTTCTTAGCCACTGAAGTAAAGCAAGATTGTGAGAATGCAGTGTTCAACTTTAGATTCTTTGTGAGAGATGAATTTGATGAAGTGAAGGGTGTGAAAGCAGATGAGGGTGTGAGAAAGGATTTTGGGGTGGTGCTAATAGTAGTTGGTTTAACAAAGGAAGTTGGAATAGTTCTCAAAGCATAGCTTGAAGAGGCCATTGTTAGATGATAGAATAAAATTTCTTAGTTATATTGTTGGTTCTTACTAGATTGTGTGATGAACAATATAAGCAATGGTGATTTATATATATAGTGAAGACATAATATACATACTAGTACATTGGTCAAAGAAATATGGACGGTGGATTAGAAATTAAAAGAAATATGGACGGTGGATTAGAAATTAAAGTGTGAATCATGTTGTGAGATGTGAAATAATGAAAAATAAAATTAGTCAAATGGTCAATGATGTGGTGGTGGACGGTACAATAAGTACTGCTTCAACATTTTCTTCTGTTAGGAAATTGGTACATCATCTTTTCAAGAGAGTTTAATGGGAATTGATTGAAAAAGTGGCACTAATATTCTGCATCATTATTTTTAATTTAATTTTATGTTCGATTAATTTTTCAGTCTAGGTTCAACATTTTAAAATTTGTTCTGAATTTCCTTAAAAGAAAATATTAATCTGAATTTTAAGTTTGTCTTTTTTGTCTTATTATTTTTTCCGTCTGAAATATTGTTTTTTTCTATTATGAATACTTAATATTTCCTTGATGTCCCTCCTTGCTCCGGACTTGGCAAAAAAAAAAAAAAAGATTTAATATTTTGCACGGATACGATATGAATAGTGGTTAAATAATTTTTGTTTAAAAATTAAATAGTTTATTGGTGAAGTAATTTACAGACTAAAATTTCCTTTTTAAGATGAGTAAATAAGGTGTTTGAGATTTAAACTCCGACATTCGAATATTACATTGTATTGTTTCTACCAATTGAGTTATACTCACGGAGTTGCGTTAAATAGTGTTTTTTCTATGTTATTTGAGCAAATTTCGGTTTGTCCATAAACATATTTTTTTAGTTTCCAACCATGGAATTCAGGGATTCTTTGATTTCCGACCTTCATGAAATCTAACTGTATAAAATTCGTCTAAATGTCAGAGGACAAAATATACTTTATTTTTTAAATTGATATCATGAAAGTCTACAAGTGAGAAATCTATAAATTATAAGGTTGGAATCTATTTTTTCTTTTTATAGAGGAAATCATTCTCTCAATTGAGAGGGAAAGAACACTATTTAACCTCTTATTTATTTATTTATTTTATGATAGGTACAATCTAGATATGTTAACATAATTTTATAAAATAAATAAATAATATACATGTAAAATCTATACTATATATAAAGAGTTTATATGATCCCTCAAAAAAATAAAGAGAATACATGAGTTTAAGATGACCTTTTTCATTATCTTTATTACCTTTTATTTAATCTAATTTTATATTGTGAATTGCTTATGATATGTAATTATGATCTTCCTAAAATACAATTTGAAGTAGTTTTGATGTTTATTTTAAAGTCTCTTTTTATTCAAGATTTTTGTTCATGCGATTTGCATCTTATTTCCTGTTTTCTCTGCCAATCTTGAATCTTGTTCTTCAATAATATGTGCCCATAAGTCCTTCTTATCAACATGAAGTCCTTCTTAACACATTATGATGTTCATAATCATGTTTTTGTGGATACCTTTGCATTGTGCACTTGTAGTATCTTGTTTTTAAGAACACACAAAGAAACTTGTTAGAAAACAATACATATCATAATCATTATGATCTCCATGTTCAGTTAAGTTTTTAATCATTAAAACATCAACTTATGATGTATTTTGTGATTTTTCTCATCAAACTAATCCTTTAATGTCTTTATTTCATCGATTATATACTTATGATATTTCAACTATATCTCCACCTATCACTTTTCATACATCTTGAGAATCGCAGATAACAAAATATCTATTTTATCCTCTAACTTTCGATGTCTCACTCACTTAGCTTACAAAGCAACATTTAAATATAAAGATTAATTTTGAATTACACGTCTGGAAAAACATTAAGTACAAGAATAGAAACATCGATATAATGAAATAAAGCTTATATATAGCCCAATTAGATCAAGTACTTACATTGATTCACAACTTGGCAACCTAATTTCAACACAAAGAGATATTAGTTACACATAACCATATAAGTTCCAACAATAAAGAGATAAAAAAAAGGAGTGATGTTATATCAATACTTGATTCCTCGGACTTTCAATGCAACACCTCCGTTGAAACCCTCTTTCCCCACTCTATTTTTTTCAATTTTATTAAGTGATAAAATCAGCCAAAATGAATATGTAGTGTTCTATTTGTAAAGTTTATGAATGTGGGAATTCGTTAGATGATTTGTATGTTCCTTGAGAGAATTGATGTTTCTTCACCTTGAAGTATATTCCAGCTCACCCACATGGGTCATTAAACCGCCTAAATTTGCTAGGAAAATTATAGTTCAATATGGTGAATTGGTCGTATTTTAAATTCTCACTTTTTGTTTTTAAGATAGACTTCAAGGCTCAATAAACGCTAACAGAAGTACATTTCATCCACTAAAGAGGTACGCACACTGGTACTCAGAGTCTAACCGACACCCTTGTGAGTATGATATAACTTCGTACGAACCAAATTAATATTCAATAATATGTTTCGGTTGTCTTTAGTTATGGATATTTGACAAATTGTTTATAGGTTATCCAAGTAAAGTAAGACATGGTTCAATTAAACCAAAATAAATTTCCCCAAATCTTTAGAATCAGAGGTGAATGTGATTTTATATAAATCACCAGTCTGGTTAAAATAAACACTTATACTCCTAGTGTCAAATCCATGAACCATATTCTAAAGCAATCTAGATGGTCTATACACAGATATTTTTTTTTTTTGGTAACATCTATACACAGATATTTAAAACCATCTTAAATGAAAGAATCAAGGTGATATACCATGATTAATTTTTTTTTTAAAGATGGTTTTATTTTCTAAAGCAAACTAGATGGTCTATACACAAATATCTAAATCATTGTGACATACCATGATTTTTTTTTTTTTGACAACGAGAAGTATGATTAATTAGAATGACGTTAATGATCATTTTACAACCATCTTAAATGAAATATGAGCTTTGTTCCTTGATCCCAAAAAAAATTAAACTTTGTCCCTTGAGGTTGTGGTCAAAATTTTACTAGTGAGTAAACAACTCATTGACATACAAGTATAACAATTTAATGTATGTCTG
Source organism: Medicago arabica (assembly GCA_946800305.1). Lineage (NCBI taxonomy): Eukaryota > Viridiplantae > Streptophyta > Magnoliopsida > Fabales > Fabaceae > Medicago > Medicago arabica. The sequence continues at coordinate 7,346,947 of OX326969.1, forward strand.
AATTCACGGTGAGATTGAAAGAATCAAGATGAGCTGATTTTTTTTTTATTGTCTAAATCACAGATATTTTTCAAATATGAAAAAGTTTAGTTTTTTTTTTGTCAACCCTTTGTTTTCAGGAAAGAAGTTTTGTATTTTTCAAAAGGGAATTTCGTATATTAGAGTTTCTTTTTTAAATGGAATTCATTTTATTAAAATATCTTTATATTCTATATTTTTTTTTATAAAATTTAGTTTTAAAAGCACTTTAAGGGCATTTGATATTTATGAAATCATGTTGGTATATATATATGAAATCATGTTGGTATAATGTTGGTACATGACCTAAGGTGGTGAAAGGAGACCCAGCCACCAAAGGGAGTAGTGCACGCGTGGATCACCACCAACATAGTCCTCTTATTTCAACATCATTTGATGTTAGTGATAGTGCACTCAAATTTACACATGTACTCTACAACCTTTCCCAAGCCGGTATTATATACTCATCTCACTGATCACTGCATATAATATTTTTGTTTTGTGTATACTTACTTCAATTACATATTTGATTAATTATATATAGAGCTGTATGAGCAAGCGGCGGCTGGGCCTCCTCTCATCATCTTAGGTACTGTACCAACATTATACCAACATCATTTTATATACCAACATTATGAAATAATGAAAAATTTGCATGAGTAAACCAACGTGAGTTGAACGTGATTCAACATGACTTAAGTCATGTGTGGGTATTTTCGAAAGTTCAATTGGAAATGAGTAAAACGTGATGGAGAAGAGCAATTTTCTTGAAGTCATTAAAGAGTTTATTTGGCCCAGGTGGAGCTACCAGAAGTAGCCCAGTTTTCTTTAATGGACTTTACTTACAAAAAAAAAAATAGCCCTAAGTTATGGAATTTTTTTCTCTAAACTTCCAAAATTGCTCTTAAGTACAACAAAATTACCTGAAATTTGTTGTTCAAACTTATTAAAAGGCTGAAAAACACAAGTAAAAGACGCAAATGCTCCGGCGGCAGTTAACTACCGAAGTAAAGAACCGGCAGCAGTTAACTACCGAAGTTTCCTCAGCAGTTAACTACCGGTGATCTCTTACAAGAACAAAACAGACATAGGAATTTCCAAAACTCCATTGTTGCGGTTTTCGATTTAATAAGTGCGATTTTCACCAAGCTTAAGTCATTCCACGCCAATTACAAACACAAAATTAAGTAAGTGCTTTGAATTCTATTGTATTGGTTTTTTTGATAAATTTTGACATATTTAAGTTTTGTTGATTTGAGATTTTATGATGATTTTTGATTGATTTGTTAGATGTTGTTTAGAGTAGAATTGATTGAATTGTGTTAGAAAATGTTATGAATTGTTAGGAATCGTTAGAAATTGTAAAAATTGTTAGGAATTTGAGGTAGAATTTTTTATCCGATGTTTACATTGTGTAGATATGTCTCAGAAACTGGGCGATGCTGCACAATTAAAAAAAAGGGTGAGAAGAAGAAAGCTAAATCAACTACGAAATGGGTGTAATGTAGTCTATTTCCCCAGGTTAATGCAATCTATTTCCCCAACTTATAATCTTCGATACTCATCACAGTAAGGGTGTGATGTGTTTAAAATTGTTCACCGACGATAAATGATATTTTTATACAATTATTTTATGATAATTTTTTAACAATTCTTTCTCATATTCATATGAAGTTCTTACTTTCTCTCTTCTTTTTTCTCTCTATTGTTTTTTTATCAATAAAAAGAGAGAAAAATAACGTTCTCACAAAGTTGTTATCAAATGATTGTATAAATATATTTATTTTTTAAAACAAAATATCATTACTCTTTTGTAAATGTGTTTTTTAAACTAAATAAATATTTTAGCCGATTCCAATGAACTTTCAAAATCTACCTGGATTTTCCTTCAAAATAAAAATCTACCTAAATTTAGTTTTTGATATAAATCGAGTATCTTTCACGCGTTACGAAGACCATTCTCTCGAACTTGTTAGGATTAAAATGAAAGGAAAACTCTTTCTCAAGGTCAGCCCAATAAATTTTATTTGTATGCGAGACGTAAAACAAATTTTAATATGAGACTTTTTTTTTATTTTAAATCTAGGCTTAAATAAGTCTTCAGTCCCTGCAAATATACGCCGTTTGAATTTTCGTCCCTGAACTTACTAATCATTCCAAACTGTCACTGCAAATATTACTCATTTTAATTTTCGTCCTAATCTTGTTTTCTTGTTGATGTGGATAATGATTAGCAACATGGATCACAATGATTGGAATTAAACAAGTCCATGTCAGCAAATCATACATGATTGACCCATTTTTCCCTTAATTAGGCCAGTCTACATGTGAATTTATGTTTTTGCCCTTGTCTTCTTCTTCTTCCCTCTCCAACTCAATCCAGATTCATGTTGCTGCAAATTTCTCTTCTTCTTACTCATCCAGATTCATGTTCATACCCCTTCCTCTTCTTCACCCTATTTTCCGTCCCCGTCATCAGTCAATCTCTTCTCAAACTCATTTCACCAAAACCCCTTCCATCAACATCCATACAACCCTTTCAATCAGCACCAAGAATAGCGTCACCATCACCTATATATTTGTCGAACACAATGACACCACACACACATGTCGAGGAAACCCAGAAAACAGAGAAGGAAGAATTGTAGATTGAAAAATACGACCTATTTTGGCTTCCTCTCCCTTCGGTCACATATATAAGCAAAAAATAACTTTTTAGGTGCATTGAATGACTAATGTACATGGCTTATAAATGCAACAATTATTCAATGAACTTAAAAAGTTGATTTTTGCTTATAAATGTGAGCAGAGGCAGTATCTAATTTTCTTTGTTCAATATGTTTTCTTCAATTGAGAAAAACACTACCCAAGATCTAGTTTCTTTGGTTATTTTCTATAAAAAAAATTAATTTTTTTGGAGAATCATTCGTTCTCTATGAAGAATCACTTTGTCATATACCCTCTCCTTTTTGTTTGTTTCTTACTTGAATTACTAGAAGAGGATTGAAGAAAAAAGTATGTTGGTGCAGTGGTTAGCTCTCGGTGGAAAATAAAATTCTGACGTTAAAATTGTGAAATGGAATTGGAATTGAAAAGAATATAAGGTGAAGTGATAGGAAAGTGCAACAAACAAAAAAATCATTTTTTAGATTTGTTTTTGTTTGGGTCTGTCCATATACCTCTTTTGTCTAGGTTATGTGTTCTTGTTGATGGAAAGAAGAGAGGGAAGAAGAAGAAAGGGGGTATTATAATGGACTTTTCTCATAGGCTTGAAGTCATTAAGGGCAAAATGGTCATTTCAAATGGCTTTTGCTGACGTGACATCTCTCATGTCCAGTCACCACTTGCCACTTAGGCGCTACCTCGCTAATCACTCTCCATTTCAACAAACAAATGTGATTAAGACTAAAATTAAAATAATTAATATTTGCAGTGACAATTTGAAATGATTATTAACTCCATGAACTAAAATTCAAACGACGTACGTATATTCCTGGGAGTAAAGACCTATTTACACCTAAAATTTAATAAAAAAATATTTTTTATTCGGAGGCCTAAAATGAGAGCATCATTAACCTTACCTTTGAGTCGGTCATACTCTTCCTAAAAATTTTAATATCGCTGCATACCTATCGTCGGATTCAAATCCAAAATTCGTATATAAAAAAACTCAATACTACCTTATAAAAAAACAAAAATAATATTGTGATGGACACCAATAATATCTAGTATGTCGCTTATTCCAAATCGTTAATTTAGTACTTATATTATATATGCCCCAGCAATCTGCTATTCTGACTAAACCCTCCCAGGTTCTGGCCAATACACATTGCAAATGCTCCACCACAATTATTAGTACCTGCGTATCTGCCCTTCAAGCATGGACAAACAATACCATCACATGTAACAATCCTTGATTGGCAGCAAATATCCCTATCTAGTTATGCTATTTTTATTCTTTGCCCATATCATGAATTATTACTCATGGGACCATAAAAGTGTATATTTAAGTTATCTGATTGAACGAATTAAATATATTAATACTATATTACCTATTTTTAATTCATAATAATGAGTAACTTACTTTAGATCTTCTTTCTCTCTTGATGCCCAAATATTGAACTTGGTACCTCTAGGTTGAAGGATAACACCTTACTTTAGATAATAAATAAATAATAAAAATCATTGATAAATAAATCAATTGTTAATGTTATATGTACACTTATACATAAAATCATGAATGTATTAATCATGAGCTTTTAATTTTCTCATTTTACTAATAACTCGTTTTTAGGCATAGTTGGATTCTTTTAATCCAAATCTCGTTATTCAAATTGAAAATAGCAATACTTGAATAATTCGTTTTTATGTTTGAAAGCTTGTACACATAATCAAAATGATTGAAATCTAGTGGTTAATGAAATTTATAGAAAGTCAAATTGATTGAATATATTAGTTTCGAATTCTATTAGCAACGAAAAGATAGAGTATAAGACTCTTTGAGGTGACATTTTAATTGATAAAAGATGGGAAATGATTTAAAATGTTAAAAAAACTATATATAACAAATGGAAATAATACAATGAGTGGTTCTATTTATAGAGTTAATGAGTGTTTTCTAATTTTAACATAATTTTATAAATGTTACATGAACAACATTATAAATCAAGTGATTTTTCAATTTTGTTTCAAGTAAAGACTCAATAATACATCTATGATCTTAGTTTTATGAATAGTGAATTTGAACTCACAAACTTAACATTAAACGTCCACATAAACACTTTTTAACTAAATTTGATGAAAATAGGGAAATGCTGAAAATATTTAATGACATAAAGGATCAACTTATTCAAAAAGTCAAAAACTTAAATTACTAACTTGTTAAAAACGTTTAACTTAAAGAATGGCGAAAAATATTTGACCTAATAAACAATGCAGGAGCTCTCCAAAGTGACATCTCTAAATCAAATTAAATAGAACTTTTTGTGCATATTGTCGTGTATCTAAGACAACCAAACCAAGTACACTGAACCGTACTAATAGAGATATTTGGTTTTATGTGCATAATCTTAATTTGATTAAACCAAGAAATTTTCAAAATAACATACTCTTATGCTCATATCATTCTATTAGAAAAATGATTTCATATTGTTAAATGGAAAATCAAGATTTTCTTGAAACATGAAGTAGACAAGAGAATTTCAAATTGTAAACATCAAGCAAGAAATCTTGGATTGTCTAAAGTATCAAAGGCAAAAACAATTGCCACTCACGAGCATTTCACGTGCTTGCATGTCTTCTTAGTGTTCTACAGCTTTGCGTTTTGGTCTATTAAGGTATTTTTAGATTAAAACCATAAAGGGACATGGTTTAGACAGAATCCATAGTGAATGCTATCAAGAAATATTTAAAGTTCCCATGTCCCTTATGGTTACACATTTCTCTCCCACACCTTAGGGTTTGGATTAATACAATGGATTCCTTGGACCCCATAATTCGACATGGATATCACATTTTAAAATTATGCCCATGCTCAAACACATAAACCAAGCTCAAACTTTTATTGTTTTCTTTGTTTCTTACGTTTTCAATCCTCCCTCAACTTTATGTTTATTTGTTTAACAATGTGCCTCATTTCGTGTACACCTTCCCCGTTGCCTTGTTAAAAACTAGTATTTCATTAAGGATAAAAAAAAAAAACAATAAAAAAAAGTAGATAGACGAACACGTAGAAGGATATAAATCTCTTTTGCACGGTCTTTACTTATACCTATAGAGTTAAGGGCGTAGCTTAAGCATGGGGCAACTTTGGCTATCCCAAACAATATTTTTTATTTAGCTACCCTAATGATACCATGCTTAGCTACCCTAAATAAATTTATTTATCAACAAAAAAAATAAAAATTGCAACTTGTTTTACGTATTAATTTTTTTTTGTTTTGACACTTCTGGTCTCTTAATTAATTATAAAAAAAGTTTTGTTAGCAACAAAAATTGTCAAGACAATACTCAAAAATAAAATGGACGAGAAGTTTCTTGCGAATGTCTTAGTTGTTTACATTGAAAATGATATTGCTTTGAAGTTATAGATAAATTTGATTCTTATCATCGAACTCGATTTATTAAATAGATATTGTGAGTTTTCTTTTAGTGTTTTTATAATTTACACTTTATATATGTAAAATTATTGTAAATTATATGCTGAAAAATTAAATTTAATATACTAATTTTAAAAATGTATTTTTTTTGGTCAAAAAAATTACTTTATCTTATTTCTTTATAATTGGTCCTTTCATATAAAATTTGCTAGCTTCGTCGTTGGATAGATTAGAAGGTAAACCTTTCTCTTTTGTAAAAGAAGATTAGAAGGTGAAACTTACATTTTCGTTTTTCTGAAGGAAGATAATTTTTAATATACAAGAAAGAAGATGAATTAGATAAACAGAAGCTGCTATTCTAAGTGACATGGGTGGAGCACAAGACACAACATATTGAGATTGTGATTGTCGTTAAAGTAAAGATAAGCCCTAATTAAATATTATAATAAGCACTGGCTGGGTTTAAAGAAGTCACTCAGAATGATTTGGCAGCAAGTATTTTCTACCTTTCGTACACTAAGCATATTTACAAATAAAGTCTAACTTTTGGAACTAATTTTAAACTTATAGCCAAACTCTGGAAACAGGGTAAGAGATGCAAATATGAATGACACAATGAATTAGGAAGAAAAACAAGATCATTAAATTTATTAGATTTCTCCTATAAAAATTGGCATATATTATGTATGCATAAATTTCGCTATAAATTTTCACTAAAGCTTGTAATAATCTTTCTATTCTAACATAAATATGTGTCTCGGCCAAAATGGGATATATATTAAACAACCAAAATAAGTCTTATTAGCATAAGGTGTATCGAAAACGACTTATTAAAAAGAAAAGCTACAACACAAAAAGTCCGAAAACAAATGGAAAAAAGAAAACAGGCTAAATTACAACGGTTAAACCAGGAATATGATTAACCCTTCAAAAGTGGTAATCAAAATTGAAAGTAACATATTTTGACTTCAACTACCAACAAAACTGAAGCTTAACCTTTTCAATTAACACATGAAGATGTTCATCCTTTTGGTAAAAAATATGTCTATTGTGCTCTTTCCATATACCCCAAACCATTGAAAGCCAAACAATATTCACTACTAGGAAAAGCAAAATTAAGGAGGGAAATTAGTGACGGAAAAAATAAATTCACGAAATTCCTTGGTCGCAAAATTTAGTGACGGAATTAGAGAGGGATTTCCTGTTTTCACTCTCTAAATTTCCCTCACTAATTTTTGTAGTGATTAAGGGAGAAACGAACCTTTTTTTTTCTTCCGAAAATTCCCCTAACCCTCCAAACTAAAATAGGTGTCCAATAAGTTTCCATGTGATGATCTTAGCGTTCATTCATACCACAATTTGCCGAACATCTTTGATCGTTAAGAGCAAGAATCCGCCTCCGGACCAAATTATCCTTTTGTCGGAACACAATTAAGAATCAAACGCTAGACAAAAATAGAAATTTTAAGCGTAACAACTTTTATCCACAAAAGATGAGTGTTAGTCAGATATATATTGTCTTCCACTGCGATCAAGTTGTTATAAGCACTACTAACCGTATAACAATGAAATGAATGTAATTTCCAAACCCATATATCACCCACCTTCATCTGCAAAACAATTGAGATCAAACGCTCAACACACTCCCCCAACAACTCATCTCTCAAAGCAAACTACCTTATACGTCAAATCATACATCTCAACTACAATTGTCATTTTGTTCTCCACTAATTCAGACAACCTACTAAAACTAACATTAAAAAAAACTTCATCAAGTCATGATTCTCCCCGAAACAGAATAGAGGACCTATCGCTCACCTTACGACCAATATTGTCGAGCAACTAACCTCCACCTACCAATCCAACACCCTCTCTAATGTTATTCAATATGTGCAACCGAACATATCTACCTTCACCCCATGACACAATCAACATGTGTCCTCCAACATCCTCGAACATGATTTACCAAGTAAAGCTAAGTTAAACTCTCTAATATGTGTCTATCTTAATGCAAATTTACTTTTATACGTAAAATATCTTACATTTTTCCCATCGCACCATGTTATGGATTTACTTAATAAAAAAAAAAAATGTTTGTGACCCTATTTTAAATATTATAACATCAATGTTTTTGATGTCTTTACAAATACATCATAGTAATTACTTTTGAAGTTTTTTTTTTTTATGATCGAGGTTTGGACCCTAAACCATACATATATTATGCATTGTCCCTATTAATTGAGGTAAGCTCACGAAAACATTTTTGAAGTTTGTTTGAAGTAAAAAAAAAAAAAAAAACTACTTTTGAAATTACATGATACATTTGGCCGCAATTATTTTCTTCAATATGAAAAATGACATTGTCAGAATGTAGTCTTTGGCGCACGATTAAGCACATTAAGCCATAACTCGTGGAGCCAGAAACCATGCATTTTACATTTATACTCTAATGTCCTTTAAGATAACCTTATCTGACACACAGTTGTCTGTATATCACATATTTGAAATCACATGCCTAACTTTGACTATTAGCCTGTGTTACAGTTTTGGGACAATCCATAGTGCATCATAGATACAAAGTTGGCATATGTTAATTTTGCTCTAGAAGACTAAGAAATTTTAATTTTGGGGTAGGAAAATGGGTGAAGACCAAAGTAACACATCAATTCTGCTTTTCACCTAACGTTTGTACTAACACTATCCGATGTTAAAAACTAACAACTAAGCACACATAAAAAACTTTAACCTAATTTAAAGAGGAAATTGCACATGAGATTGATGTGAATTAAACCGGTGAACCTATATAGTTAAACAACGTGATAATTATGATAAAATTGCTAATATGTATTCCTTTAATAATTTTATTTCACATGTGAAGTAAATTAGAGAGGAAATTTATTATTTTCATCATTGATTTTAGGTGTTCTAGTACTGTTAGACAAGTTTATAGAGAAAATGAGAGATGCATTGACAATGTAAATAGTTTTACATTAACGTTTAATAAGAACCCAACATTTGTTTGTTTAGCAAGAACTCAAATTTATAAGAGGTATGTGCCATTAATTTTGTTTCAAAGAAACTAGCAGCAAAATTCACGATTTTTTTTTGGTACATAATTCACGAATATTAAATGACAAGAAAAGGATATTGATGATTCAAACGTATATTTCTACATATCAAATGTTTTTGCGGTATTTTATCATGATGTGTTATTAAAAAATGAAAAATGCTAAATTGTGCCTTGATGTGTCAAAAATATAAATATTTTGTTATAATTAATGCAATTGAATTTAATTTTTTTATTTTTAATTAATTGAATGCACAAAATTTAAGAACAAGTTTCTACTTTTAGATTACTTAACATGTGTCCTTATGGGACAAGTTAAATTTTTATTTTTAGTTTCTAAGTTTCTACTAATTAGTCACTCAAATTAGTTATATAAATTTAACAATGTCAATCAATTAATCGTTTATATTTTCAAATTTAACACCATAATAATAGGTTTTATGTTTATCTACATGCATCAAGAGACTATTCAAAATAATGTCTAATTTTTTGATTGATTTTGATGGACATTTACTAATGAGATACGTAATTGAGAGACTAAATTGATTGGTGTTGTTGAATTTATGTGACTAATTTAGTAGCTCTAAAATTTAATGGATCAAATTGTTCAACCCTTATAATTTTGAAGATGGAAATGTCAAATGTTGATTTTCTTAATTAAGTTGATATAGAACTTTAATTTGAACACAAGCTTCGTTGTGGCTCTCCCAAATCATGGGTTCTTATAACATGGTCAAGAAACCATGGAAAGCCCAAATATCTAGGATAACAATGGCTTTTTATTTAGGTAACCCTAATTAACTTAAACATTGTTGTTTAGCTCAATGGCCGACCACTTATCTTGGTGGTTGATGTCACATAAATGTTGGTGCAGAGAGAATGGGGCTTGGAATCTGAATTGGGGGGCCCTATCGACATTTTATTTTGTACCATGGACCACATTTCTTTTCTCTATATAAGAACCCTTTTTGGAGCCCCCATCAACAAACACTTCTTCAAGGAGTTCCAACTTTTCAACAATATTCAACACACACATTGATTGGTTCATCACTCTCTAGTCTCTCCAAACTACAAAAAAAGAGTTTGAAGTCTTTTCTTTTTGGTATAATATTCAAAGATGAGGAGTAGTAGTGATTCAAACATGAGAGGTTCAAAGAAGAAGGTGTCATCCAAAAAGCTAGGAGGCTATCTCAAAGAGCAAAAAGGAAGATTATACATAATTAGAAGATGTGTTGTTATGCTTCTTTGTTGGCATGACTAAATCATTGTTGATAGAGCAAATGCACTCAAGGATCCTCATGAGCATGGAGCCTTAGGGATTCTAAAATATTCCTAGCTAGTTCAACCTTATGCTCATGATGAGAAATTAAGGGCTATGCATTTTGCTTTGTCATTCCCTTTTGTAAATAGCATAGAAAGAAATGTTTGAGACAATTTTCCTTCACATCATGCCTCAACAGTTAATGTACGGTTTCATTAGTTTAAATCAATTAAAGTTTATTAGAAAAAATTTCAGTTTATATAATGTTTCTTTGATTCTGTATTTACAGCTCTACAGAAGTAATACATTTAACATATTTTTGTTTGTACTTTTTATTTCAATAGGAATTGAACTTGCCATCATCAAGTTTACAATACTCACTCACACCAAGCATTTGCCCTAAACTTCCTTGGTTATCTTGTTTTTGAATGGTTTGTTTATTTAAGTGTATAAGAAGATTGAACGTCCATTAAGAAAAATTGTCTAATATGCACAAATAAATTAGTTCTTAACGTGTACAATTTTATTTTCTACCATTAGATCAATAAGACACTTCGTATCATACTAGATTTGAAGTAGGTCAACCTCGAATCAAATTCTAATAATATAACTTATTGATTCAATAGAAAAAACAAGTAAGATAGTGTAAAACTTGTTTCAACCGTGGACCACATAATTAACCATTTGTGCTAGCATTCAAAATTTGCTAATGATAATATTCTACAGGTTTTTGAATAAGATAAGGTTAAATTTCAGATTTGTTGTGATGTAGTAAAGCAGAAAAAAGTCAAAGAATTGAAAATTTGTTCACTGATTAGATGGAGGAGAATGTTACCTTTAAAGGGTTAAAGTGAAAGTTAAAAATGAAAAGCAAAATTGCATAAGGCCTATATGTATAAACCTACAAAAGGACACAAATGGGTGCTTATGAGCTCACAAGTATGTTGTGTCTTTTACGTATAGGCTTTCTGTGTTGAGGTCTTGTCAACTCAAAATTTCATTATATTGCATTTGAAAAAAGTTTTATGAATCACATGTGTGTGCCCCCAGTGATTTGACCCTTATTTCCCATTTTTTCCATTGTTCTTGCACACATGGTTTGTATGTCTTACTCTCTTTTTTTCCCTTTTCTTTTGCACTTCTTTGATTTGTCGCCTTCACAATTTCATAAGAACTTCATGTTGTTTATAAAATTGTTGTTTTTCATTTTTATAATTTAGTTTTTTTAGTATAAGTTCTATATTGTTTTTTATTAGCAATTTTAGTCTCTACAAAGGCTCTGTTTGGTAAAAAGAAGTTATAAGCTAGCTGATAGCTGAAAAGATAGCTGATAGCTGAAAAGCTAGCTTATAGCTGATGACTGATGACTGATAGCTTATAGCTGAAAAACTCGTTTATTAAAAATAATGTGTTTGGTAAAATTAGTTGTTGAAGTGGCTGATAAGTATAAAATGACATAAAAGGACATTATTATTTTATATAAAATATATACATAAAAAATTACTTAATTTATTTCTTTTTAAATATTTAAATTTATTTCAAATTACTTTCATCCCTAAAATGATAAATGTGTTTTATGAATTCAATTAACATTTTTTTTACTAAACATTTGCTTCACTATTTATTGTATATTTTATTTTAAATTATAATTATATTACATGAATTAAGAGCAAGGTAATAAGAAAAATATAAAAAACTACAACATGAGGTAATAAGGAAAATAGAGCAAGGTAATAATAACGTGCAACATGTTGGTTGCACCTAAATATAAAAAGTGGGTAGTTATGTTTTTTTTCTCTCACTAAAAGTGGGCAGTTATATATGATTGTGGGTTGTTTTTTTATTAAAAATATAATAAAATTAAATTAATGAGGTTAAAAATGGAAGAAAATATAAAAAGCTACCAGCTATAAGCTAAAAAGCTACTTGAAATAGCTTTTCACAAAAAGTTATAAGCTCATGAGAAAAGCTTGTTACCAAACACGTCACGTTTTCATCCAATGAGCTTATAAGCTAATTCAACAAGCTATAAGCTAGCTTATATGTGTTACCAAACACAGCAAAAGTCAAAACAAGTTGAGGCCTTATCAAATTTTATCTATTGTAAATTTGAACAAAATACATAAAGACAATGTGTGGGACAAACAATATAACAACAATCAAGCTTTATCTCATTAAATGAGTTCGGCTACATGCATCAAATTACGTCATAATGTTTTATTATAAATTATATTTGGATCCAACACATTTTTCTCTAAATCTTTTCTAATGGTTTATCTTATAGTTTTCATAGGTTTTCCTTTACCTCTTTTAACTTATCTCTCTTGCATCTGATCTATTCTTCCTACGACAGCATCTACGAGTTTTTCCTCTACATGCCAAAACCATCTAAGCCTATTTTCTACCAACTTTTCTACTATAGGTGCTACACCCACCCTATGTCTAATGGTATCATTCATAATCTTATCTCGTCTAGTCTTACCACTCATCTAGTGCAGCATCCTTATCTCCGCTACACTTACTTGATTTTCGTGTTGGCAACAACTAATATATGTCGATGAACCTATAGGACAGAGAAGGTGAATTCTGTAACACCCAGTTTTTCCCTAGGATTATTTATTTATTTATTAATTGTGTTTAATTGCTTATTTGTGCGTTTGATTTAGGATTAGTGGATTTTTTAAACTAGAGAGGTATTTTGGTCATTTTAGGACTAATGGTATTTTGGTGATTTTAGAATGAAGGATATTTTAGTAATTTTAGAGAGGTGGGTTATTTTAGTGGAGTTAGTAGTAACTTGAGGTAATTAATTAAGAGGGTGGTGTATGAGTATTTTAATAGAAGGTTTTAATGAAGTAATTTTGTAGTAACATTTTAATGAGTGGAGAAAAGTTACTAGGCCCATTAAGAGAGAGGGAAACCGAACCCGCTAGTGAGACTATATAAGGATAACTCTAGTAAGAAATTAGGGTTGAACATTCATTTTCACAAAAGGTGGTTAGTCAGAGAATAGAAAGAGAGAGAGAGAGAAGAGAAAGAAAGAAAGAAAGAAAAGGGAGATTCAAGAGGAGCAAGAAAGAGGGCAAGCTAGGAAGATAGAAGAGGAGATTGAAGCTCTAGCTTAAGCTTTTAGGAGATTGAGGTAAGGGGGATAGGTTTGATTCTCATAATAAGCTATAATCACTTTTTTTTATTGTTTGGGTCATGTTTGTTTTACTTAATTTATGAAATTAATGATTATTTAAGTTGATTTCCGTGCTCTAATTAAGGTGATAATTTTGGGTACGTGCAAAGTGGTAGAAACTTGTTGTTGTTGCATGAAATTCATGGTTTGATTATATTAAGTTGCTAACTATGAGTTTTTAGCTTAAATGAGTGAAAATCATGATGTTGTTGTTGAATGTTGTTGATGAGTGATTGGGTATATGAAAATTATAGGTTTAAGTTGTTGTTATTGTTTTATGTTGTGTTTGGATGAATTAAGTTGTTGTGGTTGAGACTTTGGTGATTTACGTGGAAACTATGAGAATTAATGCATATGATGTTTTGGGAGTTGTGAAAAGAGCCTAATTGATGTGTTTGATCCTTGGAAATGGTTTTAAGCACTTTGGGTGAATGAGGAATCTAAATAAGCACTTTTGGATCATTTTTTATGAAAACCCGAGCCAAAACACTCAAAAATACCCTTTTCGCAGCGTTGTCGCCTGCACTGGAACGCTAGGCGCCTAATTACAGAGATTAAGCGCCATGGCGCTGGCCCAGTATACCATGGCGCTAGGCACCCTTAACAGTGCAAGTTTCTACTTGCATTTTGTCTCTGGTGCTTGGTGGATGACGTTTGATAGCTCTTATGTGATCTTCTAATGATGTAAATTTGCTATTTTAGTGAATTAATGTTATGTAACCATGCTTTCTTAAGATTTGATTGATTATGCTGATTTTGAGACAAACTTTAACTTGAAATTGAATATAAACTTGGAATAGAATTGAAGTAAGTTTTTCTAAAATGAAATGATGTGGTTATGCTTGGTCTACTGTAATGATGAACATAGATGAAGCATGTAGGGTTGATAAAGAAGTATAATATCATGTAACTTGGTTTTTGGTAAAAATGTGAAAATAGACGAACTTTGAGAAAATAGACAAACTTTAGTAAAATGATGAATTATGGTATGATAAGCTGTAATGAGGACTTATTCATGATAATATGATGAATAATTATTGATTTGGTGATTGATATGTATAAGATATGTTGATTATCTATGTGAGAATGATTGTTCGTCTAAAATGCTATAATTGCTAATTGATGAAGATTTATTCTTTTGATGTGATATATATATATATATATATATATATATATATATATATATATTTCTGTGTGTGTGTATTGGTGATGGATATTGTTGATGAAAATTTGTGATGAATATTAATGATTGTTTGATGATGTTGACTTGATGATGTATGGATGTAAATACTTGATGATACAAATGGTGGGTTATTGGTGAAGATATTATATGATGGTGGGAATTATATAATATAGAGTTGTGAATTATGCATCGTCGAGTCTTTACTTGAAAGTCCATGCATTCATAGTCATGTTGAGTCTTTTGGTGAAGAACGTAATTGGTGGGGATTACGTTAGTTGGTGAGTGGATCACTCGGTAACTTTATCTTCAAAATCCAAATATGGTACCGTATGCATGTAGAGACATGTCAATAACATTGCATGCATATGAGCTTATATGAATTGCCTCGTACTTGATTACGTGACTTGGTAAATTATGTGAATCATGAGATTGGTGAATAACGTGACTTGTGTGGAGTCGTGTACTTGAACATGTTTGCTTGGTGGTGCTTGTATACTTGAGACGATGTTGTTAATATGAGAATGATGTGATGATATGATTAAGATAATGTTTACTTGCTTTGGATAATGAATTGTGCTTTAATATATTATGATTGAAATGAAGATGACATTCATATGATGTTAGTATTTTAGGAATGATGAACATGTATATATGTGATACTTGAATCCTAGAATGATATATTCATGCTTATATATTTTATGTGAATATTATCTAACCCTCGGTGGCCATTTGGTTGACCGCCTCTCCATTTATAAAAATGGTGTAGACGTGCAGACTTGAGGACGTTCGTGGAGACGTGAGTACTCGAGGCTTGCATGGCGTATTGCTCATTTTTCTTTTGCATGGAGTCTAGTATAGGCTTTGATTAGGACTGTCAGGATTCTATGTTTATCTATTTTGAGTTTACGTTGAGACTTTATTATTCATGTATCTATCCATATGTGGGGCCCACTGTTGTGAAGGAAAATCAAGAAGGTCTCACTATTGAAGGTTGTGTAGAAAGTGTTGTTAGTGGACCTAATGTAGTTGATAATGGGTTAAGGGAATCAGGACCTAAATGTGAATGATAATAGGCCTAGCTTATACTTAAATGATAATAGGTCTAGATTGGATGAGAATGATAATGGGCTTGGGAAAGGACTTGTGGGTGATTATGTCAGTATGGAGGATGATATTGACAATGATGATAATGCTTTAGACATCAATTTTGACTACTCAAAAGACGAGGTGCATGTAAGAGGTAATTTGGACAATGAGGTAGGTGGGTAAGGAGTTGATGAAGACTTTGAGGCAAACCATATTGACTTAAATGATGAACATGTTAGGGATATTGCTGATGAGGTTGAGCAAACAGTTGAGGGTGAAGATATTGTCGAGGGATGTGGAGTTGATATGGGTAATTCTGACAAGGGAAAAAATAAACTTAGCTATATGAAAAATGGGAAAAAGACTAACACTGGTAAGGGGAAACAAATGAGAAGAATACCCAAGAAAAAAGAAAACATAGAAGATCCTATTTTTGAAGATGACATAATTGAACAAATTTAGAGGTCTGTTATCAATCAAGGAGATTTAGAACAATCAAGTGTAGTTGGGGACATGGGTATAAGTGACATGAATAAAATCAAATTTTGAACATTTAAAATGCCAATTAAGACGGTGTATTATAATTGGGAGGTTGACACTTTCTTTTTGTCAAAGTCAGAGGTTCAAGAAGCTATGAGAATTTATGATATACACTCTCAAATGGTTTTAACATTTAAAAAGAATGATATGCAGAGAGTAAGGGTTGTGTGCAAGACTGGTTGTTTATAGGAGGCATAGTGTGCTAAAATACCAGGTGAAGATACATGGATGTTGAGAAAAGTTGTATGCAAGCATGCATGTAGTAGGGAGTATAGGTAAAGATGATGAATTCTAAATGGTTAGGTGTTAAGCTACACACAAGGATTTAGGAGAATCGTGACTTGAAGATTTCATTCATAATGGAAAGAACACAACAAAAGTGGAATGTTGGTATCTGCAGAAGCAAAGCATGTAACGAAAAAAAAGTTATGTAATTGATTTAGTTGATGGGAGTTTTAGAGATCAGTTTACAAGGATGCATGACTATTTTGATGAATTATAGAGGTCCAATGTGGGTTCTACTGTCAGGGTTACTACTACCCCTTATTAAGGAACCAAGGCTGATTTAGAAAACCTTGACGTAATAGTTTATCCTCACTTTCAGAGAGTATGTGTATATTTTAAGGAGTACATGGATAGTTTCTTCAAGTCCAGACCCATTATTAGTCTTGATGGGTGTTTCCTTAAGGGCTATTGTGGTGGAATGTTGTTGGCTGCCATTGAAAGAGACCCCAATTACCAAATGCTTCCAATTACATTTGTAGTTGTAGAAAGATAAACTAAAGAGTCATGAACCTGATTTTTGAAGCTCCTTGTAGATGATTTTTGTGGAACAAGACCATAACAAACTTACATTATCATCAGTGATCAACATAAGGTAATATTACTAGCATAACTTCCCATTTAATTATAATGTATGTTTATTAATTCTAATGTATGTTTATTACTTCTATCAAACAGGGTCTTTTATCAGCAATTGATGGATTGGTTCCAGGGGTTGATTATAAGTTTTGTGTAAGACACCTTTACTGCAACTTCAGGAAGAAATTCCCTGGATTTTTTTTTGAAATAATTGATGTGGATAGATGTAAAGTCAACATACATAAATGCTTGGGAAAGAGAATCAAAGGAGATCAAGGATTTTCGTGATGAGGCATTCAACTATCTGATCCAAATGCCACCTAGACATTGGACTAGGTCAATGTATAAAGATGACTTAAAATATGAGATAATGGTCAACAAAATGTTAGAAGCATTTAACTTTGTTATTGTTATTCCAAGAACCAGACCAGTTGTCACTATGTTGGAGGAGATTAGAGTTTAACTGATGGAAATATGGGAGATGAATAGGCAGAAAATTGCTACGTATGAAAATGATGTTTTGCCAAATATTATGAAAATACTTGAAAGAGAATCATCTTATACCAATAATTGACTAGTCATGTATAATACATTCTCAATTTAATACTTTATAATGTGTGGTTTCTTTCTTATGTATGAGTTTATTAAATGTTTCTTTAAGTGATATAAACAAGGTGGAGATCATGACTTTCAAGTTACACATATCTCATCATCTGGAGATAAGTATGTTTTTAATATTATTGAAAATGGTGTGTGATTGTAGGAAATGATTGTTGAGAGGACCGTATCTCATGCCATTTCTCACATGAAACACAATCATTACAATATCATTGACTATGTTCCATCATACTACAAGAAAGAACAATATGCTGAATGTTATTCTAGTATGACATATCTTGCTAATGACTGTGACTTATGGGCTAAGACTGAATTTGGTGATATCCAACCACCACCTATAAAAAGACAACCTAATATACCTATAGAGAAGAAAAGATTGGAAGCAGGTCAGCTAATGAAAGATGACTCATAGATGAAGATAGCTAGATATGGTATCAAGTGAAGTAGATACAAAGCAAGTGGTCACAACAAGTATACATGCTAACTTCCTCCACCACCTGCATCTAAGACACCCCTGAATCAAGCAAGTCAGAACCCACCATCTCAGACCCAAACAACTCAGAACCCACGAAGTCATCCAAAGTTGGTTGTTTGGGTTTGAGAAGCTAGATTTTGACTTATTGGGTTATGAGTTTTTTGGGTTTAAGAACCTTCCATTTTTAAACATCAATAATTACATTAACTTCATAAACAGTGATACATTGGTTGAATCGATTACATTCATTCATCATATTCAAACTAAATTACAACTAGAATAAACAGTTCAACTAACTACCATTGCATATTTCTAATAAAATCCACTCTAAATAGATGTGGTTTTGCAAACTAACATTGTCCCTAACTCCAAAACCATCCCAAAACAGACAAATCCAAAAATGAGAGCCATCATCAACCATTTTCTTGTTTTTGCTAATTCAGTCTTTAACTTCATATTCTTTTTCTTCTGCTTCTTAATTTTCAATTTCCTTTCATTTATAACATCATCATCAACTAACTTAAAAAAGCTATAACCTTTGTTACTAGAATTTTTATAGTTTCTGCAACCCCATAATTTATTCCCACAATTCGGATTTTATGTATCGGTTATAGTTTGAATTACAAGTGATTCTCCACACCTCTTGTTTGAATTTGATCTTCTTCTTAGAGTAGATCCAACATAACCATATGAATGTTCATGTACCCAATTTCTTAACTGGATTGTTGATGACTGATTTGACATTTCAAAAAAGATGAAGGTCGAAAAAAGAGAAGGAAGGAAGAAGGAGAAGAAGAAGAAGAAATGAGGAAGAAGGGTTGTGATGAGGGACAAAAAAAGGATGAAGAACCCCAATTTTCCTCAATACATCCCCTTTTATATCCTAACACACAAATGTTATGTATTCAAGTGATTTTTCCACGCATCAATGCCACCTGTACAAAGTTAACTTTAAAAAAAAAAGTTAACAGAAGGGACCACAAGGGTAAACTAAGGAGAACTTACATGATAAAAATGAAACTTTTAAGAGTTATGAAATCAAAATAAATAAATAAGAAAGAAGGATTATGTTAACAAGTTCTCTTAGGGCACTTGGAAACCAAAAGCAGTAGGTTTCATGAAATTCAACAATATTTTAACTTTTATAAAGTCTAATTCATCTATTTTCACTATTTTCCAATGCAATATTTTTATTTGTATCTTTTTAACCAATGCTCTAATGACACTCTTTACCATTTAAAAAAAAAAGAGTTAAGAGACAATGTGTTCAATTAAGCCTTTAATAAACATTTATATAAAAGTGATGTTAATAAAATTAAAATTTTAAAAAATTTCAAATGAATATATAAAAGTATGTAATCAATTGCATTAAATGTTTTCTCTTTTAATTTAAAATTTTCTCTTTTGGTTAGGGATGACAATTCGACCCAAGCCCATCGGACACATGCAAAAAATACCCGTAATGGGCGGGTAAATACCCGCACTTACGGGTATAGGGACGGGCTCGGGTAATTACCCGCAAACTTGAACGGGCATGGGCGCGGGTACGGGCACTCTAATGCACAGCCCGCCCCGCAGCCCGCATGTATATAAATATAATATTATATATATATATATATATATATATATTTAAATTTATATACCACTAAAATTAATTCATACAAACTTTGAATGCTTTTGATTTGGCAAAATACTAATATTTGCAAAATTTTATGTATTGATTTAAATTCAGTTATGTTTCTATTTTTTTTTTGTTTTTTTTAATTAAAATGCGGGTAATGGACGCGGGTACGGGCATTTAGATGCCCATAGGGCATGGGGACAGACATTAAAATTGTTTCCCACGAGGGTATGGGTACGGGGACGGGCATCTTTTATAAACACGGGTACGGGGACGGACATTATGGTACCCTGCCCATTGGGGCCATTGTCATCCCTACTTTTGACTTCCTTAAACAGTGCTTGGGTTAGCATTACCATATATATATATATATATATATATATATATATATATATATATATTATGAAGTTTTTACTCTAAAATAATTGACGTTAAATGTAATGTAAACTTTTAAAAACTAACAAAAATGAAATTAGTTTTAATATTTATAGAGTCAAACTATTATTTTTATAGAGTCAAACTAAGATATGTTTATAGAGTCAAACTATTATTTTTACTAAAACCACATTTGATAAAAATGAAATTAGTTTTAATATTTTTCACCTTTATATCAAAAGACACTTTTGATAAGATATACTCCTAATTTGATTTTTCTTTTCTGTTTGTACAAATTCAGGCAGCTTTGATGGACACCAAATAACACATGGCTCTGTTTGTATCTCTCATACGAAACTTCATCAAAACATTAAAACTTTTGCACTCGTGTGCATCGTCATTCATGAGAATATATATCCAATACACACGTTTTTTTTAAGGAATATCCAACTTAAACGTTGTTTCACTTCATTCTTACTCTTTTAATATGAGGAAGAAAAATATAAAATTGATTGTTTTAAATTAAGAATTATTGTATTCATCTTTAAATCTAAAAGTGTGTTTAGATAAGTTAATTGAGAAATTTTAAAGAATTTAGAATTTTAGGTAATTTAAATGATTCAATCAAATTATCTTCATTTCTTTTTTTTAAGAAATAAAAATGTGATATATTAACAACGGCAGTGAGATCTCCTCAGTACAAGGTGTACTAAAGGGACCACTCCAAAAAACAATCAGTCATACATTGTAATTACAGAAACAAATGTCAGTCAATACCCAAACAAAGCAAAGGGTCTGACCACCATCTCTGTGAACCGTACACAAACGTGGCAATATTAGATTTTAGCCACCAAAACGAATGAAATTTAACTTTTTTCATGAGCTGTAAAATGGGGGTTTCAATGTTATTAAATAGCCTGTTAGTCCGCTCATTCCAAACCAGCCAGACACATAGAAGCCAAATAAGTTGTAGAAAAGATTGACGAGTCTTCGAATGACCTGTATAGTGAGTAAACTGAATGAAATGCTCACGGATATTGTGAGGACCAACACCTAAAACGCCAATCCAAGACATGATATGCTGCCACAAGGAACTGAATACGTCGCAATGAAGAAACAAATGTGACACTGACTCATCATTTCCGCACCCCGACACGCACCTAATAGCCCCGGGATGGAGAAAGCCACGCCGAATGAGATTGTTCTTGGTTGGCAGCCTGTCCTCAGCAACCGCCAAGCAAAAATGGAAACCTTCAGAGGTACCTTCTTATGCCAAACAAGTTCTCCCATAACATCGACTGAGTGAGAAACCTGAGTAGTTAGAATCTGATAGGCACCGCTCACTGTGTAACCACCAGCAATGTCGGGATCCCACTGCCACCTGTCAGAAACATCAGACTGCAAAACAACATCGTCAAGTAAGTGCCTACACACCACTACCATCTCCTCCTCCCACGCCTACAATCTTCTCCTCCAACTCCACGCCTCACCCCCTTCCTCCCAGCCAAGCGCGAACATATCACCAACCGTACTCAACTTATTTGTCGCTAAATCAAATAAACGAGTAAACCGCTTACGTAAAGGAACATCACCTAACCACCTATCAAATCAAAAGAAAATGTTTGTTCCATCCCCTACCCTTTTTGACACCCTTTCAACTTCGCCTACCCCGTCCCTAATCTTCATTATCTCCCTCCACCAAGAAGAAACACTTTGGCCCCCAACCTCCAACCTTCCTCCCTCTTCACCATACCCTGCCACCAACACCCTATTCCAAAACCCGCCTCTATCCTTCATCAACCTCCAACACCATTTTCCTAACAAAACTATATTAAACTCCCTCAACTGCCTCACCCCTAACCCTCCACACTCCTTTCGTAAACAAACAAAGCTCCAAGCAATCCAGAAAATTTTTCTGTTATCTTCACTCCCTCCCTAATTTTTTTTTTTTTTTTTTTGTAAAAATAGATTCAATGGAAGAGATTATACCTGACGGAGCTGTGAAAAAGGAAAGTGCATAGACAAGAAGCGAGGTCAAGACAGACTTGAGAAGAACCAGTCGGCCCCCGAATGAGAGAAATCGACTTTGCCACCCCGACAGTCTAGACTTAATGATAGTCAAAACAGGTTCCTAAAACGCTAACCTCCTCGGATCGTCTCCAATCGAAAGGCCCAGATACAAGAACGAAATCTTACCCACCTTACAATTTAAAATAGAGGCGCCCTCAGTTAACCAAGAATCCGCAATATTAATTCCAACCAGTAAACTTTTATGAAAATTCACTTTCAGACCAGACATCTCCGCGAACAAAGACAACACTGCACGTAGGGCTTGCACATTGGCCCAACTCTTTCCACCTAATAACAACGTGTCATTTGAAAACTGAAGGTGGGACACCACAACCGAGTTTGAATTACCAACCCCGTAGTCTGTGTAAAAATTATTTTCCACCACTGAATTCATCATAATGTTCAATCCCTCGGCCAATAGCAAAAACATGAAAGGAGAAAGAGGGTACCCTTGACACATGCCCCTTTTCAAAGGAAACTCATATGTACGGATTCCATTTACTAAAACTGAAGTAGTTGCAGTAGTCACGTATTCTTTAATCCATTTTCTCCATAAAACCAGGAACACCATTTTTTGCATGACCGAATCCAGATACCCCCAGTCCACCGAGTCATATGCTTTTTCAAAATCCACTTTAAAAATCATCAATTCCTTTTTAGACTTACGAGCCTCATCTACCACCTCATTTGCAATAAAGATTCCATCAAGAATCTGTCTATCTTCTGTTTGTGTTTTCGATATAACCCTTCCGCTAACCGTTCTCAGCCGATTAGCTAACACTTTTGACAAAATTTTGTACAGATAACAAACCAAAGAAATAAGTCGAAAGTCATTTAATCGCTGAGGACTGTCAACTTTAGGAATAAGAGCTATAAATGTAGTGTTGATACCTCTTATCAATTTACCATTCCGGTGAAATTCTGAAATGAATCGCATAATATCACCTTTTAGCTCTTCCAAAATTCACACCATCCGGACCGGGACTTTTAAAACTGTCACAATTCCATTCACACCATCCGGACCGGGACTTTTAAAACTGTCACAATTCCAAACTGCTGCTTTAACTTCACCAACTGAAAACGGTTTAATTAAACCACTTCCATTCCACATAAGATAAATTTTTGAAAGGTAAATTTTCAACCCACAACCTGGTAGTATTCTGAGCCGCAAAATGATCTCTAAAGTGGGAAAAAACTACATTTCGAATAGGACGGACGCCTTCGACAAGATTACCATTCACCAAAAGCAAAACAATGGAATTCCGTCTCCGACGACTAGAAAGAACCGAATGGAAATACCTAGAATTAGCATCTCCATCCTTCAACCAAAGAATTCGGGACTGTTGCCAACTGATACTAGTATTAACGCGTGACAAAGAGTGAATATAATGTGTTAGTCCCCTCATCTCCTCTCTTTCTTTGGCTGACAATCCCCCTTCCTCCCCTTTTTCATCAAACTCCGATAGCTGAATTTTTAAGGAATCAATCTTTCCAGGAACATTTATAGCATGAACTGAATGCCACTCCTTCAAAGCAGACTTGATCAATTTCAATTTTTCTCTAAGTACATAGCTGCCCCATCCCTCAATTTGAAAGGATTGCCATTTATCTTTCACAAACTACTTATACCTCGTCATCTCTTGGCAACATTTCAACATTCTAGACGGACGAGGACCCCAATTTTCCTCATCAACAGACAACTGAAGTGGACAATGATTAGAGAGGCCCCGGAGAAGGGCTACCTGAAAACAATTAGGCCATTGTAGACACCATTCTTGAGAAAGTAAGAACTGATTTATCCTACTCATAGAGGTACCATCCCCCTTAAACCACGTATATCGACGACCACATAACGACAAATATATCAACCCATTGTCATCAATAAAAAGGCTGAAGTGATGGATGTCATGCGCTACATTTCCCCCCTTGTGACCGTCTTTTTTCCACACAACGGACCACATTAAAATCCCCGCGCGCGCGCACACACACACACACACACCTTCTCACCCCTTAATAACTGCAATCTCGCTGACAAAGATGCTCATAACTCCTGTTTTGCCCTTGACTCATAGGGATCATATAGATTGAACAAGTAAAACTCCTCATTTGTCCGGATAAATCTACCATGAATTTGGAGCACATGTTCCTGACTAACAGATGACCACACTTCCACTTCCAAAGAATCCCACACAGTTAACAACCCGTTGATGCCTCCACTAACGTGCGATAAGAGAAAGCATGACTCGAATCACCCCACAGAGAGGAGCACAAATTATCATCACACAAAGCTAATTTTTGTGTCTTGTAAACATAGAATGAAAGGACTTTTCTCCCGCACCAACTTCCTCACTTCCCTTCTCTTCTCCAACCCCATAACCCCCACACATTTTAAGAAACCAGCTTCATCTCACACACCCTCCACACCCTAACCCCGACACCACACAACAACACCTAAACACCCCCATCCACCACATGCATTAACACTGGCCCTAACTCAACCTGCTTAGACAAGATAACACACTAAACTTATTATGATTGTTTCCTTTAAAAGAAACACCAATAACTTCTCCCATACCTTGAATGTCCTCCGCCTTTGCCTCCTCACTTCCTTTTAAGACCGCCCAATTTTTCCAACCATTATTCACTAAATCCATAGATGATGATTTGTTATTTGAACTTTGAGTAACCACCTCCAGCGACTTTGTAACTCTCGCCCTTTAACGTCGACGATTCCAGATTTTTTGTTTCAAGACTTTTATAATTTTGGAATTTCTCAAAACCTTCATAACCTCTTCTCTATCTTTACTTGGTAACCTTGCCACCTTTTTCAGAGTAAGCACCGGATGTCGAAGCACACCTCCTACTTTCTCTTTGCTAGCTTTACTCTTGTTTCCCCCACCACTGCCGCCGCTTTCCTTAACCATCTTCTTCATATGCTTCTTTTTCGAGGAGATGAGACCAATATCACCTTGTTGAATGTTCTGTAACCAATCCACACTCCACGGACCTGATCGTAATGAACTAACATCATCCTTAGAGCATGATGTAAAATTAATTCTTCTTTTTCTAGACACTCCCTGATAGACTTTTAGCAAGTGTACTAAAAATGCATCGAAGTAATAAAATAAGTTCATATCCACGAGGACTGTGTTAATATCAATTTGGCAATAAAGTAAATATTTAGGATGAATATATTATTTTGTAAAATATAGGTAGTAGATTTGATTTGAGTGCATAAAATTAAATAACATAAAATAAAGATTTCATTAGAAGATATAGATTCACGCAGAAAATATAAATTTGGTTAGAAAATATAGATTCTGTTAGAAAATAAACAAAGTAAATAAAATGGTTTGATAATTGGATTAAAACAGATGATCAAGCCTTTCGAATCCTCTATTGCTCACTGTGAGTAATTTGGCTCTCTTCACTCTCAAAGAAATTAACCTAACTTTACGATGGATTAACTAAGTGGTTTTGATCAATCTCTTGACTCAAAACCCTTTCTTAAGTTATAACCTTTTAATCTCTTAAACCGATTGAATAACTGCGGAAGCATGGTGAGAATGTTAATCCATAAGTCATAACTCTCAATTTCCTATCTCTAGGTTCATATGTTGAATTAAACAGAATTACTATTTCAGGATTAAAAGCTAGGGTTAGTAGTCATTCAATTCCTAAGATCAATTTATATGGTTGAAAGAAGCTAGGGTTAGTAGTCATACAAACAATCATAAGAAAAGCTTTAAACACAAATAATTCTGAATAAAGACTAGGTTTTCATTGATGTTAAAGGGAGTTCTTAACAAATTACACCATCACAGATCACAAAGATTCATCTCATGGCTTAATCAATCTAAGAGTTTAGCTACTCATAGCTAAACAATCAAATACATAGAAAATAGTGAACATACATAAATCCGGACCGACTATGAGTTTGGTGGATCCACTGCTTGTTCTGCGGTTTCCTGGTGCCGTCTATGCTCTATTTAGGTCTCCAAAATCGCCTCTCTAATCCTTGGCCGTACCTGGTTTTTATAGAAAGAATTAGGGTTTCAGAAAAGCCCACCATCGTGCCACGTTTCGAAACCATCGTGGCACGATTTTCTCATTAATCCTACGTGGCAGCAAATTTATTCAACCATCGTGGCACGTTACACATCCATCGTGCCACGATTTTTCCAGCATCTTCACATAAATTCCACGCTTCAAACGTGCCACGATTCAGGTTTATCGTGGCACGATTCCTTCTCCAATTTCTTGCATTCTTCTCCAATTTGTGCAAAACTTATCTTTTATGAATCTTGATCTTGCTTAACCATGTATACAAACATTTGACTCTCAAAACATCACAAAAAGAACACAAATATGACTAAAAAACTAGTGTTGACGTACTGTCATCACTCCCATATCATTAAAATTATGTGAAACCATAACTTGAGATACCTGACCTCCCAAGACCGAAGCTGCTCCTTCCCGCTCTAACTGTGTCTGAGCAATGTTTTGAGTCACCATTTTAGATCCATCCGTTGTGAAAAAATCCACATTCTTTGTAGATGAATCAACCATATGATGGATGACATGTAGGACTATCCGGACGACCAACCGGATGCACTTTAGCTGCATGCACCGCAATTGCCTCTGTAGTCTCCAAGTGTGCCTTCAAAAACCCGTCCTCAACATTACTATTAATATCATATGCTTCTACTAAATCTTTAACAATTTTATCTGCCAGAATCTCAACATTTTTGTTAATTTCAAACTCATCATGTATGTATATGATAAATAATTAGCAAGTGTACTAATTAAAATCGAAGTAATAAAGATGTTCGTTTCCACAGGGACTGTTCTAATCTTACCTAGGCAAATCGTAATGTTAAGATATAATTAAATTGGGGGGTTGCCTTAGGCAAATTGGTTTTTTAGAGCAATCGTAAACAAGTTATGAAAATAGAGTTGGTTTTAAAAATAATTTAGAGAGATGACTAGGTCATTCGATTCATCTGCACATCACTTGTTACCAACCTGTTTCTTAAATCGACGAATGTCACAAAATAACGATGAATTAACCAATTAACTTAGGTCAATCCCTTGATCCTAAGTTCTCTTATCTAATTATAATTCCCTAATTCCTTAGGTGAACCTATAATCATCAAGGTTTTAAGTCTATTAATTCAATTATCACAACCTAACAACGCTCTATCCCTAGATTGTTTGATAGATTGAACAACATAAATATTTCTGAGTTACAGGCTAGTGTCAATAGTCATATAGTCTCTTGGATCAATTATACCGGGTCAGAATCATAAAAGCATGAAGTACAATTTATATTGAATAACTAGATTGACATTCAAAAAGTAATAAGAGTTTCAGGTTACATAAGTATGAGCTAGTAAAAAATCGTCTCTTGACCTAATCACAACGGATTTAGCTACTCATGGCTAAAGCATACATAACTAGTGTAAAAGAAAGGTTCATTACAAGAATTTGACAACCGGTAATAAGTTTTAATGGTTTCCCACCTTATGCTCAGATTTCCAGCTCCAAAAGGTAGCTTTTCTCTCCAAAATTTCGAACCCTTGTTTCAGAAAACATGTTGGCTTTTATAGGAAAAATCAGATTCACACCAAAATCGTACTGATGCTAATAATCGGAGCACGATTTATCACTTAATCCAGATTCAACAGCGGAGCGCCTCCGAAATCGGAGCACGATGAGACCTCATCGTAGCCCATTTTTTACGCGACAAAAGTTCTTCCAAAGTGCCCAAAAATCGTAGCCCGATGCTAAAGATCGGAGCACTATTTTTTCATTGTTCTAGTGCTCAAACTTTGTCCTATTGTAGCTTCTTACTCATGCACAGACACGTGAACTCAGCCAAAATTACATAAAAACTCGTACAAAAGTGATGTATGACCTAGTGTCATCAGTATGCATTATCTAGGCATGAGGAAACAGATTTATCGTCCTCCTCGAACAAACAAGCGTCGTCACCTATATTAAAACCCCACTCTTCTATATCATATTATGTCATCGTAAAACATATATCATATCATCACTTAACAAAATTATTTAACGTTAGAGATTAAAGTGATAACAGAAGTGCAGACTCAGGAACTTCTTTATATTTAATCCTGAGTCAGGGACCTCAATCACATCAAAATGTAAAGTCAGAAACTAAACTAACCATTTAATATGACTACCTTCATTTGTAAGAGAAATCGATTATATGAGATAGGACTAAACAAGGGTACCTCACCTTAGACCATGTGCAATGGTGTTGAATGGTTGTGTTGAACCTTGCTTTCAACACTTGGATGCAATGCAATGATGTGTTGAATAGGAGGAGAGAGGAGAAAGAAGTTGAATTGGTTCAACTATGTTGAATTCTACCATGCAGGACCCGTAGCCGCTACGTGGCAAATTCTGATTGGCAGTTTGGATTTTTTTCATTTTAATAATTTGAACTCAATTATTTCATTGCAAATTATTTTTTTAATTTTTTTTTACCAAAATTCATGATTTTTTTTTGTCTGTAAATAGAGACTTGGTTAATTTGATTTGGACACAGAAAAAAACCAAGTTTTTCACTATCTTAATCTTGTTATTATCTTTCTATTAGCTTTTTTTTGCCGTGTGCTTAGATTGTTGTATTGCATTTTAAGTTAAGTAAATAAAAATAAATTATTTAAATAAATTTTGTTTTTTCAAAAAAACTAAAAAGTACATTGTTAAGTGTTTATTATTTTAATTTAATTAAAATCGATAATTGTAATTTTATGTACAAAAAAATAAAAATAGAAAATTAAATAAGAATATAAAATAAAAAGTGGTGGGGTAGAGTGTTGAATGAAAAAACCATTGAAGAGGATAAAAATTAAATAAGTGTTGAATAAGAGAGAGAAAATGATGTAGAATATTGGGTAAAGAAAAAGTGGATGTTGAGAGTGTGAAACATCGTAAATAGTCTTGAACAATGTTATATCTCTAGAAAAATAACATCAAGAATTCTTCAAGAATAGAGAGCAATCAATTACAATGCACTATTTGACACAATTTAAGGAGGTGTGACTGAAAAATAGGAAGTGAACAAATAAATAATACAATTAAAACTTACCAACTGTTTCTTGCAAAATTCGTGATGCTATTTTTCTAGATAAATAGCATTTTCCAATAGTCTTATGGTTCCGTTAATATGTAGGAAAAGGTTTGGTTGGTCGAAATGGCAGCTTTATCATGCACACATGCACTCCCATCGCCACATGCTCCACCCAGCATTCACATTGACGCTCACACACCATATGTCTCTTTCATAATCCTATTTCGCATTACTCTTTTGTTTGTTTTTTCTACAATACATGTGGCTAGTGGGGCCTCCCTTTAAAGATATTGGCCCATCTCTAGCCCAATCAAACCCCTTTGAATCTCTATAAAGCATGCACACGTGAATGGATCACCTTTTGACCAAAATAAAATGAAGCCTATATTTATTTATTTTACTTTATATATTTCTCACGCTTTATATTATTTTTTCAGAAAATACATTTTATTGGAATTATATAATTTGAATCATATCTGAGGCTAGTATGGGTTTGCATGTGGAGGATCGATGATAGTATGCATCAAGATATGTGGACTCGATAGGGAAAACCCACTATGCTAGCAAATCAGGGGTAGTTATTGAGCATGAACATGTTTGAGGTACTCTTGATTCATTGATGATCATCAAGAGTGTCATGATCATGGTAGATGAGGGGTTGCAAGATGGTCAAATATACGAAGACCTGCATGCTAGTCTGGAGAGGATTAAGGATGAGCTGCTCTCTTATACTACATATATGATTACAATAAATAGAAGGCAATTAAGGTAGTCTAGAGCACCCCACGATTGAGAACATTGTTTTTATTTGATTGCATTTGGTTTTGGTTTAATGTCATTTTTACCTAAACATTTTCAAATGAATATGAATTTGTTTACGATAATTTGTGTTTGATTTTATGATTAATTGAATGAAATATATGAATGAATAAATGAATGAAATGTATGAATGAATGATAAAATGCACTTTTCACCCTTTAAGTTTTAAAAAATTCTCATTTTGACCCCTATGAAAAAAATGACTCCTCATGTTTAGGAAAATATGCTCTTTTAACCCCATAACATAAGGAAATATGATATTTTGACCTCTTATCTTCTCAAAAAGTTGTGATTATGACCCCTTTTTTGGGACACGTGGCATCTTCTCATTAATTTTGGGACGAAAGGGGCCAAAATTGTAAATTTTTTAATAGGAGGTCAAAATCGTAACTTTTTGAAATATAGGGGTCGAAAAGTGCAATTTAGCCTAACATGTACGAATGTATTAAGTTGTGAAAAATGACACATAAAATTAAAAATTGTGTAGTTTCTATCCCATGCAAAGTTTTGCCTATGTAATGCTAGTCTATATGACTATTGTGAAAAGGGGAGGGGTAAATAGCTTTTTTTCGGATAAATCGTTTGTAAAAGTGTAGTTTTGAAAACCTTTGAAAAATATTTATGACTATTAGATTAGAGTACGACACCTACAAGCACACTCACGTATATACAAAGTCTAACATGTTCATATATAGTATTGTAATTACATACATACTTGTTTATAACATATATATTGTCTAGCAAAAGTCAAAAGAAACGTCCAAAGGGGATACACTCTAAATGTACTATGTTTATTATCTTTTTAATGTTCTTGGAGTTTTTGTAAACACTATCTTATATAAAACAACCTGTTGTTGTAAATCTTTGGATTAAGATTAGGAAGTTCTCTATGTTAAGGCATGGAAATCTATGACAATGTTGTCTTCGTATAGGAGAAACCTGATAAATTCTCTGCATTGTCTTTTTCTCTCATCTCTTTACTTTCCGCTGTGATCTATGTTTTAAAAAAAGAATTGCAGAAGCACCAAACACAATTCAAACACCCCTTTTTTATTTTTTGATGACCTTCAAGTATTTTTAAAAAAGTAACGAATTTCATATAAATTGTCGACATTTCGTAAAAAGTAACGAATTACATGTAAATCATTGACAGAAGATAGTTAATTGGATGACAACAAATAGGTCAGTAATTTTTTCATCAATAACACCACATATCCTTTTTTTTTATATAACTAAAATACCCCAATATATTGAAATGTTTTTCTTCAATGTGTCTCAACTAAAACATATATTAAAATTGAATTAATTTTTTTTATACATATTTCTTTTCATAGCGTGAAGAAACACCAACTAGTTTCACCTTTTCAGCCACTATTTCTTGTTATCAATGCTTTCATATTTTCAGCCACTATCGCTGTTAACTAGAATTGTCAATCAACTTCCATTTTCAATCATCTAGAATTCTCTTCAAGGTGACCCAATTTCACCTTATGATTTTATCCTTTTGAATCAAGAAGTTAGGTTAGGTTATATTATTCAAGATGCTATTAATCACGGTACTTGGCTTCCCCTCTCTGTTGGCAATGACCAAAAGGTTCCTATCTACTGCATCCTTTTTGTTGATGATATTGTTATAATGGTCAAAGCTTCTACCTCTCAAATACCTACCACTAAATCTTTATTGGATCGCTTTTGTATGAATTAAGCGCAGAATATCAATTTTTAAATCTAGGGTTTTCTTATCTAACAATGTCTTCACTACTATAATATTGGAATTGAATCCACTAATGACTTAGGAATCAATCTTGGCACGCCTATGATTAATCAAAGAATCTCCAAACACTCTTCTAATTTAATGATTTCTAGTATAGAATAAGTTGTCTTAATGGAAAACTACTTAACTATCCTTTGTTGTATGCATTATATATCCTTGCTCTTTGATGGGGATTCTGGATTATATCTTTCAACAAAACTTGCTTACTTGAATATATTTGTGATGGGGGTGATCAATGATGTTCTCATGGTATGCTTTGGAAAAGATCAACATATTGGTTATATCAATAATCTTAAAGAGTATATGTTTTACATGACCATTTTCAGTAGCTTCTCATGATAATTCCTTGGGATGGACTAGCCTAAGTTTTATGCTATTCTTCGTAGGAGTATTTTCTCCAAAATGGCCAACATTTTCCCTCCTTAAAATGGTACATGATTTGCCTTGTTGGAGCTTTCTTTGTTAAATCCATATGGAAATTATGTTATGTTCGTCTTCTTACAAATGTTAAAACTCATAGGAAAAACATAGAAAAATTTGCCTCTTGCATTTTTTGTTGTTGACCAAGATGAAACAATTAGGCATCTTCTTTATGAATGTGAATTGATTAGGGACTTCTAGGAATTTTTTGCAGTCTAGGTCTATGGCTTTATGAGAAAATTACTACGACAAATATTGGAGCTATCAATCTTCCTTGGCGAACCTTGTTGTGGTGATGGTTTCTACCCTTTGGAAAGAGTGAAACCTGCTTGATCTTGGGACAAATCTCCACAGCCTATTGGATAACTTTGCTATTGTTATCACTTATCACTATGAATACAATCAACGAGGAATGCTAGCAACACACATTTTAACACATATTTTTTAATAGATTATCTTTGATTGGTTAAAATTCACATAGGTCTCACCAAATCATGTGGATCTCATAAATTTGATGGGTCCGATATAAATTTTAACCAATTAAACAGAATGTGTTAAAAAATATGTGTTGCTAACATTTCTCATAGAATTAATATAAACCTTGCTATATGGTACGAGAGCTTGTGCACATCAATTTCACGATATGTGAAATTCTCTCTTAATTATGCTAGCTTACATTTTTTTTTAAAAAAAAAAAGACAAACTAAGATATACAAATATAGAAAGAAGTGGAAACACTTTGGCTTGTGTGCCCCATGTATACACTCACCCTTTGACATACTAGTGGAGATGCACCATGCAAGCCAAAGTGATTTGAAAAGACACCCCCTGCAAGATAACGGTGCTTTGTGATTTTTCAAATCATATATACATGGGATACTATATTGGTCATAAAGGTTAAAAAAAAAAAAACCAGAGAGACTTAATTACAAAAAAAAAAAACATATTCGTGCATATCCCACGAATTTGTTCTCGTGCATATTAGCTTTTTCCAACTAGTATTTCCAACCCTTATTTTCTAAGATCCATTAAAGTCTCAATCTTGGTTTAACGATCTTAAGAATTTTATCCATATCATCCCTTTTCATTGACGTAAATTCTTCAGTTGTTGTAATCCTAATGACAAATGGTAATACCTCAATTGTTTTTCTACAACCTATTGTGGATAATAACATGCACACTCTCAACCACCCATATTGGAACATGCATGCATCTCATGTTTATAGAGGTTGATAATTGTGTAGAACTTCTTTCCTACCAAATTACTGGGTTTAGTAACGCAAACCTATCACTCGAGTGAGGGTATTAAAATGACGGAAAATATCAAAGTATGATTAAGGTTGAGTTTCCGAAAGTCAATCCCTAAGAGCACCTTCAGCCGGAGGTATTTTGCACAGTCTGCCAGCATGTAATTTGGAAAATTAAGGTAGTTGGCAAATTGTACTTTTGGAATACGCTAGAGTGGAATGCTGGTTACTTTCTGAAGCAATTTTGGTGACATGGTTCTCAATAAAAGTTGCAATATTAAAATGTAAGTTGTAATAAAATTAAATGTAAATAAAATTAAATAAGTAAAATAGTAATATATGAGGTAAAATTGTGGGACCAAAAATAAGTATTTTTAAGTTACACCATTGGAGCAAAATGTAAATGAGGTTGTTCAAAATAATATGCCAATGTAGACCCTATTCAAGAGATATATTTGGGTTGCACCATTAGAGGTGCTCTAACACTCAAGGGTAGCACTGTGAGATTGGGCAAGAGAGGCAATTTGGTCTCCATCCAGTCTCAATTGACCTAACCTGAAATACAAATATAAGGTGCCGAAGTCTGCTTCGAGACGTTGTCTGTAAAAAACTTCTTACCTACTAACTTGGTCAACACGACTTCTTTTACTGTACAAAACTTATGCCTGCGTTGAATATTGTTTTTTTAGTGGTTAATAAGGATGAATGTGGATCAATATAGTTGTGCTTAAGAGTTCATTCTAATAAATATGGTTCTGTAAATTTGGTTTGGGATTCGTCTTGGTGAAGTGATAGTAAAAAGATCCTTGGTGGGGCAAATGGTTTTAGTGTGCGTGTGTGTGAAGAGAAGAAAGTTAGTTAGTGAAAATTTTCTGTTTTCTACAATCTACAACCATATGCTATTATAAACTGATTTTGTAGCACAGAGATTTTTTCACATGCAAAATTACGTTATAATGGCATAAGCTTGTGGATATAAAATAAAAAGAATTTGAGGTGGTTTTCAACACGTTTGCATGAAAACCTTTAAAGCTAACTAAATAGGGATCAAACTTCATTTTAAACATGCAAAATGTAATAAATAATGGTTAAACAATTTTTTTATTTTTTTTTTAATATTTATTTGACAATACGAAGGATCGGTTTGATAATTAAGAAAAATAATATAAGGATCGATTTGATAGGAAGTAGTCTAATTCAGGAACCATCTTATTGAGAAGAATGAGGTTCTCATATCAAAGTCCCTGTTCAACGAGGGGAGAAGGAACTTTTACCAGCAAAGCAAAGGAAGCAACAATGTTAGAACAAGGAGATAACATAGGAGTTATACCTAACCAAAAGCAAGGGATAACAAGCAACAAGCACAATTCAAGATTTCGTTTGTGTTCTGGTGATTTCTAATGTGAATTCGGTAGGTCGCCCCCCCTTCCTTCGTGTCCTCCCACTAGAGCCGGCTTACGACACATATGACGCATGGTTACAACCTTTGCCTTAGTGTACAATTTTTAATGAATAATTCATAGATCGATTTGATAATGTTACAATTAGTAATGACTTTCATTTAAAAAAAAGTCCTTTTTTTTTTAAATTTCGATTAATTTCGTCACTAACTACATGGCATCTGAGTTGGCAATAGACGTCGCCGCTTAACGTCACACATCATCACCGTTAATGCCGAGACTTGATGGAATGCGAAATTAATCGACGTTTGTAAAATTCAGGGACATTTTAACTATTCCAAATAATTTAAGGTCAAAATTAATTGGTACGTATAAAATTAAAGGACAAAAAAACCTATTCACTCAATAATTTAAAAGCAAAAGTGGACTAACGATGAAAGTTCGTTCATCCTTATAAATACAATTCAAGAGTTTTTTATATACTTTAAAGAACTTAAAGGACATACAATAGACACATCTTGTCACAAGTTATTGGGAATATTCACACATAATAGACACATTAAACTAAACATATGACTATTTTATATAGAGATGACAAAATGAGTTGGCTCCGTCGAGTTGGTCCATTAACTAGCCTTTTTAGCAGGGTGGGTTGAGATTTTGAACCCGCTATTAGTAGGGTGTTCGTCCTATCCCGCTAAAATGTG
Source organism: Medicago arabica (assembly GCA_946800305.1). Taxonomy (NCBI): domain Eukaryota; kingdom Viridiplantae; phylum Streptophyta; class Magnoliopsida; order Fabales; family Fabaceae; genus Medicago; species Medicago arabica. Next base: position 7,382,870 of record OX326969.1, read on the forward strand.
GGGCATTGACAGAGCATAGCGGGTTAGCCCGTTGGGTTGACATGTTAAAAAAACTCTCTTTTTCACTTCTTTTTATTAATCAATTTTCCAAAAAAATTTACCAATTTTTTTTTTTTTGGAAAAAATCAATTAATTTTATCAATTTTGTTTCATGATTTTATTCTCATATTTTTAACCATAAGTCAGTTGATAACTAATGAAGTTTTTATTTTGAATGTATTATTGATTTATTATAGATTTTTAGATGATGTAATTTATATTATTGAATGATCATTTTCATATTTTTAGTGGAGTTATTATATATATAGATTTCCTTAAATTGACTTTATACATATATATATTTTTACATTGCTCTTGTGAAGTTCTTGATTAATATATTTTTTTAAAACATTGACTGGTCAACTTGTCAATATCCACCAATCCGCCATAAAACAAGGTGGAGTGAGATTTTCAATCTTACATCTCTAATTGGTCCGCTCTACTACACCCTTTTTTAGGGGTTATTGATGGGATGGAACAGGACGGACCCCTTTTACCATCCCTAACTTTAAGTGTGTCAGAATTTAAATACAAATGTCTTTTCAAGAACATTCGTTTGCCATGTAGTAGAAGTTTAACCCTTTTGTTAAATCGCACGGGTTTTGGAGCATCACTATTTTTTGAAATAATTAAATGTTAATTTTTTGGCGCGAGGGTATAACTTAGTAAATATTGGGTGTTAGTAACTACTCCACATAACAATGCTGCAAAATTTCAATGCTTTGAAGCCCGAAAATTCCAAAATAAATAGTGGCCCAGACAGAATACGCAAAGCCAAACAAAACATTGATGTGTTGAACGTATGAATTCTACGGATTCTACTCTTTTTCCTGCACTTTTCGCTCGCTTCCAGCATACCTGACCAAAATACCCCCGCACTAGTTAACTAACGCATGTGTAAAATTAATATGACTTAAAATTTCGTTTTTTTACACATACGTGACATAAGTGATGCCGCATGAGTTAACTCACTGCAGGAATTAACACCTGCGTGAGTTAACTCACGCTAGTAGCAATCAAGATTTGCCTTTTTCACTTTTTGTTATTATTTTATGTTGCCGCAAAACTCAATCCTATTTGATTTCCTTTATGCTGCACCTGCCATTCCATACCTATTGTTGCGTAATTAAATTCCAAATAAGTTGCTCTTGTTCCATATTAAGGCTCTGTTTGGTAAAATTAAGCTATAAGTTAGCTGATAGCTGAAAAGTTAGCTTATAGCTGATGACTGATAGCTTATAGTTTATAGCTGAAAAAGCTCGCTTATTAAAAATAACGTGTTTGGTAAAATTAGTTGTTGAAGTGACTGATAAATATAAAATGACATAACATGACATGTTTTTTTTAAGTATAAATTATATACACATTTTTTTTACTTATTTATTTAATTTTTTTGAATTTATTTTGAATTACTTTCATCTTCAAAATGATAAATGTTTCTTTCATGAATTATTAATATTTTTTATTTCACTGAAATGGTCTTACTATTTGTTGTAGATTTTATTTAAAATTATATTATATTATATAAATTAAAAGCAAGTTAAAAGAAAAGAAAAAAAATATATATATGGGTAGTAACGTACAAGTGGTTATGTGTATCAAAATATAAAAAGTGGGTAGTTTCTTTTTTTTCTTTTCTAATATACAAAAAATGGGTAGTTACATACGAATATGGGTAATTTTTTCTTATTAAAAAATAATTAAATAAAATTAATAAGGTTAAAATTGGAAGAAAATGTAAAAAACTATAAGCTATAAGCTAAAAAGCTACTTGAATTAGCTTCTCAAGAAACACTATAAGCTCGTGAGAAACACTAATTACCAAACATGTCATGTTTTAATTCAACAAACTTATAAGCTAATCCAAGAAGCTATAAGTTAGCTTTTTTGTGTTACCAAACATAGCCTAAATTGTTGCTACAGTGTTGTTTGCCTTTCCAATTGCTTGTAATTGATGTGATGTGGTGCTGTCCTGTGTAAATTCCCATCATTACTGCATTGTTGTTCTATTGCAAAAGGAAAGCGTTGAAAAAATGACGGGCATATTGATATTGCTATTTACGTGAGTTAACTCACGCAGGTGTTATATTCTGTGTGAGTTAACTCATGCGGCGTGACTTAAGTCACGCATGTGTAAAAAATTAAGTCACGTTTTTTACATTTGCGTTAGTTAACTAACGCATGAGTATTTTTGATAAGGCTGCAAGGCGCGAGTGTTTTGTATAGAGGGAAGAGCAGAATTGGAATTCTATTTGGTATACCTTCAATATTTTGTTTTAAAATTTAAAATTTGAGTTTACATAATATTTAATTTATATTTGTGAAATTTAGTACATTCAAATTTAAGTTTTACGGAATATATTAGAATGTAACATAGATGAATTCCAAACTAATCTAAATTAAAACACCAAACCGATTAAAAAAAATCAACAACCATAAAAAAATCAAATATTTTTGGATGTTGTCCTCGAATCGAATTTCTGATCACTTTTTTTAAAACCAAACTAAACTGCAAAAGTAATTTTTAATACTTATTTGTTTGTATTATTGGTATAATATATTGAATTAAACAATTACTTGTTTGTTTTTATTCTTATACATGAATCAATTTAATATATATTATCACTACTTAATCGATTTTGAACCTAATCAATCATTTTCATTCTGTAATGTCAATTTGTTAACATATTTTATTATATATTTTGCATCAAACCCACAATTTTACCATGTAAATTTTTCTTAATTTTGATATTCAAAATTTGACCTAAATTAAGTATTATATATTTGGATCACACCAAATTCATTTTCTTTTAATATAATCATTCAAAACGAACCGAACTGTATGCGATTTTTTAATTTTAATCGGATGACTTATTGCATTCAAACCGCACTGGGAACACCTCCATAAGAGTGAGTGAGAGACTAGGTGTGCAAACATGAAAAATAATTAGGTACCATATATTGTCCAACTCTAAGGTGAAGGTGAGAAAAACACAGGGGGGTTGAATTGTGTTAGCTTTTTCGGAAGCTGATAGAGTTCAGGTTCTGATGTAATGTTCAGAATATAAGTGCAGCGGATAAATATATATATATAGATAGAGAGAGAGAGAGAGAGAGAGAGAGAGAGAGAACAATTATAGTGGTTCCTTCCACAATCCGGGAGTAGCCCACTCCCCCTTGCACTTCCAAGGAGAGTTCATTAAAATCAATATCTGATTACAATTACTCAAACACTAAAACAAGAGACTTCAAACTACTCAAGCACAAACGCAAGAGATTTCCTATGCTCAAGCACAACTGCAAGAGACTTCCTATGCTCAAGCACAACTGCAAGAGACTTCTAATTCAAACAGAATTACAAAGAAATATGTTTGAGGGTTGAACACTTGATATAAAATCAGGAGTGTTCACAATACAAATCAGATAAAACTCTTAAGACTCTAGAATTTCTAAGATATGAAAGTTGTTAAGAAATTCTAAGTGGACTTTGATGTGAAACAATTTCAGCAGAGGTTTGGCCCTTTAAAATTGTTGTTAGAGTCATGCCAATCTTCAAGTCTTCACTCTTTTATATAAAGGTGTGAAAGATACGTTGGAAATCTCCAGCACATAAAAAAAGTCGTTGAGAAGCTTGATCAAATCACCAATGATATGTTGCCTAATTTAGTTAATGCCCGGAACAATTTCAAATTCATTCCATGTATGAAGCATAATTAGTGTAGTGCAGCTGTATTCTTGTACTATTGCAGACATGAAGAGTGAAGTAGTGGAGTGGTGGTTGTATAATTGTACTATTGTCCTTTTCCTACTAAGCATCCAATGTCTTCAAATTCCTCTAAATTAGTTGTTGCTCCAAGCTTTCATTCCTTCTACAATCATAAGCATTTAGAATAACAACTTTTAACAAACTTCAGCTTCCAGTCTTCAGCTTCTGATGATCTTCAACTTCTGATGACGTCAGCTTCTGGTAACCAGCTTCTGATGAGACTGCTTTTGATGATCTTCATAACCTTTTCTCTTCAGAGGCTTTCTTGCAACACAAGCTTCCTTTAGTAAATTCCATTGTTATTATTTGTTCTTCCAGAACCTATGCCTGATTAAAAAGACACTTAAATTTTTGTCTATGGTCCTGCACACTTGAACAAATATTAGCATATCCAATTGACATTTTTAATACCTTGTTATCATCAAAACTAAAAGTGGTATTGTCAAACACATTTTATTCCAACATAAGGTGTGCAAGTAAGAGAAGTCTTGCATCTTGCACAAGATAATTTTTACCATTGGATCATTAAATGTCGACATTAAATTAAATTAAATATGATATAGGACTTATAATTCAATGATGAAAAAAACACTTATAGATAGTTAAATACCGGATTTTTTTTCCGATCAAATAGTACAAAACCATTTTACTTGTGCATATTAAACATGTTGCATTTTTACAATGTACATTATTTACTTAATTTTTTTTGACAAGTTATTCATTTAACTTATTTTTGCCATACTTTTTAACTAATATATAAATACAAATATTAGCATGTAAGATGTTTGGTTTGTATCAAAAAATATTTTCAAAATATTAAAATTAAATTTTTATAATAATTTAAGATATTACCAGTCAAAGGTTTGTATTGTAGTGAATTGATTGACTGTGACATGTATTTTGAAACGAGAAAATATATAACAGTTGTTAATTCTCTTTTGGAGTCAAAAAAGTTGTTGTAAATTTTCAACTTTTCGGCTTTGTTTTTGTCATTTTATCAAACATAACGTAGCATATTATTTATTAAGGGATTATAGTATTATATATATATATATATATATATATATATATATATATATATATATATATATATAAGTTGTTAAGTTTCGTAAGCAACTTTTTGGAACCCAAATATTTGTTGCATGAAAAAATGATCTTATATCTTATATATAAAAGTTTTTCATGTCTCTTAACAACTTTTTGAAGCCAAAATTATGTTACAAATTTCCTAACTTTCTGCCTTTTATGGGATTTTCCTAATTTTATGCCTTTTATGGGTTTATAATGCATAATATTGTAGATAATAATTTTAAGGGTTAAATATGTTTTTAATTCCTATAAATATGTCAACTTTTCGTTTTAGTCCCTCTAAAAAATTTCTTTAACATTTAGTCCCTCAAAATTTTTCCATATTCACTTTTGGTCCCTCCTTATGCATTCAAACACATTAAATCACTTGGTCGAAATTACGGTATGTCGAAATCTGTATGCTCTTGGTCGAAATCTTTTTGCCCTTTGCAGCATATCGAAATAACTCATCTAACTTGTCGAAAATATAATCATGATTTTGACCAAATATTTTATTTTTGGTATTAACAAAATGTTATAAATAGATGAAGTAACATAAAGAAGAAGATAATGAGAAAATGAGATGTTAAATACGTGTTTGAGAATAGTGAGTGTCTAAATACATGCGTCCATCGATTTATAACCCTACAAGTAATTAAGAAGAAAGCCAGCTAGCATGAATGAGATGAAACATAACAACCTGACACTACACAATGTACCAAAGTGTTCCCTGGATTGTGATATAGAATTATTATTACTTCTCTCTGCACATGAGCTTGTATTTGTAGGGTTTTATGGTGGGGTATGAGGCATATGACAATGGCAAAGAGGTAACGAACCAGTGTATATAGAATCATGAGAAAAGTTCATCATAATGTATATGGACCATTCGTACTAAAGATCTTAGCCGTATTTTTATTATGCAAATGATATAACCGTACTAGTTTACATACCTTGTGTTCTTCATTTCTACTAAAGTTAGAAAGTTGGAAATTGAAACTTTATGTTGACACTAGCATTTGTTCCCTACGTTGACACACAAAGCCACAGCCCACATGTTTCTTTGATTGAGTTATTAAGTATGAAGGAGGACATCGAGAAAAGTTTCCTTTGGCATGGTTTTCAACTCTTGTAACCTTTTTGCTTAGGGATTGATATCCTCTATGGTTTTCAAAAGAAATGGGCAAAGACTCCTTTTGATGTGATCTGTTCTTAAAATTATTTTAAAACTTGGGTTCTAATATCTTTTATTGTGTCTATCTTTCTTCTCGTTGGACCTTTCGTTTCTTTTGAGAAATTGATAGGATATTGACCCTTTATTTAATTTTATGTATTATGATCTAAGCTGTTGTGGCTTCCTAGGCTTGGCCATAATTGGGATTCTTAAATAGACTATATGATTATTTTTAAATGTGAAATTTATTCATATTAAACACTCTTTGCACTTCTCAATAGTAATTTGCATAAATCAATATTAACAACCAAACAAGGCTTAACCCGAAAGACTATTTGGCGCAGTTCCTCTTTTTTCTGGTTCTTGAGGGGATGTGTGGGGCGATCAGGAGTGTTGAGGAGCTCAATATGCATTATGGTTTTATGGTGGGTAGTTCAGGGTTGACCACTTCACACTGACGATATAAGCATAATACATTGTTTATTAAAGAGGCTAACACAGACAATATCTAGATTTTGAAAGCTATTCTCTAGAGCTTTGAGTCAACCTCAAGTTTTAGTGTGAATTTTGCTAACAGTAGGATCATGGGTGTGAATGTTATTAGTTATCTCTAGAGGACAACTAAGAGGTTGCTTTACTATTGCGTGGGTTCCTACCCTTTACCTACCTCATTCTGATCATGGGTGCCAACCCTTGTTGGGAGCACATTCGGAAGCGTTTGATTTACTTTACATCTATAAGACCGGGTTTGTGAACAAAAAAGTATGTTTTCCTTGGTGGTTAGATGATCCTCCCGTGCTTTGTGCTTAAATATATCCATATATTCTATTTATAGTTATTAAAAGTGCCAATTAAGGTGTGGAAATAGATTGCTCTCCTGCAAATTAAGATAGTTCTGATGGGGGCATTAAGGGATAAAGTAAGACAACTTGGTGAGTTGGATGGATGTTTGTAAGCCTGAGAGTGATGGGAGGTTCGAGATGAGAGACTTACGGCTAGTGAATCTTTCATCTTCCTGGTATGTGGCGTTAAAGGATCATCTAAAGGGGGATCAATTTATTGAAGGTTATCCTTTTTGCTCGGTAAAATGGTGTTGGCTTGCTGGTGTGTTTGGGCGGGTGTTTGGAACAGTTTAGGAGTGTTTCTTCGCTGTTAAAGGATATCTTGTTTCTAAGTAGAACGATGGAGTCAATCTCTAACCGTTTTTTGGCAGGGTGGTCAAAATGATAAGGTACAAATTGTTCACTTTCTTTTAGATTGACCTTTGGGTATGGGAGACTCCTTTGAGTAACCAATATCAAAGGCTTTTCAATTTTTCAAGCAGTAGCTGGAGTTGGTAGCTAACATGGGCAACTAGGAAAGGGAATAGTAGGTGTGTGAGATTTTAGATGGAGGAGGTCTTTGTTGTATAGGAAGAAGAGATTTTGGAAATCCTCCTTACACCTTTCCAGAGTGTCCCGTTATCTATTTCTCTGGATCCTAGTATTTGAAACATGATCATTTCGTGTGTATTCGGTTATGTCTTCTTACTTGGCCTTTTCTAGGAAATCCATGGTTTGAAGAGTAGATCAGGAATAAGTTTAACACCCTTGTCATGTTGCTGAAGCCATGGAACATGTTAAAAGTTATATTTTTCTCTTGCCAGCTACTCTAGGATAGGGTATGTCTTTGTCAGAGCTTCTTCAGAAGAAGGGTAATCGATGATCATAGTGCACCCTTTTTTTATGTATAGGGCTCATGTGTGGTTTAGTTTCTCTAGATGGTTAGGGTGGGTGGTAGTGTTTCTAAGGGATTTGTTAGGGTTCTTTTAGTATTTTCAGGGTCTAGGCATTTGCGAGCTGATTATGTTAGAGTTGGCTTGGTTTGGAAAAAAATTTATGGTCTATATTGATGTCCCATCATAATCTCGTCTTATATGGAAATGTGATTGTGCATCATCTCATGGATATGATAAAAATTCCCCTATTGATTTTTTTTGGGTAAGTCATCCCTACTCCTATGAGTGGGAGGAGATGTGTATGGATCTACCAGACACTAATTGATGTATGGATTTTCAGGTTTGTTCTTGTGGATGTTGCTTTCCTTTTCTCATTCAAGGTGGGACTCATTGTTGGTTCATTCATAGTAGTTTGGTGGTGTTTTCAAGTGTTGGTTGTCTTTTTCAGCTCAAAACTCTATTTTGATGTTTTTGTTGTTTTGCGCATTTAGATTGTTATAATTTTTTTGTTTCTTCTATTATGTAACTTTAGTACATCTTTTGCTCACATATATTGCATATATTCATCTTTGCCATTAATTGGTTTTTTTTCTTATCCTTAGTTTGATGATCACCAAATAAGCTTTCTAGTAAATTGGAGGTGGCATTTAATCTATACCTATTAATAAAGGCAATACTTTTATTTTAGTGTAGCCTATTTTTTTACCCATAATACCCTTCACTTATTGCAAAAATTCCCAAAAACTGAACTGTTTGAAATGGAAGTCTGTTACCATATTTCAAACTCAAAACATAACTTATTTTTCATTTTAAAAATCAACAAACATAACTGCGTTTTCAATTTAAAACATCAGCACGAGAGATTTCAAAGGAAGAAATAAGGAATGAGCGAACATCGCACCACTGAAAAATGAGGTTGTTGCGGCAGCGATACATAACCAAAATGGTTAGTTTCTATCTTCTCCCTTTATGTTTTTTTTATAATCCTTTGTTATGGATTGATTTTCCATGTTTTGGTTGCAGTGTTTTAAGTGATGAAAAATAATGTCATGGTATAAGAACAAGAACTTTTAATTGAGTTGAATTTTATAGATGTGGTATAAGACTAATAGTAGAATTGATATTATAGATGTTTCATAGTTCTTGAAAAGGAAGGGTAATATGGTTGTGAGTGAAAGTTCCACATATAAAAAATCAGCAAAATCATGGTTATTATAGTGGAAAACATATGGGAGAAGAGAACTAACAAGGCTTAGAGCATTCACACGCATAATACAACAATTAACACATTTTCTTTAAAACACTATTGTCTCCTTCTAAGTTATGAACATAGGGTTTCTGTAGATTAAAAACTTAATTACCCTTTTTACTGAAAAACATATGTGGTGGATAGAGGATGGAGCGCACGTACCGTAGAGAAAGGGGGGTTGCCCTGCTTATTTCCTCTTGCTAGGTTGTGGTTATTTATTTATTTGTTTGTTATGTATGTCTATCTCTGGTTTTTACAGGTTCTATATGGGATGGTTTCAAACGAAAGGTTGCGACTTACAAAACATTGGTAATATTCATGGATGCACAGTCATAAACAGTATGTTTTTCAACATTTATGTTGATTTAGTTTTTTTTTATATATATATTTTGGAGAAAATAATTAGATTTAAAAGAATGACCAAGCTTGATCAAAAAGAGAAGTATCAAGGTTGATTAAAAAAAATGTAAGATATGTAATTCATGCACTTCTTTGACATGGAGTTACTAAATATATATTTAGTTTTGTGATGTATGTTCATCTATCTATGGAGGATGAATATACATGAAACATGATGACCAAGTAAGTAGTAACTGATAAATTATTTCATTTTGATTATCACTTTCTTCACCTAATCATATGACTCTGTCATAAAAAAATCACACTTTACTTAACTATATGATCATTAGTATGTCTTAAACCATAGAACCATAGAATTTTTTATTTTTATCTTTTACTCTCATTTCTTATCTTCTTTTAGGTTAAGTTGTGATTTCAGTTTGGTTGCTTTTATGTTATTTTTCTTCAATTTTTGTTTGTTATTTCAAGAACAACGAATAACATACTTCACATTGTATAAGAATTGGGTGTTCTTTATGTTTCTAATCAATCATGTCTAAAATTTGTCAAATTTATGATAATTTTCAAATAGATATTTTTGGTTGTTGTGTTTTTATATATGTTGCTTATGGTTTGTGATTTAGTGACTTCAATTTCAATTATCTTTTTATTTAAGTGACCATTGAGTATTTTAAGAAGTGCAGTGAATTGCAATGCAAATATAATGGTCAGATGATAAGCAGGGAACTAGAAGTGTGTAAATTGCAATGCAAATATAATGGCAACTTCATCTATAGGTGCAAGCAATGAAGTTAGGATGAGCATGTTAGATCATATTATATTATATTATGAGAAATACTAGCAACACACATTCTTATAAAGGTATCATCTGACAGATTCATCGTCTAACGGTGTACTCTCTTGGGTGAGGTTCAACAATAATAACAGATAAAACACATATGTGGAATATTGTGAAAAGAGAAATTTTGTCTCAAAGAAAATTTAGGTATTTAATGAATTCATTAATAAAAAAATTATTTATCAAATATATTATTTATCACTAATTCATCTTTGAGACAAAACAATAATTTATTTATTTTAGAAATTTGCACAATCCAATAACAACGGAGAGCTATCAATCTACAACGTCGAAGTTAAGACAAGATATCTCTATTGATCAGGTTTTTTTATTTTATTTTTTATATATAAGCTTTATATATTACTCTTCTATATGATGTTCCATGAATTATAATTTCATATAACATTTTGCAATTAATTTGTAGTTTTTCGAAAGACAAGAAATTATTGATATAGGGGTGTACGAATAATTAGCTACAATTCTTAAACGGTAATCAACTTTTTAAATTTTAAACGATGTTTTATAGCCTTTTTCATGTACAATTTAGTCTTATCGATTAACAACTAATTAAAACGATTTGCATCAAATAAAATGCAGAGAAATGAGACATGCTTCTGATTCTGATTTGATGTTTGGCCTTCCCATCATGCGCAATCAATGACGACAAATGAAATATTAGAGATGATAAGAGTACAATCACTATATTAATGCTTCTGATTTTATGCCGTTTAATATGATTTCAACTATAGCTTTCATTTCATCTATGTTCTAATATGTGTTTATATTAGTATGTCGTTATATTATCTTTGTTTTACCATGTGTTATTTATAATGACCTTATAGCTGGGAATTCATATTTCGTGTCATCCACATACATACATATTTATTTATGATGAAGTTAAATTATAAAAAACAAAGGGTAAAGAAAAAACTCATGTGATTGCTTATATACAAAGAAACATATAGTCAAGTACATATATACTATAGCGCAGTAGAAAAAGCAGATAGACGAGCATATAATTGATTTTACTAACATCAATTATATGCCCCAGTTTAATTAAAATTTCACTTTCTATGTTACATTGGCTTTTACAATAAAAAATATCGCAAAATTTGAATAAGTAGTGTGACTAATGTGTAAATATTCTTTCATATTTTTTAAAATGTCTTCGTCCTTTGCAAGACTTGGATGTGTTGTCGAAGTTTTGTTCGTATTTCTTCTACTGGTTTTCCTTTGATTTATTAAATTTTAAATTATGTGGCAGACTCAAATGGCTTGAGAAATAATAAAAGAGCATATGTGTACTCTTTTTCTGTAAATTGTGGTAGCAATGGGAAAAATTTAAAGTCTTCATCAAACCCAACCCCATAATGTCACCCATGTTTCATGTATATTAATCCTTCATAGATAGATGAACATACATCACAAAACTAAATATATATTTAGTAACTCCATGTCAAAGAAGTGCATGAATTACATATCTTACATTTTTTTTAATCAACCTTGATACTTCTCTTTTTGATCAAGCTTGGTCATTCTTTTAAATCTAATTATTTTCTCCAAAATATATATATAAAAAAAAACTAAATCAACATAAATGTTGAAAAACATACTGTTTATGAGTTACATGCGTTAACGCAGTAGAAAGAGCGGACAGACGGGCACGGAAGTGCCCGTCTGGACGCTAGTGGTAGATAAAGAGACTTTTTAGTGGGAAACCCTATCATTGTGAATTATTATATAACATTACTTTGCTTCTTTGTGGTTGAAAGACATCCATGGATTGGACTTGCTTCGAGATTAATCTTTGATCTAGTTTGTGGGGTCTCTGTTCATCTAGGAATGTTGGTAATATTGTGGCTTATGTTGGTGTAGTGCCTGATATCTGGTTGGACTATCTTCTAAAGAGTCATGTTTTTCATATGTTATTTTCAACTTAGACCAAAATAATGATGATTTGCAATATGTCATTGTGGAAGTTGAATGAACAAGGTTTAGGGTTGAATCTTTGATGACAGATCATCTTACGTTATTTTTAGAATGTTTTTCAGTCATTTTTTGTGTGTTTTACATCCAGAATAGCGGACTATTAGATCAATTGCTTATGATTTTGATACATTTGTAATGTTTTTCAGTCTATTTTAGGGTGTTTTGATGTAAATCACGAAGAAATCGAGCAAATGGCAAAGCAAGACATCTAAGATTTGTAAGGACTTTAGGAAGATCAAAATTGAAGATTCAAGAGGCCTCAAAAGACGTTACAGAGGTAGAAATTTTGTTCCTAGGTTTCAAGACATCTTACATGGAAGCAAACATCCAAAAAGATGAAGAAACAAGCGTTTCAACACCCGGAATACACTCACACGCGTCTGGCGCCTAAAAATCTCACACATTCGCCTAGTGCATGCTCCTGAGTGCCTAGCATTTGTGTCTTTCAGACCAAGATTGAATTTTATTACTTTTTGGTGGCCAAGCTAGGTTTTTTAGCCCACTTCAGGTGGAAACTCTCCCTGTAAATATCACTCCTCTCATTCATAATTTCTCAATCAGAATGAAGGAGTTCAAGAGGAAGGCAACCACTAGGATCTTCCAAGGAAAAGTTTATCTCTCCTCACTCCAAGTTTCTCTTGGGTATGTTTTATTTCTTTTGTAATTTGTCTTTAGTTACCATAAGTAATTAAATATTTTTAAGCTAGGGTTCTAAGATGAACCTCTATATTGGTTGTTGGATAATTTCTTTAATTTAACGTCTTTATTCAGTTATTTTCTTTATGCTATTTAATTTTACTGTCGTGCGTAAGATTTGTATCCTTTGAAGCAAAACCCTGGTACATAGGCACTTATGAAGGTAACATACCTAATACTGGTGTATACCTGTCTTAATCAAGAAGTAACATAACCCTGAGATAAAGATACTTATGGAGGTAACATACCTAATACTGGTGCAAACCTACTCCAATCAGGAAGTAACTAGTTAGTAATTAGGGAAACATGCGACTTCACAACTTAAATCAGCCCAGTAACTTCATTCTCCTTGAACATTGCTAAGGTAGATGCTGATAGGGCTGTCCGTTTGTAGAACTACCAAGAGGGAGAGTGCTCTTTGTATTTCTAAGATTCAATAGGTGATGGAACCTTTAGGATACTTTGAATTTAGGAACCCTATTGTCCTTCTTTGTTTCAAATACCTCTCAGAATGTAAGAACTTACTCGTAAACTTTCGCGCGTAAGTGTATCTCTCTGTATGACTGACGACCCTAAATACTTAAACACGTAGAAACTCTGGTGTAATGGTTGCACCTGACAGCTGGAGCAGAATGAACCCTTATATCTCTGAGAGGGTAAGACCCCACGCGTAACTATCAGTGTTATTAGCAGGTGCAACTCGCCGACTGATATGTAGTAAAATCCCACGAACTCATCACTTCGATAGATAACGATGGATAGCATGAATAAGACTTGACTGTTATGTAATCCCAACAATTAAATATACGGGATTCGACTGCCGCTAACATTCTACAATCAAAACATGTAAACTTTGCTCTGTTGAAAACAGATTAAATTGCAAAACTCTAAATCATTATATTTTGTTTATTTTATCGTTTCCAAATAAATAAAACGGATTATTAATTTATTTGGTTGAGCGACAATCTCTATAAATACGATACTCTAATTATCATTTTATTACTAGGTAAACGATTTGGTACCCTTGCCTAAATTCAATCATCAATCTTCAAGTTGATGGTTTTGTCTATTATCAATTATATCTCTTTGCCTACAACGTGGATGCCACTAGGAAGGTATTGATGATACACACTTTTTAATAAAGTCGATATATTATCTTTTTCTAACAAGTTCTTTATTGCTTCATCTCTGATAAGGAAGACATTTTGTTTCTAGAAAATCAATGGAAAGGTATTTTCTCCCTTTAGGAAGACTTTCGAATGGATCATATTAAGAAGACTTTCGAATGGATCTGGGACCATTCAAAGTTAGTTCTACTCTCTATCACCTATATGTTCACTTATTTGTGTTAGTTTGGTTCTCCTATCCCTATTGTTGCAAGTGATTTGAGTCAAAATCTCCTATCTCAATAAGAATTACTTTACTTCGAAACTCAACTCACGTTTGATCGGAATCTTTTTAGAGTTTATGTTTGACTCATTTAAAGTTCACGAATAATTCAGTTCAACTCGTTTGCTAGAATAATATAAAGCAAAAGTCAAATTCTTTTTTGAAACAAAAGTAAAAAATTTATAGATCTTTGATCATTTAACTTTAAAAAATAATAATAGGGGAATGAATGATTTAAAACTAACAATATCTCAAGCATAAGGTGTTTAAAGGGATATCTTATATACAACTAGAAAGTTCCAGACATCTTTACATATGCAGGTAAATATAGAAAGTTATAAAACATGGTGAGGAAGACGCAAAACAAAAATACAAAATTACACCAAAACTAGTACATGTAAGAGACCAAAAAACAAACAAAATTCCACAACAAAGGTTGATGATTCTTCAAAATACTCTTTTACATTAGGGATTTCACTCATCTCACGTCCAATTTTGCTCTTTAATACCACGAAAATATAAAGGTTGTTAGTTGTCGCTCGCTTAAAAACTCAACGACATTTAAGTACCGTTGGTATCATTCATTCTAATTTTTACTGCATTTAAACACTATTGCTTCAGTCGGTGGATTTAGGGTGCGTTTGTTTTAGTTTTAAAAAATATATATTTTGTGTTACAAGAATCTAGAGATTTGTTTTTAGAGATTTTAAGAAAAATCTAAAGCTATTCGTGCTTGTCAATTAAACAAAAAAAGTGATTTTAAAAAAAAATGATTTTTAACTAGTTCATGTGTTACCTCTTTGTTTTTGAAAAAATGAATTTTGAGAAAAGCTAATCCTAATGGGTGCGTTTGTTTAAGATTTTTTAGAAAAAAAAAATATATTTTTTGTGTAAAAAAAATCACTTTTGTCGTTTTTACGTGTTTGTTTAGGATTTTTAGAAAAATCATTTTATAAAAAAATCTATTTTGACTCTAAAATGAAAAGCTATTAGGATTAGCTTTTCTCAAAATCCATTTTTTTCAAAAACAAAGAGGTAACACATGAACTAGTTAAAAACCTTTTTTTTTTAAATCACTTTTTTTTTGTAGTTGACGAACACAAATAGCTTTAGATTTTTTTCAAAATCTCTAAAAAAAATCTCTCGGTTCTTGTTACACAAAATCTATTTTTTTTTAAGCTAAATCAAACGCACCCAATAGCTTTTCATTTTAGAGTCAAAATAGATTTTTTTTGATAAAATGATTTTTCTAAAAATCCCTAAGCAAACACATAAAAATGACAAAAGTGCTTTTTTTTTACACAAAAAAATAGATTTTTTTCTAAAAAAATCTTAATAAAACGCACCATTAATTTGGTTGCTTTGAATTGATGGCTCTGTTTATATTACAACGCTGGGTGAAATTGATCAATTCACCAATCACTTTCTTTCTTCAAGAAACCAATTTAGCAATATAATTAGTCATAGTAAGGTTGTCAAAACTTACATGCTCATCTTGCTTTGAAGCACACATAATTAAACCATAAATTTATATATCATATTAAGTATATCGTTGGTAATACCAATTGAGTTAATCTAAATCTATTATAAAATAGAATCTAGTTAAGAATTTATATGAATATCTATTGAAGAACTAGAAGATTTTTGGCTTAATTAATCTTTCAGTCCCCTAAATAATTTACAATTTACATTTTAGTCACATAACTCGTAAAACCAACGTTTTGGTCCCTCAAGTTTATCTCTATTTGTCAAAAAAATCCTTTCCGTCAAATGTTTAAAACTGCCGTTAGTGAATGCACTTATGATTTGATTTTAACCATTTGATAGTAGGTCCATTGTATCTAACAGTGAACTACCATCATCTAATCTTTTTACTTTTCTTCATCTTCTTTCCTTTATTTTCTTTCTTGATCTTCATCATGTTCATATAAATCCAAAAATAAAAGTTTCATCTTCTAAACATTTATCTTCAACTTAAAACCCCCACCTCATCATATACAAGTCAAGAAAAAAAAATCTACTAATCATCTCCATCCGGAATCTTTAACAGTAAACACATAGACACATTCATATATTAATCCAAACACATATGAAATCTTTAAAGATTTTCTTATTAAGGGGGAAAGAGAATCTGAAATTAAGCTTTAATGGAACTTGGAAGATCGTGGATCTGAAGAGATTCGGGAGAGTGGAAGATGAAGATGACAATTGGGTTTGTGAGGGCAAGATAGACATGAAATTTCTGGAAAAAAGGGTGGGGGGGGGGGGGGTTCGTCACTGCTCTATCTATCTATCAACTTCTTTTAATTTTACTTTACCAAAATTATTATGAAGATGTTCTGGAATAACAGTGAAAGTATATGCATACTTCTAGTTATTTCTGACTGTTTTTGGTTTTTTGCAATTCGAAGCCCTTGTTAATCTAACACAGATTTCTCCTTCTCTAAGTCAAAATCTGAAAAAGAGAATAAAATTATTGCACTTGTATGCTTCCCCTTCTGCTTTTGTTGGTACAGAAATACTAATTCAAATATTTAGACCATTTACTAAATTAAGTTCAAAAATCATGATATTTCATAAAAAAGTGTATCCTTCCATTTCATTATTTTTTTTCTAGGATCACTAATTCCGTTAATTTAAATGAAATTCTCTTTGGTTCTAAAGTTGAAGTATTAATACTATAACAAATCATTAATCAGTGTTAGGCTGTTGTTGTTGGATTAGAAAAATTAAGCCATTTCAAATCTTAAAAAAAAAAAAATCAGAAATCTTAATTATAATGGGTTTTATGTGTTCTGGAATTTCCTGGATCTGGGTAATGACGTTGAAGAGGGTAAAAGATAAAAATATTTTGGAGATGAAGATTTGGAGCACGATAGCATGGGTGACGAGATGAAGATGAATGGATTATGGGTTTTATTTCTTTTCTTTTTTGTATTTTTTTTATGAATTTTGGTGAAGTTGTTGCTTGCATGTTCGATTGTGTTTGCTATTACTAGCATAATTTATTTATGAATTAATTGATTAATTTTCATTTTTTTTGGATAAACGATGATGACGATGTTGAAGATGATAAACAGTAACGAGTAAGAAGATGAAGAAAGGAAAAATTAATTTGTTGTTGCTAACTCATCGTAAGATGAAATACATATGTATAATCCAATGGTCCCCTTTTTAATAAAAAATATCAAACGGTTTAAATTAAAATAATTAACAGGATCTATGGTGGACCACTCTTAAGGTTGGTCCACCATAGACATTTGAGAGTTAAAATTAACAGCCATAACCGTTTTGACCAACGGCGCAAAATAAGAGGGACTAAAATGTTAGTTTTATAAGTTATTGGACCAAAATGTAAACTGAAAATTATTTAGGGGACCATTGATACAATTAAGTCAAAGAAAAAAAATACTAATTGCCTAAGTCATGTATGTGTGTTTAACATATATTTTAAAACTTTTGTTTTTTGATAAAAGAAATCTTGATATTTACACAGTTGTTTATGTGATTATTTTGCAATAATTCTGTGATGTTGTAAAAAAAAAAAAATTGTGTTATCTTAGTAGTGTCGGCTCCTATTCAACAACAGATTGAATACATGTTTCAACATCACTGGGCCCTGGAAAAAAGACTAGAAAAGACACCAATGATCATCAAATACTCATCAGCTAAATTCTAGTAGGTCTCGTTCTTGTCATAACTACAATCGTATCTGTGTATTTCTTATGAGTGTTACTTTTGTCCTTTTCAGTTATCTTTTGAAGGTCATAAATTTTAATTATTAGACGTATTACTATAGTTTTAATTCTTAGATGTATTACTATAGATTTTTTAAGGGTACTATCGGTATAGTTTGTTCTTTGAAGAAATTCAGAAAAAGCATAAAAAAAGAGAGAAAAAAGTGAAGAGTATTTAAATTGAAGATACTTACTACCTTAATAAATAAATAATAATAAAACATAAACATCGACTAAATATTAAATATTAGATTAAATATTTTAACTAATCAATGGATTTTTTTTTCCGATAAACTAAAAAGTTATTTAAGAAAAAAAACAACATAAAGAGGGTAATATTTAGAAACCCCGTTGGAACAGGTGCTATCCACCGTCAGTTTTTGTGGCATGCTGAATCTTTAAAAAAAAAATTCTATGACGCTCGAAATAGTATTTAGTATAGTCGACTTCTTAAAAAAAAAAAAAAAAGTATAGTCGACTTTTTCGTCTTAACTTGATGCTACAATAACTTCCATTGTACCCTTATCCTTTCCATCCCCAATCCCCATAATCATTGAAGTAAATGAATGTTTTCCCAAGCCACAAGGATAAACTCGGGTAAATCACCCGAGTTATGATCATAATTGTCCATGCAGGTAAGATTGTTAAAATCAGGATTTTGCTTTAAGTCAAAAGAAAATAGTAAAATCAAAATTTGTAAAATCGTTAACAAAATTTAAGGATTTTACTCAATTACTTTTGTAGAATCGATATAAGATAGCAAAATCAAAAATTGTAAAATTACAATAAAAATCGATCGATTCTACCAAAACAAAAATATTGTTAAACATATAAATGACTCAAAGTTTAAAGTCACAAAAATATTTATACCTAGATACCTAATATTCTTTAGTAGTCATACAAATGTTAAACAACCTAGACAAAATAATTAAAAGGCAAATCATAGATTCCTGACAAATACGATGATGGATTGAAGAAAAGGATGATAGATCGAAGGAAATAGAAAATCTAGTTAGGTATAGTTCATCTTGACTTGGATGTGCGGTGAAGAGGATGTGTGGTGTGAAAGAATAACAAAACTTGATCTTTTATGTATTTATAGAATTGGGTCACGAGTACAAACCTGGACGAACCGGGTCAATTTATAGAAAAAATGGACAAATTCATTCAAAATCTTTTAAAATCCTGCGATTTTGCATGGATTTCACAATTTTGATACAATATTACAAGGATTTGTCCTGTTTTAGGATTCTGCTATGGATTTTAATCGTTAAAGGTAAGTAAAGTTGCAAAGTCCTGAATTTTGAGATTTAAATCGGGATTTTGACAACAATGCGTTCAAGAGTCTGTATTTTGGGAATCACCAAACTCTTGATCTTTTGATCTTCTGCCTCATGGAAGTTTGATTCCTAATTATCTCTATAATCTTCTTGACTTGGTAAGGGAACCGGAGAGCTATCTCCTCCTCTAACTATTTTGTACTTTATGTAGATGTAGATTAACATCAAATACTGGTTTTTGCAAGGCTTCTTTCACCAAATACCATGCTGCGGGAAGAAAAAAATTCAGGACCTCCAATATTCAATACGAAGACCATGAATTCTAACACAACTTTCGATAGTAGCAACGTATTCATTCTCCGAAATCTTTATGGCTACTACGTCCCCATTGAAGTAAGGAGTAGGAAGTAACTTAAAGGAATATCACAATTGTTCTTGAAAACTTGTTTGAACATCTTCAAAACAACAACAAAATTCTTCAACAAAACCAAAGTTGGATGTAACCCTAAGGGAAATATATTCCCATAGGAGTTTTCTATTTTTCATCATGTTGATTAAATTAAACCAAATACTCGCAACTACATATACAAATTGATGGTAATTAGAACACATAATGTTGATCGGTGCATAATGCTCGATACGAATTCTCTACAACCAAACAATCAATCTAAATTGGTGTTCAACCAAAATTTATATACAAACAGAAATTGAGATAGAAACAAAAATTTAGGATCAATCTAATTGAGATGGGTTGAATTGAAAAGATGCAATGATCAACAATTTTTTGTTGGTGGCGCTCATGCTAGTAGAAAAACTCTAGCAGAGTGTGAGGATGTATTCTTAATTTTCACGTCAATAAGGAAGGAAGGTGAGAAAAACACAAGGGATAAATTGCGTTGATTTCTTTGAAAATTTTATGAAGTGTTTAAACAACACAATACAAACATATAATCAGAGAGATAAAAGAGACAACACAAGCAAATTATTATGGTTCACGCCACAATCCAAGGTTAGTTCAGTTTTCTTGCACATCAAAGGAGTTTTTCACTATAACCACACAAGATTACACTTTTCCAAACACACAAGTTTGAGACTTCCTTACCTTGCACAAGAAGACTTACACAAGCAGGGTTAACAAATAAATTTGTATGTGTTTACACTTTATACGAGAGTGGTAAACAAAACTAAAAGTTCAATAAACTTTTGACACTAAAATATTCTAAGATATGTAGTTTTTAATAATTTTCTAAGTGTTTGTGCGCTTTTGAATTTGACAGAGTTTTAACACTTGTAAAATATATTTTTTCGTCACTTTATTTATTAAAACTACTCAGGCCCTTATATAGGAGAAAGAGATGATATAGAGTATTTGTTTAAAGAGTGCCAACACATAAAAACGTCATTGAGAAGCTTTAGATCAGTCTTGAAAACTTTGCCTGTAATGGATGATCTCGTTGAATAGTACAAGAGAGATCTTTTGCTCTTTATGAAATGATTTGTTACATTCTCTCTGTCATTGAAGTTCTTTGTATGTTTCTGCATGTGTTCAGAAGAAGACAAACAATAATATCAAAACTTTGAAAGCAACGTTTCATCATAAGAAGACAAAACTGGTTAGAGTCCCCCAAATTGCTGACATGATGTCCTTCATAGTTTAAATGTATCATAGCTTGTTCTCATCAGAGTCTTGAAGGCTTAATGCATCTTCTTATCAGAGCTTTGACTTTGTGTTGACCTTTATTTAGATCATCTTCTAAGTCTGAAAAAGTTTCCAATGCTTCTCTTGAGTATCAAAATGCTTTCCTTTGTGCTCAAAGTTTGATGTCTCAGAACCAAAAACTTGACTTTGAAGTTAGAATTTAATTCTATGGTCTTGCACACTTGAGCACACGTTATAGTATCCAATTGCTCTTTCATGCATTGTTATCATCAAAACCTTAGAAACATTGTTCTAAAACCCACTTTAGATCAACAATTAAATTATCATTCAACATAATCAACTATCGCAAATTTATTAATAACATAAAGGCTTAATTACTGTTTTGGTCTAGTCATGGAATTGGTCCCCATATTTCAAAATCACTCAATTTTGATCCCCCAACAAAAAATATCTGTCAGAAAATTATGAGTTATCATCTTTTTAATAGTGTGACACATTTGACGCTGATGTGCATAATCCACGTGTGTTAATTAGTTTCCATGTCATTACATTTTATTTTAGTCAAATTTAAAAAAACTAAACATGGAAGTAAAATGAATGAAATTAATTAAGGGTCCATTTGGATTGACCTGATTTTTGAGCTTAAGTTAAATAATTTATGCAAATAAATAAGTTTTTATGAATTATTAATAAGTTTGTCGGGGCAGTTTATGAAAACACAACTTATAAAGATATAATTTTCAATAGTGATAACTTATAAATAACATAAAAAACTAATTTATTTAGATTCATTATTTTTCATAAGTTCAAAAATAAGTCATTTCAAATAGACCTAAGTTAAAAAAAAAAAAAGGTTTATTTCTTCGTTCAAACCCAACTCCGTCTTTCTTTTTCTTCAACAAATAAAAATTAAACCAGATTCATCCATTTACAAAAAACTCCTCCGTCAACATCCCCAAAATCCTTTACTCCACCAAACCCAACCTCCATTCACATCAAACAACACAAACGTTACAAATCTTTAGAGAAGAAGCATGACAAGAAATATAAGAGGCGACATTGTCGAAGAGGAGGTTGTGCTGGAGATAGATTCTAACATGTAACAGAGATAGAACAAGGTGGTGACTTTAGAACACGGGTGGTATTGTCGAGAAGGCTTTGGCGTTGTTACAACGATGAGCTAATGAGTTGAATTTGTGGATCTTGGATGTGAATTGATAAATTTTGGGGTACCGATCAATTTTCTTTCTTTCTTTCACGAGTAAGTTGCTTTCTTTTGTGTTGGATTCAAACTATTGGATTCAATTTCCTTTCTTTTGTGTTGTTGTTGATGATGGGTTAAAGAAGAAGAAGAATTGTGAAGAAGAAATTAAGAAACATGAATGATGAAATTTGGGAATTATGTTTCTAATCATATCTATTTTTTATTGCCATTTGTGTAATTT
Organism: Medicago arabica; assembly: GCA_946800305.1. Taxonomy (NCBI): domain Eukaryota; kingdom Viridiplantae; phylum Streptophyta; class Magnoliopsida; order Fabales; family Fabaceae; genus Medicago; species Medicago arabica. Next base: position 7,405,277 of record OX326969.1, read on the forward strand.
TAAAATAGGTGGACCAATTCTTTGAATGCATCATGAATTCATGATGATTTGGGTCATTAGACGGATAACCCTATAGTGAAACCCCAAACAAAAATAAGGATAGTCCTCTCATGCTTTCTTTTCTCACAGGCTATATATCTCCATAATCCTAGAGATAAAAAGTACATGACCCATGAAAATGAAATATTTTGATTTCTTCCCTTCCCCTGCACAAAACACTTGCGCCCAGCATGATTTTCAAATATACTCCTGCGTGAGTTAAGTCACGCTGCGTGACTTAACTCACACACCTTATAATCTCTGCGTGACTTAAGTCACGCACCACTGGCCTGTGCGCGAGTTAACTCACGCACGTTGGCCGGTGGTTAGGTTTTCAACCTTCAATCCACACGTTTTTTGGACGGTGGTCAGGTTTTCAACCTTCAATCCACACGTTTTTTTACACCATTTATACGTTTTTTTGACCACATTTATGGTGGTTATAACCTAAACTACCATTCCCACCTATAAATATCCCTCCAAACTTCCATATTTCCTCACACCATATCACTTTCTCTCCCTCCTCACTCTCTCCCCCTCTTTCTCTTCTTCTTTTTTTCTTCTATAGTCTCTAGGCTCCTTACCCCTTTAGGTATATAGTGGTCGGTTCTTGGGGGAAATAGTGGTCAGTCGGGTTGGGGAAAAAGACATTATCCCTTGAGGTAAAATTAGGTTTGCTTCCTTTTACTCCCAAAATCTTTTTGCCGTAGGTAAAAAGAATCATCCTGGGGTATAAAAGGAACCAAATTTAAATTTACCTCAAGGAATCTTGATGTCTTTTTTCCCAACAGGACAAATCACTATTTCCCCCAAGAGCTATCACTATATACCCAAGAGGGTAAAAATAACTTTTTACCCCAAGAGGGTAAAAAGATATTAAGTAGATTAGTGAATTCAAATAAAATATATGTATTAATTATTGTAATGTTTGAATGATATTAATAAAACGAGAGTTATATTTATAAATTTTGTTTTTTATTTGTATTTATATTTGCATTTATTTTATTTTCTAATTTTGTATTTAATGAATAAATAAATTAGAATAAATATTGAATTAGAATAAAATCGAATTTATTTTCTAGTTTCGAATTTATTTTAAGTGCATAAATAAATTAGAATATAGCAAATAAATAATTTAGAATAACCTAAATAACTTAATTTTAATAAAGTAAATAAATAAATTAGAAAATAATTAAATTAGAGTAAAGTGTACAGATTAAGGATTTATGTTCTTCTTCCAGCGTAACTTAACTGACGCTGCGTTACTTAACTTGCGCAAATTTTTACACTTGCGTTAGTTAAGTAACGCAGGGGTAATTTAAGTATTTCAGTTGAGTGGGAGCGAAATATGCTGGTTGAAGAGCAGAAATCAAATATTTTCACACATGTGAGCTGCAACAATGCCCATTTGTAACATGAGCATGTGTTGCTAAATCAATTATTTTGCAAAATTATTATGATTTTTTTTTATGAAGTTAAAATAAAATATATTACTAAAAGCCTAAAAAAAAATCAGCATAAGAAGTATCAAAAAATCAGCTGAAAGAGTATCAATTTACATCGGAATAACAAGATAACAAAACAAAATATGGGGTGAAGTGCCAAGACCCCTAATAATTATGATTATTTTAGTACAACAAATTGTTGGAATATTTTGACATTTGAAAATATTTTACATTGTATTATTTGAGAATAAATTGTGTTTTACAATTATGACTATTTTGTGACACTTTATTATAGGAGTATCACTTTATCCAATTATGTGGCATTGAGATAACTATCGTGTTAACAACAATGGAAATTCAAACCAAGACCATAGTCAACTCCACAGAACAACAATCTCCGATCTCTATCAAAACCAACCACTTAGAAATATAATCTTTTTAGTCAATATCGATTTAAAAAAGAAATTGGTAATCAACACTGATCCTCGCAGGATCAATGCTTTTTATTAAAAGGATATTTTAGGATATATGATCTAGTGATGTTATATGATCTAGTGATTTCCATTCAAGCAAATGATTTATTGAATGTATATTGATCTTCATTTGTTCTAAATACACACTCAAGAGAATAGGTAAATACATCACATTATCATAATCATTTACCTAAAAATGTAGAAGATGATTGTTATCATTAAATAAATTAATTAGAGATTTTACCTCAATAAAGATAGATTGCCTTCAATACGTAACATCAAGCTCTAGGATTTCATAATAGAGAAATTTGGCTGCTTTATAGTCACTACAAACTCCCAAAAAGGTATCACAACTCTTATTTATCCGGTGAGAACGGTTAAGTGGCAACAGTGGCAGAGAATGCTCTGGTATGACGATAACTGCTTTGGGCACAGTGGCGGTGAATCTTCGTGGTGAAACAAAATGTGTCTGCAAGGAACGTTAGTGTTGGAACAAAATGTGTTTAACATTACCTTTTGAGTTTTGATGATAACAAGGTATTAAAAAAATGTCAATTGGATATGCTAATATTTATTCAAGTGTGCATGACCATAGACAAAATTTAAATGTCTCTAACAAAAGCATAGGTTCTGATGGAACAAATGAGAGCAATGGAATCTACTACAAGGAAACATCTGAAGAAAAGAGGTTCTGAAGACAAAAGGATCTAAAGACAAGAAGTTCTGAAAATGACGTCATCAGAAGCACTCTCATCAGAAGCTGACGTCATCAGAAGTTTTGAAGATCATCAGAAGTTGAAGCCTGACAATAGTACAAGATACGCTAGTGATCAACCAAACGAGGAAATGATTTGAAATTGTTCCTTCATAGGACAATAACCAAATCATGCAACAAATCATTGGTGATTTGATCAAGTCTCTAACGACTTTTTTTGATGTGCTGGCAATCAACAACGTCTCTTTCACACATCTATATAAAGGAGTGAAGACATGAAGAATGGCAAGACTCATACAACAATTTTACTAGTGTCAAACCTCTGCTGAAATTGTTTCACATCAAAGTTCACTTAGAATTTCTTAACAACTTTCATATCTTAGAAATTCTAGAGCCGTAAGAGTCTGTATCTGAATTGTATAGTGAACACCACTGATTGTATATCAAGTGTTCAACCTCAAACATTTTTCTTAGTAATTTTGTTTGAATAGAAGTCTCTTGCAGTTTTGCTTGAGCATAGGAAGTCTTTTGATTGTGTTCTTGAGCATAGGAAATATCTTGCAGTTGTGCTTGAGTAGTTTGAAGTCTCTTACTTTAGTGTTTGAGCAAGTGTAATCAGATATGAATTTTTAGTGAACTCTCCTTGGAAGTGCAAGGGGGACAGTACTACTTCCGGTTTGTGGAAGGAATCTGTATAATTGCTTTGTGTCTTTCTTCTCTCTCTCTCTCTCTGTTTTTATCCGCTGCATTTAGATTCTAAACATCACTTCAGAAGCTGAACTCTATCAGGTTCTGAACAGTGATTTCAGTTTAAGAGAAAACGAAGAAATAGCCAACACAATTCAACCCCCCTCCCTTTCTTGTGTTTTTCTCACCTTCAGTTAGCACTCTGACGCTCAAGTCAGTAATGAAACTGAGAAATAGTGTTTAAGAAGTGTTGCCCTGAGTGTGAAGCAAGCTCACCCTTATATAGGTGCGTGTAAGCCATAACCGTCTCCAAGTTATGCGGCGTATGATTAGGGACGGAGCATGAGACATGTAGGGTGATCCTTGCACGAGGGCGAATTCCTGTGAGGCACGAAGCACACGAACTGGTGTGCTCCTTTGAACGCAGAACCTTAAGACGGTGTAAATCCGGCCGAGTGTCGTTGTGCGGTTGGCCTTGTGACCGATCCAGAACAACTCCTAAATTTTTCGTTCCATTTATTACAGACTCACATTCATCTCTTATTGCAACAGTGAGATAAACCTTGGGTCGTCAGTCACTTTGCCAAGCTCCAACTTTTCTTGCATCATATAAGTGTGATGAAAATCGTTATTTGGATTTTTCCATGTTTAATTCATAAAGAGGACGAAAGAATGTGTATTATTTGGATTTTTGCTTCATTATTTTCCATCATTGTCTCACATACATATGTTCTTTCCTTTTTCATCTATTTCACACATGGTTGTAACAGTTTCATTCAGTAAACTCTTTTTGTATTTTAACCCCGCATTTCTCTTCTTCTTTCTTTATTAATTAATAATTGACTGCTTTTCTGTTCAAGTAAGACTGCTCTTCTGTTCAAGTAAGACAGTTTTTGTTCAAGTAAGACATTATTAGGTTGGATTATGCACTGCAAAGCAAAGTTAATTGACTGCTTTTCTGTTCAAGTAAGACAGTTTCTGGGATAAAATAATTATGTAAAACTTTATATGTACATATGAAACTGAAGTTATGTGTAATTTTCCTCTCAATTATAAATTACAAAAATTTTGAACAATAGTTTTATTTAACTAGAATTTATTTTTTTATTCTATGTGTTTGCTTCTACATAAATTCTGAAATTCTCGTTGTCGCACGACAGATGTTTTACACAATGTGTACAACAATTATAACCAAAATAACAAACGAATAGAAATAAATAAAGTGCGATGAAGAAGAACACAAGAGATAGGAAGAGATAGGTTATCCAATATGGTGCAATGTCACCTACTCATAAGGGCATTCATCTAAGAAAGAAAATTTGAGGGCATTCATCTAAGAAAGAAAATTTGAGGGCATCCATCTAAGAAAGAGAAATTCAGTCTCAATAATATTAGTTCACTTAGTCTTATATGAACGAACCTTGTTCAATGCCTTCTTCACCTAATACTACCAATATATTTGTATCTAGGACTCTCCCTAAATATGAGAAACCTCTTTCACTTTGTTGTTTAGTCAATTACAGTTTATTCACTTGTTATTCTTGCTGAGAGACCATTAAATACTTTTTCTCATATTTCGATTGAAAACTAGTTTTCATGTTTCAACTCATATTGGTTAAACAGTATGCACATTAAAATATGTATATTAATTCTTCCTCAAATAAAAAATATCTATATTAATTCAGTAATTCATTCGCATAATGTGGACAAGATGAGGCCTTGTGTCATACACGGCAATGGGCACAAGAATTATTGAAGCAGGGAAATGTTATGATTAATCACATCCTTAAGGAAGGGAATCAATGTGCATATTTTTTTTGCTAAGCTTGGTGCCTCTTCTGATGTTGAGTTTCTTCGGCATGAGTCTTCTCCGGTGAACCTCAAGAATCTTATCCAAAGTGATGCGGCTGGAATTTTCTATTTGAGAGAGTAGCTCTCTTTTTGTTTTTTTTGTTCTTTTTTCTTGTTTTGTTTTAGCCTTGTACACAACAACAAAAAAATACACGGCAATGGGCAACTATATATATATATATATATATATATATATTCAAGAAGGAAAACTCATAATATATGTAATTACAACTTTCATAAAACGAAAACTAGTTCCTCACTTGACCTAGAATTTTGATTTGATAATATTTGTAGATGGAATAAGTTGGGACAATGTATTTAGTGGTGCAAACTAAATGCACCTGCTAAAATAATATAAATCTTATATATAACGAGATCAAGTTGAATCCATATATAATACACAGGTTTACAAAACTTTGAAACACGCAATATTCTTCTAGCTAGCTGATGTACTTTTGCATAGCCACAACTTTAGTTCATAAATAATTTGATTTCCAGAGCATTGGAACATTCTGACTTTATTCTAGCATTAATGCACAGCACAGGTACACTCTACAAATTTAAAATTGGGTAGTTAAGATTTGTACTATTTAATCTTAACAAGAATTTGGCATAATGAAAGAGGATAGTAATAAGATTCGATATTAATATGAGACAATCTAATTGGTAGAGACAGTTCAAACTGAATATATTGACTTGCTAATTATATAGGAAATACTGGTCAAAGAAACAATGTGTATATACTATGCTTTGATAATTTTGAAAAAAAATTAAAAAGTAAATTGAAATAACATTAATAATTTTTTTTTTGTAGTCATTGAAATATATCATTTTTAAATATTTTCTTTTATAATCTATTGCTTTGATATTACTTAATATATAACGTTGATGTAAAATAGTATACACCATTCTAGTTATATTTCTTTGATATATTATTTATTTTAATTGCAAAAATTATATTTTCAAATATTCATTAAAATATATTATTCAATTATTTAATATATAAACCCATAAATACGACTGTGATTTTTCGTCATGTATTTAAATATAAACCATTTTACCTTAAATCTAGTTCCAACTATAATCAATTTTGTAAAATCAATTATTCAATAAATTTGACATGTAAATTATTCAATAAATTAGACGTGTACCTTCTTTTAACACTCACTTACGATCAATTATAAACAAGGACTTATAACTTCTATAAACCATTTTACCTTAAATCTAGTTCCAACTATAATCAATTTTGTAAAATCAATTGTTGAATAAATTTGACATGTAAATTATTCAATAAATTAGACGTGTACCTTCTTTTAACACTCACTTACAATCAATTATAAACAAGGACTTATAACTTCTATATATCATCATTACGAATGGAGTAAGTTGCAGTGTGTAAGCATAAAGTTCGGGTCTAATTAAGAGAATCTATAACACACACGCCAATATATCTTCTAGCTAACGTACTTTTGCAGCCGAAAATGATACTTCACTGCCTCTCAATTTGATCTCTTATTGGCAGCATTATGTTTTATTAGCAACTGCAACATCAACATTAATCTTGAAGAAACAAGTCATAGGTTTGATTCAAACATCGTTAGCTGTGTTAAGAGGGGTCCCCCCGGGGGCCTGAAACTTTGCATTTGCAAGGGTCAAACCTTTAAACTCTCGAAACATATAACTTCATGCCAATATCAATGACACATTTTGCTTAACTAGAATATCAACGATGACACAAGACCAAAATTTAGACTGCTTGATTCTAATTAGCATATTTCATTATGTAAATATATGGTGGTTTGCTAGCATGCACCAACAATTCACATGTGATCCGTAGTATAAGCTATAAGGATTACTTTGCTACCGTTGAGTGGTGCCGGCCCATGTTAGACCGGGTCGAGTTTCCTTTTTGTCGGATGGTCAAAATGAAGACTTAATTGCTCCTTTCTGCTGGTTGGAAACAGACGGGATTGTAAAAGATAGTGAAACTAAAAGTCCGGCCCCATATAGATTTAATTTCACTTTAAATGACAATCACTATCCTTAAGCACATAACATGGTCTCGTAAACGAGCAACCCTTACTGTCTTTTGCATGAGTTTGCTTTGAAAGCTTTGCGGATAGGCAAGGACTTTCAGGGAGCCGTTGTTGAGCAAGATATGACGTACATGTTCGGGCTTGTTGAAGAAGATTGTCGCAAAATGGTTGTCTCCTCTCTGATCAACTTGTACAAAACTCTAACTATTGGTTATGAGCTGGTCGTTGGGGAGATGTACACTTTTGACTATTCAAGAGTTATGGAGGAGAGGAATCTCTTCAGAGGTGAGGGGAAGCAGAGCTTAAGACTTGTAGGTCTGAGGCTCAAAAGGCCAAGTACGAGGCTTCAGAAGACTTACAAGAGGGAGGAATTATGTTCCCAAGTTACAAAGTAAGTTATTTGAAGACAAAGACCTAAAACGACGGAAAATCAGAGAAATTGGATATGTGAAGCAATATCATGCGCGTAGCACATGTACCATGTGCCTAGGGCATGGTTTTCACTAACCATGCACCTAGAACACTACCATGCGCCTAGAGCATGGTAATTGCTGCACACCCATGTTAGGCATGCTAGCCATGCACCCCGTGCACCTAAAAAGTATGGGGCGCAAGCATCTTTTCCTACTTTTTGTGGGTAAAGCCCGCACTTTTAGCCCAAACCCAGGTAGAAACTCTCACTATAAATACCAGCCTTCCTCATTCAGAATTTCTCGTTCAGAACTGGAGCAGTTCAAGAAGAAGGCATTTATAGAGCTTCGAAGGATTTTCTATCTTCTCCTTGATTTTCTAAGGTATGTTTTTATCTTTAGTAATTTGTTTTTAGTTACCATATGTAACTAAATCATTTTAGGTTAACCCTAGATTATTATTTTTTATGTCGCTTTTATTTTATTTATTTTTTGTTTGCTATTTAGTTTTATTATGAATTATTTATTTCAAAGGATCGTAACCCTAGATTTGATACTTAGGTTTTGACAGAGCCTAATATTGATATTACTATCATGATGCTTATATCTTGATATTTATATCTTTATATTAATATCTATATGTCTAGGAAGTAATTAGTTATAGCTAGCGAAAGATACCGAAAGCGAGTTGACCCTAGTAGTAAGTACTTAGGTGGTGACATTTCTAATACTTAGTAAAATCTGCTGAACCTAAGATGTAACTAGTTAATAATTAAGGAAACAAGCGACTCCGGGGAGTAAGCCTAGTATGACCATTCTCTTAATTCCTTGGTAAGATAGACGCTGATAGGGCTGCCCATTTGTAGAACTACTAAGAAAGAGAAAGAATGTGTGTTATGAGTGTCCTAAGATTCATTGATGGGTAGACCTACATGAACCTTGGCCTTCATTACCTTGGGAAATCTTGGAAATCCAATTTAAGTCTATGATTTCAATTACCTTTGGGAGGGTAAGACCTCACACGTAAGGATCACTGTGTGATCAACAGGTACAACCTGACATAGGAGGGATAAACCTAGTCATGTCGTGTGATCAACAGGTGCAGCTTGACGACTGGCTAGGTTAGTAACGTTTCAACGGCCTCATCACTTGTATAGTCTACTTAAGATAAATAAACACGACATGACTGTTATTTAATATCCAACATAATAAATAGGAAGGGTTCGAAGAATCCTAACCGTTGTTTACTTTTCTGCAACCAAAACAGGTAACTTTCTCTGTTGCAAACAGATAAAAGTTATAAATCTCTAATCCTTTAACTCTTTTATTTATTTGTTAACTAAAAATAAGTAAAGTGAATTGTTTGGACGAAACGACAATCCATGTGGATATGATACTCTACTTTATCACTTTATTACTTTGTAAACGAATTGGTACACTTGCCTAATCCGCGGTATACTGCTGGTGGGGTAACGTTTATAAAAGCTGCAATTAAAAGGTGGGTCGTCGCTCTTTGGATGGTGGATTAATGGACACATGCTTTGCACTACAATCCTCTTTCGCCACATGTCCAAAAATTATTTCTTCCTCTTGAAGTCATGAGCATGTCGTGTCCCCTTGAAATTATAATATTTCCTCACACTACAACCTTTAAGGTCAACCAACAATTACTTCAATTCATATTCTCCCAGATACACATGATATAGCAAGCTATAACTTTACTTTCCACGCTACAACGTTAGAACCAACGATGTATCTTTCACCTGCATCAAGTAAACTTTAAAAAAAAAACTATAAAAACATTCTATTAAAGAGGGGGGGAATGTGAGCATTCCTCGTTTTATTAAAAGTGTTTCCTACCTTAAGAGCGCTTAGTTTAATGTCCTTGATATGTCTCTCCTAACTCCTTAAGAGTCATTTACGGTAACTAAAGATGAATGAACAAGCATTGTAGAATCACCCTAATAATGCTTAACCCTCTGGACATGCACTTAAAATTCTCCATCGTAGTCATCCTTTAAAGTTATAGATCATGTGGGAGATACATGATAAATCACAAAAGTTCCAGATCTTTTAGATTTCAACTTTCCAGGAAAAAAACATAGTCGAGAGTTAAAGAGTAAAAACTTCTTCCCCACATGTAACTTTCTTTTCTGAATCTTGGCATCATGCCATTTCTTAACCTTGGACTTGTACATCTCTGCATTTTCATAAACACAAAGCCTAAGCTCTTCTAATTCATATAGTTGTAGAATTCTACGACTCCCGTATTTTATCAAGTAAGAGTTAAGTTTCTAAAGATCTCATAGCTTTTTTTGTTTCAATTCAATAGGTAGGTTACAATCCTTACCATATACCATTATGTATGGAGACATCCGAATTGGTGTTTTATATGTGATGACAGATCATCTTACGTTATTCTTAGCATGTTTTTCAATCAATGTTAGTAGGTTTTACAAGAAGAAGAGAGGAGTATTAGAACAATTGCTTATGATTCCAGGACATTTGTAATATTTTATATATTTGAGTCTATAATTCTATTCTTCCCAAAACATAGCAATTTTATGGTGTTTTGTTATGAATTCACTAAGAATTCATGCATATCGGCAAAGCAATACATCCGAAGATTTGTGAAGACCTTGGAAAGATAAAGAATGAATATTCAAGAGGCCTCTGAAGACTATACAAAGGGATGAATTATGTTCCCAAGTTCCTGGACATCATAAATAGAAGCACACACCCAAAAATTGAAAAAAAATGGACAATTTCAGCACTAGACGCACTCACAAGCATCCATGCACATAGAGTGGGGCGCCAGGCGTCCAGGAATTTACACTGGGGAGCCTGAAGCATGGAATGAGGTGTGTGGCACCTGACTTGAAACACACATGCGCCTGGAGAATGGCTTTAGGCAGCTGGCGCCTGCACCTTGCGGCCCAAGGCCTTGTTTTGTGACTTTTTATGTGAAGAAAACCCGTGTTTTTAGCCCAAGTTCATTTGGAAACTTTCCCTATAAATAACGCATTCCTCATTCACTATTTCTCATTAGGAACGAAGCGGTTCAAGAGAAAGTCGAGCACTAGGAGCTTCAAGGGAAGAGTTTCTCTCATCACTCAAGGTTTATCTAGAGTTGTTTGATTTCTTCTGTAATTTATTTTTAGTTACCATGGGTAACTAAATATTTTTAGGCTAGGGTTCTAAGATGAACCTCTACTCGGTTTGTTGGATAATTGTTTAATTTAAAGTCATTTATTCAGTTATTTTTTGTTCGCTATTTAGTTTTACTATAGTGCATAAGATTTGTCTCGTCTAAAGCATAACCCAGATTTAGGCACTTAGGTACTGACAGAGCCTAATATTGATATTTATATCTCTATATTTATATCTTTCGAACCAGAAAGTAATTAGTTAGTACATAGTGAAACAAACCGAAAGCGAGTGTAGCCCAGATAGTATGTACTTAGGAAGGTGATAGTATGTACTTAGGAATGTGACATACCTAATATTGATGAACATATGATGAAACCAGGTAGTAAATAGTTAGTAATTATTGAAACAAGTTACTTCACGACTTAAATCAGACCAATAACTCCATTTTCCTTGCACGTTTGGTAACGTAGACACTGATAAGGCTGCCCGTTTGTAGAACTACCAAGAGGGATAGTCTGCTATGTACTTCTAAGATTCATAAATGAGAGAACCTACAGGAACTTTGGCCGCCCTACCTTTGCAAATCTAGGAACACTAATTTAAGATTATGTTTCAATTACCCATGAGGGAGTAAGACCCCACACATAAGGATCACCGTGTGACCAGCTAATGCAACTTAACAGAAGGAGGGATAGACTGAAATTGACCGAGAGAATATGATCTTGCGCGTGTGGATCAGCGTGCGACCAACAGGTGCAACTTGACAAACTGATTAGTTTATCACGTCCTGACGAACTCACCGCTAACATTCTGCAATCAAACAAATAACTTTGCCCTGCTGTAAATAGATTAAATTGCAAAACTCTAAACCCTTATCTCTTTATTTATCTGTAAATAGATTAAATTGCAAAACTCTAAACCCTTATCTCTTTATTTATTATTTTGTTCCCAAATAAGTAACACGAATTATTTAGACAAAACGACAATCCTTGTGGACACGATACTCTATTTATCACTTTATTAATTGGTAAACTATTTAGTACATTTTCCTAATCCGACCATCAATATGCAATCATATAAGCCCATAAAGCATTATCCAATATAAGAGACCAATTTTTCCTTGAAGGATTTACAATCTTTTCATTCTTTTAATATCTTTCTTGGATAATTCTACTTGACTACTGGTTTAGGGATTTTAAGCAATAGTACTTTTATGTTTGACTCCATGTTTGTCATACAATTTCAAAAATCTTATTGCAAAAATGAGTCCATCCATCAATAATGATTGCTCTAGGAGAGCCAATTCTTGTAAAATTATTCTTAACTAAGAACTTGTCACTATCTTAGTATCATTAGTGGGGAGTTATGTTGCCTGTACCCATTTAGACACACAATCAAGAGATACAATAATATAGTAATTGCCAAAAGATGGTTGGAAAGGACCCATAAAGTCTATACCCCACACACCAAAGATCAAGCATGAAAATGTTGAAGGCTTTTAGGAATTCAATTAAAAAGATTAGATGAGAGTTTTATTGTTGAAGGCTTTGCTAAATTATTCTTATGTTTCGCAATTATTCTCAACCGAAGTAGTAATAAAAGAGTATCGTTCCGACATGTCATTAGACGCATCCAACAATCCCAAGACAAGAAGAGTCTACTCACACATGTTCATTGTAGACATAGAGAAGAAGGAGAAGAAGAAGAACATAAAAGTAAATAACAATAAAATAAAGGTGATCTTTTATTCAAAGAAATAATTGTCACTTAGAATTCCCAAGAACAAAAGATGATAAATATATGTCTGATGGCTCCTCTATTTATAACTAAAGAAACAACATAAAATTACACTAAATCGGGACATATATTTGTACTAAATCGGTATATAAAATATGCACCAAATCAGCACATAAATATGTACAAAATCAGCATATAAAATTACACTAAATCTTCTTAAGTGCTAAGTCTTTGAAGCAAAATAGCAAAAATGGGAATTGGTATTTTTGCACAAGATCTTCATATTTTTGTCTTCAATCAGCTCCAAATCATATTTTTGATCCTTTTATCCTTTAATCATGCTCAAATCCCTTTCTTTTTCTCCAAGTTTCAACCTTTCATCATATTTGTTCCTGAAATTAAATAACTTGCAATTGAAGTAAAATAGTTCTAGAAATTAAATAAAAACACATAAAATCTAAATAAAATAAACTGAAATAATCAATTAAAATTACTAATTATTGACTCATCATCTTTCAGATACATACTTGTGGATTTGTGATAGTTGATTATCCATAGTCTAATGAGATGCAACTATAGATACTAAGGATTCAATAGTTGTTAAGTTTGTGGTTTCAATCTAAGTCAATAATTATTTAAACATATTTTCCATGCTTTCTTGAAAAGCTCTATTTGTTTGAGGGTTTGGCTTTGTTGCTTATGTGTTCTTCTTCTGATCATACCATGAGAAGTTAGGGTAATCTACCTAACCAGGATTGAAAGTATTAGAATAGGTGGTGTAGGTCCTATTAGGTTGACTACCAACATAGTTGATTGACACTGGGTTCTCTGGATATTCTTCATTGACATTCCCTCCCCAAAATAAACACAAGATAAAGTGTTGGTTGATGTAGGCACCACTATGATAGGCTCTAACATTGTAAATTCGTTATATGACGATGCATTTTAGTATACAATTTAATTACTTAGTGTGTCATTTGAGCTAAGGGAGTAGTGAAAATTGTAGCTTCAAACACACTGTAAATACTTGTTATTTAATTTATTCCATATTAAGGTAGGAACTATAGGTTTTCCCTAGTTTGCATACGTTCAGTTGGCTACTGGTAGATATTAGAAGATATAGACTCTACCAGATCATAACACTCTTGCTTGGATTTAATCAACAATCCTTCAGATGAGGCATCTTACATTAATAGTGTTGAAGGAACAAGCTCGTTGTAAAAAATATCTATTAACCACCAATTTTGTAGGTTATTACATTGAACTTATCTCCCATAATCAATGAGAAAGGCGTGATTTCATGGCCTAAATCATCTAATCAGTGACTGATGGACGAAATTGGCAAGTGCACCAAATCATAACAAGTAATAAAGTGGTAAGTTTATCATCTCCATAGGAATTGTAGTTCAACTTAGCAATAAGCAAAACTTATTTAATTATTTAAAGAGTAAATAGAAAAGAGATTAAAATAGGGTTGCAAGGTTTGATTGCCCTACCCAATGCGAGATTAGGTTTGTGATTGAGATAATTAACGGCGATTAGGGAATCCTTGAATTCCCCCTTCGTCTTTGTTGGATTTAACTTAGTAAAAATTCAGTTATGTGGTGTCTACTTATGATTTAAGAAACCGGTTTTAGAACTCCTATCAACGCTAATGACAACAAGTGCGGTAAGTTAACCTAGTTAAAATTACGGCATTCCCAGATGGAAAAATTAGAAAACATGAGGTTTCATACTTAATTTCATTAACTAGAAAAAAGAAATAAGCAATTAGAATTGTCGTGAATATAAGAATAATTTCGGGTTGTCAATCCTACTAATCTATACAAATTAATTTTTAGGGTTACCGATATGGATTCTCAATTGAAAAAGCATTAAGCACATGCAAGAACAAATTAAATCAGACACCATAAAAGCATAGCTAAATAAAAACTTAATTAATGGAATCCAAAATATAATAAGGGGTTCATCTTAGAACTCTAATCAAAGAGGTTTAGTTACACATGGCAACATACATCTTAACAAAAGAATATAAAAATATACCTTAGAGAGAACAAGGGGAGGATTGAGATCCTCTGCCTTGGAACTCTGATGCTTGACCCTTTCCTTAAACTATTAGCGTTCTAAATGAATAAGAATGTGTTCAAGGGTATCTATTTATATCATAGGATTATTTATGGTTTAAGAGAAGAAAATTGGGCTTTTCCCACCGATCCAAATTGAAAAACAAGCAAAGAGTAATTTTAACCCATGGAAAAGCGTAGCTACGCATCCCTAGGGAGCATGATGCACATGAGACACTGAAAACATTGTCTCATGCAAAGTAGTGGATATATCATGTACAATGGTGCATGAGGCAGCTCCTTATGTGTGAATTCTTGCGTTTTTGTCCCATTTTCGATCGTTCTTCCGTCTGGAAGCTCCTAGGAACTTAAAAAGAATTTTCTTCACTTTGTATTTTCTTGAAGGGCCTTCTAAGAAACAATGATATTGCATCTTACTATCCTTGATCCTTCATGTGACGTCTTGTTTTATCAATTTACATGATTCCTCACTACAAAATACTTAAGACACCTATGGAGATGCATGATTTAGGATAAAAGTGAATTATAACGACTCGAGTGAAAACAGTACAACATGTTCCTCAAACCATTGACAAATTATCTAAGTCTCATCTTATTTGTCATCAAATGAAAATAAAGTTACTAAAAACATAGCCAAAAATATCATATGATGCTCTATCATTAGTGACTATTTAGGAATTTATGATTCTAAGTAGTTTTTAGTGTTATTTCATTATTTTGAAATAGTAATGCTTGTTTTAGATGTTTGATGGATTAGGCGATGGATTTTCTATGGAGAGCTAGGAAGATACATCATGTAAAATACAAATGGTGATGTATAAATATACAACGCTAGAGCTATAAGATGATGTATCACATCAGATCTCCAGACGGGGTGGTACAATAGTACGAACTCATGGGGCTTTTCCTATCATTTCTTAAGGGCTAACTTCAATGAGCTAGCGCCAATGATTGGTAGTACAAATAATAAATATTAAGCCTAGTACTTAAAGGATAAGATAGGGATGCCTCATGTGGGAATTGACCAAAGGGTAAAACTTGTAGTGGTTTGCCTTTTACTATAAATGGACAACCACATGTGATTGTCGTGATTAATCTCATCATGAGCTAATCCATTTTTACTATAAATGGACAACCACATGTGATTTTCTCATGCTTAACATGATGGTTGAGTCGAAAAACCCATAAAGTCACCTGATCGCCAGGAAACAGTAGAAAGATGTAGCTCTATATATCGATGTGAAGCTCTGTCATAATTAATTCATCATTTAAACAATATTATTGATTTTGAGAACTTTTAAGTGTATTTAACTATTTTTCTTGTAGGGATTTCAATAAGGGTTTTTCAAAATTTCAATCCTCTTTGAGAAATAATTCTTGATGAACGAATCTTGTTTAAATCATTAATCACAAATCAAAACAAAGGATTCGCGTGTTTACCTCTTGAAGCACAGATCCTTTGAAGTCGAACTCACCGAGTGAGTGATCAAAATTATTGCTCGATGACAGAATATCTACTCGATCCACACAAACATAACTTTTTCAATCTTAGTGCTAGTTGATTTGGATGAAGATTTGGGGAGGGAGGGAGAGAGAGAGAGAGAGAGAGAGAGAGAGAGAGAGAGAGAGAGAGAGAGAGAGAGAGGCCGTTTAAGTTTTTCAGAGAACTGAGGTTTCTAAATTGTGGAATTAGGTTAAGAGTTACTATTACTTCTACACAAGGGTTTGTTAACTAATAAACTTCACTTACTGAACACACCAACAATAATAAGACTTACTTATTTCTCTCGTTTAACTGTCATTTTGTGTGTGACCTTAAGAGGTTCTTGTAATGTTGGCTATAATATTAAATCCTATTTAATATTATAAACATTGAGCAGTTTCTAGCAACACATAATTGCACGATATGTTGAAACATTTTCGTGATAAATATATTGTACATTGTTACTCTTCTACCCTCCTGTCTATATTTAACACAAGACATAGCATGTCACCCTTGTCCAGCTCAATATTGGGCCCTTTGGCATTTCTCATATTATGTAGGAGGGGCAATTTCTATCTAGGTCACTCACGTCCCTCTGCATGATTCGTGGAGCACACATCAATCGAGTATATAGTCATCTTGTTATGAACGATGTTTGTACGACCACAAACTAGTTGACTCCTACATATAGGGTACATAATGCTTTCATGTCGAAGGATGGAATACAACACTAATTACTATGAGAATAACTTATGACATTTACATAACTTTCTATATAGTATTCTCGTGCTGGGTTAATCCAATATAAATATTACTCCTAATATTTTTATATATGTGAACTGGTGTAGTATTTTTCCATCAAACAAAAGTAAGTATATTATATCATCTTCTCAGGGACTAGTGTGATATCACGGACCGTTCGACAACCAAATATCATTTTAAGTTAAAAGAGTAGTTTGTTGTTTGTTTAAGCTAAGTTAACTATTTTGCGAAAATAAAAGTTGAGATTAACAAGGCGTGAAACTTGTTAGGATTAGAGTTCATTGACCAAGCGCCACATATAACCTAATGATCGTATACGGATTCTAACTTTTCTTTGATATTATCACGTATCCCTCGACAATATCATTCGTGTCCAAATGATATTGTGTAATCAATTGTATCGTTCAATAGTCGATGTCTCAAACTATCAAACGATCCAAGAGTCAATCATAACGTTTAATCGACGATTTCTCAATCTATTAAACGATCTGAAAGCATTAAGTTTGGATACAAAAGAGTGATTATCAAATCAAACTATGTTGATTATCTAATCTCAACAATGGAGATTTAGCTACTCATTGTCATGGAAGCTTTGCAAGAATGAATTGAAAGAAAAGGATTCATTACAACTTGTGATTTCTTAACAAAGGATGAATAATCCACCTTCCTATCACTCTCACTCTATAAAGAACAAGCCCTATTTATCTCTCTAAGATATTACAACAATGAAAATTGGAAGTAAAAAGATTACCCAAATGAATGGGTCAAGTGGCTTTTATAGATTTTCTGATCTGCATCAACTCGCCTCGCGAGTAACATCACTCGCCATGGCGAGTTGAGGCTTCTTCACCAGTGGGTTTGTGACACGTCACTTCTGAGAGTTTTGGCCTCCCTAACTCGCCTCACGAGTAAAATCACTCGCCATTGTGAGCTTCTTCTCGCCTTGTGTTCGCCATGGCGAGTTGGAGGCAACGGATGATGAACTTTCTACCAAGTGCTCGCCTTGAGCTCGCCGTTGCGAGTTGATGGCGAGTTTTTTGGTTGCTCGCCTTTAACTGTTCGCCATTGCGAGTTGATGGCGAGTGGCTTGATCTTTGCCTCTTGTATTTTTTTTCTTGGTTTTCCATTCTTGCTTGGTGTCTTGAGTTCAATTCTTGCACAAAAGGGGTAAAGTAAGAGAAATAAAGCGTAATAGGGCAATAATCACTTATCTCTCGGCTTTTCCCTGAACAACTTGCAAAACAAGTAACAAAAGTGCCTAAATTATATCATTGAATTATTACTTTTTATCACTTATCATGAACAAATTTGGGGTTGGCCTAGTGGTTAACTTGGGATATTGAAGTGTGCTCCTCTCAAGGTCGTGTCAATGGGGCAGATCGGGGGTGGGGGATATTTCCCCGATCTCTGCCCCCCTGGTGTATCCATTCCCCGTTCCCGATCCCCGTCACGGGGGAATATTTTCCCCGATCTCCGTCGCTGTGTATCCCTACAGATCTCTATTTTTTTCTTTCAAATTTAAGTTGTACAGTTCCTTCATTGGTTATTTCGAAAAAAATCCTCAAGATAATGGAAAATAACTAAGCACATACATACATACTCTAGGCCAAAGAGAACTAATAAATATTAATAGATAACAAAGAGAATAATCGAAAAAGTTGCATTACTTAATACAGTCCAATTACTTGCAGATAAACAAGAGAATTAAGTCATATTCTAGTAGCAAAACCACAAAAGTGGACAAGTCACATTATTTAATATAAGTTACATTTAAATTCAAAATAAGAAGACATCTATTCACAACAAAAAAATCATGTCTCTGCTTCCAACTTTTCCTTGAAATATCCTCTCCATCACCCTTCCATAATTATGTTTGACTCATTTTCTACAACAAGTAAAAATATTGTCATAACTACTTTTGTCATAAGCATAACTACTTCACAAAAATACTTCAAAAACGTGAAAGTAGTCAGCAATAATAATTTTTACACTAACTCGTCATCATCATCCATATCCTCATCAACACATTCAAAAGAAACCAATATCTTTGAATAACCTAAGAAAAAATATCTAAATTATAATCATGGTTATAAAAATAAAATTGATAAAAAAAATATGAATTTAACATTAAATGTACTACCTTGCATTTCTGTTCAGAACCAATTTTGGCTGCACATCAAAGCCTCTAATGTGTGTTCTTTCAACCTACTACGTTGTGGAGTTACAACACGACCTCTAGTGCTAAAGGCAGATTCTGAAGCAACCGTAGAGATTGGAATTGCTAAAAGAACTCTTGCAATCTTTTGCAAAGTTGGAAATTTCAAACCATTTTGTTTCCACCATCTTAAGCAACTCATTATTCTCTTTATTCACCAAAATGTCATCTTCTAAGTAAGAAACAAATTCTGATTTCCCATTAGTTGAAGCATTTTCCATCACATATTTCATATAACCTTTCTCCCAATCTTGCTTTTCAACAGAAGGACCATCTAGTGTTGATGCACTGCATTCACTACTAGTAAGAACCATATTATCACTTGCTTGATATTCAAAAATCAAATCTTCACACATTTGATTCACCTTTTCCAATTCTTTAGAAGAATCACTACCATAAATAAGAGGGAAAAAGTAATTCAACAATGTCATTTTATATCCAGGATCCAAAACAGCTCATATTGTCATCACCCCATTAATCAAACCCCAATAATTATCAAACTTCACTATCATATCTTCTGCCATATTCTGAACGGTATCACTACAGGAACTTTGCCACTCTCTTAAAGCCAACCTTATTTCACAAATTTTGGAAAAATAATGGTTTGAAGTCGGATACTTAGTACCTGAAAACAAATCGGTGACACTTAAAAACAATTTCAAGTGGTCACAAATTTCTCTTGTCATTTTCCAATCCTTTTCAGTTGGTAAGAATTTATAATGACTAAAATGTATAGCACGGCGTTTAAAAACTTCTTCATAAGGCAATACAGAAGCAAGCATCAAATAAGTAGAATTTCACCTTGTTCTACAATCTTGTGCAAGCTTCTTTTCATAGGTCATACACAATTATTAACAAGTATCCTTAAATTTTTCTCCCTCTTAGGTGTTGAAACCCAATAACCAACACTTTCCCTAATCTTTTCAATTGAAGTGTAAATTGTTTGCATATCATCTTTAACTATCTAGTTTAAGATATGAGTGCAACAGTGCATATGAAACAATTCACCATTCAAAACAAAATACACAAGTTCAATCATATTAATCATATAATCAATCAAAACATCATTGGTGCTACAATTATCAACTGTTAATGTTGACAATTTTCTATATGTATTCCATTCAAACAAACATTTTGACAGAGAATCACAAATCACTTCAGCAGTATGTGGTGCAGACACATAAATGAACCTAAAATATAAACATAATGAATCTAAATTATAGTATAAATTAATCATTGAAAAACCCAATGCATAAGTAAAAACAATTTACTTGTACTGATGGAGAAATGGTCAAACTGTGCCATCACTTATTGGCTATCAAAGCTATAAAGGTCTTTTAACACACTAAAGAGAACTATTAAAAGGTTGGCCCAAAATATCTTCTTTGGTTGATATACTAACAACAATGGTAAAGAACAAGTTCCTCTAAAAAAAATGTTAAAAAGCAAGTTAATGATTAAAAAATATTATCAAAAACTCACTTAGTAACATGTCAACAACAACTTTAACAAACAATATATATTAATTTTATAGTTTTTAATAAATTCAGCAACCCATGAATTCGCTGAGTGAGTTAGAGACAAGGAAAAAAAAGGCTGGAGTAATATTTACCTTATGATTCGATTCTGCAAATTCTAATTTTCATCGATGTAATGAGATGTGACAGCCATATACCCTTTGTTTTGATTGCTAGAAGTCCACATATTAGTAGTTATTGCAATGCGACTTTAATTCTTACCAGGTGAATTCATTTGCTTTGTCCTCTCGCTTTTATACAACTTCATGATCTCATTCTTCATGGTATTGCGAGAAGGTATCTTGAACAAAGGTTGAAGAGAATGTATAAAACTTCGGAAACCAGCATGGTTAACCATCATGATGGGGTATTCATGAAGAATAATCATCTTTGCAAGTTCAGTCCTAGAAAGATCTTGATTAAAAGTTTAAGTTCCATCCACAAATGATTTTTTTACTCTTTCCCGACACTTGAGAATTTTTTAGCAAGACTTGTGTTGGACTTCTTTTATTGCGAGCTGCATATATGCGAAGATAGTCCTTTAAATGAGTAGCACCATTTGTTGTCTCACCATCAAGTTTCTTCCCAAATATTTGCAAATGGCCTTAAACACGTCATCAAACTTCTACCTCTTTTGTTAGGACTTACACTAGGCTCACAAACGGCTTCAGGTTCTTGACTTACGACATTCGTCTCATTCCGAGCTGTTTAAGTTTGTTGTGTCGGAGGAACATCATTGGATGATTGAACTTTTTCGTTAGCCATTTTTAGATAAAAACCTTCACATACACACATAAATGGAATCTACAAACATAATCTACAAACTCAAACATCAACCAAAATTATTAAACATCAACCAGGATTATCAAAAGTTTGGCATTTATTCAAAAAGACAGTGAGCAATAATTGGAATTTCAGTAGAAAATTTTGGCATTTCATCAAATATATAGTTAAACGACTTTCAAAGCATAGCAAATATAAAGTTTATCATTAGAAAACCTAAAAAAGAAATAGTTGGCATTTCATTAAACAGATAGTGAGCAATAAAAAACAGAATTGAATACCCTTTTTGTTATTATACTTTTTAACATCAATGTATAATTTTAATAGAACTGCATAATTTAACATAACTATAAAATTAAATTCAAGATTGAGAGGAAAACTTACAAACTTTAAGGTATAGGAGCAGCAGAAGAATCTAAAAGAAAAAATTGAGAAAGAGAAGCAGAATCCAAAGAGAAGATTGGAATGGAGATTGAGACCGCGACTGAAACTTAAATCAGTGAAGCTTAGGAATTTTAGATGGAGAGGATGATGACATTGAAATGGAGTTGGAAGGCGCAACTTAAGTTTGGATCCCATGAGATCGTGAATTTTGAATTTGTGACACTGTATTGTTTCTTCAATAACCAAAATCCTTATATATTTTACACTTTTTCTATTTTTTATTTTATTAAACCGTATGAAATGTCCAAAAATACAGAGGTAAATATTAAGCATTTTAAAAAATGTAAGGATATTACAGTGTTTTCACGGGGGTCGAAAAAATTTATGAGGAATATTCTCCCCGCCTCGAAGTGGCTACAGGGGAATATTTTTCCCCGTCCCATGGGGGGAGAAAATTCCCCAAAAATGGGACCCCGAACGGGGAATCTCCATGGGGATCCTCTTTGAATATCCATGTTGACACCACTACTCAGATTCGATTCACTCTAGTGTCAATCTTAGTGGAAAAATTCATAGAGAGCTTTGATCTTGCTTTAAACGGACCCCCGCAAGTGGGCAGTGGGATTGGTCCTTGGATCGGATACCAAGTATTAACAAATATCAATAATATATATATATATATATATATATATATATACATATACATATACACACATACATATATACATATATGTGTGTGTGTGTGTGAAGACTTGATAACTCTTTGTCCATGATGCATGAGATGTGATGTCTACCCACATAATAGTCTATATGCTTTAATATTATCACACTTCACAAAAAATCTTGACTACATATACTTTAAGAATAATGTTCTTATGTTTAATGGGGTCTCACGATTAAGTTATATTTAATGTTCCATTAAACAAACTAATTATTTTAGGGACTTTAGAATTTTGAAACAAAAAAAAACATCAATAATGAAATGCCAAATACAGTCAATATGGATTGGCTATCAGAACTTACTCGAACAATGTCCCACTAATACTAAAATTCAATCAAATATTAACTTAATATTTATTGGTTAAGTGTTAAAGTGTTAGCATCAAGCACACTCTAAACAATATACTCTACTAGTAGATAAGAAACTCTTTCCTATTTTGATAGGTTATATTTCCTTCAATTTCTGTTTTTGATCTTATATCGAAAAGAAATTAAAGTGTCGGAATATACATTTGAATCGTTGTTGAGATCTAGTATTCATTGCTTGCAATATCAGACCATTTTCACCTCATACGGGATCAACAAAATCCACAACGCAAAAAACATATATTTGTCGCTCAATTATGAGTCAAACGGTTCAAATCACATATGGCATTTAGTATACACAAGTGAATCTTTTTGTGTACCATACCCAAAAGTAATGTTAGCCACTGATCTATAATTTCAAATTTCAATGGCAATGATTCTATAAAAATAACATGTTATAAGAAGTATGGAATCTTTTGTTTGGTGAAAAAAGTACAAGGCTGTTTTTTATTACTGATTTACTAGAGAAAGTACGAAACCTTTTTTCATGATAATTTTTTTTTTGCCTGAAACTCAAAAACTATATGGATAGCATTTTTTATTCAGCTAATTTATTAATTATTTTTTACGGTTATTAATTCTTATATATACTTACTTGTAGGTAAGAGAAAAAAATGTTATTATAACAAATACTATTCACACCCCAAAAAACCCAAGGTACACACTGGATTGATCAATATACCCTTTAAACTATGTAAACTCAGTTCCTTATAATTTTTTGGGTTAGTTAAGTAAATTTTGCTTATAAATATTCAAAATTTTGTTGTTAATCTCCGCAGAAGAAAATCACAGTTTTTTGTCCTTATAAAATTTCTTGTCAACATTTTTTGTCACCATAAAATTGTCCATCATCACGTTTAGTCGTTGTAAAAAATTTCCATCAGCAATTTCAGTCCCTAAAATACTAAAAGAAAATATTACAATGAATAAAAGGTCTATTTTTTTATTTATAGGAATTAAAAATAAAATTTTGAATATTTATAGCAATTATTTATTTAATTAATTCTATTTTTTTAGGGGAAACGTTATATTTTTTTCCACCTACAAAAGTATAAGTGTTATATTTCAAAAAGAAATTATCTTTTTGACGGTATCATTTTTACTGAAGTTATAATCTATTTTTTTTTAACAAGACAATGAAGTTATAATATTAGTTATCCATAAAAATAAAGAGTCGGATTAATGATGATTATAAATATATATGTCACCAATAGTACAGATCAGTTTCGTGTACTTTGTGTCAGACAAGAAAAAACAATCACATGCTTCCTATAACATGTTACTCATGTAGAATCGTTACCATTGATTTTTCATATTATAAATCAAAGGCTAGTGTTGCTTTTGTGTATGGTACACAAAAAGATTCACTTGTGTATCCTAAATGCCACCTCAAATCACATAGTTGATATCTATGCATAACAGTTATTCCATATCGTGATTTGAAAATATTGTGCATCGATATGAAAAATGTCATCCTTTGTAACTTAATTACAATGATCTTTGCATCTGTGTTCAAGAAACAATCATATGTCCTTTAAGACATCTATGAATATTCTTGATAGTGATCTAGTGTCGAACACTACAATTAATTTTGGTACTTACTTTCATTAAGAAACAATTATCTAACCATGTCGGTGATTAGTATGACATACTATATCAAATTGAAATAAATGCTCCCACTAAGCTCCTTGTGTGCACAAGATTTCTTTATTAACAAAACAAATAATTCAACTTCCGGAAGCTTGCTCCAATCTATAAATGAATTTTGTAAAATATATAACTTTCTAGCATACTCTAGATTAACGAAATCCTACATATGTCAAATACATATATAAGGTTATTTAAATCAAAGAATACAACCTCGTTATTCATCTACCATAACTCATATTATTTAACAATAACAAATAAGAATATTAGATTTAAGAAATATGATGATGTAACAGTTTCATCATGATTACCTCAATTGGAACTCATCATGAGTAAAAAATAACATTAAAAAAAGCGATTGCAAGAGTCAGAGTTATGATCAAACTATTTTAGACTAAGTCATGTCAATAATGAAGCGATATAAATAAACGTTGTACTCCTTAATTAGGTATTTACCATCACAACCTACTCATATGGTCATTATAATTTTTCAAAATTATTCCTTTTACTCCATTTTTGAACTCTTTGAATCCATTCAAAGAATTCTAACTCGTGCCAAACACACATTCACTAATTTAATCAGTAATGTAGATGAAGAGGAATAAATCTCTGGTAAATATTTTTAGTGATCCATATACATCATATGTATATTTGTGCGAATAAATCGAATTTTCTTTCATACTGAAATATTTTAAAGATTGAACACATCCTTCAAATTATATAAAATCAAATGAGTCTAATATCCCATGTTCATGGATTCTGAAAATATAAATCGAACTTATTTGTACTAAACAATATTATCAATTATATACAAAAGGTTCAAATCTCATTTGATCCTTTTAACATATGTTATCGATGAGCTTACCAAGATCAGGAAACTCACGTCCATACTTGACTAACATGCTTGTATAGAAAACATTGTTTGAACAATAGGACAACGTTTGTCTACTATTCAACTACACACCCCTCCTCTTGTCAATACAAGATTTAGAATTTAATTCTTTAATTTATATGGAACTTAATAACAATTATTTGCTTCCATACCAAGTTAAATTTAAGTCTATGCATAATCTCTCAGAGTCAATTAAATAACTTGTTCTATTCTAAATGCTGGTAGACTTTATTATAGTCCATGTCAAACTTCTTTAAAACTCTCCATATCTAGCCAATATGAGATTAACATCTAGTATCATATATTTATGATGTTGAAGTAGAAAACTTGACTTCCTATGCAATAGTAATTCATAATGCAGTAGTGGAAATAATTCGACTTATCTCACTAATAAAAATATTCATCTATTCAACATCAATTATAGAAAACACATAAAATTCAACCAGACTTAAACTCGAAGGGAAAATAAACTTCAACGTTTTAACCCTAAAACCCTAGTGTTACATATCAGAGCACATATTCATCGGATACATAAATTAACCAATTGTAATAACAACGGAAGTAAGTTTCCGCCACCACTTAGCTTCCCGCAACTAGAGATCCTTGGCTTACGTATCTCTACTCCACGAGTACATACATCACAAATACATAAGACAACAAAGGAGTGAGAATATATTTCATAACATTTAGTTGGGATACATATAAATAGTAATAACATCAGTGGTCATCATTTACATATACATATTCACAATTCTTCATCAAGTTACACATCATCAATTACTCATCATTATTTTATACATCAGTTCACATATCATTAACACAAATAGCAGTTATACGTTATTACTGCATACATCTATTACACATCATTAATAGATACATTAGATACACACATCATCACTTAATATGTAAATGAACTTCATTCTTAACATCTACATGTATGTCGGTACCGGTTTCTATTTTCATTTTATTGTATGTCAAAGTTGTGTTACTGAACATACATTTGTTATTCGTCATTTTTTCAATATTATGAAAAGATGCATGGAGGAAGACTCTAAAAATACCAGATCATCAACACATCTTCAATAGATCATCTTTACAACATAGATCATTTCATCATCTACTTATCGTTAGCAATAAGATATGTCATTCGTCGTTACTCGTCATTCACCAACATCATTTATTATATCACTCATCATTATCGTACACCGCATATTGCTTCGTCATTATTCAACATCTTATGACTCTTAGTATCTCATTATAAACCATCATCTTGCATGTTTATATTTTAACAAGTTTGTATCCTCGTTACTCGACATCATGTTTAAATTTTACAACGACATTAGTTTTCCTCTCTTACTACGTCATTTAGTCTAATGACATACTTTATACTTCAACTTAATTTAAGGTTTCTACCTCACCATTACGGTTCTCTCATAATACCTTCTATTCCTACATCTAGTTCATTGTATTCTTAAGATTTCAACTTCACTTACTTAATCTTCTTTTTTATCATCATTTTATTGTAAGCATTTTTCGCCGTATTCTTTATTTACTTTATTTGCACCTTTCTAATCCATTTATGTCGTTAAACTCTTCGTTAACCTAAGGAACTATTCTTGGCATCATCATTGACTCGTGAATCATCCTTTTATACTGTCCTTGATCTCACATTATGCTCTCATAACTAACTCACGTTTTAGATTTGGATCTAGCTCCAATAAATTTGGATTTGTCGCCTTTTTTTCCTGAATGTATTTTTTATCTCATTATCAATACGAAACCCTTGTTACGATTATGACCTGAGCATTCAAATCACACATGTTATGCAATCACTACAACTATTAGTAACAAAAACAAACAAGTTTACTATTTAATGAAAATTTAAATAAAAACTATAAAATCATATAGTCCCCCGACAATGGCGCCAAAAACTTGGTACGCTTGAAAATGCTGCATATTTACATGTGATTTTCTAAGTGCAAGTGTACATAATAAAAGAGGAATTGGGGTCTTTCCTCTGCACAGTGATACATATGCTGATTTTGATCAAACAAATAAAATATCTTATCCATAAAGACTACACTTTGTTGATTTGAGTTTGTATAGGCAGATTTTTTAAACAGAGTATAATTAAAATATTTTGGCGGTTTGAATCAAAGTAAAACTGAATCAATGTAGATAAATTTGTGTTGGAATTGAATTTCAATGATTATTCCTCATATGTTTCCTCTTAATTGATTGTATATTTTTTATGATTCAGATATAACTCCACCATTTTCTCAATGTATGTCTCCGACAAAGGTTAACGACGCAAGATCCATAAAAACAATTGACTTCTGAAGCAAAATGACGAAATAACTTATTGTTTCTCTAGAATAATCCTGAAAAGTTATACATGAATATAATGTAAGTTTATAGTGAAACCTAAGAGGGATGGTGAATTAGGTTTTGTAACTTTTTTCGTTTTCGGTTATTTTAGAGATGTTAGAGTTCTTTTTATTTTTTTCGGAAAGTTATGATGAAGGTATGAAGAAATGTATGAAAATAAATAGAGTAGGGAAGAAAAAAGAACACAAATAAATTATAGTGGTTCCCCTTTCAATATAAGGGTACATTCACTCCCTTCATACCTCGTGAATAATTTAATGTTAGAATCTTTGTTACAAGCAAGTCTCACCCCAAGCCCCCTAACAATCTTCCTAACAATTACAAGATATCACACCACTATCTTTACAACAAGAATCTTTACCAAACGTATGATGAAATTGTCGCAAACAAACAAGATAACACTCCGCTATCTTTAAAAAGAATTTCCATCAAACACTGAAGAAAATCTTACAACCAATGGTTCAAGAAAATATTGTATGGATATATGATAAGAATATCACTTTCAAATGAATATAATTAAATGCTTAGAAACATTTGTTGATATGAAAATATAATCAAGGTTTCACAAAATGGTAGTTTGAAAGTTTTTGAGAGAAAGTGATATTTGATCTTAGATTTCTTGAATATGAAAGTTGTTTAATGTTATTTTGATCTGAAATATATTTTTGATGCTTTAGAAAACATCCATGAAGCAATACATCAGTTCCAAGTGATTTCGTGAACATTTACTAATAATTTGAATGATATTTGTTCATGAAAAATTGTCTTCTGTCATTTGGTAATTGATTACGCTAATGTGGTAATCGATTACCATGTTCCAACATTAAAAAATTGAATTCTTAAAGGTGGTAATCGATTACAACATTGAAGAAAAAAATTTAGTTTTTCATCAGTGTAAAAGCTTCTCATAGACTCATATATTATTTTAGGTGAGAAAGTTCAATAAATTTTTGAGCATTCTAAGTTATATAACTAGTGAAAACGTTAAATCAAAGATAAAGACCATACTTACAAAGATTCAAACTATATAATCTAAAAGTCTTCATCTTCATCTTATATCTCCATAGTTTGTCTTCTTCTATGATGTAATTTTGTTATCAATAAAGCCCAATCAAGTCTAAGAAGGAAATCTTCTTTACATATAAACCTACATGTGACCTCTCGGGAGATAACACCTATACATAGTTTAAACCAAGTCCCTTAGATTGTCAGTCTTACTAGAGTCTGACTAAACCAAAAGATCAATTATGGAACTTTACATCGTCGAAAAAATATTAAGAATAGATTTAAACTAAAATTATATTGAAAACATAAATCATATACAACCAGCCAGATTAAGAGTGCCACTTTGATTCCTATCTATTTATATCAAATCCCTACATAAAAGATAGTTTAGTTGTACATGAAATGCATGACTAACACAAGAGAGTTGATGAATGTTGGAGAAGCATAAAAAAAACTTGTATCCAAGCTTCCCTTGCCCTCCAATGGCTTCAGCTCCTCGCTACCCTCTCTCTCTCTCTCTCTCTCTCTCTCTCTCTAGCTTATCAGATTTTACAAGTAATTGCCTAATACAAATGACTACACCTCTATTTATAGAGGTTATAAAATTTTAGACTCGTTAGGCGCAGTTATACTTGTGTAGTGAATCGAGGTTACTTCAAAGGAGGGAAAAACTATATGTCTTCATATATTTCCCTTCAACCTCCTTAGCTCGCTTAGCAGACCCAATCGTGTTTAGGAACCACCTTTGGCTTTTCCTTCTAAACATTATGTTTTGGATCGCTTTTCAATAAGATTTTTTAATTGCTAAGTTGAACGACAATCCATGTGTAGACGATAAACTTATTATTTTATTACTTGTTACGATTTGGTGCACTTGTCAATTTCGTCCATCAAACACATCAACCCAAAAAGAATAAATGAGCAACTAGAAGGGTAGACAATTATATAATGGTGAGGTTCACTAAACTTACAACCTTTTGTCTCAAAATACTTTTTTTCTTTCTGAAAATTGATCTTAGATGGTTCGATTCACTTTTTCTTTCAATAGTCTTAAATTGACTCAACAATAGATAAATATAAACAATGAAATGCATGGTGGCTCAAATAGGCTCTAGGTATCAAGCATTTAGCCTTAGTATGTATAGAAATTAATCACTCTAACCCTAAGCACCATCGTGCTAGTTAACTTGAAATAATGCAATCCCTGCACGATAAATTTTTTATAAATTTTACTACTTGAGGAAGATATAGTACACTTGCTATTTTATCCATCATACTTATCATGTTCAACCAAAATAAAGTTAGCTAATCAAATCCAAAAGGTTAAGATCTAACAATATTCTAGCACATGTACAAGCTTTTTGCTACTGGTGACATCATTGAATGCTAGAAATTCCAAAACCCCTTTAAAATAGTGAAAAAGAATTCAGGCGTTAAATATTCAAGATAAAGGCCACTAATCCTAATCCAATAACATTGAAGATGAAAACCATTAATCCTAATCCAACATTGAATATTAATATTCCTTATCATGTCCGATTTGAAATCAGGAATTAAAGAGAAAACGAAGTATTCTTGGCATAAAACTCTGAGCTCCCATAACAAGAACCATATGTAAACCCTCAATAGATGAAAAGGTGAAAATGAAAAACCCTTACCAACAGGTGTGACATGCCATTTTCCATGAACCTTCTAAATATTGTTTAATTTGTCATGGAAGGCATTCAAAGTAGGAGGGGTGTCCCATTTATTTAGCATTGGTCTTCCATAAAATGGAGTTTTCAACTATCAACTTCAGTGGCATACTTGGGTTTTAGAATTTTAATGAAAATTGTATCATCCTTGATGCATGGTATACATAATTGTTCAAAAGGTATGTCCCAAGAGTTTTTCTAAGGCTTGCTTAAAGGTTTTACTTTACCGATAAAATATACCAATAACAACACTATCATCTTCCTTCTCAATCAAACCACACACCAAAAAATATTCCTAGGTTACATCGATCATGGTGGGTTAAGTGATTCAGTTGACATAAACATTGTTTACATTGTCTTAAAGCAGTGCACCAAGGACCGACCAAAGCAACGACCGATAACACTTGTCTTTGATCAAATACAAACCACACAGATTGATAGAAGACATCATGATCAATGTTTTTTAAACAAATTTAAAGAATTAAATATATGCTACAACAACAATTGAACCTCCAAACTAATCAACGATCACAAAACATACATAGTTTGTCGTGTAAATAATACTTCGAAGTAGAAATAAATATCTCATCAACATAAAGGTTAAACCTCAAATCTTAGCTACATCATCAAAGTGAACTCAATGGTTCCTCAAACATAATCTGAAACATAAATAAAATATCCCAACATCATAATCAGAGCACCACTAGTTAAGACTCCAAAATCAAAAGCTGAAAAAATACAAGAAGGCGCTAAGCCGTCCTCGGGTACTCATGTCAACTAAGCGTCATCAACCTGCACGTCTACACCACGAGGATGTAGGCGACCAACATCCAATAGAGGGTGAGATATATGTTCAACATAAAGGATATACAAAACATGTATAATATTAGGATTACAATATGATATTCACATGCATTCTCGTTCGATTAATGAAATAAATATGACAAAATCTCAAATCCTCATCACAAGGATATAACAAGTATTCACATCATCATTTTATCACCAAGTTGAATACATAGTATTTACACTTCATCATCATAATTTTCATAATCGTTATATCATCATCATCATCACATCAACATCATTATATCATCATCATCACATCAAACTCAATATATCATCATCATCATCATTTCAATATATCATCATTATAAATTTCACATCATGTTAAACAAATCAACATGTATTCACATTATCTCATAATCACATTCATCGTCATTGTATATTCCTAACACATCATTCTACTTCATCAAGCATACTCATCAATCATCTAATAAGTTCACAATATTTTCATAACATATAATCATCATCTTTATACATCACTGTAATATAAACATCTCCATTAACATCATCAATATAAATAAACATTTCATTTATATTCAACATATCATTATAATTTCACAATTCAACACTTCATCATTAAATCAATTCACATCTTTAAACGATTCAGTGTTTATACTTAATTAAATAAGCCTCATTCAATAACCAACTCAACTATTTCTCATCACATCATTTTACTTTGATTTAATCATGGAAAAACGTCTTTTATTATTAAAACAAGTTCATACCCATTCTATAAAGTTTAGACGCATTTGTAAGGTTTTAAAAATACATTTTCAAGGTTTCTGGCCTGACAAAATTATGGCCCGGTTTTCTCAAATCGTGGCCCGGTTTTTGTCGAGCCAAAACACTCAATTCTTGCCCAAAATCGTGGCCCAATTTTGGCTGGCAAACAACACCCAAAATTTCATGATTTTCAAGTTTTCCAAGTTGTTTCTACTCAATTTTAACATGATAATTCTACTTTTAAACATGATAAGAACATCATCAACAACAACAACATTCTCTTATCCTCAATTCAAACATCAATTATGCAACAACTTTATGGAATTCATCAATCTCAACATATAACTAAAGAACACAATGCCCATATTTTCAATTCATGGAATTATCATCATAGCCTCATAAACTCACAAACATCCATATACCCATAATCAAAATAACAGATAAGAACACAAAATCAATATCATACATCATCAACTTCATGAATTTCATTCATTTAAGCTTAAAACTCAAAAACATTAACTTATCATAATCAAACAAGGATTTTCATACAACCACAACATGGTTTCACAACTTTTCACATATTCAAAATAACCACAATAATTAGAGCACGAAATTGACATTAATTCATCACAAAAAATCATGAAGATGGAAGAAAACACACAACCACAACTACTCAATTGCTCATAAATCCTAAATGGTGAAAATAATCTTCCCTCTCACCTCTTAATCCAATAAGCTAGCATCCTACAAGCTTTAATCTCCCTATTCCCTTTGGTTTTTCAAGCTTTAATTTCTCCTCTTTCTCCCTTATTCTCTCTCTCTTTGCCTCTTCCTCCAAAACTTAGCAAAACGATTTTCTAACCCTAAATTCTGAAGATCACCACTCTTTTACATCTACATGTGTTGGGTTTGGTTTACTTAACTCTTATTGAACTTAATCACTATTCATCCTCATAAAAATAACACTATAGATTTATATCACTTAAACTTCATTTTTACTATTCACTTCATTTTTACTTAACTCTTGGGTTTGGCCGAAGTACAAGTATTTTTATAGGAAAAAAAGGTACATTAAAATTGAAACTAATTTGGTAAACATCATTTTTTTATTTTGAAAAAAAGTTTAAAAATAAATAAGTTGGTCTAAACTAATTATTTACTTTATGGGTGTCACTACATGGTTCTCTCCACCTGCTGGACTCTTGGATCAACTGTTTAGGGATACCCTGGGCACTTTGTGTGTCTTTTCTATTTTTTTTCCTGTTGATTTTTTTTAATTCACCAAAAAAAACTAATTATTTACTCTAAAATTTAAATGCTTTCTTTAAAACTCTATAAATTTTAATTCTGAACAATATAATGTCAGATAAAAAAAATTGTTTAACAGAGTTACGCACACCTTCTAATACTTGGTGAATTTCATGTATGTTATTAAACAGTGTGTACATCTGGTTAATACCATTATTTACAAAAGTTATTTATTAGCCCTGTCAAGAAAAAGCTATATCAATTAAGATGAAAAGAGTACATAAAATTCTCTTATGATGCTATAGATTATACCTACCACACTGTGCCCTAATTCACTGTGAGTGAAGTGTGAAACACTAAATTGTTAATGGTGAATGGCTATAATTACTAGAAAAGGGAAGGTAAAAGAATGAAATCTAGAGACAGTTACATTCCTCTTTTAGATGAATTTGGAAAAAACCTAACATGAAATCCTCCATAACTTTACTTTTTTTAGCTGAAAAAGCCTAACCGCAATGCCAGCACCAAAGCCTTTGTATCCGCTCTAAAACAAACATAATAATAGAATTATTATATATTTAATTTCCATTTGGTCATGATGATGAAGAAAATCCAAATAACAGTGGCATATGAAAGACTTCAAAAGCCATTATGATATTTGTTAAACTTGAGTACTTCGTGATTTACAAACTGATACAAACAGGTAAAGAAGAAGTTACCCCCCCTCGCCCCCCCTTCTGTGCAATTGTTGTGTCAGAGATTGAAAGAGTTTTCTATATTGAAAATGACAGTAGGGGGAAGGTACGGATCAGTCAAAAGAAATGAACCAACACTAATCTTTGTAATTGACGATTTGTCTTTTTTGATCTTTTTATCATATTCAAATAAATAACTATATATACATGATGATTAGGATAATGTCAACAAGTTTGGTTCAATTGATTATAACTTAACATAACTTGACAGATGTTTTTATGGTGACCCTTTTTTAAGTACTTGCTTGTTAAAAAGTTTTTTCATATTCTAAGAGATATCAATGTCTATTGAGTTAGATATATAATAAAGAACTAGGTTTTTTTTTATAAAAAATTTTAGTTCAATTAATGTTTAGAGATATTTGTTCTCTGAAGGATGTACTTGATGATGAGTACAAGTTTTTCTTTTTGATAATAATGAGTAAAAGTTAAATACAAAAAAAAGTTAGTCTTCCATGGTCATAGGACTAAATGTAGAGTGCTTAGGTGCACACACATAAAAGACATTTTTTTAAATAATGATAAAACAATTTTTTTTTTTTTTGTTGTATTTTTTAATTTGTGGGTGCCTAAAGACTATATATTGATATTGTGATCAAGCAAGATTACCTCTGCGGAGAAACAGTGGGAGTCTATGTATAGCTCAATTGATGAGCTAAGAGAGTTTAGAAAAAGGTTTAGCATTCAAACCTTAGAAATTAACTTAACTATACGAACTTATTAATAATTTTTATCAAAAAAAGGAAATAAAGGGTGATATACATACAAATACCTTGTATTGTCTCTGCCACGACTATATTCGAACACTGTGACCATCACCGTTCTTAGGATATCGTATTTTATTTAGGTTTATTGATGGGTTTGCATCGTCACCTTAACAACATGCTTTCAATACACTCCTAGGTTTTAAATAATTTATCTATTATTTTTGTAAAATTCACTCTGATAGACAAAAACCCGATTGATATTCTACAATCAGGTGGTCCGCCTCAAAATCAATCGAGTTTGATTGTTAAATATTACTACATTCGTTCTTATATATGTATATATGTATGTGTATATTTTCAATTGTGTTCATTATTTCTTTATTAACATATCATTAGTTATTTTCAATCTTTTTAATAAATGTATAGTGACATGTAAGTATATAAATTATAGTTTATCTGCCAAACTTGAAAGAAAAAAAATATTAAGTTAAACATTTCTTTGATGTCATGATTTAGTCGAATAAGTCCATATTTAACAATAGATGATAAGATTTTAATATAGGCCCTTCAAGTTTTAACATTAAATCTTGTAAAATATATAACTATTTATTACAGCTTCTAACTATTATCACTATTATTTTAACTTGGTAGCCCTTTGGCTAGAACGTGAATGTGAATCCAATGTCTTCACTTCTATTTAAGTAATTATTAATAATTTTCTTCTGCAGCCCCCCTACTTTTTCAGCAACAAGTCAAAAGGCAAACACGTGTGTATAATTTACATTTTACAATACATAATAATCCTACTTACTTTTAATCTTTCATCATTCCTTTTTAAATTCTCTGCAAAACCAAGGATAACCCTAAACCCTATAGTTTCTATACACGACAATGACACACATATACATACACAAGTACTAACGGGCTCAAAAGTTGAATGAATGAATGAATGATATGACCCTGCGATGCTTACGTTGCTCCCACATAATAAGCCACAAAATCCGCCAATTATGTGTGTCTTATCCTGCGTTTCTTGTTTATCTATTATTATTACCATAAAAACCTAATTAGTTGCAAAAAAAATTATATATTTTTTACATTTCTCTAATCACATTTCAATTGTATATATAGAGAACCATTTTAAGTTTAAATTTGACTTAAAAATTATATTCTAAATGAACCAATTAATAGAATTCAAGTGGTTGATTAACAATTGAAGATGAATCCTCTCTAAGAATCCAAATAAAATAACGATTGGAACCAAATAATAGATACAAGGCTCATATGTTTTATTTTTCTACCGACCAAATTAAGTTTAGATTGTTAGGAGACCTTCCCTTGAGACCAACAAAATTAAGTTAAATAAATGTTGTAAGAAGTAATCTAGATCCACCATCTCTCTATGATATTGTTTGGTGTATATACTTTTTTAACACCTCGTTGTATTTGAGTTGGAATATCTTGTATTTTTATATTAATTTATCATTTTTTCCTTATGAAAAAATAACATCTATAGTATACCCTTAACGGAAAATATCTATAGAACATAGCACCTAATTTGTTTTCCTTATTTAATTATTAATCATCATCATTATTACTTTCTCTCTCCTTCTCAATAGTTCCAACACACGAGCCTTGTCCATCACACCCAGATAAATATGAAGGCTTATTCTTCTTACAATGGAAACTATGCAAACCAAATCTCACTTTCCATATCATTGTCCAAAATGAAAACCCTTCACCTATCATCATCAATTTCTTTCAAACCACTCTTTTTCTCTTCTAGGTTCCCTATAGTCCTTAATTAGAAAGTAGTTCATTTCCTCTAAATATTTATTATCCGTGTAAAAAGGTGTTTTTAGAAAGCTACTTCACTATAACCCATAAGAACATAGCTATATACCTCTTGTTCTTTTTTGTTGTGAAACAAGAAACTAGGGTTTTTCTCTTCATTTGAGTTAAGTATTATTGTTTCAATCAATCTTCAAATGTTTCCTTCAACTTATTGCTCTTTAGGTCCTTACCCTTGTTATAATCCAAGTTCATCTTCTTCTTCATCACACCCATACCCTCCTTTTACTTTCCTTACCCCCGACCAAAATGCTCCTTCTAACAACAACAATAACAACAACAGTAACATCAACAACTTTCTTCATGATCCAGCTATTTCTGTTCCCTACACACAAACATCTCATCATCATGTTCCAATTAATCCTGAAACACTAACAAATTGGGCTGTTGCTGACTATGCAGCTATGTTGAAACAAGATCTAAGCGGTTCTTCTCATTACAATATCTCAAATATGCTCACAAAGAAACCGGTCAAGAAACCGGCTAAGAAAGACAGGCACAGCAAGATTCACACATCTCAAGGGTTGAGAGACAGAAGGGTGAGACTTTCCATCGAGATCGCGAGGAAGTTCTTCGATCTTCAAGACATGTTAGGGTTTGACAAAGCAAGCAACACACTTGAATGGCTCTTTAATAAATCAAAAGAAGCAATTGAAGAGTTAACTAGAAGCAAGAACAACATAGCTTCTGGCGATGACGACAATGGTGATCATAGCTTCTCTTCTTCGTCGTCTGATGAAGGAGATGAAGAAGATTATTCTAAAGATAGAAAGATGAAAAGGGCACAGAAAGAATCTTCAAAGACAAAGGATTCTAGGGAGAAAGCAAGAGCAAGAGCAAGAGGAAGAACAAGTGAGATGAAGATGCAAGAAGATTTGAAAGAAAAATATCCTGAAATTGATCAAAATCAACAAATCCTTCATCAATTGATGCCTAATGAAGATGAAACTTCAAAATCACTTCAAAGAGATGATATCTTTAACTTCATTGAGGAATCTATTGTGATTAAGAGAAAGTTGAAGAAATCTTCTTCTCATCATTATCAACATCAACAAAACACTAATTTGATCCCTAAGGAAGCTAGTTTTGATCACAACACTAGTGATTGTCATGACTCTCCAATGTTATCACCAAATTGGGATGCTAATAATAATAACAATGATGTTGCAACTGGAAGATCCAACTTTTCTGCAATATCAAGAATGAATCTATCATCAGGTAATTTGTGATTTTATTTTATAATTGTTTCACTGTTTCAAAACATAAAATTAATTAACAAAAAGCTAATTATTTTATTTGATATTTTTTTTTATGAATCTTGTGATACTTACAATTTTTAGGTTTAAACTTTTTAGGGCTTCAAATCTTTGGAAAATCATGGGAGGATTGCAATACAAGTCCAAATCGGTATTAGCTGATATTTTTCAGCATATTCTGAGATCATAAGAACGAATTATTCAAAAAGTGCTTTTACAAAGAATCGTTTTCATTTGGAGACATTTCATTTTCTGCTCTATTTTTCCCTTTAGACAATGTATGTATTCTGTACTAAATTTTTTTTGTTTTTGTTTTGCTCAAAGATCTGCCAAGGGCATGTGACAGTTTGGCTTCAAAGGATTTATATGCTGCGTGTATTATTTCTAGCCAATATTTAAAGTGTGGTTGATGTTATATTATATAAATTAAAGTTCAACTATATATTTCTAGCAGATCCAATATAATTTACTTAGTTTTTAAATAGTTTTTTCTTTTTTAATCTATGCGTTAACTCTCTTTTTTAAATTATTACCTGACATATTGAAAATTCTTTTAAGCACTTATATATATATATATATATATATATATATATATATATATATATATATCACATATTGTTGGTAAGAATAGCCGGGTGGTCTTAAAATTTTATGCCTGACCGAATCAATAAAATTGTGTCATTTTAATTTTTTAACCGTCTTTATTTATTTATTTTTGCAAAAGATTCATTCAAGGTTCTTCAAAAATATATTTTTAAGAGAATTAATTAAAAAATAATAATATATATGTATATATGATATTAACTAGAATGTAAAGTTAATAATTTTGATGCCTTTAAACAAAATGGTGCTTTGAGCTGTCGTCCCTCGTGCTCATACTCGGGGCCACCTCATAGCTGCAGGTACAGCAGAATTAAAGTTCAAGATCTTTGAGCTTTTTCTAGCAGAGTACTGGTTGAGTAAGAAGTTTTTATTTGTTTTTAAACACGGTTGAGTAAGAAGTTTTATATTTCGATATGTTGCTAACAAGAAATTAATATAAATCAATTGATATCCAATTTAAAAAAGAAAAAAAAAAGATAAGTGTTATAATCGAAAGTTATAGTATTTCTTATTTCTTTTTCATTTTTTGTAAGATGTTTTCATCTCAAACATTAACAAAAAAACATTGAATTTTGTTTCAATTTGTTTCCTTATTTTAAATTTAATTTTTTTTGACAAAATAAATTTTATTGTCGTAATCGTTGTGCATTTATAAGACCTGATTTGGTGGTTCATGGCAGGTATTGTTTTTGCTGAATTTATTAGCGTCTCAACTTGACCAGCACTCCATTGTCAAAAAAAATCTTATCAAGCATGCATTAACGTACATGCATATATACAAATCATAAGATATGTGAATCAATTAATTAAATTCATGTAATATTTTTAAAAGGATAAATCGAAGTAATTTATAAGTCTTCATTTGATTGGGAAGCTCTTCAATTAAAAATAAGATATATTCTTATTTTTACAGAGTTCATAGATTTTAGTAGTTTCCCATTAGAATTTTTACTGAAAAAAAACAGCAATATATACTAGAAAACTTGAAATACCAATAGAAATAATTTGTGTAACCATATACTGTTGCATTTATTTTCTAGCTGAAAGCCAACAATAAGAATAGGAGGATATTCCCTAAAAAAAAAAAGAATAGGAGGATATTGATGTGTATGCATAATATATTCAAGGCACTTTCTTAATTATTATTTTTCAGAAGCTAATAGATTATATTAAAGACTGCTAACTATGCACAAGGAGTTCCTCGAAAAACAACAGAACCAAGTTATAAAATAATAACAAGAAAACCCTACAATACGATATTGATGTATAGTGAAGTCCTTAATATTATTGACATTATAAGTTTACCCATTTATAAGTGTATGTATGTGAAAGGTATATTCTAGATACTAAGTTCTACAATTTTGTTGACTTATATAATCAAATGTAGTATAGGTTGATGGTGGATAAAATCATCTTGTCCAACCAGACAACTCTCCTTAAAGGTAGACTATTGGTGAATAGAGTGGTGGCGGTTAAAGAAGTTGTGGATCTGGCAAAAAAAATTTAAGCAGGATTGCCTAATTTTAAAAAATGGACTTTGAGAAAGTTTATGATTCAGTGAGTTGGAGTTTCCTAAAATATTTGTTGAAGATGTTTGATTTTGATAATAAGTGGTGTGCTTGGATGTGAGCATGTATTGTTGCAACTAATCTCTCGGTGCTAGTGAATGGTGGTCCAACATATAAATTAATATTCAACGAGGTCTTAAAGAGGGTGACCCTCTAGCTCCTTTCCTTTTTCTTCTAATTGAAGTGACTTTACGTATGTCTATTTGGAAGGCATGGACATTTGATAAGTTTACAAGTTTTATAGTTGAAAGCTCTGGGTTGTCTGTGATGTAACTTTAATATGTTGATGATACATATTATAGGTCTGACTCCTTTTAAGTAATTAGGTCTTCTGGTTGAGACTAATTCTAAGTGAATGTCTGCTCGAAAACTTCTGTTCGATACTTAGGTAACTCTTTTGAGCTCGTCGAGTAATAGATTGCCAGTTTGGGTGGAAGGGTGATTCTTTTAAATTTGGTCCTCAATTCTATCTCGATTTTTTTCCTTTCCTTTCTGAAAATGCTTAATGGTGTTAGGAGACGGATGGTGACGATTCAGCGTCGTTTTTCGTAAGGAGGGTTTAAAGGGGTGAGAAGGATTCCATGAGTCTGACGGTCATATTTTTGTATGCTTAAGAGTGAAGGATGGTAGGGTATTAGATATTTAAGGTTGGGTAATCTTTCCTTTTGGGGAAGTGGCATTGGAGATTGATCATGGGAGGTGAGACTTTGTGGAAAGATATCATTAAGGTCAGATATGTGAAAGTGTCTAGGTGCGACCTTTATGGAATGATATCTAGTTAAGTGTCGCTCCTTGGAGGATTTGTTACCCCAGGCCCTTTCGGGTCTCTATTCATAAAGAATAAAGTGATTGGTATGACTATGAGAGAGGGATATGGGTGGGTTTAGGATCTTAAGTGGAGGAGGGAAATTTTTTAGTGGGAGATAGTGATTTTGGGAAAGCTATTCCAGACTTTAGAGAGTCTGATCTTCATTGAAGGTGTAGAATTTTGGAATTAGAACAATGA
This sequence comes from Medicago arabica, assembly GCA_946800305.1. Lineage (NCBI taxonomy): Eukaryota > Viridiplantae > Streptophyta > Magnoliopsida > Fabales > Fabaceae > Medicago > Medicago arabica. The sequence continues at coordinate 7,446,320 of OX326969.1, forward strand.
TTCTTTTAGTGTTTATTCAATAAGATCGACTTATAGGTTCCTTTATAAGAGAGCTAGTGAGGTGGATATGAGGTCAGATGAAATTATGCGGCTTCTTTCAAGAATGTGGGAGTCTTGGTCTCCTCTCAAGATAAAATTTTCTTTTGGCTACTACTTGATTGAATATTTTTTCAAGGAGAATTATAGTTGACCTTGAGGTACTTCATGTGTTTTGTGTAATGCACCTGTAGAGTTAGGAGTGAGAGTTTGTTTTACCATCAAGTTTAACGAGTTCTTAGTATTATGTTAGACTTAGGACGTGGGAGGAGGAGATATTAGGTTTCTTATTAGCCCGAAAAAATGTCTGAGTCATTGTGGAGATCACAAAATGCACACATCTTTTTGAGGCAGGAGATGTACGTGCTTCAGTTGGTTGATTTGATTGAAGGTTAGATGATTTTATGGTTTATCATATGCATTATTAAAATATTCTTGAAAATTCTCGACAGATGCATCACTATTTAACAAGTAATAGTTGTTTTTTTGAACTGAATAAGTTATGGTTATTAATGTATATAATAAATTACTGATGTGTTATAGAAACATTAAAAATGCGATTAACATTTCAACACAAAATGATGAACACCCAGTCCCAACCCAAAATCGAGCACCATGTCACCACGCCAAACACAAGACTCCAGTGTAATTTAAGCATTACTGAACTTAAGTACATATTTTGCCTGACCAATAAAAAAATTAAAATAATTGCCTGACCAATAAAAGAATTTAAAAATATATTATTAGAACTCCATGCACTCAAGAAATTGAAGGGTTGTTTAATATAGCTCCAGTCCAACAATGGATGCTTTTATCTTTTATAAGTTTTAATAAAGTATTTTTTTTTTGTTCTTAATTTTTATTTTTAGGGTACCTTTTTCTTCTTAATTTTTTTATCATTATAAAAATTTATTTATTTTTATTAAAAATGATAAAGGTCTATATTTAAACATTTTTTAGATGTTCATGTTAGACCCACCCAAAATTGAACATAACTTCGACAGATTGCTGATGTTTCTGATTCTGCAATTTAATCATATGATCAAGCTGCAATGACAAATAACGATTGACTTTCTATACCTTAATGATGATTTTCTGACTAGCTATACTAGCTGTAGAAACAGGTTTAAGTCGTCATGTTTTTCTTTAAGAGTACTGAAGTTGGATCATCTATATTGTTTTCATTGTATGACCTTGATATTTAAATATTGTTAAGTATTTGGCCTAGTGTTATAAAAAAGGGTTAATCAGGTAAATGGTTTAGGTAAATATTCAGAATTTTGTTTTTAGTCCCTATAAAATAAAATTACATGTTTTAGTCCTTATAAAATTTTTCATCAGCATTTTCAGTCCCTATAAATTTTTTCCATCAGCATTTTAGTCCCTGTTAAAAAATTTCATCAACATTTTTGGTCCCTAAAATGCTTAAGAAAAATGTCACAGGGACTAAAAAGTGTGATTTTATTTTGTAGGGATTAAAAACAAAATTGTGAATATTTATAGGGATTAAAAACTTAATTAACCCTATAAAAAACTAAGCTACAGAAGTTTGGTACAAAATTACAGAAGTTCATTCCTAAAATAAAAATTGCAGAAGTTCATTGACGTGTAAATATTTAGTAAACTTTGGGGATTTAATAGATTGTTTTTTATCCGAAATAAACCTCTCAAAACTAATTTATGGGTGGGACTTTATATGTTGAAGAAAAAATCTATTTTATGATAATAAAAAATTAAGAACAGCTCACATAAAGTTTTCTTAAATTATCAAAATTATAATAAGGTCAACGTTTGGATCAGGTTCATATTAGACGTCCCTAAAAAATTTATCGACATATTTATGTATATATCTTTTCTTCCTAAGAGCAAACATTTGTGGATTTTAATATGGACCTATCAAGTAAATGTTCTCTATAAATATCATAAATTTTGTTTTTAAACCCTATAAGAGATCCTTTTTATCGAATCAATAACCTCGAACAAACTTTTTACTAAAAATGATTTGAGCTCACATTTTATCCCATTTTCAAAAGTCTATGTTAGATGCACTCTTATATTTTCATAATCTAATTTGTTTATTATCATATTGTTTTTTTACTTGGAAGAAAATATAGGATGGAGTCAGGGGCGGAGCCACCATCTAACGAATTCGGGCACTCGCTCGGGCTCAATCAATATTTTCTTTATATTTCGCCTAGCTCAATAGTTCATTAACCCATTTAAAAAAAATTGGACAAACTTAATATTTTCACACGCGTGCGCACAAAAATTCTTGTCTCTATAATTTTTGTCTAGACTCTATCAAATTCCTATCTCCATCAACTAAATGGAGTGTTTGTGTTGAATCAGCTTTTGGACTTAACAAATCGTAGGAAGGATAAGTGTTTGGTGTTTAAGATAGATTCCGAAAAAGCATATAATATGCATGTTGGAAATATTTAGATTACATTCTACGAAGAACGAGATTCAATGAGATTTTTTTTTGAAACAACGAGATTCAATGAGATATATAGGGGAAAATTGGATGTGGGCATGTATGTATTTCTAATTGCTCTATATCGGTGTTGGTCCATGGTAGTTCCACGTGGGAGTTTGTAGCACAAAAGGGATGAGACAGTGTGATCCACTTGGGAGTTACGGATGCAAGTCTTGTGGGGTTAGTAAGGAAATGGAAGAAAGGAGCAGAAGACTTTGTTGTTTTCGCAATGAAACAATAACATTCATAAAGGAAAAGAGGATGAAAATTGATTTTCTCACAAGTTTCCTAATCCCACATCGAAATTATGCAAATAACCCCAACTATTGCTGAGCAAACCGGAAACAATTAACTGCCGCTGGGTCAACTACAGTTAACTATCGTTGGATCAGCTACACTTAACTACCGTTGGGTCATAGCATCAATTGTGATTTTACGAGTTTCGGAAGAAAAATCAAATAAATCGATGCATATTCAAAATGCTACGAAACTTTACAGACTCGCTATATATATTTTTATAGAGTTGTTTGTAAAGTTTCGTAGCATTTCGACTAAGTCTCGATTTATTTTGATTTTTCGACCGAACCGCGTAAAATCGCACTTTTTTTAATAGCATAACCGGTGAGATTTTCTATTGAAGGTTTAGGGGCTTACACTAAAAGTACTCATATAATCACCATCTCTTTTCTGAATAGCATAATCGGTCAGATTTTGAACCAAATATTTCCAATTCATTCTACTACTATAATTCTTTCTATCATGAGTGTTCCATATGGATGTTATTTTTGCTCGAATTTGCGACCGTTCTTTACGAACGATCAGTTAAATTATATTACACACGAGACAATATTTTATTTGTTACCTTGAACCTTTCAAGCCACTCTTTTATATTCTTATTATCTTTTGGTATCTTAAATATAATTTGTTTGATTTCTCTTGGAGTTTTTTTTAGGTATGACATGGTATTGTTTTAAGTTAAGTTTGGGGTTGCTTTTTGAAATTAGCAACATCTTAAGTTTGAGGTGGGGTACTAGTAGAACTTATTTATCAAAAAGACAAAAAAAAAATGCAGATTATTACCACGAGTCTACAAAAAATAAATCAAGTACCAAAAACTTCAAAAATATTGGTCTCTTCAAAAAAAATATGTTTATTTATGTTGAAAGAAAAGATAAATAGTTCTACTTTAGTACCCATTTTGTCTGATTCACGGAATGAAGGTTGGCAGTTCATCAATTTTAGTAGAAATCCTTAGGTTTATAATCTAACTCCAAGTTCTTTTGTTAGCCTACTTTTCCAAATATATCCACCCTTAACCTAAGTCACGTTATAACCCTTGAAGACCTCAAAATGTGTATATAATTGTACGGATTTCAAGAGGGGTTTTTCAAAAAAAATAATCCTTTTAGCAGAATAAATCTCAATGAAACGGATCTTGATTAAATCATTAATCGCAAATCAAACACATACTTAAACACTTTAAGGATTCATGTGTTTACCTCTTGAAGAGCAAAACCTTTGTAGCATAATTGTTTCTCATCACGAGCAAAGAAATGTAGTGATGTTATACTCAGTCCACACGAACAGAACTTCTCCAATGATCGGTGCTAGCCAATTCCAACGGAGATTCAGAGAGAACAAGGTTTAGAGAGCGGCGGCTAGGGTTTCACAACTTTTGTGAATTAGGTTAAGCACTTCAACCAACAGTCACTAATGCTTTAGCACAAGGATTCTATTTATAGAACTACTTGTGTGGTCAAAAAACCAAACACTTAAGTACATCATACCTTACGGCGTACCATATTTCATTTAAACACACCGTACCTTACGGTGGACCACGTTTCTCTATTTTCGTAAATTAAATAATAGGTCATACTTAATTATTTAATTACTAATAAGTCTTACTTATTATTTTATAAATTAGTCTTACTTATTTATTTCTCTCATTTATCTGTCTTTGTGTGTGACCTTATAGGTTCCTATAACGTTGACAATAATATTAAATCACATATTTAATATTATAAACAGTGAGCGGTATTTAGCAACATATCACTGCTACCCAGGTAACGAGAATGTCATGTGATCTGACGAAACATTTCTATGATAATGATCGTGTGTATAATTATTCTTTTGCCCTCATGTCTATATCGAACACAAGACATAACATGTCACCCTTGTCTAGTTCAATATTGGGTCCGTAGACATTTCTCTTGTTATGTAGGAGAGGTAAATTTCATTTAGGTCACTCATGTCCCTCAGCAAGATTCGTGGAGTTCCCATCAACCAACTTTATAGTCATCTTGTTGCAGACAACGTTTGAATGATGATAAAGCACTCAACTCCAACATCTAGGGTACATAGTGGTTTCAGGTCAAAGGGTGGAATACATCATTATCATTATGAGAATATCTTATGACACTTTTCATAACTTTTACTATGTAGTATTCTCATCGTGGGTCAATCCAATATAAATATTACTCCTAATATTTATATCTATTTGAAGACTTGATAACTCTTTATCCATGATCTGTGAGATGTGATCATCAGTCTATCCACATAATAGTCTTCATGCTTTAATGATATCCAATTTCACAATAAAGCTTGACTATGGATACTTTATGAACTAGTATGGACACACGTGCCAAGCACGGGTTAGAACTTCGTATGACTTGAGTGTTTGAATATTGTGGAAAGTTACTCTTAATTAGCCTTTCAAAATTTCGCCAACCCACCATGAAATTCCCATTTACCCACAACAGTAGTCAGCTGCTGTTCGAAATAGTTTTTTTTAAATCAATTAGACATATTTAAAAAGCGATTCACTCGATCTAAAAAGTGTCGAACATCACTTAACGAGGTCTCACAATTAAGTTATACTTAATGTTCCATTAAACGAACTAACTATTCTAAGGACTTTATTATTTTGAAAAAAAACGACAAAGAAATACTTTATTATTATATATACTCGCATTATATATTTATATCAATATCATGATACAAATTCAAACCCAATCAATATAGATTGGCTAATTAGGGATTAATCCAACAATAATTTGATCTTGACTGTCTGTTTAGAATTGTTTCAAATTTACAGCAAGGTACATTCATGTGACGACTTAAGTGGGAAAATATCGTGACCAGCCCTACTGACTTTAGGAGATACATATGTGTATCATGGAAAGAGTGTGGTTGATGATATGAGTTATCTTCTCCAAGTATGTCCCGCTTGAATGTAGCGTCGTAAGTAAAATCAATGTTGTAAATGGGATGAGTAATGATTTGAGCACAACTCCGAAAAGGCATGTTTTTCCTAAAAACAATGAAAAGAATAAAATATGTTTTTCTTTTGTTTACTTGAGGATAAGCAACAACTTAAGTTCGGGGTTGTGATGATAGATCCTCTTACGTTATTGTTAGCATGTTTTCCAGTCATTTTCAATAGGTTTTACCAGCATAACATAGTAGTATTAGAGAAATGCCTATGATATTGGGACATTTGTAATGTTTTTTATATTTGAGTATGTAATTATGTTCTTTCCGAAACATAGCAATTTTAGGATGTTTTTAACATAATTCATGAAAAACTCATGCATATAAGCAAAGCAAGACATCTGAAGATTTGTGAAGTCATTGGGAAGATGAAGAATGAAGATTCAAGAGGCCTCATAATACCTTATAGAGGGATGAATTATGTTCCCGAGTTACAAGACATCTTACATTGAAGCAAACACCTTAACAGGCTAAGAAACATGGATTTTCAGCACCGAACACACTCACAAGCGCCCTGACACACAATAGGGGGCTCAAGGCGCCCATTAACTTTCACTGGGGTCCTTGGTGCATGGATAAAGGCGTATGGCGTGTGACTTGTCACTCACATGCGTCTCACGCTTGGTACTAAGACCATTGTAGCCCAAGGCGTTGTTTTGTGACTTTTTCGTGAAGAAAGCCCGAATTTTTAGCTCAAAACTAGGTGGAAATTTTCCCTATAAATACTATCTTCCTCACTCACTATTTTCTCGTTCAGAACGAAGCGGTTCAAGAGAAAGGCGATCACTAAGAGCTTTCAGGAGGAGTTTCTCTCACCTCTCTCCAAGTTCTTCTAGGGTATGTTTTATTTCTTTTGTAATTTGTTTTTAGTTATCATGGGTAACTAAATCTTTTTAGGCTAGGGTTTTAAGATGAACCTCTATTTTATTTGTTAGATAATTATTTAATTTAAAGTCTTTTATTCAGTTATTTTTTGTTTGCCATTTAGTTTTACTGTAGTGCGTAAGATTTGTCTCCTCTGAAGCGTAGCCTTGATTTAGGCACTTAGGTAGTGACATGGCTTTATATCTATATTTATATCTTGATATTTATATGTGTCTAACCAGGATGTAATTAATTAGTAACTAGTTAAAGAAACCGAAAGCGAGTGGACCTTGGTAGTAAGTACTTAGGAGGTGACATAACTAATATTGAGTAAAATTTGCTAAAACCATGATGTAACTGGTTAGTAATTAAGGAAACAAGTGACTTCATGACTTAAATCAGCCCAGAAACTCTATTCTCTTCGCACCTTGGTAAGGTAGACGCTGATAGAGTTGCCCGTATCTAGAACTACCGAGAGTGACAGGGTGTTATGTACTTCTAAGACTCAAAGATGGGAAAACCTTTGGGAACATTAGTCACCTTACCTTTGGAAATTTAGGAACGCCAATTTAAGTTTATGTTTCAATTACCCCTGAGGGAGTAATACCCCACATGTAAGGATCACCATGTGACCCGTAGGTGCAACTCAAGAGGCAGAGGGATAGACCGAAATCCACCGAGAGAGTAAGGCCCCGCATGTAAGGATCACTATGCGACCAACATGTGCAACTTGACAAACCGATTAGGTTATCACGTCCCGACGAACTTATCACTTAGATAGTCTACTTAGAATAACTAAACACGACTTTATTGTTAACTAATTCCAACAAATGAATAGGGGGATTCAAAGAATCCAAACCGCCGCTGACATTTTGTAATCAAACAGGTAACTTTGCTCTGTTGCAAATAGATTAACTTTGCAAACTCTAAACCCTTAACTCTTTTATATAATTTTGTTCTCAAATAAGTAATGCATGTGGATTCGATACTCTACTTATCACTTTATTACTTGGTAAACGATTTGGTTCACTTGCCTAATCCGACCATCAGCATTATCCCTTTATAAAAGGTTTGGCCTAGGAGAGTTGAAACCTACCAATATGAAAATTTTATATCCCATCAAAAAAAATTGTATCCCATCAAAGTAGGAAAATTTTATATCCCATCAGACTTTTTTGTGAAGGAGATGGAGGAGGACTCCCAAGTTCCAATTATTTTACGGAAACCCTTCCGTGACAATACAGGTGCAATAATTGATGTCAATCATGGTAAGTTGGCATTCAATGTAGGTGAGGAAAAGATTGAGTTTGAAATTGCTAATCTAATGAAAAGTCCTTCCATTCATGACTCATGTTGTATGATTGATGTTATTGACCATTGTGTGAAGGAATGCTCTTTAGCATCATATGCACACAATGGTCAGCATGACCCAGACAGAGCAGAAGAATCTCTTTTAATTCGTCAAGCTAGTGACGATAAAAGAGTGGCGTGGGAGGCAACCCAAGGGTTAATATTGTTTGTACTTTTGTAGGATAATAAATGAAGAGCCTTGTGATAGATATGTCCCGGATGCAAAATTCTCATATTCAACAGGTGCCTCCGCATGAGAAGCAATGAATCATGTGAGTTTTGTACCCCTTTTATGTTGTTTATATTTGAATCATTGAGGACAACAATTGGTCTAAGCGGCGGTGGGGGGGGTTATCTAGTATATTAGGTGTCTTTAAGTGTGTTTTGTTTTAAGTGTCTTGTTTTTTAATTATGCTGGTATGAATTTTTGTTTGCATAAAGATGAAAGATGATGAAGCAACATTTTTTTAGTAGTATAAAAAATAGGGTTATGTTTTATGATGAATTTGTGCACATAAACAACTTTTGTTTTAAATATTTTAATAAACCCGCATAAGTTTTATCGTGAACTCGTCTCTTCTGGAAAATTTTGAGTAAGTGTGCAGATAAACATCTTAAGAAACAATAAGAACTTTGGTGTAAACATATCTGTAAAATGTCACAAAAAAACTAATATTAGTTAGTGCGGGAACAAAAAATAATAACATATAAGGTGTAAAAATAGAGAAAGGGATTTATGACAGGTCATCTTACGTTATTCTTAGCATGTTTTTCAGTTATTTTCAGTAGGTTTTAGCAGCAAAAAGGAGGAGTATTAGAACGATTGTCTGCGATTTCGGGACTTTTGTAATGTTTTCTATATTTGAGTCTGTAATTCTAGTTTTTCCGAAACATAGCAATTTTAGGGGTTTTTTGAAGTAATTCACGAAGAAATCATGCAAATTGAAAAATCAAGAACAACTAAAGAATTATGAAGACTTGGGAAGATTCAAGAGGCCTCATGAGACTTACAACAGGGAGGAATTTTGTTCCCAGGTTCCGAGGCAAGTTATTTGAAGACGAAGACCTAAAATGACAGAGAATCGGAGAATTTGAGCCTAGGATCAGACGCCAAATGTCTAGCATATGGAAAAATGCCTAGCACATGGGAAAAATTTCCTAGCACATGTAATTAACATACCATGCGCCTAGGGCATGGATTATGGCCTACTCACATGTGCTAGGCATACTAGCCATGCGCCCCGTGCATCTGAAAAGTGTGAGGCACAAGTGTCTTCTCCCGCTTTTTTGTGGGTAAATCCCGCACTTTTTGTCTAAACTCAGGTAGAAACTCTCACTATAATTACTTTAATTCTCTATGGATCGGTATTTTTACTACTCGACATAATCGTACACTTATATAAACCTCTCATTGTACTCACATCCATACCATGTATTTGGGCTTGCTAGGAGAGAGAGATTCACCAATGCATGGCATGCAAATCAATATTGTAGACATCGACATGACTGTGCTGTACATTTTGTTCTCTCTGGGCTATAAAGCAATGCAGCAACAAATTGTATTATTAAAATTTGCTGCAAAGCCAAATAGCTAGCTGATGAGAACAGAACAGCTGCGGCAAACCCTAACATTATATATTATATTGTGGAGAAATCATGATCACTCAGAAAATTCGAAATCTGTACGGTTCCTTGTTACTACATATTTTATTTAGTTTGCAGTACTGTCTTCTCATTGCTATATATATATATATATATATATATATATATATATATGGTTTTTGATGACCCATCCCTTTCTTCAGCTATCTTTCTGTGTCTCTTGCATATATGAAGAATATGTGAAGCCTCGATAGCTACCTATCATTTTCTATATGACTGTTTACCTAATACTTCTTACCCACAACACTTGTTTCCTTTTTTTTTTAAGTGTCCATGTACTTTTTTATTTTGTAATTCATTCATATTTTCCAATAAAATTGCTACCAAACTTAAAATATAGTGAAAATAGGTTATGTTTATCATGTTATATATAACCTTGAGATATATAATACTCATATCCTAAATTGTACCATCATTAGCACCATCTGTGGGTATTATGTTACTCATATAATTACTAGCTGTGACCTAAAACTAGAACCTACATTTTTTTTTTGAGTGAAAAACTAGAACTACATGTATCTTCTTATTTTAATACGTCAGTTTCAACTTTGGACATTAATTAATTATGAGCAAACAATATACATAGGCTTGGGCTAATACACGCCAGTGATTATATCTAATCTAAATAGATAGACTGCACTTTTATTTATTTTAATAGTTTATACTGCAAACAAAACACTTTGACCAATATATGTATACTTTTACGTGTGTAGAACTAGATAGGGAAATCATGAAGGAAAAAAAAACTCCTATAACATTATTAGCAAAGCCTATTTTTGACCAAAACTACTTGTTCCCTCTGACGGTTTTGCATTGAACTCTTCTTAAAGGAAAATCAAACCCAGTGAAAAGTACCACTTCTTCTTACAATCAAGAGTACTCGTACTCTTGCATTGAAGCAGTAATATTTTTAAGAGGAAATCAATTATAAAAACCCATACTACCATGACTTTTTTGTTGAAAAAAGAAAAGAAATTGAGTAAAAAAATATGAGAAAGTTTAGTCAATAAAAATTAATTATTAAATACATCATTTTTATTGACACATCTTTTTCTTATCTGCACGGCAGAAAGTGTTTACACTTTAATTAAAGAATGAAGTATGTAGTAAAATGATTTAATGATCAACAGTTGAAATTGAGTATTATGATGAAGAGGAATGGTACATTATGGTTCAATACTACACTTTAGTCGTCTTGTATCATTACCGGCTAAAACTTTAATTTATTTTAAAAATAGGTCTAGTCGACGAGTATCATCGGAGCATTCTTTAAGGATTTTAAAATAAGAAATTATTCCATACAAAAAATTAAATATTGCAATTTTCAATGTATTGATTACACAATTTAAGAAAAACAAATATATATATATATATATATATATATATATATATCATTTAAAGGTCTTAAAGAATATTTGGGGACACTCGTTAACATTTCCCTTAAAAATAAATAGTATAGATCAATTGGTAACTACTAGGGATATTATTTGTGAGAATTGATGTTCAAACCCTAGATTCTCAACCAATTTACACTTAAAGTATGTGACTCTAGTTATTAAGCTACTTGATTGAAAAATCTATGAAGTTTTTTAAAAAAGTTGTTGAATGAGGAAATATTATATCAATCATTTGTTGAAAACGAGTTAAAATAACATCATTATTATTTCAAGAACATCTCTTTATATACAAGTTGCAAAACGGTTATTTAACCATTGATAAGTGTAGTAGTTGTACGAGAAAAGTATATCATGGGGCACGTGGATTAGAGTCTTCTCGTATGAATATAAATGATACATGATGTAAAACTTTGTGAATTTTGGTCTTTACTATGAATTGAAACCTTAATTTATTGCATAGGATAATTTATTTATTTTTAAAATTCGGTATTTGATTCAATGACCGACTAATCTGAGAGGGTCAATCTCACCGTCCACTTGAGAGTGCCCCGTTCTAAGCAAAAGCTCTATATGAGCTTATATAGATAAAGAAGCATTATTTGGCTAGAAGAAAAAAAAAACAAAGAGAAGCATTAGTTAAGCATACACAAAGCGTCTTTAATATTTTATTTTAAGTTAGTTGATTTATTTTATAAATTCCAACACAAAGAAAAAGATAAAAAAAAAAATCAATCCTTATGACCGAAATAACAATCGAATGTAAAGTATATTTAAAAACGACTGAAATAACGATCAGTTATTGGTCTTTGTTTCGGTCATTAAACAAACTAGTGACCAATTTTAGCATTTTAATGACTGAAATTTCAATCACTAAAAAAAATCTAATTATATGTATTATTTTTTAGTATAAATTATGGAGTGAGCTGGTGTACCTATAGCTCATCATGCTTTGACTTAAGTCCGTCCATACCTTTGATGAACTTATAGATGGCACTTTTTTTTGACAATTTTTTTTTAAGAAATCAAAATGAGATATATTAACAATGGCGATGAAATTCTTCAATACAAGTTGTACCAAAGAGCCACTCCAAAAATCAAACTGTCTTATATCAAGACCTAAACATAATAATGGGTCTGATTTTATTTTTTTACAAGACACTTTACAAACTTCCTTTCCATATATATTACTTCATGATCTGTAATTTATCCTTCAATCATTCTACAATCAATAAAGCATATATTACAAAAACTTAACAAGTTTTTTTTTCCTGCTAGAAAATTAACAGCTTTTTGAAAATCGGATATTCATTCATATACCCCATATTTCACAATTAAATATAATACCTGAGAAAATAAAACACAAATCCGTTGTAGTCTAGTTGGTCAGGATATTCAGCTCTCACCCGAAAGACCCGGGTTCAAGTCCCGGCAACGGAAATTATTTTGTTCCTTTCACCTTTTTCTCACTTTTTTTTTCCTCGCGCAAGGGAAGCTTTTCCTATTTTTTTATATTCTTCATTTTAAAGTCCCACATGAATGAAAGCCACAAAAGATTTAAGCCACGTTACTTGAAATTTTACCATTTAAAGTTCGTTGTACAACTAAAACTAAAAAAATCATAAATAAACCAAACTGTCCCTTTTAAATTATTTTTACGGATCAAATTGCCAATCAATAGTTTAAACGTAGACCTTTTTTCATGGACTAAAAATTTCTCTTATGAGTGAAAATCCAATTTGCTTCCTGAAATTTTTTCTTGTAATCCAATAATTGGTACTTGATAAAAACTAATGTCAAACTAGTCCTTCATATTTTCAAATTGGTTATAAATTAATGTCTTAAAAAAACAACTAGTTTGGGTATTATTTTCATGAGACATTCCTCAGACTTGGTTGGCAGAAGCAGCATCAGTCTTAAATTGTAGAACCGGATCGATTCCTTACTTATATTTGGGGTTACCTATTGGTGGTGATGGTAGGAAACTCAGTTTTTGGAAGTCAGTTGTGGATAGAATTAGAGCTCGGTTGTCTATGTGGAATAATAATTTTTTATCGTTTGGTGGTCGCCTCGTACTTCTGAAGTCTGTCCTGTCCTCTCTTCCGGTTTACTTTCTTTCCTTTTACAAGGCTCCTACAGGTATAATCTCCTCTATTGAATCTCCTTTTTAAAAAAAATTGGGGGGGTTGTGAGGTCTCTAAAAAAATTGCTTAGATTAAATGGGACTCTATTTGTTTACCTGTGAATTGTGGGGGTCTGGGGGTTCGGAGGTTAGGAGAATTTAATTTAGCTTTGTTAGGAAAATGGTGTTGGAGGTTATTAGAGGAGAATGAAGAATTGTGGTACCGTGTTTTAAAGGCTAGGTATGGAGAAGTAGGTGGGCATATTAAGGAGGGGGAAGCGACGCTTCCTTGTGGTGGAGGATGATTTGTCACGTGAGGGAAGAGGGTGGGACAGGAGTTGGAAATTGGTTTGATGACAATACTAGGCGGGTGGTTGGTAATGGTAGAAACACTTTTTTTTTGGACTGACAACTGCTGGGTGGGGTTCCTTTAAAGCTTCAATTTAGTAGTCTGTATGAGTTGTCAGTGCATAAGGAGTGCTTGGTGGAGGACATGGCGAGATTGGGGTGGGAAGAAGGAGGTAATGCTTGGGGCTGGAGGAGGCGTTTGTTGGCGTGGGAGGAGGATAGTGTGAGGGAATGTTCTCTTATGTTGCATAACGTTATTTTGCAGGAAAATGTTCAAGATCATTGGAGGTGGCTGCTAGATCCTATACATGGCTACACGGTTCGCGGGACATATCAATTTCTAACTTCTGCTGATGAACTGATGGTTACTAGTGACTACATTGATGTCTAGCATAAGCTGGCTCCGACCAAAATCTCAATTTTTGCATGGCGTCTACTTCAAGACAAAATTCCGACAAGATCAAATTTGGTGCGGCGTCATGTAATTCAACTGAATGATAGTTTGTGTGTTGGAGGTTGTTGTAGCATTGAGACGACGGAACATCTTTTTCTTGAATGCGATCTGTTTAAGAATGTTTGGTATTTCATTTGTCAGTGGCTTGGAATCTCTTTTGTTTATCCTGGCCATATCAAATAATTTTATCTTCAATTTACCCAGTTGGCGAGCATGCCGAGAGCTTCATTTTCTTATCTCAAGGTTAGTTGGCTTGCTTTAGTTTGGACGATTTGGAAGGATAGAAACAACTGTGTCTTCAAAAATACGGTAATCGATCTTCATATTACTTTTGACAAGGTGAAGCGGACTTCCTTTATATGGTTATCTTCGAGTTTTATTCCTTTAGCTTTTGATTATCATAACTGGTAGCGTCATCCATTAAATTGTATGGGTGTCTTGTAAGTCTTTTGTTTTTGTTTGATGATGGCACCATGTTCATAGGTGTCTGGACTTTGTAACAGATTTTAGGAGATTCACCATTTTAGCACACCTTGTGCGGGATGAATTGATCATTCTTTAAGCATTATATTCCATTTTAATTTGTTAAAAAAAATAAAATAATTGATCTTCTTACTTCACTCATTTTAACTCTCACATATTATCTCCCAAAAAAAAAACTAACATTTTTCTCTCTTTGCAAGTCTTCTAAGAAGACAATAGAAAATTAAACCCTCACTTTCTTTCATTTTATTTCTATTTCACTCTTTTTCCTTCACCTCACACATTTTCTTTCCACAAAATTTTCCCTAGAAAACCAAAAACCCTCTCTTAAAAAAAAAACATTCTCCCACCTAAACATGCTCAACAGTCAACACTAACTAATTTCTTCAACTTCACTATCATGGACGCGCGTCGACCACCACGCGCCGTCATTGACCCGAAAGTTCGCACAGTCGGATTCTTAACTCCACCCGACCCGATTCAATTCGACTCCAATTCCATCTCACCTGTCATGATCCCTCCGCCGCGTCATTCGTCGGAAATTCTCGACCTCCATTCTCGTCCCTCCGTCACTCCCCCTTCCGGCGATGATTCAATTGGCGTCACTGGAAGCTATAACGGAAGCTCGTCGGAATTATTTCCTGCTCCGATGTTGTCGGCGTTGTCTCAGAAGATCGTCGCCGGAGATGGTGGAGTTGGTGGTGGAATTGTAGCTTCGTCTTTTCCGTGTTGTGGTGGTGTTCCGGTGTGTAAATTGAACACGATATCTGTGGTCAATGCTGATTCATTTGCTATTGATGGTGAGTTTTGGTTATTTTCTTGGTTTTTGCATGGTTTTGATCTTTTTTTAGTGGATAATTTTGATTATTATTTGAATTTGTACTTTGTTTAGTGGAGTGTGGAAGTAGATAGAATTGAAATTTATGAGGATTTAGATTGAGTGAAGATTTGTATGATTGTTACATTTAATTGGATTAAATGAAGATTCATATGGTTGTTGGATTTGTTACATTTGATTGGATGAAGATTTCTATGATTGTTTAATTTAATTGGTTTGAATGAAGATTCCTATGATTATTACATTTAATTGGATTGAATGAAGGTATAAATGTTTTTTTGTTACATTTAATTCGATTGAATGAAGATTTGCATACTTTTCTTTTTGTGCATATAAACGAAGTGATAAACACACCTAAAACTCACACACGAATGCGAGGACTTGATTCGAACCTGGGTGAATGTGCCCAGCAATATTATTGACATTGTCAGTTGAATTAGGCCTTAGAGACAATTTGTAAGACTGTATTTTAACTTATTCTATTAGTGAATGTGTCATGTGGTTCAATTTTTACACTTCACAGAATTTAATGCTTATTAATAACTAAGAAAAGTTTTTACAATAAATTGTAGTAAATATGCTTTTTCAGGATAATTTAGAATTGGGATTCTTAATTAATGATTTCATACTTCATTTGATAATGCGTGGCACAAGTCTTGGATGAATCTTTATGAAATTTGTATTAGATATGTTGAAATTGGTTGTAATGTCAAAGTCTTGATTAGTATCATTGCCTTTATGATTACTATTTAACTTCTGGATGATAAATGTATAATTTGTTTTTCAAACAAGTTCCATTATTCTGAATAAATATTCTTTGCATTGACATTTAGAGGAAAAAGTAGTGCTAATAAATACTTTATTCTTCCTGTCTACATCTGATAGGTTTATTTTTACAAGTCAATTGTAGATTTGTAGTCATTAGCGTATTTGTACTAGTAGTTCTTCAAGTTTTCGTTGCTGGTTACAATTTTGTGAAATCCGACAAGAGTTTTATTTAGCCCTGCTTTGGATAATAATATCAGAGCTTTTCAATTTCTACAATTACTATGTTCTGTGATTAACACTGTAATGCAGTCATGTTTTAACCTCACTAGGTAAAACATTTATTCCTGCATACATCATATCTAGCCCTTGGAATATTGTGGCTTTGCTTGTTTGTTACAAATGAAAATGTTACGTGCCTTTGGTTATAGAAGTAGTGGTAGTACTTTGATGTCGTCTATGCCTAATAGCAACTTTTGATAATCAGCCAATGCTTCTTTGTGGCTCAATCATATTATATGTCCGTGCTATTTTACTGAAGCTCACAACCCACATAATGGCTAAGTCAGCACCTTTTGATTTTTTATTTATTTGTCGATGATTTTATGCAACGCAACGGTGTGTGTGTGTGTGTGTGTGTGTGTGTGTGTGTGTGTGTATATATAGTTTTTCTCAACAAAAAAAATTGTATGCATTTTTGGCATCTATATACTAACCAGTCAGAAAACACGAGGAATAAATATTGAATCTGTCTGACTTGCTTGTTGTATCTGTACTTTGTTGCAATCATAAGGTGCTCACGTGTTTGGTGTTTTATTTTTTCTTTCCATGTATGGTCCTTTTGAAGGAGTCTCAGGCAATCAGAAGTATTCATTTAGCATACGTTAGGAATTCAAACATTTTTTTAACCTTTTTCCTCTTGTTTGCTATTCCCCACAGAAAGAGAGAAACCAAACAAAGGAGGAGGGTCCTCAATGGAAGTGAAATACCAAGCTATGAATTCAAAATAGAAGAATGAGAAGTCCTCAAAAGCTGAAAGACGTGCTCTCCAAGAAGCTCAGCGAGCTGCAAAGGCTGCTGGAAAAGGTGTGTATTAGCATTCGGCATGCTCTTGTTTGATTATACTAGTGCAATCTTGGGTCTTGATTATATTACATATAACATCTTTGAAAAACCTCTCATTGTTGAACATTTTAATTTGATTTAAAATTTAAATTTGTCTGCAAAACAAGTGAATCTAAAATATGAACGTGAGAATTCATCTGTCAATCACCTAGTGTCATCTTCAACCTACTGTGAGAATTCGAACGTTGTTTGTAGTGATTTTAGCATGCCTAAATCAAGACATAGTGATGGGCTTTCATGAGTTTCTTTTGTAATATAAATCATCGTGACACTTCTAATATGTATGTGCTTTTATATTAACTGTTGTAGCTGAAGGAAACAAGGCAACTGGAACTGTGACTTCAGGGAATGTAAAATCAGCTAAAGCTACAAAGCCCCCCCAAAAAGTGGATAATACTTCAGTTGCGGCTTCCTAGAAGAAGGGAGTTGATCGTCCGTCAGAGAAGGATAGGAAGAAAGATGTTCCTCACCCACGCATGCAGTATGATGATAAGAGCAGAGTGGAGAAAACTAAACGCCGTGCTGTGGTAAACCACACCGAATCCAGGAACAGAGTTGAACTATTCAGACATTTGCCACAGTATGAACATGGGAGTCAGCTTCCTGATCTTGAAGCGAAGTTTTTCCAGCTTGAACCTGTGCATCCTTCAGTTTATAAGGTGGCGACATTATCCCGCTATTTCAACTTGTTACAATCCATATTCTTATATGGTCAGGTTTTTTTCCTTTCATAATACATGTTAAGTTTTGGTTCTATTCTTATGGCTCAACATCTAGATAGTACCATGGCGTAAATATGGTGTTCCTTGCCTGAAACCCTTTATGCCATATCAAAAGGTTTAGTAAACTAAACCAAGGACCTTATGCAAAAATGAAATCATTTGTTGAAGAGCTGTGCTATATGGCACAAGAGCCAGCTGCACAACTATTGCACGACACATCTTTTTAAACTGACCCATGTACATTTTCCTTTTCAATTTATGTTTTCTTTAAATAAAATTAAAAAAACGGAAGCCTCAAATATGGATTGTAGTGCAACTCTTCAATATTGGAAACCATGTGCTTCTGCAAAACTAAGAATTAAAACCTCCCACCGAGTATTATGGATTGGTTTCTGCCACCACCACAATCCACAGTCTAAACAACTCTTTTTCATTGTTGCCTTTCATTGAGGATGTTGTTGTGTTGCCTCTCATCGCCGTCTTCGTTGTTTCCTCTGGTCATGGTCGTCGTCTCCATTGCTGCCCCTCGCCGTCGTTGTTTTACCAGTTCTCACTCTCTCTCCACGAACACCTCTACCTTTCTCTCGTGGTTCTCTACCACTACCGTCTCTGTCTACTACATTTCAACCACTTGCCACAATGTGTACAAAACTAGTGGAATTGATGAATGTCGTAGTTGAACAGAATCATAGGAAAACCATAATTGAGGGAACTAGTTGGGTGGTGGGTGACACACAAGAGAACAGAGAATGGGCGATCAAAATAGAGTGGAAATGAATTCGTAGGATTTGCACGACAGCTGGTGTCGTGCACTTTATCATTTTCCTTTCTTGAAACTTAAAAATTGAAAGATTTATCTCTGATTGTTTTGCAAATGTTTATTTAATTTAACACAGTTAAGTGTGGGAAAGTGCTTAATACATCCAAGTAGATGAGAATTCATTTATTGTACTTCCTAGTTACACATTTTGGATTTAAATCATAAACTGCAAATGCTTTCTTTTTGTGTAGCCTTGTTTATTGCTAGTAGTTTCATTTAATGCAATTCCAGCATTTCATTCTCTTTGAACATTAAAAATATACTGCTTAATGTTTCGTCAATGAAAATTTATTGTTGAAATTTTCAGTTTTATCAGACACACTTTAAGTTCATTTACAGTGTGATGATTAGAGTTTTTCTTTTGATGTGTCTCTAGAAATACATCTTGTGCATATAATTGGTGATTAGCTATAATGTTAGTAGAGATATTATGTAT
Organism: Medicago arabica; assembly: GCA_946800305.1. Lineage (NCBI taxonomy): Eukaryota > Viridiplantae > Streptophyta > Magnoliopsida > Fabales > Fabaceae > Medicago > Medicago arabica. Next base: position 7,465,485 of record OX326969.1, read on the forward strand.
TTTGGCATGTTGCTTAATTGAAATCTCTTCATCGTTTGAGTTGGGATATTTGATCCACTGCTACGGTAACTGTATACTATCATCAAACTAGTGGCACATCATTGGACTAGTTTAGTTATTTCCCTTGCAGTTAAAGTTACAAAATCTTTTACATGGGTAACATAATGATGATTGTATAATTCAGTTATCATATTGTGTTTGTTTGAATTAATAGATAGCTAATTTGTACCTCATGGGTTATATTTTGGATGGTATGCAATGCCACCGTCATTCCTATGAGTTAAGATCCTCTCCATTTGCTAAAAGTAAATGGATAATGCCATTTGGTGAGAGATAGATGCAAAAAAAAGTATGTAGTGAGTCCTACCACTAAGTGGGTCCCACTACTATTAATTATTTTCAAACCTTTTTGTGTCTTTATCTCTCCAAATGGAAGAAATGGAGAGACTAATAAATGGAGAGGATCTTGACTCGATTCCTATGATCTCAATATGTTAGAATATAAGATAATGAAGGAGTTTATTAGGATATGGGTTACGAGGGGAGTTTGTTAGATTATGAGATAAGAGGAATTAGTTACAATAGAGTTTAAGGAGAAGTTAATTAGGGATGTTAGTTAGTAAATTGATTATATTTAGAGAGATTATCTTGTATAAATTGGAGGTTTGCAGTATCTTTCTGGAGATATATCCGGTGGCAATGCTCGATGTATTGCTATGCTTCAGGCGTTCCAGGATGCCATCAAAGACTACACCGTTCCACCCAAGAAGACTCTAGTGAGAGACTTGACAGCAAAAATAAGTAGCTATGTTTTATTCCTTATTGAGTGTCGGCCTCTTTCAATCAGTATGGGAAATGCAATTAGATTTCTCAAAAGTCAAATTGCAAAGCTACCTCTGACACTGTCTGAGTCAGAATCAAAAACTTCTCTTCAATCAGATATTGAGCGTTTCATATATGAGAAGATTATACTTGCTGACAAGGTGATAGTAGAGCATGTTGTCACAAAAATAAGAGATGGTGATGCTCTTCTTACTTATGGGTCGTCGTCAGCGGTGGAAATGATACTGTTACGTGCACATGAGTTAGGGAAACAGTTTCGAGTTGTAGTAGTAGACTCTCGGCCAAGTCTTAAAGGGAAACTTTTGCTTCGTAGACTAGTGGAGAAAGGTCTTACTTGTACATACACTCATATAAATGTTGTTTCCTTCGTAATGCATGAAGTTACTCGAGTTTTTCTGGGCGCTTCATCAGTGTTGTCTAATGGAACGGTTTATTCAGGAGTTGGGACTGCCTGTGTTGCAATGGTTGCTCATGCATTCCATGTCCCTGTTATAGTTTGTTGTGAGGCTTTTAAATTTCATGAAAGGGTTCAGCTTGATTCAATATGCTCAAATGAGCTTGGTATGTAAACAATGGCAAATGAATAGGATTCCTTTGACTTTTTGTCTGGAAGAATGCTGATTTCTCCATTGTTTTCTTATAGGTGACCCAGATGCTATTTCAAAGGTTTCGGGTAGAGGGGATGTTAACCACTTAGATGTTTGGGCCAATACTGAAAATCTGCAACTTCTGAATCTGATGTAAGGCATTTATATTTATATAATTTATATAATAATATAATACCAATCCTTAGCTTGACCTTAATTTTTTCTAAATTGATGTCAGCTATGATGCAACACCTTCAGATTATGTTTCAATGATCGTCATAGATTTTGGCATGGTGAGTCCTAGAATTTGAATATTTATCCATTTACTCCTAGAAGTAGATACCTATAATGCTCTCTATCTCTGGGTACCATTAGTATTCATTTATTAAAATAACAATTTTGATTCTTAAAAATCAAGAGGATAACATTTAGATCAAATAAATAAAAGTTGATCACCTACATCCACTACATGGTGCAGCAGCCATAGGAACTGTTAGATAGAGAGCTTTGCTGTAACATGCAACGGCTGTAGAGGGTCTAACAGTTCCATGATATAATTCATGCATTTTTTAATAGTCTTACAGGCCATTGTCAAATATTTTTCAAACTTCAGTCATGATCGTTACAATTAACAAAAACAAAAGTTCTCACAATTTAACTTTGGCAGATTCCCCCTACAAGTGTTCCTGTAGTTGTAAGGGAGTATAACAGAGAACGGGTGTGGATATAATCTCTGCAAACGTGGACCAGTCTCAATTTTTTGTGCATGCGATAAAATCCAGCAGCAATAAAATCTGTGAATGTTGTTGTGATCATTTTTCTTATCTTTGAATACTGTAATATAATCGGTGGGCAGCTTTGTACTTTTTATATTTTGGATATTTTTCTGTCACAGTGAAGAGTGCGGATCATCGCCTCTCCAGGCAGATTTTGGCCATGCATTCCGCAGGGTTATGAGCTCTTTTTTCTTCAATGCGCTCCAAATTTTGATCAGTCATCTAGTCACAGATGGTTAGAATGACAATATATTGCAGCATTTTTTTTATCTATCCATCAATCCCATCTAGTGAGAAATTTTGTTGTTGTGTCGACTTTTCGGTCACAATTTTGATGGTTAGTTATTCTTTGCGCAATTTTTTGTTGCTCTAATTATGAAAATATCCCCTTATCTGTCAGTGAAGTTTTCACTGAATTATTTTGTTTCATGTCTTACTGGGAAACATGCAAAAGGATTTTGAAATGAGAGCGTTAACCACAATAATCAAGTTTTTTTGTTGATAACAAACCACAACAATCAACTTTAGCTGGATCTATAATGAACACATTGCATGTGATATTTAGGAGCTATTTATTGCATTTCCATTTGCTTGTGGGGGATGCAGTCATACAAACATATAATTGCCCTATCCTAATATCTAGCTATACACACAACCACGTGCTCCTGTGCTAGCCCATGTATTTTATCATTTTAGGAAAACTACTACTTTTGAAAATGAAATGATTGTTGTTGGAAAAGAGTAATAGCAACATTTTAAATGCAGTGCTGACTTGAGAACTAGAAGCACATCATACTTCCTCGGGTTTTATAAATAAGAGAAAGTTTGGTCAACGAAAGTTGTATTTGGTTCAAAATTTTGATCAAATATCTTTTGTTGATTAAACTTTCTTTTATATATAATATCGGAGGAAGTACCTACATTAAAAATTGTTGTCCGTGTTAAAATATGATATGGGATGGGTTAATAATATTCATTTGTGCACTTCACGTTGTTATTTCTTTTTGGAACAAGGACTAGTGGAAGGTTTATTGTTAAAACTTTAATCTACTTTGTAGTGAAATGATAATGATAATTTGCGTTGATGTAGACTTGGACTAGAAAGAGCTAATTTAAATAGTTATGGAAAGTACTTTTTAAGCGAGAGAAATGATGTTTTGAAAGAAAAAGAAATATTAATGTCAAATATGTTATCAAGAGTTTTTATGTGTATTTTTGAAATATTTGTAAAGTGTAGATGATAAAAAGTAATAGAAATAGAGATGGATATTTATGACGTTGTTGGGTTATACGTGGTGCGGAGTAAGGGTGTTTAAATCTAAACTGATTCAAAATAAAACCGCAAATCAATCTAAAAAAATCAAAAACTGTACAAAACCGATATTTATTGGATGTGTTTGGATGTTCTTTCATGACAACTGCTTGTATCAGATCAGATTTTGGATACTTTTTCAAAACCAAACCGAATCACATACATAAATATTAAATGTTTTTTTTACAAAGTAAATTAATATTAATGTTTATTTATTTTTTAATTTGTATAATATATTGGATTAATCAATTATTTGTTGGTTTGTAATTCTTTTAACCACACTCTTACCCAAAACATTAAGGGATTAGATTTATGGGTCCTTTCACTTAAAAAGTGTCAAACATTTACTTTTTTATTTGATGTAGGACATATTATCCACACTTGATATAACAACAAACGTCACATACAATGTCAAAAGTGTTAATAATTTGAGGTTCAAATAATGCAATTGTTTTACACTTTGAGGCTTTTGTGGTCTTGATTAGCTCCAGCCTCCAAACGCACAATTTATCCGAATTTTAATTCATAAAATGTATCTAATTTGTATGCATCTTTTATTTAGAATAAAATATTTTTCTTGTTCAAACATTGTTTTAAGGAAAATACTAAAATTATAATCTTTAACATTTTTCCGCCCACCTTTTTTTATATTACACCCTAAACACAGTCTAAAATATAATCACACATAACATTATAGTAGCTCTAAACAATTATGCTTCTTTCCTAAGTCTTTTATCCCCCCCCCCCTCTTTGTACCCATATGGTCAAATAAGAGTATATCAATTATCAGGCCCGATACAATTATGTTTTCCCATCATCGGCCTCGTCACACCATACCTATATGATGACGGCACATAACACTAGATCATAGATCCGAACATTGTCTTTTTCTTCTTTTTACACCTAAATTATCCCTTGGAGGTCCTCTCCAACATAGAATTAGGGGTTAGTGACACAATTCACATCATGGATTACAATCTAAAAAAACATTTTCACAATTAACATGTTCACAACATATTATCACAATTTCATAGCATGTTTCATAGTTCAAAGCACATTAACACGTTTTACATATTCTTAATATATTTACACGGTTCATGTTGAATTTGCACAATTCACGTTGTAACATAACTCATAGACTTTATAACATATTAATACTTTTTGCATTACACAAATGTCCTTATCTCATATACATCATATTAAAAGCACTTAGACATTTACACATGGAACTTAGCATTAATCATGTGTATTTTAGACATTTATACAAGGGAAATATACATTATCACTAATTACATAACATATATCATATAAATTCGCATCATTTAAACGAAAATCGCACAACACCTTAATAATATTTTTACTACTCTTTTTAGTCTCAATTTACTCAATAGCAAATTTATTTGATTAAATCATTATCCAGAGCTTAAGAAATTGGAAAGTCTCGAATAAAGGCGGGAAACTATACATTCATGTTTGTCCGACTCATCACTACATACACGACTCAGTATGCATCTCACCCTTACCTTATTTAGACGCTTATCCAAATAAAGAAATGAAAATCATTCGTTCATTTAGCTCATCGTCCTCCATTTGTCCAACTCGATAGTTTATGATTAAAGAGCAAACATAAAATATGAGAACACGCTAAAATAAACAATTTGAAAATTGGTCAAAGAAACTTACCCCAAATTATAAAATCAATTAGTGGATAATGTAGTTAACGTTTATACAATCGTTATAGCGTTGGTTCAACGCAAGTTGGAATGGAGGATTGAAGTTTTGAGAGAGATTATTAAATGACTACAAAATTAAATATGTATATTAAAAGCAAACTACTTTAGGGGTCATTTATCTTATTAATCTAGAACACTTAGGTCCTTTATTTATTTTTTCACTATAGCCCCTTATCTCATCAAATGTGTGCAATGCTAACCTTTTTCACATTTCCATTAAAAAAAACGTTGATGGGTCTTCTAACTTGCTGATGTGTTAAGACAAATTAAAGGAAACCATTTTCTTACGTGGAAAAGACTTGTGCATGTTCATACCTTTTTATTTTGGATTTTTCTTTCTTCCCAAAATTAAGAATCTTAAAATCAAAATTAAAAAATTGGGGATAATTATGGCAACAATCTAGACTAGTTGTTCGAAATCAAGAAGCTAAAACAACTATATGAACAATTTGACTGAAAATCGTGATGAATCTGCATCACGATACAGATGTGATGTGAGAATTATTGTTTTAAAAATTATATAGGAATGTCCAAACAAAGGAAGAAAAATTCGTAGTTGTAGAAAATTTGCGATGAGTTTCTAATATTTTCACTTCAAATTTCAGAGTTTTTATGATCATGGGGTTTTAATGTTTTGCGTTCCTAGACAAAATTTAAAATGTTGATACAGTTATTTATTTTTTTACACAGACTTATGGCATTGAATGTGACTACAAATTTTTTGACCGATAATTAGAGCATGTCCAACGGATCCAACAAACACAAGTAGTTCATATACATTGCAGAGAATGCATCAAGAAGGATATGTTAATTGCAACACTTAGAAAGACTATAATGAAGATGCATGAGGTGACAAAGATACAAATAATAACGTGAAGATTGACATTGTTACTTGTTTAGTTTTAAGTGTAATTTGTTTCATGTCCATGCGTCTTTTGGTGAATATGTTGATGTAATGTGTTCCATGTTCATGTCTTTTAGTGAAAATGTTATGTCCTCTTAGATTAAGTGTTATGTTTTGTGTCTTCTGTAATTAATTCTTGTTTACTCTTTGACCAACTTAAGTAATACGTAATATGTTTATGTTGAAATTTAGAAGTTTAACTTGTGATTATGTCAAGTTGTATATGTTCCTTGTTCACTTTCTTATATTCTAATCCATTAAAAATAACATAACTAAAACATACAGGTTCATAACACAACCAAATTGAATTGAAATTGGTATATAACCATAACATAATTGGATTGTAATGACATCATAAACATGTTATATTGTGATTACAAAATATTAATCCATAACATAACCAACATATGGTTGCACTAAACCAAATTTAACATCCTTAGTGGTGCATACATAAACAAAATATACATGTTCATTACATAACATAATTAAGCAATCTTAGTTGTGCAATACATAGTCAAACTAAACTAGCTCAAAAACTTTGTATTTGATCTTCTTGCGATCATCTTCCTCTTATATCCATAAGTTATCGGAAATAAATTAGATGTTATTTATTTTTGAGGTGGTGGTTGTGAACTTTATGTGGTAGCTTTTGATGATTTGAGATTAATTGGTTGTTTGACTTGTCTTTGGTTATGTTTCTGTATCTGTTTGGGCTATGAAGTTTGAGTTTGGATAGTTTGAGATGGGGTCGTTTCATATGAGACAATTTGAGATGGAGCATTTTCAGTTGTAGGGTTTTGAGATGGTTCTTTGCAAAGCCAACGTGTTATTCCCAAATTTCTTACACTTGCTACATTTTCCTACAAACCCTTTTCTGATGCGTGAATCTATTTTAAACATTTTCTCATCCCCATCCTTATTCCTTGATGTCTTTGGACTTGCTTGAGCTTTTCTTAATGGGGGTGGAGGTATGTCAGCATGTGGTGTTGAAACTCATAAGTTTTCCCCATTTGTTGGATAGATAATAGTTGGAGATGGATGATGACGATGGTGATGACGGAGAAATAGGTGTTGTTTTTTGCGTTTGAAATTCTTCTCTCTTTGCCAAGGTGGCAGAGGAAAAATGAATTCGATGTAACAGAAGGTGAGGGAAAGGAGGGCGCATTTTATAATGCATTTGAAATGTGAGACGACCATACATGCATCTTATTAGCTGTCTTTGAAAACAAGAAAAATGATTTGTACTAATGTGTGCCGCGTGCGTGTTGGATAAGGAACAAAGTCTTGTGCTCAGAAAGAGAAAAATCAATTTTTATTTTACTTTATTAAATAACTAGATGATAAACCAAGTTATTGACTTAAGTGGTTAATGAGATCTACTAAAGAATAAATTGTTCGGGAGAGTCTAAATTTGATTTTTAGGTGGAACAATTATTGATCGAAGTTTACTTACTTCCTGATCGAACGACGAATTATTATCACTATTTTTTGTTGATATACTTCATTTATCCTTTTATATAAGAATACAAATATGTCACAAAAATCACGTGCATTGGGAAAATTTGTTGAAGTAATACATTTATTGACTATTACTACATTACCTTTTATATATAAATACATTCAATATTACTTTTCATATTTTAAGACAAATTGATAGTATTAATAAAAGGTACATATTTTGTCAAAAAAATAAATGGTATATTTAGATAAAGAATAGTTTTGTAGATGTCTTATATTTGGAGACAAACAAATATTTGTAAATGATCATATAGTTAAGGATGGAGGGAGTATATGTTTTATGTGTGTGCACGCCTAAATGATAAAGATTTATGATTGAGTGATCAACTAAGAATTATCCAAAATGCATATTACGTTTTAAAATCACAAATCACGTTTTATTAATCTTTCAAAATCATTGTATTGAAATATGTGATCATTGTATTGTGAAAAGGTTGTTATGACATAACCTATTACACTAATACACAAGAGGATCTTGAAACTATTATCCACCATTCTATAGGAAAGAAGCTTAGCATGTTGTCTATGTCAACAAATGGGGAAAACCTATGGGTTTGAAATTTTGTATTGGTTTGCAAAATACCAATATAATGATCACATATTTTTGAGTTGGTTGTTTTTGAACTTGTGCCGTTTTTTTTGCCAAGATCAACCTTTTCATCAACCTTCTTAGGGTGCAACCAACGACAAACCGTAACATCATGACCAATAATTCTACAATGAAAGCAAAAGTCTAGTAGCCATTCGTAAACAACCTCCAGATTTAAAGCAAAGTCGTCTCTTTTAAACATTATTTCATCAAAGATATGACGAAAAAAAACAATATCAACCAAAGTATGCGCATAATGATCTAATACTCAATTTTGAGTTGCAGTATCTATGGTCAAAGGCGTATCTTTTGCACCATCAATTTCAAGAAGAGTCTGATCACACCAATTCTCTTGAGGTAGCTCCATCAGTCTAATCCAAGCCCGAGCATGAGTTTGATGTGAAAAATGATTGTTGAAGTCCTTCATCCATTGAGAATCGAACAACACCCGACTTCATATTGAGAGTGCCCATCTCCCAAACATATCTCAAGTCATCAACCAAGCGGAAAGTGAACTAATAAAAAAACCTCGTCCTATGGAAATCAGCTTCCAAGGACTTGTTGTTTTCAATAATTTAGACAGCTTCCATGGTACTTCCTTTGTTGTATACGACTTATCCCCCTTGTTAAGAACTAATCTTCCATGGATTTCCGTTGACAATCGGTCAATCCCTTCTCATACTCGTGTTGTGAGATCTTGGTACAATGGGAACTCTCCCTTGATAGCTGAAGAGGGGAATGCATCATTTTATGTAGCAACCAACAAATTAGTATCCACATATGCAACAAATTTTGTGATTGTAGGTGTTGATGCTTTGTCCAACGCGAGCAGGTGGCGATGAAGAAACTTAAGGTGCAATGCAAGATCATTGTAATGACCTGCCCATGGCAGCCATGACCTAGCATTAAACCCTTCAAAAAGGAAGAGAGACGATGTTGGACGTACAACCACCGAACAGAAGATTCACTATGTCACCAATTCACATTTCTTCAAAGTTAAATCAACATGAGCTTGATCGCGAAATGTAAACCAAACCACAACTAGTGATGGAAATGAGTCGAGTCAAATCGAACTCCTTTAAGATCGACTCGACTCGATAAGAATTGACTCGACTCGAAACTCGACTTACAAGTCCAGCAAACTTCATCACTCTCATCACCCTCTCTCGTACTTACATACCCATTTTGATATCTCTCTCTATCTATCTATCTCCTCTAATCTTCTTCATCTTATCTCCTTTCTCTCTTTCGCCTCTAATACCTAGCTATAATGTTTATGTGTTTGAATTATTCGATATGGGTGCTTGGTTTGTGTAAGGATTGTTCAAATATGGGTTTCTTTAATTCTGAAACCCCATGGGCAACCACTACAAGAATTTATTGTTTTAGTTGCAGCCATTTACAGAGGAAAAAAACCCCACACGAATGTATTTCTATTGAAAATATATAAAAAAAATATTTACGGCGGGACTATGGCTTTTGTGGTGGAGAAAAGTGTCGACATTAATATAAAGAGGGAAAAAAATTGAAATTTGTAGCGGACAATACTCCGCCGTAAATCTAACCAGGAAAAAAATGCATTCACGGTGGATCCAAACCCATGCAAATTTCGGGCGCCAATTTTGAAATTTGAATTTTGCAGCGGATACATGCCGTTGATAAGCCAACGTCATTTTTTTACCATTGGATTATGCGTCGGGCCTAAGACTGCCGCAAATGTCCATCAACTATTTTTTTTATTTCTCAGTTAGTATTTACGTCAGACCTTAGACCGCCGCAAATGTTCAAAGTTCAGATTTTTTTTCCTCTATATATTATTTCACTTATTTATTTTTCATTCATTCTTACACTACTTCTTCTCTCTACAACTTCTTTACTTCTACTTTCTGTCAATATTTTGCTAAGTTTTTTATATGTTTAACTATTTATTTAATATTTACTTTATTATAAAATTGTTGTATTAACTTTAACATATTATTTTATAGTGTTAATTATTATTGACGTTTTAATTTGGAATTTTACTTTTCGATATCATTTTGTAATATTTTATTTAATGATATTAACTTTAAATGATTATATACATTTTATGTTGGAATTATTATATTTAAACTTTCCTTTTTAAAACTATTTTTTATTAATATTAAATTAAATGTATTTATCTAATTATATATTATTAAAAAAAACATTTTTTTTTAAATTTATATGTATGCTTTTGGCAGAAAAAGTCCCAAACAAATGTTGCGCGCGCGCACACGTGTGTGTATTCTTTCAAATATTTGAATGTCATTTACTGCAAACATAATTCCACGCAAACGCCACTTTATGTTAGCATGCAAGCTTGCATTTGTTGTAGACATAATTCCACGCAATTACACACTTTTGGACATCATGACATTTGTTGCATACTTGCTGTCCCACACAAATGTAACATTAAATGAGCAAGAAGGATGGTTTTTGCGGCGGACGTTTTTCCCACACAAAAGCATATGAGAGTTTGTTGAGACCAAATTCAGCAGCAACCGTTTGCAATGGCGCTATTTGCATGGGATCATCTTGTAGTGAATAACTATAGTGACAGCAAGAAAACCTCTTTCATCTATTCCTTACAAGATCACATAAGTTCCTTTAAACAACAACAATCGCAAACACAAAATTATCACCTCTCTCTTCCTCACATCAAATCAAATTCGTCATTAACATTTAGCAAAATCCAAAAACTTTGTAACCAAACCACCACACGGATATTTTAACATCATCGCAGAAGAAGCCAAATAAAGTTGTAGTAACATAAAAGCTTTTGGTGCACATGTCAATCCACATTATTAAGTTATTTTATATATTTTTGCTTCACTCTATTTTATATACAACAAATTGCATGATCGAAAGGTTGATTTCACCTTATTAATCGGTTCAGAACTGTCGAAACCTGGCAAGGTGAGATTGCAATCAACTAAAAAAATGAGATAAATATTGAATGTGATTTCGCCGGTGAACGATAGGACGAGTTTGTTGTCAGATTATGTTTTTGGTAAGTAGATATGGAACGAGTTTGTTGAAGAAATTGATACCTCAAGAGATTGATGATTATTTTCAAACCAAGGTTCCAATTTTCTCACAAATCGTGAACCCAGAGACAAGGACGGGGAATAAAAGAAGATAAAAAAGAGCATTTTGGTCATTTCTGGTATTTGAGAAGATGCACTTGAGGGTATTTCCACCTTTTCTCACTTGCCTGAAACCCAGGGGCGTTTTCATTTGTCCATCCTCTATTTTTGTGAGTCAACAATTGTCTTACCCAATCAGCTGCAACACCCACACAAACGCCGCTTTATGTTAGCATGCAAACTTGCATTTGTTGCAGACATAATTCCACACAATTACACACTTTTGGACATCATGACATTTGTTGCATACTTGCAGTTCCACACAAATGTAACATTAAATGAGCAAGAAGGATGATTTTTGTGGCGGACGTTTGTCCCACACAAAAAGGGAGTTTGCTTTGACCAAATTCTGCAGCAACCGTTTGCAATGGTGTTTTTTGCGTGGGATCATCTTGTAGTGAATAACTATAGCGACGACAAGAAAACCTCTTTCGCTTATTCCTTACGAGATCTCAGAAGTTCCTTCAAACAACAACAACCGCAAACACAAAATTGTCACCTCTCTCTTCCGTACATCGAATCGAATTCGTCATTAACATTTAGGAAAATCCAAAACTTTTGTAACCAAACCACCACACGGATATTCTAACATCATCGATGAAGAAGCCAAAGAGAGTTGTAGTAACATAAAAGCTTTTGGTGCACATGCCAATCCATAAAGTTATTTTATATATTTCTGCTTCACTATATTTTAAATAAACAAGTTGCATGATCGAAAGGTTGATTCCACCTTAATAATTGGTTTAGATTGTTGGAACAAAGATGTTCAGCAATACCACGTTTTGAGTTTTGATGATAACAAGGTATTACAAATTGTCAATTGGATATGCTAATATTTGTTTAAGTATGCAGGATATTAATCAAGATTTATATCTTAGAAAGTATTATGTTTGAACATTTTGAGAGCAAAGATCTAGAGAAGCTTGTTGCTTGTGATTCTGACTATCGAAGAAGAGTCTGAAGACTGTATCGAAGAAGAGTCTGAAGACCATCAAAGTCTGAAGACTATCAGAACCTAAAGACCAAGAGAGTCTGAAGATCATTAGAAGCTGAAATGCTACAGTGAGTCTGAAGCCTGCAATCTGAAGATCTGCTTAGAAGGATTTCTAAAAGCATTACGATGCATAAGAAACTCTCATTTGGAGTAACGGCTAGCTTCAAAGTCAACTTGAGCGTGTGATGCTCAACGACAAAGAATGCAGAATAGTACAGAGTACGTGTGTACGAACTCTATTTCCACTACTCCACTACCTCGTACAGTTTGGCAACTGTGTCTACCGGTATTAATCTTCAAAAGGAATGGAATTCAAAATATGCATTTGAAGGACTATTACCATATCAAGCAACAGATCAACATCTATTGATCAAGCTTAAGAAATCATCCTGATGTGCTGGATGACTCAACGTCTCTTTCCAACGCCTATATAAAGGATAGAAGACTTGAAGAATTGTTGGACTCGACAACTAGAAAAACTCCGCTGCATAGCTGTCGTATTCAAACTGAGTCTTAACAGAAACACATCAACAACTTAGATTATTCTTACAAACTGAGTATTCTAGAATTTCAAAGTTAAGCACAAAAACAGAGTCTGTCTTTGTTTAAAACAGAGTCTGTCTTTGTTTGTAATTGGAACACGTTTGATTGTTTATCAAGTGTTTCAACTCTATTCAATTTTCTGTAAATTGTGTCAGAAGTCTCTTGCTTGTGTGCTTGAGCAAAGAAGTCTATTGGCTGCGTCCTTGAGCAAAGAAGTCTCTTAGTTGTGTCTTTGAGCATTGGAAGTCTCTTGCCTGCGTGCTTGAGCATTGGAAGTCTCTTACTGTGTGTTTGAGCAACTTGTAATAGATATTACATTTTAGTGGAACTCTCCTTGGAAGTGCAAGGGGGACAGGACTACTTCCGGTTTGTGGAAGGAACCTGTATAATTGCTTGTGTTCTCTCTTCTCTCTATCTCTTGTTTATTTCCGCTGCAACAGAATCTGATCTCTCATCAGACTCTGATCCTACGGAATTAGATTCTCACTCTTCAAGAGTTGCGAAAAGCTAACACAATTCAACCCCCCCTCTTGTGTTTTTCTCACCTTCACAGAACTGTCGAAACCTTGCGGTGGTGGGATTGGAATCAACTAATAAAACGAGATAAATACTGAATGTGATTTCGGCAGTGAACAATAGGACGAGTTTGTTGTCGGATTATGTTTTTGGGAAGTAGATATGAGACGAGTTTGTTCAAGAAATTGATACCTCAATAGATAGATGATTATTTGCAAACCCTAGTTCCAATTTTCTCATAAACCGTGAACCCAGAGACAAAGACGGGGAATAGAAGAAGGTAAAAAAGAGCATTTTGGCCATTCATGATATTGATATTTGAGAAGATGCACTTAAGGGTATTTTCGTCTTTTCTCACTTGCCTAAAACCCAAGGGCATTTTCATCCGTCTATCCTCTATTTTTGTGAGTCAGCAATTGTCTTACCCAATCAGTTGCAACACCTTAGCAAATTAGTGATGTGGCAGGGATTAAATGGGCTTAGGGACAAAAACTCAAGTGATTAATATTTGCAAGACAAAATTGGAAGGATTAGCAAATTCATGGGTCATAACTCAAGTGACCCTTATTTGCAAAGACTAAACATAAAATAAACCAATCAATTGAGTTCAAGTGGTTAATGAGTTTCTCCAATGACGAATCGTTCGAAAGACACGAGTTCGATTCCTAGGTGGAATAATTCTTAGCCATGCAATCCTTACCTCAACTCTGGATTAACAAGGTATTTTTTTCTATAAAAACCGGAGGATTGGCGCAAAAAAAAAAAGAGTAACAATGAATATATTTTATTCACATTAGCGGAAAGACGGACACTCGTCTTTTTGCTCTTTTTATTGTGCTAATATGTGTAGATTATTAACAATATTTTATAGAAATTTTGCATATAAATTATAAACGATATTTTATATAATTTTTTTTATATAAATTAAAATTATAAGTTTAAATATTTGCGAGTTTCAAATATAACAAACTCAATAAAAAAATATTTATCTTTTTTAATGACAACAATAATATGATAAATATAACAAAAATTCTTATCTTTTTTAATAAATATGACATTATTTTAGAAAAATTTGTTTCAGGGTATAATTGAAATAACAAAAAGTCAACTCAAAATCTCATATTTTTTTTGTTAGATAGACGAAATGGCAAATCCATCGTAAACTCGCACACGAAAAGTAGAGGTGTCGGAGTTCGAACTCATGTCATGATGTCCGGCCTAATAATTTCGACATTTTTTACCAATTAAACTAAAACTTATGAGACATACTTCATCATATATAATATGAGAAATGAGAAATGATATTTGAATAACCATTTTTTACAACTTTTGTGACAACTTTATCTCTTATACTCACATTATCTTTTTCTTTCTATTGCTTTGATTTTTGTGACAATATAAGACATGCGTTGCTTGGTTCAGTGCTTTTGGATAAATATTTTAGCCTTGTTAGTGTTGCTTTAACACAAATTTTCAATTTTTTTTTAGGGTTAATCCTCCGCTTTACAAAAGAAATGAGTTTTAATAACATGATGTTCGGTCAGAAAGTAAGGAAAATCCGATTAAGAATTACTTAATAAAAGAACTAAATCTGAGTTTTTCGAACAATTCGTCATTTAGTGGAGTTCAATAATAAATTGAATTCAACCACTTGATTAAACTTTAGAGATATTTGAGTTTGGATGTTGTTGTTATTGTTGACGTTAGTAATTTTAAAATTTTTCTTTACCATATGATTGTTCATAATTTAAACCGTCTAAATTTTCTATTATACTAAAAGAAAGTGTTAATGATTATCCTTTTAATTAAATTAATTACAATTGAAAGTTTATGTAGGAAAATTATGCATTCATCTTTTTGGAAATTTAAAATTTGTTGTTCCATTATAAAAATTTTACTTTTAGTTTTTTAACTAGTATTTTAAGACATTTGTTAACATGATGACTTTATAAAAAAGAAAAATGATAACAAATGACCTTATACTATTTGTTAAAAAGTTGAAAGTAAAAATTTTATCTTAAAAATTATGTATTTAAAGCATTGAAGTATAAAAAAATGCTATTTTTTTTACATAAAAAGGGTACTTATTAGCATAACCTTATCAAAAATATAAGATATGCAAAATCTTTTCATAAGACAAATAAAACTAGAGTCGTCAGTCCCGTAAATGTAGCTCAATTAGTAGCTACCATAAACATTATGTGCAGGAACCGGAGTTCGAACTCTTGATTCTCTCTTCTCAGCACATAATTAATGTGAATTTAGCTTCTTGACAAAAAAAAAATTACATGCGCTAAATTGTACAAACTATACTACAAAAACTAGAGGCGTCAAAGATGATAAACTGTACCAACTATACTATAAACCTAATCCGACAATGACAACCATCTTAACGAGATCGACACCACTGCTCAATCCAAAACCACGACAAAAAATTTATTATAATGAAAAGAAGAAATTACAATGCATATGATATGATGGACATAAACCAAAACCTAAAGAGGTCATTAAGTAACTTCACAAAATGGAGAAAAAAAAACATAGAAAGAATTTCCTTAAAAAAAAACATAGAGAGAGAATTATAAGTACTAGAAGCATAGTAAAGAGTTGTTGTTGGACGCTTGATAGCAAAGTGATGATGGAATCAAGTGTGATGCAAGCCAAACAGGACAAAAGCAATGCTTATCTTGAAACAACAATTGGCCATGTTCTTTTCTCCCTCAAACTTAACTTAACAGCTCTTATACACCGTGGCATCTTCCAACGGGTATATTCTATTCTCTCATCCTCAAACCAAATTAATTTCTTATTTTACCAAACTACCCCCAAATTCTAGTCCTTTTTCTTTTATTCTCATTTGCAAGATAGTCACCTCAATAATAATAATAAATACAAGGTGAAACAACACACTGTTTTTTTCTCTAAAATATTTCATTTATTTTTTAAGTTGACTTTTAATATTTTTAAATGCCATTGACTAGCAAATGGCAAAACTGAAAAGAAATTTTATTAATTTGTTAAAATTTAAATTAATATTGATATTTTTTATAATTGTTAATAATAATTATATTTGTTAAACTGATATATTTTTTTACTCAAAAAAAATTCTATTTTAAAATATTCTAATTTTTTAATTTAGTATCAATTCTTTTACTCATATCTATATTTAATTACATTCTAATTTTATATTTTAAATTAATAACTTATTTTCTTATCTAATAATATTTCTAAGGAAAGTCATATTCAGATAAACTTCATAATTATTTGATCATATCCTATTGTACCTTCCACATTGAATTAAGGCAAGAAAAAATATGATATAGTTTTGTATTTTTCATTTTGACCACCATAAAACCAGAAAGTATACTTTCAAAAAAATAATTCCCCTAAAAAATATCAAATAAAATTTTTAAATTGTTATTTGTTATTATTTTTAATAAATACACAAATATATATTTTTTGAATAAAAAATATACATATATATATATGTTTTTTTTTTTTTAGATTAGATACATATATATATGTTACCCCTAAGAAAAATATAAACATTAATTCCTTCAAAAAAAAAATAAACATTAAATACACACGAGAACCCACGTTTGAAACCAGTAAAGCCACTCTACATAATTCCCAAACTTACCCTTCAGCATAAACAAAACCCTGAAAAAAGAAAAGGTTATTATCGTACATTCCTTTTCTGATCCAGAAAACAAAACAATAAAATAAAAACAAAGAACGTGATCGATGCGCGCAGACACAAAAGAAAGAGAGAGAAAGAAAGATAAAGAAGAAGAGAGAGAAGTTAGAGAGAGAAAGTACCGTTATCGGACTTCAAATCTTCAATTCGCCGGAATTTGGGAACAACCGTTGCGTCCGGATTCTAGGGTTTTCTCTTTCCTTTCTTGTTTGTTTCTCAATTTCGTTCTTTTTTGGTTCAACGAAGTTTCGTGGTTTGGTCACGACGAATTTTGTGATTTTGAAGTTGAGTTAATTTCGTTGCTGTTGAAGTTCAGAATTCGGTTTTCGTGGTGATGTTTACGCCGCAGAGATTGTGGTCGGGTCGGAGCAACACGCCGAACAAGAGTGGGGTGCGTGGTGGAACTGGGTCGGGTCTTGATTTGGTTGTGAATTCGGGTGAAGGTTCGAAGGGGAAAGGTGTTGAAAATGGTGGAAATTTGGATCGTGAGGTTTTGGTTGAGAGAGTTTCAAACCTTGAGAAAGAGGTTTGTTTCTTATTTCTGATTATTTATTTTTAATAATGTTTTGTTTTAATGTTTTTGTTTTTGTTTTTGTTATGTTGTGGGTGTGTTTTGAAGTTTTGGGTAAACACTAGTAGATAGAAAAAGAGTTTTTTTTTTTGATAAAAAAAAATCCTTTTGAATTTGGAGTGTTGGTTGTTTTTAGATTTTAGTTTGAATTTATTGGATGTGTAATTTGAAAGATCTAGTGTTTAATTGGTTGAATTGAAATATGGTTTATGATAGAATATTATGACGTAATTTGATCCATGTAGCCGACCACAGTTAGTGAATTGAATTAGACTTGGTTGTAGCTGTTAACGTCATGTGAAGTTTAATATTTTGAAATCTAGCTTCATAATTGTTTAGTGAATTTATAAAATTTATGGAATATTTTTGACATGGCTCTTTGTGATATTTGGAGAAAGTTTTGTTCTTTTTGTTTAGTTGCTTTGAGTGTTGTAACTTTTGTTTGTGTATTTCTGGGGTGGTAGCTTGTTATGATGTTCCAAGGACATGCATAGTTTAGGGATAGTAAACTTAGACAATTTAGTCACTGATTTTGCTTTTGTTGATTTAGATGATAAATTTAAACCTATTCCAATTTTTTATTTTGCCAGTTCCAGTACTTTTTTCTATATGGTGATTGTCAATTATGAAATCGTTGAAGGAAATTTGGTTTTGGTATATGCAAATAATGTACACTGTTTTCCGTTTATGGGGACTGAGGAAGAATGATTTTGTTTTGTGCTTTCTATTGTTGAGGATTTTTTCATGATTGGTTTTGGAGGTTTGCTGTAAAAAAGTGAAATTTTGGAGTAATGCATTATGTTTTTTTTTTTTGGATTAGACAAGATTTTAGAGGGTCCAAGAGTTTTTAAATCAAATTTTAATTTCCGTTTATTTTGGAGTGAAACTGTGAAGTGTTCATTTATCTGTCCTCTACTACAGTTATATATCATTTACACAACTATCAGTGTTATTGAACATATGGAGAAACTCATTATTGATAAGTTACGTGTTTGTTGGTATAGATATGGCAACAAGATTTTTAATGAGATGCATATTAATTTTGACGTTTTGTTGTACGGAAGTATAAAGTAGAGAGGCAATATTGTATGCATTGTTGTAGCCGACACATCATTAAAACTAGGTGAATACGTCTATACACAGTGTTGCTTAGTGGATGACGACAACCTTGCATAAGTTATAATTTTACAAGTGCTGCCATGTGAAAGTATAATACCCTTTGCTTTGCTTATTTATCCTCATTGTGTCTTCTGAATGAAGTTAACATTTTTGGGAAGTGTTCGTCATTTATAGCTGTATTTTTTATCATCATAAAAATAACAACTCTTATTTTGTTTTTTGATTTGACCTGATTATTTGATTTCTGTGCCAGCTTTATGAGTACCAATTTAATATGGGGCTTCTCTTGATTGAGAAAAAGGAGTGGAACTCTAACTATAACGAGCTGAGTCAAGATCTAGTGGAAGTCAAGGATGCTCTTGAACAAGAAAAAGCAGCTCATTTATTTGCTCTATCTGAGGCAGAGAAGCGAGAAGAGAATCTGCGGAAAGCCTTGGGTGTTGAGAAAGAGTGTGTGCTTGATGTAAGTTTTTTTGACATGAATTTTACATTTTCACTGATTTTTTTCTTAAATGCAAAATCATGTCTGTTGTATCAAACATTATCTATGGATAGTCTTTATCTGAAACTGCTTTGTTTGTCCCTAATATTTGTAAACTTGAGTTTGTCCTAATTTTTTTCTTAAATGCAAAATCATGTCTGTTGTATCAAACCTTATCTATGTCTGTTTGTTCCTAATTTCAGAGCAACATTAACTTTTACATTAAAGTTTGTTTGTTCCTAATATTTGTAAACTTGTGTGTCAACAGCTTGAGAAGGCTCTACGAGAAATGCGCTCAGAGCATGCAAAGATTAAATTTGCAGCAGACTCAAAGTTAGCTGAAGCAAATGCTTTAATAGCTAGCGTTGAAGAGAAATCTTTAGAAGTAGAAGCCAAGTTACGCTCTGCTGACGCCAAACTTGCTGAAATCAGCAGAAAGAGTTCAGAGATTGATAGGAAATCACATGACTTGGAATCTCAGGAATCTGCACTTAGAAGGGAACGCCTGTCCTTCATTGCAGAGTACTCTAATAATTACCTATCCTATTTCAATTTTGAACATCTTTTCAGTTTTTCTTACTAATCTATCTGTATACTTGTTGCTAATTTGTTTTGATTGATGACAGGCAAGAATCTCATGAGAGCACTCTGTCTAAGCAAAGAGAGGACTTACGGGAGTGGGAGAAGAAACTGCAGGATGGAGAAGAAAGACTGGCAAAGGGTCAAAGAATTCTCAATGAAAGAGAGCAGAGAGCTAATGATATTGACAGAATATGCCGACAGAAAGAGAAGGACCTTGAAGAGGCACAGAAGAACATTGATGCAACAAATGATACATTGAGAAGCAAAGAAGATGATGTAAACATCAGGCTCGCAACTATAACTCTAAATGAGAAGGTAAATATTAATTATAATGTGGTATTGATTAGCTATATTTTTGTTCGTTCTGACAAATGCCACATTTTAATATGTCCATATCCTCTGATGCAGGAATGTGATTCTATGAGAATGAACTTGGATCTCAAAGAGAAGGAGTTATCTGCATGGGAGGAAAAGCTCAATGCCAGAGAAAAAGTATATTCTTGCACCTTCTCATTTTCCTAATTATTTTTTTCCGGGAATTTTGGAGATGGGCAGCGAATAAATCTGTGTAAATTTCTAAATTTTATTTATTTGTAGCATTCTGTTTTCCAATTTTGCTTATCCAAAAGATAGCACATTGGTTAGGGTGTTTGATTTTTGAATAATCTGGAAGGAAAATGGAACATTGGTATTCATTTTTCAGATCAATAATAAAATCAGTGTCTTCTGAGCATCACACATCAATATTTATTGTTGAAAAGTATTCCGGCATATGGCACTACTATATTTTATTTTCACTTGTTTGCTAAACTTCAACCTGGTTATGTTGTAGGTTGAGATTCAGAAGCTTGTCGATGACCACAGTGCTGCTCTTGATGTGAAGAAGCAGGAGTTTGAGATTGAATTGGAGGAAAAAAGAAAATCTTTTGAAGATGGATTGAGAGATAGATTGGTAGAAGTTGAAAAGAAAGAAGGTGATGTTAATCATATGGAGGAGAAGGTTGCAAAACGGGAGCAAGCCTTAGAAAAGAGAGCAGAGAAGCTCAAGGAGAAAGAGAAGGAACATGAAGTCAAAGTCAAAGCTTTGAAGGAAAGGGAGAAGTCTCTAAAGTCTGAGGAAAAAGACTTGGGGAAAGAGAAGGGTAAAATTGAAAGTGAGAGAGAGGAATTGCTCAGTCTCAAGTCTGAAGTTGAGAAGTTAAAAGCTAGCAATGAAGAAGAGTTGTTGAGAATTAAGGAAGAGACTAATCGTCTTCAGGTGACTGAGGAGGAGAGGTCTGAATATATACGTTTGCAGTCACAACTGAAGCATGAAATCGATCAGTACAGGCAACAGAAAGAGCTACTGATGAAGGAAGCTGATGACTTGAGGCAGCAAAAAGAGACCTTCGAAAGAGAATGGGATGAGCTTGATTTGAAAAGAGCAGATGTGGAGAAAGAGCTGAAGAACGTGCTTCAACAGAAGGAAGAAATTTTAAAACTACAACAAAATGAAGAAGAGAAGTTAAAGAAGGAGAAGCAGGCCACAGAAGACTATTTACAGAGGGAGTTGGAAACTCTTAAGTTGGCTAAAGAGTCATTTGCTGCTGAAATGGAGTTGGAAAAGTCAAGCCTAGCTGAAAAAGCTCAAAATGAGAAAAACCAATTGCTTTTGGATTTTGAGATGCGGAGAAAAGAACTTGAAGCTGACATGCAGAATCAGTTAGAGCAGAAGGAAAAAGACTTATTTGAATCAAGGAAGTTATTCGAGGAGAAGAGAGAGAGTGAATTGAACAATATCAATTTCTTGAGAGAAGTGGCAAATAGAGAAATGGAGGAAATGAAACATCAACGAAGTAAATTAGAGAGGGAGAAACAAGATGCAGATGAGAATAGAAAACATGTTGAAAGACAAAGGATAGAAATGCAGGAGGACATAGATGTACTCGTCGACCTCAACAAGAAGCTGAAAAATCAGAGGGAACAATTTATTGTGGAGAGACGTCGCTTTATTGATGTTGTAGAGAAACTTCAGAGCTGCCAGAACTGTGGAGAAATGATTTCTGAATTTGTGCTGTCTGATTTACAATCTTCTGCTGACATTGAGAATTTAGAGGTGCCTTCTCTTCCAAAATTGGTTGGTGATATTACACAGGGTGGTTCTGATGTAAATCTGGATTCTTCTAGGCAAAACACTGGAGCATCCCCTGCAACTGATACAAAGTTCCCTGTTCCTGGTGGAACTGTCTCTTGGCTTCGAAAATGCACCTCTAAGATATTCAAGATATCTCCCATTAAAAAGATTGAATCTGATGTTGATAGTTTAAGGGATGTGGATACTTTACCTTTTGAGAAAACTACTGAAGATTTGCCAGCAAATGTTCCTGGCACTGAGAATGAAGCAGAGCTGTCTTTTGCTATCGCAGATGATTCTTTTGATGCTCCGAGGGTACAATCTGGCAATGATATCACAGAGGTTGAAGCTGACCATGATCCTTCTATTGAAAAACAGGGCAACATTGACACTACAGCGACAGATGATTTACAGCTTCCCAATTCAAAGGCTGGACAGCAGAAACCTCGCAGAGGAGGTGTAAGGGCCAGAATGAAGCGCACACAAACTGTAAAAGCTGTTATCAAAGAGGCTGAAGCCTTTCTTGGGGAATCCATAGCTGCTGAGGCAGTACCTGGGGAATCTGTGGATGATCGTGAGACTGATTTTCCAAATGGAATTGCTGAGGATTCTGCCAACATGGATTCTGAAAGTCAGAAACCACCTGAAAAAAGAACGGCGAATTTGCGGAAGCGAAACCGGATTCAAACATCTCAAGTTACTGTTAGTGGGCAGGAAGATGATCCCAGTGAAGGACATTCTGATATACCAGGGAGACCCAAAAGGAGGCGTCAAAAGGCTGCTGCTCCTCCGGCACAAACTGCTGGTGAAACAAGATATAATTTGAGGCGTCCCAAAACGTGAGTATACCTTTGATTTCCGTTTTATTGTTTTTGTATGTGATAGTTGTCAATGTTGTTTTCCCCAACTTACCCTGTGCATTGATGTTTTTAGTGGTGCGACAACTTCATCTGTTAGAGACGTGTCTGCTGGCGGCAAAGAAAGTGAGGGAGAGGTTGGTCGTGCAAAAGATGCAGGAGTAAATATCTACTCAAAACCTTCTCATTCACATTCAGTCAACATTACTAATGAGAATGGGGACAGCATAGAACTTGATCAGGTAAGCTTGATAATACAGTAGCTTTTCAATTGGAATGCTGCGCATACTTTTCTTATATTCAAAATGATCTTTCAGTTTGATATATATATTAAGTAGTAGTTTAAGAATTCCTTCATTTTATTACTTTATTTATTCTTATATTTCAAATTAGCCTTCAGTTTAAGAATTTGAGTTTGGTAGTGAGATGTTGGTGTTAATGATTTTTGGATAACAAGCTACTCCCTCCGTCTCGCAATAATAGTCGTTTAAGGTTTGTGCACGGTAATTAAGGAAATGATTAATTGTGTTGATTTCAATGGTAAAATTAATATCATTTACCAATATACCCTTATTAATTATAGTTAGTGGAGTACTTAAGTTTGATATAATTCAATAAATAAGGGTATGATAGTGGAAAAAAGTAATAAAATGCTGCATTGATATTCTAAAGTAACTATTATTTTGAGATAGAAAAAAAAAAAACTAAAAAGACAATTATTAAGAGACGGAGGGAGTATATGTTAATTGTTCCGGTCTAAGAAAGTTTCCTGTTTTGGTGTGTATAAGTTTTGAATAACAAGCCTTCAGTTTTAGAATTCTTTATTTTTATTACTTATTATTTATTCTTATATTTCAAATTAGCCTTGAGTTTAAGAATTTGAGAGATTTTGGTGTTAATAAGTTTTGGATAAGAAGCTAAATGTTTACTTGTTCCAGTCTCAGAAAGCAGCTGAGACGCATGATGATTATGATGATACCACAACCAACAACAGGGCTTTGAGTGAGGAGGTGAACGGAACGGCAGATGACGTGGAGGATCATGACGCCGAGTACAGGAGTGAATCCCGTGGAGAAGATGCAGGTCGAGTTGACGACGACGACGACGATGAGATTGATGAGGATTACCAACACCCTGGTGAAACTTCAGTGAGGAAAAAGCTTTGGAAATTTTTTACAACATAACACTAGACCAGCTTTTTGTTAAAGGAGCTTTGGTTTGTGTTTTGACTTCATCAACTTTAGAGATGATGTCAGAAGTTGTCTTGTATTAACAACACTGGAATTAATAGTTCTCTTAGTTATATATATAACCATGGAGAGGTACTTAGGAAGGGTGATTGAATTTCTTTAGCATTTTCATTTCCTATTTCTATGGATATTTGGTAAACCTTTTGGGTATTTGTTGATAAGTTTAGGAATTGGACAGTGTAGTTCCTAGTTTAGTGATTGGAATTGTAGCAACATCCTTATGGAAATTGATTGTATCCTAATATTTATTTGTTTGTATTTTGTCGCCTAGAATGTGATTGTTTGAATTTAATGAGGCTGCTCTTGTATCTCATGTGACTTGAGGTGGCAATTTGTGTTTTGAGATTTGTGTTCATTATTTTTTTTTTTACTGGCGAGACTTCTTTTTGTTTGAGAAATTTACTGGACTTGTGTTCATATTCATCTGTTTATATCATGATCAAAAATAATATAAACAAGTGTACGACAATTTCTATTATCTCGATATTTAATGTTCATAAATTATTTATTTTTGAAACGCATTCGGTTGGTTAAAGGGGTCTCTACAAGTGGATGGTGGGATACTGGGATTGAACTTATCGGGTTAGTCGGTCCTTATGAAGGATAGTATGTACATTAACTTTTCTAAAGTGTTAGTTTTGAATTTTGAGTATTATTTGGTTGGCTACCTTACCTTAATAATGTGTGTTCAATTCTCACTTTGTACCGAAATGCTGCAAAGCTATAAAAAGAGAATGAGTAACTAATCAACATAATAAATTAACGAGAGAATAGAATGTGTGTTAAACAACTGAACTGACATAGAGGATGAAAGGAACTTAGTATGGGAAGATGAAAACAAATCATGCACCAACAACAAAAGAAAGAAAATACCAATGTTTGGCTAATAAACTCTATCCGACAAAAAAGCTAATAAACTCCAGCTTTCTTCATTATTGTTATTCCATTCAGCAATTTCTACATAAGTTAAGCATAACAGAGACCAGTCTATTCAGTACAACTTCATCCATCTTATGAAATATATTTTGTCAAAAAAAATCTTTCGAAATATATCTATATCCTTCATATGGCTAACAATCTGCAGCCACATTTAAGGGCTCATGGAATTTTGACCATAACCTGCTTTGGTAGGCGAGGCTTATTTAACAGCAGTATGAATTTTCTCTGCTGAGGCTCCACATCATATTTAACACGGTTCAATAATTTTTTTTAATGAAAATTCACTGTTTTGCTACATAACTCAACTTTTGTAAGAATATTTTGAATTAGTGGTATGACATAATTTTTCAATAGATTTTAGTGTAAAACTATTTTACATTGACACTGTAATACTGTATTGTATGTGCCAATAATTCAAGTTTTTTTAACTACGTAGACATACTTGGTTTTCCTTTGCTAAAAAAAAGACATACATGGTTTGAAGGTTGTTAAAATCGCGAATTAACACGTGGAATGCTACAATTCTATATTTACATTTATTTCTTTACAACCCGTGTGTGTGTGTATATATATATATATATATGTTTAAAGAACCTTGATTATGGATGAATATAACTGCCAGGGTCGGTCCTAAGATTTTTGTGTTCTGGACGAATCAATAAAGGTGTGCCCTTAGTTATTCAAGTTCTTTAAAAATATATTTTCCATAGAATTAATCGAAACAAGTTATAAAGAAATATATTTATCTATATAATATTATAAAGAAATATATTTATCTATATAGTATTAACTATTAAGGAAAAATAACAATTTTGGTGTCCCTTAATAAATGGTGCCCTGAGCTGCCGTCCCTCGAGCCCACCTTCAAGACCATCCTTGATAACTGCAAGAATTACAATCAAATAATTAAACAAGCACAACTTTATTGATTGACCTGAAGCATAAAAAAATCTTAGAACCGACTTAAAAAAATGTACATGTCATGTATATATTATTTTAATGAGTAAACTAGTACGAGTTGATAATTCGAGTTCATGGATTTCACCAAGCATTTCCCAAAACAAAATCACTAAGGGCCTGTTTGAAACAGTTTTTAAAAACACTTTTTTAGTTTTTAAAAATTAAAAAATAAAAAACTTGTTTGATTATCTATTTTTAAAATATAATTTTTGAAAAGTGTTTTGGGTTTTTTAGTTTTGGGAACTAAAAATGGAAAGAGATAAAATGGGTTTTGCTTTTCTATTTTTAGTTTTGAGTTATTAAAATAGAGAAAAAAAGTAGAAAAGGGAAAACACGGAAAAGTGGTTGTTTTCTCCAATGGCATAGTTGTAAATAGGTTCAAAGTCTAGGGGTATTTTCATTTTTTATCAAAAAAATTTGGATCAAAAATTATAACTCATTTTGCAGAAAACTCACTTAGAGAACACATAGTAGCGAAAATGGCGATTTTTCTCCGATCTCCGCCGTGACTTTTCTCCGATCTACACCGCGTTTCTTCTCCACCTTGCTTCTTCTCCATGCGCTTCTTCTTCTCCACCGTGATTCTTCTTCTCTGCGGTTTTTTAGGTTATATCTCACACCTGATTTTTTTCATTTTAAAATTGCTTTATGTTCTTTGATTCAGAATTTTGCACCTAATATAGCGATATTTTACTTGATTTTGTGTTTACTGGCGTTTAGATCTATGATTTTCAATATTAGATTAATTTGTAAATTTGAGATTGTGGTAGAATTCGAAATTTGTAATGTTTTATATGTTGTTGTGTTTGATAAATTCTGATTCATTTTGATAAAAAACTTATTTGCAGCTTATATGATTGATATTTTCAGCTTATTTGCAGCTTATAGATCTGGATTAAGTTCCTCTTTAGATAAAAAAAACTTAATTGCAGCTTATAGCATAAGTACTTATCATAATAAGCACTTATTTATAAGCTTGCATAAGCTATTTTTATAACAAAATAGAAAATAAGGTTAAATTATTTTTCTAATTGCTATAAGCTGTTTTAATAAGCTGTATTAAAGAACTAAGAAATTATTAATATAAGTTGAAATAAGTTGCTATAAGCTGTTTTAATAAGCTATATTAGAGTTAGCATTCATGTGGTATATAGTTGATTCATTTGTTAACAATTTTATTTGACCGAATCAATCATATGAATGATGTATGTGAGACACCTTCATGGTTATAGGTAGCTTAAAATATGAATTTTGATCCATGTACTGTTGAATCATTTGTTAACATAGACATGTAATATGTTAACTGAACCTTATTGATATGACTCTCTCTTTGCATATCTATTTAAGATATGAATCTCATCATGATTCACGATTAATTATTTAAAGTGTCAAGAATCAAAGTGTTTTAAAAATTTCTAATCTTAGTTATTTATTTATGAGTTGCTGGTTAAGTTGGTAGGAACATTGAAGTAGTATGAAGAACACTAGCCAACGTCCACGTTTCACTGCTCCTGCCTCCTCATTTGTTGCGCCTGCAGCCTCTTCATCAGTCGCGCATGCCTCCTCCTCGGTCGCTCCTGCTTCGTCTGGTGCGCCTGCCACTGCTACACAGGTAACCTATTTTCATCTCAGCCCCATTATCTCTAAATTCGAAACTCTTACAACATGCTGATGACAACACAACGCGGATGGTTATTGTATGAAAAGTAGCATTCCTTTCGTGTGTGTTTGTTTGCGTGTGACGTTGTATCCCACCGTGTGTGTAAGTCTTTGTTCTTTATTGTGTGTGTTTGCCATCATGTCCTCGCCGTCTCTGTTTGTTCTTAAAGGATCAATAAGTATAATCATTCCTTAATTATTTTTCTATGCAAATTGAATTGATTTGTTGTTGTTGGCTAGTTTGTTGTTGGGTACTTTGATGCTACTGTAAGAAAAATATTGAGTATTTTCTTGTTAGTCTGTATCAAATTTAATCTTTATGCTAGAAATACCATCTTTAGAGTTTACTGCTATGCTGCTGCATGAAATTGACAACATTTTATGTATATTTAGACATGAAAACAAAGAAATACCTCAAGGTTAAGATACCAGATGCACTGAATACCATGTGCTACCATGTCATACCAAAAATAGCTGATAGGCCTTTCTACTAATTCTTAACTCTCTCTTGTTACTAAATTTACATATTTTCAGATAACCTGTTCCAAGGAAAAATCTTCAATCTTATGCTCCTCTTCATCCAGATCATTTGACTCTAAATCGAGTTTTTCACTACTATTAGAAAATCGACCGTTCATCCTTCTGTTCCTTAAAATCACTTCTGATTCCTTCATCAGCTTGATGTATCTCTTCCTCACACACAATAGAGGATGCTTCTCGATAGCTGATTTGTTGCAATAAGCTTCCTTGAGAATGACAGTACATGTTTTATTCAATTTGACCAGAAGTGAGAGAAAAAGTAAGGTACTTTTGCAATTTTTTGAAAAAGTAGGGTAGTTTTGGATTTTTGGCAATAAAGTAGGGTAGGAAAAAAAAAATTTCTTTATTTGCGGATACAAAAGTCACTCACCGTGTTCCTCATTTGAAGAATCAGAATTCAGAACTACTCTTCTCAATCGTCCCTCGCGAGTCTCTCTCTCTCTGTCCTCTCTCTATCTCTCAACACACTCTCTCTCTCTCTCTCTCTCTCTCTCTCTCGTGAGCCCCTGCCCCCTGGTGCTTCTAAGCTGCTTCCTGCTCACTCTCTTAGTTCTCACTCACTCTAAGGTGAGCCAACTGATTCTCCAATTGCTTGTTTTAGGTTTAGGGTTTTAAAATTAGGAATTGGAAAATTGCTTTGTAAATCTGTCATATTAATTTGAACAT
Organism: Medicago arabica; assembly: GCA_946800305.1. NCBI lineage: Eukaryota > Viridiplantae > Streptophyta > Magnoliopsida > Fabales > Fabaceae > Medicago > Medicago arabica. The sequence continues at coordinate 7,494,398 of OX326969.1, forward strand.
TTACTTGTGCTTTGTCATGTGAATGTCGATTAGATGAATTATGCTTGGTTTGGTTAATTGGTTTTGTGCATTGTGGGTTTCTTTGTACAATTCTGCTTACAAAGTCACTATTTTATTTTATAGAATGTACAAATTTTTGGGAACTGGGAATTAGAATTTTGTTATGAAAGCTTTTTTTTGTTGGTTAGAATTGAAATTGGAATTTTGGAATGTTAGTTTTAGTTACTGAATTAGTTAGAATTGAAATTGGAATTTTGGAACGTTAGTTCTTTGAAATTTTAGCCACACATAGACTAAATGTCTTGCTCATTTCCTCAATTAGTCTCCAAGTAAGTTTCCCTTGTTTTGTGTCTACAGTGGGTAATCACAATTTGTTGAAAACACGATTCCAAAGCTTGTAGATTGAAGAAGTTACGGTTGAAATCGATGGAGAGGTTGGAATTGAAAGAAGTTCAGAAACTCGAAGGTCATACCGATAGAGTTTGGAGTTTGGATTGGAACCCTGCTACCGGTCATGCCGGTATTCCACTCGTCCTCGCTTCTTGCAGTGGCGATAAAACCGTTCGAATCTGGGAACAAAACCTCTCCACTAATCTCTTTTCTATTTTCTAAAACTGTTTTTGAAAATTACATCACCAAACGGATTTTCTAATTTTTTCATTTCTAAAACAGTTTTGAAAAGTCACATTACCAAACAAATTTTTTCTTTTTCTCTTCTTGAAATCACTTTTCTAAAATTGATTTTTAAAACATATTTTAAAAACTAAAAACAAAAACTGTTTCAAACAAGCCCTAAAACTTTCAATTTTGACAATTTTGCTTGGTATGCAAATTGCAAAAGAGATCTGCTGTATTTAATAATTTGACGCATTAACACACCTATTATGTAAATTGAGAGTTGTTGGGTTGAGATTAGATGATCCAAATTTTAATTGAAATTCATTTTCTTTTTAAATAAAAATTACTAAACTTTAAATTTGAATCGTCCGATTTGGATCAAAAGATCACACATACTACAATTGCATGAATGCGTCAAATTGTCGACACACTCAATCCAGACTTAAATTGAACATTATTTTAGGGTTGTTTACTTGGCCTATTTTATTGTTTTCATTTCTAAAAATAAAATAAAATATCATAAGTGGAAACATGTTTAATTAAATATGTTCATTTCAACATAAACTTCACGCACCGTCGTCGCCGGCCCAATCTCCGCCGTAACCATGGCGGCAAAGTAGTCGGAGACCGTGCTTCCGCGGCGGCAGAGGCATGTACGAGCTTCGTAAGTTGTTTTCAGCTTATCTTCATAATCTCTTCAGGATAACTTATGAAAACAACTTACAACAGTTTCATAAGTTGTTTTCACCTTATTTTCATAAGTTCTATAGGATAACTTATAAAAACAGCTTATACGAAAACACTATTTCTAAACGATTCTTGATAGCATTCAGAACAAGCAATTAGCTATCATTTTGCAGTTTTGAGAGCAAGTTCCCAAAAATTGAACAAACAAAGAGAGAGAAATTTGATTAGTTAATTAATTTGTGTTTACTATTATATGACTGTTCTGTGATTATAGAATGCTGATGAGAATGGTATAGTGTATGGTTATGAATTTGAAACTTTCTTTATGTGTCAACATGTTTGTATTTTTTATTGTTTTGGTTCAATTTGTGGTTAAATCTAATTTATGTTCTGGTTGTTTATTGCTTTAAAACACTGATTTATGTTCTGTTCTATGCGAATTCTAGCTTGGCATGGATGTTTACAATGGAAATTCAGTTTCATTTCGATAACCCTTTTGGTCTCTACTCATGTTTATAGCCCTATGTCAAACCTTCCTTTTCTTATTTACATAATTTTAACTTATCTAGAATGACTTTGTTTATATTTATCCAATGCTTAATGAGCTTTTGATTCCAATTTCTTTAAACCATTTGTATAGACTCAATTTATAGTCTTTGTATACTTTGTATCTAAATGGGTCAACTCAAGGGTTAATTTTTTACTTTGAATTTGAAGTGATAGAATTTGCGTACATGGTATACAAATACTTTGCATCTAATTTTTTTGAAACTCTTAAATCTCACATCTGGTGATCAGGAACTAAGCGAGGGGTTTAGGGTTTTAAACTAGGAGTTGGAAAAAAGTGAGGTTTTCTCTGAAATTTACAAAAGAACCTTAACCCTTAACTGGAATACCAATTTATGGTTCCTCATTGCAATTTCCCTTAGAAGTTTCAACTCACTGCATGTTGATTTTTTTCCGCACTCTCAGCCACTCCCAACGATTCATTGTTCACGGTTTTGTCGTGAATTCATCCTCCTATTTTTGTATTTTTGTTGTTTCATATTTTCTTTCTCTGCTATTAAATAATCACTTTACTCTTGTCATTCCCTGGCAAGCCTCAAGGTACTCATCTTTCTTATATCCTTGTTTTGCAGAGCTCATTGAGTGTATGTTTTCAGATATGAGTCAGTGAGCTTTTTTATGGTTGGTTTGCTCTAGGAATAAAATGGTTTTTTGTGGGGTTGGATTTTGGACTACTAGAAAGTTCATTTGAAATAGCAGAAAATGTTTGCAATATGAAAAAGTTTGAAGCTGATTGGAGTTTACGCATATATATTGTAGAGAAAGAAGATAGAATGGAAGTAATAGGATCCAACTTGTCTAAATATTGAATGGATATCAGATTCCATTTATCTGAAGGGGTATAATCCATGATCTATTATCCCTTTAAGATACCCCAAATTGCTCAATGAGGAATTGAGACACGAATTGAGACACCTTGTTCACACAAATTGATCAAGGTCCCAACAATTGACCTATACAAGTCTGGATCATCCATATAGTTACTGTTATCTTTTTTGAAACCACCAGCCATAGGTGTAGAACCTGGAATGCCTCCATGTTTGTTTACATTGTAGTGATTATTAAATAGCACTCGTTGACGTATATTTTGATTGTGGTGGTTGCATGTTTGATTAATAAGCCTTAGCGCCACATGTCAGCATTCATTCTTGATGGTAGCACAAACTTCATCTTATTTTCTGTGACCACTGTTTGGTTTTGGAGGAAATTGAAGTCATCACCATATGGTTATTTTGTTTTCTATTGATTTATGATTTTTTTTTCCTGGTTCAATTTGTTTGTTATTTTATTTGATGATGTGAATCATTGTTGGCAAATACTCTAGAAATTTTCATTTTGTGAAGCTCTGGTTTGGTCTGCATTTCTTGTTAGTTAGATTACTATCTTTTGTTTAAACTTTGAATTTCTTATTTGATTTTGTTTTTTTAAAGATGTGTTCTACCGTAATATTTTTGGCTGAATCATGCTTTAATCTTCCGCAGGTCAATATTGAGCTCTCTCGAAAGTAATTGGCTGTCAAAACCCAAATATTGTTCAACCTTCTGCCTTCATTTTACTGAAAACTGCTGCATCAAAGTTTTATTACTCAATGTTATTCAACTTTGAGAAATCTGCAGCCAAAACAATCAGAAAGGCGCTCAGGTCTTTTGAAGGATCAATCTCGCCCTTTAGTTACAAAATCTCTAGTCTTCCTTTCTCACACATTCAGAGGTTTAGTTATGTGAATGTGTACATGAAATGGAAAAAAGATTCATACTATGACTCGATTGAGCACATCCACCACTCTATTCAGCTCAAGCCCATAATTGCCCTTAAAAACTCCATTGTCGAGGATCCCAATGGATGCATCCCCATCTCTTCGGTATCAAAGAGGGGATTACAGTTAGATGTGCCTATGAAGGTTGCACGATTTTTGAGGCAATATCCATCCATTTTTGAAGAGTTTACAGGTCCTAAGCATAATCATCCTTGGTTTAGGTTGACATCTGAAGCTGCTGAGATTGACAGGGATGAGAAAAGAGTATATGAAGAAAGTAGGGAGGAATTAAGATCCAGGTTGAAGAAGATGATATTGATGACGAAAGAGAATGTTTTACCTTTGAAGATAATTCAGGGGATGCAATGGTATTTGGGGTTGCCTCACGATTTTTTGCAGCACCATGAACAAAATCTCGATGATTCTTTCAGGTTTGTAGAGATGGAAGATGGACTGAAGGGGTTGGCTATTGAAAGCAGAGAGAGGGTTTATTCGGTAATGGAGGAAAATGCCATGAAAAAAGGTATGTACTATGACGGTTCACAGACAGAGGCGATTGAATTTCCTTTTTTTCCATCGAAGGCTTTAAGGATGAAAACTAAGATCGAAAATTGGCTACAAGAGTTTCAGAAGCTACCTTATATTTCACCATATGATGATTTCTCGAGTTTGGATCCAAACAGTGACATAGCAGAGAAAAGACTTGTTGGGGTTCTTCACGAACTGCTTTCCCTGTTTATCGATCATTCAGCAGAGAGAAGAAAGCTCCTTTGCCTCAAGAAGTATTTCGGTTTTCCACAGAAAGTGCACAGGGCATTCGAGCGGCATCCCCATATGTTTTACATGTCTATGAGGAATAAAACATGTACTGTCATTCTCAAGGAAGCTTATTGCAACAAATCAGCTATCGAGAAGCATCCTCTATTGTGTGTGAGGAAGAGATACATCAAGCTGATGAAGGAATCAGAAGTGATTTTAAGGAACAGAAGGATGAACGGTCGATTTTCTAATAGTAGTGAAAAACTCGATTTAGAGTCAAATGATCTGGATGAAGAGGAGCATAAGATTGAAGGTTTTTCCTTGGAACAGGTTATCTGAAAATATGTAAATTTAGTAACAAGAGAGAGTTAAGAATTAGTAGAAAGGCCTATCAGCTATTTTTGGTATGACATGGTAGCACATGGTATTCAGTGCATCTGGTATCTTAACCTTGAGGTATTTCTTTGTTTTCATGTCTAAATATACATAAAATGTTGTCAATGGTTTGTTAGTTTTAGAAACAATTGTGATTTACTAACTGTTGAATTCTCTGGCATTGCACATTTTTTGGTGTTTTGATATTTATAACATCATATGTTGAACGCTCTACAAACTAGCAATCCATAACATCATATATTTATTTCTTTTGACAGGTAAATTAACTTGCTTTCAAGCCTGCTTTTCAAAATAAAATGCAATCCTTCAAAAGTTGATTTCCTACTAACTAATCTAATATAGTTTGATGCAGGGCCACATTGTAAAATTATTCGAATGCCCTTCTGGTCTTCTGTACAATAGGAATGAAACTCAAAGCTTTGATGCTTTCCTTTTTTAGTTGATGGAATTTTACATTCTGTTGTGACAAATGTTGCTACATTGTAACAAATAGTTATATAAATTATAATACTATAGCCTTTAAAGTAGTTTAGTGATGTAAAGGACCATCATGTCTTTTTCCTTTCTAATAATAAAGAGAGAATGTTGCGAATTTGCATTTGAAGGTTTTTATTTATTTATTACTCTTGGAATTCAACATCATCTACACTTTTTTTAACACTCGTAAACTGGATCGAACCAGAAAACCACTGGTTCATCCGAGTTATAGCCGGTTCCGGTGAATGAATAGAAAATTGAGCTTATCTCTCTAAAAATTTTGGGCTGGCTATTTTTTTATATGATCAAATAATAATAACAAATTTTAACCTTAAAAAAATGTTTTGAACTCATCCTCAACAAAGGTATGTAAGATAACATGCCTTTTCCAGTATATATAAGAAAACATTAAAGCTACAAGTGTTTTATGTGTCCTTTTGGGGACACTATTGAAATGATAAAGAGAATATAAGCATGACGGATATGTAAAAATAACATGAACAAATCAAGAAACGGCCTCAATAAAATGCTTTATGTTCTCAATAACTCCTTTTGAATTTTGAATCACCATAATTCACTTCACCAAGCTTGCTAATGTCCTTTTGATTACCAACACAGTATTGCAATTGTTCCTTTGATTTAGGTCTGTGTATCATTGAAGTCAAGGAATTTGAGCTTTGTCACAATTCGAAAACTGCTAGTATCCATTTCTCTTGATACAAAGCTTATTACCCTGGAGATGATAGTGAGGAAATTGATTATACTGATAGCCAAGATGAGGATATCCCATTGACTGTGTATCTTAAGGACGTTTGGCATCTGTCTTTGCTTTTTGATCTAGTAAACCTGAGGAAAAGTTCTGTGGGGATGCAGTTCCTGATGCAGATGTGCCAAAATCGTAACATTTATACAAAATCGTCTGATGCGGTTCTTGATGCAATTACGATGCGCCATGGTGGTGATGACATGTTTTGGAAGTTTGATTTTGCTGGATGCATTGATGATTAAATAAAAAAGGACATTAGCACCCACAAGCTTTTACGATTTAGTATACAAAATAATTGACTACAAACTGCAATACCTATCAATTATAGTCTGATGCATGGGGCATTGCAAAGTTAATCTATACCCTTATAATTCTGAGCACAATCCAAGTAAAATAGTAAATATTACACTACATAGTTTATTGAACAATTGCATATATAGCCATAAAATAGATTAGTGAATCCCCACGCATAGGGTGCGAAAAATTCTATGCAGAAAAAAAGTTGAGCAGAAAATGGTTGAATATAACAAAAACATTATCCTTGATAAATTACTAGAATATCCCAGCATATATCAAACTAAGCATGAATGCTTAAAAGGCAACATAGGACTCTAGATTATCAAGTAAAATTAATCCAAGAATGTCAATATTTGATCTGTTTTCAACTATAATATATTTAGAAGAAAAATAATATAGGAATGAAGCAAAACTAGAATATATGGCTTTCAAAGTTCAATATTCATGTATGCTATTTTAAGGGGAAAAACTACTCACATTCACCTTTTCTCATTATTTTGTGCAAAAAGAGTTACAAAATCCCAGCTCCACTTCATCCTATCATTGATGAATACATACATTCTTGCTCGAAAAGGAATACAACTTGTACCTTCGACATGTGACATATTCGTTAATTGAAACATTGGTCAACATTTATATAAAATGTAACATAATATTATGTTATACAAGGAATGTCAACATCTTCAATTTCAATTGTAGGGTGCCTTTCTAAACTTGGACACTTGGAGATATCCAATTTTAGTGGTGAAGATCCACAGCGTATACTGCCTTTGCACACAATCTTCAATTGTGGTAAATTAAACAACTCCAATGTGGTCAGCTTGGGAAGTGTAATGCTGGAACTGTCATCATTATCATCATTGTTGCTCATTGCAAATATCTCTTTCATTGAATCACAATTCATTACCTCTATTGTCTCCAGATTTTGAAGTTGTTGAACTAATTGTGGTGTAAACAACTTCTCTATCAGATGGCAATTAGATATAAAAAATTCTTTTAGACAAGAGAGTATGCCACCTAGTGTCAAATATTGTCTAACTTCAACAACATCTTTAAAGACAGCGGTTAAACTTTCCAAACTTCCCAGTACCAAAACTTCAAGGCTGTGAATGTTGGTGCAAAAGGAACAAGAACCTGATAAACAAAACAAGCTCTCCATTTGTTGGCAACCAGAAGTACCAATTCTCCTCAAAGAAGAAGTGTTATATGATAGAGCATCACATAAGCAAGCCCAATGACTATTTTTCTCTATAAAGAGACATGTAAGGTCTTTAGGCAATATGTGGGAGAAATGATCACAATCTCTAAATAGTATAGTCTTAGTTTCAGGATCACTAGGATCAAATCTTTTCAAATTAGTATAATTCCACCAAACACTTTTTGATTCACCATACACATTTCCTAATCTGAAATGATATGTTTTGAGGTCAAAACTCATGTCAAGATTTTTCTGCATGTATTGGTTGTAATGTTTGCAGTCAAAGGCGACTCCTAAACATTCTAACATATTCATCCTTTGAATATCTTCTACCGTAATCATTGCACGAGTATCTTGGAGATCCAGGTATTGCATTTCGTTCAAATACAAAGATCCTAATTCCAAATTCAAGCTCTCATTGTGGGATAGATCAAGCCATTTCAAATTTAGTTTATCCAAGCCTTGTGGTGCTTCTTTAATGGAACAGTCTGAAATGACCAATCTTGACAATGACCATAGTCCTCCCAATGGGGGCACATGTTTAAGTAAATCACATCTTGTTAGTATTAAAGAAACAAGAGATCTCAACTTAGTGATAGAGTTTGGCAAAGATTCTAGTTTTTTATTATTGGATAGATCGAGTATTGTTAGATTATCCATAGATTCGAAAAAATTCTCTGGAAAATGACTAACAGACGATTGATTTATAATCAAGGTGGACATTCTCAAACAATAAGGTGAAATGCACTCTGGAATTTCTTCTATATCACAAACCTTCAGATGAACCAACTCTAAATTGTCAAACTCATCATCATTAGATAATAGTGCACAATACAAAAAACAATTTTGCAAGTCTTTTTCTATCAAATTATCATAACTACGTCTTAATACCTCGAAGACTTCTTCAACCACCTCTTGTCCCATTTCCAATTTGTTAAGTTTATTCAACGAATGTTTCCATTGATGAATGTCATCAATCACTTTCATGGTTCTAGCGATCACACTGATTCCAAGTGGTAAACCCTCACAACCGCTCCTGTTCACACCTGTTCCATTGTTTTTGTGATGTTAAATTATTTAACAATTGAAACAATACAACATAAATTTGGTACTCTAGATTACCAGGACCCTTTTACCCAAGAATCAAAGGGTTAAGAGTTAAGACAATAAAAAACACCCAGTGGTAGTCTTATACCTGTATAACTTTAAACATAATCGTTTATATTGTACGTGTAAAGAAAACATTTTCCTTTTTTGATAATTATATCATCTCAAAGTTGATTATTTCAATAATTAAATTGTGATAATTTAGTAAAACAAGTTAGAAGAGATAAATCATAATCAATTAACACATCTAATCTGGAAAGGAGTACTGGTAAAAACTGCTTTTCATTTACCTTGAACTTGTATTGAATGAATTGATCTATTCACAGCTTCTGGTGGATTACTTGAAGTGGATGCCATATTGTTGTGAACTCCTTCATTACCAGCCACATGATGATAGGAGCATCGCCTAATGTCTTCTCCTACTTTGCTACTCCGGTGTGCTTCAATGCCACCCAGCCCCAGGTCTGCTTCAATTCTCGAAACACCTTCACTGAACTTAAGATTACAATGCTTGCATATCCATTCACGACCATTTTCTACTTTTGTAACATGAATCCAGCAGTGGTTGTGTTTCTCCCCACCCATGATCAAAACTGTTCCTAAACACAGATTGAAGGCTAAATTCAAATAACTATATAACCATATATATAGTCGGCTACAAGATTTTGATATTGGCATCTGAAATTAAAATGAATGTTCATACAAAATATGATAAAATAAACACAATAAACGCAATAGAAATGCAAATGTCTGTCTTTAAGCAAGTTATTATCTATTATATCAATAGCAGGTTTTGGTATGATTCAGAAGCTTTAGCAGCAGTAGAAACAGTTGGATTTAGAGAGTACAATCTAACTATCCCTATTGTACTACATGATGCACATAGTAGCAGCATAAATCTACAAGCCTTCAGAACAAACTAATAGATCATTTAACATGTTGCACCAACAGGAATAGAATATCAATCACTATGAAGCACATCTTTAAGCCTCGTTTCTTATCAGGTTGAGATTGAGTGACTATTGTAAAGGTCAAGTCATCATAATTTTCTCTCTATCTCCCTCTTTTACTAATCTTTTATACTATCTTAACCATGATTTCTCTCTTTATATCACCAGGCTCTTTAATATTGCTTCATCTAAAGGTATCTCTTTATAAAATGTTGTCAATGGTTTGTTTTGAAACAATTGTGATTTACTAACTATGTTGAATTATCTGGTATTGCACATTTTTTGGTGTTTTGATATTTATAACATCATATGTTGAACGCTCTACTAACTAGCAATCCATAGCATCATATATTTATTTCTTTTGACGGGTAAATTAACTTGCTTTCAAGCCTGCTTTTCAAAATAAAATGCAACCCTTCAAAAGTTGATTTCCTACTAACTAATCTTAATATAGTTTGATGCAGGGCAACATTGTAAAATCAAGAATTTGCTTTTTATTTTGCCAGAATTAGACATTCAAGAATTGATTTTGCAGAATTAACTTTCATTAATTGCTTGGTTGATATTGATTCACAGGTGGGAATAGGCTAGGCCGAACTAGGCTTTGGAAGGCTTGAGTTTGGCCTGCCAAATTTTTTGAAGGCTTAAGCTTGGCCTGCGGTCCGTCATATACTTACTTTTTTAGGTCTGAGTCTGACCTCCTGAAAGTCTGATACGGTCTAATAGGCCTAAGAGACTTTTTGAATGGTTTGTGGCCTGACCTTTTAAGCTAAATAGACATCTAAGAAAACCTAGACCTTTTTTATTTAAGAAAAAAACCTGACCTGATCTGACCTGTCGTAGGCTAGGTCATAGGCTCCTGTAGGCCGGTCTGACCTATTCCCATCAGTCACTTTTATTCCACACCCTAATTTCAGGACAAAATCAAGAGACTGAAAAGAGTGTGGAATATTCAAGTATGCAAAATTGAGATCAAATTTTAAGTGATTATAGATTCTTATATGTGCATCACAAGAGTTAAAAAGCTCACACATGCACTTTTTCGCATCGTTCATATCATACAAAGTTAAGAAATCCTGCTCAGTTTCAGATTTCGACAATTTCTTGCAGAAATGGAGTTAGAACCAACATTTTAGCTCTGCAATAGTTAAAACCAATATTTGAAGTGAACAATTTCTTCTCTCATTTAATAAAATTATTTCAAGCGTGCTAACATATGAAGATCAACATCAAAGAGTTGATGATCTAACATCAATACCTTATCTACTTATGATGGAAGCAAATATTATACAAATGTGATATTATTTTGTACAAGTTCAACATCAAAAATGTAAATAAACATTACAACTTCTACATTTTAACAACAAAATCTATAGTAAGGAATCTCAACATCTTGAATTATTATTGTTGAGTACATATCTAAATTTGGACAACCATAGATGTTCAATGTTGGCAAAGATTCACATGATATACTCCCTTCGCAGACAATCTTCAATTGTGGTAAATTTTCCATCTCCAAATTGCTCAACTTAGGAAGTGACATGGATGTACTCCCTTTGCACACAATCTTCAGATGTGGTAAATTTCCCAACTCTAAACTGGTCAACTTGGGAAGTGCAATGCTTAAACTATCATCGTCGTCGGAGTTGCTTGCAACAAATATCTCTTTCATTGAACCACAATTCCTTATGATTATTGTTTCCAGATTTTGAAGTTGTTGAACTAACCTTGGTGTAAACAAATTCTCTAATAAGTTACAATTATAAACAGAAAATTCTTTGAGACAAAAGAATATGCCACTTGGTGACAAAGATTGTCTAACATCAACAACATCTTTACAAATGACGCTTAAACTTTCTAAACTACAAAGTTCTAAAACTTCGAGGTTATGAATCTTGGTGCAAAAGGAACAAGAATGGGATAAGCAAAACACATACTTCAATTGTCTGCATGTGGAAATGCTGAGTTTCTTCAAGGAAGAAGAATCGTTATATGACAAAGTATCACACAAGTAATCCCAATGAATATTTTGACATATATATAGATCTATAAGGTCCTTAGGCAGTATATGGGAAAAATGAGATATCTGTTCAATGTATCCAAAATGTATAGTCTTAGTTTCAGGATCACATGGAACAATACTTTTCAAATTATAAGAATCCCACCAATCACCTTCTTCATCACATAGTACTTTTCCTAAAATGAGATGATATCTTTTTAGCGCAAAACTTATGACGAGTACTTTCTGGGAGTAGTAATTGACAAGTAATGCACCTCCAAAATATTCCAACTTATTCATCCCTTGAACATCTTCGACGGTAATCACGACACCAGGACATCGGAGATCGAGGTATTGCATTTTGCTCAAATTAGATAGCACAGACCCTGATTTCATAGTCAAATTATTGTTTCTTGATAGATCAAGCCATTTCAAGTTGATTAGTTTTTCCAAGCCTTGTGGTACTTCCTCAATGGAACAAAATGTAATGACCAATCTTGACAATGCTTGTAGCTCTCCCAATGGGGGAATTTTTTTTAGTGTATTACATCCTGTTAGTACCAAAGAAGTAAGAAACCTCAACCTAGTCATAGAATTTGGCAAAGATTCAAGTCTTCTATTACAAGATAGATCTAGTATTGATATAATATTCATATTCTTGAAAAAACTCTCTGGAACATGTCTAATAGACGATTCATTTATGATCATGGTGGACAACATCGGACAATATGGTGACATGTCCTCTGAGATGTCTTCTATATCACAATCATACATATGAACCAACTCTAAATCAGTTTTCAATTCTTGCATGAGTGATATCTTTGTCAATCTGCTATTTAATTTCACCATAACATTCCTCCCACTCTCTTTCAGGATATAACATGCCATATCAATCATCAAGCGATGTGTAGATACCACATTTCCTCCAAACATGTCACTTATCAAAGAATGAGCTTCGAGATTATCCAATATGGTATTCGCTTCATTGAATATTTCCTCCAAACACCTATTTTCATTTATCACTCCATTGTCAACAATCTTCAAGATCAACTCTTTTTTATTGCGTATTGAAGGGCTAGATAATAGTGCACATTACAAAAAGAAGTTTTGCAAGTTTTTAGCAATCAAATTATCATAACTGTGTTTTAATACCTTGAAGACTTCTACCATCTCATGATCTCCCATTTCCAACTGCTCAAGTTTATTCCATTCATTTTTCCAACGATGAATATCTTCATGCCCTTTCATGGTTCTTGACATTGCATTGATTCCAAGCGGTAGACCCTCACATCTCTGTACAATACTTCTTGCAATCTTATCTACTTCATATGGAAGTGGTGCATCATGTCCGAGTTTTAGCATAAACAACTCCCAATCTTCATGGTAGAGAGGTAGCATTTGTATCATATGATCTGGCATACAATCCATCTCGTGACACACATGTTTCAAACGAGTTGTTAGAATCACTTTAATTCCTTTCACAATTAGAGGAATTCCCACCTTTTGCAAATCAATGTATTTCCAAACATCGTCTAGAATAAGAATTGAATTTCCCTTTGTCTCCAACGCCAAAGACAAAGTTTTTGCCCTAACTCTCTCATGTTGTTGTTTTTCTTCTTCTTCAAGTTTCACACCTATTCTTTTTGCGATATCAAATTGAAGTTTTGATAAGCTGAAATTGGAGGAAACATCGATAAAAAACACATTGTTGAAAGTTCCTTTCCTTTTTACTTCATTCTCCACAAGAGTTGCAAGTAAAGTTTTTCCCACTCCTCCCATTCCATGTATGCCAATAACAAATACATTGTCTTCCTCTAGAAGTTTCAACACTTGGTCGACGTTTATGTACAATGTTTCTCCAACAAATTCAGTCGACAAAATGAGAGGCTTTTCTTTCTCGTGTCGTTTCATATCTTTGATCAATTTATTTACCTCAATGTTATTTAAATTATTCATATCATCCGCACATTCTTTCAATTCTTGCATTTCCTCCAGCCATTCATCAACTTTTGGTTTTCGCTTTATGCCCCTAGACTCCAACAGTTGCAGTTGTTCTGTAACATCATTTTCCTCACATTCTAGATCAAGAACTAGTTGTTTTAAGTGATCAATCTCACTTTTAAAAACACTTCGATTACAATTGCCCATCTTGACACCTGTTCCATTGTTTTGGTGATGTTAAATAAACACTTATATTAATGGCTAGGTAATTCCTCATAAAGCGCAACAACTATAGTTGACTACTATTGGAGTAGAGATGCACCAGTTGTAATGAACAACTTTTTAGTTGTTCATTTATAGAATAAAATATTTTAAAAGAGACTAAAAACTACACTAAAATTATTCTAACAACTAATTTCTTCCTATCATTCTTGATGATCATTACATTCACCAATTCTGTACTTATATAAGCTAGAATTTAGCATATTTTCTAACAAACTAAACAATGACGCATCATATTGAATCTATCTAAATCATTCTTGAAACAAGTGACTCATGTCCTAAAATCGGCTTGAACCTAATAATTATACTATTCGACTCATCTTGACCATTCATTACACATGACAAGTGGGTGAACTAAAGGGTAGAGTGTGACAACAATAGAAAACGTTAACTATACCCACTGTCAACCATACAATCATTAAAATTCGGAAATAATAGCCTAACAGATGGATAGTGATTCACCGCAGTCAATTAAATGCCGAGTAAACCATTAAATTGGTCCCCGTCTTTATACCAAATTTTTAAATTGGTCTCTCACTCTATTTATAACTCAAAATGGTCTTGTCTTTCTCAAACGTTTTTCAGATTGGTCCATGACTCTGTTAGTTTAGTTGTTTTGCATTTCAAGCCACTAACATACCAAATAAGATTCAAAAGACATTATGCCATTAACCACTAAATAATATCCAAAAGACATTGAGTCATTAACACTCAAAATACGAAACAATTAATAGAGTCGGGGACCAATCGATAAACATTTGACAAAGACAAGGACCATTTTGAGTTATTAATAGAGTCAGGGACCAAATTGAAAAATTGATACAAAGACAAAGATCAATTTGATGGTTTACTCATTAAATGCCATAGTTATACAGTCTACTAAAAACTCAGCCGTTGGATCTATTACGCGGTTCAAATTTAATTATTTTATTTTCTTCTCTATGTCCACCCAAAAGGACTCATTAATAAAAATTGAAAACCACCATTTTTAACCTCCATCTTAATTCTTGGAGAGAGTCGGTTGTGTGAAAGAGATCGTAGATTATTTGACCAAACTGAAAATAAGTTGATGTCAGTGGTGGATATGTTTGTTTTTGGGTAGGGTGAAGGTGGTGAGGCGTGGAAGTGGCGTAGATATCTGTTTTCTTGGGAGGAGGAACAAGTGGTAGAGCTTAGTTCTTGGGTATCTAACTTTGTTTTGAAGGAAAATACAGTTGATAGATGGGTTTGGCTGCTTAACTCGGCTAAAACCTATTCGGTTAGAAGTGCTTATGACTATTTGATATCGATGGACAACAATGATGCAAATTGTAATAACGATGCTTGGTTAAAAGTGGTCCCGCTTAAAGTTAACTTGTTTGTGTGGTGGCTACTTTTGAATCGCATTTCTACTAAAGATAATCTATTGCAAAGAACTGTTGTACATTTTGATGTTTGTTATTGTACATGAGGATGTGGAGTGGTTGAGGACATAAATCACTTATTTATCCAATGTGATGTTTTTGGTAGACTATGGAATTTGGTGACCACATGGTTGGGATACGATTTTGTGGGACACGACTTTTTGCAGGAACAAAGGGATTAATTTTGTGCTTTAGGAGGGTTATCTGAAAGAGATCGTCTTATGATGTTTGTTTTATGAGCTTCTACAATTTGGTCTATTTAGAAATAACGTAATGGTCAAATTTTTCAGCAAAAGGTGGAGTCAATGCAAACTTTACTTGAGAGAATTAAGCTTCAAATATATTGGTGGTTGAAATCAAAACATGTTACCTTTGATTTTGATTATCAGTTTTGGAGGTTTAATCCTCGTCTTTGTTTGAAGTTTGTAATTTAGCTTTTCCTTGACGCTTGGTGCTTTTGTTGTCTGACTGATTGTATCTTTAGGTAATCTCTCTGACACACCTTGTACTAGTTAGATTATAGTTTCTTAATAATTTCATTTTGCCTTGTTAAAAAATAATAATAAAGTTTCATAGCAATAGTAAAACTGCTTCAAATGTACCTTGATGACCTTCAAATGGATTACATGAAGTGGATGCCGTATGGCTGTGAACTCCTCCATATGGGCATGGTTCAATGCCTCCTCCTTTTATGTGATCTAGGTGTGCTTTGATTCTTGAAGCACCTCCACTAAAGCTACCATTACAAAGTTTGCACTTCCATCTACCATTTTCTTCTTTTATAACTTGATCCCAATAGTAATTACCCATGTATATTTCCTACACATATACAGAAAGCTTAATTCTAATATATGTATACAAGTATATATCAATTCTTATTGTTCCTTTCTAAAAGCTGCATCATAAAAAATAATTATTTTTTTACCACAATAGTAAAGTCCTTTCACTCACGCAGTCAAGCAACATCGACCGTTCGATCTTGATCGAACGACCCAAAAAAACAGGTTTAATTTTTAATTTATAACTTCAAATATACCAAAATTAAAAAATAACGTTCTTAACCGGTCAATAATGCTTACATATTTAAATCCATCAAAGAATTATGTTGAAGATGTCACTTTAATGGAAAAATCATGAACATAACTCCTCATTTAATGGATTCAAACATATAAGGACCCAAATCCCAATAATGACTCCAACAACTTAATGAGAAATAATCAATTTAGTTTGGGGGTACGTAGCTTTGAGTGGATTACAAGTTTTTGTGTCAAATCTTGTGCGCTTGTTCATAGATATAACATGAAGATATTCAACTGCTGCTTTTAAAGAACTAAATATAGTAGTAATAATTAATTAAGTCCACGATTGGTGTCCAATGATTATCATGATGGAACTAACAACAAATAAGTAAATAAAAATGAAATATTCTAGTAAGCAAATCTCAGTTAGTGGCGCTAGTAGCTATCACTGACATTATTTTTCAAGGACTTGAGTTCAAATTAAGGATTATTCACTTTTTCACGGTTTAAGTTTGTAAGTCTAATCACTTTGCTACCTGACTAAAAAAGAAGAAAAGAATAAGTATTAGTAGATAGGTTTATGTAACCATCATAAACCAAAACTTCGACTTAAAAGAGAGAAGAAGAAAGAATATATATACCAAAAAGCCCTTCCAAAATCTTGCTGTCTCTAAATTCCTTAGTGATATCAAAAAACACCTAGTGAATTATTTCGGGTTTATATATATGCTCTCACATATGAAATGAGAATTGAAGTTATATGCTCTCAACCCTAGAATTGTTTGATTTAATTTAAAGGGATCGAGTAGTATTCCGCAAGTTTCACTAAATAATTATTTCGAGTACGGTTTGTTGGCACAAGCTGGCTTAAGAATTTTATAATGGGTTGAACTTTTTTTTTTGTTGACAAATTCATGGGTGGAACTTGCATTGTACCTGTTCAATTATTTGTTAATATTTTCTGCTTTTTAATTTATTCTGTTAGTAGAATTTAGAAATGTATGCACGAAAAGGCATCAAATTAGTGCAGTTGACTTTAATTCACCAAGTTACATACAAGTCATTTCAGTTATTTTTACACAACTTAAGAAAAATGTCATCTAATATGGACTTGGACTAACAATGATATTCTATTCTTAGTAAATTTTAATAAAGTATTATTTTTGTCCTTCATTTATAACTATTGTTATAAAATTAATTTTTTTACTAAAAAATTATTTTTTCCATTATCAAAGTTTTGAGAATATAAATAAAATAATGTGACATGTGATGAGTCTAATCATTTAATAGACACTTCAAAACTCTTCAAAACTAACCCATCTATTTCAAAATATATGTCGCAATTTTAGAATGTGCATTATTCACATAACTTACTTTGACCATATTTTTTTAACTAATATATAAATACAAATGTTAGTATGTAAGATGTTATTTGATTCATCTTAATGAATATTTTCAAAATATCAAATTTTTATATATTTTTCATTATATATAATTAAAGATATTAATAGTCTAACGTTGTGTATTAGCATATATACAGTGATTGATGTATTTTGAAACGGAGAGAGTAGGAAAAATGGGGAGGATTCCAACTCCCATATTAAACACAGCCATTAAGAATATACTAACTGATTTTGTATAACAAAGAGAAATGATAAGTTATTAAAGTATTATTCATTAATTTTGACTCACAAGTTTTGCAGGTGGAATACAAAACTTGTATTTGTATTTTAGGATTGTTGTCCCACTTTCAAAATCCACAGTGTTGTGGCAATTGATAGGAGTGGCCTTTCTAAGAGCAAATCGTCTTCCTCCTCGTCCTCCATCACTTTATGATGAAATTAGTAGGGAATTTGAGTCTATCCACATGCACAATTACATTATCCACCTTCCCATATGGATTATTCATGCTCCAACTTGCATTAAGGTGTGCATTGGTACAAGATCTTCCAACATTGTTGAAATAGAGTTGTTCCTTATGATTCAACTCTAGATGTTCATGCGTAAGATCACAAAGGAAATGCATAAAACAAGGGCTAGGTGGTGGTTCATTTTGCTAATGGACATTATCCCTCAAATCTGAAAGTATTCTCAAGAAATTCTGATAGTCATTCAAACTTTCCTTTCTTCAGCCGACACCTTGTCTTTCCTTCGTGGGTTCCTTCCTCTAGCAACTCGCACTTGTTAATGGCTTGTGGAGCTTCCTATGGCTTGAACGATTCCTTTACAAAAATTGACTAAAAACCTTATTTGATTTTTTGTCATCATTGGTGGAAAGCAGTGTACATGAAGGGGACATCAGCGGTAAGCGCGAAGAGACTGTTGGTTCCTTCACTGGACCAATAGTCATAAGTGTTAGATTAATTATTTAATTAATCAATTATGGATTGACAATAATCAATTATTATAAGTTAATATTATATTATAAATTATGGTCTATTGTGTTAAGCACTAATTAGTTGATGAATATGTGTGATTGGACTATTCTTTCTAAATGGACCGTGATGGGTTGGACCATTTAGCTAAGCCCAATGAGAGGTCCCTGCCCTCAGCCGTTTAGCTATTTAAACGTCATCCCATCAGACGGTTAAACTCTCCGACTTTGCAAACCTAAACGGAATGAGGGTAGTCATCTTCTTCTCATGCTCGTTGGTTGTCATTCATTCATGAACCTAATTCAAAGGTACATAATTTCTTCTTCCTTCCTTCTTTGTACCTACGATATGCCTGTAACTTGTATCTACTGATCCTTGACTAAATCCTAAAACTTCTTTTATCAATTGGTATCAGAGCCTAGTTAGATACATGTTATGGCTATTATCCTATTCTTTCTGTCGATCCATTCTTGCTGTTGAATCATGCTTACTCTATCCTTATTAGATCAAATTTTCACATTAAATATTATTGATTAAAGTTTGATATAGGTTAAACTTTAAATCGCATGATTACCTTTGTTGATGTTTACGATCCAAATAGATACAGTTATGACTATTTTGTTAATCCTATGTTATTAAACATCACGATCTCATCTCTTTTCTGTGTTAATTGAACGGCTTGAATGTTGTTTCCTAATCGCATGAACCTGTTGCACAAATCAATTTATTTTTTGTATTTTATCATTGAATTCTAGAATTGATTTGTGATATGAATCATCAGAATTGTATCCTCAATTTGTTAGTTCTTATACTGTTGATTTAGTCTCAAAGTATCATTCTTTCAATTGAGATTGTTTTGAATCATGCGTAACTGCTATAAAACCCAAACTTTCGAACTCAAATTTATCAACTAAATCAAAAATTGATTAAGGTTTTTTTTTACTAAGGAATACACAGCGGCCAAATTTCTGTAAAATAAATTCGATGGTCCCTGTATGAGAAATCAATCATAATTTTAGATTTTGTGATGAACCCTAATTCCTTACATTTGTCAAATAAGTTGATAATTCTCAAAATAATATATGGGTTCTTTTCTTCACTAAAATATCGATAAGATCCATACCAAAATTGCGGCGTTCCACTGCGTAAATCGCCAGAACAATCGGGTCTCCCGTTGGTCGATAACAACCCGTTTTCACCTATCCGGGTGTAGCAGAAGCCTCAGGAAGAAAAAAAAAAACTGTCTTAGATACCCAATTATATTTTCGGATTATTTTGGTATAAATTTGGAATAGTTTGATGCATGTTGATATTTTATACACTATTATTTCGGGATAAATTGTATTTCTAAAATATCATATATTCTAAATTTTGTGTAAAGATTTCATATTTATATATTCTAAAATATCATATATCTTATGTGAAATACCTTTTTATAGAAATGACACATATGAAAAATATTTTTTTATTGTGAAAATACTTAGACTCAATTTTGTATATTCTCATCAAATATTCTATATAAATTACTATATTTTGAAATTTATTGATACCCTCAATTATTTATTAAGTCAAGAGTAATTTGACTATTATAGCATATATATATATATATATATATATATATATATATATATTCTTGATTTGTGGGTTTTAAAATTTTGTCAATTCTTGAATAGATCATATATTAATTAAACTGAGAATAATTTATTTCAAAATCATATATTCTCAATATTTGAGCCTCAACAATTTTGAAAAATTCTCTCTTATATTAGTAACACTGACTATCTAATAAATTAAAATGTTACTATTGTGAATTTATAGAAGGCTCGGTTTTATTAATTCTAATGTCAAATATATTGAATTTAATATATTCTTTCCTTCGTATTGTCTTAACATAAATATCCAAAGTTTTCTAATTGATCATATTCGTTTTTTGCGACATATATAAACTTAGACACTTGTCTCTGATTCTTGTCACAAATTGATTTAAAGGATACTAATAATATTTTATATATGAGTATAGTAAGTTGTATATTATATATGTCATTTGTATTAATTGAGTCTAAAATTGACATATTTCTCTTTAATATACATTATGCTTTCTCCTATACTCTCTGATCTAGACCCGTAATTTATTACTCTAAATTTTGTGACAAACATCATTAACTATCTGATAATGTGTCTTGTCGCAATTAAATATTTGGATCACAATTATGTTAAACTATTATTTTATATATAGTGAATGAGGCGTGGTTGCATTTTTTTCATGCTAAAATTCTAATGATGAATTAAAATTTGTAAGCCTCTTTGTTGTTCATCCTTTAAATATTATCAAAAACAACATATTAAGAATTCAGACAATTTTAAATCATTCTTACAGCTGAACACTTATATCAATCAAAATGATTATAATTAGAGTCTCATATATGTTTAGTTATAATGACTTATTCTCTATTCATTATTATTTTGAGATGACTATATTATAAGATTTTCTCGTTAAGTCATCAAAAGTCATTGGCTCTAAGTATAAGGATGAATGTCACACACTGCGAGGTAAGTCTTGAGATTTAATTATTTTATCCTCTTGTGACTTATCGTATATTATTGCACATATGAAAACATTTTTCATTCTTCTATTTTGTTGTGCAATTATGATATCCTATATAGAAGTGAAATTCCTTTTCCAGAATATTCTACATAAAACTCTATAATTCTTATATATTTTTACTATATTACTCCATTTTGTATTTATATTCTAATTCTAATTTATAGTGGGAGCATTGAAATTTTTTATTCTAGGAGTTCTAATCTGGATAAAATAGAAAACTAATTGACACACTTGTATTCTAAATAATAACTCTTGTTATTATTATTATACTATTTCATATAAATAAATTATAAAGTCATATTTATGACGTGCTAATTTAAAATATTGTTAAGCATGTCTTTCTATTTTTTGAATTTGAATATGACCGAAGTTGAGTAAATTAAATACAAATTGTTTATGCATGATATTATTTTATCATATTCTCTTAAGCATAAACATTATTGATTTGTATAATTGTAATCTCACCTATCGTGGATACAATTATGCAAATTTTGTTAAATAGATTAGCATTATATCGATGACAGTCATACCCTATCGGTGTGTTGTTATTAATATAACTGCTATTATTCAATGTACCTTAATTTTTATACTTATGTCAAATATAATTAGAGTACCCTATCAATATTTAATTTGAGACATAAGAATTGTATATTGTGATGATATAGTTCTTACTTATTATCCTTAAGATCCTTGAATGGGGTTACAATAAGTAAGTTACTTTGTTAAAACTCATTAAACAACTATATAGATTTTGCAATCCAATATTATTCTAATTTTAAATTAAATTTCTACTTAAATGTTATTGTTTATATATAAATATTTTGGATTGCTACTATCCCTTTGTTATGTGAGTGACGGACATACCCTATCGGTGTGACGTCACTTAACATGATCATTTTGTGATAGAGAAATAGTTGAATATTTTATTTAAAATATCTTTCAAACTTTTTAATTCAACTATCATTATATATTCTCTATCAAGTGGGAGAATCCTTGCTATGTATTGTGTAACGTGATGGACATACCCTATCGGTATGACATTACTTAACATAATCATCCTTTTGTGGGTAATAAAAATACCTTATTAGTTTAACTATCATTCTCACCAAGTGGAGAACATACAATTCTTCAACAAGCGAGGAAAATTCTACATGTCGATTAACTATATCTCATAAATAAGTATGTTTATTTGTTTCATAACTCTAGATATAAAATTATTGTAGAGACTTATATTGAGGATATTAACTATATTATTTTCTCATAAATTATTATACACTATCATATCCTTGTATATTATTGTAAACTTATTTTGTAAAAGCAATACGTCAACTAAAATTCTTAAGAACTCCATTGAGAAAAATTTATTTATACCATTATTCTAAATGATTATAAATGGTATATTTGAGATATTTAATTTTTTCATTTTCACTATATTTTGACATATGCTATTGCTATTCTTTAATACTGATGGAAGTTTATAACTATTTTCTCTTATATCCTCAATAATAATAATAATAATAATAATAATAATAATAATAATAATAAAAGTATAAGTCTCGTGTATTTCCGCTGCGTGTAACCTGTTCCTTTTCTCAAATGTGTGTAATTATAATTGTAGCATTTGAGTTTTAAGTGAGTTACCAAAATTGTGAATAGAGTCTCATATCTTATTTTATAATACTAGGGACTTATCTCACTCATATGATGATAAACCTTTTATATAATCATCATACTCTATCATATAAAGGTTACTATATTTATAAATTCTTTGAATATTTTAATTGTGAAAAGGAGATCTTGTGTTATAAAATTCTTAAATGAAAATTTACATTCTCCTTAATTCTAAATGCAGAATATGTGGTTAACTGCGAAACTCAATTCTTGATAATATATGTCATTGATAAATTATATATTCATGAGGTTTCATACTATCATTAAGTTACCACTTGTGTTTATAATTCTGCTATACCCATGTGCAAAATACGTGGTTGAGTTCATGAAACTCTACTAGTTAAAATTACATAACCACTTATATTGATAATCTTGCACTAGTAATCAGGTATCCCACTATTGAATTGAATATTACATTATTAAGATATTTCTATATACCAGTGATCACTAATAAGAATCCCATCTACTCTTGTTTATATATGTGTGGGATCAGTGGGAGTGTGTACACAACAATATAAACTATGAGCTCAAATAAGAAATCTCTCACTCTTGTTAGTATATATATGTGAGATCAAGATAAATGTGTACACAATACTATATATATACAATTTAAAATTCTCATCATTGCCATATACTCTTGTGCGCATTATAAAATATGGCATAGCTTAAGAGACTTTAAACTTTAGTCTCGTTCTATTGTATTGAGATATATATTAAAATTCTTTTAATCTCAATAAGCATCATAATTGGATGCTTAAGTCAATTTTGTTGGAATATCCACAATAACCTCTTAGCATGCAAATAAATATTGTGCTTCTCTTTTACCAACATTCCACATTTTATGAGGTAATAAATAATAAGTACAATGTACAATATCAATACTCCTATCGAGTATGATATTATGTTCTTGAAGTACTTATAAACTGGGATAATCATAAATGTTAAACTAAGTGTCTATGTTAATCCAATTTGAAGATTCTTGAATTTCCTATTTTTTATTTTTATGGATTTTCATAGTCACATTTTTGCTAAAACTTGGATTAATTAAATGTCATAGAACATTTATTGATTTTGACTAAAAGCAATTACACACATAATAGGCTATCCCTATACGTAATTACTATTCTTATACCTATGTGGATATATAACTTTTGTAAAATTGAAAACTCATTGGCAGAACTACTAACCACAGACTTAAATATGAGTATTGTAACTCAGAATAATTTGATTAAGTCTAAGCTATTTTGGGTTAGTGGGAGTTTGTTATAGCATTTTTAAAATACTTGGGCCATTCTTTAATGACACATTCTTTTAATTCAAACGTGTCACTATGAATTCATCATTTGTTAGAAAAGTGAGTCTTTGACATGTATGATTTGTTTTCCCTATCGGATTCAATTTCTGCAGCGTTAAAACTTACTTCTCTTTTGAATGATTAGTGCTTTAACCATACATATAATTTTAAAATTTAAATTCTCTATCACAATTGAAATTTTATATTCTTTTAGTAATTGAGTATTGTCATCCAAGTGGGAGATTGTTAGATTAATTATTTAATTAATCAATTATGGATTGACAATAATCAATTATTATAAGTTAATATTATATTATAAATTATGGTCTATTGTGTTAAGCACTAATTAGTTGATGAATATGTGTGATTGAGCTATTCTTTCTAAATGGACCGTGATGGGTTGGACCATTTAGCTAAGCCCAATGAGAGGTCCCTGCCCTCAGCCGTTTAGCTATTTAAACGTCATCCCATCAGACGGTTAAACTCTCCGACTTTGCAAACCTAAACGGAATGAGGGTAGTCATCTTCTTCTCATGCTCGTTGGTTGTCATTCATTCATGAACCTAATTCAAAGGTACATAATTTCTTCTTCCTTCCTTCTTTGTACCTACGATATGCCTGTAACTTGTATCTACTGATCCTTGACTAAATCCTAAAACTTCTACATAATTTCTTCTTCCTTCCTTCTTTGTACCTACGATATGCCTGTAACTTGTATCTACTGATCCTTGACTAAATCCTAAAACTTCTTTTATCAATAAGCACTACTAATCATTTACCTTCTAGTCGACATGGTAAATAAACTCTCTCTTGTGCACCTACTTGAGGAGTATATGGAGTTTCTGGGTCGTGGAGTTATAAATGGTAGTTAGATCATCATGTTAAGGATGTTGGTGTTGTTTTTTCTTCGATAGGGGGAAATGTTTTTTTGGGGTCTAGGGATTTGAAGGTTTGTGAGAAGTCTAAAGGGCATGTCGAAAGTGGAGGAAGTGTGCCGGGTAAAATCCAAAATTTTGGGTGGAAAGCATAAACAGATTTCTTTTCTTGCTCTAAAGAAAATTGTAAGATTAGCGAGTAAGGATAGGAAATCTATGTTGAATACATGGAGAGAAGTAAATGATCTAGATAAAAAAGAGTTAACAGTGATGCAACTAATGATGAAGGTAATTGCAATTTAATATCTTCTGGTAACTCTGTTTCCTCTGTTATTTATGATTAGAAAAATTGAATGAGGTTGTAATTGATGTTTGGGGGATTGGCAAGGCAATTAACCTTCAACTTGCAGAAGGAAATTCAGATATGTGTGGTTGAGATTCAGATCTGTGTGGTTGAGTTTCAAGGTAAAATACAAGGTTGAAGTGATGTGAATTTATGGGTAATTAGGTAAAGTACCTGCTACTTCAGAAATTAATGGTTGTACCGGCGTTTTGGTCTCAAAACTGAGTTTTTGGAAGCGCTTTTCACTCACCCAAACAAACTAAAATATCTGAAAACGTGTTCCCAAACACACACTTAATATGTTTGGTGCTTTAGCTAGAACGGCAGGTAGAGGTAAACGAGGTACATCTAGTGGCAGGGTTGGTTGTGGTTGTCGATGTAGGGTTGCAAGGTGGGGATTTCAGTGGTTGTGATGAAGATTTTATCATACATTGTCAGAGGGTTGGATGGTTGGGAGAAGAGGAAGGAAGTTGTTGATTTTGGATTTTCAAATTGTTGTATTTGGATTTCCAAATTCTAAAATGAATATGTATCGAAGTTGTTACTAGTTTGAGTCATGATCAGGTCGCTCTCCTTAAGACGTTTCGTGGCACTGCCTAAAATTGTGCAAAGCAGATTATCAACCATGTCGTCTCCAGGATAAAACAAGTCCAGTTACAACTGTGCGGTTAACTATTGCACTGTAAAAAACCATTCGAGATTTACACCTTCAAATGTGGTACTAAGACCACTCTTTAATACTGAAACCACTTTAATATGTTATTGTTACCACTCTGTAATGGTGTTGAGACCCCTCAAAAATGGTGTTACCACCATTATAACCTTTAAGTTATAAAATATCAATATGGCACTACGTACGACCACTCAAATATGGTGATTCTACCATTTCAATCTTTTTATTTCTCCTCAAGTAAAAAAATATTAAAAGAATATTTATATACCGTTAAGTTCATTCTTAATTTCAATGGGACATTGTTATTCCAAATAGGGACTATGATCTTAAAAGTACTCTTTATTTCGAAGGGACATATGTTATCGAAGGGACTATGTTTTTAAGACCTTTCTCCGAAGGGACATTATACCGAATAGGGACTAAGGTCTTAAGAACATTCTTATTTCCGAAGGGACAATAAAAAAAGATGAGAAGAAGAATAGCTCGTCAACACAAGCTGGAGGGAGAAGAGAGAAAGAGTTCTCGACAACTCAATAGAAATTTTTTGGTGTCATTTTTTGAACTGAGTAGAGTCCTCTATTTATACAGAGATTTTGTAACTGTCTTAGCAAAAATTGCGGCAGCAGTTACTCTAATGGATAAGATCAAAATGGAACTTATCCATTAATCAGTTCAACAACACTTGTGATAATATCAAATGGAAACAAATCCACAAAAGTGGAGGAAACAAACTCATTGGATTTGAATGAAGGATATTCACGAATAAAAATAATAATTACTATTATTTGTATCATTATCAAGTATTTAATTAAATACCGCAATTTAAACACTACTAATGTGTGTGTTCTATTTTATGTGGGACCCCCACACTCTATTTTTCCAATTCACACAACATTAGATCAAAGTATAATTACTTGGTGTTTAATCTTCCAACATCACACCAATGTTCCAACAATCCCCCACTTGAATTTAAAAAATGGTTTTAATAATAACGTCAAAACGTTTCTATAAGGTTGCTAATAAACAAAGGTACCGCCTACAACTTGAACCTTTTCATAGTGGATAATATTCCGATTAACAAGAGTTGTTACAGCATTGAACTCTATCTCAGACATAAAACCCCCACACAAACCTTTTTCTAAGGTGTATTCTAAAAGCCTATGTGTTTATGGCCCTGCACGTATATCCTAGTTTTAACGAACGCTCTAGATATTCTGCCCCGAATCCCATAGGAACCGACCTCACTTCCAGATTCGTATAGGTGAGTCTATCAAGAGTATTGTTGCAGCTATGTACTCCACTCCACATAAAGTATAGATCTCATTAAGAGTTTCTATTATCTCATCCTCTTATCGTTGTAGGAATCATGCTTTCTTAATTTTCTTATAGCATGTTCTATCACTCATGACTTGTTATTACCCATTGAACCTATTTCTTGGGATCTCTAGTCATTTAGGTCGGGTTACCATCACTTGTGATCTTTGGGCATTAGTCTCATCCTATTGGATGTGTTTACGACTTTCTTTCTAGTAATTCCTTTTGTCAAAGGATTGACTAATTCTTTATCAGTACGTACACGATCTACTTTAATCGTTCCTTTTGAGAGTAGCTATCTCTCTAATTCTTTATGTGTTCGTTCCTTAATTATCGTCTCTTTCCATTGTAGTAACAATTCTCAATTTTGTAATAGCTACAGTACTATCACAATGAATTAACACTTCTGGAAACGGTTTCACCCACTAAGGGTTATCAACTAACAAACATCTTATCAACTTGCTTATTCACTAGTTTTCTCTAGTGTTCTCATCCTAGATACATTCCATAGTGGACTGAGTCAATACTATTTGTTTCAACAAACAACTCCTCTAGTGATGCTCAATGTGTAGCCACTGGTCGCTAAATACTCATATGAAGATGTTCTATTTTATATCTTGTACCATTTAAGTACAATAAGTTACTCCTCATAATGTAACCCTAGAGTTGTAGTCTTCTTAAGGCACCTCATGACTCTTTCAATAGCATAACAATGCTTCTCATAAACTTGCACAAGAGTTTCACGACATCGGCAATGTTGGGTTCAATGAATTCAATAGCATACCTAAGGACGGCCAATGATGCTCGCATATTCTGTTTGTCTAACTCCATCTCAAGTGTTCTTACACTTGGATCATAATATATGCTTGCAAGTTTACATTCAAATAATTACTTTTCCTTAAGATCTTCTCAACTTTGTGAGATTTATCAAAAAGGTTCTCTTTTCTGATCTAGTAATCTTGAAACCAAGAATTACTTCAACTTTATCTAGGTCTTTCTTATCAATGTTGTTGATAAACAATGATTTCACATAATTCATAACATGAATCTTTAAAACCAAATATGAGAAAGTCGTCTTCATAGAGACATATGATCGTGCAAATATTATTTCCATATTTGTTGTAAATACATTTGTCACTTTCATTCACTTTATACTCATTCAATAGCATCAGAGTATCAATTTTTTCATGTCATCCTTTAGGAGTTTATTTTTAGACCTTACAAAGAATTATTTAACTTACAGACCTTGTTTCCTTGTTCATGAATCACAAAACTTTCAGGTTGTTCCATATAGGTTTCTTCTTCTAGTTCACCATTTAAAAAGGCAACTTTCACATCCATTTGGAGTACTATCGAGTTATGAACAACGGCTAAAGGGACTAGTACTCTTATGAATATGATTCTAATGACTGGTGAATGAGTATCGAAGAAGTCTAAATTTTTCTCTGTCTAAAATCTTTGACTACAAGGAGAGCCTTGTATTCATCAACCGTCCCATTAGGTTTTAGTTTCCTTTTCCAAAATCCAAATACAACCGATTGGTTTTGCAACTATGAGGCAAGTCAACCAAGTGTCATGTTTTGTTAGACTCTAAAAAATCCATTTCATCGTTTATTACTTCTTGCCATAATTCAACATCCAATGAGGATATAGATTCTTAAAGGCTTAATGGATCTTCTTCCAATGTATAAACCATAAGGTCCATACTCTTTAGCAATTCTTGCTTTCTTACCTCTTCGAGGTTCTATAACATCTCGTTTGATGTTTTCATAACTATTTCTGATTACTGGAATGTGATCAGATATAGTGCCCCCGCTAGTTATTAATTTTTAAAGGGAATTTTTTTGCCCCCACTAATATCGTGCTTCCACTAGCTCCCCCACTATTCTTTATTTAAAGGGGGTAAATATTTACATAGAAATTAACATCGTTTCATTCAATGATCACTTTAACATTTAGGTCATAAAACCTATATGTGTTTCTCTAATTATAACATACCCAATAAATACACATTTATAGGCTCTACTAGTAAGTTTAACTCTCTTGGGTTCAAAATCCGAACTTATGTCAAACATTCCCAAGTTAAAATAAGACAAGTTGAGTTGTCTTTTCTTCAAAAATTTCTTAATTAGAATTTTTGTTCATAGACTTGGGTGCTCTATCTATCATAAATTTCAATTTTTGTTATAGAATTTGAACATATCAAGCATATCAATTTTATTTTTTTCAAAATTCGCAGTCATCAATAAATACGATAAAATATCATTTTATCATTTTTAGGTTATGTGTCATCAAGTTTGCACATATCATAATTTATTATGTTTAGAGATTCAAATTCTCTCAACACTTATTTATATGAGTTTTTGGTTTATTTATCTTGACTGCAAAAAATAAAATTGTCTAATCATATAACTTTGGAATTAAGTCCAAGTTACTCAAGTTTAAAATTAAACGCTTGTTCACATGATAAATTATGATATGTCAAATATTAAAATCACACAGCCTATAAAATAGAAGATAATTTAGTTTTGAATATATCATCAAAACACAGTCTTTTCCTAAAAAAAATTCATTGTGTACAAGTCACTCGACTTGTTCTTATAGGATCAAGTTCATAAAATAATTGAGTGCTAGAGTTTATAGTTATAATTAAAATTGTAAAGATATGTTGATGCTTTAATTTACCAAAGAAAATTAGTTCATGTGCTAGAATTGGAGCTGGCTTTGGTAAAGCATGCACAACATTTCTAACGTGTACACTCAACTTTCAAGTTTAGAACCTAGCATCATTTTTATTTGCCATCGTACTGTGCAATTTTTTTCTTCTTCAATAGTTGACCAATGCTTTACCAACGATTTGCTGTTTCCACTATTTATATTTGTATTTGAAAATTGTGAAGTAGACGATGCAACACACGAAGGTTCTATTCTCCAAACAGTTAAAGTTATTTATTCACAACGCAATTCTGAATTTGAATATATATTTCAAAGTCATATATGTGAATTTTGTTAGTGTTGTTGTTATAACAACAAACACTTCATTATGTTCAGTACAAAGATATATTTCTATATTGCTGTTGGACTACCGTAAGACTAAACTTTACCTTATTACAAATCACCCATCTTACAAAATATTAATTACTTTTGATTTATTAACTTATTTTATTTAAAATAAAATCATTTTTTTTCTTCATCTCTTCATTTTGTTCGTCCTTTCTTCTTCATCTGTAAATTTCATCTTCGTCCTTTCTTCTTCATCTGCAGAAGAGGATTTTATGCTCAAATTAAATCATTTTTAATCATCCTCTTTCTTCTTCATATGTAGAAGGGGATTTCTCTAACCTAACTTATTCATTTGGTTGGTGTTCTTCCTCAAACGAACATCTATTAAAATTGTCATAGTGTTGTGTAGTTTGATTTGATTCAATCAAAGCAAAGCTCTGAACCGTTTCTTCATATGAAAACGAATCTGATTCGTTTTTTGTTACAATGGAGCCGTGGCTCAAATTAACGTAACGGTTCTGGTTCCTCTTTCATTGGTTTATTCAATTCGTAAACTTCAATTTTGATTCGGTTAATTTTGAAGATTGTTTAATGTTTCCGTATAATAGTTGTTGATTTCGATCTTAATGCTTGAGCTTGATTCATCGTTAGTGTAAATTGATGTTTAATTTTAATAGCTTTTAGTGGTTTGGTTTAGTGGTTGATGTAGCATGGAATGTTTGTATCAAGAAATCCCACTTGTCAGACATTGAATACAAGGTTCTAGTTCCACTTTCAGCGTCAGATGGGAGTTAACTTAATATTTGGCCAAACACAAATTCTTCTATGAAAAGCACACGAGTTAGTACACTGCACTAAAGCCGAAGTTAGGTTGGCAAACAATAGGATTTATGATAAAGTTCAATGACTTTAGGGCTGGGTGAATTAGAAACTCCATTATTTGTTCTCAGTTGAGAAATCGTTAGCAGTCCTAAGGCAAGAAAACGTCGTTGAGCGCTCCATAAGAATGGGTAAAGTTTTCTAAGGTCTATAAAGGTTGCAACAGGGAAGAAATAATTGAAATAACAAAATATTGACATGAGCAGTGGTGTTAAAAACCTAAATGCTTGGCATCGGTTTGCAATCCAGTGTTGTTAAATAGAGGCTATATCGGAAGAAGGTGGAACTAGATCCTAGTATTCTATGATCAGTGTAATGTAAACATTGCCTAATTCATTAATTCATCTATGTAATTTTGATGCATAAGTTTTACTATTAAAATATAAAATAATAATAATAAGTTTAATTTGGATTTAATCAAGGACACAATTGCAATAAGTAAAAATATAGTGGCACACCGTATGAACAAATATGCAGTACACCATATAATTTGACGTGGCATGCATTAAATATACAAATGCTCAATGATTGGTTAAACTATTAACTTCACCAAAAAAGTCATTCTCATGACTTCACCATAGAATTTTCCATTTCAAAAGGCTACATATGACTTGGTTTGACATGTTTTCAACTATAATATATTTTAGGAAAAAAATTAATCGAGGATAAAAGAAAAACAATCGCAAAAGTTATGACCTTCAAAGTTCAAAAAACATGTGTAATATCTGATAGTATAATAATTGAGGATGAATACTTTCATGCTCGAACTGAATAGCAACACTGATTGACATGTACTATAATATTAGTGTGTACAATACAACTTAAAAAGATAAAAAAATAAATCAGAAATTATAAAAATGTTGGCTGCCTCTCTAAACTTGGACAGCCGTGGATGTTCAGCTTTAGTGGTGAAGATGAAGATCCACACCGTATGCTGCCTTTGCACACGATCTTCAATTCTGGTAAAAACCCCAAGGTTAATTCAGTCAACTTAGGAAGTGAAATGATGGATCTGTCATTGTCATCACTGTTGCTTGCTGCAAATATCTCTTTCATTGATTTACAACTATTTACGAGTATTTTCTCGAGATTTTGAAGATGTTGAACTAATTGTGGTGTAAACAACTTCTCTATCAAATCGCAACAAATAATGTCAAATTGTTTTAGACAAGAGAATATGCCACCTGGTGTCAAAGATTGTCTAACATCAATAACTTCTTTACAGACAACAGTTAAGCTTTTCAAACTTTCAAGTTTCAAAACTTCAAGGCTGTGAATGTTGGTGCAAAAGGAACAAGAACCTGATAAACAAAACAAGCTCTTCATTTGTTGGCAATCAGAAGTTTCAATTTTCCTCAAAGAAGAAGAAGTGTCATATGAAAGAGCATCACATAAGCAACCCCAATGATTATTTTGTTTTATAAACAGACATGCAAGGTCTTTAGGAAGTATGTGGGAGAAATGATCACAATCTCCAAATTGTATACTCTTAGTTCCACGATAACCTGCATCAAATCTTTTCAAATTAACATTATGCCAGTCACACAAGTCATCTAATGATGCACTACATACATCTCCTAATATGAGACTGTATGTTTTGATGCGCTCAAAACTCAAGTCAAGGTTTATTTGCATGGATTGGTTGAAACATTTGTAGTCAAATGCACCTCCAAAACATTCAAGCATATTCATCCCTTGAACATCTTCAACCGTATTCACAGCACGCGTATCTTGGAGATCAAGGTATTGCAATTTAATCAAATGAGATGAAAAAGACCTTAATTCCAAATTCAAACTCAAGTTAAATGACAGATCAAGCCATTTCAAATTGATTAGTTTTTCCAAGCCTTGTGGTGCTTCCTCAATGGAAGTCCCCGAAATGACCAATCTTGACAATGCTTGTAGTTCTCCCAATGGAGGCACATGTTTCAATGAATCACATCGTTTGAGCACTAAGGAAACAAGAGACCTCAACTCACTCAAAGATTTTGGCAATGATTCTAGCCTTTCATTATAGGATAGATCTAGTATTGATAAACTATTCAAATATTTGAAAAAACTTTTAGGAACATTACTAATGGACACTTTATTTATAATCAAGGTGGACAACTTTGGACAATTAGGTGACATGCCCTCTGGGATTTGTTCTACATCACAATCCCACATATGAACCAACTCTAAATCAGCTGCCCATTCATGTGAGAGAGATATCTTGGTCAATCCCTTACCCGATTTCACTTTAGCATTCCTCTGACTCTCTTTCCAGATATAACATGCCATATTTCTCACCAAGGGATGTGTGACTACTAAATGACGATGAAGACTAATCAAAGAATGGGCTTCAAGCTTATTCAATATGGTATTCCCTTCAACAAATATTTCTTCCAAACACATACTCCCATTTATCTGCCCACGATCAACTAGTTTCATGATCAACTCATCTTTTTCAACCTCATCCCAATCACTATCCCAATGGTAATCATCAATAGATAATAATGCACAATACAAAAAACAGTTTTGCAAGTTCTTTTCCATCAAATTATCATAGCTAGGCTTTAATACTTTGAAGACTTCTTCTTCCACCATTTGTCCCATTTCTAATTTTTCAAGTTTATTGAATGCACGTTTCCATTGATGAAAGTCATCAATCCCTTTCATAGTTCTAGCCATCACATTGATTGCAAGGGGTAAACCCTTAAATCTCTCTACAATACATCTTGCAATCTTTTCTATTTCATTGGGAAGTATCTTAGGTGTTCCATCATGTCCGAGTTTTACCATAAACAACTCCCACCCTTCACATGCGCTGAGAGGATACATTTGTAATATAGCATATGGCTGGCAATCCATCTGGTGACATACATGTTTCAAACGAGTTGTTAGAATCACTTTAATGCCATTCACTTTGGGATGAATTCCCACCTTCTGCAAATCAATATATTTCCAAACATCATCCAAAATAAGAATTGATTTTCCCTTTTTCTCCAATGCCAAAGACAAATTGTCAGCTCTAACTCTTTCATCATCTTCATCAAGCTTCAAGCCTATTCTTTTTGCTATATCATGTTGCAGTTTTGAGATGCTATAATTGTGAGAAACAGTGACCCAAAACACATCCTTAAAAGTTGCTTTCCTCTTTGCTTCATTCTCTACGAGAGTTGCAAGTAAAGTTTTTCCCATTCCTCCCATTCCACATATGCCAATGACAAAGACTTTGTCATCATCTAGAAGGTGAAATACTCTCTTGATATCAAAGTCTAATGCTCTCCCAACAAATTCAGTCGACAAAATTATAGGTTTCTTTTTCTTTTGTCTTGTCAATTTTTCTATCAATTCACTTACATCAGAAGTGCCATTTAAGTTATTCACTTCGTTTGCACTTTCTTTCATATCAAGTAACTCTTCCAGCCATTCATCAACGTCTGGTTTGCGCTTTTTGCCCCGAGACTCCAACGATTGCAGTTGTTTTGCAATATCATTTTCATCACATTCTAAATCAATAACCAATTGGTTTAATTGATTAGTCTCACTTTCAGAAACACTTGTGTTATCACCGCTACCGTTCACACCTGCTCCATTGTGTTTGTTATGTCACATAATAAAGCTTTAATCATTTAAATGTTTAAATTGTTTACTGGTTTTATATATTGGATACCACTTTTAAAAAAAGTCAATGTAGCTTTTTTTAACAACAAATTAAAAAAATAATCAATGTAGCTCTGTTTTTTTACTTAACGAAAGTCAATGTAAATCTCGGTATTATTACTTTTTTTTTTGATAAAAACCTAGGTCTAATTATTAAATATTAATTTTAAAAAATTAATTAATTTTTAATATTTGGTTTTCTAAAACTATTAAAATAAATGTTTTTGGGCTGAATTCATCAAAAGAAAAAAATGTTTTAAAAATATTTTAAAAAATTGAAAAAAAATAATATTAATATGATTTAGGAGATTGATTTGATGAATTTCATGTTTAATAGATAGAGATTAATTAGAATACTTTGACGCCAATTAAAATCACTCTTTAAGACATGTCAGCTTAAATTAAAAAAAGAAAAAAATCAAGTCAAATCTAGAGTAATAATTGTCATAACTATGTTTAATTTTTTTTTTCCGGCTTTCATTTAGGGTCCGTTTGTTATGGATTAAAATAAAAATGATTTTGACATAAAATAATTTTGAGATTATATTTTAGAATTTTTTTGAAAAATCAGAATCTATTTTATGTTTGTTTACCGTAATAAAAATCACTTTTTCCCGTGAGCTTAGCTCAGTTGATAGGGATATTGCATATTATATGCAGGGTCTGGGAACCCCAGACACTCCACTTTTCCACATTTAAATGTGTGAGTTTTTTTAAACAAATAATCTAATTTGTTTGGATACAACTATATCTGTTACAAAATTAATTCAATCTTTTAAATCATATTTTCTCTCTCCTCGTAAAAAATCTATTTTTTGAGAAGCTGATCTTAACTTTTGAAGTTATTTTTAGATATTTGTAAGATTCCGATCTTTTTAAAAATTTGCAACGCACCGATGCAAAACTCTTAAAAATGATTATTTTTTTTAAATGATTGTAATTGGTTAACAGTATTCTAGTTAATGGATATATTTGATTACATTTTTAAAAGACTGTTAATGAACCGGTGGATCATTTTGATCTATGCTCCGTTACCATCCAAATCTAAATTCATCAATTATGGTATCCCTATCATATGTACAACAAACTTTAAACGGCTTTTATTTTCAAATAGAGGGGTACTAAAATTACACTTCATTGTAATAATTATTTTCCTTAAAAAAAAAAAATGAATTAGAACTCGTACCTTCAGATAAATTCATGATTTCAGCATTAGTTTGATTGTTAAGTAAACTTCTGGTATGAGTGCCAATCACTTCTAGAACACCTTTAGTCACTTTCAATGAAAGATAGAAATTGTCACAATTTTAAAATTTCAACAAAAACATGGATGATCACCAACATATTATCAGAAAATATAATATTCTAAGCGAGTTATATGAAGAATCATGAGATGAGAGGGCATATGAATAATTTTTTTTTTATCCTATACGACCGACTGTTAGCAAGACAAAAGAAGCTGAAGCAAATAACAAGAGAATCACAAAGGAACCATCATGGCTCAAGAGTTTTTATCGCTACTGAGAGGGTGCATTTAATAATTTATCTTATAAAAGTATTATTATGTTATGTAATGCCTGAATAAAGGCCCAAGCCCATATGGGGAACACTGTCAACCATAACTATATAAGGGGGCTCTTTATGTCAATGAATGCTATGAAGTATTATGTAGGGGTGGCAAAGCGGGCCAGTCCGCCCCGTTTAGGCCTGGCCCGTCTAAGCTCGCTAAAAGTGAGACGAGACGAGCCGAGTCAAATTTATTGACCGAGTCAAGAATCTCACTCCGCCCTGTTTAGTGTCAAACTATCGAGTTGGCAGGCCGGCCCGCCAAACATAAAAATTTGATTTTTTTTACAACTTAATTGTTACAAAAAATAATTATTTTTGCTTTTATCGTAAAAAAAGTTAAAAGAATAGGTAGCATATAAATTTGTGAAAAACAAGATAATTAACAAATTATCTAATTCAACATCATAATTAATAGCAAAATAAGGCAAATGCACAACATAAAACAAATCATAAAATAAATTCAACAACCAAATTAAATCCAAAAGAATATAATAAGTCTCAAAATAAATAAACTCAACAACCAAGATAAATAAAAAAGCATAAATTAAATCTCGGAATAAATAACAACCAAAATAAATCTAAATGTATAAAATAAGTCTCAAAATAAATAAACTCAATAACCAAGATAAATCAAAAAGCATAAATTAAGTCTCGGAATAAATCTAACAACCAAAATAAATCTAAAAGCATAAAATAAGTTTCAAAATAAACTAAACAACCAAGATAAATCCAAAAGCATAAAATTAGTCTCAAAATAATACGAGTTAAGCGAGCCGCCTGCCCCGCCTCATGCCCGCCCTGTTTCCAACGAGTTAAGCGGGCCGCCCCGCCCCGCCTTGTGCCCGCCCCGTTTTTCAACGAGACGAGCCGAGCCGAGCCGAGCCAACTTCATAAAGTGAGTTCAAAACTTCGACTCAGCCCGCCAAAAATAGCGGGCCAAACGCGTCGGCCCGACGGATCAGGCCCGTTTTTCCACCCCTAGTATTATGAATGCAATTTTATTGTTTATTTGATTTCTAGCAACTTTAGATCTGATTTAACCTAGCGTCTACTATCATTGGTGCTTTCATTACTTGTTCCCAATGCCTCCTAAACCAACCATACAACCTTCCCGTGATCTTGATGAGGCCATTCATGCAACCCACCACCACATCGATGATGCCATCCACTCAACTCGTCAACACATCGATGAGAGATTTCAAACCTCTAACCAAAACCTAGAAAGCCAACTTCAACTTATGCACACAAAAATGGATAATCAAGACCATATCCATGCTAACCGACACAAATCCTTGAAGACATACCTTACTGATTTCATCAAACAAATGACAATCTCTCCACCCCAAACACAACCCTTTTCCGCCGGCACTAGCTCTTCTTCAACACCACATCCACAATCTCGCCTTCACAGCGGCGCTTCCACCGGACCACCTTTTATGTCAACTCAATTTAACCCTATTTCTTCCCCACTACAGTTCTCTTCGGGGTCCATTACAGGTTATTCTTCACCTTTCACTTCCACTGCCATACCCATTTTCACTCAATCCACACGTATTACTACTCACCCCCACCACTACCACCACCACCACCTTTACACAGTTCCCCGTTTGGATCTGACTTCTATAATAGCCAACAACCCTTCTTGCATAACCAATACCAACCTCTTCCCTTTCCTTCTTTTCTCCATACCTTATCCCCCCAATATTCCCAAAATACCCCTCTACCCAACATCCGAACACCAAAACTTGACCTAGCTCAATTTGATGGATCTGACCCTTTAGAGTGGCTTTTTCAAGCTGAGCAGTTTTTTTACCTTTTACCAAATTCCTCCTGAGAGCCGTTTGGCCATGTCCTCATTCTACATGAAGGGAGATGCCCTGGTTTAAGTGGATGTATCAAAACCGACAGCTGTTTGACTGGAGTTCTTTCACAAAAGCCCTCGAACTACGGTCGGACCTTCGACTTACGCCAACCATCATGCCGAGTTATTCAAACTGAGACAGACTGAACCCATAGCCGATTACCAAGCCCAGTTTGAAAAGTTGGGAAACCGTGTCATGGGTTTACCATCGGAAGCTATCCTAAACTGTTTTATATCCGATTTATTACCTGATATTCGCAATGAAATTGCAATTCAACGACCCCAAACAATCACCCAAGTAATTGGTCTTGCAAAACTTATCGAATCCAAACTCAAAGACTCACGCAACCGTTACACAAAACCTTTTACACCCACTTCTACTACTACTGGCTCTCAAACACCTTATGTTAATACTACGCCCACCCACCATACAACAAACCCAAACCCAAATTCCAAACAACCCAATTCGACATCCACACCTAAATTTCCTATCGGACGCCTAAACCAAACACAATTGCAAGAGAGCCGAGCCTTGGGCCTCTGCTATAATTGCAATGAGAAGTTCGTTGCGGGCCACAAGTGTGCAACGAGATGTTTTTTGCTTCTCCTCGTGAACGATGATGCGCTTGAAACCCTTGACGAGTCACCAGAAACAGATGACCCCATAAACCCAACCACAGAGACCGAACAACCCGACACCTATTTCACACTATCACCCCAGGCCCTTACATGCCTTTTTTCTCCTCAGACACTAAAATTTTGAGGGACAATTGGTAGCATGCAAGTCACTGTTTTGGTGGACTTCGGGAGCACACACAACATTCTTCAACCACGAATTGTCTCACATCTTCACCTTCCTACCCAACCCATTCCCCAATTCTCCGTAATGGTTGGAAATGGTTCTCAAATTGATTGTCAGGGTATATGTCCCGATGTTCCCATCACTCTTCAACATCAGCAATTTCACATTCCTTTTTACCTATTCCCTATCCAAGGAGCTGATGTAGTCTTAGGGATGGTTTGGCTACGAAACCTTGGATCTATTCATGCAGATATTTCCATCCCCTCTATTACATTTACTCATAATGATCAGTCTATCACACTCCAAGGTGACCTTCAACAAAACCCCCTTCCATCTACTTTTCACCAACTGTGTCATGACATTCAAACACATTTAGTGGCATCCTTACATATTCTTACTTTCCAGCCACTTGACACCATTTCCCCACCCATCAACTGTGAGACCAACTCACTCTCTACGCAAAGCCCAAAAATTGAACTACTCTTCTCCAATTACCCTAAAGTTTTCACACCTCTACGTGGTTTACCCCCCAATCGACCTCATGACCACCATATCCCTTTATTACCCAACACACCCCCAATCAATGTTAAACCCTACAGATACCCCCATTCACAAAAAGAAGCTTTGACTCAACTCATCCATGAAGTGTTACAAGACGGTGTAATAACCCCAAGCAATAACCCTTTTTCATCCCCGATCTTGTTAGTTCGCAAGAAGGATGGCTCATGGCGTTTTTGTGTGGACTATCAATCTCTTAACGTCGTCACAGTTAAAAACCGTTTTACTATACCCACTATTGATGAATTGTTTGACGAATTAGGCGCTACAACCATCTTTTCCAAGATAGATTTGCGCTCAGGTTACCATCAGATCCAAGTTGCGAAAGAGGATATTCATAAAACTACGTTTAGAACCTTCGATGGGCACTACGAATTTTTGATAATGCCTTTTGGCTTATCCAATGCCCCGTCTACATTTCAGTCTGCCATGAATGATTTATTGTGTCCTTATTTGCGTCGTTTTGTGTTAGTTTTTTATGATGATATCTTAATTTATTGCACTTGTTTATCTGACCATTTGCTTCATTTAAGATTGATTTTAGATTTACTCTTAGCACACCAATTTGTGGCCAAGTTATCAAAATGTGAGTTTGCAGTCACAACAGTGGCCTACTTGGGCCATATTATCTCATCGGGAGGAGTACAACCGGACCCCGATAAGGTCGCAGCGATTATGGACTGGCCGGAACCAAGTTCAATTTCGGCACTCCATGGGTTTTTAGACCTCATCGGGTTTATCGTCATTTCGTTCGACAATACGCCACTCTCGCCGCTCCCCTCACGGACCTACTCAGCTCTACAAAGTTTACATGGAGTCCAGCAGCAAGCGTTGCTTTTACAGAATTAAAAACAAAAGTAACAACAGCACCAGTGCTTCATCTTCCTAATTTTTCTAAAGTCTTCGTCGTCGAAACCGATGCCTCCGGACTAGCCATTGGAGCTGTTCTTTCTCAAGAGGGCCACCCCTATCCATTTTCAGCAAGAAGTTGAACCCTCGCATGCAAGCTGCATCAGTATATGTCCGAGAGATGTACGCCGTGATAAAATCTGTAAAAAAATGGCGTCAGTACTTGCTAGGCCATAAATTCCACATATTCTCTGATCAAAAAAATCCTCAAAAACGTTTTACAGGAAAACATTCAAACTCCAGAGCAGCAGAAATGGGCCGCCAAACTTCAAGGTTTTAATTTTGAGATATTCTACAAACCTGGAAAAGCAAATCAGGTAGCTGACGCTATCAGCCGCAAGTACACCAATGACCAACTCCACATTCTGATAGTCTCATCTCCCTTCCCCAAACTTATCCAGCAGCTGCAACAGTTTTACTCGTCAACACCAGAAGGCAGGGCACTGATACAAAAATTACAGACAAATGACCAAGAATCCATTCATTTCTTATTCACAAATGGGCTACTTTATTCTAAGGGACCGTTATTCATACCTGATTCTTTGGACCACCGTAGTGCTCTTTTGTAAGAATTTCACGGCACACCAACATCCGGTCACTCTGGTGTCCAGCCAACAGTAGCTAGGTTAGCTGCTTCCTTCTATTGGCCTGGCCTTTACTCTGATGTCAAGGAATTCGCCAAACGCTGTGATACTTATCAGCACAACAAGCATCAAACTCAAAAGAAAATGGGCCTCCTACAACCTTTGCCTATTCCATCTCAAGTTTGGGACGAGTTAACAATGGACTTTATAACTCACCTTCCAAACTTCTTTGGACACACAACAGTTTGGGTGGTCTGTGATAAACTAACTAAATATGCACACTTCATTGCTCTGCCCACCAAATTCAACGCAGAAAGTTTAGCCTCTCGATTCTCAGTGGAAATCTATCGTCTCCACGGTATTCCTAGCTCCATCGTCTCAAACCGAG
The DNA here is from genome assembly GCA_946800305.1 of Medicago arabica. Classification (NCBI taxonomy): domain Eukaryota; kingdom Viridiplantae; phylum Streptophyta; class Magnoliopsida; order Fabales; family Fabaceae; genus Medicago; species Medicago arabica. Next base: position 7,535,968 of record OX326969.1, read on the forward strand.
ATCCTTTGTTCCTAAGCACATTTTGGAAAGAACTGTTCAGGTTACAGGACACAAAATTGAAATATAGCACTGCCTACCACCTTGAAACAGATGGCTAAACAGAAGTTATGAATAGAACCTTGGAAGCATACATACGCTGTTTCGTCAGTGATCATCCCCGCCCATGGTTCCACTTCCTCCACCTCGCGGAATTTCGGCATAACACTTCTTTTCATAGCGCCATCCAGATGCCACCCTTCAAAGCTCTTTACGGCCGCAATCCACATACTATTCCAGATTTTGTGAAAGGTTTAACTTCTGTCGGTGACCTGGACATTTCTCTCCAACAAAGACAAGAGGTCATGACTCTCCTAAAAAATAACCTTTCCAAGACCAGAAAACAAATGGAAGAATAGGCTAATAAGAAGAGGAGGGATTTTACCTTTCAAATCAGTGATTTGGTTCTTCTCAAGTTACAACCCTACAGAAAGCATACCCTTGTCTGTCGCACCTCTCCTGCCTCTGTGTATGATAGTTTGCAAAATTGCAATCACTCCACACCTGGCCGAATTCCCCCACTAGTTTTAAAGTGAGTAGAAAAGTGATTAAATACTGCATTTCTAATATTTTGCACCCCTTCCACACTGACACCATCAACTGTCACCAAATTTATAGCATTTTGTCGTCAACGACTAACCCTTATACCATGAATTTTTTTGGAGTTTGCATCTTCTTCCTGTAACCAGTTCATTCTTGCCTTCTACCAATTAATGTTATTCTGAACCCAAGCCATAGAATGCAAATTAACAGACAAATCGTGAAGTTGTTGCACCTCATCATCTAACAAAGCCGCAATCTCCCCTTTGGAATAGAAATAAGAGATGCGATTTTTTACCTCCATAATCTTACCCTGTAGAATTTGAGAATGTTGTTGGTGCCACTCTTTTAAGCTAGCTTTCATCATTTTAAACTTCTGTTCTAGTACATAAGCACCCCACCCATTAACATTAAAAGAGCCCCACTTTTCGCGAACAAAGTCAGCATATCCAGGATAGTTAGCCCAACACTTAAGCATCTGCAAAGGACAAGGTCCCCAATTCGCCTCATCTACATGAAGCATCAAAGGAACGTGATCAGAGAGACCCCGTTGATATGCAACCTGAATGCAATTTGGCCACACCTCACACCATTTTTTAGACAACATAAACCAGTCCAGCCTACTCATGGAAATACCATCCCCTCGGTACCAAGTAAACAATCGACCACAAATTGGCAGGTCAATCAACAAGTTGTCATCAATAAATTTATTAAATATATCTGCATCCACCTGTCTAAAAATCATCCCCCTTACTTTCCTCACATCTTGGCTTCGAGTGGAATTAAATTCCCCACAAACACACAAGAAAGTTTCATTCTTCTCAACAACAAAGGAAGATAGTTGTTCCCGCAGGGTCAATTTAGCCACCAATTCACAAGGCGCATACACATTAAGAATAACAACTCATTCACCTGTAACAATAACCCTGCCATTGATAACCAGAACATGTCCAAAACTCATAGATGACCAAACATCAATAAGTGAACAATCCTAAACAGTGATCAGTCCACCGGACGCACCTACTGACAGTTGGTAAGAATAGCCGCTAGGAACATCTCCCCAAATTGCTTTTAGCATAAAATCATCAACCTTACTCAACTTTGATTATTGGATACACAAAATAAATGGTTTCTTCTCTTGCACTAAACGACGAACCTCAACCCACTTCTCACCACCACCTAACCCCCTCGCATTATAAGAAAGAACCTTCATTATTCCCACTCTCGACCCCCACACCCACACCCACCAATCCCAATTAACAACCATTGTCATCATCCCCGCTCCCTCCCTTAACCGACCCACTCTCCACACCACCGCCTCCCTCTCTCCGCCACTCTCTTATACCCTCCTTTGTCAATAAATTAAAACTATTATTTGTATCAGCTTTATACTTCATCCCGATCACCTTACCTATAGCCTTAACATCATCTACTCGTTGTTGAATGGCCAACGCCGAGTCTCCCGATATCACGGAAGCCACCATCCCTGAACTAACCCAATCACAGTCTACCGACAATGATCTATAAAACGGAATAAAGCGGATATTTGCATTCTCCTGCTGGTCTTTCTTATGCATATCTACAACTTTAGAACACGACCCCGTTGTATCCTTCTCACACCGAAATTTCTTATCAACATCACCTCCAACCTCCTCTTCCTTCCTACCCTTACCTACGACGCCTTCATCCACTCTCTTCCCCGTCACAACCGTAACCTCCTTCTCCACCTTCTGTGCCTTCTTCATCCTCTCCGTACCCCCTACCCTCACCTCCACTGTCCAGACATTCACTGTTTTTTCTCCTTCACCTTTCTTCCCCACAACCGGTTTGCCCACCCTCACATTTTTAACTCCCTCACCCCGTACTCGAACCACCAAAATTTTCCTATCCTCCCCCATCCTCCTACCATCTCGTGAAACATCCACACATTCAGTGTCAGCAAACCTATCAAAACGCGCTTCGCGTGCCCATATCTAACATTGTCCTATCCACACATTATTCAAAGCGAGAGCCAGCTTATCTATATTTTTCACATTCAGAAATCTCAAAAAACCATAAGCCTGACCTCGATAATTTTGTTGCCTTGCAATGTAAACATCCGATAAAATCCCGCATACCTCAGAAATTGCCACAAACGAAATACAGGCTTAAAGTCTGGAAAATTAGTGAAGTAGAATGACACTTTATTTCCTGTAACTGTTGCAGATGTATCGCTCTTACCTTCCTTCCCTACTTTAGAAACACGCCTTTCCAAGGATGAGTGACGCGCTCCTTGAATTTTGGAAACCCTACCTTCATTATTCTGATCCCCATTGCGTGACCTTGGTTGTTGTCGATGATGTCTGTCAAAATCCTCCAAAGCTCGCCTATCCCTAACCCTAACCTGCGCCACTCCTCCTTTCCGCTCTGATACCCTTGACCCATCTCGTTGTCGTGCTTCTGGTTGCGTCGTTTTCCTCTTCCTTGATCTCACCGCAGTCCAATCTCCCTTATCCCCCCCCCCCCCCCCCCCCCCAATTTTTTGTCACTGTGGCTGGACCCCTTGCCCCCTCGGTTGTTCCTCTCCGCCGGTGAAAGGCTCCGGCGCGGTTGTCCTAGGTGTGCCCTAGGATAGCCGCCACTCTCTCTCTACTCTCTCCTTTTTTTAAGGTGATTATATACTATTTACTATATGGATTACAAAATGAAATGATAGTACTTGTATACAGATTCGGGCCACAATTATAAGCAAAAAAATCCGTTTTTTTAGGTTCATTCAATAAATGATATTTGTGGTTTATATAAACCACATACGTCGTTTATTGAATGAATCTAAAAAATAAATTTTTACTTATAATAGTATCCGGAGGATGTACATGATCATGCTACATATAGAACTCAATAGGCTAATTAATCGAGGAACTTACTACTTATAACTAATTTCTTACTAACCAACTAATACTAACGGAATTAACAATTTCTTTAACAAGTTCTTGAATATATTTATATTGAATGTTATGCTAGTTAATTCATGAACTGAATATTAGTAAAAACATATTCTCATGTACCTCGATCTTGGATTGAATAAAGTCTATTAATCACAGCTTCTGGTGGTGGATTACTTGAAGTGGATGCCATGATCAATATCTTTCCTACACACAGATCCAAGCCTAAATTAAAATAATTTGCGCAATAAATCTACAAGCTAGCCTTATATATCAAAATGATCATCTAATAATCTAGACATCAAAACCATGGGAAACAAATTGAAACCTCCCCATCCTTAAAAAAAAAAAAAATTGAAACCTCCCCTAACAAAGTTTAATTTCCAATAAATTCAAGATAAATATGAGCTCCACCGAAATTAGGCAAATAATAGTTAAATTGATCATTCACAGCACTCAAAATCCAATAATTTTCAAATCTAACAATAAAAAAAATAGAAATCATTAAAATAAATTGTACAACTTAGTAGAGTATAGGAAAAGAAAAATGTACCAAAAAGAAGGCCCTTCCAAAATTTGTATAGTTATGATATGATATATCAGACACATAAAGATGAAATATTAAGGCTCTCAAGTCAACGCATCGATAAACATTTAATTTAAAGGAAGTGGGCAGTCGTGGAACCCTAACAAGCAATCGATAAATTGTTTTAATTTGCTAAACAGTGACTATCATGGCCACGTATCAACGTTTAATTAAAGCAAGTCAACGAGTTGATAAACTTTTTTTTTTTTGCTAGATTAGAACGCGTAGATAAACACTTTTTTTAGAATGCGTTTACACTAGTTTAGCTGTAAATAGGCTTCTATTATTTACTATTATAATAATTAAATATTATTTATTAAAAGACTAATGCTATATATCCCGACATTTTTTATGCCAACAAATTCACGACGGTATAAAATAAAATAACATGAACATCACATTTTTCCTGTTTTTTATCACATGAACTTCATATAGTGGGAAGATTTGATGGTGGAAAACAGTCCGAGAAGCTTTCGGGATAAAATGTTTTGCATTAAATGGCAGTACTCCGGTGACTAGAGGTGGGTAGTCACAGTACAAATTCTGAATCATCTTTTATGGCTTCAATTAATAATGATTGGACAAATTGGGTGACATTACAAGGCAATGATGTGGCTAAGGCGGTTGACATTCAGAATATAGGTAGACATGACAACGGGGCGGGGCGGGGCCGGGTTTCAACATTCCCGTCCCCGCCCCCGCTTGCATGCACCCGTCCCCGCCCTCGTCCCCAAACATATCGGATGTGAAAATTGAACACCCAACCCTGTCCCAAATGGGGACGGGTCTCCTGGCCCCGCCCCCACCCCCACCCACAAAAACTCTATTTTTTTATAAAATATTTAAAAAATGCATATTTTTTTCATTTTTTCATAGCAATAAAATACAATAATTATATTAATAATTAAATATCCAATAAACTTTTTTTAAAAGAGTAAAATAAATATAATAATTATGTTTCTAAAGAGTAATAATATATTAAAATAGTTTGGTGTTTATGAAAATAAGATTAAAAAATTTAATAAAGTAAATTTCAAAAAGCGGGTGCGGGACGGGGGTGGGAGCGGGGTGGGGGTAAGCATCCCCCAACCCCGTACTAAAAACTCAGATTTCCCCAACACCTGCACCCGCACCGAGTTAAATCGACTTTTCCCCATTAAATTCGGGGCGGGGGCGGCCGGGGCTGGCGGGGGCGGGTTTAGTTGCCATGTCTAAATATAAGTAAAGTCATTGGAAATTTTTTTAAAGGCGACAATCATAATAAATTTATCATTTTATCTAGGCCTAAAAGTGTGATAGAAGAGCATGTATTGACGCATGTGGAGGTTGAGGGGGGCGTGAGGAATAGGAGTGTGGTCAATTATTAGCCAGGATCATGTGCTTATAATTCTTGGAAAATTTATTCAAACTAATGAGGTGTTTTATTTATTTAATATTTACGCTTCTTGCGAAACTCAGGCAAAACATCAATTATGGGAAATGTTGTCAGTTCAATTGCAGTTGTTAAGGGGTGAGAAGGTGTGTGTGTGTGTGTGGAGACTTTAATGTGATTCGTAGGTTGGAGGAAAGACGGTACCTAGGGGGGGGGGGAGTGGCAACGCAAGACACTCAACATTTCAGCCTTTTTATTGAAGACAATGGATTGATTGATTTGCCGTTATGTGGTCGTTGGTATACTTGATTTAAAGGTGATGACACTTCTATGAGTAGGATTGACAGGTTTTTGCTTTCAGAGGATTGGTGTCTGCAATGGCCTAATTGTCTTCAGGTGGCCCTTCTCCGGGGTCTTTCTGATCATTGTCCGCTTCAGCTGTCTGTTGATGAGGAAAATTGGGGTCCGTGGCCGACAAAATGTTGAAATGTTGGCAAAAGATGTCGGGGTACCAGCAATTTGTAAAAGAAAAATGGAATTCCTTTCAAATAGATGGGTGAGGCGGCTATGTACTAAGAGAAAAATTAAAATTGATAAAGGTAGCTTTGAAGGAGGGGCATTCATTCATGCTAAAAATTAAATACCATACGGAATGCAGTTTTTTCTCATTTCAGAGACCACTTTGCAGATCAGAATATTAAAAGACCGGGTGCTGAAAATTTAATCTTTGTTGTGAAAGTGACTCAAAATTGGAGTTTGGATGCCAAAATCATGTTTGCTGGAAGACCCAAAATCGGGGCCCGAATTGTGGAGTTCGGGGCCCGATTTTGGCTGCCTGTTGGAGCATTTTTGTTTGGCAAAAATCGGCGCCCGAGTGGTAAAATCGGGGCCCGATTTTGCGCGCAGTGGAAAAAACAGAAACGTATTTTTGAGTCAAATTTGTTACAATTTTATGGGAGTTACTTTTACTATAAATATAAGCTTTGTATCAGAGCAAACCTAGAGATAGAGGGGGCTGAAACAAGGGCTTAGAAAGACAACAACAAAACTAGGGTTTGTATAGAGTTTGTCTCTTTGGAACAAACACTAGGGTTTGAGGGTTGATTCACCTTGGGAAACACTATTAGGATTGAGTCTCTTGGTTACGGGAAGAGATTGGGATTTTGGGTAGAATTAGGCGGGAGACTTATTCTTGTAACCCATTGATATCTCTTTTGTAAAGTTACTCATCATTATAGTGAAACGGATGGCTGCTGTCTCCTCCAGATTAGGTCAATTTGGACTGAACTGGGTAAACAAATTCTTTTGTGTTCTCTCTTCTTTTCTCTCGCTGTTTTCTACTTTTGTTTGTGATTGTAACTGTTACCCACTTGTATTGGTTGCTTGATTATTCCTTGCTCCACACATCAAGTATTTATTGGTGTGAATTTTCATCGAATTCACAACAATCTTCAAGAATTTAACTTATGCAGAAGGAAGTGGTCTAATAAAACCATTTTTTGAAGGTGAGGTGAAAGTTGCAGTTTGGGACTGTGACAGTTTTAAAAGTCCCGGTCTGGATGGGGTTAATCCTTGCTTCATTAGAGATTTTTGGGAGGAGGTAAAAGGTGATGTTATGCGTTTCATATTAGATTTTCACAAGAATGGCAAGTTGTCAAGAGGTATTAATTCTAATTTTATAGCTCTTATTCCAAAGGTTGACATCCCTCAACGTTTGAATAAATTTTTATCTAAAGTGTTAGTGAATCCGTAGCGAAAGGTTATTGGAAGGGTGATTTTAGAGATGCAATCAGCGTTTGTGAAAGACAGACAAATTTGGATGGCATCCTAATTACAAATGAGGAGGTAGATGAGGCCCGTAAGTCGCAAAAAGAGTTGATGGTTTTTAAAGTTGATTTTGAAAAAGCTTACGACTCAGTGGATTAGGGGTACCTGGATGTGGTTATGCATAAAATGGCGATCCCGGTGTCATTGAGAAAATGGATTAAAGAATGTGTGACAACGACAACTGCATCAATTTTATTTAATGGAAGCCCTACTGGAGAATTCTCTTTTAAAAGGGGTCAGCGTCAAGGAGACCATCTTTCTCCTTTTCTTTTTTTGCTGGTAGCCGAAGGGTTGAATGTAATGATGAAGGTTGTTGTGCATAATAATTTGTATTCGGGTTATGAGGTTGGCACTTCAAACTCGGTTATGGTGTCTCATCTGCAATTTGCGGATGATACGTTGCTTTTGAGAACTAAAAGTTAGGCTAATGTGCGAGCGTTAAGGGGGGGTGTTGGTTCTGTTTGCAGAGATGTCAGATCTTAAACTGAATTTCCATAAGTGTTTATTGGTTGGTATTAATATTGGGGATTCTTGGTTGACTGAAGTGGCATCTATTTTAAACTGTAAGGTGGGTAAAATTCCGTTCTTGTATCTTGGTCTCTCGATTGGTGGTGATCCTCAAAGGTTAGCTTTTTAGGAACCTGTGATGTCTACTATTAAAACTAGACTGTCGGGGTGGCAGAGTCGTTTTCTATCTTTCGGGGGCAGGTTGGTTCTTCTCAAGTTTGTCCTAACCTCACTTCCTGTCTATGCTCTTTCCTTCATCAAAGCTTCGTCAGGTATAATCTCTTCCATTGAATCTAGTTTTAATTTTTTTTTTGGGGAGGGAGTGAGGATAACAGGAAAATTTCCTGGATTGCTTGGAGCTCTATTTGTTTAGCGAAGGAGGATGGAGGGTTGAGGGTTAGACAGTTGATGGAGTTTAATTTAGCTCTGCTTGGTAAATGGTGTTGACAGATGTTGGTGGACAGAGGAGGGTTTTGGTATTGAGTGTTGGTGGCGAGATATGGTGAGGAGGCAGGGAGGTTGGAAGTTGGGGGCCAGAGTATTTCTTCTTGGTGGAGGAAAATAGCGAAGATTAGGGATGGGGTAGCTGGAGATGATGGGGGATGGTTTAGTGAGAGGGTTTCTAAAGTTATAGTTGATGGAAAACGTACTTTCATTTGGTATGATAACTGGTTAGAAGATGTCCCTTTGTGATAGAGGTTTGGTTGTATGTTTGACTTATCAACAAAAAAGTTAGTTTCAGTGGCAGACATGTGTGCGTTAGGCTGGGAGGTGGGGGGAGTGGCATTGTTTTGGAGGAGAAGTTTGTGGACGTGGGGAGAGGAGATGTTAGAGGAGTGTTGGAAATTACATGATGGTGTTATTGTGTAGGGTAATATTCTTGACAGGTGGCAGTGGGATCGGGATATTCATGATGGTTACACTGTCTGAGGTGCCTATCCGATTCTGGCAACTCAAGTTTCCTCCACAATTGATGCAACAAGAGACCTTGTATGGCATAAGCAGGTCCCCCTCAAGGTGTCTATTCTAGCTTGGCGTCTGCTGAAAAACATGTTACCGACCAGAATGAATCTCCTTAGGCGAGGCATTATCTAGGCCAAGGGGGATAGATATGTGGCAGGGTGCGGCTTTGAGGAGTCTGCATCCCATCTGTTTCTCCATTGCGAAGTGTTCGGGTCGTTATGGAAATACATCAGGTCTTGGATTTGTGTGTCTCGTGTAGACCCTCTCAATATTAGTTAGCATTTCTTTCAATTTACTCATTATACAGGTCATTCCAAAGCTCGTCGACCGTTTTTTCAATTACTTTGCCTTCTGTGTGTTTGGTTACTCTAGAGTGAACGTAATAACATGATATTCAACAACATAGAAACTCCTATTTTACAGCTATTAGATCAAGTTAAATTTCATTCTTTATGGTGGCTTAAAGCTAATAATGCCACATTTGTGCACGGTTCTCAGAGATGGTGGTCAGACCCCTTATTGTGTTTGGGTCTTTACTGACCTTATTATCTTGTATATACTTTGTTAAACGGTTTGTTTTTTGGGATGGTCTCTTTGGTACGACTTGTACTAGGGAGCTCTCATCGCCATTGTTAATATATCTCATGTTGATTTCTTAAAAAAAATTAAATGACAGTACTCTTATCAAAATTTAACTATTTTATTTGAAAGAAACTTATTTTAACTTTTATTACTCATAATAGTGAATATTAATTATTTTTTACAATAAAATATAAAAAAATTAGTATGATTATTAAAAACAATTAAATGATGTTTTTTCTTATGAAATTATATTTTTAAAAATATAAAAGTCAAGAAATATAAGCAAGGTTCTCATGTTGACCATCACAATTCACATAACTTGTGGGACATTCTGCTCCTTTATCTTGAAGCCGAACTCGGGCAGAAAAACACCCACAGCACATTCGCCAAATCAAATTCTTTATTTATGGCGGAACTTCCAGTCTCCTAATACCGGACCCAAATCCCGGCCTTCAAAAGTGAGAAAACTCTACCAATTCTTTCACACACAATCTGTAAGCACTTTTGACGGAATATAAATCACCCTTCTCAGCTTTCCAGATTAACCTGTTGTCCACCACATGACCAGGTAATAGTGTTTGAAGAATATAGCCAGCTATATTAGGACTAAAATCTTGTTGGATCACTTCCTAGTTCCAACCCTTAGTCTAGGTGTTCATCAGCCTACTCACAAAAAAATATCGGGTAATTCTTATCTTTACTACATGGCTTTGCTGCTTGTGACAATGTTACAGCTGCATATCAAAAGTTTCTTTCCAGTTATGATGGTAATTCTTTTACTTGGAAGTGTCATTTCAGTTTTAGCTTTGATGGTTATTTCACCGGAAATTGCTTGGATTTATTTGGGTTTGTGGATCTTCATCTTTGCTTTGATGTGCTATAAGAGTAAAAAAGAACTCTTTCAATTGATTCCAAAATGGATCAAAAATGTTATTGAGGGGAAGAGTGGCAGTGGCATGTCAACTTACACTTCGGAGTTATGTGGAGTTGAATCGCTTCCTGTATAGAGCAATTGATTGCATTTGCTTAAGTAAAATATGTATATGTAGCAATTTGTGTGTTGTATTTTTATTTATTTTCTTGTGAAATTGTCTGTGCAACTTAGAAAAAAGTTTAGTACTGCTGTATGGGTTTTATTTTATTTTTGAATAATGTACTGTTGTATGTGTTTATTAAAGTGTTAACATATGTTTATCCCCTGTAATATTAACAATTTCTGGTTTACCCCATGTGAAAAAATTTGTTTAGGTTTTAACCTTGTAATTTGAAATTTTTTTAATTTTGGACCTTCATCGCTTCAAATTACAAAATTTAAGGTACTTTCGTCTCCTGTAATTTGAGAGAATTTCAGTTTACCCATGTCATATCATGAATATTTCGGTTTACCGCTCTGCCATATCATCGATTTTGTACAGTCAAAATTCATGAAGGTCCAAAGCCAAAAATCTTCAAATTATAGAGTTGGAATCTAAACAATTTTTTTTACAGAGGGTAAACTGGAAATCGCTAATATTAGGGATAAGCATATATTAACCATTTATTAAATGAGTGCCGTAAAATGTACAATGTTTTCTTTCCGCTTACCTTATTTTGATTATTGTACTGTCATATTATGATGCGGGAGGGTTTTCTTAGTAATTTAGTAGTATTTTCTTATTTCAGCCTAATTTTCTAGAACTTTCTATTTTGTTTCCAGTTTGTTATTTTTGGCTCATTAGGGTTTGTTATTTCCCTATTTAAGCTTAACAGTTGTAGCCTAGGAGATAACTTTTATTCAATCAATATAATATTTTAGAGAGTTTTTCTCAATTTCTGGTGGCAATGTTCTGCAAATCGAGTGTTAACACTCCGAGTTTACAGAGTTTACGTTTTCAGATACCAAAATCATGTTAACTCGGAGGTAAACTCTGTTTCTAGTAAAATCGGAAGGTTTGACGAGTTTAACCGAGTTAACACTCGGTAAACTCGTGTAAACTCGACCGAGTTTACCGATAAAAAAAAAATTGGCCCTTTTTTGTGCCCATTTTTTTTCTTCAAAACTCAATTCCTTTTCTACAAGCCTAAGGACTGATACGTTCACTGAATAGTTACCTTTACAGTAACACGTTGTTCTTGAAATAAAATGTTTCTTTTTCTTTCTAATCCGAGTTTGCAAATCATGAACAAGGGAGCACATACCAGTTAGGGTTGCAATTCCGACGGTGGAAATTCAGATTTCGAAGTCGGTGATTGCAACGTTGTTTAGGGTTGCAGTGGTGGTGTTTGTTAACCTTTCGAATAAATTAACTAGTTTATTTTTTAGATAGTTTTATTAACAACTTTAGGAACTTGTGAAACTTGCTTTTTTTGGATGGTTTTATGGATGACTTAAAAGAGACTTATGAAACTTATTATTTTGAGCATTAATTTTTGTATTTTGATGTTAAGTTGAGCATAACATTTTATTATGGTAGTTTGGTATAATTTGCTTTTGTAATTAAGTCATATTTTGCACTATTGACCTATTTACTGTATTATATTAGCTTATATATGTCATGCATATAATAAATTTTTTATAATTCTAATTTTAGGTAAACTCGTACGAGTTCTCGAGTCGAGTTTACCTAGGCAAAACGAGTTGAGGTAAACTCTCGAGTTGTAAAACCTTGCTTGGTTGATTCCGGAACCCTATTTTCACAAGGTTGTCGCTTGCAAACTTGTTTCTTTTTAATCTAGGTTTAGTGCTTGCTAGCCTACGCTTCTGTATTGTGTCAGTTGGTATTAGAGCCTGGTTTCTCCTGTTCTTTTCCTAACGGATCAGCCATGGGAGATCAACTAATGACAAGGTTAGAGTTTGCCGGCATAACTGCGACTCTTAGCTCGACCATCAAAGCTCTGTTAGATCAGATGTGGCGTGGACAGTTAAGGTTGACAACAACAACAACAACAATCCGAACAGAGGAGGACCAATTCCGGTTATTAGGGTTCGTAATAACAAACATACTATTGTTGAGTACCAAAATCAAAACATACCCGTGAATCTGATTTGGAATATTATGAGCGTAGATATTACAACATATTGACGGATGATTACTACAAGATTAAATTCTCCGATTCGATACATCGTTGTCCGTTTTGTTGAAACAAAGATTACTCCTTGTCCAACCTTTTGATACATGCTTCCAGAATAGCAGGTAACTCACGTAAGACGGTTAAAGATATTTCTAAACACTCTGTTTTGATAACATATATTCTAAGAAATCTTACGCCGTTGAAAGAGGATATCGACGTTGCTCGGACAACCGATGCGTTTCCGACGTCTGTGGAACCGGTCGAAGAACATTCCGTCACCGAACCTGTTGTTAGTATGGAGGAGACTGATTTGAACAAGGTTGAGACCGGACAACTCATTGTTTTTACTGATAGGAGACCAACATGTATTGATGATTTAAATAAGCATGGAAACTCATATAGTATTGCTTCAATAAAAAAGATTAGAAAGAAGGAAAACAGTGAAGATTCCGATGAAATTATTTTATATTGTCCTAGGGCTATATAATCATGAGAAGGATTTAAGGCATTTTCAATGGCACTGGAGAAAAGGGGAGCCTATAATTGTCAAAAACGTACTTGAATCAAGTACATCTAGTTTAAGCTGGGAACCACTTGTGACGTGGACTACTACTTCTAGAAGACCTTCTAAAACGAAAGCTCCTCCGAGAATTAATTTCCATTTAATTCAATCAACACCGCTGATGCCGAAGAAACCACCGGACCGACATGTTCTTGGATTGTTTCGGCTTGCACCGTCCAAGAAGAGAGAGATTCAGATTCTCAAGCATGTCAGTGGAATTGTTAAACCATCAAGGACGACACTCCTTCTGTGTCCTCCGGGTTCTGGAAAAACAACATTGCTTCTAGCACTTGCATGAAAACTTGATTGTGATTTAAGGGCTTTTGGGAAAATAACTTACTGTGGTCATGAACTAAATGAATTCGTTGCTGCAAATTCGGGAGTCAATTTTAATTCCTCATTGGAATGCTGATTCGAATTCCGTTTTTCTTCTGAAACGTTTATGCTCTGAGGTTCCCTCCAACAACACCTCCAACCATTATCCATGTCTCTTACAGCACCACCGCTAACTTCAGATTTGTGGGGCATTGTATTTATGGGGGTGTCTGTCACTGATTTGTCAAATGGGTCCAAGAAGATGAGTACTTCAAGCAGGTTGAGTGATTGGAGACCTCAACACATGATTCTTGAAAGAAACCATTCATTTGTTCAAGATAGAGAACAAAACATGGATGCAACCAAAAGTGATCAATTGAAACATAAGCAAGTTCCAGTGATTTCTCGCCTGAAGCAGTTGTTTTTTCTTCTCCAAGACTAGTTTCTGAGCTTGATGCTGTTGTAACTACACTTCAAAAGGTTTACAAGAGTTACCGTATTAGAAGAAACCTTGCAGACAAGGTATTTGTTCATTCACTTACAGGTGTTGATGTTTCCGTGATTGTGGAGGAAGCGAAAAAGTTCTTTGATATGATTTTCTCTAGTATGGTTTGTTGGAAGTAAGCGGTGTTACCTTTTCAGAGGGGAGCATAAATTCGCTTGTATGAAATTCCGCTACATGCTTGGAATAAAAATTTCTTCAAATTATGTGTTCTTAATTGCGGATGGTACTTAAGAGCAGATAATTGTTCTTTGAATAGAGAGAGGTTTGATTATGCTAGAGTGCTGATATCCACGTCGTCATTAGATTTGGTGAATGTGTTTGACCAAATTCTTGTTGATGGTATGATGGTGGAAATAAAAATCATAGAAGAATGGGGTTTTAATATAGGTGATGATGCTTGTTTGTTTGAGGAGGATGATAAATTTGTTTCCTCATCTCAGGTTAATGCAGACATACATGAAGATTTTGAATTTAATAAACATGTTGAGACTCTGGCGGATAAAATTGTAAAGGATTTAGTAGAAGCAGATGATTTGAACAGTAATGTTGCGGACGGGTATGAGAAGGCAAATGTCGAGACTACACATTCAATTGGAGGTGCGTGAAAATGTTTTGCATCCAACTGGACGCCCGTATAGTCCTGTGTGCGCTAAACAGACGTCTGACGTATCTAAAAAGCTTGCGGATCCTGTTACAATGGCTGGTTCTGCTATGGAGAATATAAATGTTGCACTGGGAGAATATAAACGTCAGATAGGGAAGGAGCAGTGCCAGCCGCGGGAGGTAATGAACCTCAAGTGGCGGTTTCATTTACGGTTGATGATGTGGGGATGTCTAGAAAAAGAAGAAACAAATCTACATCGTGTTCAAAGGATTATGTCTGATCATTCCGTTCAGGTCCGTGGAGTGTGGGTTGGTTACAAAACATACAAAAAGGAGATATAGGTCTCATTTCCTCTAAAAACAAGCGGTTGAGGAAGGTGGTGAAGGAAACTGGTGGTGGTGGGGGAAACAAGAACAATGTTAACAAAAAACAAAAAGAATGCGGGAGGAGTTCTTTGACATTCGGTGCTTACACTGAAAAAGGTGGCAAGGTTACCAACTAAAGATAGAGAAGAGGTTATGAAGGTGTTGCATAACTCTAAAATTATGAAGGTCTTGACACAAAAAATATGGAACCGCCGACGTCAAAAGGAGAGAGTTACAAGGTCGTTAGAGGTGGTTAGTCAAAGTTCAATTAATGAATGGTCATCTATGGCTTCAGTGAATAATGATTGGAAAAATTGTGTAGAAATACGTTGAAGCGAGGAGGCAAGGGTATCAAAAAAATTATTGGTGTCTCTTTTAAAGGAAACAGTCATAACAAGTTTAGTGTGTTATCTCATCTTAGAAATGCTGAGTTAGGGCCGTTGTTGACGCCTATGGTGGATGGGGTGAATAGGTGGGATGATGTGGTGTTGGGGTCTGGGCGGGGAGGGTGTAGAGAAAAGGAGGGAAGTGAGGAAGTTCGTGGGAGAAATATGTCCTTTCATTCTATAAAATTAGTAGGTTGTGTTCTTCGCTGTGGGGTGATTCTAATCATGCTTTCTCTTATCGCTCGTCAGTGGGGCCTTCGGGGGGGGGGGGGGGGGGGGGGTTGTTAACTGTGTGGGATAATATGGAAGTGGAGGTATGGTCATCAGTTAGTCAAGATCACGTGCTTCAAATTCATGGTAGATTTATCCGGACAAATGAGGAGTTTTACTTGTTTAATATTTATGCTCCATGTGAGTCACGGGCAAAACATGATTTATGGGTATCGTTGTCAGCAAGATTGCAGTTGTTAGGGGGTGAGAAGGTGTGTGTGTGCGGGGATTTTAATGCGGTCTGTGGTGTGGAGGAACGGAGGCCCCATAGGGGGAGCATTATAGTGCATGAAATTCAACACTTCAGCCTCTTTATTGATGACAATGGGTTGATAGATTTGTCGTTGTGTGGTCGACGGTATATTTGGTTTAACGGGAATGGTACCTCTATGAGCAGGTTAGACCTATTCTTGCTTTCAGAAGAATGGTGTCTTCAATGGCCCAATTTTTTTCAGGTGGCCCTTCTTCGGGGTCTATATGATCATTGTCCGTTTCAGTTGTCTGTCGATGAGGAAAATTGGGGTCCCCGTCCGTTTAGAATGTTGAAATGCTGGCAAGAAATGTCTGGGTACAAGCAGTTTGGGAAAGATAAATATCGGTCCTTTCAAGTAGAGAAAAGTTAAAATTGATCAAGTACGCATTGAAGGAGTGGCATTCAGTTCATGTTAGAAATATTCCAGGAAAGATTGATGGTTTAAATATTTGGCTATCAGAGTTAGATAGAAAATGGGAGGAAGGCGGGTTGTCAACTGGAGAAATAGAGGAGATGACAGGCATAACGCATGATATTCACTCTTTGCCACGCGTTAGTACCAGCATCAGTTGGCAACAATCACATATTCTTTGGTTGAAAGATGGGGATGCTAATTCTAAGTATTTTCATACGGTTCTTTCTAGTTGTCGGAGACGAAATGCCATTGTTTCGCTATTGGTAAATGGTAATCTCGTGGAAGGCGTTCAACCTATTTGGAATGCAGTTGATTCTCATTTTAGAGATCATTTTGCGGCTCAGAATGTTACAAGGCCAGGGGTCGAAAACTTAATTTTAAAAAATTTATCTTATGCGGAAGGAAGTGGTCTAATAAAACCGTTTTCAGAAGGTGAAGTAAAAGCTGCAGTTTGGGATTGTGACAGTTTCAAAAGTCTCGATCCGAATGGGGTGGATTTTGGTTTCATCAAGGAATTTTGGGAAGATTTAAAAGGTGATGTTATGCGATTTATATCAGATTTTCACCAGAATGGTAAACTGAGAAGAGGTATAAACACTACATTTATAGCTCTTATTCCTAAGGTTGACAGTCTCGGAGATCAAATGACTTTCGACCTATTTCCTTGGTTGGTTGTCTGTATAAAATTTTGTCAAAAGTATTAGCTAATCGGTTGAGAATGGTTGTAGGAAGGGTTATATCAGAGACACAGACAACTTTTTTTGAAAGATAGACAGATTCTTGATGGCATCCTAATCACAAATGAGGTGGTAGATGAGGCCCGCAAGTCTAACAAGGAGTTGATGCTTTTTAAAGTTGATTTTAAAAAAGCATATGACTTGGTGTATGCATAAAATAGCATTTCTGATATTGTGGAGGTGTCGCGTCATTTTTCGGAGATCAAGGCTATTTGATTAGCGTTTGACTCACTATTTTATTTCACGACTGAACATTTAATTTTTAAAAGAAAGTGGAAAAAAAAAGTTCAAATACCACTTTAAAAGATTTAGGGTTCGGGGGTTGGTTACATAAAGGGAAGGTATTAGCACCCTCTATGTTCGTAGTACTCTACGAGAACCTCTTGGTTTTATTTAAATTTTGTGCTATAACTTACTTGCTTTGAAAAAATGGAATTTAAAATGATTAAGAAGAAAAACCTAATTATCTACATTTTTATTTGATTTGGAAGGACGAGTGTCCTTTGCCTACGTACCCGTGAGGGATCAAAACCTCGTAGTTCGGGGTAAAAATTGACGTTTGATTGGTTGTGTGTTTTTTATTAGTTTTGAAAAAGGTTTTAAAATAAAAGCCAAGTGGCAAAAAAAGAATTTGGTTTGTGTTTTTTAACATTAAAGGAAATAAATTAAAGTAGAAATTAAATTGATTGAGATTTGATTGAGAAAAATAATAAAATAAAAAGGATCACTTGGTCTTGGACCAAGGTTTATTTATAAAAATGTTTTTTGTGATTTATTATTAGCATATTTTTGTTTTTTTTGTTGAATGGTTAAACTATAATATAAACTAGCGAAGCGAGAAAATAAATCGTCGGTATCTTATGGTGGCGGTGGACCACCACGAAGACCTTTTACCTACGCTACCGAACATAAAGTAAAGCGAGCACACACACGCACACACATGCACCTAAAGCTATTACATCAAAACCTATGATACAGGCTATGGTCTGCGGGAAATAAATGAAAATAAATAAATTACATCAACGCCTAAATTACATTCTAATGTCGTGCAACATAAATAAATAAACCTAAAAAAAAGTATGTGAATGCTCATAACCAAAAAACATAAAAACCAAATGCAAGGGAAATTAAAAAAAAAAGCATGAAAACGATAAAAAAGAGATGTTGGAGGTGTAAGCAATAAACAGGGGGTGCAGAAAATTAAAAAAAAAGGAAAAAATGGGCTTCAGACATGCAGTGGGCGTGGGCTTTAGCTGATCAGATCAGGGCTGTCTGATCTAGATCAGGAGGCCCTAATCAGATCGCAAATGGGGCAGCAGGGGCCCTTGGATCTTGATCAGCAGTTCCAAGAGGTGAGGGTGCACGCTAGGACGATGCGCCTTCGTGCACCGGATACACTTAGCCTATATAAAGGCTGTAGCTTCAGAATTCTTTCATTTTTCCTTGTTTTTCTCTCTCTTCCTTCCTTCTCTCACTAAAACGCTCTGTTCTCTCTCTTCATGAACATCATGAAGTTTCCGGTGGGTTCCCAAGAACACCACCGCGAAGCCCAGTTTTCCGGTGAAGGTTGGGAGGGTTCCGGCGGTGGTTGGCCGTCCGGTGCGGCGGCGCCACCGCGTCGGAACCCTAATTTTTTAATTTTTTTTTAATTTTTTCGTCCTTTCTTCTTCTGCTCCTGTTTCTTTCTATTTCTTTGTTTTTTTTTCATTATCTTTACTTATCACCTTTTACTTTTCAATTCCTATTCCTATTCCTTCTTCTTCTTTGTTTTTACGGTTCCCATAACCATTTTCACACCCAAAACTTTCAAATACTAACCTTAAACTTTTAGATCTAAAAAAAGGGAAAGAAAACTACCTTATGCTTTTCACGTTTTGGATCTGTGATGTGGCCGCGTTGTTGTTCTAATTCTGTGGCCCTATTGATGTACGGTTTTGCCGATTCGATTCGCCTTTATACTCGTAGCTGTTGTGTTCTGACGGATTAAAAATTTGTTGTTTATGGTTGAATCTTTGTTGTGGTTTTGGTGTATTGTTGCTGATTTTCGCAGGTTATTGAATTGGGAATTTGTATTCTGGTGGAGATTGGTTCTGGTGTTTGATTCATGAAATTCGGCCCTCCATATGTGTGTGTTGGGTTTCTGTTTATAGTGTGGTGATTAGGGTTTTAGGGTTTGTTGAAACTGCAGAAAAAACTGGTCTTTGGATTGGGATCAAGGCATATCTGTTCCTGATTCTCTTGACCTGATGCAAAATGCCCATGTGACAGGCTGTTTGGATTTGAACTGGTTTACGGATTTGGACTTATCAGATTACTTTTGGACAGATATTTTGGACATTAAATAAAAAACAAATAATTAAATAAATTAAGACTAATTAAAATAAAATGGAATTAAAAATCAGACGAATTAAAAAAGGATAAAAGATGGAAATTAAGAACTGGAGATTAAAAGAAAAAATAAAGAGAGACGAGGGCCCACTCAGAACAAAACATGAGGTATTTTAAAATACCTCTCTGCCGAAATTTTTACCGAAAAGTTAGACTGATCATGATCGAACGGCGTGCGAGTGTAGGGTCGAATGACACGTGTCGGTGTATGAATGTACGATCTCAGGTCAAAAATCGGGGTATGACAGGAGGAAATGGATTAAAGAATGCGTGAGTACATCAACTACTTCAATTTTAGTAAACGGAAGTCGAACAAATGAGTTTCCTTTGCAAAGGGGTCTACGTCAAGGGGATCCTTTTTCTCCTTTCCTTTTTTTGTTAGCAGCCGAGGGATTGAATGTATTGATGAATTCGGTGGTGGATAATAATTTGTATAAGGGTTATGGTGTGAGTACATCAAACTCGGTTGTGGTGTCTCATCTGCAGTTTGTGGATGATACGTTGTTACTAGGTGAAAAAAGGTGGGCCAATGTGTGAGCTTTAATGGAGGTACTGACTTTGTTTGCGGAGATGTCTGGCCTGAAAGTGAATTTTCATAAGAGTTTACTGGTTGGAATTAATATTGGGGATTTGTGGTTGACTAAGGCGGCATCTATTTTAAAATGTAAGGTGGGTAAAATTTCGTTCTTGTACCTTGGTCTTTCGATTGGAGGTGATCCTCGGAGGTTAGCATTTTGGGAACCTGTTGTGTCTACTATTAAATCTAGATTGTCGGGGTTGCAAAGTCGCTTTCAATCATTCGGGGGCCGGTTGGTTCTTCTCAAGTCTGTTCTGACCTCGCTTCCTCTTTATGCTCTTTCCTTTTTCAAAGCTCTGTCAGGTATAATCTCTCTCATTGAATGTATTTTTTTAAAAAAAAAATTGGGGAGGGAGTAAGCATAACAGGAAAATTTCCTGGATTGCTTGGAGCTTTGTTTGTTTACGAAAGGAGTATGGAGATTGGGAGTGAGGCATTTGAGGGAGTTTAATACAATTTTGCTAGGTAAATGGTGTTGGAGGTTGTTGGTGGATAGAGGCGGGTTTTGGTATAGGGTGTGGGTGGCGAGATATGGTGTGCAGGAAGGGAGGTTGGAGATTGGGGGCCGGAGTGTTTCTTCTTGGTGGAGAGAGATAGCGAAGATTAAGGATGGAGTAAGCGAAGATGATAGGGGTTGGTTTGCAGAGAGGGTATCGAAAGTGCTGGGGGGTGAAACAAATACTTTTTTTTCTGGTTTGATAGATGGGTAGGAGATGTTCCCTTTTGTAGGAGGTTTGCTCGCTTATTTGATTTAGCGACAAATAAGTTGAATACGGTGGCTGACTTGTGTGCACTTGGTTGGGAGGAAGGTGGTTAGGCATGGAGTTAAAGGAGAAGATTGTGGGCGTGGAAAGAGGAGATGTTAGAGGAGTGTAAACATTTACTTGACGGTGTTTTTGTGCAGTCTGATGTGTCTGATAAGTGGCAGGGGGATCCAGACATTCATGATGGTTACACAGTGAGAGGCGCATATCAGATTCTGACAACTACAGTCTCTCCCACAATTGATGCAATGGAAGACCTTGTCTGTCATAAGCAGGTTCCTTTGGAGGTTTCCATTGTTTCTTGGCGTTTGCTGAAGGACGGGTTACCAACCAAAATCAACCTTCAACGACGTGGTTTACTTCAGGCCGAGGCTACTAGGTGTGTGTCGGGGTGCAACACTAATGAGTCATCGTCCCATCTGTTTCTTCATTGCGATGTTTTCGGTTCATTATGGCAGCATATCAGGTCTTGGATTGGTGTGTCTAGTGCAGATCCTCAAAATATAAGTGACCATTTCTATCAATTTACTCATTATACAGGTCATTCAAAGACTCATCGATCGTTTCTACAATTAATTTGGCTTCTTTGTGTATGGCTGGTTTGGAATAAACATAACAACAGGTTGTTCAATAACATTGAAACATCAATTTTACAGCTTATAGAAAAAGTTAAATTCCATTCGTTTTGGTGGCTAAAAGAAAATAACACCATGTTTGTGTACCGTTCTCAGAGATGGTGGTCTGACCCTTTACTTTATTTGGGTATCGACTGACCTTTATTCTTGTAAATATATTGTATGCCCGTTTGTTTTTTCGGGGTGGATCATTTGGTACACCTTGTACTGAGGAGCTCTCACCGCCGTAGTTAATATATCCCATTTTAATTTCTTCAAAAAAAAAAAACATTTGCATATTACAGTAAAAAAATATATAAATTTATATGTAAATGTTGCCCCCACTACTCAAACTTTCTGGCTCCGCCACTGGCTTTAACCATGAGAGTATTAGGAATATAGTTAATTGCTAATAATTTTGCAGGTTTGTTGAAGGATTTGAAAATTTTGGTGTAACTATTTGACATGAGTTACAAAAAAAATTAGACACAATTAAAAAAAAATGCCATATCATTTCAATAATTCTTATATGTATATATTTTCCAACTCGGTAGAATACATATACAACTTTCCATTGTCTGATTCCACGAAAGACCAAAGTCAAAGAATTTAAACTAACGAAGGTTGAATAAAAACTAAGCATGAAAGAGAATGAAATCCAATAACTAAAATTTAGGTTAAAAAATTAAACAAATGACATCCAAAAACCAACAAAACAATTCATCATAATTTTGGGACTTCCTGATGATCATACACTGAGTTTGATCACAATATTAGATTAAGAGAAACCATTGAACTAGAGATATCACATCTTCATCTAAAATTTTAAGATGTCAGGTGTATGAGTCATCTCAATTATATGTTGTTCATAATCTACTCCTCAATC
The DNA here is from genome assembly GCA_946800305.1 of Medicago arabica. NCBI lineage: Eukaryota > Viridiplantae > Streptophyta > Magnoliopsida > Fabales > Fabaceae > Medicago > Medicago arabica. The sequence continues at coordinate 7,557,997 of OX326969.1, forward strand.
AAATATAGAACTTTAACTCACACTTGACACATTAACATCTTTTAATCAAGTGTGCAACTATCTGCATCCCTAATTACATGACATAATCAAATAAGGTCAAACAGATGCACACTATATTTCAAAAGGTTGGTTGGTTGTGGTTTCATGGGGGAAGGGTTATGTTCTTTTCTTTTATGAAAAGGGAAAAAAATTACATGGAAAAAACATATGAAAAAGGAATTTGAATATCAGAGAAGATAAGGAAAAAAAAAAGTATTGTGTGTTTTCTTAATGAGAATATATGGAATATGATGTGTTATTAGTAACTTTATCGGTTTGTTGAAAGTGTTAAGAATTTTTGAGTAATTACTTTACAAAAAAATAGATTAAATTAAAAAAAAACGTCATATAATTTTAAGTATTTAATAAGGATATATTTTGTCAACTTAACATAACTCCACTGTCACTTGTCATCAAAGTCCAAAAGTGAACGAATTTAAAATAATAGAGGTTGAATGAAAACATTCACATGAAAGAGAATGACATCTAAAAATTATATTTTATGATAAAAATGTTAAATAAATGACATCAAAAAACAAACAAAAAAACGGTTCATCGTAATGTTGTGACTTTTCGGGATCCTACACTAAGTTTGATCATCACATTAGACAAAGAGAATCTACACAAATGAGTTTAACACCATATAGCAATGTTGTGATTTTTCGGGATCCTACACTAAGTTTCATCATCACATTAGACAAAGAGAATATACACAAATGAGTTTAACACCACATCTTTACCCTAATCATTAAGTAATTAAGTATATGAGTCATATCACTTATATGTTGCTCAATACCTACTCTTACATCAAATGTGACACATTAACATCTCTCCCTCAAGTATGAGACTCTCTGCATCCAAGATCTACAACCAATAACAACTTATGCTTACTGATAAAGTCGAATTGAGATGTGATATCATCGTTGGACTTTACGAGAAAGCCACCACTGGTGTGGATTAACCAATGATATAAAGAGCAATCAGACAAATTAGATGATACCAAATATTCATCCAACATTGTAAGTATGACGAAGTTCTAACCCGTGCTTGGCACGGGTTTTAATACTAGGATCTCATAATAAAAGAAGATAATAAGTAGCCATAATAAATAGCTCATGGACCACCTTCATTATACCTAACCATTTCGCCTTGTCCCAAGACTTGTGCTTGGGGGATGTTGACCACCGAGATTATATTAAGGGCTCGTTAGCTCTCAATAAAGGCTCATCGACCCTTCGAAGCGCTCGCCTACTAAACTTGGGACCTAAGCTACTTAGGGCCCAAAGCACGAAAACAAGCCCAACGAAGGCTATAAATACAACCCTTGAGAGCATTCTCAAGACATGACTTAAATAGATAATATACCCTAGTTTTATTTTTTTGAAGGAATATACTCTAGTTTTCTAGATTGTACTCACTGCAAGTACGACTCATATCATATGTAATTATATAAAAGAAACACATTTACACATATAAATAGTAGAATAAAATCATAATTTCTATGTTGTAGAAGATGGATGAGGGAGAAGTTAGGAAACAAGTATTTTGGAGTTTGCAACGTCAGATTTTTAGTGATGTGGCAAATGACATATGAGGTGTTGGCATATGGTTTTGGGGTCTAATTTAATAAGTATACACATATAGATAGATAGATATAAATATAGATCGTAGGATGGTTTCAAAGGAAAAAGAATAAATTTTTATTTTATTTTATTCATTCTTTTCCACTAATTTAATTTTTTATTGGATACTTAATATATTAAAGAGTCTTACTAACAAGTGTTCGAGATTTAAAAATGAAAATAATTAATAATTTTTATGTATAAAAAATTGTTTTTTGATGTTTTAATTTGTTGAATCCGAAGATAAAATTTTCATTTTAAATATCTTATCATTTGTTAGTATATTTCTAACATCACTTGTTAACATTTCTCTATGTTAAATCATCTGTTTTTTAGTACAAAATATTTTACATCATATCTAATAATTACTGTATATGTATACACCATAAAAGATGTATAACAATGTAGAACTACCCAAATATTAGCCATGTATATATGTGCAAACTCAAATGGTGGAATATAAGTCAAACGGTGCAATACCTTATTTCCTTGCCTACATCTTAGAGACTCATTTTTATTACATATAAAAGATGACGCGCTTTTGCGGTTTAATACGTTTGAAACCCTTCTATAGAACATAGACCACAAACAAAGTTATCTTGTAACGGGATACTTGAGACTTGTAAAGTTGTTTTTTTTTTTTCTTTTTAAAACTTATTCTCTTAAATTGGATAAAATCACGCAAAACTATCACCCAAGAAATTTACTTTTTTTTTTAAGGAGCACCTAAGAATTTTACTTTTAAAGCTATGTTTAAAATCATGTGATAAGATAATTATAATATTAAAGACATTCATTTTTATTTGCAAAATGGAAATATTAATCCGATACTTGTGTACCCGTTCGTGGTACTTTTATGAATTGATTTCCACAAATTTCTTTGTAATTTATGCAAACTGGGGAACTAGACGAACCGATACAAGTGGGTGTAGATCGAAGAAAGATGAAGAAGAAGTTGAGTAGAAGATAAAAGAGAAAGAAAAACATCCAGTGTAGCAAATCATTTTTGTAGGAAAACCTCTTTGAATCTTGGAGAAAGAGATAATCTCTTGCAAAATAATATTGATAAAAAAAAAGTGAATATAAAAGAATATTTTGGAACATGGGCACTACCTTTTGCAATATTAAGATAGTTTACTATATTTAATCGGGTAGTATTAGTGCTACAAAACGACGTGTACCAAAGTTTTACATCCTCATATGTACCGAATTTTTCTCATATTGCGTACCCCGAATCTGCCCATACCGGCCACCAACATGAATTGCAAATTATGTGACTATTCTCAAATGCACAAGTTGGAAAAATGTCAAACATTTAAAAGATTAAAGACAAAAACTAACAATATAAAAATGAAGGAATAAATGGAATCTATTTGGTGGGACAGGTTCAATTTTTTTTGCTCGTTGGACAAGAAAGTTCAATCGAGTATTGTATAAAACGAATTCGTATTAAACGTTTTAATAGGTCACTTTCTAAGTTTTAATAGGTCACTTTCTCATCCAAATTGTTTCATAGCTCTTTTTCCATGTTTTTTCTTCATAGCTCTTTTTCCAAACCTGAACTATTATATAAGAAAAACAATATTGAAGAATGTGTTGTACTCATCAAAAGTTAAGTTTGAAGAACAATGGCAGAATTAGGAGCTACAAATCCAAATGCAACTTCAACTTCATCAGATTCTATAAGGTAAATAAGTTCAATTTTCAATCACTACTCAAACATTAACTTATTATGTTTCTTCTGTATTTTGGTAACACTCTGTTTTCTAACATTAAATTATTCTTGAATTCATTCAACCCTTTCTAGATTGAATGAAGTTGGAGAATTATTTGGCCAATTTTTCAAGCTATTGTTTGCAATCGTCGGGTTTGCAGCAATGAATACAAGCAATGGAAAATCTCTACTGATGATGGCTTTGGTTTTCGCGATTTTTCTTTACTACCTAGCTTTGGTGCTTGTGACAATGCTACAGCTTCACATCAAGAATTTCCTCTCATTCATGATTATGATGGTAATTCTTTTATTTGGAAGTGTTGTTTCAATTTTAGCATTGATGGTTATTTCGCCGACAATTGCTTGGATTTATTTGGGTTTGTGGATCTTAATCTTTGCTTCGATGTTCTATAAGAATCGAAAAGAACTCTATCAAATGATTCGAAAAAGGATCAAGAATATTATTAGCAATGACAATGGTATGTCATCTCACAATTTAGAGATGTCTGGAGTTGAATCGCTTCCTGTCTAGAGCAATTGTATGCATTTTCTTGATCATAATTTGTGTTTTCTTCATCTTCTTATTTTCATTTTTTTTTTCTTGTGAATTTGTTTGTACAACTTAGGAAAAAAGTTCAGTACTGTTGTAAGTGTTTGTTTAACAATGTAATATTAGCCATGTATGTGTGTGTAAACTCACTTTTAAATCACTAGCTAGTATTTGTTTATTTTTTTCCTTCTCCACAGTTAGCATATAGAAGACAACTCGCTTTTAGGGTTTAATACGTTTGAAACCATTCTATAGGAATTAGAATATTCTCAATACACAAGGGAACCGTAGAAATTAATATGTCAAATTAGATAAAATCACTGTTGACGACAAAACTATCTCCTAAGGCTTTGTTTAGGAGTTGAGTTTTGGAGGGGAGGGGAGGGGAAGGAAAGACTTATGGAGAGATAAACTCTTGTTTGCGAGTTTTAAAAAAACAAGGGAAAGGTTTTGGGGGTTTTAAAGTTCCCCCAAATTTGGGGTTTTAGGGGGTTAAACATACAAATTGACAATTTTGCCCTTATAATAATTCAAAATTTCAATTTTAGACATGACTGAATTATTACGATCTCTCTTTCAAAAACAACTTTTTTAAAACAATTTATTTAGACAAAATAGCTTAATACGATCTCTTTATCAAAAACAGTTTATTTATGCAAAACAACTTATTACGACCTCTTTTCAAAAAACAGCTTTTTCAAAAAAGCTTATTTATGCAAAACAACTTATTACGACCTCTTTTTCAAAAACAGCTTATTCAAAACACCTTATTTATACAAAACAACTTGTTACGACCTCTTTTCAAAAAACAGCTTATTTATACAAAACAATTTATTACGATCTCTTTTTCAAAAATAGCTTATTCAAAACAGCTTATTCATCCAAAACAATTTATTTATGCAAAACAGCTTATTACGACCTCTTTTTCAAAAACAACTTATTCAAAACAACTTCTTTATGCAAAACAACTTATTACGACCTCTTTTAAAAAAACTTCTTATTCAAAACAACTTCTTTATGCAAAACAACTTATTTATCCAAAACAGCTTATTATGATCTCTTTTTCAAAAACAACTTATTCAAAATAGCTTATTTATGCAAAACAGCTTGTTACGATCTCTTTTAAAAACAACTTAGTTATCCAAAACAGCTTATTTATGCAAAAACAGTTTATTACGACCTCTTTTTCAAAAACAGCTTATTTATGCAAAACAACTTATTACGACCTCTTTTCAAAAAACAGCTTTTTCAAAAAAGCTTATTTATGCAAAACAACTTATTATGACCTCTTTTTCAAAAACAGTTTATTCAAAACACCTTATTTATACAAAACAACTTGTTACGATCTCTACTTCAAAAACAACTTATTCAAAACAACTTATTTCTGCAAAAATAAGTTGTTTTTAAAAAAGAGATCGTAACAAACTGTTTTACATAAATAAGCTGTTTTGAATAAGTTGTTTTTGAAGAAGAGATCGTAATAAGCTATTGTGGATATATAAGCTATTTTGCATAAATATGCTATTTTGAGTAAGCTGTTTTTGAAAAAAGAGGTCGTAATAAGCTGTTTTGGATCAATAAGTTGTTTTGAATAAGTTCTTTTTGAAAAAAATATCGTAACAAGCTATTTTGCTTGAATAAGTTGTTTTTGAAAAAGAGATCGTAATAAGTTGTTTTGTATAAATAAGCTATTTTGAATAAGTTGTTTTTTGAAAAGAGGTTGTAATAAGTTGTTTTGTATAAATAAGCTGTTTTTAATTAGTTGTTTTTTAAAAAGAGATCGTAATAAGTTTTTTGGCTAAACTTCACTTTTCGACCTCTAAGTTTCAAAAAGTTGCGATTTTGGCCCCCTATTTAAAAAAATTACAATTTTGGTCCCTTTCGTCCCAAAATTGCTGAAAAGACGCCACGTGTCCCAAAAAAGGGGCCATAATCGCAACTTTTTAAGAAATTAAGGGGTGAAAAGATTATATTTCCCTTATTTTAGGGGGTCAAAAGAGCACATTTCTCTAAACATAAGGGGTCATTTTTGTCATTTTTTTCATAGGGGGCCAAAATCGCAATTTTTTAAAACTTAAGGGGTGAAAAGTGCACTTTAGCCTTTTTAATTTATAAATAAGTTGATTTGAATAAGCTGTTTTTTAAAAAATAGATCGTAATAATTTGTTTTTCATGAGACAAGCTGTTTTGAATAAGCTGTTTTTTAAAAAGAGACTGTAATAAGATATTTTGTATAAATAAGCTTTTTTGAATAAGTTATTTTTTAAAAAGAGATCGTAATAAGTTTTTGGCTTATTTGATTCATTGGTCCTCTAATTAATTTCAAGTTTTCATTTTGGTCCCACAATTAATAAAACATACCTTTAGGTCCTTCACTTTTTCCTCCGTTTGCCAAATAAATACCTTGGTTGTTAAGTTTAACCCCAAATAATTTTGTTAATTTAAACAGTTAAATCTATTTTTTAAAAAGATGATCGTTGGATTATGCGTGTCTATTGTAACTTACAGTATATCAACAACAACTAATTTTTTCTTTCTTTCTTCATATTCTACCTTACTAATCTTCATCATCTTCATCTCTCAAAAAAAAAAATCAGAAACAACTATCGACAACAACACATAATTTAATCACCGAAATTCATATAATCAAACAACAACAACATTCAACATATAAAAAAAAAAAACAATTCTATATCAATTCAACAACATTTTCAAGGTCAAAACAACAACAATTTTGCACCAATAAAAAGAATCAATTCATCATCAATTAAAAGAGAAAAAGACAAAAAGTGACACAACACAACAACTACTGCAATCTCCTCCATTTTTTCACAGATCCGCCGCCGCTTCCCTCCTCCATCGACCCTCTCCTTCTCTTTACCAAGGCCTCCGCCCTTTCCCACGTTGCATCCACTCGCCCTCTTGAAACGACCATGTTTCGTTGCGATTTTAAATCCATAATCTTCTTGTTCGCACGGATCTTGCTATGTTTCGCTGCGATTTTGAAGAAACAAGTGAATGATATTGATAGGGTTGTGGTAACGAAAAACGATTTGAATGGATCTTCAAGAGAAACCAGTCTAGATTTTGTAATTTGTTGCGAATCACTGTTACGAATCTTTGAAGAAACAGATGAATGATATTGATAGGGTTGTGCCTCTCACCTTTGAAGAAATAAGCTGTTTTTTAAAAATAGATCGTAATAATTTGTTTTTGATGAGGTAAATTGTTTTGAATAAATTTTAAGATAGATTACAAAGTATAACACAATGTTTTGATTTTAAGAGAAAAAAAGGTAAAATAGTAAAATTATAACATATCCATTTCCCTTCCTTGTTGGTTTCTTTTACTCCCAAACAAGGGGAAGGTTTTCCCTCCCTTTCCTTCTCTTCCCCTCCTTAGCCTTTCCTTTCCTTCCCCTCAAAACTCGCAAACAAAACCTAAGAAATTAATTTTTTTGAAAACCTAAGAAATATACTTGTAAAATCATTAATTTTTATTTGTAGAATGGAAATATTAAAATAATATTGGCTCTAACATAGTGAAAGGTGCAACAACTCCGGTGTTGATCTCAGACATGGCCGCCAGATCCCACCCCCGTGGGAAACAACCTTTATCCGAGTTCCCCTCCTTTCGCGCCCAATCATTTCTGATCTAGGCAATAAGCACATGAATATCTTTCGGGGACTTGGTCAAACTCCATCGTGTGATGGATTCTTTCTCGGATAAGGGCTAACTTACCACTTTAATTCTCAAGGAGTTCAACTGATTGTGATGCATCTGATAGGAAAATACTTTTGATATGAGCTATCTTTTGTAAGTAAATTGAATTGTTTTGTCTTAAGCCTATCTTTTGACACCGATATTATAAAAAATAAAAAGAAGGTGTGAAATGTTTTGATTTTTGTTATCGCAATTCACACTTGAAATTAATCCACCAAACACTTCTCCTTTTCCTTCGTTGTCTTATGTTAACTTTATGGTTTTTGTCATCGCAATCAACACAATCTCTTTTTGTAAAACCACCTACTTTAGTGTTTTTGATTGGCCATAAGAAATGTCTTATGCTGTAAATAGATAAATATCCTTTGTAATGAGAAGCAAAGCTAACAGAGAGATTTAAGAACTTAATGGAAAACCAAATAAGCAAGAGTTAGCAAACTTCAGTGTAAAACACTTAGTTTTTATTATTGTTTAATAGAAGAAAAACGTTATCCTAGAGTAGGGGTGGCAATACGACAATTTTCTACGACCGTAACAGTTTTTCGTTGAGGGTTTTTGCTCATCAATTAAATTGTGGAGTGAAGTGTCCAGGGTTCGAACCCCGACCCCTGCATATAATATGCAATATCCCTACCAACTGAGTTAAGCTCACGGGGATCACTAAGGTTATACATTAAATAAAAAAAATATGATGTTTCTATTCCGCTATTTGTAATCTTTCTAATCTACTCATGTGACGTAATTCAACGTTTTAGGTATACTATGTTGCAACTTGTTGATAATATTTAGTATTGCAGTTAATTTTATGAAGGGACCAAGCCGATATCTTGAAAATCAAATTAAGAAACTAATCGAGCATTTATACATTTTATGAATCATTACACATACACTTATGTAATGTGTATGTTGTAACAAATTAAATCACATGTGTGACTAGTAAAAAACTGGAAACTAGGCCCGGCCCAAACTTTTACCAACAATGTATATAGCTTAAAATCTCGGTTCTAGCATCATTACACAATTTTAATTACTCATTTTCATGTGTCAGATGTAAAAAATCTACCAACCACTGTTCAAACCAGTCCAAACGGGTTGCAAGTCCTCCATCTAGGCCGTCAAGTTATTTATTATTATATTCTAAGGTTTAAATGTTGTTTGCATGGTGAGAAACCTATTACGGTCGCTCACGCTAGACGGAGCCATTGATAGTATATTAACCCATGGAATAGGACTAACTGACATGTGGATAATATCATACAATTAGGTGACAGGCCCTATGGGATTTCTTTTCTATCACAACTACACAAATGCACTAACTCTAAATCAGCTTCCCAGTCATGTGTCAGAGGTATTTTGGTCAATTCTTTATCAAAGAATGGGTATCGAGTTTATTCAACATGGTATTTCCTTAATCAAATATTTCTTTCAAAGCCATATTTCCATTTATCAATGCATAGTCAACTAGCTTCGTGATTAACCCATCTTTGTGACATCGATCAATATTAGATAATAATGCACAAAACAGAAAACAATTTTACAATCCCATTTTCGTCAAATTATCAAAACCATGTTTTAATACCTTGAGGACTTCCTCCACTAACTCTTGTCCCTTTTCAAAATTTGTTAATGTATGTCTCCATTGATGAATATCATCTATGTCTTTCATGGTTCTTGCATCCAAATTGAGAAAGACTTCATCATATGCATTCAACACTTGTTGGTTATTCATGTCTAAACTTTCCCCAACCAATTTGGTCGATAAAGTGAGAGGTATATCTTACTTATGTCGATTCATTTGTTTGACCAATTCACTTATGTCATAACTGTCATCTGAGGTATTTAGACGATCTGCGGTTTCTCTCAGTCTTGTAGTTCTTCTCGCCAATCATGAACTTTTGGTTTGCACTTTTTCCCATAAGCTATTTTGTAATATATATTTTTCTCAAATTCTAGATCACGAACCACTTCTTTTATGTGTTTAATCTCAATTTCAGAATCACTTACATTCAAACTTCTTAGATTCTCACCGGTTCCGTCGATTTTAAAATGTTACATAAAATTTAATCATATATGCATTTAAATTGTTTAATGGTATTCAATATTAAAAAAACAAAAAACAATTTAAAATTCAATGTAGCTAAAATATAGGTATTATCTTAAAGATATTTAAGAGAGCAAAAGATGGTTAAAACGATATACGTTTTAGTACTCATGTCTAACCTTCATATCTTAATTGTATGCGTTGCTTCAATAGATAGTAAATGATAAAGAAAAAGTAAACCATGTTATAATTGTTACTCCCAAACTATGCAGTTATGATAAAATAAACACATAAACTTAACATAAATGTCAATATAAGGTCTTGGTGCACACCAATATAACTCAGATCCTCTACGGTGGTCGCACTATGAAGCATTAGCGGTAGGGACATTTAGATTTAGAGATAGGTCAATCTAACGGTCTCTACATCTGCTGCACTATATGACCCAACTTCTATAAAATAGCAAAACCCATTGCCACATACTTGCAACAAAAATCTACAAGCATTTGGGAAATGAACCGACCAAATCTAGATCATATAACATCGTAAATGCAACATGAATAAAACTAATCATATCACATCTACAAAATTGACATCAAAAACAGAAATTAAAAGAAAAAAGATTGAGCTCTCCCCTAATAAACTTCACATTCCGTATTGATTTTAGTCATATTTAATTACCTTCAACATACTCACTAGCATTAATATGTAGGTGACAACTTATTCACCGTTAAAGTAATATACCTTGAAACATATCTTAGTGATTATTCACCAGAAAAAAAAAAACCTTCAATCACTCAATTCTAACATAACTATTTCATATTTATTACATCTGACATCAAAATCCCTAGACTTCAATTACTCATTGTTTGCTTCATCTCTGACTTTTACTTCTCCCTAAACTGCAATAACTTCCTCCCTAACTTTTACTTCTCTTCAACAACAACGACAACAACAAATCCTAGCACTGTTAGCAACAAAACCCATCTCTCAAATTCCATCAGAATCCTCTCTAACGGTCGCTGTCACATTCTTCCACTAAATGCTCACAATCAATCATTTCCTTAACATAAAAATCTTAACCAAACATTAAAGTACGTCTACAGAACCAAAATTTCCAAGTCAACGATGGTCAAACTAAATTTTTCTCCATTCAAATTTCCGTTTGTTTACTATTATGAATATAATTTTTTTAAAAATCGTATTTTAACAGTATTTGGCATGCAATATATAAGTTCACCTTCAACGCAAAACACGAACTTGCACACCATTCATAAATTCATCCTAAATTACAAGAATGTAAACAACAAGCATAAAATTGAGCAACAAATAAAATGGCAAAACTCTTATCAAGTTCTTGCTTTTTCAAAACCCAAAACAAGAAAGGAAACTCGTTTTTCTTTCTTACTTTCTTTCACTCACGTTACTTGAAGTTTGAAGAGAAAGAATTGCATGTGTGTATAATTTAAAAAAAAAAAAAACTAAATTGAGTTTACAATATTATATATCTTCAATATCTTCTTAAAATGAATTCACAAAACAATTAAGAAATCCCAGCTAAATTTCATCTTATCATTGATAGATCGGTACATGCCCAGTACGAAACATCATTGCTATAACTAAATACAACTTGTACCATTGACAAGAAATCTATAAAAAAGTAGTTTAATATTATATTTTCATAAGTTCTATTGAGGTAAACTCCTCAAGGTTAATTTGGTAAACTTAGAAAGATCAAGCGCTCGTAAATCATCACATATAATAATATTAATAATATCATTATCCACTAGAAGTCACAAGGAATTTGTTTTCCTCTAAAGTATGTGCTTAAGACATTATATGACTCAATTATGTTATCTTATATCTTATCATACGCACCAAAAGTGTCTTTAGTGTATAGCTATGTTTTTTGGTTTTTGCAATTTTAATCTCTATCAAAACAAAATAAATTAATAGTGTAAATAATAAGTATATTTAACTTGTTAAAAAACCTAAGTGTATTTAAGAAAAAAATTATGAATATTTATAATTTAAAGTAAAGCTTATATTTATGGATAATTTTTTGGGTTAAATGTGTTTTCTCGTCCTTGTAAAATTATCAACTTTTGTTTCTTGTCCCATAAAAATGTAGCACTTGTCACCCCCTATAAAATTTTCGACTCACTTTATAGTCTACGTTAAAACCAATTTTTGTACATGGTAGCTAATATAAGTAGAGTAAATAGAACTTATAAGTACAAACTTAGAAAACGAGAAACTAGCTAGAAATAAGGAATCAAACATTGCTAAAAGTAAATAAAACCATGAAATCTTGTAAAAGGATTAGCTGAATATTCCTAAACATTGCAGCAGTCTAGTGCTGAAAGTTGCAAAGGGTGAAGTGGCAGCCTCCCACAAAATGTTAGACAAATAAGATGCGAGCCTTCTAGAGTTAAAATTATGTTCTTCAAATTGATTTTAATTTTTACTATATTACTACACAATTTACTGAACAATTGCATAGCCATCAAATTAGATAAGTTAAGCTTCTTTGAGGAATGTGGAAGAAAGTCTAGGCAAAAAATTATGGTTCAATACGACATGGTTGAATAGAAGAAAAACTTTATGAATATTTTAAAAGGAGGCTTCTATGGTGTAGTCAAGAAAATGACTTTTTTTTAAAAATTATTTTGTCCAGCCAATAACATAATTGTTGATATCATGTCAGCTAGTGTATTGCTGATGGACCACCGTAAGACTAAACTTTACCTTATTATAAATCACCCATCTTACAAAATATTAATTACTTTTGATTTATTAACTTATTTTATTTAAAATAAAATCATTTTTGTTCTTCATCTCTTTATTTTGTTCGTCTTTTCTTCTTCATCTGCAAATTTTATTCTTCATCTTCGTCCTTTCTTCTTCATCTGCAGAAGGGGATTTTATGCTCAAATTAAATCATTTTTAATCATCCTCTTTCTTCTTCATCTGAAAAGGGGATTTCTCTAACCTAAATTATTCATTTGGTTGGTGTTCTTCCTCCAACGAACATCTATTAAAATTGTCACAGTGTTGTGTAGTTTGATTTGATTCAGTAAACTTCAATTTTGATTCGGTTAATTTTGAAGATTGTTTAATGTTTCCGTTTAGTAGTTGTTGATTCATCGTTAGTGTAAATTGATGTTTAATTTTAATAACTTTTAGTGTTTTGGTTTAGTGGTTGATGTAGCATGGAATGTTTGTATCAAGAAATCCAACTTGTCAGACATTGAAAACAAGGTTCTAGTTCCACTTTCAGTGTCAGATGGGAGTTAACTTAATATTTGGCCAAACACGAATTCTTCTATGAAAAGCACACGAGTTAGTACACTGCACTAAAGCTGAAGTTAGGTTGGCAAACAATAGGGTTTATGATAAAGTTCAGTGACTTTAGGGCTGGGTGAATTAGAAACTTCATTATTTGCTCTCTCAGTTGAGAAATCGTTAGCAGTCCTAAGGCAAGAAAACGTCGTTGAGCGCTCCATAAGAATGGGCAAAGTTTTTTAAGGTCTATAAAGGTTGCAACAGGGAAGAAATAATTGAAATAACAAAATATTGACATGAGCAGTGGTGTTAAAAACCTAAACGCTTGGCATCGGTTTACAATCCAGTATTGTTAAATAGAGGTTATATCGGCAGAAGTTGAAACTAGATCATAGTATTCTATGATCAGTTTAATGTAAACATTGTCTAATTCATTAATTCATCTATGTAATTTTGATGCATAAGTTTTACTATTAAAATATAAAATAATAATAATAATAAGTTTAATTTTGATTTAATCAAAGACAATTGCAATAAGTAAAAATATAGTGACACACCGTATGAACAAATGTGCAGTACACTATATAATTTGACGTGGCATGCATTAAATATACAAATGCTCGATGATCGATTAAAATATTAACTTCACCAACAAAGAATTTTCCATTTCAAAAGGCTACATATGACTCTGGTTTGACATGTTTTCAACTATAACATATATAGGAAAAAAATTGATTGAGGATAAAAGAAAAACAATCGCAAAAGTTATGACCTTCAAAGTTCAAAAAACATGTGTAATATCTGATAGTATAATAATTGAGGATGAATACTTTCATGCTCGAACTGAATAGCACCACTGATTGACATGTAATATAAAAAAAAAATCAGAAATTATAAAATGTTGGCTGCCTCTCTAAACTTGGACAGCCGTAGATCTTCAGTTTTAGTGGTGAAGATGAAGATCCACACCGTATGCTGCCTTTGCACACGATCTTCAATTCTGGTAAAAACTTCAAGGTTAATTTAGTCAACTTAGGAAGTGAAATGATGGATATGTCATTGTCATCACTGTTGCTTGCTGCAAATATCTCTTTCATTGAATCACAACTCCTTACGGATATTTTCTCCAGATTTTGAAGATGTTGAACTAATTGTGGGGTAAACAACTTCTCTATCAAATCGCAACCATAAATGTCAAATTGTTTTAGAAAAGAGAATATGCCAAATGTTGTCGAAGATTGTCCAACATCAATAACTTCTTTACAAACAACTGTTAACCTTTTCAAACTTTTAAGTTTCAAAACTTCAAGGTAGTGAATGTTGGTGCAAAAGGAACAAGAACCTGATAAACAAAACAAGCTCTCCATTTGTTGGCAATCAGAAGTTTCAATTTTCCTCAAAGAAGAAGTAGTGTTATATGAAAGAGCATCACATAAGCAACCCCAATGATTATTTTGTTTTATAAACAGACATGTAAGGTCTTTAGGAAGTATGTGGGAGAAATGATCACAATCTCCAAATTGTATACTCTTAGTTCCACGATAACCTGCATCAAATCTTTTCAAATTAACATCATACCACTGGTCAGTTAATAATGATGCATCACATACATTTCCTAATTTGAGATTGTATGTTTTGATGCGCTCAAAACTCATATCATGGTTTATTTGCGTGGATTGGTTGAAACATTTGTCGTCAAAGGCACCACCAAAACATTCAAGCATATTCATCCCTTGAACATCTTCAACCTTATTCACAGCACGCGTACCTCGGAGATCGAGGTATTGCAATTTAATCAAATAGGATGAAAAAGACCTTAATTCCAGATTCAACCTCCTGTTTTTGGATAGATCAAGCCATTTCAAATTGCTTAGTTTTTCCAAGCCTCGTGGCACTTGCTCAATGGAAGTCTCTGAAATGACCAGTCTTGACAATGCTTGTAGTTCTCCCAATGGGGGCACAAGTATCAGTGAAAGACATCTTTTGAGCACTAATGAAACAAGAGACCTCAACCCACTCACCGAGTTCGGCAAAGATACTAGTTCTTTATTATCGGATAGATCAAGTATCGACAAACTATTCATATATTTGAAAAAACTTTCAGGAACATTACTAATGGACACTTTATTTATAATCAAGGTGGACAACTTTGGACAATTAGGTGACATGCCCTCTGGGATTTGTTCTACATCACAATCCCACATATGAACCAACTCTAAATCAGCTGCCCATTCATGTGAGAGAGATATCTTGGTCAATCCCTTACCCGATTTCACTTTAGCATTCCTCTGACTCTCTTTCCAGATATAACATGCCATATTTCTCACCAAGGGATGTATGACTACTAAATGACGACGAAGACTAACTATTGAACGAATATGAAGAGTAATCAAAGAATGGGATTCAAGCTTATTCAATATGGTATTCCCTTCAACAAATATTTCTTCCAAACACATACTCCCATTTATCTGTCCATGATCAACTAGCTTCATGATCAACTCATCTTTTTTAAACTCATCCCAATCATAATGATCAATAAATAATAATGCACAATACAAAAAACAATTTTGCAAGTTCTTTTCCATCAAATTATCATAGCTAGGCTTTAATACTTTGAAGACTTCTTGTTCCACCATTTGTCCCATTTCCAGTTTTTCAAGTTTATTGAACGCATGTTTCCATTGATGAAAGTCATTAATCCCTTTCATAGTTCTAGCCATCACATTGATTGCAAGTGGTAAACCCTTAAATCTCTCTACAATACATCTTGCAATCTTTTTTATTTCATTTGGAAGTATCTTAGGTGTTCCATCATGTCCGAGTTTTAGCATAAACAACTTCATTTCTTCACATACTCCATCTTCATCGCTATCATCATAGTTTTCAAAGCAGCAATCGAGAGGAAACATTTGTATTATAGCATATGGTTGGCAATCCATCTGGTGACATACATGTTTCAAACGAGTTGTTAGAATCACTTTAATTCCATTCACTTTTGGAAGAATTCCCACCTTCTGCAAATCAATATATTTCCAAACATCATCCAAAATAAGAATTGATTTTCCCTTTTTCTCCAATGCCAAAGACAAATTTTCTGCTCTAATTCTTTCATCGTCTTCATCAAGCTTCAAGCCTATTCTTTTTGCAATATCATTTTGCAATTTTGAGTTGCTGTAATTGTGAGAAACAGTGACCCAAAACACATCCTTAAAAGTTTCTTTCCGTTTTACTTCATTCTCCACGAGAGTTGCAAGTAAAGTTTTTCCTACTCCACCCATTCCATGTATGCCAATGACAAAGACTTCATCATCAGCTAGTAGTTCCAACACTTCATTAATATTTTTATCTAATTGTATCCCAACAAATTCAGTCGATAGAATGAGAGGTTTCTCTTCCTTGTGCGTTTTCAACTCTTCTATCAATTCACTTACATCAGAACTGTCATTTAAGATAATCATCTCATTTGCACTTTCTTTCAAAACTTGTAATACTTCCAACCACTCATCAACTCTTCGCTTGCGCTTTTTGCCCCGAGACTCAAACGATTGCAGTTATTTTGCAATATCATTCTCCTCGCATTGTAAATCAATAACCAATTGTTTTATTTGATTAATCCCACTTTCTGATACACTTATGTTACCACCGCTACCTGCTCCATTGTGTTTGTCATGTTACATAATAAAGCTTAATCATTTAAGTGTTTAAAATTTAAATTGTTTACTGGTTGTATATATGAGATAACACTTTAAAAAAAACCAATGCAGCTCTTTTTTAGCAACAAATTAAAAAAAAAAATCAATGTAAATCTGGTTTCTTACTTACAAAAGTCAATGTAAATCTAGGTATTATTGATTTTTTTTTTGTTGATAAAAACCTAGGTATTATTATTTAAATGATAAATTTAAAAAAGAAATTAATTTTTAATATTTATTTTTTTAAAGCTATTAAAATAAATGTTTTTAGGCTGAATTCATCAAAAGAAGAAAAAAAAGTAATGTTTTAAAAATATTTTAATAGCTTAGAAAAAAAATTAATATGCTTTAGGGCTAATGGCTTCTGTAACACCTTCCGCCACTTTCAATGAAAGATAGAAATTGTCACAATTTTTAAATTTCAACAAAAACATGGATGATCACCAACATATTATCAGAAAATATAATATTCTAAACGAGTTCTACGAAGAATCAAATATAAATGATGAGAAAGCATATGAATACATATTGAATTAAATTGAAAATGGTAGGGTTTTTATTAGGGAAGAAATGATAGTACTTTGTATACATCTTCTTGTCACTTATACAAGTAAAAATCCATTTTTTAGTTTATTCAATAAATGATGTATAAGATTTATATTATAAACCACATACATCATTTATTTAAGGCTTAAATGCATTTTTGGTCCTCTATGTTTGCCATCGTAGCAATTTTGACCCTTTAATTTTGTCATGTTTAGAGAAATATGCTCTTTTGGCCCTTTATCCTTACAAAAAAGTTGCGATTTTAGCCCCTTTATTGAGACACGTGGCGGAATTCTCAACATAGTTGAAAAAATTAGGTGGTCAAAATTGCATTGTTTTTATTAAGGGGTCAAAATTGTTACGACGACAAACATAAGGGTCAAAATTGCATTTAACCCTTTATTTAATTAATCTAAAAAATAAATTTTTCGTTATAATAATAATCGAAGGGTTGTACATGATTATGCTACTTGTAGAACTTGATAGGCTAATTAATCGAGTAACTTACTACTTATAACTAATTTTGACCATTACTTTAACAAGTTCTTGAAAAACTTTATATATTGAATGCTATGCTAGTTAATTCATGATGAATATGTTGTATAGTAAAAGTGTTTAGAAGTAAAAAGATGTTCTTATTTACCTTGATCATGTGTTGAATAAACAACTCTATTAATCACAGCTTCAGCTTCTGGTGGTGGGTTACTTGAAGTGGATGCCATATTGTTGTTAATCTGAACTCCTTCGTTACCAGCCACTGGAGGATAATTGGAGCATCGGCTAATGTTTCCTCCTTTGCCACCCAACCCCAGGTGTGCGGAAATTCTTGTAGCACCTCCACCAAACGTACGTTTACAATGAATGCATTTCCATGTATTCTTCTCACTGTCTACTTCTTTAGCATGTTCCCAGCACTGTTCATGTTTTCCTCTACCCATGATCAATATTTTTCCGGCAGTCCTCGGTTGAATTCCAAAAACTGAATAAGCATACAGCATATATCTTATTATATATGTGCTTCTCTAGATAGTAAATAATGAAGAAAGTATACAGTATATATCTTATTTTTTGGCACTAATTTGATCATTGAAAAAAATAGAATCTGGTTGAAAATTTGTGCACGATTAAATGGTTTTGATATCGGTTTATTACCAACTGCATAGTTATAATATGTTGCTTTTATTTTTTGAAAATTTCTTTAATACCCTTAAGTTTGGTTGAATACCATTCTCATTCTCAGTAGTTTGTAGGAAAATCTAATTGATTCTAATATTCTCTAAATCTGTTATATAATCCCATTTCTATTTATAAAAAAATCTAATACCACAGTCTCTCTATATATCTCATATTATGTAAATGAGGCAATTCAGTTAAATTAATCATTCAGCATAGCTAGACAGTATCCAATGATTTTCCGAACCAACAAAAACTAAATAAAATAAAATTAATAAGTCTGATAAAAAAAGATATGTATCAAATTAGGGGTGGCAAATGGATGGTTTGGATGAATATGGATTTGGATGGAAATAGATGGATCAAAAAAATTCATTAACCATTTACAATCCACTAAATTTATTTAAAATAATCCAATCCATTAAAAATAAAATTCATCCAATCCATCCATTTTCAGGTTTTTCATGGATGGATATCCAATCCATCCATATATTTTTTTTTAATTTTATAAAATAAAAAACCAAAACGAATAATTTTTATTTTTTATGAAAAATAACTTATATTTATCAATTGTTTATTAAAATAACAGTTTATTAAAAAACAACTTATTCCAATTTCTTTTAAAAAAAAAAACGTATACAAAACAACTTATTTTAAGCAAAACAATTTCTTACGATCTGTTTTTAAAAAAACAACTAATACAAAATAGCTTATTATATGCAAAACAACTTATTACGATCTATTTTTTTTTAAAAAAAACAACTTATTCAAAACAACTTAATTTATGCAAAACAACTTATTACAATCTTTTTTTTAAAAAAACAGCATATTCAAAACAACTTATCTTATGAAAAATGACTTATTACTATCTTTTTTTTAAAAACATAAACAACTTATTTAAAAAAGCTTAATTTATGCAAAACAGTGTATTACGATCATTTTTTAAAAAAACAACTTATTCAAAACAGCTTATTTTATGAAAAACGACTTATTACGATCTATTTAAAAAAACAGCTTAATTTATGCAAAACAGCTTATTACAATCACTTTTTAAAAAACAGCTTATCTTATGAAAAACGACTTATTACGATCTAGTTTTTAAAAAAACAACTTACTCAAAACAGCTTAATTTATGCAAAACAACTTATTACGATCTCTTTTTAAAAAACAGCTTATTGAAAATAGCTTATCTTATGAAAAATGACTTATTACGAACTATTTTTTAAAAAAACAACTTATTTAAAACAACTTAATTTATTTAAAACAACTTATTACGATATCTTTTTAAAAAATAGCTTATTCAAAACAACTTATCTAATGAAAAAAAACTTATTACTACCTTTTTTTTTAAAAAAACAAAAAAACAACTTATTCAAAATAGTTATTCAAAACAGCTTAATACGATCTCTTTTTAAAAAACGACTTATTCAAAACAGCTTATCTTATGAAAAAAACAACTTATTCAAAACAACTTAATTTATGTGTGTAAAAACTTAATAAGCTGTTTTTTTTTATATAAAGAGTTAGTACTAAAGATGTCTTGCATAAAAAAAGGATTGTAATAAGTCGTTTTTCATAAGATAAGATGTTTTGAATAAGTTGTTTTTTAAAAAAAGATGTCATATTAAGTTGTTTTGCATAACATAAGCTGTTTTGAATAAGTTGTTTTTTAAAAAGAGATCGTAATAAGCTGTTTTGCATAAATTAAGCTGTTTTGAATAAGTTGTTTTTTTAAAAAAAAAAAATAGATCGTAATAAGTCATTTTTCATAAGATAAGTTGTTTTGAATAAGTTGTTTTTTAAAAAAGAGATCATATTAAGTTGTTTTACATAAGATAAGCTGTTTTGAATAAGTTGTCTTTTAAAAAGAGATTGTAATAAGTTGTTTTGCATAAACTAAGCTGTTTTGAATAAGTTTTTTTTAAAAATAAATAGATCGTAATAAGTCGTTTTTTCATAAGATAAGTTGTTTTTTAAAAAGTGATCGTAATAAGTTGTTTTGAATAAATTAAGTTGTTTTAAATAAGTTGTTTTTTTTTTAAAAAAAAGAAGATAGTAACAAGTCGTTTTTCATAAGATGAGTTGTTTTAAAAAAGTTGTTTTTTTTAAAAGAGATCGTAATAAGCTGTTTTGCATAAATTAAGCTGTTTTGAATAAGTTGTTTTTTTAAAAAAAAATAATTCGTAATAAGTCGTTTTCCATAAGATAAGCTATTTTGAATAAGTTATTTTTTAAAAAGTGATCATAATAAGTTGTTTTGCATAAATTAAGTTGTTTTGAATATGTTGTTTTTTTTATATATAAAAAAAGATCGTAATAAGTCGTTTTCCCTAAGATAAGCTATTTTGAATAAGTTATTTTTTTTAAAAAGTGATCGTAATAAGCTGTTTTGAATAAGTTGTTTTTTTTAAATAAAAAATAGATAGTAACAAGTCGTTTTTCATAAGATAAGTTGTTTTGAATAAGTTGTTTTTTTAAAAAAAAAGAAATCGTAATAAGCTGTTTTGCATAAATTAAGTTGTTTTGAATAAGTTGTTTTTTTTAATAAAAAAATCGTAATAAGTCGTTTTCCCTAAGATAAGCTATTTTGAATAAGTTATTTTTTAAAAAGTGATCGTAATAAGCTATTTTGCATAAATTAAATTGTTTTGAATAAGTTTTTTTTAAAAAAAAATAGATCGTAATAAGTCGTTTTTCATGAGATAAGCTGTTTTGAAT
The DNA here is from genome assembly GCA_946800305.1 of Medicago arabica. NCBI lineage: Eukaryota > Viridiplantae > Streptophyta > Magnoliopsida > Fabales > Fabaceae > Medicago > Medicago arabica. Next base: position 7,579,100 of record OX326969.1, read on the forward strand.
AAGTTAATTTTTTTAAGAAAATAGATTGTAATAAGTCGTTTTTCATAAGATAAACTATTTTTTTAAAAAGAGATCGTAATAAGTTGTTTTGAAGAAATAAGTTATTCAACTTTTACTTTTTTTTATAATAAAAGTGATTTTTTTTATTTGATAAAAAATAAGCAATAAAAAATGATCCATTGGATCTTTAAAATAAATTGGATGGATTGGATCCATCCATATTTTTAAATGGATGGATTGAATCCAATCCATTAAAAATAAATTGTTTGATGGATGGATCAGATAGATTTATAGTGGATGGACCGGATGGATATGGATTTGATGGATCCAATTGCCACCCCTAGTATCAATTATCTAAATAAAAGAAAATACTCCCTTCAACCTATTTTATAAGAGAAATATTGTTCAACATCATTTAACGTATTTTGTCTATATTATTAACTAAATACATCAACTTTTATCGATTAATGTGTGATAAAAACTATCATTTGAAGTAAATTGTTCGAAAAATAATAGAGTGTAATTTTATTTTTTTTATATTTGTTTACAATAGTAGTAAAGACTAATAGTAGATGATAAACCAAACTTCACTTAAAAAAACAGAAGAGAAGGGAGAAGAAAAATGTACCAAAAAGGAGGCCCTTCCAAAGGAGCAACAACAAACAAACTCTAGTTACCTGTAAATTTGTGAAGTGATGAAGATATATCAAAAACACAAAGATGAAATATGAGGCACTCAAAGATTGGATTTTAAAGGCTGTGACTAGCCGTGGACCCCACAAAAATAGTTTGAGGGTGCATTTTCGTGGAACTTGCAGATCACCTGCTCGATCATTTATCACTGCTAGTACGTAAATGTTCAATTATTTATCTTTATAGATAACTAAAATTGTAAATTGTTAATTAGATTCATTAATAGATCTTCGTTTATTATTAAATGTAACATAGCTAGATTATTTTTGTTTATGTAAGCGTAACTCATTTAATAAAGATAATCTATTGGAATATGTAAGGGTAGAAGTTTGAAATTTGTTGTAAAATTATAGTCATTAAATAATTTGATTAAAAAAAATAATAGTAATTTTGAAGAAGCAAAGGAAAATATGTTTTTCAAAATGGAATCTATATGAAAAAGTATTACGAAAAATAGACTAACAAAAATGACAAGACCGAAGACTTTGTATAGAAGACTTTGCATTATTTTTATTTTCATAAGCAATAAGGTCCATGCATTTGTTATCCTTTACTTTCAAGTTTAAACAATAGGACCCACTGCATGTGGGTATTGTCCAACCAAAAAAAATGCAAAAGATAATTTTTGTGATAATTTTTTCTTTTCATGATCATATGTTTTTACTTTATTTCATGATTGCTTTAATTTTTGTGTTAATATCTACTTTTCTTTGTCGGTCTATGGTTATCCTATAAGTTGTTATGCAAATGATTGTTCGAATAATGCACTTTAATACACAAAGCAATTTTAAATTATGAAACATACTTCTTTCAAAAAAAAAAAAATGAAACATACTAGCTTATACCTAATATTTCTACTTCTGACTCATTATCTCATGATTTAAAGACACAAGTTAACATTCTTTTTAAAATATTATTAGCCTACTTTCACACGGTGCATTAAATGTAAGTGGTTTTTTCTTCCAAATACTCTCTTCATCCTTATATCTAAGTCCCTTTTGCTTTTTATCACATTTTTTAAGAATAGTTATTAGTGCAATTAATGTGTCTATTTTATGTGTTAATATTACTAAATTGTCATTTTTTTATACGTATTAAATTTGACTTTTCATATTTCAAGATGTTTGGAGCATCTTGAAAGAAAAAGAAGAGGAAAAAAAGATATGTATCAATTATCTAAATGAAAGAAAATACTCCCTTCAGCCTTTTTTATAAGTAAAATTGTTCAACAACATTTAACATATTTTATCCATATTATAAATGTTGTTTTCGTAATTAAAAAATTCGTCTTTACTACCAAAGAGATTACCGGGTTGAGTCATGGCCAGGTCGCTTTCTTTAAGACGTTTCGCAGCACTACCCAAACTTGTGCAAGGTAGACTAACAACTGCGCTGCCTCCAGGATAAAACAGCCCAGATCACTGTTCAATTACGCACTGCACAGTGTGTAATTGTTCGAGAGTATACACCTTAAAATATGGGTTAATCGTTCGATTAACACCACTCGTTACGGTACATAGCCGTTCTTATCGAAACCAAAGAAAGGAGTAGAAGAGGAAGAATGACTCGTTAACACAAGTCGAGGGGAGAAGAGAGGAAACGCACAGGAATCATCTACTGTGTATTTCGGTGTGATTGATGAATGGGGCGAGAAGGCTTCTCAGTTGGACATATCCGGATACGCGTTTTGGATCGTAACATTCATTTTCAAGTGATAAAAAATAAATATCTTTTTGACCCAGGCCCAACCCGACCCGACCCAACCCGGTCGGACGGCGGCGTCGTCGCGCGCGTGTGATAAATTATTTTTTCTAAGCGCTCACCCGTTCACAAAAGTGGGTACCCCAAGGGCACACCCTTGGAGGTCCCCCATCTCTATATAAACGCTTGCTAGTTGGGGTGACCCTCCAATGTGGGACATTTTTAAGTCACACTCCCACACTAGTTCTTCCACATTGTGTTTTTTCTATCCAACTTTTCACTAGTATTTAACTAGTGTTCCAACAATAAACTAAATACATTAACTTTTATCGATTAATATGTGATAAAAAATATCATTCGGAGTAAATTGTACGACGAGTAATAGAGTGTAATAATTTTTTCTTATATTTGTTTACAATAGTAGTAAAGACTAATAGTAGATGATAAACCAAACTTCACTAAAAAAAAGAAGTGAAGGGAGAAGAAAAATGTACCAAAAAGGAGGCCCTTCCAAAGGAGCAACAACAAACAAACTCTTGTTATCTCTAAATTTGTGAAGTGATGAAGATATATCAAAAACACAAAGATGAAATATGAGGCACTCAAAGATTGGATTGTAAAGGCAGTGACTAGCCGTGGACCCCACAAAAATAGTTTGAGGGTGCATTTTCGTGGAACTTGCAGATCACCTGCTCGATGATTAAGAGTACTGCTCTTCATCCAGCATAAAACGCACGCATCCAGCTGAAATGACGAAAATGCTTCTGTGTGACTTAAGTTACGTAGCGTATGTTAACTCACGCACGTTATAAGTCACGCACCACTGGCACGTGCGCGAGTTAACTCACGCACGTTGGCCGGTGGTCAGAACTGAAGAACAAACGTTTTTTTGGTCTTTAGTCAGTTTTTCAACATTCAATCCACACTTTTTTTACCAAGTTTTACACGTTTTTTGACCATATTAATGGTATTTACAACCTATACTACCATTCTCAGCTATAAATACCCCTCCATACTTCACTAATTCTTCACACCATCTCACTTTCTCTCCCTCCTCACTCTCTCCCTCTATTTCTTTTTTTTTTCAATAGTCTTTAGTCACTTGGGGTAAATGATGGTCAATTTTGAGGAAAATAGTGAGTAGCCGACTTGGGGAAGTGATCGACCCTTGAGATAAAATTAAATTTGCTTCTTTTTACCCTCCAAAATCTTTTTACCATGGGTAAAAAGAATCTTCTTGGGGTATAAAAAGAACCAGATTTAGATTTATTTCAAGGGTTGATGATGTATTTCCCCCAAGAAAACTACTCACTATCATCCCCCAAGATTGATCATTATTTACCCCAAGTGGGTAAAAAAACTTTTTTTACCCCAAGAAGGTAAAAAGAAAATAAGTAGATTATTTAGTGAATTCAAATAAATGTATCAATTATTGTACCAATTCTATTAATAAAATGAGAAGTTGTTATATGTATTTATTTTGCTCATTTCTTTTTATTTATATTTGCTTTTATTTTCTAATTTTGTATTTAATGAATAAATCCGAATAAATATTAATTTAGTTCATTTCTTTTTATTTATATTTATATTTATTTAATGAATAAAGTGAACAAATAAATTAGAATAAAGTGAACAAATAATGGTGTGAATAAATTCGAATAAAGTTGCGTATTGAATAAATTCGAATAAAAAGTCTAATCAAACTCAGCGTGGAATCGATAAAAAGTCTAATTAAACTCAGCGTGGAATCAAATAAAGTTGCATATTGAATAAATTCGAATTAAAAGTCGAATTAAAGTCAGCGTGGAATCGAATAAAGTTGCGTATTGAATAAATTCGAATAAAAGTTACATTTAAATTACATTACATAAAGTTCTTAAATATGGCATATCGTTACATGACATTACATTCGGAATTGCACCTTTCAACTACAACAATTGTGTTACCTCTGAATGGTGCAAATTCAAAGTTGCTAAGCAGCAGGACTCCAGCATCCGTCCAGAAGTGCTTCTGTTCCATTCAAAATGTTAAATTCTCGTTAGTCTTGGTTTTAAATGATAGTTTCCAAGTGCCAACGGAATGAGGTCCATACTTTGACACTTCAATACCGTCATTTAAACGAAGCCAACAAGAATTTAACATTTCGAATGGAACAAAAGCACTTCCGAATGAATGTTGGAGTCCTGTCGTTTAACAAGTTTGAATTGCCCCATCCAGCACAATTGTTGTAGTTGAAAGGTGCAATTCCCTACCTAATAACGATATTCTGGCGTAATCAGACTTATATAATACATTCGAGTTGCACCTTCAAACTAAGAAGAATTTAATCTTTTGAAAGGAACAATGGGAATGCCGGAGTCCTGGCGTTTAGCAAGTTTGAATTTCCATTTCAGGGTTAGATGATTATTGTAGTTTGAAGGTGCATTCCCTACCTAATCACGACCGCCACCTAATCACGATCTTTTGGCGGAATCAGACTTTTGATGATATTTTCAGTTGATCTCGCTAACGTTGCTCGCATATCGATCCACTTGAACATGTTGTGCTCCCAAAACATGGTCGTCACGTTTTCGTCGTTCGTCAATTCTATCCAAGTGAATGATACTCTTCCATCGTCGAGCGTTGGACGTTTATACCGAACGTATTCCACCTTCCTTGTGTCTCGGGGGTTGACTCCTTTTTTGAATTCATCCAGCTGATCCTTGAGACCTCTTAGCGTTATACCGAGACACCAAACCTTCAACCTTTGAGGTTCTCCGCCGTTGAATTGTGCACGAACGTCGATCCACCCGGCCATTGTTTCAAATCTACACAATAAGAAATTAAAAATAATCAATGAAAATTCTCTAAAACAAACTCTAAATCTAAATAAACCATAAGATAGATCGCTGCGTGAGTTAACTAACACACAGTTTTACATGTGCGTTAGTTAACATGCACAGGGGTAAAATTAGCTTGGCTGCAGGGTGAGAGTATTTTGTGCAGGGAGGAGAGCAGTAGTCGATCATTTATCACTGCTAGTACGTAAATGTTCAATTATTTATCTTTATAGATAACTAATTTTTTTTTAAAAAAAACTAAAATGAAATTTATTTAAAACACATAGAATCCTAGCAAGCACGAGGAATGCTAGACTAGGAGACTTAAAATGTAACATACAAAGAAAAAGTGTGTCGTATATATGCGGAATACCCAAACAAACACCCATGTACCAAATACAAACTTCTACAAACAAACCAAAAACACCCTCCACTGAGGGCCCTCACAACAAATAAAAACTAAACACCAAACCAAGAAGTCATCTCCAAAAACCAAAGTCTAAACGCCTACGCAATAGCAGAAACAAATCTTGTGCCAAACCGTTGAAAAACCTTTCCAAAATAACCATCAAACCTACCAAAAACCCATGTAACTGCACCTAAAACAAGTCACACCGAAGAAAACCCACAAAAAGCATAACCACTAGCCACCAGAAGCACCACCACCACCACCAAAACTACTATTAACCACAACAAAAACCACCATTAATCCTCACCAAAAACCAGCACCAGCCACCACGAGCATCGCATCCAAAAACCTACACCAGCCACCACGAGCATCACCACAAAAACCACCATGAGCACCACCACAAAAGACCATCTATCAGCACCACCATGAAAACCACCATGAAGCACCACAACCAAAAAGCAACATATGAGATTCTCAACATCAACACCACAAACAAAACTCACCGCCACATAAAAATTAAATAAAATCAGTAGCATGCTCTGATGGTTTATTATTGATAACATTGACCTTTTTCAAACTCTTCTTCTTCATAGCTTTCTTTGCCTTCATCCCTAATTTTGTATGAAAACCCTAAAATTGAATCAACAAAATTCAATTTTCACACCAATCACCAGATTGGATGTAAAGAAACCCCATAGTCAGAACCTCCCACGAACCACCACAAAAAATTAGCACCACAAAACCCCTCTGAAAACCATCACAAACCACCACAAAACACAACAAACTAACACCACCATGAACTCCAGCCATGGAGAAAAAACTGCTAAGAGAAATTGGTGACCGAGTGATGCGGACGGCCCAAGCCAATCATCGCACCACCAATGATTGAATCTACATCGCGGCGGATATAGGTTGGATTGAAAGGGGGGAGGGTGACGGTGGAGATCTAGAGAGAGGTCAGAGAGTTGTTTTTAGTGAGAGAAAAAATTAGGGTTGCAATCCTATTTATTCTTCTTTGGTGTTTCCTTTTATTGTATAGATAACTAAAATTGTAAATTGTTAATTAGATTCATCAATAGATCTCCATTTATTATTAAATATAACATAGGTAGATTAATTTTGTTCAGGTTAGCATAACTCATTTAATAGAGATAATCTATTAGAATATAAAGGGTAGAAGTTTGAATTCTGTTGTAAAATTATAGTCATTAAACAATTTGATTAAAAAAAATAATAGTAATTTTGAAGAAGCAAAGGAAAATATGTTTTTCAAAATGGAATCTATATGAAAAAGTAATACGAAAAATAGACTAACAAAATGACAAAACCGAAGACTTTGTATAGAAGACTTCAAATGAATAACCTCTCAAATATTCAAATGAATAAATATGGTACATGCATTATTTATTTTTATAAACAATATGGTCCATGTATTTGTTATCCTTTACTTTCAACTTTAAACAACAGGACCCACTGCGTGTTGTGCAACCAAAGAAAAATGCCGAAGAGAGATGACAATGAGCAACCATTTTATGATAATTTTAAGGCTTAATTACATATTATTAATTTATAGGTTTTACTTTGGTCCTTTAATTAATAAAAGTTACTTTTTGGTCTCTTAAATATGTTTTTGTTATCCAATTTAGTCCCTCGCCGTAAATTTTGATCTAAAATAACTAAGGTGGACAAACATTATAGGTGGTCCACTGTAAACCTTATTAATTTATTTGATTTTAGCCCTTTGATCATTTTGAAACAAAATAGACCACTAGATTATGCAAGACTACTCAATCTTGTAATAAACTACCAACATATCATTTTTCTTTCTTTTTCTTCATCTTCTTCCTTTTATTTCTTCTTCGTTTTCATCACCTTCATCCACTTTCGTACACATTCAAATCCAGAAGAAGAAAAAAAATAAAACTCAAATTCATTTTTCAATATTCTTCTCCCAAAACTCATAAATCTCCAAATTATTTAATCTTTAATTTACAAATTCATACATTCATAAACTCAAAAACAGTAACTAATACTTGACTAAAAAAAACAATAACTAATAATTTCATCACTACACCATCATTATAACCAATAACAACTCTAATTTTTAAACCATAGCAATTTTATCCAAAGCCAATGAACAGAACAAAACATCATAATATAGAAATTCAGCATTACAACCTTTAAACACAAACACACTCATAAATTTAAAATTACAATTTTATCCTTCTCTCATCACAAATCTCCTCAATTTTTTAACCTATTCGTAAATTTTCCTCTTTTATTATTGTTACTGTTGTTGCATTGGCTTTCCTCTTTCTGGTTGTTGTCAAAATGGGTTTAACAAACCAATAATATCACCTTCTTTAGTTATTTCATTTGAGGAAAAAGCTTTAGCGATTTTGAAATATTTTGTTAAGTAAACCAGACATGTTGAATCTGTTTTGCATTTGAAGATGAAAGAGAGAATTGTGTTTCTTCAAAGAGCAAATTAGATTAAGGGGGTTATACAACAAATGAATTCCAATTTTAATTCGACTTTGTTCATGTCGAATTTCAACAAATTAAAACTGATGACGATGAAGCATGGAAAGTTTCGAGAGCTGAGGTTTTGACGTTTTGTAGTTGCAGTGAGAATTTAGAGTTGATTGAGAGGGAGTTATACAACAGGTGTTTGTTGTGGGTTTGAATGTGTGTGTTCTAATGTGATTAAGCATGTGAATTTTGAGTTTTCAATTTTTATTTTATTTTTCTGGGTTTAAATGGTATGAAGATGGATGAAGATGATGAAGAAGATGAAGAAAATGGAAGGAAAAAGATGGAGAAAATGAAAGAAAAATTACGTGTTGGTGACTCATAATTAGATTTAATGGTCTTGCATAATCTAATAGTTTATTTTGTTTCAAAATGATCAATGAGATAAAATTAAATAAATTAACAAGGTTTACAGTGGACTACCTAGGATGTTGGTCCACCTTAGACATTTTGGGTTAAAATTAACGATGAGAGACCAAATTGGCTGACGGAAGCATATTTAAGGGACCAAAATGTTACTTTTATTAATCAAGGGACCACAGTGAAACCTGTAAATTAAATGAGGGACCTGTCATACCCCAATTTTGCCCTAGCCAAAACTTTCATTTTTTCTTCTTGTGTTCTAAATTTTTATCAAGAAAAAAGTCAACATTTAACCGAAGTTAACCTTTGACCAAAGTCAACAATTGACCAAAGTCAACTTTTCTATAAAAAAAAGGTCAATAAATCTATTTTTTCATCAAATGCATTTCCATGAGTATTGTTTCCATATTAGCTACTTGTATTACAAGTTAGCTTCAAATTTCTCATTTTTAAGCACATTTTTATTTATTTTTTCATATTTTATTTTGTTACTTCATTCTCAAGAAAACTCAATTCCATCACACCCAAAATTCCAACTTTCATTCATTTCATTTCTATATCATTTCCAATCACAAAAATCATAACTTTGCACCAATTGTGTTTTTAATAGAACAAAATTCAAATTAAATCCCAAAAAACACTAACTTTGACAAATTCACTCCAAATCCACATTTCACTCTCATTTGATTCATTGACCACAATTTGAGCATCTAGAACCATTTTCACATATAACACCTCATCATTTTCATACACCTCATCATCCATGAGCAAAGGCATGACAAAAAACTCAAAAAATCTCATTTTTGCAAATATTTCAAATTGCCCTTTTCTTGCACGACATTTACCCTAATTTTCCACTATTTGATCAACAAGTCACTCCCATTATAAATACCCCATGAGCTAAGATGAAAAAAGAGGCTTGGAAATTGAAGATAAAAAAAACACCATTTTCATAGAAAAATAAAAAATTCTCAAATCACCAAAAACTTTAATTTTTCTTCAATCAATAGCACCCAAACACTTTCAAAAGATCAAAAACACTCAAAAACGTAAGAAAAACAACCAAGAACCGTGAATCCTAAACTCATCTTTCTTCTTCATTGACCGCGGGCCCCACACCTTTTGTTTTGTTTTACTGATTTTTTATTTATTTTAAGGGGGTGGGCTTTGGGCCTTGATTTTAGCTATGTTAATGTATTTTGTTCACTCCTTTTCAGATTTGAACCCCGCTCTGTGACTTTTTTTTAATTATTTTTCTCAAATAAGTGCTTATTTGAACAATTGCTTATTTAAGCATTTGAGTCAAACTTTTGCACTAACAAAGGTGATCTTTTCAGATCTTCTTTTCTTTTTTGTTGGCTTATTTCTATAAGTCATTCTTTTATTTTATTCATTTGCTTTTTAGCTTATGTAAATAAGTGATTATTTGAACAATAACTTATTTAAGCTTATTGAATCAAATCTTTATACTAACAAATGTGTTCTTCTTAGAGCGCCTATTTTTTCTCCTAAGATGTTTATTTAATTAATTTATGCTCATTTATTTATTTATTCATTTGCTCCATTTTTGTTATATTCTATTTGTGCATTTATTTATTTATTTTAAGTCTTGCATGCATATTTATTTACTTGTGTATTTATTGCATTCTCATTCATTCATTTTCATATTCATATTGCATTCTCTCATCTTCTACCCCTTCACTTTTTCTTTTCATTTTTAGATTGTCTGGTGAAACAAATTATTTTTTTTATATAATAAACATAGTAAAAAAGGGTTGACCTGACGTATGTCTTTTTTGCAATCAAACCTAATTTTAATGATAATTTTCTCTTTCATGCTCACATTATGTTTTTACTTTATTTTTTTATTGTTTTAATTTTCGTGTCAATACCTACTTTTTTGTAGGTATATGGTTATCTCGTAAATTGTCATGCAAATGGTTGTTCAAATAACACACCTCAATAAATAAAGATATTTTAAATTATAGAAAAGAAGTTTCAACTAGGATTTCCCTATTCATCTAAGTGGTGGGTTTCCCGACACTTCCTGGTCTACCCCACCACCTCTTGGTTTTTGTTTTTTTTTTCACTGGGTTTATGTTTAGATTTAGATCCAAATCTGGTTTCTGATGGAGGTTTGGAAAAGGGTTGATGTGTTGTTGTTGATGCCTTCACGACCCTTCACTGCCATAGCTTTTGATCCCTTGACACACCCACCACCAAATCCACCGCCCTTTTCATTTATTGTCATGATTGCTCCTCCACCAGAAAATGCTTTCCTGAAGAGAGCTCCACCAAAGCCACCATGGATTCTTGACATACTTGAGCCCTCAAGGGTGATGGTCGAATTTAGGCAAGTGTGTCAAATCACTTACCAAGTATAAAGTGTAAGTAGAGTATCATATCCAAACGGATTGTTGTTCAAACTGGGAAATTCACGTTACTTATTTGAAAACAATAAATAAAAGATAAAGGTGGATTTTGCAATAAAGATGGAAACGTGGGGCCCTTTCAGACACAAAGGTGCCGTCATTCTGGGCATGATTCCTCGTTTTCAAGATCGAGTTTAAGGCAACATCACTCTTTAGTTTTACAAGGATGTATATGTCCTTAAAATTCCGGACATAATCAGTGAAAATGGCAAAGAACTTACGCTTTGCCTCAAAGACACCCAGCTCACACCTCCTCCTTTTTCTGCCCCTCGTTGCAGGGAACAAAATAGATAAGAACATATGAATGGTAGGGGTAAGCTCTAAGTATTACATACGAGCTCAAAAGCTCGAATGAAGCCAAAGGAGTTCGGGTGAAGCTTGGAAAGAGCTAGTTCCAACCACTTGAAGATCTCGCTTTGGAAGCCATAAAAGGGTAGTCTAAAACCCATGTCTTTGAAGACGACCTCGTAAGTCATAATCTCGTTCTCCATGTAGTGGGAATATATCCTACTACCAACGGTAGGGAGACACACCTCCCAATGCTCTCCACCTCGTGGATCCACCTTGGCGAAAGGAAGCTCGGATGTGTCGGTGAAGGCATATATGGTGGGCGTTGACAAGGGTTCGTCCCCTATCCAAGACGCATCCAATTTCTCAGCCACTAATTGAGGAGGGTTTCCAGCATTATCGAACCTCGAAGGTAAAAAGGGGGAAAATGAACTTGAAATTCAAAATTCCACCCTTCCTTCATCGATCAGTTTGATTTTGGCGAGGAAGACTTTAAACGTTCCCACGAACAATTTAGAGGGAAAGAAAAAGGAAAAGTTAATGTTTCTACAGTGGCACCACCGTTCACGACGGCTCTACACCACTCACGGTGGCATCAGGTAAAACTCTAGCAGTACAAGACCTTACATCACCAGATTTTAAACAAAAACTACGGTTTAATAGTTGTGCTACAATTTTTCTACACATAAAATACTAAAAACTAACACAAACCGCCGCTTTCATCAATTGAAGACTACCACTATCCATGTCTTATATCCTAAATCTGCATGTATTACAGTTCAAACACTTGAAACATGAAAAAGGAAGAAACAGAAAAGGACAAGTACCAGCTTGATAAAAATGGAGACAAGAAACTAGAAGCAAATGCGCTCTATGAAAAAAGCTTGCAAAATCAGGTGGAACTTGGAAAGATAGAGGGAAGCTTGAACAAAAGAGTAAAATGTATTATGAGAAACACTTAAGGCTTTTTATATGTCACGACCCAAAATTCAAAATCGTGACCGGCGCACGAACTAGAACATCCTAGTTCGGCAAGCCTATTGATGACACTTGACAAACAAAAATTTAGACTATTTTCAATTTGACTTTCACTTCAAAATAATATCTACTGAAATTTCGACAGAGTATCCTCTGTATTTTCAATATTTTCCAAGATTTGAATCCTGTTTTAAAAACCTATTTCATCAGCTAGAATCTCAAAATAACATTTATTTTTTCATTCTTGTACATCTCAAAATAAAACATCATAGACTTCCAAATAGCTGCAGATACATCAATTGACACTAAAAGATACATATACAAAAGAGACGCAACCAAGGAAACCTACCAAAAGTGACACTGCGAAAACTTTGAATCTGCTAGTAGCTTTCTACTCAGCTGCTTGGGAATCTGAAAAAAAATAGAAAATAAAAGAAAAAGTCACAAGGACTTAGTGAGAGACAACAACCACTACCAACTAGAAGGGAAACACACAAGGGCACGGTTATTTACTTTTCTCAAAATCTATTGTCAATTTACAAATCTAGTAGATGTATAAAATTATAATAATCCGCAACCGTTTCTACGCATGAAAAATCACCAATTTTAAATATTTCTAATCAAATAGGCGTACTTCAACTAAAATCCAACATCGTAAAGAGATGAAAACAAAATTACAAGCCTTTAAAAATATATTGCCGAAATTCATAGTAAAAGCCTTTAAAAATATATTCCCGAAATCTTGATAAAAGCCTTTGAAGAAGATATAGAAAATTTCATTTAGTGAAAATAATCAAGATGGGTGAATCGAGAACTAGCTTCATCTCGTTGATAGCTCTTTCCTACTAAGAGTGGCCTTTCTCTTAGTGGTAGCTCCATCTAACGGATGGCTCTTTTCTCTCGACTCAAAACAAAATGGTTATTAATGTATAGTATACTCAATTTAGTGAAAATAATCGAAATCGGTGAATCGAGAACTAGCTCCATCTCATTTATAGCCCTCTCCTTCTAATTGTGAAGAAGATTTCCTTCTTAGACTTGGCTTGGTTTTGATGACAACAAACTCACATCACAAAAGAAGAAAAACTATATGGAGGCTCAAGTTGAAGAATGAAGATAATGAGACTTAAGCTTCATAGTTATATTCTTGTAAGTATGATTCTTATCTTTGACACTATCATTATTAACAAGACTTAGAATGCTCAGAAAATAATTACAAACATTTTTCTAAGTCATCATATGAAGCAATGCTAAAACTCTTATGAAAATAAATCACACACTCACAATGATTTTCATTTACATGTAATTTTAAATAAAACTATTTTGACTACAACTTTAGAATTGTTTTTGAAAAGTGCATTTTGTTTATGAGATTAGAAATATTTTTATTATGATGCCTTGTCTACATGCTGCAACCAGGAAACAGAAATCATATTATTGGTTTTGATTTATATCCGTTGGCCATAAATCTTTTTGGTGTCGTTGGTTTTTATAAAGAATTTTTTGGTGCCATGAATCTTTTTGCAATAAATCTCTTTTCCTAATTAAATTCTTCTATAAGAGTTTCAACGGCTTTTTAATTTGTCTTTAACGGCTAGGTTTTTTAAAATGGATTTCATATTATTTTTTTTATGAATAGGTGTCATTTGAAATATGTTTCTATTCATTGATAAATTTTTTTGAAAAGTGGTGTTGCTTCATAAACATCATTTTAGCCTCTATAAATTCAATTGAGAATCAAAGCATTTAAACACAACAACTTTCATTATTTCAATTGACATTTTCAATATCACTTGCTTTCAAACTTTCATTCAAATTGTTTGGAAAACTTTGCTTACGCTTTAACATTTATTAAAAAGTTTTCTGAGCACTAAGTTCTTAATGTTATTGTGATATTGATCAAAGCATAACAGCCATACATTCATTATTCTTCAATTGCTTTTGTAAAAAGCTTCTTACCATTGTTGGTGAATCATTGTAAAAGATAGTGGGGTGCTATCTTGGTGTGTAGAGAAATATTGTTAGGGGGCCTTTGAGATTAAGGTTGTTTTGTAACAAAGATTTTTTACATAGTAAAATCCTTCGCGAGGTGTGAAGGGAGTGGAGTACCCTAAGGTTTAGAGGGGAACCACTATAAATCTCTTGTGTCTTTTCTTCTTCCCTTACTCTTTTATTTTTCCGCATTCATACCTTCATCATTATTTACCGGAAAAATTATCAACAACACTAAACTAAGAAAAATTAACCAATATTCCTAGAAACCTAATTCACCCCCCTCCCTCCTCGTAGGTTACAATCTGAACTTATACTAATGGTGGCCTTTCCATTGGGGCGGCTCCATCTAACGGATAACTCTTTTCTCTCGACTCAAAACAAAGTGTAAAATATTTTCAATTAGGGAGTTAACATCTCATTGATAGCCCTCTCCTCCTAATGGCGATCTTTCCATAGGGACGGCTCCATCTAATGGAGTAACTCTACCTAACCGAAATCACATACTAGGTGCACCTAGGTCGTGTCATTATAATCATGATTTTTCAAAACACCATTCTTAAACTAGTGCTTTAGAACATATCAAACTAGTTCAAGAACATATCAAAATTAGAAATTATCACAACAACATATTTTTCGGAACATATCAAAACTAGTGCATAGAGTATGTGCAATTAAATCTCCATTTCAAATCTGATAATTTATAAATCATAGATAGCCTTGAATATAGTATATATAAATTTCAAATCTGATAATTTATAAATCATAGATAGCCTTGAATATAGTATATATAAATATCGATAACTTTGAACATAAATAATGATGACGAGACAAATGTTCAAAAGTTGTGTTTTCCTATTTAAAAACAAAACTTTGATATAGAATAACAATAACCAAAATATATGATAATGATCGTCATCAACTCACAACTATGACGAATCAACTCCGTTTGCTCTCTAACCACTCTTGAAGAAGTATGTGAAGCGTCCGACGTCATATATGAGCATCAATAATATTTTCTCATGAATTAGAAACTTATTCTACTACTTCTCTAACTATATTTAAACATAAAATCCCCATATCATCTACTCTAATTCCAAAAATTAATTTCTAACAACTAATCATGCCTAAATATACAATAATTGAGTTCTAAATTGATAAATATACCTCCAAGAAGTCTCAATGAGCAACTTTCACAATATGGATATTCCTCTTCTTTCCCAAAAGTGCAAACCCTAACTCCCAAAATTCTACCAGTAAAGCTTGTACCATAAAATGGCTTGTTTTGAGGTATAGTATTAAATCCCTTCAAAACCTAGAGATACCCATCCAATACAGCACTTCACATGGAATTCACTTAAATGGAACAAAGCATCGACTCAGATCAATGTTCCTGATACATCCGACGAACCATAATAAATCCCTCAAACATCCAAACATCTTGATTAAATCAACGACTTTGATGGTGCCTAAAAAAATAATGTCGACATAATCAATCAAGGGTCTAAGTACTCAGGTGCTATACTAGCCTTTGCGTGTGGCATCCAGAAACCAAAAGTCATGCCCCCTTAGTCTCAGCCACGATACATGCACATTAAATGTTGACAGGACAAGCGGCCAACAACCTGATGAGGGAATCAAATGGTCACATCAGTGGCGAACCAACTTGGCGAGCAAAGGCAAAGCTTATCCGAGAATTTTCTAACAAACAGAGATACCACACCAACGAGCTAACACTTTTCCGAGTGTCAATGCTCCCCGCAAGCATAAGTAAACTACTTATTCATCACGAGCAAGTAAAAATCTCATCGCAATCACAAAATAGTTCTACTATATCCAGCTCTGCGTGAGCGCATTGAAACACTCGAGTCTATGCGAACATGATCCCTCATCATATATAGGCAACATTTATGAGTAACAAGTATCATACAAACATTTATGAGTTCAATGTTTCTTCGCCCTTTTTCTCGAGTTTAAGGTTTGCACTCATGTAAACTGTATCGCTTGAAGTCATCAATCTTATTCAAGAGTAACGACTTGAGGGTCTACTGTTCTTGACTTAGCAAAACATTTTAAAGGGCCACTTACATTGGTGGTGGGGGTGGGGGTGGGGGTGCTCGGATCACCTCTAGAGACTTGTTCAAACTAAACAATAGCGTCTTCCCACGTGCCCGAGAATCCCGCCTCGACGGTTATGATTCCCACGATTTCATAACCGTCGAGCACCACTGTGTGTCTTACAATGGCTCCTGCGCCTCCTCACTATATAAGGGTACTTTTCACAGTCCCTTAAAGATATGAGTATTCAACCATAAACTCTCATTCTTGCTATCTAAACTGACTTGAGCGTCAAAGTGTCTATAGGTACTCACCCCCACCGTTCCAGAGCTCGCAACACCCAAACTAACCACACCAGACGTTATCATTCTGATCAGATACAATCATATGTAATAATTAAAGTTTATATTCTGATTGAGAGAGGTACCATATGAGATATACCTTAAATAAGATTCTAACCGACGAATACATGTCATGAAAAATTGTTAGATAAAGTGAATTTAAAGAGAAAAGAAAAAAGAAAAAAAAAAACATTAAGGGCATGTTTGAAACACTTTTTAAAAACACTTTTTTAGTTTTTAAAAATTAAAAAATTAAAAACTTGTTTGATTATCTATTTTTAAAATATAGTTTTTGAAAAGTGTTTTAGTTTTGGGTTTTTTAGTTTTATATGGTCAGTTTAGAAATGCTTAATAATAGTAAAAAGCTTGTCGGGGACACAGCCAACATGAATACTTCAATATTTTTTGGACATAGTAAAAATGTATGTTTGACTTGCTAACATGTTAAATAACTATGTTGACAAACTCCTTCTTGTTTGCTTTATTAGAATGGACATTCTGAAAAATGCAGTTCTGAATAACCTATCTTTGACCGGTCCACCCTCTTTGATTATTGTTTATGGACTGAAGGTCTTTTTCGTAGTTCTTTCATTAGTACTTTCATATGTTAAAAGTATTGCTCCTGCTGCTAGTTTTTTTATTTTGAGAAGGTAGTCAAAATGCAAATGTAGAGTCTCAATTCTTCATAGTAAAACATAGTTGTCGATGTCCTTAAAAGACAAGTTGCTAAAGTTGGATAATTAAAAATGTTTACAATCCTTATCTTCAAATCATACTTGGGCAATTATCTTGAAAATATCAAAACGCACTCTTTATTTGTCTGTGTCACAATTGTAAGTCCTTCATTGATTGTGCTTTAGAGAAATGTTCACAAGGATTAAACTTAAACCTCACTGGTTAGTGTGGCTGTGTACTGTTAATTTAGCTTTAGATTGGAGATGTTTGAGAAAATTAACTATAATAGGTGATAATCCTGCTGTCATATGCCTAGATAGTAGATACCAATAGACGGTGGTAATTTTGCGATAATAGGGCGGTGGTTGAATTTGTTGAAAAGGTTGTGTGTTTATTTGAAGTGTTATGCTTGGTTGTGTGGTTGAATTTGTTGAAAAGGTCGTGTGTTTATGTGAACTATTTTTTTGTGGATAAATGATGTAGTATGGTCCGAGACACCAAGACAAATTGTTTTTAAGCGGCATACTAATTTTCATGGAAACTAAAATTGTGCCTGTTGAGTATGAGTAAGTAATTTTTCATTGACATAACTTGCTACTTTTCTCTGCTGCTACCTTGATTTTATTTGCTCTCTCTGCTGCTACTTTTATAGGACATAACTTGTTATAACAATTAATATTACTCAATGCAAAATATTGCTCAATGCTTATTCTGAATTGTAATAATTATTTTTATGATAGATGGCAACTAATGTTGACATTAATGAGACAAAGCTTTGGCCTGATTTTGTAACGAAAGTTTTCATTGACATAATGGTTGATGAAGTTACAAAAGGAAATATGCCAAATGGTGTGTTTCATACTAGAACATGGTCCTCAATGACATATAAGTTGAGTACCATAACTAAACAACTGTTTCAAGCTGATCAACTAAAAGCAAAGATGCATAGGTTGCGAACCATGTATCGTGAATTCTATTCACTGAAGCATAACAACGGATTTGGCTGGAATGATGAAACAAACACTGTTACTGCAAATGAAAAATTCTCTGAATGTATGGCTTAATTGAATTTTACCACTTTTAATGGGTGATACGATGTTTGCTGCTTAGTTACATTATTTTCATGTTTCTGTTAGTGACATGGTGTGTGTATCACATTTCAATACCCTTGCTGGAATTGTGATATATATAATCATCTGACTTTAAGAACCTTCTTCCTTTTTCTATTATCCAACAAATCGGGCTTCTTTCTTTTTATTTCTTGCATAATCATATTGGATTTTTCTTTGATTTGTTTTCTGCTATCTAACATATTGGATTTTTGCTCAATCTTGATCCCAGTTTTGTTCATTGCTCTTAATACATACTGTTTTTTTGAGATTGACACAGATTGCATTTCTTCACTCCATATTGTGTTTGTTTGTATTGATGATATGCATATATCATTTCAGGTACATCCCAAAGCTGCACAGTTTCAAAAGAAAGGGTGTGACCAGTTTCAAAAGAAAGGGTGTGACCATTACAAGTTGCTGGAAATCATATTCAACAAAAATAATGCAACGGGAGTGCTTCATCATTCATATACCCAAAACCCACCAAACACAGATGACGAAAATGAGCTTGATGATCAATATATTAACAATGGGAGTGTTGATCATGTGCATGTTGATAAGGATGGTTCATATGATGATCTACATGAAGTTGAGCGCATCACACGCAGTGAAAAGCGACAGGTTCATATGATATCCAAGAAGGAGTCTACATCACATCATATGAATGAGGCACTTGCATCATGGGCTCAAGTTTCTTTGGTAAGAGTTGATAGGTTAAGAAGGGATAGGAGTGCAGAGACTACTTCGCGTGTAACTTAGGATTGTTCTCTTACCAAGTGTGTGGCTGCTCTTGATGGACTAGAAGACATTTCAGATGATTCATATGGAAAAGCCTTGGAAAAGTTTAAGGATTCTGATTAGAGAGAAATGTTTATCGTCATGCCTAATGAGAGGAAACGTGGATGGCTACTTAGGCTCTAAGGATATAATCTGTATTTGTTTAGGTTCTAGTGATGAGACATACTTATCTTTAGTTACCAGACATACTTATCTTTAGTACTCCCTCCGTCTCACAATAATAGTTTTTTATCATTTTTTCTTTTTCTCAAAATAATTGTCACTTTAGAATACCAATGCAACATTTATTATTTTTTCCCATTATTATACCCTTATTTATTGAATTTCATCCAACTTAACTACTCCACTAACTACAATTAATAAGGGTATTTTAGTAAGTGATATTAATTTTACCATTGAAATCAACGCAATCAATCATTTCCTTAATAACCGTGCACAAACCTTAAATAACTATTTTTAAGAGACGGAGGGAGTATTTGTTTAGGTTCCTTATGATTGTTTACTTCTCTCTATTTGTTGAAAATTGTTTGGGTGTTTATTTACATGATGTTGCTGAGAATTAATATTGATAAAACCTTTTATTTTTCTCTTATGGAGTATCGTGTTTTTAAGTTTTATTGTTACTTTGTATGACAGGTTATAACTAGAACTGATATTGAAAAAAGTAGTGATGATTCTACTTCTGATGCAAGTGATAATGAATTTTTGGACTTTGTCATTTGTGGCATCATTTATGACTATCATTAGAAATACTTTGACAAATCAAAGGTTTTGACATCTTCATTGTCTGGTCGTGAGTTTGTTGCTGAAGTGTTAAATGGGTCTGAAACTAGCTGTTTTGATTTATTTCGAATGAAGAAAGAGTGTTTTCTTAATTTTTGTAATGAACTGAGAGTCAAGAACTACTTAAGTGACTCAAGGGATGTGCTTGTTGAAAAAAAAGTTGCTACATTCTTATTCATAATTGGTCATAATGTTCGTCACAGAGTTGCTTCAAACCGTTTTCAACATTCCACAGAAACTATCTCACGTAATTTCAAAGAAGTATTAAGGGCAGTGTGTCGTTTAGGAAAAGAACTGATAAAGCAAGAGTCTATGGAGTTGCCTGATAGAATTAAGAATAATCCAAAATATTATCCTTGGTTCAAGGTATGTGCGTAATTCATATTATTTTTATTATAGTTGTATCTTTATTTACACATAATTTAATCATTTATGTGTTCATATTATCAAAGATATTTGGTTGTTGTTTAATTATCCGTCTAATTTGGATTATGCCTTGTAGAATTGAATAGGTGCAATTGATGGTACACAAATAAGTGCATGGGCTCCTGCTGAGAAACAAATTTCATGTAGAGGTAGAATGGCAACAATCACTCAGAATGTCACGTGTGCTTGTGATTTCAACATGATATTTACATATGTATATTCAGGGTGGGAAGGAAGTGCACATGATTCTAAAGTTCTTCTGGATGCAATTACAAATCCAAATGCAGGATTTCCTTGGCCACCTAAAGGTAGTATTAATATCTGACATAAAGTTATGCAGTTATATTGATGAAATTAACAAGTAGAGCTAACATGTATTTTATTTGATGAAGGTTCATTTTATTTTGTTGATTCTGGGTATCCATTTACTGGAGGTTTTCTTCCCCCTTATAGAGGTGAAAGATATCATGCACAAGAATATCGAGGTCAGGGTAGACAACCAAAAAATCCAGAAGAGTTATTTAACTACAGACACTCGTCTTTAAGGATGACAAATGAGCGCTGTTTTGGGGTGTTGAAAAACAGATTTCCTATTTTAAAGTTAATGCCTTCCTACAAACCTTCAAGGCAAAGACTCATAGAAACAGCTTGTTGTGCTATTCACAATTACATACGCAAGTGGAATTTGCCTGATGAGTTGTTTAGGATATGGGAGGAAATGGATGATATAGAACATGAGGCGGTGAACGAGGTTCCTAACTTTGAAGGGATGAGCTCGAATGTTGAAAACTTAACAATGTTATCTAATGAAGGTGCAGCTGAGATGGCAATTGATAGGAATCATCTTAGAGATAGGATGTGGCGACATCGTCATACTTAATCGAACTAATTACGTTTTTTTATATTTTCTTATATGCAACAATGGAGTATGGAGTTTTGTTAGTTATTTTGTGGATGATTGTTTTGTTTGCTTATTTGATGTTTATGTTATCTACATTAATATGCTATAATATTTTTATGTGTTTCACATTTTTCAATTTTATATCGCTTGATCAAATTATGAATTCGTATCTAAGGGTAAATTTTACATTTAACTATAGTACTTGATCAGTAACTAAGGGTAAAATTGTAAGAAAAATACAATTATATAAAGGATAATATAATTTAAATAGGTTTAAAAAAAACAAATTACCAACAGATTTTTTAATTTTCTATTTTTTAATACTGTTTTTGAAAATTACATCACCAAACGAATTTTCTAATTTTTTCATTTTTAAAACAGTTTTGAAAAGTCATATTACTAAACAAATTTTTTCTTTTTTTCTTCTTGAAATCACTTTTCTAAAATTGATTTTTAAAACATATTTTGAAAACTAAAAACAAAAACTGCTCCGAACAACCCTAAGTTTGAAGAGTCTATGTGGTGCTAGGTGAAGTGGAGCATAAAATGTTTATGGTGTGTAGTTCTAGTAGCAGCACACAAGTGCTAATATTGAACTCAGCTTCACCTTTGACTTCTTTGTCAGATAGAAGAATCCATGTTCCAAACTCAGTTACTAAGGTTGTTGGAATTGGAAGAAGAGACAGAAAATGGAATATGGCAGTTAATAACAGTGGTGAAAATAATTCAGTTACAACAACTACCACACACTTTGATGATAACAACGTTGTAGATTCAGCTTCAACAGTGGTGAGAAATTTCTATGAGGGAATCAATGCACATGATGTGGATTCTGTACAATATCTTATCTCTGAAAATTGTGTGTATGAGGACCTTGTCTTTCCACGTCCATTTGTGGGTCGTAAGGTAATTTATGGAATAAATTTATTTTAATTAAAATAGTTAGAAGAAAAGTTTAGACAAATTGGTTTTTTAATTACTAGTACTATTTTACAGGAAATTATAGAGTTCTTCAAAAAGTTCACTGAGTCTACCAGCAAGGATCTGCAGTTTGTTATTGATGATTTGTCTACGGAGGATTCATCATCAGTTGGGGTGATTTGGCATTTAGGTGCATTACAAATTAAAATACTTTTTATATCTACATATACATTTTATTTCTATATTATTTGTCAAGTTCAATAGATACATACGAAGTCGTTGTAAATTAGTTTGATCAATGCTGTTCCTGCAATGAAAGACACAGTTGATCACCTGAGCTGGTGGTGATATGACCCTCCTGCTCTTCTAGTACGCTCCTCCAAAGCAGCGAAGGAAGTACTTGCAAATACACTCTGATGTCAAAGTAATCTAGAAAGGGTGAAGAGTAGGGTTTAAGTGCGATATCAATATATCTCTTATTTAGTAGTAAGTAGTTTTTGGCCTTCGAGTTGTGATACGGTCCAATCTTCTGACCTATTGATATGATCCTATTTATCCCGCTCTTGGAGTTGTTAGGTTGTAATCACGGCGGAAGTTAAGATTCTGTTCTCTAATACATCGTGGCTGTGCACTTGGTTATTGCTCTTATCCCAGTATTTCAATAACAGTTCTTCATGCTGAGTTCTCATCCCACGCCTAGCTTTCCTAGCTCGAGCTCATCTGATTGGGCCATTTTGTTGGGTCTGGCCTCGATCTATACATATTGGGCTTACTGACAACCAATGAAAACTCGTCATATTGTTAATAAGTTTATTTTGTAACTGCATTTTCAAAATGATTGAAAAATACTAGATTCTTTCTAGACTTCAGTGTAAAACTAATTTACAATTGTTACTGAATGCAGAATGGAAAGGAAAGCCTTTTCCCTTTAGCAAAGGATGCAGTTTTTATCGTTTGGAAGTGATCAACGGCAAGAGACAAATCAAGTAAGTAATGATACTTTTGTGTTTGATGTGCAATGATGCGAGTAGCATGGAATGTTAATATAATGTGCTCTAAAACTGGGGCTTGGTAAACTTTGATCAGAGTATCAACATGCAAGATTTTTGTATTGAATTTTTGTTTAGATTATATTCTTGTTGGAGGCTAAAAATTGAGAAAAGCAGCTTTGTGGTTTAAAGTGTTAAATTCTAAGTATGCGCTTGTTGAGAGTGAAATTGGAACGGTTGGGTGTTTGGATTCACTGGGGTGGCAGAAGATAGAGAGGTTAGAGAAGGGTGTTGAGGAGGTGATTTCTAAGCATTCTTCAGGGAAGTACACAGTCAAGTCGACATATGGAATGTTGATGAGCGATTTTGTCAGGACGGGAGAGAAGTTTAACCAAATTATTTGGCATGCGATCAGTCCATTGAAGGTTGTTTTGTTCGCTTGGAAAATGATACGAAATTGGTTACCAATAAAAGACAACATTGTTAAGCATCGAATAATCGGAGTGAACTCTGATTTGTGTAGTAAAAGGTGTTGACTAAAAATATGTGTGTCACTTGTTTTTTGAATGTCTGATTTTCACTAAGGTTTGGTCCGAATAGCAAAATGGTTGGGTTTGGAAGTGGTGTTACCCAACAATGTTAGTAGTCACGTATTTAATTTTGCCGGGTGGATTCAAGGAGGAAGAGTGGTTGAATTAAAATTTGTAACAGTATGGTTAGCGTGTATTCAGTCCATTTGGAGAGCTAGGAATCAAGTGACTTTTCATGACAATGGTGTTTCAATTGAAGCAATTCTTGAACAGATTAAAATGCTGCTGTGGATTTGGTTGTAAGCTAAAGCTAATAGTGTATTTATATTATGTCCCAATGGTTTATCAATCCTCTTGCTTGTTTAGGTTTGATGTGTAATGGCTGAGTGTAATGGAACACCACTGTTTTTTTTTCCGCATCACTATGGTGACTTTTTCGGGTCTGAGCTTGAAATTTTTTTAGTAATTTGTATCAGTGTTCAGTTTAAGAGGATGCTGACGTATCGCGATTCTGTATGTGTTAATTCAACAGTATCAGCGCTGTTTTAGCAGTTAAGGTTGCAGATTTTGGCAGAATAGTTTATGGTAGCTTCTTCATGTGAATCTTCAAGCGATTTTCCCTCTGTTGTTTGAGTGTCCTGGTATTGGTCCCCGGGTTTTGGTGCTTTATGAATTTATTCTTATATGTTTATTTGCTATTACAGGTAGCGATTTCTAAGCATTGCAACTGGGTGTAACCTAGTTTCTTTACACAGTTTGACTTGGAGTTTCTTTACTCAGTTTTGCGGTTTATAACCCCTATTTGTTCCCATTCATGCATTCCTTGTGCTTGAATGTGTTTCTTTATTACTAATATACTGTCTTTTAGCATTTGCAAAGAAAATGTATCATTAGTTTAATTTCTTCATAAATCTTATATTTGCTGATAAACAGATATGGACGGGACTGTGTTGAACCTGCAATCAAGCCAGGGGATGCAACTTTGGTATGTGATTTTATCCTTATCAGTGATGCTATAATGCAATACTGTGGTCTCAAAATTGTTTTCTAAATTACATACTATCACTATTCACTATTACTAACTTGGGTTAGTGTTTACTGATTGCAAAACAATCAAGGTATCAGTCTGATCTTTTTGGAAACAATTCACGTGCAGGCAATTATAAAGAGTGTGACATGGCTTCTTCAACGATTTCCTCAGTTGGCAGACCGATTATAGCGAAAGCTCTACATTATTTTGGAAAGGGCGTGTCCCATATTTCTCCTTTACACTGGTAGTATGTTGATTTGATTCTAGTTTGGATTATGTAACACATAAGATTCTCCATCGCAGAAAATGTGAAAGTGTTGTATATATTTATATTCAGAAAAGGCAAAGTTAAATAATTATGTAAATATACATAAATTTACTGATCAAGAAGTTATATGATTAAGTTATGGGAATATGCAATGATAATTTCAAATGACTTATAGTTTATCATTAACATTGCAATGCAACCAAATACTTCCCAGATTATATTATATATAGTTTTTTCATATGCATTACCAGCATTATGCTCAAACAGGTTAAGTGTTAGTCCATAGTTAAGGGTGCATCTGAAATTTCAAAAGAATTAAAGATTGATATCAAATAATTAGTTTGATTTGATGACATTGTATGTGAGATTCAGCTCTGTAATTTCTATTGGATTGTGTCATTTGAGTACAGGCACATTACAAATCACATAGATACTAAAGCCGTCACTTGTCACCAAAATAGTATAAAGAATTAAAGATTTACAAATCAGTACACCACAGCACCTTGCCTGGCAAAATGGTAGAAATGCAACAACTTCACCAAGATATTACTGTGAATCACCAGTCCACCTATGTGCGTGCGCGTGCGCATATTAAGCGTCATCTCAAAAGTTCCAAGACCTAGATTTATTTTGAGGGAATATACTTGTAGAGTCTTGGTCCCTAGTCCTATAACTACTTTGAGACTCGTTGAAGAAACTGGAAGCGGAACTATCTTGACTTCCAAAAGCCATCCTCCTAAACATTCTGATCTGTGCAGATTGCTGTGCAGAATCAAACACTGAACTCTGTCCTGGTATCATTCCGTTATTCAGATCTGAAAACTCGTCCATGGAATCGAAAGCTCTCACAACCTGGCAAGTGATGATGAACAAACCAAAGCACACAACAAAATTAGTATCTTCAAAATCAAAACAATGAGTACATGGCATGACATGTTCTGAAATTACCTGACTCATCTTTGGCCTTTTAACCGAGGAGTGACGCACGCAGGCCGCGGCAGCCTCAATCATCCTAAACATTTCGTTTCTATTGTAGTTCTTTCCTAGTCTTGGATCCGCTAATGTTTCAAAGTCCTCACTATTGAGTGCTTCAATCAACAGAGGCCGAGCCTGAAAATAAGTTTGGTAATTGTTATAATGAGCAATTTAATCTGCTTGGGACTCTATTCCTTTCATTTGGCTCTTTTGTATCACAACAACCTATAGAAAATCATGCGGTCGAGTACTATTTTTTAGAAAAGTAAATGCAAGATCACAAAAATTTCCTTCAACATTAATTGAAATTTTAGTCGCGGTGAACAGCAATACAGCATTGATAAAATTTCATAAAAAATTAGATAAAATTTCATGACATGTTAAAACTCAAAATGGTTTCAGATAGTGTAACAAAACAGTTTTATAAGTGTCAAAATGGAACCAGATAGTACAAAAAGTAGTTCCATCCACAGAAGTTGTTAAAGGTGTATTAATATGTGAAAATCATACAAGCACAAAATGTAAATGACAATATTAAGAAAATAAATGTTACTGGAAATATGTGACTCACCCATTCAACCAAGCTCTCATCACCAATTGGCTGAGAGGCATCTACAGGCTTCCGACCTGTAATTAGCTCCAAAAGCACAACACCGTAGGAATATACATCAGACTTATCAGTCAATTTCCCACTTGTCGCATATTCTGGTGCCATGTACCTGGCGATTCCAAACAAATTATTCCATTAGATATACTCAGAAATCAGAATGGGAACAGAACATACTTGAGTATTATCAATATTCAAATGATTCAATATTGGTGACAAGCAGCAGTCAGGAGGGAAATAGAGAACGAAGGGTAGTGGGAAAGAGGTAAGCCACTTAAGGCCCGTTTATTTGAGCATACCTACTGGAATAACGTGAGACTTTATAGAAGAGCTTACGAAAACAACTTATGACATGTCCATAAGTTGTTTTAGCATATTTCCAGATACTCTCCATGATAGCTTATGAAAACAGCTAATAACTTATATGAAAACAATTTTATTTTATCTTTTATCATATGGTCTATGATAGAACATTATGGCGTAATTTGATTCATATAGCCGACCCCACATAGTGGGATGAGGCTTGGTTGTTGTTGTTGTTTACCTTTTATCATATAACTTATATATAAGCACTTATATGATATACGTTTATGCTATAAGTACTCAACTAAGATGTTCCTTCAAACAGGGCCTTAATACATATGATGCATTATAAAAGCAGCCATTTCTTTAGTAATTAGCTGGATTAGTAAGGTTTATTGGGGCACAGCCGTCATAGCAGCAAGATAACAAACTCTAGCATATAAATAGGAATTAGGGAGGGCAAAACTGGATAAAAAATATAGGAAAATGGTTCTGTGGAGTAATAAGGGAATTTTCGCTGAGAAGGTCATATTGACCTTTGAACTTCTTAATTTACTATTTGTCTTCATCCTAATATTTTATACTCTCGAGGTCATACATAAATTCTAAGATTCAGATATTGAAAAGGACTTAATAACAGGGCATAATCAATAGCAGATCAATAAACAATGTGCATATAAAATAGAACCTAAGTTTCTGATTAAAATTGAACAGGAAATCAGACAATGATCATAAAACTTTACACTTAATAACTAGCAAAAAACAATAACAGCTTTCATAGGATAGATGTAAGAGACCTGTCCTTATTTTGATAGGCAGAAAAAATAATAAAATTCAAGGGCAAATAATATGATTCCGTTCGTAAACACTGAAATACAACTCAAGCTATACAACAAACAGAGGTTTAACCTACCCAAAAGTTCCCATTACACGTGTAGTAACATGTGTGTTTGAATCCAATGTTAATTTCGCAAGCCCAAAATCTGAAACCTGTTTACCAAATCATATCAATAAAACAAACGATCCCAATTAGAAAAAGTGAAACATCAAATTGGAGATGCTCAACATAAGCTGGTATTAAAGAATGATTCAACTTACTAAACATACAATATTTAAAAAAAAAAAATATGAAGTGACTTACAAGAGCTTCAAAGTTTTGATCGAGAAGGATGTTTGATGACTTAATATCTCGATGAATAATGCGTGGATGACCTGAAAAATAATCAAATAGAAATAAGAAGATGAATAGAACATACTATAAAAACCAAAAAGATCAAGCTTAAAAAATGAGCCATTCTATATTTGCAATTGACAATAATAGAACCCCCTATGATGAATTTCACTTGTGGTTGAAAAATATCTGAGGAATTCTATGAGGGTAGTTTATAGAAAAATGAACATTTCAAAAGAAAGTATCTAAGCTAAAATTAACATGTAGTACCATGAAAAAGTCATGTTTGATTGGGATAACTAAGTCACGTTTCATTGGGATAACTACACAGTTGATGGAAAAGGAATAAACTTACAATCTTCGTGTAGGTAAGCTATTCCACGAGCTGCACCAGCAGCAACCTTAACTCTGATAGGCCAATTCAGAACCGGCGCATTTTCATCTGTAAAAAAATAAAATTACTGGTCATGTTTTAGATCAAAATTTAGATGAACCACAGTCCTCAAACCTAAAACATGGACTTATAACAGTTTATTTATGGGAGCTTACTGAACAACCTACTTACATTCTAAAATTCAAGCACAGCACCAATGTCGATGATGATTATAAATACAATAATAATGAAATTAACAAGGGAACAATAAAACCAATCGTAGACACGAATCTTACCATGTAGGTGATAATGAAGAGTATTGTTGGGAACATAGTCGTAGACAAGCAATCTTTGATGTTCAGATATACAGTAACCAACCAAAGAAACTAGATGACGATGATGTACTCGACTAATAGTCTCAACTTCTGCTCTGAATTCACGTTCCCCTTGTCCACCACCAATTTTAAGTTGTTTCACAGCTACTTCTCTCCCATCTACAAGCAAACCTTTGTAGACACAACCAAAGCCACCTTCTCCCAACATATTATGTTCTGAAAATCCGTTCGTAGCTTGGATAAGTTCTTCATATGTGAACCATGATCTTGAACTATTTACACCACTTGGTTCGGATGGTGAATACACGATTTCACTACCATTGCCACTCCCTATAAAATTGGCTTGAGACTGAGGCTTCAAGAACAAGGTACCTATAGGAGAATATCAAAGTTTAAAAACCAATACTGTAGCAGCCACTTAACACTTTTTAATAGTCACTGAGTTTCAAAAGTTACGACAAACTCGTTGAAGTTATGTGGTGGCTTGCCATTGCCAATCAAGCATAATGCAGATAAATTCCAAAATTTATCAGAAGTGAAGTATAACAAGAATTATCCATCGCAATCATCTAACATTTTTCAAACCAAAGACACCTCAGATGAGTGAAAACTTTGTTCTTTTGGAGGGCTAAAAGTACAGCATTGAGATTTGAACCAATAAAAAGCTGCAAACTACAGAAGATAGGAAGCTATGTAGTAATGCCTAACAATTGTCGATATAGATATATGCAAAATCAAAATAATGAATCTCATGTTATAAGAAGAGAAAGTGGTGTTGACTTCTGATTTTGAGTCTATATTGAAATTTAACAATCCTATTCATATTTAACAATCCAATGTATACAAGATTATCTAATTTGACTGTATGCAGTGTTGATAAAACCCTTCAGTATTCATAGTCATAGCATAGCAAATAATCTTGGTGAATAACAAACAAAATGAAGAACAAAAAAAAGCATTCATTGCTAATAGTGTTCGGTGCACAATGCAATACCTGAATTGTGAGACGAGGTAAATGGGGAAGGTGCGGCATAATCAGCTACCGGTCCTTTTCCCTTCTTTTTCTTCCGTACAAATAACACAGCCATAACAAGAAGGCTGAGGACAACTAAACTAACTACAACGCCAATAGCAACAGCTCCTCCGGTATTTAACCCTCCTGAATTTGAAGGTGTGTTGTTTGTAGCTGCATTACCAGAGCCATCAACAGTTGGTCTAGCAGTTGGTTTCTCAGTTGGAATAGATGGCAATGACACAGTTGGACCACCAGCAGCAACTGTTTCGTTCCTAGGAGGACGAGGCAATGAAGCAGCTGGAGGTGCTGCAGATCCCGAAGGGACTGCACGAGGTGGTGCAGATTTTGAAGGGACTGCAGGAGGAGTAGATGGCAATGTAGATGGAGGTGGAACAACAGTAGAAGTGGATGGAGGTGGAACATCAGTAGAAGGGGAAGGAGGGGTATGAGAAACTGATGGAGGGGGTGCATCATGTGAAGGAGGTGAAGGAGTGTTACTTTTTGGTGGCTTTGCTTGTGGTGTAGGAGGAGGAGATTTGGTAGATGGTGGCTTTGGTGCCGGAGGAGGAGGAGACGGCGAAACTGATTCAGAAGGAGGTGGCTTTGATGATTGAGGAGGAGGGGAGCCAGCTGATGGAGGTGGTGGAGACAAATTTGGAATGGAAGGTGAAGTTTCAGCTGGAGGAGGTGCAGTGGCAGCTGGTGTAGGAGGTGGTGATGTTACAACTGGTGGAGCTGGCGATGCAGGAGGCGGTGATGTTACAATTGGTGGAGGTGATGATGCTGGTGGTGGAGATGTTGGCGGCGGTGTAGTCGACGGTGGAGGAGGAGAAAGAGATGGTGAAGGAGGAGGAGTTACCGGCACTGTCGTCGACAGAGGAGGAACCGAGGGAGGTGGTGAATTAGTTGTTTGATTGGACTGAGAAGAAGTGGTAGGTGGTAAAACAGCAGCACCAGATGATGGAGGCAATGCAATAGGAGAACCATTTGGAGAAAGAGGGATTGTAGCCATCACTCTACCAAATCTTCTACAACAATAACAACAACCTAATTCTTATCCCATTCAACAGAGTCGGCTACATGAATCAAACGACGTCATAATACTTTATCAAATACCACTCTACAAAATCTTCATTCAACAACAACACAATGCACTATCACTCATACATTCCAAAACCCTTCAACAATACTCAATATTTTTCTGCATAAACACTAATTACAAACATTCCAGATCACACATCAGATTTCAGATCAACTCAATTGTACACCCCGCTAATGGACGGTGGGATTATCGCCAGATTAGTCTGTCCTGGACCGGATACTGAGTTTTCAAAAAAAAAAAAAAAAAAAAAACACAGATCAACTCTTTTACAAGCAATGTTAGATACTAATATCGCTTCACATAAAACAACACAATTAACAAAAAATTAAAACTTAAACAAAAAACAACCACAATTTCTAAACCCACAAATTACATTCAAACAGAGCTAAAATCTTTATAGTCCACACCACTAAGAGCAAAAGTGAAAATTCACAATATTAAGGGGAAAATGCAGCATACCCAGATCTCAAAAACTGAAAATGTGATGAATGGAAGCTTGAAAAGTGAGAGAGAAATAGTGGCACGTACAGCACGAACAAAGAGAGCCCACAAGATGTGCAAAAGAGAACGTGGAGACGACTTTGAGCTTCACTCTCTCTTACACCACATGCTCGTCATTCACATTCACATACAGTGTGAAAAAGGCTGTGCTCCAATTGAAAATTGAAACACGTTTAATCATTACCCATTTTATTATGTTGCTTTTACTTTTCTTTTTCTTTTTTCCTTTTTAAATGGCAAAATCTAGTATCTACTATGCATCAATTACTACCACCATTTTCTCATAATTAACCTTGATTAGTCTCCTAACTTTTTTTTATTTCATGGGCTTAATTTGATCACTTCACTTTCTACTCAATTTTAAACAAAATTAATTTTACAAAATTTAATAATTTTAGAATCAATTATACATTTTGTGGAAGCAAAGATACACTTACTCCAACGAGTCACTCCCCGTTATAAGTAAAATCACATTTTTTTTAGTTTCATTGGATAAGTGGTGTATTTTATCATAGACTATAAGTGACCACTTTTTAAGGATAGAAGTATAAGTACCTATTTTCAAAATAAGATTCTCCGAGTTGAAACTAGCATATTGCATTCTAAATCTATTTAGTAGTTTCGCAATAACCTAGTAATTGAAACTAGCATATTGGGAGATCAATTAACCAAAATAACCATGAGCAGCTACAATATTATAGGTTTCTTCCTCTTGACTGAATATGTAATCTTCATTAGCAGATTCACTTTTTGTGATTTCCCTAATCAAACTAGAAGTTACCAAGGAAACGTGCATAACACTAAATAGAAAACCGCCGAATACACCAACTACATACAAAAATTGAATTGTGATTTTGGGATCTTGGGTAGAAACAGGGGATATTTTAGTGGGTAAATTAACGCCTCAAATGGCGGAAGAATCCTCATATGCTCCGGAAGATAGATTATTACAAGCTATACTTGGGATTCAGGTATCAACATCAAAGGAAACTTGTCTAAAACTGCCTATAGGTGGTAGGGGCCGAGTTATTGACGTGAGATGGATAAAAAAACAGGTTCTAGCTATAATCGAGAAACGATTCGTACAGAATCATACAAATCTTCTATGAGTTCATTCAGAATAATATTTTTCAGAATCAACTGTATTATAATTTACTAGCGAAAAGATGGGCACTTATGTCCCCGTCTTTCCACTTATTTTACTACGTGAACGTTTGAAAATTATGAACGGTGGTTTTTTATGAAATTTTGATTTTGATACTAAAAAAAAATATGTTTGTTGCTTTCAAGTTATAAAAAGTCATTCAAATCATGATTATCTATTTCAATGACACCAACAATATAACAAAAAAAAATCTAATTTTTTTTTAATGACACCAACAACAATATTTATTATAGAATAAGTTGTTTAAGGGTATAATTAAGACAATGAAAACGTAAGTATAGATATACTTATCTAGTTTGTTAAACTTTTTAGATGATAAAAGAAATAAAACTGGACATATATATACTCATATCGTATTTATTGCACTTTTATTTTAATAATTTAATTTAATTTTATCTATTTGTTATATGTGTTATTTGTCTTGAAACTTGAGGGTAATTTTGGAAAGAGAAAAAATCAGCTCAAAACTATTTTCTTTTTGGAAAATGCTAACAAATGCCCTAAAGACATCCTCCAGTTCCTTAACTTATTTTAATTTCTCAGTTTGATCCATTAACTATTGAACGTTTCAATTTGGTCCATATCTTTGTTTTGGTCATCGATTTGGTCCTATTTTATCAATTTTAAATCCCGAAAATAGAAGACTGTTGGATAAAGGAGGTTCATCATATCTAACTGTGTATCTCCAACACCTAATATTAGCCACATCAGATTTTATTATTAAAATATTTGAAATTTAATTTTTAAAAATAAAAAATCAGAAAAATATTTAGATTTTTTTACAAAAATTTTAAAAACTAAATAAATAATTTTTTTCAAAAATTTAAAAAATAAAAACAAACTTTAAGATTATTTTTTTCAAAATTAAAAAATTAGAAAATATAATTCAGATTTTTTTCAAAATTAACAAGATTTTAAAAAAATTCTGGAATTTAATTTTCCAAATACAAAAAAAGCAAAAATTCAAAATTTTAATAAAAAGGTCAGTTTTTTTTTTCGAAAAATTTTTTTTAAATTTTTTTCTACAAAATAAAAATTTGGAAAATATTTTAACTTTTAACAATCTGGATACAAATTTAGAAAAAATTCAGATTATTTTTTTCAAAAATTTTATTTCAGAACTACGATTATTTTTTAATTTTTTTTTTATGAAATTATGAAGATATTACGATTTTGGCTAATGATTCTAACAAAAATCCATTTTGGCTAATTATTAAAAAATATATTTCGAAAAAGTTCATATTTTTCTTTCGAAATTAAAAGTAATTTTTCAGAATTTTTTTTAAAAATCCGTAAAAAAAAAAATTCCAGAATTTTTTTCAATTTTTTAGAATTTTTTTTATTTCTAAATTTATATTATTTTTAAAAATTAAATTTCAGATACTTAGGTGTTGGTGATACACGGTTAGATATGGTGAACTTCCTTTATCTAACGGTTTTCTTTTTTAGGGATTTAAAATTAATAAAATAAGACTAAATCGATGACGAAAACAAAGATAAGAGTCAAATTGAAATGTTTAATAGTTAAGGGGTTAAACTGGGAAATTAAAATAAGTTAAGGGACCGGGGGATGTATTAAGCATTTTAAAGAAGAACTTTTATCTTGAAAATAATACACTCAATGCATTGAAACTTTATAAAGTAACTTTTTCTACTTAAAATTTATCAATTATTTCTATTTTTTTATTTTTAACGAGTGTCAGGACTTATTAGCAAGACTATTTTCTTTATATATATATATATATATATATATATATATATATATATATAGTATAGATAATATTCAACGTTTTGAAAGAATATTTCAAAACTTGATATTTTTTCCTTCAAAAAAAACTTGATATTTTTAAAAAATGCACTCTTTAACGACACCTTTAAATTGTTTCTCTTTTGTCACGGGCCTATTATGACACTACATGTCATTTTTGGAAACTAAAATGAGTGTTTAATCTTCAAAGAATGTTGGACAACTTTGTCCATATCCAACCGCGAAGAATATTTTTGCTTGTTACCGCAGGCTGGCAAACATTTTAAACCACAAGCGTGTTGTCTTTTTTCATATGTTGACAAGGAAAAAACTAAACGGTGGCTAATTATTTAAAGAAGATTTTGCTCTTGTTAACTAATAGGAAAAAAACTAATAGGTTTTCCGGTTTTATATTTAGCTCGACTCATCCTTAAAAAATCTTCATGAGATATAAATTGTTTAGAATATCTCTCATTTAATGTATGACTCTTTAACACAACTCTTCGGTGTGTGTATAAAACGGTGGATGATTCAATAGCATAAGCCTCATAATAAGTTGTCTAACATATCTTGGAGGAGAATATGATACCATCTTATAATTTGTGGTTTGGTCTAACAAAATCCTACAATATCGACTTTTAAGATGAGGGTTGTCAATCTTTATAAGCTCTTATCAAGAGACATATCTTTTCTTTTTAGGACTAGTGTTATGCCCAATATAGCCCTCACGTCCATCAATATTAGGCTTGACGCGTGTATATATAAATGGAGGGTGGTCAGATCGATAGGTTGTGATACCATATTAATTTTTTTATTTTGTTTAATTGATCCTTGCAAAACCGTCTTGTAAAGTAAGAGGTGACACTCTCAATGACTCTTATATATAGTCCTATCTTTTATATGTGAGACTTGAGGTTTTTCAAATATACCCCCTGTGTCCAACATTATTGGGCTTGAGTAGTTTGTATAAATGGTGGGTGGCCCGATTGATATGCTCTAATACACATTAAAATTTTGTGGTTGAGCAAAATTCATTTTCACAAAACAGGCTTGTAAGGTGGGGATTACCTCCCCTTATAAATATTTGATGATATTTTAGCTATGTTTTTGAGTCATTTTAGTAGAGTTTAAGGTCATTTTAGAGATGATTTGTAGGAGTTGCTTATAGATTGAGGGATATTTGGTATTGTTTGAATCCATTTGATTCTATTTCTTCTCAAATTGGCCCTATTTAGGTAGGCCCAAAATAAGCTATTTGAACACCCACTTGATAGGGAGGTGAGCTTGCAATGGTCATACCATCAACCAATCTGAAATATCTCATTCCCATTCAAGACGTAACGCTTGACAGTTACATAACCCGCCTTCTGTAACCATCGACCACTGACAATCTGTCATCGTTAGAAGAATTTTATCCTTCACCTATTTAAAAGGACTCAAACAGTCCTCCAAGTTACGATCTTTCGACCTTGATGGTGTATGGCACAAAGTATTGGCAAGTTCCCTAAATCATATTAAGTAATAAAGTTGTAAGTTTATCGTCTCCACAGGGATTGTTATGCAACTCAGTATTTAGCTAGATTTATTAGAAAGTAAATAAAAGAGAAAAGATGAAAGTGGTCGCAAGGTCTAAACTATCCTGCCCAATGTGAGGTTAGATTGGTTTGATTCATATGTGTAACGACGATTAGAGAATCCTTGAATCCCTCATCTGTTTTGTTGGAATTAACATAGTAGATCATTATTTATGACCTACTTTTTTTATTAATGAAAGCAGCGTTAAGACACCATGATGCATCAATGGAAGTTTTATTTAGTATTACCGCAATTCAACTAGTTAAAATTGTGGCGTTCCTTTAAGATGAGTCAAAAACCCTAAGTTCATAAAAAAGGATAGGAAATCCACAATAAAAAACATGAGTTACTATCCGATGAAAACTTCAACTCGTATTTTAAGAATATGTTATATATAATTATGATGATCCTAACTTTATCAAAGAAGTTGATGACATTGTTGCAAATGTCTAACAAGAAGTTCAATAGGCTGATACAACATAAAATTCAAGATGTTAAAATAGTTGGAAGTGATGTGGAGTTAATTAAGGTAGTTATAATTATTTAGTTGGTTATAGTTAGTTAACTACTATAGTTAGATGGTTATGGTTAGTTAACCATTCTAGTTAGTATCATAAAGGATTATAAATAAGTCACTTCATTGTATCTCATCTTATCTTTTTTCAATCTATATTCATTCAATATGAATTTCTATGAGTATTCTTCTCATGAATACACATATGATCTCTATCTTGCTTAAATCTATAATCTTTCTCCCTTTGACTTTATGATTCTCAACATGGTATCAAAGAGATACCCAATGAAGGAAGATGAAGATTGTGCTTCCGCATCCAATTCTGAAAATTGTGCAAAAGATGGATCTGATGATGATGATGATGATGATATAGTTCTCAACCTTTTTTTTTTCTCAAAATTTGGAATCTTCAACTTCGCAAAATTCAATTATTTTTGGAAACTTCGAAAGTCCAATTATTCCTATTTCTTGCACTTAAATAGCTCTAGTTTTTGATGGATTCTCCATCAAGATTGGGGATATATCTTATTTCCTTGGTGATTCTTGTTGCAACAATGGAGATTTTGCATTCACTGCCTTGGAAGAAGAAACAAAGTATGAAGAAACTCATTTTGTGATTTCTGAAGCTAGCAAGATATCCACAAATCGATCAAGCATTCAAACCTTTTCTTCAATGATCAAGCATCAACACGACAACAACATCAATCGTTTTTCGCAAGATCACAACAAGAAAAGTGAGAAGCTTTATGATTCACCACTTAGTTTGTCAAGGAGCATTGGTTTCCTTTCTCACCATCGTGATGTATTCATCATTACTTTCGATCCTGGTGAAGTAAATTTAGTTCGATCATCACTATTTTCGTTGATTGAGTTTGTGGCGGCGATTTGTCACAGTTTTCTTGCGATTATACAAACACAGTGTCATTTTAATTTCAAATCATCAATATTTTTTTTCGATCCCGAAGGAATATTCACTTGGTCATCCTTCATCGCAACACTAGAGTCAAACACTAGAAACAATGAAACTAAAAAAGAAAAATTGGAATCATAATCATTTGAGAATCAAAGGAAAAAACGCGTTCTTTGAAAAAGAGATTTTGGATGAATTTGCTTTTGTTCGTCATGATATGCGTCATTGCAATTTTTCAGAGTTTTATAGTTTGGCATTGAATATGCTTTTGGTTGAAACTAGTTTCAATTGTCTGTTTCAAAGAATCACAAAGTGTGCTAGGGAGAGCAATTCATGCTCCAAATTTTCCATTGGAATCACGTTTTGGCAAAAGCCATTTCGGTTGAAGAAAGTGCATTCCAGAAGCTCGTTTTAGATAAACTGTTTTGATTCATATATGCGTTTTTCATGTTTGCAAAAAACGCATTTGAGAAAAGCTCCTGGAATTGTTTTAATTTTTTTTAGAAACGTGTTTCTTCACTCACAACTCATCTCAGCTTCTCAATTGGGTCTGGGCTTCATCAGAACTTTGTTGGGCCTTAATAAGGGCATTCTATGTTTTTTAATCATTTTTTGTCATTTGCTAGTTTTACCCCGTTTTCATTGTATTCCAAACTCAAATAGTGAATTTCCCCATTTTGAGTTTGAGAAAGACGGTTAAAATAGTTGAAAGTTATGTGGAGTTAGTTCAGGTAGTTAGAGTTAGTTAGGTGCTTATAGTTAGTTTACTACTATAGTTGGATGATTATGGTTAGTTAATCATTTTAGTTAGTATCAAAAGGACTATAAATATGTCACTTCATTGTATCCCATTTTATCTTTTTTCGATCTATATTTATTCAATATAAATTTCTATGAGTATTCTTCTCATGAATTCACATATGCTCTCTATCTTGCTTACATCTATGATCTTTTTCCCTTTGACTCTATGATTCTCAACACAAGAGGATGAGGCTATGGGAGGAAATGCTTGATTAGGTGATGAAAAAAATGCTTGGGGTAGGAAATGCAAATATGTGGCTGGAAAATACATATCAAGGCTGGAATCGTGGCTAACACTTCTCATTTTAAGTGAAGAAGACAATGCGTGAAATATGAGAGATGCTTGGGTTGAACAGGGAAATACTTGGTCTAATAACCATTAGTAATGATATATTTTTCTTTTTGTTCAATTTTTTATTTTGGTATTCTGTTAATTGTTTACTACTTGATCGACGTTCACTAAATGATAAGAATTTAACCAAAAAATATAAAACTCTGAAATTGGATTGAGTATGATCATAAATTAAAAAATAAAACAAAGAGAGTTGAGTATATATAGTACAGAATTCGTATCAAACGTTTAATTATGTGCATTTTTATCAAAGGGGTTTCAAACGTATTAAACAACAAAACTTTTGTACCTCGTCTTTTATCATATGTTGACAAATAAAATATCCAAATACCAGTCATATAAAAGTCAACGTCAAGTAAAGAGGATTTTGCCCTTGTTAACTTCTACGCACACTTTGTATCAAACAAAAAACTTCCACTTCCAGACACACTTATCAAAATCAGTTGAGCAAGAATAAAACCATGAAATTAATTATTTTACAATAGCTATCATAAGATTTCAAATGAACATCATAGTACAACAACATGACAAAAAATAAAAACGAAATTACAACACACTGAAATTAATTTCTCTAGATAGGTAACTCCGAATTGCCACTCTGAGATTTACCCTCAATAACATTCTTGATCCTTTTTGGAATCCATTGATAGAGTTCTTTTTTACTCTTATAGCACATCAAAGCAAAGATTAAGATCAACAAACCCAAATAAATCCAAGCAATTGTTGGTGAAATTATCATCAAACCTAGAAATGAGACAACACTTCCAAGTAATAGAATGATGGTCTTGGACGGAAGGAAACTCTTGATGTGAAGATGCAACAATGTCACAACCATCAAAGCCAGGTAGTAAAGAGAAACCATGAAAACTAAAGCCATCATAATTGGGTTGATATTATCAACTTGAGACTTTTCCTTACTTGTGTTTATTTTCACAAACCCGATGATTGCAAACAATAGTTCGAAAAATTGGCTAAATAATTTTCCCACTTCTTTCAATCTAGAAATACTTGAATGAATTCAAGAAAATAAATGTTAGGAATATTATACTAGTATTTAACTTCTATTGCCTCCAAAAAAAAGAACTTGAATGGAAAAACAGAGTTCTACTAAAAACAGAAGAAACAGAGTAAGTTAATGTTTGAGTAGTGATTGAAAATTGAAGTTATTTACCTTGTTGAAGCTGATGAAGTTGAAGTTGCATTTGGAATTGTAGCTCCTAATTCTGCCATTGTTCTTCAAACTTAACTTTTGATGAGTACAACACATTCTTCAATATTGTTTTTCTTATATAATAGTTCAGGTTTGGAAAAAGAGCTATGAAGAAAAAACATGGAAAAAGTGACCTATTAAAACGTAGAAAGTGACCTATTAAAACGTTTAATACTAATCGTTTTATACGATAGTATTCGATTGAACTTTCATTCGTTTTTTTTTTTGACTCAATATTGGTTTTTAAATGTTGACATTTTTTAGAACTTGTGGATCTAAACTCATGACGTTTCATTAATAATTCAACGACCAATATATGGAGAAGAATGATGAGCAACTGATGAACATCTATGAGCAACCAATATACGGATACCGATACACCGACATTGATAATAATTTAAAAGAATTATATAATTAAAGGTAACGATATATGTTGGTGTAAGACACCTATGCGTGTTCGATAACAGAACATGTCCGATCCAACGACATTTCTGGACCGGCTGGTAGAATTGCTAACGAGAGCTTTGCAATTCATGTTGGTGCACGGATGGGCGAATTTGGGGTATGCAATATGAGAAAAATTTGGTACATATGATATGAAGGTGTAAAACTTCAGTATTCGTCGTTTTGCCATCTTAATATTGCAAAAAAGTAGTGCCCACATTCCAAAATATTCTTTATATTCATTTTTTTTATCGATGTTATTTTGCAAGAGACTATCTCTTTCTCCAAGCTTCAAAGAGGTTTTCCTACAAAATTGATTTGCTACACCGGATGTTTTTCTTTCTCTTTTATCTTCTACTCAACCTCTTCTTCATCTTTCTTCGATCTTCACCCACTTAATAATTTAAAAAAATCGCATAATTCAATGTAATTATATGTGGTCGTAAGGTGTAGGTACTAGACACGTATGTGTGTCCGACACTGAACCAAGCCTAATTTAAGAAGTGTCCGTGCTTACAGATGAACATTACTAGACCGAAGATTGCTAATGAAAGATTTAAACACTTTTCCAACCTTAAAAATCATTGTTGGCTTGATGAGGAAGATTTTCCGATCACCTATCTGCAAACTTATAAACAGTAAATAAAAGCTTATTTACTTGGATAAACTGTTTTGAATAAGTTTAAAATAAATCTAATCCAGACGGCTCCATGTGAACCTTATATGCCCTTCCATCTCACACATGTTTAGATGAATTTTTTTATTATACAAAAAGTTCTTTCA
Organism: Medicago arabica; assembly: GCA_946800305.1. Taxonomy (NCBI): domain Eukaryota; kingdom Viridiplantae; phylum Streptophyta; class Magnoliopsida; order Fabales; family Fabaceae; genus Medicago; species Medicago arabica. Next base: position 7,620,022 of record OX326969.1, read on the forward strand.
TATTTCATTTTTAAAAAATAAATAAATGATAAGTAAATAAATAAGTTTATATTGTATTAATTTTATATTCGGTTAACAAAAAGTATAAAACCTTAAAACTAAGATAAAGAGTTGAATATATAGTATAAAATTCGTATTAAATGTTTGATTAGGACAGTGTTCCACAAAGTATAAAATTCGTACTAGATCGATTGGGTCAGTGCCAGACAAGATGTTACCAAGTTATACTCAAAGTTATAGGTTGTTGACTAGGAAAAAACCAAATACTAGCAAGTCATATAAAAGTGAATAAGTTGCAGAAAAGGAAAAAGAATTTTGCACTTATTAACCTCCACACACGTATTTTTGTAAAGAAAAAACTTCCACATATATAATTTGATAAAAACCTTAACAGAAATGCTAACAAATACCTTTAAAGCACTTGATAAGATATTTAAAATGAAAACTTTATTTTAAAACTTGTGTATCGAACACATTAAAACATCAAAAAGTAACAATTTCTGCATAAAAATTAGCAATTGTTTCCATTTTTTGAATCCTTAACTAATGTATTTATCATTTGTTACCAAGACTCAAAAGTTAAATAAAAACCGTGTTCTGTTTGCATTAATTAGGGAGGGCCTCTTTTGAAAAGTAAAAAGAAAAGCTTAAAAATAACTTTACAACATTTTTTTTTTGGAATAACTTTGCAACATCTTGCTGGGCACAGACCCAATTTATACTTTGTGGGACACAGGCCGAATTAAACGTTTAATATGAATATTTGTTTATTTAATATTTACGTTTCAAGTATAAAACGGGTTCTGCAAACATCAATTACCAACAGAACAACAACTTCAAGCACAGCAAGTCACAAGCTGGCAGCCTCCGATTGAAGGGTATGTGAAATGTAAGATTTCCGCTCTTCCTCCAGCACAAACGCATAGTTTTACACATACGTATGTTAACTAATGAGTATTTTCGAAATAACAGTTGGGTGCAAGTAAAAAGTGCTGAGGGAAGAGCAGAAATCGAAATGTAATATAGACGGTTTTTTTGTTTAGTGATCAACAATGTTTTGGAGTTGGAATGTCCATCCCGAATGCACAAGGCCATTTTTTTTAAAGCTTTCATGAAATGGTTTGATTACTATCCTACTCCAATAGAAGTGGAGACAATAGTTTGGCTTGGTGAATTAGGTTTCTCAATGGTGCAAATTAAGCTAGATTGTAAGTTAGTGGTGGACGGTATCATGGAAATTCTAACAATTAATCTGACTTTGGCAATATAATATCTTCTTGTAGATCACTTTTAAATCAATTTAGAAATTTTAAGATAAGTTTTTTTTAGGAGACAAACAAATTACGTCACTTATACCTTAACAAGGGCGTCAAAGTAAAATATTCAAATTGTAGATCGATTGGATCGGTGTATAGTAAATAATTCTAATTAAACGTATTAAAAGTTTGATTGGGGCAGTGCCAAATACTAGCTAGTCATATAAAAGTGAATAAGATGTAGAAAAGGCAAAAGGATTTTGCATTTATCGACTTCCACACACGTCTTCTTGTAAAAGAAAACCTCCACATATACTTTGTACAAAAAACTTATTTTATTGGCGTGAAATTTTTTCTTTCAAAAAATGAACTCGAATAATTAATTAAGATTCAAGTTAGATTCTTTAGTTGATAGAGTGTTTATCTCTAAAATTGTTTCGGGAAATGACAAGTTAGAAGTAAGAGATAAGATAAAAACTAAAAATTTTATTCATCATTAAACTGCATCACAATTTTTTCTTCAAATAAAAGTTGTCTAAAATACTTAATAGGAAAAACCTAAGTCTCACGTCGGATAGATACGACTCTTGATAAAAGTTTATAAAGAGGAGACACTCCCCATCTTAAAAACCGATTTTGTAAGGATGAGTTAGACTCCAAATTTTAACGGTATTAAAACTTATCGAATTCAAAAGTCACTGCCTATCCATCCACCAAGCTCAAGGAGTGTTGGACGTGATGGGATGTACTGAGAAAAACCCAAGTCCGCGTTGGATCAAGACTCTTGATAAAAATTTATGAAGTGAAGGCATTCCTCATCTTAAAAGCTGTTTTAACTCGCTCGAAAAATTTACTTGAGATTTACGTGTAACATTTATTTTTTACGATGCAATCAATTATTTGACAATACTCATTACAATATATATGACAAATTTCAAATGAACATTTTACAACAAAATCACAAAAACTAGAACTTCATTTAGCAAACACACAAGTTGTTCTAAAGCAAGCTACACATATCGATTTTACTTGTTTTATTGAAGAGTTTCAAACGTATTAAACCACACACACAAACGCGTCGTTTTTTATTATATGCTGACATGGAAAATACCCAAATACTACTACCTAATCATATCATATTCTGTTACCAAAAAAAAAGTCATATCATATTCATAAAAATATAAAAGTGAATAACTTCTAGAAAAAGAAAGAGGATTTTGCACTTATTAAAATCAACTCAGCAAGAAGAAAACCATGCAATTAATTATTTGACAATAGCTATTATAGGATATTTCAAATTCCAAAAGAACATATAAAACGATAACAACAAAATAAAAATACAACATATAAATTGTTCTTAAGCAAGATACATATAGAAATTTTACTTAATCAAATGCAAACAATTTCTCTAGACTGGTAACTCTGAATTGCCTCTCTGAGTCTCACCCTCAAATACTTTCTTGATCCTTTGTGGAATCATTTGATAGAGCTCTTTTTTATTCTCATAGCACATCAGAGCAAAGACGAAGATCCACATGCCCAAAAAAATCCAAGCAATTGTAGGAGAAATTATCATCAAACCTAGAACTAAAACAACACTTCCAAGTAAAAGATTAACCATCATGAATGGAAGGAAGTTCTTGATGTGAAGATGTAGCATTGTCACAAGCACCAAAACCAAGTAGTAAAGAGCAACCATGAAAACCAAAGCAATCAGAAGTGGTGATTTCTCCATACTTGTATTCGTTGTTGCAAACCCGATTATTGCAAACAATAGCTCGAAAAATTGGCCAAATAGTTTTCCAACTTCATTCAAACTAGAAAGGGTTGAATAAGTTGAAGAAAAGAAAATGTTAGCAATAGTATATTTAATAATTTCAATGTAGAAGAGTTCCCAATAAAAAGGAGAAACATAACAAATTAATGTTTTATGAGCTGAGAATTGAACTAGTTTACCTTGTTGAAGTTGAACTGAACACGGTTGCATTTGATGCTGTAGTTCCTTGTGCCATTGTTCCTCTCACTGTGAGCTCAACACAAACTTCAGTATTGTTATGAAGCATGGTATCCATGGAAGGAATAGAGAAAAGCTTGTATTGATAGTAATGAGTTGTATATTACAAAATGAGAAATTAAAGTTGGTTACAATGTGACACCTTAAGCCTATTTATAGACTTAAGGTTTGTATTACATTGGACTGTCTTTGTTGAAGAAAAAACATAGAAAAAGAGCTTTGGTATAAAACGTTTAATACGAATTCGTTTTATACTTTATGTACACAGAGAAAGGTGGGGTTTAGGACTTATTAAAGTTTGTATTGCATTGGACTGTCTTTGTTGAAGAAATAACATAGATAAAAAGCTTTGACATAATTTGGGTTAACTGTGATAGTGACCCATAAAATGTTTAATACGAATCGTTTTATACTTTATGTACACAGAGAAAGGTGGGGGGTTTAGGTCTTTTATATTTAAATGCTTAGAAAATTCGAACATTGAAGCAATGAGACATTGAGCATTATGACTGAAAGTGACCCATAAAAAGCGTTTAATCGAGAAGATTGAACTTGCCCTACCCAATTTTATATTCTCAATATTGGTCTTTAATATTTTAAATGTTTGACATTTTTCAACTTGTGAATTTGAGGCTGATTTTTTCTATTAAGGTAAGGGGAGTTGAGAAAGAAAATATCTACAAAGCACTTCATACATACATCCACAATTTCAACGTAAAATTTTATTTCTCAACATGTAATTTTTACAAGGAAAATTGCAAATCCTTTCATACAATTTTTGCACAAGCAAAATTGTAAACTCTCCCAACTACATTTTTTTTCCAGAAGAAAATTGGAATTTCTTTGTCCTAACTCAAACCTAATGAGTCCAATGTAATGATCTAACTTAGTGAGGATCTGGTTCATGGTTTAACACATTGGTATAAGAGTCATGATTCAACTTGATGAAGGAGAAGAGCTTCTTGGTGTGAGATCAAGAACATAAAGAGTTTCACATTTGAGAGAGATGTTATTATAAGTGTGAGTTTCAAACCCACATTAAATGAAAAAATTGAGGTTGAACAACATATAATCGAGAAGACTCATAAATACATTGTCTTACGATTTGGAGTTAAGATGTGTTGATCATTTAACATCATTAAATATGTCACATCATTTTCTTTAATCTTATAATCTATGAGAGAGACTTTTTTTTTGAATGGCAATATATATATATATATATATATATATATATATATATATATATTGCCATTCAAAAAAAAAAAGTCTCTCTCATAGATTATTAGACAAAAATAGTAGAACAATATACACCAGAAGAGCCCGTCAGACGACGCTCCAACAAACTATCACCAAGGGGTGCACTCGGAACCCTACAAACGAGGTCGGAAGCGCACCCACAACTACCTTAAAAGCAAAAATAACAGAATAAAAACAAAATGCACCAACAAAACCGAGAGCTAAAGCCGGCAGCAACCCCAACAACACCTGCAGACACAAAAAGCAACAAGGATAGCCTGAAAGCCACACTGGAATGGGAGGAGATACACCCCACCCAACCCCGCAAGCAACCCCAGAAAAAACAACCACCAAAAAACTCTATCGGTTCCAACACAGGATGGTCTGCACCTCCCACTCATAGAGAGAATATGAACTAGCAGGGGACTTAACCCGAAACTACTTCCAAGTTAAAAGTTTCACTCTATCCATCTAGTGAAAGACTAGAAGAGATTAGACTAGACAATTTCACTGCTGTCAAAAAAAAAAATGCTCACGAACTTGACTAATCTCTACTATAAAGAAAATGACAATTTCATTGAGGAGCAGAATAAATAGACCTTCCATAATTGATAGTTTAACCAAAAAGTTTAAAACGTATACCCCAAAATTGAATTGAGTGTATAAATAGTACAAAATTCGTATTAAACGCTCAATTGGGTCCAGGTGTCCCACAAAACATAAAATTCGTATTGAATCAACTTGGTCAGACAAAGATGTTGCTAAGTTATTTTTCAACGCATAGAATATGCTTTTCAACAAAGTGGGTTCTTACTTAAAAAAAAAAAAAACAAAGTGGGTTCAATGCAAACTGAACACGCTTTATATATTTAAGAATTATTTTTGACGCAAATATAATTAAGATTTAAACCCTTTCATTTTATAAAAATATTTTTTATTTTGATATCTTAAAATTTGTATTAATTTTATTTGTTGATATTAGACCTATTCCTGAGGTTAACTCATTGGATAAGGATATCGAATACTGAATTTTCTATTTATTTATTTTAAGAGGTAAATTTTTAACCACTCGACTATTTGAAAAAATAAATAATCAAATATATTAGACTTTTGAATTGAGTAATTATGTGCATTTTTACAAAACAATGAAAATGTCAAAAAGTTATTTTCATTATTTTTAAAAATGCATGATCTCTTATTACTTTCTATCTTCTTTATATAGTCTCACTCACATTTTCATTATTTTTAATCACATACAATGAAAGTTTTATTGGACTCCTATGCCATGGCAGTCACATTGACATTCATACCCTATGACATGGCTTTGCAACTATTGGAGTTACTTTGCCCCTCCCCTTCCAACTCTCTCAATCCCTCATTCCGATCGTTTTCCACCACATACCCTGTGAACATATGGATCAATTTTGTTAAAAAGGAGAACTGTTTGTTAAACTAAATTGATTCACTCCATGTGGTATGAATCGATTCACTCTTCATCTTTGAAAAAAAATGTCTCTCTGAATGGATTCGCTCTATGTGGTATTAGTCGATTCACTCTCATTTTTTTTCTTTTCGATCACAATGTTTGTTTCACTCTGATTTTTTTATAGGGAAATGCTTTATGTCCCGAAACATAATTCACGAAAAACTCACGAATGAGAACAAAAGAAAAAATAACTCACCATCATGCTTTTAAACTCGTCCAAATTTGATTTATATGCTTCTCCAAAGATGAAAGGATTAATATAATGTTAAAACCAACATGAAAACATATATCTATCTTACTTTTTGTTGGAAAAATAGCTTTGCCTGCAATGAACAAAGCAGAGGTACATGCGACACGTTTAGTAATATCGACACAAGTGGTGTGGTGGTGGGAAACGGTTAATTATCAATACCTTTTGATTTAATTAAAATATGAAAGCTTGTACTACTTTAAAATACATAGAAATGGAAGTTCGTGAAAATTTCGCTATCAATTTTGTGGTTGGATATAGCATTGCCGTTTTTTATAAAAGGTATTTTCAAGCTTATGAACTGATTCGATTCACTAGTATTTTCATCATATTTTTAATGAGTTTACTACTTCTATTATCAAAAGTTTTATAAGTCATAATAACCCACTGTTTTTCTAAAGTACAAATTTTTTTCATTCTCTTATCTCAAACACTTGTTCCCTTCATCGCTTTGACTTTTTTTAGATCATGAATCTTGAGGGTTACTTTGATTAGGAAAAATCATTGTAGGTAAGATTGAGATTTTGTAGGGTTAGGGAAACCGTAACATAAGATAGATTGGATCATCTTTCACCTTGAATTGGGAACTGGGATTTCTCTTGGTAAAGATTGGAGAGGATCAAAGGGTTGAGTGTCAAGGTTGGAAGTGCTCAAGAATTATCATGTAACCAAGTAAAATGAATAGAATGAATTCTTATTATTGAAATGAGAGCTTACAACATGTATATATACAAATAACAAGCAGTAGGATAAGCTAACATGGTCAAACAATAGAGGAAATAAACCCTAAGCTCTATTACTTGCATAGCAAGTAACCACTAAGTGATGTTGCTATCAGCAATATCATTATGTAATAAGAATAATACCTTGGTGAATTTAATTAAGGTTTATCTTATGTGATCAAGATTGGCTTTGTTAAAGGTTAAATCTATCAAAAATTGAATGCTTAAGGATTCAAGGGGTGATTTGCTTCACACCAGAGTTAAGCTTAGTTTTCATAAAGTGTATCCTAATCTATCTCCTATGCTTCTGCTTCAAGTCCTTCAATTTTGATACACATAACCTTTTCCCATTTGAATTGAACTTTAGCTATATTGTGCTTCCACAAAATAGTCCTGACATTGAGTTATGGTTTTCCAGTCCTCTAATCCTCTAACTTTGGTGGCATATTTGTTGAGTTTCTTTGACTTCCCCTTTTGGGAAATGTCAATTGGTTTGGTAACCAATCTTTGGTCATCAACCTGTGTTGGTTTGTTAGGGTTCGTTCTTTATGTTTAACATATTCATCACAACGAGGACACATCTTCTATAATCCATCCGATTCTTTCTTTTCATGAGGCCGCAACATGTTTCATTTTGGAGTCGACGGAAAACATGATATTTTGTGGTGGCAAGTTTTCTTGCAGCAAAGTTTAGCATATTAACAGGTAGAGTACAAATTAAGACCAAGAACATGAGCAATCCCTTGTTCAAAGGGGTCTGTGTTCACTTTCATGCCTTTAATCTTCCTTCCTTTAAATATTTTTGAATTAAATTCTTGAAACGTGCACATTTATCAGTGAAATAGCAAAACATGCTGTAAAATTTACAATATTTGCTGCTCTGTCTATCTTCATGCTTTATGATTTTATTGATCTTCAAACAATTTTAACTATTTATCTTTTAATAACATGTCAAATATCTTATCAACCATAATTATGTCTAATGTATACATTTTGGTGTTATTGTGGATTAATTTATCTCTTTCATTACACGACATAAGGTTTGGTATGTGATGATAATTTATCATAATAAGTTTTTAGCTAGAGTCTTTTGTGAGTAATTTTATGAGTCTTTAGGTGAGTTTATGCTTTAATTTAGTTGATCTTTGCAAATTTTAGCTAAAAATGTGAAAATAGCTTGAAACCATATCAAATCACCCTAACCAGACAATTCTGTCTTTCCATCAGATATGTCTAGTGACCTCTAGGGGTATAATCACTACAAACGTCGAGTGATAAGAAATGGACAAAGAATGAATAAAAATTGAGTTAATTGTTGAAATTGACCTTATAATATACGTGAAGTCTGAAAAAAACATTGTAAAATAAAAAACACATATTTTAGCTTCTTATTATTTATTTATATATATGACCTCATAATATACGTGAAGTCTAAAAGAGAGACCTAGAGATTGAATTTTTTTCATATTTTTTACAGGCATGTTTACGACATCAAAATATGACTCTAAAAAATAAATTAGAATTTTCCGACGAGAGAAAATGATCAAGATGGAGGCTTAGCAGGACTTATACAACCCACTTCTTGCCTTGTTTTAGATTTCTTTGACACTTGTAAATATAAACGCAGGTAATTAACCTTTATTGCTAGTAATATAGCTCTATTGTGTTTTCTTTATAAACACAATCACAAGATAAATCTAGTGGATGTGCATTAGTATTATTCATCATCATCCACATGATAAAACATGACAAATTCAATAACCATTTTTCTATCTTAGAGACCATTTCAGTTGCTCAGAAACACCATCAAAATATTTTTCAATTGCTCTTATGCTATCTATTTAGGAGCCCAACATATTAACAAAATTGATATTGACACAAATCAGAACCGACCAAAATCTCCACCATCGACACAAATCAGACCTACGTAGGTGAGCGAGGTCGTTGCCACTCTTTCTATTCTTGCGCACGTCTTACCATTGTCGACATTTCAATTATGCAGGTTGCATATATCTCTATTACTAAAGAGGGAAACAATGGATAAAATGGAGCTTTTGTATTACTAACACTCTCTTCTACCTCTCTTGTAACAAACAGTGTTAATACCAGTTACTCATTGAACATGTCTCTAATAGATATTTTAATAGAAAAATATAATCAATTAAAGTAATAAAAAACAATATTAAACCAAAATTGAAGTAAAAAGAACAACAAACAGTTAACATATAGTTGGTAAGAATAATATTATTCACTTAATCTATAACTTTAAGTTTACTTGTACATCCATTCTATGCCGAAACATAAGATTGTGTAAAAACATAAGTGTGATTCTCATTTCCACGATTATTTTCACAAGAGTATCACTCCTCTAATGCATCGAATACTACGGATTCAATTTTCCCAATGTGAAAAAGTGCTACCTCTTGAAGTAGTAAATGGACCCGAATTCCTTGAAGTCAAAGAATACTAAATGCATGCAATCAAAGGCTGAGATCACCCTTCTAGTCACTTATAACTGGAAGGAATCAGTTTCGAAGTACGACACCCTAGTTAAAAAAAAAAACTTTGGTGCATCGTTGCATCTAGGATAGGATTCAGATCCTTTTCATCGGCTATGTCCCGTGCATTAAGCTTAAATAAGGGTAGCTACAATAACAATAAAAACCGTGGCCGTTGGTATTCAAATGGAACTAGTTAGGATGATCAACGTCATGGAAATCAATATATAAATACCTAATATGGTATCAAAGTCTATCGATTCAAACCACCCACCACTTATATCCACAGACGTGAGTCGTGCATTGGAAAAACCAAGTTCCACATATGTTAAAATAAAACCTGACTGAAGTTTATACTTAAAAGACACCCCTCATTTTACAAGCCGATTTTGTAAAGATGAGTTTGACCCAATATATAAAAACCTAATAGCAGCATCTAGACAGAATATACAAAGGTGTAGCCAAAATGTGATGGCTCAAGAATAGGGCTCCATAATTTTGTGTGAATTATTTCAAATAATTTAGAATGAATAGTACTGGAAAGTGGAGTATGTAATCGATGGAATTTACCAACACAACAAGGATTATAAAAACCTGAAAGCTCTTTACTAGCAATCAGTATATTACAAATGGACATTACATTTTTGACAAATTGACCATTAGCATGGCCTAGCCAGCATACCAAATGGATTTACTTGATACCAAAGTAGAATCATAGGTTGCATTTTATTACAAATGACAGAATTATTATTTGACGTAACGCCTAATTAAAGTATAAGGAGATGAATGCAGTGAGAGCTTAGTCACATGGCAGGAAGATCCTTTGATAACATTGAGATTTGAGAAGTATACAAGCCCTTGCACCTAGGGATCCATGTGCGCTTGCTTTGTGGTTTGTGATTTCACAAACACACGGTAGAGTGAAATTCAAAGTACACTGCACTATCCTTAGCAAATTTAGACATTGGTAAAAGAAGCAACATGAAGGTAAAGAAGTTGATTTAAAAAACACAGAAATATAAAAATTATTTAAATTGAGGCCTTAACTGCGGTCATAGACTGCAATTTAAAACCATGTTGAGATTTTTTTCATTTGCTATGCGGGTGGCGTCGCATGTAGTAGCGGTAAGCCTGAAATATGATAGCCAACATAGAAACAACAAATCCGCAAACAGACAAAAACATTGCAGTGAAGAGCAAGAAAAGTGTGGCGGTTGGTATCCATATGGGACTAGTTAGGATGATGAACGGCATAAAAATAGAGCTGATTAAGCCAGCAAGAACGAGAATCAATGTGAAACGGAAAAGCCATAGAGGGCTGAATGTGATCTGAGTTGAACCAAGGACAAGTTGTTGAACCTTTCCAAGAAACGATGTTACAAGAGATATTGGGTTTACTTGGTTGTTGAGGGGATTTACTAAGGAGTTTGTGATTGTGGTGAATGGTGATGAAATATGTGAGGAAATGGTTTTGATAGTTTCTAACGGATTAGTGTTTTTGATTGTGATGAGTGGTGATGAAATATGTGAGGAAATGGTATTGAATGTTTCTAAAGGAGTAGTGTTTATAATTGTGGTGAGTGGTGATGAAATCTGTGAGGAAATGGAATTGATGGTTTCGAATGGAGTAATGTTTGTGATTGTGGTGAGTGGTGTTGAAATGTTTGAGGAAATGGTGTTGATAGTTTCTAATGGAGTAGTGTTTGTGATTGTGGTGAGTGGTGATGAAATGTGTGAGGAAATTGTGTTGATAGTCTCTAAAGGAGTAGTGTTTGATATGATTTTAGAAGTGTTTGAGGAAATGATTTGAGAAACATCTTGCAGCAAAGAGTCTGGTGAGGATGCAATATTGGTTATGACTGGAATGGTGGAATGAACTGCAGTGGTGAGGTCTTTTGTTAAGTTCTTCAACATCTTTGTTATGATTAATGATGAGGAAGGAGAAGAAAGTGGTTAAGGTTAACTACAAGGATCTAAACATAGGATGCTAGCTAGATGTTGGAGTTGGTTGGAACTACCTAGTATACTTATATTTAAACCATTTATCAACTAGTAGCTAATGCATGTGTTTTTTATGTTTGAATGAATCTTTTTATAATGCCGATTTGTTTATCACAAAAGTTTAATTTTCCATTCTAATAAAAACAATTTTCTGCTTTTGTTTAGGGAATCTCGTGGAAAGAATGAGAATTGTTAAGGTGTATGAGATTTATTTAAGATGCTAAACTCACGAAAGTTTATGATATATTCTGTTAGGTGCTCGTTATGGAGAGAGGGGACAATTGAGATATGGGGAAGGACGAGGGTCAGTGTGGTGGCAGAATTTTAATAAGATCATAGAGGGTGTAAATGTGGGAGAGGGAGGGTGGCTGCTTGATAATATTTGGCGTGTCGGGAGGGATGGGTCCAATACTTTATTTTGGCGGAACCCTTTGTTGAATGTATTTCTTTTAATGTTAGGTTCAAAAGACTTTTTAGTTATATGATAATAAATTGACAACTGTAGATGAAATGCATTCTCTATGGTGAGGGGAGAATCAGGAGGTATGATTCGTGAAAGTGGCGTATGTGGTTGTTTGTTTGGGAGGAGGAACAAACGGGGGAGTGTGTTCAGGTGCTAACATCATTTATTTTGCAGGTTGATGTAGATGATCGTTGGGTTTAGAAGTTACATGCTTTTCAGTGTACACGGTGATTAGTGTTTATAACAATTTAACTACAATGGATTGCAATACTTCTTTTGTTGTGTGGTTAAAATTAATTCCGTTAAAAATAACTATCTTTGCTTAGCGGATCTTCGTAATCGTCTTCATACTGAGGACAATTTGGCAAGGTGAAGGATTATTACTACTAAGGCTCAAAATTGTTTGGGTAACTGTGGTTCTCTTGAAGACAGTGATCATTTATTCGTGAGATGTGATTTCTATGGTAACCTTTGACCTTTAATATCAAACTGAATAGGATTCTCATCGGCATTTCATGACACTTTATCAAATTATCTTTCTCAATTTTTTGGTTTAGGGGGTTTCTCGAAAACGTTTGATTGATTTTTTCATATTATTTGGTTATCGGTTATGTGGGTTATTGGAAAGAGCAAAATAGACACATTTTTTCAAAATAATGAGAACCATTTCAATCTTTAAATGAAAAAGTTAAGCTTCAGTCTTTTTAATAGTTGAAATCGAGATATGACACGTTCGATTTTGACTACCATTATTGGAGATTTAACCCTACTCCTCGTCTTACGGTTGTAACTTAGCTAGTTCCTCCTTTTCTTCTTTTTTGACTTTATTGTGTAATGTAATTGTACTACTATCTTTAAGTTTGTTATGATACATCTTGTGTTAGAAGGACTTATTTAGTTTGGTAATACATTTCATTTTGGCCTTAAAAAAACATAATAAAATGTAAGCTGGGCAAAGAAAGAGAGAGTTGTATTTGTAATCCAATTCCATTTCAAACCATGTTGAATATTGAAAATTAATGAGTGTATCAATTTAGTAGGATTTAGTTTGTCCCATTACACCATACACTTGATCTAATAGTAAGATTGGTTGATCTAATGGTGAAAATAAACTTGTGCATTCTACCATACATACCTCACTTGAGTCAAATGACTTGACGATGAGATTTATTGCAAGCTTGTAACATCATACCAATAGCAAGCTCACTTGATATGACTAAGCATTTTTCTTAATCATTAGTTGGTTACGTTTGCATGGAAATTTATTCCTATAATTATCGAATCTTCCACCTAACCCCAATGTTTTATGTACCGAGTTAGTTGTTAACTTGGTAACGATATTGAATTAAACTACTGAATCATTGATTGAACTGTTAATTAGTTTGATTGATTGAATTAGATGACTTGATCATATAATTCACTCTCTATAACAAATTTGTCTTTGTATTGAACAAGGTGACTCGATCTCAAAAAAATTAATGACACATAAAAGAAAAATATCACCGCATTTTTTTTTAATAATTCACATAAATTAACAATGTATATCACCACATATATTAATATAACTATATACCTAATAAATTATAAAAGAAATGATATCATGTTCTAATAATTCACATCATAGTTTTAGGATTCATTTTCAAATACGTGTATATAATCAAGTAAAATGCTAATAATTTTATATTTAAAATAGATATAAACTTTATAAGTCTAATATTAATACCCTCTAAAAAGTGTGATATAAATATTAGGCCAAATACCTCTCGTGGTTCTTTAAGTTATTTGTTTATAACAGATTAGTCCTTTAAGTTTTTTTGTTATCAATTGGTTCTTTAAGTTATTTTTTGTTACAAATTGGTCATTTAAGTCATAAAATATCTACACTGTCATCCATTTTTTCAGCCAACTTTGTTAAAAAGTGCGTATAGATCATTTAACATTAAGATGGTAGGTCCAAAAGTACTTATGACATCAAACATTATTACTTATACACATTTTCTTCTTCTTGTTTTTGAATTTCAAGACTAATTTTACATATAAATATTTGATCAACAATATTATAAATTAAGTAATCAATCAATTTCGTTTTGAATCATGACCGAATAACACATTTATGAGCTCTAGTTTTAAGAGTAATGAATTTGGACAAACCAACTTAACATTAAACAACCGTACAAACATTTTTTTATTGAGTTTGATGAAATTAGGATAATGATGTAAATATTTTATGACTTAAAGACCAATTTGTAACAAAATAAACTTAAAAGACTAACTTGTTACAATCATGTAACTTAAATGACCATAAATAATATTTGACCTAAATATTATTATATTATATAAGTACATTGTTACATCTATCAATGTAATCTAATCTAATAAATTAAATTTGTAAATGTGCAATATAGAAAACATGGCATAACTAGCATTTTATTTATAATAGGCGCAAAATTTTGGGAGTTGTTGTCTCCAATTTTATTAAGTATTACTCGGGGTATACAATGTCAATATGTTTCAACATTCAAGAACTGTACACTGGCCTAGTGGTTGCTCTTGTACTTAGCTAATCTTAAAATTATACAATACTTCACTCGTATACTGCGTGGGTTATCATTCGTCTTTTTATTAGTTATATGAGGATTGAAATTCTCTCAATTGAAAATTCTCTTAAGTTTTCTCATGTGAAATCTCAACCATCAATCATGAGAGAAAGTAAGAATTAAATTATAATTAAAAGTGGTTGTTGTATTTTAAAGGTGGAGTTTTTTTTGAGTTACATTTTTAAAGGTGGAGATTGAAAATGAAGAAACTATACTACATAGTAAAGGAAAAAAAGATGAAAAATAAAACTACTACAAAGTAAAGGACACTTCTAATGTATCAGGTAACAACGCCGACGAAAGACAAGACAATGACTCGTGTACCATTATAAGAGTTTAGCAAAAATATTCACACAAGAGTTTCCTTCTCCGAAGAGGACGTGGTTGATGGAGATATTTCAATCCTCAATGAGAGTGCTTTGAATTAATTTCAAGAGGTTACCATATTGATGAAACCTCAGAGTTTCCTTCGCCACTAATTGTACAACATGAAAGGTGTTAGATAAAACAGAGAGTGATTCATATTAACAAGAAGTTACCAGTTGCAATATTTATCTCACTTATGGAGCAAGAAATGTCATTTAAATACTATTTATGCAAGCTTAGCAAAACTTGGGTATAGAGTTAGGATATAACCTTATTGTTTCACAATTGTCCCCTCTGTTGTTTTAAAGTGGTACTTGTTTTATCACTTGATCTGCTAGAATTTCTTGTTGGCTAAATCAGCATGATGTTATTGGTGAATTCAATTTAGTTAGTTTTGAAGGGTCAATATGATGATGTCTGACGAAATACAATTCTAGAAGGATACAGATGCAAAAATGAGAAAATGTGATGGTTTCTTGCTCCGTACAACTGGCATGTCATTGCCTATGGCTCCAATAAATGTCATGTAGCTGGGAAGGATTACTATAATCTTTTACAGGCTATTGATTTTGTAGTCTGTTTTTTTTTGGAAGCTCAGCATTTGGCCTATTGGCCGACCAACATCCACTAGCGGAGGGTCCATTGAAGTAAGAGCAAGGCTCTGTATGGACTAGCCCAACACAAGAATTGTTAACACCTAAGGGTTCGAGACCGAGTTAAAAAACAAACTGCCCACCATGTGTTACTGACCTATTTTTATTTTTTATCTGTTTAAATTGAAGATGGGAAAGCATTCCAATGCCAAGAATGTGGATTAGTTAGAGACAAGGAACAGACAAAGAAAATTGCAATTGAAATACAATCACTATCAAAAGAAGTTTCTAATCTGTCTTCCAGTGGCAGTATTGTACCTGCAATTGCTATCGCCTGAACTATTTTACTTTTGCATTCCAAACTTTTTTTTTTATTTCTTCCCTTTATGTATATGCCTTTATCCATGTACAAATGAAATTGATTTGCAGTTATTATCCATGAACTAAAATCCTTGACTATTTGTAGATTATCAAGAAGCTATATCCATATATATAAAATGATTGAGAAACTGCAAAAAAAAAAAAATGAAAACTGTATCTTTCTCAATCAATTTGATGCAAACACGAGACGATTTTGAAGGTAGCCTCATCCTTGTAACTTTTTCTATCTACTATTGTTATCATATCGTTAATAAATTTATTGCTTGATAGCTTCTACCTATACTGCGATCTCGTTCCCGTAACCTACTCTCTTAATATTTCCCCTCATTATCAATTAGCACATCAACTGCCTCCAACACCACAGCAAAACCTTTGTTGTTGGAACCAACACTGTGATTGTCATCAGCACACACCAATCGCTCAAACTCACGAGAAACAATTATCATGCCTGGTTTATTCATATGACCGTTCTGTTCATTGTACATGACCTGATCGGCTTCATCAAACACAAAGGCGTGTCAAATCAAAACTGATCAACATTTCAACTATCGGATTAGGTAAGATCAACTTATATTCCAATTTATTATCACTTCAGTTGATCCTAGCATTATAACAGCCTTAGGCGGTGCGAAAACATCCAAGCAAGCATGTGATATTGTTCAAAAAATGTTTGCTAACAAGACTCATGAAGGCATCATCACCTAAAAGAAAGACTCTAGATTTACCAAAGGAACCAGCCCTATCAGTGAAAACCTCACCAATGTCAAAGCAATTGGTGATGAGTTCTCTATCAAGAAATCCCCTTTTGGATGATATCAATCTCCTCATTCACACACTAAATGGTCTCGTAACTAAATACCATGTGATAACAACCACTATCCGCACTCGACAAAATCCAATCAGAGTGATGGGGTATATCTCACGATATTCTGGTTCAAGACCATTTAATGTGTGAATGACGAGATCGATATCATCGACAATTGCTTTGACATTTCTGATTTTGGTGATAGAGATGGATCCTTTTGTGAATCTAGAGAGTCTTTCTTTGAACTGCATGATGCATGCAACACTCTTGCATGACCTCCCATGCTTGCTGGGATGTTTTCACATTGCCTAAGGCAGTGATAATGCTAGGATCGACTAAATTGATAATAGCATATAAGATAAGTTGATCTTGCCTAATCCAACAATTGTAATTTTGATCAATTTTGATGGGACACGCCTTTCTTCTATTGATGAAGCTAGTTAGGTCATATACAATAACCAGAAATGATGGGAGTAAGCTACCGGATCAAAATTGCTGCAAACCTAGGAGGCTGATACCATATAACAGTAACAGTATTTCAAGTTTTAATGAATTATTGTATTGCTAAACACGAGGTTACATATATACTGCCTTGCGATCCTAAAAATTATGGAAATCATCTTAGCTACTCTAGCTGCAAACGAGTTGGCCGTGAGTGTGCACAATCAAGTATATACCATAATTACAATATTGATCTGATTGCGAGTGTGCCAACATTAATATAGTGAGCTGGCCGCGAGTGTGCTATGATATCATTAAAGTGTGCAGGTGCTAACTTAAGTGTGAATATCTGTACATTAATTACAAATAATCTTTGTGATGATTATCCAATATATCAAGTAGAACCTTTCCATACCTGTTTTTACTTAGTATAACTCCAATCGTTGCATCGAAGGCAAATGGAAACAATGAAGTGTATATTTCATTTATGCAATTGTTGATGTTTCAATTGTAAATTAATACTTAGATTTTTTTATTTTGTCCTCTGCTTTCACTAATGAAGCTGAGATATTGGAGAGAAGCTTTAGCATATTGCAAATTGATCATACCAATCTATCAAAGTATGTCATACTCAAACTTGTTTCTTCAATAAATGATGCAATAAGTTTCCCTAGCATTGATTCTATTGGTATTTTAAGTTGTTTCTTGCATTTCAAAGTTGTCTATCTTTTCATGTACTTGCTAATTTTTGTCTTGGTTGAATTAGAAAATGAAAATTTCCAATTTTAACAAAAGGGATGTAAGGCATTTGGAATTAAAGAAGATTAACTCCAGAATGAAAAGGTTAAGGTTACGAGTCAGGTATTAACTAAACGTCCAAAAATGTTTCAATTACATTAGTGCTATGCACAATATTTTGATATAATGTAAAATAGAATTTTTATAGGGAAAAAGAGTAATAGAATGGAGCATTCAAGAAGAATGATGGACAATAAAGTCTTCAAACACAGACACTTTCCTACATTTGTCGCACATTGTGCTACACATTGAGTGATCTAAAATTGTAGTCACAGTTTCCTTCAATAATTACATGGAATCTTGAATCCTTTGGGTTTAACCAATCAAAAGTAGCTTTCACGTCTACAAAAAATCATGAAATGTTATGCTTGATACAATTTTATGATAATAGTGTCTTACATTTGTATAATACATTCATAAAAAGTTGTGTAATTAAACTTACCATTTATATTTGAGAAAAAGAAATTAAATATGATAAATATGGAATGGAGAGTAGTAGTTGAAGAGATTCAGTCTGCTTTATGCCTTATTTACAGTGTCCTATACTATGTAACACGGACATTCCTCGGATTAGGCGTGTTTCTATGTAGTTAAAGTTCAATGTCCTAAATTTTTGGCGTAGAAAATAATAGGTTTTCTTGTCCGCGATAGAGGAAACTTTATAATGAATAGATGACAGGTTCAGATTTGTGAGTGAATATATTTTAAAAACACACAAATCTTAGATAAACTGAAACTTCTATTTCACAAACATTGAAAAAAAAGATAGAAACGCGCCTCTCCTCTATTTTTAATATGAAAAGTTTTAAGTGAGTTACGCTTTGAGATAAGGGGGTACCTAGGCCAGTATTCGCACTGATGGAGGGAAATTGTTACTTTAAGTTCTAGCAGTAAAATCACCCTATATGGTAAACCAAAAAGACTTGTGTTCTACTATGTTCTATTCAATACAGAAGAGTGATGATGAAAGAATTGACACCAAAACTGGTTTTAAAATATACATTCTGTTGCCTAAAATTTTCTAAGATATTGTGTTCTTTAAACTCGGGTAATCAGAATTTTCTGAATTGTAAAACTATATAAAGCATAACAAACCATAAAGGAAGTCCTACTAAAATAAAACTTAACCAACCTCACAAATACTACAGTTTATACAACATTAATATGCAATTATGCACCCTGTAAAATTAAAAATAATTGTTCTAAAAGCAGTTAGTTAGTTAGTTTGAAAGGCCTTTTTGTAAAACCATTATCATCGGTGAATTCATTTATGTTATAATTTTTTGTCCACATTCCTAACATTTAACAAGTTGGCCATTTTCATAGAATAGCTATAAATTGAGGTACCATTGACTTTATCAAGATGTACAAGTTCACGAGGCTGTTATTAGAATGACCGTTGAGGTCACCATCATTGGTTTTTACTAACGAGGCCATAGTGTTTCAAGTAGGGGTGTTTAAATCCAAACCGATCCAAATTAAAACCGTAAACTGATCTAAAAAAACCGAAAATCGCACAAAATCAAATAATATTGGATGTGTTTGGATGACATTTTATGAAAACCGCTCGGATTGGATCGGATTTTGGATTGATTTTTCAAAACCAAACAAAACCAAACCGCATACATAGGTTTTAATATATATTTTCATTTTTATAAGTATAATTAATGATATTAAGCTATTAATATTTTTCTTTTTAATTCTTTTAATACTACGTATGAGTTTAATTTAATCAATTTTATTTATATTTCATATGTTTTAAAGATAATCAATCATTTTATTTTTCGTACTATTAATTATTTTTATAAATTATATGTTATATTTTGTATCAAACCTATTATTTAATCATATTTTTATAAGATGATTATTAATAAAAAATAGTTGCAATTTGTAATTTGGATATCCAAAAACCGATCCAAATTAAACCGCGTTAAATTGGATCGGATCGGTTTTTTAAAATTAATCTTCCAAAATCAAACCGAACCGCAGATAATTTTATCTTTGGATCGGATGAGTTTTTCCTCAAAACCGATCCAAACCGGACCGCGAACACCCCTAGTTCCAAGGGTTAAACTTTAATTAGCATAAACCACCTTTGAAAACATAAGGATAAACCACCTAAAAGAATAAATCATGTAAAACACATGTTTTCAAGATTAACGTGATTGACTTAAGTGTTTGCAGAGTTGTTTGTGACTTAATCAGTTAATTAATAAAATAAATGTTATGTCATATGATAAGACATCGAATCTGGTTACTTGTCCTGCAAGTAAAAACCCAATACTTGTCAAATGGGTCTATAAAGTAAAGCATTTTCTTAATGGATATATTGCTAAGTACAAAGCAAGATTAGTTGCAAAAAGATTCTTACAAAAACATGGTTTGGACTATACATAAATTTTTGCTCCAGATGCAAGAATAGACACAGTAAGATTAGTAGTTTCTACATCAAACAACTATCAATGAGAGTTTGTTCAACTTGATGTCAAGTTTGAATTTATCAATGGCAAACTTGAGGAGGAAGTATATGTTGAAAAACCACAAGGCTTCATAGTTAAAGGCGAGGAAGATAAGGTGCTGAAGCTCAAAAAAGCTTATATGGCTTAAAGCAAGAACCAAGAACCTGGAGCAGGAGAATTGACGAGTTTTTCAAGCAAAATGCACATTTGAGCATCGAATCTATGTCAAATGTACCAATTAGAAGAACATTAACATAGTTTGCTTATATGTTGATGATATTCTTCTAACTAGAAACAACTTAGATGAAGTTGAAAGAATCATTGGTCAGCTAAGCTCTGAATTTTATATGATTAACTTAGGAGGATAGAGATATTTCCTTGGTTTAGAATTCACTAACACCAGCAGAGTTGTGGTAATTCACCAGAATAAATACATCAATGACATACTGAAAAGATTCAAAATGAGCAACTGGAAATCTAGCAAACACACCTATGAACACTCACTAAAATTTAAGCAATGACGACGATGGTAAAGATGTAAACAATATTTACAAGAAAATGGTAGTAGTCTCAAATATGCTTTTAATTCAAGATCCCTGATATATGTCACAATATAGGAGTGGTGAGCATATTAATTCAAAAACCAAAGTTGTCACATATGCAAACAGTAATAAGGATAATGAGGTATCTCAAAGGTACAAGTAACTTTGATGTATTATATCCTAAGAGAAATGACGAAGGAAATAAACTAATAGGTTATGGTGACTAAGATCGGTCTGGAGATCGAGTTGAAAGAAGGAGCATAATGGGATACATGTTTAGAATTTTCAACTCATCAATCTCATAGAGTTTAAAGCAACAGACAATTGTAGCGTTGTTAACTTGTGAAGCTGAATACATATCAGCTTGCAGTGGAGCATGTCAAGGATTGTGGTTACAATCATTGCTACTTGAAATGAAGATAGGTGCAGGAGAACATATTGAGCTTTTGGTGGACAACAAATCTTCTACCAACCTTGTCAGGAATCCTATAGCTTATGGGAGGAGCAAGCACATAGAGACCAAATATCGCTTTATTTACGATCAAGAAACAAGAACAATATCATTCTCCTCTACTGCAAGACAGATGGTCAAGTAGCAAATATACTAACTAAGCATTGAAGATTGAAGAGTTCAAAGAGATGAGAAAGTCACTCAATGTATTAAGTCTCGAGAATTTGAATTAAGAGGGAGTATTGAACTATAATTCAAATATAAATCATTATGGAGGTCCAGAGGTTCTAGAAGTCTAGAGGATGTGTTGATTTACTAATATAGTATATAGTTGTTATGATGTATATACTTTAGATTGGCACAAGGTTTTTTGTTCGTAAGTATGGGAGACGTTACTTATAATGCAAGTAACTAACCATATGACTTTGTTCTATATATAGTATTTGGCCTATGTATGTATAGAAAGCTCATCATCATGTTGTATGTATACTATTTTTTTTTATCAAAGCACTAAAATATAAAAGACATGAGAGGCCTAAACCAATACCTCAGAGTCATAAAGTGGATAATATTTGAAAAGAAAATCCAGATCTATCCCTATAAAGGAAATTACCTAAGGAAATAGGTGGCTAAGTCCACCAATGTACATAAAAGTTAGGTAGATTATAACCATTCATGGCCATAACAACTGCTACAAGACTACCTCTCAATGAAAGTTAGCACAAAAGCATTGATATTACATAGCAATTCTTTGGCAATTGAATCAACTATTATGTAGCTGCCAATGCAGCATTGGAGGTACCCTTTTGAGCACAAGTCCTCATTCCGGCTGAATTAAAACTAGCAGGCTTCACTTTGTTCACATGCTTCTTCTTCTATCTCTCTGCCTTAGTGCTCTTAGATAAACCCAGATAGTGTTGCTGAAAGTCTGATATGATGGCATTTATCATTGTCCTCTTCCACCTCAAGTATCTTGTCATGGTTGAGAGTGTCCTCCATCACCTCTTCTACTTCATTCCTCCAAATATTGAAAAGAATATGCACACTCCTTGGGACTGCAGCTGAATGAAGAGAGGATTTGAATCAAGTAATAAAGTGTAGATGTAGAGAGTTGTTGCATGCACAAAAAATTCATACATTCACTCTCTTTTCACAATTCAGTTTTCGTTTCTAAATTCTAACAAGACAATGGAAAAAATTCTTGAAAAAGTTTAGAAATTCAATAATAAAAACGAGTCGGATATATATGACTATTTACAATATTCAATAGATAAAAATAAATATTTTTATTCATCTTTCTATCAATAAATATTTAAAGGGGAAATGTTAATATCTTACATATAGCTACCTAATATAAATTTTTTATATTTTATATAATATGGAGAAGTTGTTTATGCTTTAAACCTTAAATTTTTTACCTAATTTGAATAGTAAAATAGGTTTTGAATGTCTTTCAAAAATAGGACAAATTAGTCTTTATCACTTGACAATGAGTTGATTTACCGTAATCTTGTCATGTAAGAACCAATTGTTTTTCAAATCGTTGTAAGAACCGATCATTAATTTCCATATCACAGCTCCTAACAACACAAGTCAATAAAAGAATCAATTTGTTTGACATTAATCAAACTCAACACTATATTTTACCTATTCACATACTTTTAAAGATACACAACCCTATAATTTAAGGGAGCGAATTGCGATTTAGTGCATGTATGAATCTGCGTTCAATCTCTCACACGTACGAAAACAAAACCCTACAAATCGGAACGTATGCTTTTTACAGTGAAAATGCCTTGTGAACTGTTTACTGTGTGCAGGCATGAGTCTGTAAATACAAATGTGAAACTAAACACATGCCGTAAAAAAATGTGCATATTACATTATTACTGAGGGCTTTGGTCTAAATGGACGTAGTATTGTAGCGTTATTATTGAAGCTTATCCTAGTGGGGTACTCGAATGGTAGGATGTAACATCAAGAACAGTGTATGAGAAAATTGTCAAGACAATAAAGACACAAATTTTGGAATTATATAGCCACCAACTATCATTTGGTTTTATTCGCCACCCATAATTCCAATGATTTTTTTTGGAGAGGAAATCAAATGATTGTAATGAGTTTATGTTAACGATGAATCATTTGTGAGAATTTAAGTTTACAATATGTCGATTGATGTGGTGGAAAAGTTTGTGGTGCATTGTACATTTTTTAACAATAATTTACATAGGCTTCAAGTCAGTTTCTTTTGTAATTTCATGTCATAATATTTCTTTATTTAATAGTTGCACAAATATTTATCGTAAAAGAACTAAATACTTGAAAGAAAGAAAATAGTTCCCTATTATTAAAAACATTAATCAAATTTGATCTTAAAGAGAAAAAAGATTTACAATACATGTGCACATCATCATAGCTTAAAATTACAAGCCAGATGAATTTCGGTTGGAGAGAAAAATCTACCTTATATGTTTCGTAAGTTCTTTAACAAAGATTACTTACGGTTGAACGCCGGTGAAAACATCACACCAATAATATAGTAAAGAATAAAATTACAAGCCAGATTACTTATAAAATCGATAATTGATAAATGTATATAAAAACTATTTCATTTGTCAATTTGTGTGCAAATGAAGTCTTCTTTCTTCAGCTGATCTCACACCCTCCATCTTCAACATATCTAACAAGAAATCACTCCATGTGTCAATAGGTCCAGGCAAGCACCAATGCACACAATCATTATACAATGTTACATTCTCATTAGGCCAATGTCCATATTTACTAGGGTGTCCATCTGGCCTCAACATTGTTGCTTGTGTTGTATCATATAACCTAAATTTCAAACCCTTTTTTCTTGCTTCTTTTTCAGCAATTTTGAACTCTTCCAATTGAATCATATAAAACTCTAAATTGAATCCCTCTAATTGTGTTTCATTGCTTCTAAATGGCTTAGTTCTAACACAATTCCCACCTTGATTCCATAACCCATTTTCAAAATGTGATGGTGAAAATGTCCTAAGAAATGTTATGCCCTTAAAATTCTTTAAATTATTTATGGCTTTAAATGCAGTCCTAAATGCTCTTCTATAACCATGGTACATGGTTAAATCAGGGACATTTTCTAAGAGACAATAATGACATCCAACAATTTTTTGTTTCTCATAGAATACCATTGATCTTGTAAACCAATGTCCTCCATTGAGAATAACATAGTTAAAATCTTCAATTTGAGTTATCCAATTTTCATCTGGCTCATCAATGTAAAGATCGAAGAGTCCAGTTGAACCTGGACCTTCTAAATCTGATTCTTTTGATCTTACCAAATGGGGTGTCCAAAAAGAGGCCATTGTGAAATTGTAGGTTGGGTAGTTCCACTTCATGAAATAATCATTTTGTGAGTGTGATACAACTACGGGCCATTCCACCTAAAAGTAATAAAGATTAAACAGAAAGATAAAATTTTGTGTTAATACTAATGATAAAGTATTTGTAGCAAAAAATAAAATAAAATAACCAACCATAGAATATAATCTACCAAAAATATAAACCATGGTATGTAAAAGTAAATCTTTATCTGTTAAAAGAAACTATAATTTTTTTAATTAGGAGTGGCTGGCTGCGTGACAATATATTAGATTTAGAGGAATGTTAGCAACACATATTTTAACACACACTTTTCAACACATTATTTTTTTAGATAATTTTTCAACAAATTCTCTAATATGATTGGTTAAAATTCACACGAGTCCCACCAAATCATGTGGGTCTCATATAAATTTGGTGTGACCTATGTGAATTTTAGCCAATCAAAGAGAGTGTGTTGAAAAGTGTGTTGTTAACCTTTATCTTAGAGTTATATTTATCAAATATTACTTTTTTTTATTATTAAAGTAATTTATCAAATGAATAAAACATCACATGCAGGATGCAGCATCAATGTGCTAGACAATCGAATAACAAGTAAATACAAGCACAAGTTTTCACCACTCCAAAACAAATACACCACTTTCAACTTAGTATCGCTCTCTTTTTTCCCAATCTAGGTACTGTAGCACCTTGAAACTCAAACTTGAGCCAAGCTTTTCAACTTATTTTATGAGTAAGTGAATAACATAACCTTTTAAACCATTCCTTTTAGCCTACTTTATTATTTTAAGCCATGCTTTTCTGTTCCCAAGTGAAAAGGAAAAAAAAAACCCTGCATGCATGTTACAAACTTGGAAGATCCAGCACATAGTATTGTTTACATGTGAATTTTTCCGCATAAGACACACAATATGATGACTAATCTCATTAATAATGCTGCCAATAATACATAAATATCTAAATAAAATAATTGAGTGGTCCCCTTGCGTCTCATCCAGGATTCCTTTCAAACTAATTAACCCTAATTATGTGGACTTATTTGTTTTCATTTCCTTCCATGAAATGCATCAAGTACATATACAAAGAAGAGATTAAATTTCTTATATTGTTGGTGTAAACAAATTTATACATGGATAAATCATAATCACTCGCATATGTGACTTTAAAAATAGTTATACTTAAAGTCAAATATTTTTAATGATTTTATAGTTATGAATAGTTAATAGTAGTATAGAAAAACTTTATATTTGCTATGTATATAAATTAATTTATGCAAATAATGGCTAATTAGCATCCAACACGAGTCGTCACATCAATAGCTAGACATGCACAAACCATATTGCTTATTTTTCTACTTTAAGCAATGTGACCTCTCAACCATTTCTATTAGTTTGGGTTAGCTAGAGTTTCAACATTAATTGTTGAAGCCACCAGGGCAGTTTTAGGTTAATTCTCATATGGAATTTCATACTACAATTATTAATAACCGTATGATTTTATTTTATTTGTTTATATATAGAATCAAACATATAGTAACAAACAAGGACTAAGCCATATGCAAATTAGTAGGAATATTGTAAAAGACAATGATTTGATATAAAACTACAAAAAGATGGGCCATCTTGTGTTTTATTTCCCTTTATATAAAATATTAGCACAACGTCTCAATTCTCAACCGTTCTACTTTGTGGTTTGGTTAGTACTTTGTACAAATATAAACTTAAGTGCAAGTTTAGGTGTGACGTTCATGTCTAGTAATTCAAAGAGGAGGTTAGTGAAATATTAAAATATAACTAACTACTACTACTACATCATATTTTAGTCAAGCATTTGAATTAGTGGTATTTTTTTATCTTTTATTTTTGAGAGCCTTCAACCAACGGTGAATTTGTTGCATGAAATTACAAATTCTAATATGGTTCAAATTTTTAGGGTTATGGTTCAAATTCTGTTTCACGTGGTGGATAAGGACGTGGAGGACAGGGTCAAATTAAAATTAATGTGATGGGCACACTTAACAGGGAAAATTAAGATTCCCTTGAAATGCATATGGACATGGTTGATGCTTTTATGCATGTTACTTTTTCCATTTGATGATTTATTTACCTAATACGATTGGATCGGATTATAGGCTTAGGTGAACCAACCATGCCATTAGGAAGATGGCAAAATAGGTCTAATCCAAACAAGACCAAAGACAAAGACTTTTGGAGCAAACGCAATATACAGCTGTTTAAGACTTTTGTTTACATCTTAGTCCCCCATATTTTCACATGTATGATACAAATCAGAAAGAGATATCTTATGTTTTATTTTTTTGACGGTGAGATATCTTATGTTTTCGGTACAAAGAGAGAGATGTCTGTAATACTATATGAAACAAGTTGTTATAAAAAAAGTAGAGTAAGATTAAACAATTAAACATGATGTCAATAAAACATATAACTTAATTTATCAAGTAATACTACACATATATGTGTGTGTGTGAAAATAAGGCTAAGTTATAGGTTTAGAATAAAACATTAAAGCTGATTGATCAAATATACAAGTCTACTTACATTATTATTGGAGGAGACACGTCTACTTACATTGAAACTTATAGAGAATAGTAATTAATGATGGCTTTTTCCTAGTTTTGAAATCATGGTTTTTGACCAAATACATCAACAACAAAAAAATATATTAATTATTGCTTGTATGTTAGCCCGTTAGGGACAAAAGGGGTACAATTTTACGCTTGGAACACTATGGCTTTTTTGGGATTCTCTGCATGTGATGTAACTATAAAAATTAATCTCTTTGAAGATCTAGAGTGTATTTGAATATTATTATATCACTAAAGTGATAAATATTTATACACATAAATCAGAGATTAAATAATTGACCTCTTTTTTAGGGGAATAATTGTTTATCATCACACTACTACATCTATATGATAAATCTGAGATATATACCTAGAAAATTTATAAATTTTGCATAAAAAATAATAGTAGTACAAACTTATAGTAAATAAATAAAATTATCACTTTCTTTTTACTTTTATTTAATTTTTACTTATGTTTATCAAATTTTTAAAACAAAATATAAAGTACATAATAAGAAACTTTTTAGAAATGGTTAATAAAAAACTCTGAAATAAAAACAAAACTCTAAGAAAATTTATACAAACCCTTGTTTTTTTTTAAAAAAAAAATTATTTAATAAAGTATTGTTGGCTCTGAATTTAAGGTAAAGATAAAGACTTGCATGTTAGTAACAAATTCTGAATTAAGGTAATCTAAAGGCGATGGAAACCACTCTATTCCTAGAAGAAATGAAATATTATAGAGAGATAGATACAAAGATTATACTTGTAGATGATTAAAAATTTACCATAAGACACTACAGTGGTAAAAAGCCATAACAATTCATGTCAATTCTAATATTTAAACATGTTTCCTTCAACAAAAAAAAAAAATTTAAACATGGAAAAGGTCAAAGGATGAAGAGTTACCCTTGATAGTAGGCAAATCATGGACTGCATCTGATTTCTACCAACTGAATCTCCAACAAAAGCCATAGATTTTCCCCTCACAATTTCAAGAAACTGAAAAGGATTGAATATAGGAAGCTCACAACCATTAGGTTTCCACTTCCATTTCAAGTAATCAGAATCTGGTCTTCCATACTTCATACAATTTTGGTGTTCATGAATTGCCCAACATGTTTTATTTGTATAATATGGTGCTTTTGGATTTGGAACCCATTCACCTGTAAAAATGTCACACTTTTTTATAGAAGTTGAAGGCAAACTTGCTGATTCATTTAAATCATCAAATGCAGTGGATGGTTGATTGGTTTTTTTAATGTTTTTCATGGATGAAGGATTTCTAAATAAAGGGTAGGAAAGTGGTGTGACAGTGAAGACAAGTATTGCAAAAATTGCCAGTAATGTTACTTTTGGAATCATTTGTTTTGGTGTGTTTTTACCAAAGAGAAGTTCCATAGCTTGGAACTTCATTTAGAGAGAAAGAGTGACAAGAAGAAAAGGGTAAGGGATGAAGACTTGTGGAAGTTTTAGTTTTATATATATTGTGTTAGCAAAATAAATTATATAATGATAGTTCTCTTGATTTTGCTTAGATTATGGTTGAGCATTGATTTTTCTATAGTTAATTAAAGCAGCCATCTATTATTAATATATTTGAGGTTCTATAGTAAGGACTCGTTTACTTACTACACTTAAATTATTGTATCCCTAAGATTTTACCACTTGCATGGTATAGAATTTGAGATTTTTTTTATCTCTTTATCTCGTGACAACCCCATGTTTGGTAAGTTGCTATATAATATTGGGATTTTTATGTTCTTTCTATTTGACATATTAATGTGATGGATTATTGCACAGAGAAATAATTAGTTAGACACAACTTTAGATAAAAAATATTAGTTCACACACAAATGAAAATTAAAATTAAGAGAAATAATTTATTCATACCACTTAATATCTTTTCTTTTAATTTCTATCATTTATGTGTATGTGATAAATTTTATTTAGGGTTGTGTTTAAACAAGAGTTCCTCTATGGCACAAGTCCAATTGAAATGTGTGGCATAACATAATAATTGACTAGTTTATGTTGTAGGTCTATAGGCCAAAAGATAAAACCATTTGAATTCAAATTATCAACCTCTTTATAACTTTTGTGTGTTGACTCTCATCATGTAATGTTTTTCAGTATGTTATCAAGTCTTTTTCATATCAACCTCTCTTTCTTCCCTAACCAAAAATTATAGGTGTTTTGAGTCTTTTTTTGGTATAAATCATGAAAGTAAGTCAACCAAGACATCTTTTGAAAGTTATGAAAGCTAGAAGATCAATACAATGAAACATATGAAGACCAAATAACTTGGGGGAATTTTGTCCCTAAATCCCAAGCTCATATCAAGGATGAAATAAACATGAAGAAAGAAGAAAACAAGGGAAAAAGCCTCTGATCCATGCACTCCGCACATAGACCCAGTGCACCCCACGCATGTTGAAGCTTGCAGAGCACAATTTGCTCTTTGCTCCCCGCCACGTTGTTAAGGGAAAAGCTTTTGTTGTTTCCGGTGCATGGTTCACCCATTTATCCTTTTGCATGCTTTGTGTAAAAATTTGCCTATATAAAGCCTATTTTCACCAAGAATTATTTATCCAGAATCATGACGGCTCATAGGCTAAGAAGTGTGACTGGAGCAACTAAAAGGGGTGTTTTTCAACCCCCTTTAACTTGTTATTGTGTGTCGCGGTGATTTTTCGATATCAAGCTATTGGATTAGCATTGATTCGGAAATTTAAAAGTCCACTACCGATCTTTTTTATTTCCAAGAAAAAGGGGAAAAGTTTGAAATAACCCTAAAATTAAGAGACTAAAGGTTCGGGTGTTGGTTACGTTAAGGGAATGTTTTAAACACCCTAAACATCCATAGTGCTCTATAGGAACCTCTTGTTTTTATTTACCTTGTGCTAAATTGATTACTTGCTTGTAAATAAAGTTAAGTGTAAATAAAGGAATAAAGAAAATGTTTTTGTTATTTTTTGTTGATTTGGAAAGACAATTATTTTGCCTACGTACCCGAAGCGGGATCAAAATCACGTAGTTCGGAGTAAAAAGCCGGATGATTGGTTTGGTTGATTTGAAAGTTTGGAAATGTTTTTTGAAGGTAAAAAGCCAAAGTGGCATAAAAATAAAGTGAAGTTGATTGATTTTAATTGTGAAAGATAAAGTCAAAATATGATTAAAATTGATTGAAGTTGATTTAAAAAAGATGAGGAATGTCACTTGGTTTGAAATCCAAGGTTTGTTTTTTTGAAAGGAATAAGTTATAACTTTTCGTTATTAATCAAAGTTGAAATACAATGAGGAGTGTTATGATAGATATGGAGACTAGCATTGTGTGGTGCTTACTTAGCTGAATTATAGGCAACATCATTGGCTTGTCTCCTAATGAACTTCACATCAGAGTTCGTTAATTTAGAACCTAACAACTGTCTACAATCATTAATAATTGCCATGAAATCAGAGACACCATCTTTTCCATATATGCTATTTGCCACAACTTTAGAGTCTGTTTCGAAATCCATGTTGATCAGGTTGAGCTCTATCACCCACTTCATTGCAGATAAAAGGCCTAAGGCTTCTCCCATGTCAACATCGGGTACGAGAACCTGCCATTTGGTTTTGACTATAACAAAGTTTCCTCCAAGGTTTGTTAAGAAAAAATATTTTTGTGATTTTGAATGAATGTTTTTGAGATTTTAAATTGTGCTAGTTAAAGTCTAAAGAACTAAGCCTGACGGAAGGAAATAAAGCGTGAAGGATTATAATAAAGCGCGAGGGGTTTTATTAGGATGTTGGATCCAAAATAAGTCCCCTTTTCCTTGGATTTGGCTAAATTACTAGTTGTTTGATTTTAATTTTTGTCCTTGATTGATTTTGTTCTTCATTTAAGTCTTGACATAAAGCGGAATAAATAAATATGCATGCAATGCAAAATTCTCATTTATATTTTTAAATTGTCCCTAATTACATTCTAAATCACAATAAATAAATAAAGTAAAATGACAATAATAATAATCACAGAATAAAACTACAAATGCATGAAATAATAAAATAAAAGCAATAAAAATGCATGAGTGATGACAGTCAGTCATACACAATTTTTAGAGTCAATTTAATTAAGTTTTTAGTATATTTTATTAGTTTAGTATTTTATTTAGAGTCATTTTAAATAAATTGTGGTTTTATTTATTAATTGAGCCAATTAGTTTATTTTATTATTATTATTAATTATTATAATAGTTAATAGTCATAGGAGCAAAGAAAGAAAACTTGGGTGAGCTTATATTGATGTGCTAATCGGCTGGTGAGAATAATAAAGAAAAAGAAGTGCAAACACATTGGGGGAGCTAGAAACAATTGGGCTTTTGACCCAACCTGTGTTGTTGACGCGAGAGAAGAAAACAAAGGAAAGCGTGACACTACTATAAAGAAGAGCCGCACAATAACTTGAGAGGAAAAATCACGTTTTGGAACAAGAACAGGAAGTATTTTTTTTTTTGGAGAAAATTAGATCTACACTTGGTGAGAGTAAAACATGGGAAATTTTAGAGAGAGCATTAAAGAACAAGGAGCTAACAAGGATTGAAGGTGGAGTCACAAGATTCATTGAGACATATCATCCATCTCTTTTCTTCTCCTTGTAAGGTGACCATGAGAATGAGTAACTAAACTCTCTTTGTTGGGATTAAATGAAATCAATTCTACTAGTATGTATTCCTTTTTTGTATGATATTGTATGATTCTAGTATCTCATGATATTGATGTTATTCTTGATTTATATGCTTTTAATCTTAAGGATTTGAATTGTTATTGAAAAATATCTTTTGAATCTAGGTTAGAATAATGTCTATTGAACTCTAAATTCTAGATATAGATTTAGGTTTAATATTCACATATGGTATTGAATCTTAATGTTATCATATCGGTAAATAGGTTGAGAAATCGTTGATTGACCGATATGATTGAACTCACAAGCTTATTTAGACATAAATAATGTTTGTCGAGCAATACATGAAAATATCGAGTGATAATTAGAATGTGCAATATTAATCATGAGAATACATATAAGTTACGTTGATGAAGTTTAATCCCAGCATATTCATTTCCCTGTTAACTCTTGTCTCATTTACAATTTATAGTATGTTAGCTTACGATACAAAACACTTGATAATTCTATAGCTTAGAACGATATTGATTGTTGAAAGGGTTGAATATCACGCTAGTCTCTGTGGAGACGATAACAAAAATATTTACTTTTGATACTACATCAAAACGGCGCCGCTGCCGGGGACAGGCGTTTTGATATTTTAAGCATCGCGACAATTTGTATTGTTTTGAGAATCTGTATATAATCTGTAAAAAATTTCACTATTGTATAGTTGTTTGCACTAACCCCTCTTTGGTATACAAAGAAAATTTTCTTGTTAGTTATATCCGTTTCAGATTGAAGAAGTGATTATGGTTGCAGAGAAAAAGGAACGGTTACTTAGCAAGGAAGAATTATGTGAACAAAAGGGGAAGAAGGTGAGCAATGCAGAAATTGCTCATGTAATAGACGCAACATGTGCCTTGTTCGGCAAACAAGAGCTAGGGAGGGTATGGACTCCACATCAGCTGTACTTCAAGTTCATGGAATTTCTCCTAAAGCGAAGGAATACAAAGGATGATACATTTTTCTGTCAATTTTGCCACCCTAACAGTGGTTGAATCGTCAAGCTCAATGACGTAAAAGAAAGCGCTTGATAGGAGGCAACCGATCCTTTTTCTAAGATTTTTTATTTTGCAGGTATTTCTATTTGGTAAAAAAAACAAAAAAAAAAATAGTAAACAGTTGGACGGATAAAAAAGGAATAAAAAAAAATCGAAGTCCACATCAATTCTTTTTCTTTCAATAACTAGTCTTTGTCAGAAGTCGGTCGTGTCAGTTTGATTCTATTTTTTTTATAACTTTAATTATTTGCTTGTTTATTATTAATGAATTTTCTTGTTTCTTGAAATTTTCCAGTTTGATAACAGTTTGTTTCACCAACGATAACATCAAAGTTCATATGGAGGTAGTGACTTGAATCTCAAAGGCAAAGTGTACGGCATGTGTGATAGGTAGTCACAACTCCTAGAAATCTAACACTGTAAGGTTCATAGCCAAATTTTATTTTTCAATTTACTTATATAGAGTGTTCCGTGCAACTACATTTCTAGAACTTGCATTGTTTCTTTATTGTTGATTGGTCTTTGTCATTTTCACATTGAGGCGAAAGTGCTTGGTATTGTGAGCCTTTGAAGCCTACTTTGATTTTTATTTAAATTTATCCTTTTTGAAAGTCAAACTCGCCCAAATTTATTCTTTTATCCTTTTTGATATCCCTTTTTGGTCATGTGCTTGGTCATGTTGATTGGTTTTTCAATTTTTTTTTTGCAAGGACGAAGATCTAAACTTGCCCAAATTACAGGGACGAAAAATCATATTTAAGCCTAAAATTAAACTAAGTAAGAGAATAAAGCCAAAAATAAACTAAAAAAAAAGGTCCTAGTAATGTTGCACACAAATATGTGTGCTTAAAAGTGTAAAAAAAACCAATAAAAGTAATTAAATAAAGCCATAGAAATAAACTAAAGATTTAAAAAAAAAACAATGAAGAAATTTTAGAAGGAAAAGAGGTGCATAATCAAAAATGGAGGTTTAAGAGTAAAATAGTAGTGAAATAAAGATGGCTTAATACATTCCTCCGGTCCTTTAACTTATTTTAATTTCTCAGTTTAATCCCTTAACTATTAAAAGTTTTAATTTGGTCCTTATCTTTGTTTTCGTCTTCAATTTGATCTTATTTTATTAATTTTAAATCTCTAAAAAATAGGACCGTTGAATAAAGGAGTTTCCTCATATATAACCGTGTATCACCAACATCTAATATTAACAGCATCAGATTTTATTATTAAAAAAATCCAGAAAATTTATAAAATGATATAAATTCATTTATATTAATTTAGAAATTAAAAAAAAATTGAAAAAAAAAATCTAAAAAATTTAGGAAATTTTTTTAACGGATTTTTTAAAAAAAAATTCTGGAAATATTTTTTATTTACAATTTTTTTATTTTTTGTATAAAAAAACGAACTTTTAATTTCGAAAATATATTAGAAAAATGATATTTTTTCCAATATTTTAATTTCGAAAAAGAAATTTTTTAAATTTTGGTATCTAGATTTATAAAAATTAAAATATTTTCCAGATTTTTTTTTGTAGAAAAAATTTTAAAAAGCTTTTTTTCGAAAAAAGAATCTGAACTTTTTTACGAAATTATGAAGATTTTACGATTTTATCTAATCATTCTAACAAAAAATCATTTTTCTAATATATTTCGAACTTAATGTATTTTAAAATTTTCGAAAAAGTTCAGATTTTTCTTTCGAAATTAAAAGTTCATTTTTTTATTCAAAAACTAAAAAAATTGGCAATAAAAAAATTTCCAGAATTATTTTTTAAAAAAAATCCGTAAATAAAAATTTCCTGATTTTTTTTCTAATTTTTTTTTTAAAATTTATTTTCAATTTTTTTATTTCTAAATTAATATAAATGATTTATGTTATTTTTTAAATTTCCTGGTTTTTTTAATAATAAAATATGATGTGGCTAATATTAGGTGTTGGTGATACACGGTTAGATATGATAAACCTCCTTTATCCAACGGTCTTCTTTTTTAGGGATTTAAAATTAATAAAATAGGATCAAATTGAGAGAAAAGAGTTTGGGCTTTAAACAGAACAGATCTGGATCGTCCGATTAATCAGAGGGTCCAGATCTGATGTCAGGATGAAAAGCTTTAAAGCCATCAGATTGAAGTTCCAAGGAGCAAAAAGGGTGATGAACCACCGTAAGGCCATAAGCTTAACACGCAGGATTCTTAGAAAAACAGAGAGTATAAAAAAGCATGTTTTGACAAAAAAAAAACTCATAAACAAACTCCCTTCTCTCTCTAAGTTTGATCTTAGAGAGAGAAGTTCCTTCTTCTCTCCTTTGTTCCAAAGACCGACGGTGGGGTGACCGGAAAACCTTTTCCGGCACGATGGTGGTCGGCCCAACAAGGCGGTGCCACCGTGCCGGAAAACTTAAATTATTGTATCTCTAAGATTTTACCACCTGCATGGTATATAATTTGATCTCTTTATCTCGTGACAACCCCATGTTTGGCAGGTTGCTATATAATATTGGGTTGTCACGAGATAAAGAGATCAAATTATATACCATGCAGGAGGGTTAACTGGAAACTCGCCCAAATTACAGGGGGGTAAATACAAATTAACCCTAAAATAAATTACTTGCAAGATCAACCAGTAAACCTTAAGGACATATTGTGTTTGTTATTTTCCAGAAATTTATGATTGCTCATGAAGAAATTAGTAAATATGATAATAACTATCGAATTCGACACAGTCAAATCTAATAGAAGTTATTTTCAAATGAAGATAAGGTAAATTGCTTAAAGAAACAAGTAAATTGCAAAGACATTTAAGAAAACAAACTTAAATTACATTGAATGAATGTAAAATGGTACACATATGGTCATACATTGCAACTTGTGACTCGTTTCTCTCTTGAATACGGATAGTTTGAGTGTAAGTTTTATGTATGATTGGTTTGTGACCCGTTCTTCATATGAAAAATCACTATTTATACTAATAAAGAAATAACTACCTACATCAAGATTTGAAACTATAACTCCTAAAAACTAAAAAGATATCCGTTCGATTTGAATTTCAAACAATATCCTATAGAAGTATCCGTTACTTAAACCATATCAGTTCTAACTTCTCTTCGATACCTTTTGGCTTGTCGACTGAATTTTGCTTCGATCAA
The DNA here is from genome assembly GCA_946800305.1 of Medicago arabica. Lineage (NCBI taxonomy): Eukaryota > Viridiplantae > Streptophyta > Magnoliopsida > Fabales > Fabaceae > Medicago > Medicago arabica. Next base: position 7,656,185 of record OX326969.1, read on the forward strand.
TTATCAAAAAAGTAACTCTTTGATAGACCATTTGAATGTGAAAACAACATTGATTCTTTCGATCTTGAAGTCAACCTTCAGTCGACTGCATTTAATATAGCCTTTAAAAATTACAGACTAACAACAGGCGGTCAACCAAACAACCACTAGGGGTTAGATTATATTCAACAAATAATATATAATCAAATGAAAGTAAAACAATATATTCATTTTCAATGATCGATAAATATACACTTAATTAAATCATTCAACAATGAATTTCCACTTCAATATTTTCATCAAGCATAAAGCATAATAAAAACAACATGTACAAATTCACCTTTTCACATATTCACAACGTTCACCAAATTTCACCAATGCACACAATCACCGATTCACATAGTCAATTATGACATGTTTCACCAATTATTAAGTGCATGCAATGTTCTAGACACTTCTACATGCATGTTGTACAAACTGAATTCCAGAGATAAGTTTACCGTATGAATCCACACCTAATGTAAAGTACACCTCCAATACGTTATTTCACCAAAGCAATGTAAAAGTACACCTCCATTTACATTCTTCATATGACTCAACATGACTATGAATGCATGAACTTCAAACAAAGACTCGACAATGCACAATTCAACAAAACCATATTATATAATTTACACCATCATATAATATATTCGTCAATCACCTGCATTTGCATTATCAAGTATTTACATCCACACACTCAACAAATCATAATCAACAAAGAGCATCATCATATTCAACATCAACATTTATCACCATAAGTAAAACACAATCGTCTCACAAAACACAATTTGCATAAAAAACATCATATAACCACATCGTGATAATCAACATATCAAACACTTAACAATCATTGTTTATTTGTTTAGAATCCCTCTATTTATTTGTTTATTATCAAAAAGATACATAAACAAATAAACACCCAACATATAAACCAATAAATAGGCACACATAAACACATATAATAAAGGAATAAAATAATCCAAACTAAAAATGGACCATTACAGAATACATGTCTAGAATCAATTTATCAATCTCCTACAGATCAAAGAAACGAACAATTGTAGCATTGTCAACTTGTGCAGCAGAATACATATCAGCTTACAATGCGGCATATCAAAGATTGCTACTTGAAATGAAGACAGATGCAGGAGAACATATTGAACTTTTGGTTGACAACAAGTCTTCTATCAACCTTGCAAGGATATAGCTTATGGGAGGAGCAATCATGTGAAACCAAACACATACTTGCTATTCTAAACCATTACTAAATTATACTCTAGAAAAATGTGCAAATTATTGAGGGCTTTTTTGGTCTAAATGGATGTACTATTGTAGCGTTATTATTGAAGCTTATTCTAGTGGGGTACTCGAACGGTAGGATGTGACATCAAGAACAGTGTATGAGGAAATTGTCAAGACAATAAAGACACAAATTTTGGATTTATATTGCTACCAACTTATCAGTTGGTTTTATTCGCCACCCATAAGTCAAATGATTTTTTGTTGAGAGAAAATCAAATTATTTTTGTCAAATGGTTAATCAGTTTATATTCACGATAAATCATTTGTGATAATCTAAGTTAAATCATATAGGCAAATTTTATTTAGGGTTAATAATGTTTTACCTTCTCAAATATATGTCATTTTTAGGTTTGACCCTTGTAAAAAATTTGTTTTGATTTTCGTCTTTGTAAAATTATTTTTTCTCAAACTACCCCTCTAATAGGTCATTCAAAAACCAAAATTTATATAAAAAAAATTCTGAAAATGGCCTATTAGGGGGCTATTTTGAAAAAAAATAATTTTACAAAGACGAAAACCAAAACAAAATTTTTACAGGAGGCAAACCTAAAAATGACCGATATTGCAGGAGGTAAAACACTATTAAACCTTTTATTTATCTTTCAAAAGAATTCTAAACTGTTAGAATTTATTCTCTTTAAATGTTAGAGTTAAAATGAAAACATCCTAATAAACATTATTGATAATAAACAGATAATATGTTTTGTCAAAAAAAAAAACGGATAATATGTCGATTGATGTGGTCATAATATTTCTTTATTTAATATTTGTACAAATATTTATAGTAAAAGAACTAAATAATTGAAAGAAAGAAAATAGTTCCCGTTCTCGTGAGCTTAGCTCATATGAGGAAATACTTTGGTGCCATAGTTTTTTGGTGTCATTGATGACATAGGTTCATTTTAGATGAGAGAGAATGATGAATGAATGATTAAAATAAATTATTTAGATGAGAGAGAATGAGTTGTTAAGAGAGATAGACAAAAAGACACCAATGACACCCAAGTGCTACCCGCTCAGGTGGTAGGGACATGCATAATATACGTAAGATATGAGGTTCAAACCCCGGCTACCAAGAAGCTTAAAATTACAAGCCCAACGAAAATTCGGTTGGGAGAGAAAAATCTATCTTATATGTCCCGTGAATTCTTTAAGAGAGATTACTTATGGCTGAACGGTGGTGAAAACATCGTACCAATAATATAGTAAAAAATAAAATTACAAGCTAGAATACATATAAAATTGATAATTGATAATTAATGTATATAAAAACTATTTCATTTGTCAATTTGTGTGCAAATGAAGTCATTTTTTCTTGGGCTGATCACATACCCTCCATCTTCAACATATCTAACAAGAAATCACTCCATGTGTCAATAGGTCCAGGCAAGCACCAATGCACACAATCATTATACAATGTCACGTTCTCATTAGGCCAATGTCCATATTTACTAGGGTGGCCATCTGGCCTCAACATTGTTGCTTTTGTTGTATCATATAACCTAAATTTCAAACCCTTTTTCCTTGCTTCCTTTTCAGCAATTTTGAACTCATCCAATTGAATCATATACAACTCTAAATTGAATCCCTCTAATTGTGTTTCATTGCTTCTAAATGGCTTAGTTCTAACACAATTACCACCTTGATTCCATAACCCATTTTCAAAATGTGATGGTGAAAGTGTCCTAAGAAATGTTATGCCCTTAAAATTCTTTAAATTATTGATGGCTTTAAATGCAGTCCTAAATGCTCTTCTATAACCATGGTACATGGTTAAATCAGGGACATTTTCTAAGAGACAATAATGACATCCAACAATTTTTTGTTTCTCATAGAATACCATTGATCTTGCAAACCAATGTCCTCCATTGAGAATAACATAGTCAAAATCTTCAATTTGAGTTATCCAATTTTCATCTGGCTCATCAATGTAAAGATTGAAGAGTCCAGTTGAACTTGGACCTTTTAAATCTGATTCTTTTGATCTTACCAAAAAAGGTGTCCAAAAAGAGGCCATTGTGAAATTGTAGGTTGGGTAGTTATACCTCATGAAATAATCATTTTGTGAGTGTGATACAACTACGGGCCATTCTACCTGTAAGTAATAAAGAATAGACAAAAAGATGCAATTTTGTGTTAATACTAATCATAATATATTTGTAGAAAAATAAATAAATAACCAACCATACAATATAATCTACCAATAATATAAACCATGATTTATAAAAGTAAATGTTTAGATTCTGTTAAAAAAGAGAGTATATATGCAGATCATTAAAAGAAGAAAAGCTAATGTGTGTTTGGATGAGTTTATTAACTTAGCTATATAAATTATGTTGGCTGTGTAGAAAAAAAATATTTAAAATTTAAATTTGAAGTACTATTTTGAAAAGTCATAAAAAAAAGTAATATTTGATAAATATAAATCTAATATATTGTCATGCCGCCAGCCACTCCTAATTAAAAAAAAAAATCAAAGTATCTATTAATATTATTTTTCAATAAGTAAAGTAATTTATCAAATGAATAAAACATCACATGCAGCGTCAATATACTAGACAATCGAATAACAAGTAAATACGAGAACAATCTTTCCAACAAAAAAAAAAAGAAGTTAATACAAGCACAGGTTTTCACCACTCCAAAACAAATACCCCACTTTCAAATTAGTCTTGCTCTCTCTTTTTCCTAATCTAGGTACTGTAGCAACTTAAAACTGTTGGTGAACAAATTGATCTAGGGTTTCGTGATTTTGTTTGGTTGAAGAAATAAGAAACAGTTTTAGAGAATGAGAAAGAGAGAAAGAGATTTAGATGATTAAGGAACTAAATGCATTAGCTTTATTGAATGAGGAACCAAGGTATATATACAGCATGTTCCAGCTATAGCTTGCATAACAAGTAAATGCTAACCGTCTAACCACCTAGCTAAAAACAAGAAAAAGTTAGTTACTTAGGAAACAAGGTAACTAACCCTAAGAGTTTTGAATTACAAATTAACATTCCTCCTTAATTCAAACTCTCAAAGCAAACAATTCCCAATTCTCTTCTCAACTTCATAAATTGGGCCCTCTTGACTAGTTTGGTGAAAACATCAGCTACATGATCATTTGTTGAGCAATATTCAACAATGATTTTGCATTTATTTACCTGATCGTTCAAGTAGTGGAATCTAGTCTCAATGTGTTTGCTTTGACAATGTGCAATAGGACTCTTAGCAAGATTAATTGATGGCTTGTTATAAATCAGAAGCTTGATAGGGTGCTTCAGTTTGATCATTAGATCTTCAAGCACATTTTGCAACCAGTTTGCTTTACAAGCTACAGAGGTGCCTGCAACATACTCAGCTTCAGAACTTGAAAGTGCAACAATTGATTGTTTTTTAGATGACCAGGAAATAGGTGTTCCTTGTAGCATGCACACAAAACCTATAGTGCTCATTCTGTATACTTTATCCCCACACCAATCAACATCTGAGTAGCCTATCATGTTGAACTGCTCAGTTGCTTGTGCCATAGGAAACATAATGCCATAATGCAATGTACCATTTATGTATCTTTGAATTTTCTTAGCCGCTAAGAAATGAGTTATAACAGGGTTACTCATAAACCTGCTAACAATTCCAACTGAGTAGCTTATGTCTGGTCTGCTTTGACATAAGTACTTCAATGAACCAATGAGCCTTCTGAACAATGTTGGATCAACACCTTCTTCTTCTTCTTCTTCTTCTTCTTCTTCTTCTTCTTCTTCAGATTTTACTTCATTTCCGATGTTAGCATTTGCATGAGTGATAGCGGTGTTGCAATCTAACATATTGAACTTCTTCAGTATCTCAGTAGCATACTTAGTTTGATGGAGTAGCAATCGCTTTGAGATACTGAGAATTTCCATGCCTATGAAATAAGCAAGCTTACCTAAATCAGTCATTTCAAACTCTTATTTCATGACTGGTTTGAAATCTTCAATATCTTGTATGTTGCTTTCAGTTAGCAGAAGGTCATCTACATATAATCAGTAAGCCAGTTTCTTCACTCTCTTTCACATAGACTCCATAATCAACTATGCATTTCTTAAAACCTTGTTTTATAAAGAATTTGTCAATTCTTTTGTTCCAGGCTCTAGGTGCTTGTTTCAAGCCACGTAAGACTTTGTTCAATCTGAATACTCTATCTTTCTTCCCTTTTGATTGTGAAACCAGACGGTTGAGTGACATATACAGTCTATTCTATTGTACCATTCAAAAATGAAGACTTTACATATAAGTGATATAGAGGCCAGGCTTTGCTAGTTGTTACTACTAAAACCAATATGATAGTTTCATGTCTTGCAACTGGTGAGAAAACTTCAGTGTAATCAAAGCCTTCATTCTGTAAGAAACCTCTAGCCACAAGCCTTGTTGTGTGCTTCACAATATTCCCTTCAGGGTTCAATTCTTACTTGAAGGCCCATTTTACATTTATTGTTTTCTTTCCATCTGGAAGCTTAATCAGTTCCCAAGTCTGATTCTTCTCAATAGATTTTTAGTTCATCTATCATAGCTTCCTTCCATTTCTTATCACATAGTGCAGCTTTGTAATCTAATGGCTCAGTGTCTGCTAACATTGCAAAATGAACCAATTCACCATAACTACCTATTTCATCATCACCAGTTACCTGACAATCTTCCAATCTCCTTGGAATTTGTCAGTTTCTTTGTGGTCTGACTATAGTGGTTGGTTCTATATCTAATATTTCTTCTTTAATAGCTTCTTCATTGATGGCGAGATCATCATATTCTCTATTATCTTCAATAGTAACATGCTTCTCAGGAACAATGCACTTATATGAAGTCCAATTCCCATATTCATTCTCTATGACCTTCACGTCCCTACTGATAGCAATTTTCTTTGATTATGGATCAAGCAACCTATATGCTCATTGTCATAACCAACTACGATCATAGCTTCACTCTTGTCATCCAATTTTTTCTTCTTGCATCAGGGACATGCTTATAGCATATTGAGTCAAACACCTTCAAATGACTGATTGATGGTTTTCTACCTGACCAAACCTCTTCAAGCACTTGATTCTTCAATTTCTTAGTGGGACATCTGTTTAGGATATAAGCTGTAGTATTCACTGCTTCACCTCAGAATTCATGAGGTAGCTTCTTCTCTTTCAGCATACTTCTAACAATATCAAGCAGACTCTTATTTCTCATTTCAGAAAGACTATTGTGTTGAGGAGTGTAAGGAGTTGTCACTTCATGAATTATACTCTGACTTGTGCAGTAAGATTCAAAATGTCTAGAAGTACATTCACCGCCTTCATCTGGTATGAGAATATTAAGCTTCATACCACTTTGTTTCTCAGCTAACACTTTGAATTTCTGATAAATTTCTAAAGCATCACTCTTTGCTTTTATCAGGTATAAGCAAAACATTCTGGAGTATTCATCCACAAATGTGATGAAGTACCTATTTCCATTGTAAGTAGGTACTTCTATAGGTCCACATATATCAAAATGAACAACATTCAGTACATGTTTTGCTCTCATCTTCAAATTTGACTTGAAAGCTAACCTAGAATGTTTTCCTACTAAGTATATGTTGCATGAGTTCTCAAGAATCTTCACATTTAATTCACCAATCACCATATTATTAGACTTCGGTAAGCATAAGCTTCTATAATTCAGATGTCCATACCTTTTATGCCATAATTCAGATTCTTCATCCTTGATTGAAGCTTTATAGCATATTTCCTCCTTAATCACTATGCTAGTTTTGAAGGTTCTATTCTTTGTAAGATTTGAATGCAGTATAAGCTTCTTCTCTGGATTGTACAAGTTTAAGGTATCATTTACCATGGTAACTGGGTAACCTTTCTCTATTAGTTGACCTACACTCATAAGATGGCACTTAATTCCAAGAACATATATCACCTTCTCTATCACTGCTTTCTTTCCATCTTTGCCTTGTATGGTTACATTCAACATATATACCTTGTGCCTTCATACTTCAGCTATCATCCAATTTTACATTTGTCTTCTTGCTATCATCAAATTCACTTAGACATTCCTTCTTACCAGTCATATGATTTGAACATCCAGTGTCAAGATACCAAGTATCTGAGATTGCTTTTGATTCTTTATCACTTGTAGTGGCCATTAACATGATTGTACCAGAATCTGAATTTGAATCTTCTTGAGCAACATTTGATTATTGCTCCTTGTTCTTTTTATCTTTATTGAAGCAACACTCAGAAGCATAATGTCCATACTTATCACAATTAAAACGTTTTCTTCTTATAAAATTTCTTCCCTTGATTCTTAGAAGATTCACGTCCACTTTTTGAAGATTCAGGCTTGTCATTGTGCTTCTGCTTATCTATGTATTGATTTTTCCCCTTTTTCTTCTTCCAAAACTCATTCTTGGATTCTTCTTGCTTGAATCTTGCAAGAAGTGCATGTTCTTCATCTTTTTTCCTCTTTTCTACCAGTAATTTTCAACTCATGAGCTTCAAGTGCTACTTGCAGTTCTTTAATCTTCACCTCATTCAGATCCTTAGTTTCTTCTATGGTTATCCCCAAGTGATCAAATTGAGATGGTAGAGTTATAAGAATTTTCTCCATGATTGGTTTATCAGAAAGTGTCTCGCCACATAACTTCATCTGCTTTGTGATTGATTGAATTGATGAGAAATACTCCTTTATCTTCTATTCTTTCTTCATTTGTAGCAATTCATATTGTCTTCTCAGTGATTGCAACCTTATCTTCTTCACCTTATCATCCCCACTGAAGTATTTCACAATTGTATCCCAAGCTTCCTTAAAGCTTTTTGCATTTGCAATCTTTTCAACTACCTTGTTATCCATGCATTGATGAATATAAAAGAGAGCCTTGCAATCTTTCTTCTTGGCTTCTCTATGCACGTTTCTCTAAACATCAGTGGGGTTTTCTAAAAGTGCTTCAACTCCATTATTGGCAATCTCAAGAACATCTTGAAACCCAAAGATCACCTTCATCTGTTTCACCCATCTGTCCAATTCTTCCAATCAAGAACTGGTAAATATGGAGATATGTTTCCATTGGAATTCATTTTCTTCTTGGATCAAAAAAATGACTAGTCTCTAGATACCAATTTGTTGGTGAACAAATTAGTCTAGGGTTTTGTGATTTTGTTGGTTGAAGAAATAAGAATCAGTTTTAGAGAATGAGCAAGAGAGGAAGAGATTAAGAGAATTAAGGAACTAAATGCATTAGCTTTTATTGAATGCAGAACCAACGTGTATATTCAACATATTCCAGCTATAGCATGCATAACAAGTAAATGCTATCTGTCTAACCAACTAGCTAAAAACAGGAAGAAAAAAAAATAGTTACTTAGAAAACAAGGTAACTAACCCTAAAGCAAAATAAGAGTTTTGAATTACAAATTAAAAGAAAAATAAAATTAATGTGATGGGCACACTTATTGGGGGAAAATTAAGATTCCCTTGAAATGCATATGGACATGGTTGATTCTTTTATGCATGTTACTTTTCCATTTGATGATTTATTTACCTAATAGGATTGGATAGGATTATGGGCTTAGGTGAACCAACCATGCCATTAGGAAGATGGCAAAATAGGTCTAATCCAAACAAGACCAAAGACAAAGACTTTTGGAGCAAAGACAATATACAGCTGGTTAATTAGGACTTTTGTTTATATCTTAGTCCCCCATATTTTCACATGTATGATACAAATCAGAAAGAGATATCTTATGTTTTATTTTTGACGGTGAGTTATGCTTTCGGTACAAAGACAGAGATATCTTTAATACTATATGAAACAAGTTGTTATAAAAAAAAATAGAGTAAGATTAAACCATTAAACATGATGTCAATAAAACATTTAACTTAATTGATTAAATAATAGGACATATATATGTGTGTGTGAAAATAAGGCTAAATTAGAGATTTAGAATAAAATATTAGAGCTAATTGATCAAATATATACGAGTCTACTTACATACATCAATAACAACAAAATATTAATTATTGCTTATATGTCAGGGACAAAAGGGGTACAATTTTACGCTTGGAACACTGGCTTTTTTAGGATTTTCTGCATGTGATGTAACTTTAAAATTTAATCTCTTTAAAGATCTAAAGTGTATTTGAATATTATTGTTTCACTCAAGTGATATATATTTATACACATAAATCAGATATTAAATCATTGACCTCTTTTTTAGGGGAATAATTGTTTATCACTCACACTACTACATCTATTTGATAAATCTGAGCTATATACCAAGAAAATTTATAAATTTTGCTTAAAAAATAATAGTAAAACAAACTTATAGTAAATAAATAAAGTAAAAACTTAGAAACTTTTTTAGAAATTGTTAACAAAAACTATGAAATAAAAACACAATTCTAAGAAAATTTACACAATCCCTTTTTTTTAAAAAAATAAAATTATTTAATATAGTATTGTTGGCTCTGAATTTAAGGTAAAGATAAAGACTTGTATCTGTATGTTAGTAACAAATTCTGAATTAAGGTAATCTAAAGGTGATGGAAACCCCTCAAATCCTAAAAGAAATGAAATATTATATCTAAAGAGAGATAGATACATATATTACACTTTTAGATGATTAAAAATTTACTATAAAACACTATAGTGGTAAAATGCCATAACTAGTACTAGTGTGATATTAACATAATCTATACTTTGAAATTTCAACAAAATCACGTAAATTCAAATATTTAAACATGCACAAAGTCAGAGGATGAAGAGTTACCCTTGATAGTAGGCAAATCATGGACTGCATCTGATTTCTACCAACTGAATCTCCAACAAAAGCCATAGATTTTCCCCTCACAATTTCAAGAAACTGAAAAGGATTGAATATAGGAAGCTCACAACCATTAGGTTTCCACTTCCATTTCAAGTAATCAGAATCTGGTCTTCCATACTTCATACAATTTTGGTGTTCATGAATTGCCCAACATGTTTTATTTGTATAATATGGTGCTTTTGGATTTGGAACCCATTCACCTGTAAAAATGTCACACTTTTTTATAGAAGTTGAAGGCAAACTTGCTGATTCATTTAAATCATCAAATGCAGTGGATGGTTGATTGGTTTTTTTAATGTTTTTCATGGATGAAGGATTTCTAAATAAAGGGTAGGAAAGTGGTGTGACAGTGAAGACAAGTATTGCAAAAATTGCCAGTAATGTTACTTTTGGAATCATTTGTTTTGGTGTGTTTTTACCAAAGAGAAGTTCCATAGCTTGGAACTTCATTTAGAGAGAAAGAGTGACAAGAAGAAAAGGGTAAGGGATGAAGACTTGTGGAAGTTTTAGTTATATATATATATATATATATATATATATATTGTGTTAGCAAAATAAATTATATAATGATAGTTCTCTTGATTTTGCTTAGATTATGGTTGAGCATTGATTTTTCTATAGTGAATTAAAGCAACCATCTATTATTTATATATTTGAGGTTCTAGAGTAAGGACTCGTCTATCAAGAAGTCCAGGCTCAATTGGGAAAAATGCAGAAATTATTAGGCCGTATGCCATGACTGTTTGATTTCTCTTGTTACTAAGTGACGAATCATGTCATAGTTCTGAACCTTAAATACAAACTGCTTGATTTCTCTTGGAGTTAGATAGGTTATTATTTTGACTTGTTATGGTTCGAAGCTAAGTTTGGAGCTGCTCTTTGGAATTATCAACATTCTAATTTTGGGGTGAGGTACTAGTAGAACTTATTTATCAAAAAGGAAAAAAAATGAAAAAATGTAGATTATCATGGTCTACAAGTCTGTCCCGCTTGAGTGTAATGAGGTAATTAAGACAATGTGGTAAGGGATGAATGATGATCTGAGCACCACACCGGAAAGGTATGTTTTTCCTGAAAAAATGCAAAGAATAAAATATTTTTTATTTCGATATTTGAGGACAAACAACAATTTAAGTTTGAGATTGTGATGACAGGTCATCTTACGTTATTCTTAGCATGTTTTTCAGTCATTTTCAATAGGTTTTGCCAGCAAAATGAAGGAGTATTAGAACAATGCCTATGATTTCAGGACATTTTTAATGTTTTCTATATTTGAGTCTGTAATTCTATTCTTCCCAAAACATAGCAATTTTAGGGTGTTTTTGATGTAATTCACGAAGAAATCATGCAATTTGGCAAAGTAAGAACATCCATAGATTAGTGAAGACTTTGGAAAGATCATGAATTAAGATTCAAAAGACCTCATAATACTTTACAGAGGGAAAAATTATGTTCTCAGGTCCCAAAACATCTTATATGGAAGCAAATGCCCAAAAGGACAAAATAACAGAGAAAAAGGGTTTGTAACGCACTCACATGCGCCTAGGGCATTGCACTCTTAAGCACCTAGGACATGAGGTGTGCGCCCAGGGCACTAAAAAGTGCGGGCCAAAACTGCTTTTTCCTACCTTTTTGTGGGAAAACGCCCGATTTTTGGGTCCAACTTCAAGTGGAAAATCTCCATATAAATATCGCATTCCTCATTCGCAATTTCTTGTTACGAACTGGAGCAGTTCAAGAGGAATGCAATTCTAGGAGCTTTTCAAGAGGAGTTTCTCTCTCTTGCTTATTTTTCTAGGGTATGTTTATTTCTTTTTGTAATTTTTTTTTAGTTACCATGAGTAACTAAATCTTTTTAGGCTAGGGTTCTAAGCAGAACCTCTATTTATTTTGTTTGATAATTATTTAATTTGATATCATTTATTTAGTTATTTTATGTTTGCTATTTAGTTTTACTGTGGTGCGTAAGATTTGTCTCCTCTGGAGCGCAACCCTAGTTTAGACACTTAGGTAGTGACAGGGCCTAATATTGATATTTATATCTTGATATTTATACTTGTCTATTTAGGAGGTAATTAGTTAGTAACTAGACAAAAGATACCGAAAGCGAGTTGACCATAGTGGTAAGTACTTAGGAGGTGACATTACCAATATTGAGTAAAATCTGCTGGACCTAGGATGTAACTAGTAATTAATTAAGGAAAAAGTGAATTCATGACTTAAATCAACCCAATAACTTCATTCTCCTCCAACCTCAGTAAGATAGACGCTGATAGGGTTGCCCGTTTGTAGAACTACTGAGAGGGAGAGTGTGCTACGTACTCTTAAGATTCATAGATGGGAAAACCATTAGGAACACTGACCATCATAACTTTGGAAATTTAGGAAGGCCAAATTAAGTATGTGTTTCAATTACCATTGAGGGAGTAAGACCCCCACACGTAAGGATTACCGTGAGGCCAATAGGTGCAACTCAACATTGGAGGGATAGATCGAAATCAACTGAGAGTGTAAGGCCCCGCATATAAGGATCACAAAGCGATCAACATGTGCAACTTGACGAACCGATTAGATTAGAATGTCTCGACAGACTCATCACTAAGATAGTCTACTTAGAATAACTGAACACGACATGAATGTTATTTAATTCCAACAAATGAATAGAGGGGATTCGAAAAATCCTAACCGCTGCTTACATATCTGCAACCAAAACAGGTAATTTGCTATGTTGCAAAGAGATAAAAATTGCAATCGCTAACCCTAAACTCCTTTAGTTTATTTTATTGTTTTAAAATATGTAACGTGAATTGTTTGAACGAAACGACAATCCATGTGGATATGATATTCAACTTGTCACTTTATTACTTAGTAAACGATTTGGTACACTTGCCTCATCCGATCATTAACCCCGCACATGTTGAAGCTTCTAGGGCAGAATTTTCTCTCTGATCCATGCATCATGCATCTCGTGCATGTGTTCAAGAAAATGACTATTTAAAGCTTGTTTTCATCGAAGATTATTCAATTAAAATCATGACGGCTCGGAGGCTAAGAAGTGTGACCGAAGCAACCAAAATAGGTTTTTTCCAACCCTCTTTCACTTGTTATTGTGTAAGTACATTTTTTTTCTCTTTGATGATATATTCAATTACCATAACTAACTAAACTATTTACATTAGGATTTCAAGATAAACCTCTACTGATCTGTTAGATATTTTGCTCATAACAAATTCTTTTAACAATATTATTTGAATTATATTTCTTTAATATTTCTCGTATTTAATGCTTGTTCGTTCTTTTTAGTGGAACTCATTTCCAATGTGTGAGACACACCTTGATTTAAGCTAATAATGAAGTGACTGTTTGAGAAAGTGTTAAAAAGAGAATGTTACTAGCACTACTCTTAATTAATATTAAGTCCTCCAAAAAAACACCAATTGATTAAACGAGCAGGTGAGTTATAATAAATTAATTAGTCAGTATGACATATGTTCAAGTTGACTAATAGTTTTTTTATATTACAAAAAGTTTGACTAATATTGATCTTTGCTTTTTTATTTTTTTTATAAATAACTCAAGTCCCTCAATTTTAATTTGCAAATTGCAAGTGAACTTTAGACACAAATGAATTAAGCTGCAAGTTGAGAGGTCTGTGATAATATTCCAAAGCTACATTTTCCACAGTCCACACCTCCAATAAGATATTTGGGTTCTCCAAGTTCAAGGGCAGATTAGGCAATTGGCCTCTTGATTGGTTTACGACAACATATAACATGATATTCAGGAATAAAATCAAGCTTGCATGTGATAACTTTAGATCCAGATCCCTATTTTCACATTAAAGATTCGAATACTATAATAAGTTCTGTCTATATGTTTTGGATTAACTTTTACGATTACTTGGAAAGGCGGCATAGGAAGGAGTGTCTGATGGGTACCATCCTAGTTAGGATGTTTCAGTCTCTTCCGAATATCTCACCTTTCACTTGGCCTTGTAAAAGAAAAAGCTTTTTCCACCTTGCTGCATTCTCACGTGCACTGAATAAAAGACATAAATACCTCTGCTTTGAATTATATAATTTAAACCAGATTGTTAGCGTTTTTCGGATTACAAAATCCGAATAGTTAAGATCTGCGATTTTTTGTGTTTTCTTTAATGTCATAGGTCTCTGTTGACCGTTATATAACTCCCGCATAAGTTGCAAGGCAATTGCAGGGGTTATATGAACGGTCAACAATGACCATGATACCACATACATTCCTAAAAACTAAAAAATGTTGAAGAAAATGTAAGAAAAGAGGTTAACTGAAGAATGAAGGAAATTGTTGAAAATCCAAACCTATTTATAACCTAAAACGAGTCCTAGATCATAACTACAGTCAAATAAAACGTGTTCCACCGTCCAACTGTCCAAAAATGCATTAAACACTCCACTAACCGGCCAAACCTTTGGTGAAACACGACCGTCCAAAAAATAAAAATTCGGAGTATATAATCCAAACAGCACCAAAATGTCTATTTGGTGGGTCTTTATGGAATATGACATAGAAAATAATTAAAAAAATGCATAAAAAAGGTAAGCAGCTTAAAACAACATAAACAACATAATATTCTATGATGGTGTTCGAAAAGGTGTTTTTGTACTCGATCCAGTTGGTCTGCCAACTGAAATATTTTTATCGCTAGGCCAACTGGATCGAGTTCATAAAAACCTTTTTCGGATTCAGATCTGCAACATAACGATGAAAGATAAGGTATTTCAAGAGGATTGTTTTGAATTAGATCTTGCTTCCTTGCCAACTAAGATATTTATATCACTAAGGCACCAAGATCTAGCTCATAGCTATCTCTTAGTATTCAAAGAGCTATTACTTTTCCCACCCTGTGCATGACTAGCGTGCCCTTTAAATTTTTCAAAAATGCCCTTGTGCAATTCAGGTTTTAAAATCCGAATTCATGTTTCACTAATTCAAATTTTATAATTCGAACTATGCTTAAGTATAATCAGATAATATATATATATATATATATATATATATATATTATTTAAAACATAATAAAACAACTTAATTCAACAACATATAACTAACACATAATAAAAACAACATAAAACACGTAATTAAATAAAACATAACACATCATCACGGATCATCTAAATTGATGTCTTCGTGTGGTGAGTCCATTAGTGCCCTGATCTCTCCGTAGTTTCTTGGCTGGATCAAACTTTGTTGAATATGTTCAACAGATCTGACCAACGAAATGTCTGACTCGACCGATCCTCTAAAATTGTACTGACTAAAGATCGAGAACATGGTTCTCACGTCATCGTCGTTCATGAGCTTCATCCGGGTGAACCGCACACTCCCGGCTGAGTCGGTCGACGGACGTTGATACTCAACACCATCCACCCTCTGTGTGTCTCTGTCAGTGCAATGTGGACCACAGGAAAAAAATCATATTTCTAGTTATAAAATTTGAAATGTCCCTCACCCTACATAAGGTGAGCAGTTTCCTTCATTTTTAACCAGTATCGAGAAAATATGGATTATATAATCTGAAAACCATGTCAGGAATTCGGATTACATAATCCAAACTTAGTCAGTTTCTATGGCTGGTGGTCTGCACCACAAACAACATGTTTTCAAAGGTTTTTATCAGCATTAATGGCTGGTAAAACCCCTTTTAACATGTTTTTTGACTCACCATTATGGGGAGTTACACTCTATGCACAAGTTTTTTCTATAAATAGCCTCCAAAATGCCACCATTTCGCACATCATCACACCTTTTCATCCTCTTCCTTTTATGCACAATGTGTTTTCATCGTTGGCCTTTCATAAAAAAATTCTACTTTGAAAACCCATGGATTGTATGAACGTTCAACAGGGAAGGCAACGTGCTGCAAAGAATCACAGTCTGTCTGGGTGCAAGGTTGGTTTATTTCGGTGTAAGGTTGACCATGAAGGCCTCTGTCACCTTTGAAAGGAAACAAACATTACCCCAACCCCACCCCCCAACATCTCTTTCTCCTTCACCCTCCCCTCCCCCTTTCCTCCCCATCAGCTTGCGCCACTGGTTTAGCTCCCCCCTCCCCTTCATCTTCTTGTGCCGCAGATTTAGTTTTAAGCTTTCGGTGTTTTAATAATTTAATGTAATAAGCTTTAAGCTTCAACTTTATTGTAAATGTATCAATTATATTAATAAAATGAGATTTTATGTGTATTATTTTTATTCCTATATTTTTGTTTATATTTGCATTTATTTTATGACGTACTTGCTAAAAGTACAATAATCGTATTAGGGTTTGTATTGTATTGGTCATGCCTTAAGAAAGCTCTCAAGGGTTGTATTTATAGCCCTATATGGGCCTGATTTGTGGTTACTTAGGCAACAAGTAATAGGGGTATTTGAGTAATTAGGTGGCTTCTGGAGGCTTCTAGAAGCTGCTTGATGCGGCGGCTCGGCTAGGACGTGCCTTGGGCCAAAGAGCCCATAAAAAGGGAGTTCGGGGCCTAGTGAAGGGCGTTGAGGCCTTCTAGAGGGTCTGGGAGCCCTTCTGAGGGTCTCTAGGGTCTTTAGGAATATCTTAACGGTCCACAGCCCCCCAAGCACAAGTCTTGGGACAAGGCGAAGTGATTTAACTTGCTTTTTGAGATTGGTTACGTTTCAGTCTGTATTTTGCGTATGTCTTTGGATGTTATTGTCTTTGTATAGTCGCGCCACAGGGGGTAAATGTTTCCTTGCTTTGATAGCTATTGAAGGGAATGGAGTCTGTTTGGGTGATCGCCCCTAGGGGGATCGCTCTTGATTTTCCTGGTGAGTTCTCCTCCACTAGCCCCCCAAGCACGAGTCTTGTTTTGGCAAGGCGAAGTAGTTTGTTGTTTTCATGCGTAAGTATTACGGCGTTAAGTAAGCCTTCTGAGGCGAGCTAGAGTTAATTATTTCGATCTGGATCCAACGGTCGAGGTTTTGTGACCTTTGAGTAGTGTCGATGTGTTCGCATCGTGGCATTTTCGTCCACGTGTATCCATTCACCGGTTTAATTAATGTGCGTCCCGAGGCGGCTTTCAGACTCCAAGCTTTAATAGAGTGAAGTGTATTATGCACTCTTCTCATTTCTCCATTTGTTTTTTCGGATTTTCTACTTTGTGCATTTTCAACGAAGGTCATCAGTACGCGCTCTTCCTTTACTTACAGGTACTTCCTTTCTTTTATACTCTTTAGATTTTTTGTTTTCTTCATCTCTTTTCTTCTCTAGGGATGGGTTTGATTAGAGAGTGCGACGAAACGGGTCGGGTGATTCCTCCTGCTAACGCCGCTGAGAGGGATCAATTAAGAAAGGATTGTTTACGACATGCAACCCAGTCGAACGGAGTGAATGACTGAGATGTGTACGACCTAGGGTTTTTTGGCGAAAACCTTTTTAGTGATTTGTCTAGTGATAGTGATAGTGATAATATCTCAGGTAGTGATTGTATGTTTCTCTATGGAAAACTAGGAACAGATCTGAAGGAAGGAGTTTGTCACAAGATCTGTCCTTTTAAACCGTCATTATCTTGTTTGGAGAGTGAAGAATTATCCGACATCTTGGAAATGGAATCTTTTGCAGTGAGGTTCGTCAGGAGTATTCGCTATTTACAAGTGTTCCAGGTGTTGACGATTTTCGGAGTAAGCTACATATTACCTCAACTGGGAATGAGGAAGACGTGGTAGTTTTGTGTTGTGATGAGGACGAGAGATTTTGTGATCAAGAGAGGGAGGGCGGCTTGGATCAGTCGTATTTGATGAATATGGCGGTGTTGGAGGAATTTTGGGTTTAGATTCCTTTTACGGTGTTCGAAATGGATGTTTTGAAGTTCTTGAAAGTAACTCTATCACAAATTCGTCCCAACAGTTGGGCGTTTATTAGAGGTTTTGAGATTTTATGCAAGGCGTTGACTTTGGAACCATCTGTTGGCGTCTTCTTTCAATTTTATGGGACGAAAGACGTTAATAAGGGAACTTGGATTTCTATTGGCGCCCATCCCGGGAAAAAACTCTTCCCTGCTTATGCTTCCAATTTCAAGAAGGAATGGCGTGATAGTTTTGCTAGAATTCAGGGAGCTCCTGAGTGTTCGACAACTTCAGTTTTGGTGGATGGCGAGCCTAAGTTCCCTCTTCGTTGGACTTATTCGCCTGTAGCAGTAATGACCTATGATTTCAAGAAGATGTCGACATATGAACAGGGTGTAGTGTGATTTTTGGAGAAACTCCCTCTCATTAATATCCATGAGTTGTTGAACCAGAAGGTGGATACTAAGAGTTTAGCAGAGTATTTACGTGAGTGTTTTTTTTTATTTCACCTTCTCTCTTTGTTTCATCTTTTGTGAATGTTCCTAATTTTTTTTCTTCCCCTTTTTATGCAGAAACTATGTTGCCATTGACCGGTCCCGAGCGTAGGAAGTACTTGGCGCAACTTGGCGCCAAAAAGGAGGCTGAAGGCTATTTCCATAGTGACCCCTCTGTTGTTATCTAGAGGAAGCTGAAGAGGAAGGATCTTACGGCGAAAAGTGACGTCGTGACGGGGGAGGCTTCTAGAAGCTACTTGAGGCGGCGTCTCGACTAGGACGCGCTTTGGGCCAAAAAGCTCATAAGAAGGGTGTTTTGGGCCTAGTGAAGGACGTTGAGGCATTCTAGAGGGTATGGGATCCCTTCTGAAGGTCTCTGGGATCTTTAGGAATATCTTAACGGTCCATATGATTTTGGCATCTAAATAATATAAAATAAAGCAAAGTGTATTTAAATTCTTGTAAAAGGGATTTTCGGATTATATAATTCGAAAATTTCTGGGAAATAGAATTCGGATTTTATAATCCAAAGGTTTTTTTTTTTGGAATATTACAGGCGTGTGGGTATTGAATAGGTGGAAAAAGTAATATTCTTAACATTTTCTACTGGACAAACATCCTGATTTATTTTTTAAAAAGACATCTCCTAGCTGGTTTTAGTTATAGTTGTCATATGGCCCAACTCAATTGGATCTAAATGTATGAATGGATCAACCGAGCCAACCCCCCTTAGACAATTGTTTTTTTAACATCATAAACTTCCTAAAAACACAAGTAAAATACTAAAATACCTCCAGCAGTAGTTAACTACCGCTGGCTTATAACTAGAAAACCAGCAGCAGTTAACTACCGCTGGATTTTTTAGTCATTTACTTGTGTTTCCAAGACATATTGGATGTCAGAAAAGCAACAGTCACCCCCTTATTACATACAGGAAGTTACTCTTTTTTTAAGAAGCTAAATTAGTCCACCCAAATTAGCACCGGGGGAGAATCGAACCAGAGACCTCGAGGAGGAGCACACATCCAGACCTCAAGCCAATATCACCAGGCCAACCAAAATGGGTTGGAAGTTACTCTTCTTACTTCTCAAATTTCTTCTTTTTTTTATTGTCGTTGGTCAAACGGCACTTCATTGTCGTTCGACTCTTCATCAACGGTTAAAGGTCATTCGGCTCTCTAGTAGCAGCTTAGTGTTGTTCAGCATTTTTAATATTAGTTTCACCACTTTTTAAATTGGTTTATCTGTAGCTAGGAATAAATCGGTGATTTTGGATTAAAAAATTACGTGAGAAAAGTAATTTTCTTACCTTCAATATACAAACTTGTTTGAACTTCAAAATTTGAACATAGGTTTTGTTTGTCCGAACTTTAAAATCTGAATTGTATGCAAATTGAGACAATGATGTTTTTTAATAATTGTGATGTTTGGTTTCTTGTTTGTTTTCCCCATGTTGCAAGAATGAATAGAAATATGCTGAGAATGTTGGTCGGGGGAAGGACATCTGTGGGGAGCAACAAACATGGGAAATTAGTTATGGGCAAAAGCGATGGGTACCCTTGAGAGAACATGAGTTGAGACATCTAGGGATAACAGGAATTAACCACTTGCAAATATGTGTTTAACCACTTGCAAATTTGAGGCGAGAAATCTCCCTCCCTTTCAAAATCATTTACAGATGACTGGAATGACTTGGCACATGGGATGATAATTGCCAGGTGTTATGCAATGGCTTATACCTCACAATTGGCAAGAATCTTTGTGCCACTAACCATCTCTGCAAAACGGACAAGACCCCTCGTAAATTTATGTACATTTTTCATGCAAAAATGATCATTCTAAAGAATGCAGTATGCCATTTCTAACTTTAGGCCAGTTTGCGAGGGGCAACCCCTCAATTATCCCATGTGTTAGTTTCACAATAAAAGCAACACACCATTCTTAGTCCATCTACTTCAATTTCCTCTATGGGTGCATACCATTTCATCTATAGTCCACTCTTCTCCTTATTTCTTGAAGAATAATTAGGAAGCTTCAATATTGTGGTAAAAATTAGCTTCAATTATTAACACTTTTATTTTACTATTTTTTCTATTTTTTACTTTCATTTTTTTGTGTGATTTGCAAAAAAAAATTGTTGGTCTTAGTCTCTTAGATGAAGTGGTAATCCACTAAAAATAAACTCACTCACAACTGTGAGGTCCTGGATTCGAGTCCGGATCAGGACGTTCGGCCTTCCAATTTTAGCATTTACCAGTTGCGCTAGGACTTCTAGACCTATGATTTGCAACTTTGTTAAAGCCAACATGCGTCTTTGCCTCCTTTGTAGCTTGCCTTTAACACCATTCTCGCTTCTCTTTCATAAGTTAGTATTTTTACAGAATAATCTTTGAGTGTCATGTATGATGTTTGGATTTTATATATTACAAAAATAAATGATGCTATTCATTCAAATTGATAGAGTACATCAATACATATAAATTCAACATCGTGGAAAAACAAAAAATATGAATCTGCGAACAAAGTCAAAACATCTATGTTAATAACATAAAACATAATTGTACATGTTCTTACAAATAACATGACTATATTCAAGTCTCCAAAACATTCATATATTGGGATTTGCAAGGTTAATGACACCAAAGTCATTTATTGCATATGTATTTGGTCAAAGTTAATATTTCAACGTGAATCAAATAAACACTTTACAATGTGAAATCAAGAACACACCACAAAAACGGAAAATCAAAACAAACAAAGTTGTAATAAGACGACGAATAAAAAAACAAACGAAAGAATACAGAGAAAGAGAAAACTATTGCAACAATTGCTTCATAAACTTCAATCATGTGATGAGCAATTGCAGCAGACACGAGCACATGCAAGAAAGCTATAGGAAGAACGGCAAAATCAGAACCGTAACCACCTGATGTCGTTACTGCGAATTGTGATGATAATTACCTTCAATCCAATAACACTAATCACCAATAGAAAACAATAAGAGATAGGCCTAATTTAAACCTCTAGAATTAGAGATTGAAGTATATCAAACCGACCAACATAGACCTACAGTTTAGTCTACGAAATGCCTCAGACTAGATTTTTTCAAATAGAAAAGGTTAATTGTTTTTAAGTATATTTAAATAAGAAGGTCAAGTTACAAGACACACATGAAGTCTTTTAGGGCTAACCGACTAGCCTACTTAAATAATTATGAATAATCTTTTGTTATTACTATTATTATATTAAGGAAATGTTAAAGAGTGTCAGCAGGGCTTTGGTTAAAAGAACTAAAATAGAAAATATATTGAAAAATTGTGAATTCAACTTTTTAAAAGCCAAAAAATTGTTGATTTCAATGACGACCTACTATTTTTGATTTCCTTAACAAGTAGCACAACCTGTATACTAATTTTATAATTTTATATAAAATTGTAAATTTCCTAACCTTTTTCCGCTAATCTAACCAATTAGCCTACATAATTATTATTTTTTGCATATTTACAATCATAAAATAGAGTTCAAATATGATATCAGTCAAAATCTCAAAAACATCATGTTAAATATTAAATTTGAGTTGATGATAACACGCAAAATACATTATCTAAGTAGCTTAATTTTCATTTTTTTAGGGTCATTTGACGTGATTTGCATGGCATTTGCTGGTATTTTGACGTGTTTCAGAAACCTAAGGTGTAAAAAGCAAAAATGAACAAAAAGGTTGAAAAAAAGAAGTCATGGCGTGAGCGTGACGAGCCCAACAATGTCAGGCGTCACAAGCCCAATTTTCTATGGTAATTTTTCTAGAAATTTGTTGTCCACACATGTAGGGATGGCAATTCGACCCAAGCCCATTGGGCACCCGCAAAAAATACCTGCAATGGGCGGGTAAATACCCGCACTTACGGGTATGGGGACGGGCTCGTGTAATTACCTGCAAACTTGAACGGGCATGGGCGCGGGTACGGGCACTCTAATGCCCAGCCCGCCCCGTAGCCCGCATATATATAAAGACGAAAATACCATTCGACAGTTAACTGTTGTCGGTTTCACTATTCCTCGGCAGTTAACTGCCGATGGAAAGTAATTATGCAGACAGTGGGTTCTGCATAATTGAACCAAGCCATTTTTTCAGACAGTTTTTACCTATAATTCAACTAGAGCATTTCCAGAGGCAATACTACTCGTACAACATCTATACTCAGTCATAAACAAGAAAAATACATTATCTTTTACAGTTGTCCACAATTAAATCAATCCGACATGTCGTTAAAATTACATGAATGTTTGAAATTCATCACAACATTAAAGAGTGTCCATAATTAAACAACACATTACAACACATTACATATCATTAAATTAAATCTCTACTGACATTCTACGTAGTTGCAGATGGAACGGACATACGTATATTATATATTATCTTCCACCATAGCTCTCCGTTTTGCACGCGTGTTCATATCTATCTTCTCCAAGGTCTAGGCAAAGCATTTGAGCAAATAAGTGACGTGTATATTGATTTTCACCAAGATGCTCAAAATAAGTGTTAAGTTGTGCCTTCAAATCATCAAGAGAGACGGTCGGCGTTTTCATAACCTTAATTGTCTTTTTAAAAGCGGAGTACCGAACACGGCCTTCAATTTTTCAGACATGTTTTACTTCACAAGAGCTTTATGAAAAAAAAATCATACATTAGAATGAAATTAAATGAAACGTAATAACCAATAAAGAATAACGCATAAATCAAATGCGTAAACATTAATAACGAATAAATAAGTATTGCACTATTTTCACCACCTAAAAGTCATATTTTCATATATTTATATAAATTACATAATGTTAGTTATATATTGGCCACAAAAAATTGGCGTTACAGTATCGACCCAAAAAAATATGTCGGTGTAATTTCTACCAAAAAAAAGATTAACCCCGACAAAAAATCACTCATTAATCATCAAGTGATTGTGAAAGATCAACTGAAATAGAATCTTCTTCATCTTCCCCAATAACTTCAAAATCTTGCTTTGGTTTTTCGGGAGTGTCACACAAAATAGGTTTTGCTTCGTTTGACTCATTTTTTGGTTGGGGCGGTTTCTCTCCCTTTTCAATAATCATGAGATTTTGGAACCTATCATGTTGATTCAAATACTCATCTTTCCAAATCCATGTCTTTTCATTCGTGTGATTGTGCCACTCTGTAGATGATAGAGGTAGTTGACAACCATCCTTCAAAAAAATAAGCACAAAGTGATTCAAAATTAAGCCAAGACACATGATGAGAGTTTTTTGCTTAGCCGGTGGTGGCCCTCCTAGTGGGAAAAAAGATTCCGTATTTCCAATTTCATGATTTGTCAACAAGACCACACACCTATTATAATAATTCGTAACAATGTGTCTCATGTCTGGAAACATCGACTACTTATCAACATGTGCAATACCACTCATATTTGAGGGAGGATGTAAACCATTTAAACTGTAGTTATAACGATCTTCACCCGCATATACTCCCACATAATCATCTCTATGATCTTTCAACTCTTGAATAAGATGTCTACGAATCATGATATGACTTTCTTCGGTCAATCCCATGAACTCGGTTATAACCTGAAATCCACAATGTCCATCGTTTATAACATCCACCACTATTTCAATAAATGAAACCATGAACTTTGGCATATAATCAATAGGGCTCAAAACCGGAATAGACGTTGGAACCGGAATAGGCTTTGGAAACCGAGTAGGTGGTGGAAGTGGGGAACGTGATGTTTTATGTAACGCTTTATTTCTATTAAAGCGATAAAACACGCGAATAATCTAAATATTCAAGAAATAGACGTCACGTCTCAAAGTTCACACACATGCATATTAAAATTTCTCAAAGTCGCAGCGGATATATATATATATATATATATATATATATATATATATATATATATAACATGCATCTCCATAATAGGTAGAGCATAAATATCCAAACCCGACACGAGGGAAAATCTCAACAACAAAGATAAATCCATAATAACATAAACGACAACATCCTAAATCAGAGCCTATCTAAGACGCTACTGACAACAAAAGAGGTAGCTCCCGTTATCCTCGAGCACTCACCAAGAAAGCTATCAAACTACTCCTGCACACCGTCTACCCATTCATACAAATAGGTAGGCGGTCCACCACAGACCACTGGGGGTTAGTTTTGTTGGAACAAAGGGTCTTTAACAATACCACTTTTAGTTTTGTTGATAACAAGGTATTAAAAATTGTCAATTGGATATGCTAATATTTTTTCAAGTGCGCAAGATCTTAGTCAAAGATCTTAATCTTATAAGGCATTCTGAAAGAAAAAATGAAGAGAAAAATCTATAAGAAGCTTGTTGCAAGTGAAGAAGTTGTTTCGAGAGGTTCTGAAGACTTAGAGGGTCTGAAGAAGCTGTTTCGAAGAAGTGCAAGTCAAGAGGTTCTGAAGACATAGAGAGTCTGAAGAAGCTGTCTCGAGAAGCGCATGTCTACAGGTTCTGAAGAACAAAGATAGTCTCAAGGAGCTGAAGAGAGTCTGAGGCTCAACAGAATATGAAGTTCTAAAGAGAGACTGAAGACTGCAAACTCAAGATTATGATTTGATGAATTTCTGAAGGCATTTTGTTGCAGAAGGAATATTCATATGGAGTAACGGCTATTTCAAGTCAACTTAAGCATGGGATACTTTTTGACAAAGAGCGCAAAAAAGGAAAGAGTACTTGTACGACCACCTTCTCCACTACTCCACTACTTGTACGATTGGCAGTTGTGTCTACTGGTATTTTCGCTTCAAGAGGAATGGAATTCAAAATTGTTTCTTAAGGACGATTACCATATCAAGAAACAGATCAACAGTGTTTGATCAAGCTTCTAGATGACTATGTGATGTGCTGGCATCTCTCAACGTCTTTCTCAAACCTCTATATAAAGGAATGAAGACTTGAAGAATTGACAACTGAACAATACAACACTTACGCATACTTTTGAAATACTTCTTGAGTCAAGCCGTATTGTCAAGCCAAACACATCAACAACTTAGGAAATTCTTACAAAATTCAATATCCTAGAATTTCTAAGTGTTACAGAAAACAGAGTCTCATATTTGATTGTATTTGTGAACACCACTGATTGTATATCAAGTGTTCAAACTCTTATTCAATTTTCTGTAAATTGTGTTAGAAGTCTCTTGCAATAGTGCTTGAGCAATAGAAGTCTCTTGGGTGTGTCCTTGAGCATTAGAAGTCTCTCGCAGTTGTGCTTGAGCATTGGAAGTCTCTTGCTTGTGTGCTTGAGCAACTTGTAATCCGAAATTACATTTTAGTGAACTCTCCTTGGAAGTGCAAGGGGGACATGATTACTTTCGGTTTGTGGAAGGAACCTGTATAATTGCTTGTGTTCTTTCTTTTCCATTATCTCTTTACTTTATTCCGCAGCACAAGACTATGAACTCCTATCAGAACCTGAACTCTTCAGACTCTGATTTGGAGAACTGAATCTATCCTTTAAAAAAAAGAGAAAAAGAAAACACAATTCAACCCCCCCCCCCCCCCCCCTCTTGTGTTTTTCTCACCTTCAATTTTCACATCAATAATAATCAATTGATTATATATAATCAAAAAATTAAACTTCAAATGATTCAAGTTAAGAGATAATTCAACTTCAATTATTATTCTTAACATCAACAATTCACCAAATCACTATTATGCAAATCACCAATTATTAAGCACCAAGCATATCAACCACCAAGCATATCAAACACCAAGTATCATAACCATTAGGACTCATGCCACGACATACTATACACCTAGACATGACTCCTATATGCATGTGGTACCATCACCAACAACGTCTAGGCCGTCACCCCATGATGCCAACATCACATCATAATCACCTCAACTTGATATAAATATCCCACAACTATGAATGCATGAACATATGACATGACTCATGCACATGTTCACAACAACTCACCAACAAGGTCAACATTATTTCACATGTATGCATTTACCAACAATTTCAACATCGTTACAAATCGATAACTCCACACAATTCTTCGCAATCCAAGTAAAGGAGAAAAGTACACCAAATCATGATAAACATCATATTCAACACCTATCAAGCATTCATACATCTTCATACAATCATATCAAACTATACACAAAAGATTTTTAAGGTATTCGGTCTTAAAAACCATTTTCGACAAAGTTCGTCTATCATTTCACAACTTTTAAATAATTGCGACAATTGAATCAACACTAAGCAAATAAACTCTAATGCCTCAACTATGTATACTCTTAGGTCACATATAAGTGCAGTTGAGTATACATGTGTGTTTCATCGGCCAAATACGATGAAATCATAAAAATCACAAAGTTCGTCTCTCGTTGTCATTTTTCAAAAAGAATTCCATTTTCAAAGCAAAACAAGTTAAACCTCATTGAAATCATTCACAACCATTTTTAGAAATCATGTATTGAATAAACAACCATAACCCTACCCCTTTCCTTTGAGTAAAACAAGTTTCGGAAAAATCGACGTTCTTAACGTTTTTCAAAAGTTTGAGGTATGATTCATCAAACCAAGTTCAAATCAATTGATGTTTACATAGGTTTAGAAAGCTTAATTGCATTTAATTACATTAAAAGAATCAGTTTGGAATAGTCTGGATCGACCCCAAAACCCTAAAATGACAAAAACATGAGTTGATGTACAGTGCAACTCGCCATGGCAACCAATCTACTCGCCATGGCGAGCTTGGACAGTCCAGCTCTCGGGAAAAACTCCATTTTCACTCCAAAATCTCATTTTTGACTCCCCAATGCCCAAATTTGTTCCCAAAATTTGTCTAAACGTTTATAAACATCAAAATGCACTCAAATCCATTTAAAATTTGAATCAAAACATCATTCCATCACAAATCACCATTTCACCCATTTTTCATAAAACTTCAAAAACAACTCAATTCAACCATAACAATTCCAGAAGATTTGTACCCAATTCATGATATGGCATCAACAACAACACTTAACAACAATCACAACTCATAAACATGAATTCAACCTTAATTCAACAACATAACATCACAATTCACCAATTCTAGCTAGGTTCACAAAGTAATCAATTCTATATAACTTTAGCATGCAAGTTCCACATTAACAACTCAATTAACATTCAATTCACTTACCCAAACATAGCACTATAATAAGAGCACGAATTTCATCAATTAAGTTCACAATAATCACTTTTCACAATTAAGCATTTTTGAATTGAGATAGAAAAAGAGATTACACTAAGAGATTATGATATAATACTAGCCCCCTTACCTCGAAGGAACTCAACCCTAGCCTTAGCCTCAATTTAGCTCCTTGAACCTCTAATCCCCTCTTGATCTTCAAGCTTTTCTCTTCTAATCACTAAAAATAATTCTCACAGTGAAATTACTAATTTACTCTTGCTCGCTAAATGACCAAAATACCCCTAAGTCCAAAATGACTTAAATACCCTTCTAATACCGAATTCCAATAATCTCAGCCAAAATACACACAAAGGCAATTAATCACATACAAGCACACATAAACACATAAAAAAATTAATTAAAAAGAATCTAACGAAAATCAGGTTGTTACATTTTACCAAGACGAGCACCTTTTTTTTTTAAGAAATTGATGAAGTTGTTGGTGACGGTGACGGTTGACTATCCATATTTTGGGAATCAATAACCTCCCACGAAAAAGGGATTCGACTAGTTGATGCCACTTTTTCTCTAGACCTCGCAATATTCACTTTTATCTTGGCTCCCTTGGTTGGTACTTTTCGTGGTGGTGGAAACAACATGGTGGTGTCAAGAAATGCCAACTGCCGCAAAACCTCTTTCAATTTTAGCTTCATTTGATAAGGGACTTTCTTGAATACCATTCCACTACTCCTCGATAGAAAAAACAACTTCATTACTTTTTTGACCCATAGATAACGTATTGCAATGATGGTGTTTCTCATCCAATAAAATAGGTTTGTCGTCACAGATTTTTGTAGCAATAAAGCATGCACATGGTAGTCCATACGGTGTCCTTTGAACACAACCACAAATTTTATTGTTCATACACAATGTTCCTCTACAACGTTCCTCTTCCAAAGTAATGTTGCCCAAAGCATATCTAGACACATAACCCCCTATCCCAGAGTACAAAGTGACGTCTTTGAATCAATGTTCAAATGCGGTACAACTCTGACCAAATGATGTTTGTATCGCAATTAACTGCATCACCAACTTATCATGTATTTTCTTCCAACAAGTACCTAAATAACATATATTATTTCTCAAATATTTCTTTACTAAAGCATGAGCTGATTCTATCGTGTTGGTGGTTCTGCAACCAAGATGCAACACATGGTTTGTCTATGCCCTCGCTATTTTCTCCTTAACTTCATCCAAGGTGGCCATGACATAGGTTAGGAAAATTGGGAAATCACTACAAACATCTTGGAACACCGCTAATTAATTTGTGTATAATTCTTGAGTAGGTGATTCAACAATAACTTTCAATGCTCTCATTATCTTCTTCGCTACATCACCATGTTTCACCTATTTCCCATTTTTTTTCCCAAAGGATATCTACAGTCTAAGATGCACCTTGTTTTAACATTTTTTTGCACATGAAAGTATTAATTCATTGCATAAATTTCGGGGAGAACATTTTCAACCACATTCATCAAAGTCATATCCCTGTCAGTCACAACCACCTTAGGCATATTCATCTTTGGCGTAAGAAGTTTACACATCATTTGTAAAACTCAAATAAAGTTTTCCTCTTTCTCATGTGTCACAAATCCAAAGTCAACCGAATATGTCAAATCGGTCGAGGTGACCCCAACTATCTCAAACATTGGCATCTTGTACATGTGGTTTTGTAGGTGGAGTCCATAACCAAAACCGTTGGAAAATTGTTAAACAACTTAACGGATGTTGGATGAGCCCAAAATATGTCTTCAATAGTAGTAATCTCACTTTGTGTTCTTGAGAATAAACATAGTTGTGCTTCTCCAACTTTGAAATTAGAAATTGCAACGCTGTCTTGCCACCTCTATTTGACTTCCATATTTGTTGACGTTCATTGTATACTTGTTTGATATTTGTCATGCGATCCTGTCTTTTGCTCTTCAAATTTAACAACACATTTCTTGGTTTCACCTTACTCTTGGTCAAGTCACGTACAATCTTCTTGTCGTCCTCCTTTAATCTATCCGCAAGCATGTGTCCTTCTAAAGCCGACTTCATCGCATGGTTGTGAACTCCATTAAGAATGTTCAATCTCCATTCATTTGTTTGCCTACTAAGATATCCACTATCCAAGAACATGCACCCACATTTTTTTGAGTCTGTTGTATCATGCTTCGATTTTTTTCCGACACTTTGTGAGCACCACTCCTTTCACACACTAGTCACACATTGGATTGATCAAACTTGATCTTTTTATAACAATTGTAAATCCCTCCTTATTTGCTTGACGACGTACCCAATTAAACAAGTCATCCCTATCTTTCCATTTAACATCGTGTCAACTTCGTTGGCATGAAGTGGGAGGACACCGGAGTCAACATATAATGAAGCTTCAACATGGATGGAAGCTCCATCAATGTTTGGTTTGGCTTCAACCTTAGGCGGTTTGACATCTCTAGATTTTTTGACAAAATTTGGTTTTGTCTCTCTCGGATCATCATCCGCGTTCTCAACCATTACTATAAATATACAAAACAAAACTATGAATTAATAACTAACTAATGCATAGACATCAATGTCATAATGAATTAAAACAAAAAAAAACATCCAAAATAATATTGGAAAAAGAGGCCGTAGCATACGAAAACTGTCAGTTTTCCTCTGTCGTTAACTACTGAAATCCTTCGGCAGTTAACTGTCAATGCTCCCATATCTCGGCACTTAACTGTCGATGTTCCCATGTTAGTGTTTTGCGAAAACTAACAGTAAAAACCCAAAAAAACAACTCAAAATGAACCTATTAAAAACAACAATACCTGTTTTTGACATCAAGTGTTGATACCTCCTATGATTGATGCTTCAGTGATTTTGGAGCAAGATTTGATGAAAAAATATTGAATTTGGGGGTTTCTATGAAAGTGGTAAGGAAGTTGATGCAGAAATAATGAGTAGGGGGAGCAGCTGTCAATTTGATCTGATGGAACAGTCCATCGGCAGTTAACTGCCGAGGAATTCAAAATCGGGCGGCAGTTAACGGTGTGTTTGAGCCTTATCACACGTGGGAACAACAAATTTCATTTTTCTACACGTCACAAGTCCAACTTCCTTTGGCAATTTTTCTGCACGATGAAATGAAAGCCTTTTCTGCTCAGAAATTAGACTATAAAAATACACAGACTCTTAATTGAATAAACCCTACCTGCTGTAATTTACAATAGAATTTCTGCAGAAATATTTTTTCCATTTGAATCACGCTGCTATTACTAATTACTAATTCCAAATTTCAGTTTATCATTGTTACCCTTTTATTCCAATTTAGTTGCTTCCCCTTTATTCATATATGTCCTGATTGCTGCTCTTTTCACTTCAATCCCAATTATGAATTGTTATTATCACCACTGGTGCCGTAATATACCGTGCAAGGCTTGGCTTTTTTAATTGAATTTCCATGATAGAAATTAATCATGTGCCGTTCCAACCCCTTGTTATTGCTTTGCATATAAACTGCCGTAGCTGTTCTTTCTTTTTCTTTCATAATTAAAGTTGTCATCTGATTCAGGTTCTCCTTTGTTATTTATTTGCTTTCTTCTTAATATGAATTCTACAAGTAATTTTAGTGCATAATTTGATCATGTCTTTTTAATATGAATTCTGCAAGTATTTTAGTGCATAATTTAATCATGTATGAGTAGTTTTAATTGGGTCCAGACTAAGAGGACCGTCGTGCCAACAGAAATCATATAAATTGCTGGCTTGTTCATAACGAGAATGAATTTATTGTTTTGAAAATTCTTTTTTTATTTTATTTAAAGCTTCACTACGAAAGTAGGAACATAGAAATATCTTTTACGCATCAAAAGAGCGGACGGAAACGATATTGGACTTAGAAAATTTAGGTTATTAATTAAATTAGTAGTGAAAGCATTTTTTCTAATTGATAAAGAACTTATTGAATTTTTGACAAGTAATTAAACACTACGAGTCTACGAAAGTAGGTTGCGCTCTAGAATGCTAGAATCTAATAACGGTTTACGAAAGCAAAATCATATCTCTAATTTAATATTTTTCTACAAATAAATTTTAGACATGGCAGGTCTAAGAGTGAGGTGACTCAAGCCCTCGCTTTAGGCCCCTAAATTTTGGATTTAGAATTGTGTCTCTCTGGGGTATAGACACACAAACAAATAAATGTCACAACAAATGAGTTATACAACTTGGTCATGAAGCAAAGATGGTATGATGCTTATAACATGGGTTCAACAATTCTCATACAACTTTACAATGCGCACATTTTTTTGTTGGTGCTGCACTTACGACACTTCTTCCACTTATATAATGCAATAATTTATTTTTCTTTTTAATTGTAATGTTTTTTTTTCATAAAACCTATGAATTTATATTAATTACTCATTAAAAAGCCTCGTATTATTCGTATGAGATTGTTAGGAGACAAGCAAATGCAGTTGCCCATACCCTTGTAGTAGAGGTCGCATTTTTTGCTAGTCCCGTTATTTATTTTCATATACCCCCAATAGTATTGAGAACTTGATTATTAATGAAATGCTATAAGCACTTTTACCTAAAAAAAAAAACCCTCATATTATAGTCCGCTTTAGGCTGCCAAATGTGTTGGGCTGACACCGCTTGCAAAAAGGTCAAACTTAAAGCTTAAAAATAAGCCTTTGACATGGAAATGGCAAAATTTAGGCCTTGCTTTTGTTGACTAGGATAGACTTGTACGGTCTTGCAAAGCCTACCTCCAGTACACTATTCTTACCCTTACTCCGGCTACTTTTAACATTCAAAACATAAAGTAGTATTTATGCATGGATTGATAAATAATAATAATAATAATAATAAT
The DNA here is from genome assembly GCA_946800305.1 of Medicago arabica. Taxonomy (NCBI): domain Eukaryota; kingdom Viridiplantae; phylum Streptophyta; class Magnoliopsida; order Fabales; family Fabaceae; genus Medicago; species Medicago arabica. Next base: position 7,688,756 of record OX326969.1, read on the forward strand.
AATAATAATAATAATAATAATAATAAATAGGCATAATCTTGGACCACCGTGCCGGTTTCTTTCATCGGAGGTGAGGTATCACGGGAGGGGGGCTCATCTGGCAGGGAGGCACAAATTGGAGGGATATGGGAGAATGAATTGAAGTGAGAAATAGACGTCTTAAAGCGATTGGACTGGATTCTTTAGGACAGTGCAGACAGCAGGAGCGCATCAGACATGAAGGGTTTGACATGGACAAGGATACGACTTCAGGTTTTGGGCTACATGATAGGTTTTTCAACCGATCAACATGGAGTTCAAGTGCATGTGCAGCGTAGAATTGGGTTTTATATGAAGGTAGGAGGGGTAGGTTGAAGGTGAGAAAAACACAAGAAGGGAGAGTTGAATTGTGTTAACTTTTTCGCAACTCTTAAAGAGTATGAATCTGTTTTCCAGGATCAGAGTCTGAACAAATTCAGGACCTGATGGAAGATCAGAGTCTGTTGCAGCGGAAATAGTAAAGAGATAAGGGAAAGAGAGAACACAAGCAATTATACAGGTTCCTTCCACAAACCGGAAGTAGTCATGTCCCCCTTGCACTTCCAAGGAGAGTTTCACTAAAATGTAATCAACAATTACAAGTTGCTCAAACACACAGTAAGAGACTTCCAATGCTCAAGCACACAAGCAAGAGACTTCTTTACTCAAGGACACATCCAAGAGACTTCTACTGCTCAAGCACACAAGCAAGATAATTCTTTGCTCAAGGACACACCCAAGAGACTTCTTACACAATTTACATAAAATTGAATAGAGTTTGAACACTTGATAAACAATCAAATGTGTTCCAATTACAAAACAAAGAGACTCTGTTTTCTGAATAACTTAGAAATTCTAGGATATAAAGTTTGTAAGAATTTCCTAAGTTGTTGATGTGTTTTGGCTTGACTCATAGAGAATACAATAGCTTAATAGCGTAGTTTTTCAGTTGTAGAGTCTAACAAATTCTTCAAGTCTTCTATCCCTTATATAGAGGTTGAAGAGATACGTTGAGACATGCCAGCACATCACAGAGTCATCTAGAAGCTTGATCAAAAATTGTTGATCTGTTGCTTGATATGGTAATCGTCCTTCAATACAGATTTTGAATTCCATTCCATTTGAGGCGAAATACCAGTAGACACAGCTGCCAATTGTATGAGGTAGTGGAGTAGTGGAAACAGAGTTCGTACAAAGTACTCTGTCTTATTCCTGCATTCTTGTCGTTAAGCATTCCATGCTCAAGTTGACTTTGAAGCTAGCCGTTACTCCAAATGAACGTTTCTTCTGCATCGAAATGCCTTTAGAAAATCTTCTAAGCAAATCTTCAATTTGCAGTCTTCAGACTCTCTGTAGAACTCCAGACTCTGATGAGCTTCAGACTCTCTTCAGCTCCTTCACACTCTCTTTGTTCTCCAGATTCTCTGAGTCTTCAGAACCTCTTACTTGCACTTCTTCGAAGTAGCTTCTTCAGACTCTCTGCGTCTTCAGAACATCTCGAAACAGCTTCTGATGATTCTTCAGACTCTCTTGGACTTCATAATCACATGCAACAAGCTTCTTAGAGAATTTTGCTCTTCATTTGTTCTTACAGAATGCTTTCTAAGATTAAAATCTTTGACTAAGATCCTGCACACTTAAACAAATATTAACATATCCAATTGACAATTTTTAATACCTTGTTATCATCAAAACTAAAAGTGGTATTGCTGAACACCCTTGTTCCAACATAGGTCACACACATGTCCTTATGTTTGTCCCATCTTACAATCGCGTGTGTGAGATGATCAGCTTGGTCGCGGCAGGTCGCGCAGCAAGGAGAGTTATGACAACAATTAGTTGTGACGGTGTGATAGTGCTTTGACGTAGACAAATAAATTATATTTTTATATAAATATTCACAGTATGTTATCTTGCCTCCGTTGGACAAAATTTCAGGATTTGTCCCTGACAAGTACCACCTGAAAACTCACATACATAAAACGGTGATCCCAGATTTGAACCTAAATAATCACTAAAAATGTATAGCCTAACAATCATAGTATTATTAGTTGAGCTAAGTCTTATGGATTGTTTCCTTTTTTATAAGATACTAGTGAATAATAGAGTTCACGTTGTTAGGACAACCAATAAAGTTTAGGAGCAATAATAGGTCAATGGTTCCACTACAAGAATTTCCCAAATTACATAATTCAAAAATTAAACATCAGATATATCCATCATTCCTCTTAAGTTGTAGGACAACCAATAAGAAAGTTCTTTATCCATTGGGATAATCTCATAAGACACCTTGAATCAATTTTGACAAGGTATGTATACTAATCAACATATAAATAGGATTTTACCGATACTTGTACAACAGTAAGTATTATGTCGGTTTTATCAAAAATAAATTGTACCAACCACAAAGAACGTGCTTAGTTTTGATATTGCTCAAATTCATAGAAATTTTAAATTGAGTTTCTTAAAGTTTTTTTGGTATCATGATCTCAAATAAAATATAACAAATTAGATAAATTCCTGATGGGATTAAGTTTCAATAACTTTTCATCTAGATCTAATGTTTCCTCTTAATCAATGTATAATTTTTATGCTTCAGATATAACTTATCCCTTAGCATAAGTCTCCATTCTTGGACAACAATGCATAATCCATTCAACCAACAGAATTTCGATGCTCGGTGATATAGTAATACATTAATATAGACTTAACTTCTATTCCTAGAATGATAGCATATATTCATGATTTAAACCATGTCCTTTAGATAATAAGGCAATTCCTTGCTCAAACTAAATCAAAAGTTCATTTGCGGAGTGCTCGTCAGCAAAAGCATTAAAAACAAATTTAAAATTTAAACCAAAAAATATATTAAATGCATAAATCATATATAATCAACCGTATTAAGATAACTACATAGAATTCTAACTATTTACATCCAATCCCAACATAAAATAGAGTTTAGTTATCCATGAAGAGTATAACTAACAAAAGAAGGTTGATAAGTGTTGAAGAAGTATCAACAAGCTTGAATCCAAGCTTCCTATCCCTCTTGTAGTGTTGTCCACGCCTACATCTCTTTATCTCTCTAAATGTATAAGTTACAAGTGATAACCTAAAAATTCTGATTACACATCTATTTATACAGTTTCTTCAAGTCAATGTTTACTAGGTGAAGTGATGCTCGCCAAGCGAATCAAGTTTTCTTCAATAGAGGGAAAAGCTAGTTGTTTGTGGTTGGATTCATACCATAAAATGTGCACGAGGTAGTTTGCCAGAAAACAGAGGTGGGTGACAAAGGATGCACTTAATACCAAGTCTTCTCTAAGAAAAACTTTAAATACAATATAACACTAACATTATCACCATAATTTTTTGATTCGGAAGATCAGAGAATGTTTCAACCATGTACTAGTATACTAAGAATTCATATCCTCTGTGTCAAACTAATTCTCGGATACTAGTGTTTTGGGAGTTTGGGAAGCGTTGAGAACGACAATAGGCCATTGATTCATAACCACTAAGAAATCGAACACCACACATCATCACTAAATCATCACTAAGACCTTAAAGCATTTGATATATGAGTTACTATTCTTAACCAACTCTTAACTAATTCATAATCGACGTGAGATTAACCGCTAACACTTAAACTCAACACATCAAAATTCACATGTAATCTCTGAAGTGTAGCGAAATTGCATTGTTCATCCTTTATTTTACTTTGAAACAAAAACATCAAATAAGTTTTGTAACCATCAAATAAGTTTTTTTATTTAATAAACTACTTGTATTATTTTATTAAGAAAGGTAAAATAAAATAAATTTTGAAAATGCTTTTATACATTTATGTATTATGCAAAAAAATTATAGAAAATGATTTTAATAGAAAAATAAGAATAAAAAACCAATAAAATATTATACAATTAATTAACTTTTACTGTCTTTTCATTGTTTTTCGTCTATTTTTTTTTATTCATAATTTGAAAGGATTTTTTTTTATCATAGATTCTACACATTAATGTAGGGCCTACAATATAAATAATCCTCTCAAATTGAATATAAAACAAAGAAATTTATAACAAACAATCATAAAGTTTAGATAAAAAAATACAATCAAAAGACAATAATAATCTCCATAATAACTTTTTGTTGATTGTAATGAGATGCTCATTTTAATATTTTTTTCATAACTAATTTTTGCTTAAAGACATTGATTTCAATTTATAAATACACGTATTTATTTTCTCTCTTATTTTTACTTTAATTTTTTCTCATATCAAACTACTAACTAATATTTTATTTTCTATTACAGGTCGGCCTAGTTTTTTTAGTGAAAGAAACTTCAACTTCTCCGTAAGTTCTCATTCTCTTTCACTCATTTGCATCTTTTTTTCCCTTTCTTTCGATCTAAATAAGTGATTTTCAGACATATCAAGTTTTTTATTTTTTGTTTTTCGTGATTTCGTCGTCTGAGTACGGCATTGTATTGTTCATCGTGTTGTACGATGTTGTTTGATTTCACGTATTGTTGCGGTGTTTGTTTGATTCATATTGAGATATCAGCTTCAATCACATATTCAATCAATGATTTGGACGCCAACGTTGCAGATGATTTAGATTTTAGGCTTATTCAATCACTTGGTCCCTTAACTTAATTGATTGTCTCAATTTAGTCCATTAACTATAATTTGTATCAATTTGGTCTCCTATGTTTTGTTATGTTACTAGTTTTAGTCATTTCTGTTAGTTTCTCTCAAAAAAAAATTAACATATAGGACTAAAACTAATAACGGAGCAAAATATAGGGGACCAAATTGGTAGATAAGTTAACGTTTTTTTTAGAGAAACTAACAGAAAGGACTAAATCTAGTAACAGAGCAAAACATAGGGGACCAAATTGGTACAAATTATAGTTAGGGGACCAAATTGAGACAATCAATTAAATTGAGGGACTGGATGATTGAATAAGCCTAGATTTTAATCATATTATTTGTAGGCATTTTGTCGTTGTATGTTATTAACTCAGATGTTGTGAGTTTGTTCGCATATTCACCATTTACGTTTTTAACGGTGTTGAGGATGTTACTGTATTATTCTATCAATTTGAATGAATGAATATCATGTTTTTTCTTTAAAAAAAATAAAAAAAAATAATTTCTATTCAATTTTTCTTCTTTTAACTATATTTTCTTCATCAATCAAACAAAAAAAAAACATATAGAGTAAATTGTCTCGATTTATTTATCTCATGAACTAAAATTTATATATATTTTGTCACCTATTAAATTGGGTCTCATAGTTTTTCTCATTGATTAAGATTGAACATCACTCTAAAAATAAAGTATCAAAAGTAAATTTTTCTAGCAAAACTATCATCAACATCCACCATATATTACTCATTTCATTATCTAAAATGCATTATTTATTGGTTTAAAAAAAAGGGTTAGATTCTATACATTCCTCACCATATGCGTGGTCCTTTCTCCATGCTCTTAATGCTTACCATTTCACACTCTCTCACATAGTCATAACTACTTAGACATCATTCATTTCCTCATCCTTACTTGTTTCCATTACCCTATTTCAAACTAGTAAAGATCTTCTCTATTTATTTATTTTCAAATAACTTGAGTATGTCAATTGAAAAAATATGGACAAAAAAAAAAGATAATGTATCCTATTACTAAAAACATCTCACAATTATTTTATTTTAAAAAAAAAAAATTATGTCTTTTATCTCCCTAAATATATCATCCGTCCTTCCAATTCTTTCTCTCTCACAACAATTAACATCGCATACATCACATATATTATTATATATATAGTCATCACACACACCCTTTTATTTAACATATATATATTGTTTTACTTTTAGCATATCCTTACTCGGTGGAGTGAAGAGTGTTGTGTTTCCAAACAGAACACTACAACAAGGTATGCTTCTCTTCTTTTCTCTTCCTTAATATTTTCATTTTTTTCAATAATTTTTCTCTTCTCACCCTTCATTGTTTTTGAGCAGAAACATCAAATCAAGAAAAGGATTATGGGTCTTGGAAGATTGGTAGGAACACTCAAATCCAAAATAAGGTCTTTGAAATTGAAGAAGCCATATGATAAGATGGAGAAGAGTGATAGTATGAGAGTGGAGATAAAGAGCAGAAAAGCAAGAAAGCTTATTGAAGAGACTCTCAAAATTGCTGATTCACCAAAGACTAAAACTTTCAACTTCTGATGCTAGCTATATCTACCTTAATCATGTTTGATGTATGTAGCAAACATCTTAAGGTTCTTTTCTTTTCTTTGTAATTTAATTAAATTTCAATAAGATAAACAATTAGCTTTTTTCTTTAGCTTTTAGTATTTCCATCAAGAACATGCATCCACCTAGTAACAAACTTAGTCCATGTCTTTTCCTTCTTCCATAAAAAAATAATATATTTGGTCTATGTTTGGAATGACATCGTAATTTTGTTAAAGTTATAAAGGGTAAAATTTGCGAGAATTATGAAGGCTCAATGTGATTCTGTAAAATTCATGGTCAATGTGAATATGAATTTTTGCATGGTGAATATGATCGGTTGGACTATCATGGCCAAGTCAAAGAATAACTATTGATTTAATAGTAATAAATAAATGTAATTTTCAAGATTTAATATGACTGTACTATTGAGGGTGGGGATTCTCTCCGTGAAAAATTCACTGGATATAGTCCAGTGCCAATCTCCATCATTCAATTATTATTTGATAATTATGACTGAATCAATGGTAGGAAAATGTGTCTGAGAGGATTTCTTTGCATGTCACCGTAGAGGATCTCCTCCCGCACTATTGATTATATTAGAGTGATAGTGATACAATACTATCTCATTTTTATACGAGACAATTTACTTTTTAGTATATGTTATATTTTGACACTTTTATTTATTTAATGCACAACTTAGTGATTTTCTGGTCTATTAAGCATATACATGAGATTGGTATCATGCAAAAACTTACAATACCTGGCTAAATTGGGTGTGACACTCCATATGCTTAGATAAAAATGGCAGCTAGTAAAAAATAGCATGGTTATAAAATAAAATGGAATAGAGAGTTAAAAATTGAGGGGGTAATATTTGTTTTTATTGTGAGTTGTGGATATTCATTGAGCACCGATCGTTTTCATATTTATTGCGTATTAACATCAGGTCTGTTTTGGTTGGACCATCCAGAAAGAAGAGTACAAGGGTAATTATGTCACATTAACTCTTGTTTTTGGTTTATATACAACAACTGAATGGAAGATAAAAACGTTTAAATACTTTGAAAATAAAAAGTTTGACATTTGACATTACATCAGCAGCAAGTGTAGACATCTTAAATTTAATGGCCTAGGAGTCTCGTCAGTTTGGGAAGTGGTTAATGCGAGAATTAATGAATGAAAAGAATATCCTAGGAGGATCATTAGATATTCACATTTATAAGTGAAAGATAATTTTTTAAATATATTGAATAATTAATGTATCTGGTAATATTTATAGGTTATATATATTAATTAAAAGAGAATGTTAATTATTGTCTTTGGCGCATTGGATAAGAGAATAAAAATAGAAATATAATATTGGAAAATGGTAAAGAGTGATAAATTTAACTTTTTAAAAATTAAAATGTTGTTGAAACCAATGCAAACATGCTACTTTTTGGCTTCCTTAACCATTGCAATGGTTAGCAAGACCCATTAATTATTCAATGTATCTGAAAAGTTGTTTTTTGATTATAAATGTGACTAGAGGGAGTACTCTCCTTAAAAATGTATTATTATGTTTAGAAGGTGTAGTTTGTTTTATTAATTGGAGGATTAAATATGTTTAATTTATGTTCTATAAATATTTAACTTTTCGTTCAATTGCCTCTAAAAAAATTGAATTTTTATAAAAAGAAAAACATAAAATCTATATTTAATTTATGTTCCGTGAGTTTAACTCAGTTGGTAAGGACAATGTATAATATATGTAAGGTTCAAGGTTCGAACTCCAGACACTACTCAAAAAAAAAAATTAGATATTAGAAGTGAGAATATGTTATACAGATCAATGTGAGGTTACAGCCTAGTTATGTAAAACTCCGCAGGGTCTGACCATTTTTTTTTTAAGAGAAATGATATTTGAATATCCATTTTGATACCGATCAATGTGAGGCTACGACCTAGTTATGTAAAACTCCGCAGGTCTGACCATTTTTTTTAAGAGAAATGATGTTTGAACAATCATTTTGTGACAACTTTCTCTCTCGTACTCACCTTATGTTTTACTTTATCTCTTTATTGTTTTGATTTTGGTGCAAATACCTAATTTTTCTTTGTAAATTATGGTTGTTTCATAAGTTGTCAACCAAATGGTTGTTCAAATAACACTCCACCTTTTTTAATAAGATATTTCAAAAGTCAAATTGTTTTTTAAAAGGAAATAAAGGACAAAAAAAAATTAAGTTTTTTTACTAAATATCTAGGAGGTATCCGTAAGTGGAATATTACTGAGAAAGGGACCACTTGTACAAAGAGTCGACAATAGTAACACCAAAGTAGACAACCGGTCAGCACATTCATTATCTTCTCTTAATATATGAGTAAAAAGATTTGTTTTTTTTTTCTTCATGAAACGCGATTTGCTTCTGTAATTGAAAAACGTGATTTGCTTCTATAAAGGGAAACACAATTTATGATTCATGCTCTACTAGGATTTGATGTCTTCATCTTCTTTACTGTTTCTCAATCACCCAAACCTCCTAGCTGTTTTTTCACATCTGTTACTGATCCTTTTATTGCCTTGGCAGTTTGAGCTTGCTACACCGGCGGTCCTGTCATAATCCGCACGAGCGCAGCCATCACATCAGGTGAACACAATTGCACCTATGCTAACTTTTGCAAAAGCTCTGACTACATCACACAATTCATCCACTAATGAAGCACTGCCACAACCGTCAATTAGAGGAGAGACAATCAATATTCACATATCCCAAGCGCCGTATGAGAAAGGAATCAAGGTATGTAAGAGGAATCTCTGGGGGAGACTGGTATTGAACAAGGGCGACAAACCCTACTCCTCGAATGAAATTCATCTTAAGCTCCAAAAATTATGGAAGACCACAGGTCCTTGGTCCTTGATATCCTTAGGCATGGGCTACTACGAGTTCTACTTTGCCTCCGAAACCGATATGCGCACAGTTTTCGCAATGGAAACAATTAATCTGAAGTCGGGCCTTTTGAGACTTTTTGAATGGTCAATGGACTTTAATATGAATCAACAGAAGAATACTCATGCACAAGTTTGGATTCGTTTAATGCCACTTCCATAGGAATACTGGATGGAGATAACACTCCGAGAAATTGCGAGTGTGGTTGGTACGTCGTTGGTATTGATAACGCGACGTCTAGAAGTATTTACGAACATTATGCTAGAATCTTAGTTGACATGGACTTTCCTAAGAAATTATTTTATGAGATTTTGGTTGAAAGGAGGGTTTTTCCTTTCCTATGGAGGTTGTTTATGAGTGGTTTCCAGTTTTTGCACCCACTGTCAGAATCTCGGCCATGATATCATCGGTTGTCGTTGGTTGTATCCGAGGAAGGAAAGTTAGGTGCCTCACGAGACTGTTGTTAAAGGAAAGGCACAAGTTTAGTCAAAGAAACAGGCTTGGGTGCCGTTGAAAGATAACCCCTCAAGGTGTCTTACCCCATTCAGACATGCTTGTGTTGGAATTGGTGACTGTTGATGCGCACGATGACGTGCATTTATGTGAAGCAAAGGGAACGATGTTGGTTACTACAAACACAAGCGTTTAACAAGTTTCAGTTGTTTCCGCTTCACTTTCACATTCGGATGAGCACGTTGACGTGCATGATGTGGATAATGTAGATTCCTCAGCCTTGATTACAAATGAAAGTGTTGTGCCTATTCATACTATTATAGACACGAGAGTAGCTTCAGTGGACCTTCCTCAAAGTTTCAATACGGCCTTTGATGATGATGTTCCGGACATGATGCAACAAGTTGGGTTCGATTCAGCTACAACTCCGGCCTCAGACGGAATTGTCAGCTCCTTGAATGCCCGTGCACCTGGCATGCAACATAGTAACCCACATATTCAACAAGAATTGGATCTCTGGCAGAGGATCAAAGACTATGATAAGCGCTCAACAGAAACTCCATTTGTTCCGGTCTTATCTAAAAAGCAAAAACAGATGTTGAAAAAGCACGAATTCGATGGGAAGACGCCTTACTGTACCCGCTCCACGGGTGCATCTTCGCCACCTCCTAATGATTGTTCGAGGTTGGCTAATTTGGGCATGCAGTCCAGGGTGTTGTTTGGCTTTCTGCTTTGCCGTCTGAGTTGGGTTTTGATTTCTTTTGATACAGATGTGGTCTGCATAAATACAGATTTTCATAGTCTGTTGTTTTTATTTCTTGCATCTTTTCTGTGAGGGTTTTGGCCTAGTCCCCCCCTCTTTGTATATACTTTCATTTTCCCCCTTTTTTAAATAAAATTTTGAGTTTGGCAGCATAGGATGGAGGTTCCTCGAGGTGCCAACCTAGTTGAAATATCGGTGTTTCCTTTTAATGCATGTCCTTGCTCCTGGCTTATATATATATATATATATATGAGTAAAAGAGACCACCTAAGTAAGAAAAGAGAGTTTAATAATTAGGGAAAATAAATTTGCATGGGGATGAAAGTCATTCTGCTTGGTATCAACAATCAAACAAAAAAGCTAACTAAAAGTCAAATTTCATGTTGATAGATCAGTAACCAAGATCTCAAGCCAATTGAAGGACTCTTAAAATGGCTGAAAATTCAGCTAATAAGTTTTGAGCTCTACTATAAGATCCAGAAAAATCGTAAATCTAAATTCTCCAATCATTTCTCAAGAAGCCTTCAAAACACACGTTATGTACGAGTATTAACGAAAGAAGAGTTGTTCACGTTTACTTTAAAATAACCTTATGGGGTTTTCAGTGAATCTGACATGCTTTATGGATCAAATTAACTAAAAAGGCTCGACTATATGTCGTAAAAAAAATCTTTATATATACCACACCAGTCTACTTAACTAAATATAAATAATATTATTTTTTTAAGAAGTCAAACTATCCCACCAAAATTGACATCGGGAACAATCGGACCTGAGATCTTGAGAGGAGCACACCCCAAGATCCCAAGTCAAGACCACCAAACCAACTCAAGTGAGATTTTTTCTTATTATATTAGATTTTATATTTTGAATTAAATTATAAATATTCTAATATTTTCAATAATTTAAACTTACTAATCGAAATTAAAAAAAATCATATTAAATGTAGTATTATAGCTGAAATTGAAATATGATACAATTTAATTAGTATATTTTGTCGGTGTACAATTGTTTTACAATCCAATTGTGTATTGCTACATCAATTAATAAATATGAAAACACATAAGTTGGCATATTCATTAGTTGAAGTGATGATACATCATTTGATGTATTTGATGAATGTCAAGAATAATTGTACACTAATAGAATATACTAATTAAACACTACACATATCTTCAAATTTATATTTTTCAAATTATCATGTTAAATAGTGTTTTTTTAAACAAATATCAAAATAGAATTTAATTTCATTGATTTATCAGTGTGTTGGTCTAATTCAACATACATCACATTACTTATTGTGCTCATATAAAATAGACATTTAAGTAAGCGTACAAATCATATAAGGTTTTAAAAAGACCAGGTTTATATTTGAAAATAAGGAAAATGTTAATAAATATCTTTAGAATATTGTTTAAAAAATCAAAAGAAACTTTTGTATAAAAAGTGATGTGTATTCCATTACCAATGTATTTGAAACACTTATTAGTATATGATTATTAAAATAAATTTATGAAGGACTACAAGTAACAAATTAGATTTAGGCCTTTAATATTTTGACCTGGTCAAACTTAGTCTTTACAAAACCTAACTCATTTGGTCTATGCCAACTCTCCACATGAGTTAAACATTAAACAAAACTGAAAGAAGCATAGAATTTATCCATTTTAAGGAAGTAACGTACCAATTTAGGGTAACTAATCTTCTTTTTTAAAACAAATAATTACTATTTGATTCATTGTTTTTGAATTTAATATCTCTTGCTAATACAATGAAAAACTGAATCAAGTGATTAACATGCAATTATAACTATTCATATCTCTTTTTTTTAGGGAAACTATTCATATCTCTTATTAATACATTTTTAAAAATACAATGAAAAACTGAAAAAGTTACAATTGTTTTATGTCTTTCTGCCAATCAAAAGTAAATAAAAATAAAATTGTTTTATGTCTTGTTATTGATTGTTGGTATAAAATAATTTTGCAGTAACGGCACATTTTGTTTAATCTCATTTAAAATTATCAAACTAAAACTTCACAGCTGAAATAAAAATTTCATTTGAACTAGTTGCATGCTTTATTGCAGCTAACACCTAACTAACTGTAAAAATATTAAGATATTAACCCACCAAAATGAACCACGCAGTCCATAACTGAAACGAGTATAGGTTCAATAGTCAAGAAGGTATCAAACCAAGTGAGAAACATTCTATATTAGGAAGGATGAGAAATAAATAACAAGAGATTAATAAGTAGTAGTATATTAGCTTTACAACACTTTAAATAAGGTCAAGTAAGAGTGTGTATTGAATTATAGATTGTGTTTTTTGAGAGGAAGAAAATAAATATACTTATTTTTAGGTAAAATAAATATCCATTTTAATATTAATAATAGAATTATCCATTTTAATGATAGTTCAAGATAATATAAATTTTTCAGTGATGCTATTACTTAAATAAAAGTATAAATACTATATGAACAAAAATTATTAAAATGTAAACGATAATTTAAAAAATAAACGGGGGAATAGTTAATTATAAAGCTAAAAATTAAATACCGTTATTAGCAGTTAGTGTAGTGGGTAGCCACCACACTAAGAGAAAGTGAGATAATAAGGTTGAAAATGTCTGATGTGGAAATTGGCTACATGTGAACCATATGAGATGTGGGGATGACGATGAAGATAGGAAATTGTTTCTGATTTGGTTATTATTTGCACATGAAATTGAACTCTACAATGCATAAGGACACTTTTGTAGAGGAAAATGACTCTTGAGAGAGTTGCTTACTCCAAAAGTAACTAAGTCCAAATCAATATACCTGCATCACATTTTTTTTTATTAATAATATTTTTTCCAAGATTGTGATTGGTTACTAAGTTTATAAGGATGGATAGATATTTTAATTTGACAAAATTACCTACATTACCATAGGTAAGTGATTTTTTGGGATGTAAATGTTCTTTACGTAATTGTATTGTCTTTGAAATTTCAACATGTAGCACTACCATTGAAATATAGTATTTTTATGAGTTTAATTTTGTTATGTTTTTTATTTTTTTTTTATTTTATGATCATCAATCAACTTCATCCTTGAATATTTTGAAAAGATAAAATTGTTTTTCAATTTGTTTTACGTCCATCAAATGTGTTCCTTTGTGAAGTCTAGATGTTAGACACGCTGACATGTAACGTTTTACGTTGGTATGCTCGTCCATAACACGTTTCAAGTTTGCAAGGACTAATTTAATAGTGAAATTTGTTGTTGTAAGAACCCAACAACTTCATTTCTGCATCATCTTCGTCAATATATTTTAAATAACTCAACAATTTTTTCACTTAATCGTTTTATTCGTCGTCATCCTCTTCTTCTTCCAAATCCCTAATCAAAATTGTAAGAGTTAACTTATTTCTCTTCTTCATAGTCTTTATCAACCCAAAAAACTAAAAGCCAGAAATCTCAAATTAAATTAAGATTAGCACAAAAAAAAGTGATATAGATGAAGAGATGAAGTTGTTGAGTTTTATAACAAATTTCACTATTAAATTGGTCCCTATATATATATATGAATCATTACATAGAAGAACATATCAGCATCCAACGTGTCTAACATTTGGACTTGACATATGACTCATTTGATAGATGTGAAATAGATTAAAGGACGACTTAACTATTTCAAAATATTCAAGGAGGAAGTAGCCTAGTCACTCCAAATTTTTCATTGTAAACAAAGAATAGGATATTTTTATGAGTTTAATTTTGATACACTACTGTTGTCAACGTAAAAGCTTTTAAACTTTTAATAAATCACAATCAATCATATTCGTGACTTTAAAAAGGGTTAAGATTAAAGTCAAATATTTTTAAATTATTTAACGGTTATAGTTGATTGATAAACACGAATATGAGTTGAATTCTGTTTTTTATAGTACTCTACAACACATATTTTCTTTTTTTCTAAGGTCCAGTTTACCACCACACATCTTACCAACAACTCAATGTGCACAAAATCAAAGACCGCTTATATACATCCAAGACAGAAATATAGTTTTATTACAACCATAGGCCATACCAGGGTACTTTGTGAGGGCAATTGGCAAACCAGAAACCAAACAGGGTCCTAGATTATGCCCTCCCCTTGACCCCTTGAATTTCTTTGAGGCTACTTTCTCTACCTGGAACATCAGTTCAGAGTTATGGATCTACAAAAATCACCAATTTTTGTTCTTCCGAATAATTTGTACGGCTCGGATGCGCACTTCTGAAAACGTTGGAGGGTTTTTTTAATAGCAAGGACGTGGAGAAAGAAACACACATTTCTTTTTCAATTGGGTCGTTAGAATTGTCAATTTGAAACACATTTCCAAAAACTAGCTCAGAAGATAACATTATCCAAATGCATATATACGTTGCATAACTCAAGAACTTTCGAAATGTAGAACTCAAATACAACTTTAATATCCACTTTCACGTCTAGTTCAAGTATGAGTCCAATCCTCACAATCTTTACAAAATCCGACTCTGAAATCATGTTAAAATACTTGGAAACAACTAGTTTATGAAACCAAAATCCAAAGCCATTTAAAGCAACCGTCACCAAATTCAAAACAATCAACAACAGGACAGAAAACAACAACATATTATGAACCAGCAGAAAGCAACTCTACAGAATGTAAGGAAACACATTTTGGTTGTAAATGTTGTCTTAAAATGAGACAGTGGGGGCCATGTGATCCAAACACATGTTCTCTTAGTTGGAATTTGAATCATAATTCAAAACAACAACACATGTAAAAATACTTTGGTATTATCACCATTATGTAACTCTAATTGTACTAAATACTATATTATCACATGAGGAATTTACACTTCCACAACTTCAATTCATTATGGTGACATGCACACTTTACATAGTGATGAGGAGTCATACTCAACCTATCAACAAAATTACAAAGACAAATATACAACATATTGGAAGATTCCAATAATAAACAACTTGATACAACTACTATACCTTCTTGTACCTAATTTCCTAAAGTTCTTATCTCTAAGATTTTAAAAACTTTACTTTTGAGTAATATATGTTAAATTATATATTCATAAAAAGAAGTGTTATATTATATGCTCAGTAGCATTGGTACATGGTCTATGATTGTCCAAAATCTTTGCCTCGGATGCAGACATGTGAAGTAGCAACCTCTGTATTGTGTTTGTTTTATAAGCATGTACTTGCAGAGGAACACTGAACAGTTGTAATCAATTGGGTAACATCCTTATCATAATTCACAAATAAATTCAGTTGGTTTTTCTTATTCTTGTTACCTATTTAGATTTAAAAAATTAAAAATTAAGCATTTAGAGCATAAAAAATTATTATACAAGTGTTTATGTATAAAATATTTAATAAAAGATAAAATAAAAGTAAATTATTTTCATATAAATTATAAGTTTTTTTTACTGGATATAAATTATAAGCTGTTTTAGATAGTTTATGAAAATGTTTATGGACATGTCATAAACTGATTTTTATAAGCTCTTACAAACAATCTCACAAATGTTTATGTCAGTAGATAACTTCAAATAAGAAAATCACGATTGAACTGCTCCAAAATGAGAAAGCCTTTTCCAACAAATTCGCCTCAAAAGAACTCAAACCATTTCAGCTTGTTCATACTGATATTTATGATCTAACCAAATCATTATCTTATTGTAAATTCAAATATTTATTACTCTTCATTGATGAATTTTCTTGAAAAACTTGGGTTTAGATTTTTAATCGGAAGGATGAAGCTTTTGGATAAATTCAAACAGTTGAAATCTCAAGTAGAAAATGAGAATGGATTGCCAGAAAAGCTTGATAACCAATAGATGAGGAGATATCACTTTCATGGAGCTGAATTCACCCAATTCTCAAACTTCACTAAAAAGTGTCTTTGGGATTGCTCCTCAAGAATTTGGAGTAGCAATAAGGATAATGTCTGATTTTACAAGTTTTTGGAATGGTAGCACGATGTTAAATGAGATAATGAAATTAGATGACAATGGTGAAAAGTAAATAATTCCGAGCTCGTACATATACCAACTATTATTAACAAAATTGTCAAATATATGATGGCAAAAGTGGATCCAAATCTTACGAGTCTCTAGTTGGACGGTGAAGTTAATTAACTTGCACAAGATCAATCATTTTCTTCAATATAGGAGTTGCACGTCTTCCAAAATTATATAAAATTACAAGCTAAAAGGATGATTTAGAAATACATAGGTGTTGATTGCTTCACACACAAAGATAGATAGATGTCGATTGATACTTTCATGAGATTTACTCTCAAGTAGCACTAGACAGAAAGATCCACACATTCAGATCCTATCTGACTTGAGTGACCATATATATGATTGGCATGGCATTTCAAGACTCAATCTCATCTCCTAGCAGGGTTTACACCTCGAGCAGCATCGTATCCACCACCGCCTACATTACGAGTAGGCGGTGTAGTGGACCCATACTGCATGATGTTCATCGGAGGAACTTGTCCCTGTGGACCAGTAACACCTCTTGATTGTGCATCATAGCCAGCTGCTGCTCTTGATGGATCATAAGCTGGTCCTCTCTGTGCTTCGTAACCCATACCTCTTTGTGGATCATAGCCCGTTCTCTGAGCATCAAACATTTGTCCTCTTGTTGCATCGTAAGCAGATCCTCTAAATGCATCGTAACCAGTCAACCTCTGTGGGTCATAAGTAGAAGCGCTCTGTGTGCTGTAAGTAGGCCCTGCTGATGCAATGTAACCGGGGCCTCCTCTGGGAGCCTCATAACCAGTCCCAGCAGAAGCTGGACCAGGTTGAGCTCCAGCAGGAGCAGTTGTAGTAGCACTGCCGCCGCCACCACTAGCAGCAGGTTGAGAACCACGTCCCTGTCAAAAGATTTATGATGGAGTATTAATATTTTCTTTTAACATGGAAGATAAAGCATATATCCCTTCAAAATGGTAATCCTTCAGTTCCGGCAGCACACTAAAATCTCTTTTTATGGTTAGTTAAATTATACTAGCACTATATTTTTTTAGCACGTTAATAACATAGCAATTGCATTCAAAAACTATAAAAAAATAGCACTTGAACACAACTTTAAAAATGCACAACTATAATCCCTCCAAATCATCCAATTTTATCTGTACATGCAAGAAATAGATCCCTGTATTGTCTCAAGCAAATCACAAACCAGATATAAAATGGACATGATAACTCTACAGATTTTTAATCTCAAGCAAATCACCAACACTATGTTAGACCTCTTATTAGTACTGTTATTATATTCATGCTGCCGTTATTTTATTATGAGGCAGCAGGTATGTACTAAGCAGCAGTTATGTTTTTAGACAGTTATTGAATAAATATGGAAATGGAAGGAAAAGTCATGAGGCATTTATTTTGGGACTGGAGATTGGTTAGGAGAGAGCAAGCTCTCAATTTCTTGGACGGGAGAGACCAAGACACTCAATTTCTTGGATAGGAAGTGTCTAGCTAAATTTTCCTTTGTTTTCCCTCATATTTCTGTAAACTAGATTTCCTGCAATCCAATTCTAGCCACAGTGACCAGTATTGTTCAATAAAAGCCAGTTATTTCCTTTATATTGCTACCTATATCTATATTTCAGTGTTCGGGACAAGTTTCTATCAATTAGTATAGAGCTTGGTCTCTCCCTACCATAACCAGTAACTGTTCAAAAACCATCCAATAATCACTTTCTCCTTTCCTTTCTCTATTTATTCCTAAAAATAAACATACTAAAAACATAACTGCCCATGAATTTTTGTCCTATCCTCTAATAAGAAGTCAAGCACACTACTGTTGTATGTCAAATTTGTACCATTGGAATGGTAAGAAGTAAATACTGTGTGGCTATATTACACAAATCAGATAACTATCAAATCCCTGTCAAACCTTATAAATCAGATCTAAGTCTGTTGAACTCAGGTATTATCCAGATTTTAGGAGACATAAAAAAACTAGTGCTAAACATTTAGATATTTAGGAAAAAAATCATCAGGTTGGATTTGAAGTATTGTAATCCCAGCAACATATCATTACTAGTTGACAATAGACCAGATACAGGTAGTTCTTATCATCAACTTGTAATCAATGTCAAGATATATATTTAATTGGATAGACTTTATGAAAATAATAACTAAATAAGTCAACACAAACAAAAATAATCCAGACAGTTATTGAAGAAACTTCAGGAACTAATAAATTAATAAATATAAGACAATGAACTATATGCTGCACTCCCGCAAGGAACTTAAAACAACGTAACACATGGGGTCATCACACACCTGCGCAACAGCATAACCATCTTCATATGCATTTTGTCCAACAGGAAGACCAGAAGCCTCATTATTATTAGTTGCAGAGGTGCCACCATATGGCCCACCTAAATTTATTGCACGCCATGATCAATCCACAAAACATGAAAAATTGGAGACTAAGGACTCTAACGTAGAAAACAGGTAACAGGAGATACATACTAATTCGATCAACGTTAGCCGTGTTTGTAAGCTCTGCTCGAAGTTTCTCCACTTCCCTACTCATAGAAACATAGTTCTTTTCCATCACCTGAAGCGACTCAAGGTGGTCGTTGTATAATTTCTTTTCATAGTCATAAGTGGCCCTGCATGACCAGAACAACAGAATATCAGGCCCACTTAACATGGTAGTCTGACGCTACACTAGCAAGATTTAAGGAAAGCGAGAATAGAAATAATGGGTTGGATTAGGGATAACTTGAACAAATTACAGCTGAAATTTGGTGGATTGATAGTTCATTGAGTGAATCTGATGTAATGACCAATTGAAAGTCATGGATGGATTGAAGGGTTGCGTGGGTGGGGCCATTTAGATGCTAGATAGAATGGGAATGGACATGAAGAATAGAAGGTTCATCAATAAACCAAAACACAGACCCATGGCTGCTAGACCTGTTTTTGACTTTTAAGCCTAACATTTTCAACCAGCTAAACTGAACCAATTGGGCCTGCATAAAAAATGGAAGTATACGAAGGTGCCCTTGTACTACAGGATGAGTTTCATGCCCTGGCTATCAAATTACTAAGCAAATCTATAGATTTTAGATTGAAGAGACTCCCATGAGTTTGAATGACTAAGCAAATGAAATTGTTCAGAATACAATCTGCATGGGGGGAATCTTTCAAAAACTTGGTATAGTTTTAAACAAAATGAACATTGGCCTTGATTCATGATAGAGAGATTCCAACTTTGGAACTCATGAGTCACTACAACATTTTAGCTCTACGACAACGGCAAATTTTATTATTGTAAAAAAATTGTTCTGATAGGGTATCAAAGACAGCATTTTAAAAATTCCATAGCGGTATGTGAACAAAAGTGTTCTCTTATGGTGCCTATTACTACGATTTTTCTAACGATGTTGCTGTATGTGAACAAAAGCGTTGTCTAATGATAAGACAACGCCTCAGTTTGCCACGGACGGCAAACCGTTCTGGTAGATAACAACAACGCTTTTTTCAGATCTTGCAACGGTTTTTCGTCGTTGTGGTAGACCACAAATGTTGTTGTGAGTGAAAATTATATACCCATGAAATTAGGATTTCAGGTTCAACAGTATCTAGGATGAAATCAAGCTAAAGAAACCTACCAGGCTAAAGTGGAATTTTAATGACAAGATATAATGAATTCTGAGAAATTCATGCATTTTGGAGGAAAGAAAAATTATGAGAAAATATGGAAATTACAATTAGGGGAATTTCCGGAAAATATTGGTTAACAAGTTAAACTGAGAACAGGATAAAATGTTGCAACTCAGTGTGCAACTCTACACCACTGTAGGACAAAAGGAAACGGGCATCGACTGAGGGTTTGATTGCAAAAGATCAAAGATGGTTTCCATTGATAAATCTAAACATCTAGGGGGAAAGTACTGCAACAATTGCTATAAATCTTATAACTCAACTAACTAGAATGAAGAAGAACTCCTAATCCTATAAGAATAAGTGGTGTAGAGAAGAACCCACACGTAAAAGCTAGGCTAATAAAAAGGGAAAGTCCTTACTTTGAATGAAAATTTCTAGTGCCCAAATGATATTGGATCCATACACATGAAAAGTTAGTCAGGTTGGAAAGAACATCCATACTAAATAATAAACAAAACTCCCCTCAAAAAAATAAAATAGTAATAATAATAAACAAACCTGGCTCTAATAACGTTTAATGTGAAGGATATACCATTCCAAAAAATTTAAACTGATGACTTCCAAAGATATGATTAAAACCTTGGAAGCATAAACAAAGGGACCCTGTGTGGATATCACACTCACGGTCCCAGATTCTCTCTAGTGTCAACCACTACTAATTACTTAGCAGTCCAAACTCACAAAGGAAAAGTGGACACTGAGATAAGACATGATTACACTTGACTAGCATAAACTCAATAAATATGCAATAACTTTTTCAGAAACTAAGTTACAGAGATCCAAACTCCCTCCATCCTAGGCCAACTGCCTATTACAATTGTCCCATCTTACATTAAAACCTTACTTTGGGAAAGGGGAGGATGCTTGAGAATTAAAAAAATATATATAATTCTGAGCATATGAGAAATGAAGTTTGCAAGATATTGAAGAGGGCAAAGTCCCCCTCATCATACATGCTGAGATGCCAACCATGTAAGTGGTCTTTTCTATTTTATTCGACTTCAGGTTCTCGGTTCTCTCACGTCACAGATTCTCTCTAGTCTCAACTACTACTAATTACTTAGCAGTCCAACTCACAAAGGAAAAGTGGACACCAAAACAAAACATGATTACATTTGCCTAACATAAACTCAATAAATATGCAATAACTTTTTCAGAAACCAAGTTACAGAAATGCAAACTCTCCACCATCCTAAGCCAACTGCCTATTACAATTGTCTCATCTAAGAAAGTCTCAGTAGACATTAAAACATTTCTTTGGGAAAGAGGAGTTTGCAAGATATTGAGGGGGGCAAAGTCCCCCTCATCATACAAGATGAGATGCCAATCTTGTAAGTGGTTTTTTCTATTTTCTCCAACTTCAGGTTAAAAAAAAAAAACATCATAAGTTTGTAAAATTCCCTAGTAATTCTACCATGTAAAAATAGGATTTTAAAGTAAGGGGAGCACTAATATTTCAATAGCTCCTGATATCAGTCACTGATTTTAAATTAGTTTACAGATATTCAGATTCTCCAATAATCTGATGTTTAAGGAACAAATCCTTCACAATATTTTTCCCGAAAATAAAATGAATACAAGTAATTTCAGAGTTAATTCTTTTTCTTCATTACTCAATAGGAGCAAGTAGAAGAAATAAGAAAGAATGTATCAATTTTTCCCTTACACTCACATCCCAACATATAATTAATCAAGTTATTATTCCTCGTATCCCTCAAAAAAATAAAGATAAATGTTACAGAATGCATTCAACTAAACTAAACTTGTCACATCTCCACAATTTTTGCAGTCTGCTTCTTCTCTAAGGCCTCTAAGACCAAACCAACAAAATACAATTATTTCAGATATTGTATGATACTGAACACATCATACATAAAGATATGGGTATGCATTTCAGCATAGTTTCAAATTGCAGACTGCATCATGTATTGCATCTGCAATACTGCAAATGGGATAATGTCCACATCCCACCAACAACAGTGTTGTTTTTGCGAACCACCAGAAAATCTGCACGGCAGCATGTGCAAAGGCCGCATTGGCCAAGCATTATGGTCACCACACATTATTTTTCAATATTCCCCTTTATATCATCGATTTAGAGGGAACATTAAAGGGCTGGAGATATTTTAAGATGGTAGAGAGTTGAAAACGAGGAAGAGGTAACATTTCAGAGGGGAAGTCAGGAACAAGTGACGTGAGAATTTTAAGATAAGCCATAAAGAATAATACCTAAACATAAAATACTCACATTGTTACGACCACGATACAACAATGCTTGTAATCATAGCAGCCGCAACTGTGATCACATTCACAACTGCAACCGCAATTTGAAACCATGCAGTTCATCACATTTGACATTAATATCGCAATATTTTCCTTTAAGGTGAAACCAGTATTCAACACAAAGGATAGAGTATCCATAACAATGTATGCCTATTGAGAGAATCCGGTAATCATACATTACATGTGTAATAATAAGAAGAAAGATGGATATTAATCACAGCAGAAACCTAAAATCTGCTAAGATTGAAAAGCGATCCTAGGAAAAATCATTATATTTCAAACATAAGAGAAAAATCAGAGACCTCGGCTAATGAGTCATAACCAGTAAAAGTCATCGTGAGAATGACAATCAATGCGAAAAGAAGTCATCACTAATATGATTCATATATAGAAAAAGAATCGGCACCAAAATGATTGCCGGTGGGAATAAAAGCCTTTGATAATGTATGTCAGTGAGACAAAAATGGCATGGCAAAGACTGAAGAAACAGCAGCAAGACTATAACAATAGCAAGTTGTGTCTCGGAGTTACAATAGAACCAATCAAAGACAAATCTTGCTAGAGGAGACAGAAATTGCGCTGGAAAATGGTTGTTTGCAAAAGAAACTGTGTCACCATGTCCCAGAATGCAGAAAAAAAAGGTTGGATCTAGAACCAGATTGCACTGCAACCCAGTGCCTGAAAGCTCGCCAGACGCACCATCACAAGCAGCGAAGCGGTGACTGATTTTTGAAATTGTGTCAATGTGGAGACGCGTGCTGTCATCTCTCGGAAGGAGGTTTTGGGTGCCATTGAATAACATGAAGATCTAAAGTAAAAAATAAATGAAAAATTAATCCTAAGCCTATCAGAACTGTGTGATTAGAGGATAACCCACTTCTAAAAGCTAGCTAAGAAAGTGAAGAGCTTCGGCTTTAGGTGCAAATTTCAACTGATAGTGCACAATAGATATAGTATTCAAGACATGCATCCAGCTAGTCAAATTGGAAAAAACTTTTACACCAACAATAAACAAATCAAACTCTATAAAACATTGATGTCAAAGACTCTACTCCTAAGTCATAAAAGCCAGATTAACGTTGGTTACCCAGCTGATATAACACCCTTGCTTCTGCATAACACAGACACTGTAGTATCACAGCAAAGCAGTTTACCCACAGAAAAACAGGACATTGAAAAAAAAACATGATAACACTGAACTGACAACAATCCAAGCACACAACCATAAAATCCTAGATCAAGAAATACATAAGTATAATGACTCTAGGGTTGACAAACAAGAAATTATATGAAGTGTAACTGACTTGTCCTAGTATCTAGTACCATCTCTGGTATCTTTTTGCTTAAAATATGCTTGATATTTGCGAGGAACTGAAGGATTATAACAAATTAGCAAATTAAAGTTAACATATATGTAAAAAGGACAAGCAGGTCACCTCAATAAAGGCAACCTGAAGGAGCAAAGGGAAGAGACCAGAGAAAACCATTCAAACTAGCTATCCTAATCATGAATTGAATATAATTTTGAATTGTAAGATACACGATCAATAAAAATATGACACTTTTAAGTAAAGAAGTGACACACAAAAATATAAACTGATATATTTGTATATGAACCCCTCCAATTATTTCAAGATTCAAGTCATAAATTAAATGACAGAAAGATCCCCTAGCCACACAAAGTTGACTATAAAAGTGACGGGCTACACAAAGGTCAAGGGCAAGTTGTGATTCATCAGAATGAATCGAGATGCATCATAATGAATTGACATTCATTTTGGATTCATGTTTAAAATAGATATGCAACAATTCGTATCAATTGGATTCAGTTTTCTTTTGAAGCGAGATATGGTCATAAGTAACAGATAACCATGCCCATTATAACCGTCAGAAGGATGACAAAGCATCATGAAAATAAAAGAACTTCATGCTAACCAAAATCATAAGAGGACTGCAATAACAGACAACACCATTAGAGGTTTTCCCCCCTATTTAATGGTAAAACAAATTTAATTAGACTACTAAAAAGAAAAGGAAAGTACAACTTGAGGCGTGGTAAGAATTCCTCCAAAACAGATAAGATTAAGGGCCTATTTGTTTGTGCTTCTTTAAAGAAAAAGTGCTTATTGAAATTTAATTAAATGTAGGGATAAAAAATGATAATAATTATGCTCAGTTTTTTTATTAAAGCAAATACAAAAATAATGTTTTAGTGTTTTCTCGGAAACTAAAAGCATTATCTTCTAAAATCATTTGTATCATAGAATCATTTAACAAAGACAACCTAAATAGTTTGTTAATAAAACAACAAAAGTCTCTCCTTTCTCATTGTGGAAAGCCCCTCAAGATAATCATACAACACTGTTCCAAAGTCCAAACTCAGGGAACACGCTCTGCATCAACAAAAAATTCAAAAACTCTGGCAGGAAAAAGTAGTGGTAGTACAATTCATGGACACGCAGCATTAATTTTTAAATTAACAAACTACAGACATATTTCAGGAGGTCAATGAACCTGCAGCATGTTATTGCAAAAAATTTAAACCATGGGAATGGTAAGATAATGAAGTCTAACATCCCAACTATGTTGGCACCCTAGACAACAACAATCAATGATATATCAAAACCTCAGAAGTCTGTAAAAATTATAACATCCTAGGTCTTGGTCCCTACAAATTCTACCCTGCAAAAGTCGGCATAGTGGGATCATTACTTGCCATTCAAATCGGTTTATTGATATTCATCTCCACCCATCATGACAGGATAATCATCATTGCTATTGTTATTAGCTTTATGGCTTTAACAGTGGCCAGCAATTTCCACTCTTAGGAGTGAGGAGCCTTAGACAGTTAGGCTCTGGATGAGGAGTAGAAGGATCACCTACTTTTGCAATCCTTCTTTTATTCTATTTCCTTGGAATACATTCAATAATACCATTTTTTGAATTTTTGGTTTCCATGAAAACATAGGATATCAAGTTATATCCGTCTCAAAGCAAAGAGAAAGTCAATTAATGCACTCAACTGCAGCTGAGAATGGCATTTAACCATATAAGGTAATACTATACTACCACATAACCGGTTTTAGGATTAGTTTCGATAAACATCCCTACAGGAGACTAAAACATTGTGTAATAACTGAATTTTCTAGACAATAATAGTCTATAAGTTGAAACCAGCTTCTCCATTTGAAATTTTTCAGAAACTATCTAATTTAACTTCTCCGTAAACAGCTATATAAGCTTCTAAGCTCTAAAGTCTAAAAACTAACGGCAATTGGAAAGTTTCTAGAAATTAAATATTAACCCTAATCTAGGGCTTAGTTGGTGAATATATCAACATAACTGTGTAACTATACATATAACCTACCAATCCAAATATAAAAGAAAAGCAACAAAATATTACCTGCAGTGCTGATACTCCTGTCTAAGACGATCAAGCTCCGACACAAGAGCAGGAATCTGCTGCACATCCGCATGAACCCTCTGAATCTCCTGATTTAAATGTTGAGCTTTCGCCATAAGCTCCTCCCTCACAACCACCAAATTTTGAGCCTCCCCACGCGCCTGCTGCAGCTCTAACTTCAACGGTTCCGCCTTCTTCAACTCCGCCTCCATCTTTGCAATCTTATCAATCACCCCCCTCATTTGCTGCTCCCTATCCGCCTTAAGTGACCCAACATGCGCGTGAAGCATCTGCAGCTCATGCTGTGCCCCTGTAAGTATGGTGTAAGAACCGAATCAATGATCTGACGAACCCAAGGATCCAATCCAAACCAATGTTTGGTTTTTATATACTTTCTAAGTAAGTTACTAAAATTTGCAAATATGGGGCATTTTGGATTGACTTATTTTTGAACTGATGAAAAATAGCTTATGCAAATAAATAAGATTTTATGTTAATTCATAAGTTCTCACTAACGAAAATTGTATCTTTATAAGCTATTTTTTCATAAACAACATAAACAAGCTTATAAATAATACATAAAAAGCTTATTTATTTCCATAAGCTGTTTTGCATAAGCTCAATATTAAGCCGATCCAAATGAATCCTACGTCAACCTGATTCAACCAAACCAACTCGTTCTTCATTGGTTTGATTCAGATTTCGCTATAAAAGATTGCAAAAACCAAACCTACTATTACCGAGCCAAACCGACCCGTTACACCCTTACCTGCAAGCTCCTGTCTTAAAACACCATGTGTGGCGGCTAGTCTCTGATTCTCCGTAGCTAACCGCTGCATTTCACCGTGCTGCGACGCCAGCTTCTGTTCCATCACTTGTGGTGGTGGCATAAGGTCAAATGGACCGGGAGGAAACCCGTGGTGCATTATGGGACCCGGTTGTTCGTGGTGAAGCATACCGGGACCCGGTGGATGAGGTCGCCGGAGATGCTGTGGTGGTGGCATGCGGCCTTTGCTTCCCATCGTGGTGGCGTAGACCTAAAATGCGAGATTATGCGAAATCGCGAAATTAGGGCACAGAAAAGATGAAATTGGGAAATTGAATTTGGTAAGAAATAAAAAGAGGATTTTTTTTTTTTTATATATACCGTAGAAGATAAGAAAAGTATGGATCGATGAAATTGAGAAATTGAAAACCCTAATTTGAAGTGTGGAGGTTGAAGAGGAAAAAAATTGATACACTGCTAAACAATTACGTATGTAAGTGAAAGCGTTGGGATTTTTATTCTTCTTCTCCCTAAAAAGATTTTTTCAGTTTCAAATATATTTTTTTTTTAAGATCATTCAGATTAATTAAGTTTTTGATCCACGTGAATATTGCAGTTTAGTTTTTAGTTCTTATAAGATAGTTCTCGTAAAATTTTCCGTCAGCATTTTTAGTCCTTATAAAATTTTCTATCAACATTTTTAATTTCTGTAAAATTTTTACGTCACCATTTTTTGTCCCTAAAATGCTAAAGGAAAATGTCGCAGAGACTAAAAAGTGTGAGTTTATTTTATAGAGACTAAAAATGAAACTGCAGATATTTATAGGGACCAAAAACTTAATTAACCCTTCAATAATTGATGCATCGTATCAATATATTAAATTAAGTATTAAATATGTTTTTGATCTCTATAAATATACCAACTTTTCGTTTTAATCCATCTAAAATTTTCCTTCAACTTTTAGTCCCTATAAAATTTTCAATCACTACTTTTTGATCCCATTTTTAAATTTAATTTTTGTATTTTTTTAATGAAATTGTGCATAAATGTGTTAAATATTCTAAAAAAAATCCAAAAAAAAAATAGAATTTTTTAACAAAACACAAATTAAATACGAATTTTTAACCTTAAAACATATAAAAATTCATGTTTTGTTAAAAAAAAAAAATTGGAGGGATTCTTATAATAATATGAATTTTTCTGCAAAATTTTATTCAAAAATATGAATTCTGGACATGAGTTTACTTTAAAGAAGGGATCAAAAGTGAAGATAAAAAAAATTAGGGACTAATAGTTGAAGAACAATTTTAGATGGACTAAAACGAAAAGTTGACATATTTATAGGAACAAAAACATATTTAACCCCGGTGGCATTTAGTATGGGAATGGAAAGTTGTTTCCCACCATGGGAAAGTTTTTTTCATCCATTAGATTAAAGAGGAGTATTAATTTTATCATGGATTGCCTACACCATATTTTTTTTCCTTTGTCTTTTACACTTTTTTTTGGTTCAGATCTTATTTATTTTTTCTTTCCTTCCATGCTTATATTCTTAACCATTACTGAATAAAAAAACTAAAGAGTTTCATATTTTTTAGGCTAAAATATGGTTTTGGTCCCTGCAAATATGTCTCGTTTTGGTTTTAGTCCATGTAATTTTTTTTGTTGTTTTTGGTCCCTGCAAATATGTCTCGTTTTGGTGTTGGTCCCTGACCCCATTTTTGTGATGATTTGCACACGTGGCACATGATGACTGAACCCATTTATTAGATAAACAGTCCCTGCAAAATCTTTTGATTTTGAAAAAGGTCTCTGCAAAATATTTTACTTTTGAAAATAGTCTCTGGGACTATTTTCAAAAGTAAACTATTTTCAAAAGTAAAATATTTTGCAGAGACTATTTTCAAAAGTAAAATATTTTGCAGAGACCAAAAACAACAAAAAAAAAGTTACAAAGACTAAAATCAAAACTAGGCATATTTGCATGGACCAAAACCATATTTTAGTCTATTTTTTATCCAGAAAAAAAAATCAGTAATGGAAGCAACATCAAGTTGCTTCTTCTGTGATAGAATCCCATCAAAAATCCAAACTAGCTTCTTCATAATCATTTGGATCATTTTGTTTATTATCACGCAATAATGTTACTACAATCATGTGCAAAACTTCATTAAAAACGCATAACTGTGTAGTTCAAAACATCACAAACAACAATGAAACAAAGGTTCCAAGTACCTCAAAAGAAGAAGAAGGAGAAGAAAAATTATGCAGCAATAGAAATTCAACTACCCTTTGAGAATATGAACAAGAATGTTCATAAGCATGAGAATATTGGTAACCTTATTGCATGAGAATATTCCAAATCTGGAGTTTTTTTTGCCTTATATGTAACGGAACAATAGAACAGATAGGTTAGATCTGATTCTGATCATGATATAAAGATAATGAAATCAATGTTGAAATTGGATAGAGCACAAGAGCATGATTACCGATTTATCAAGGAAAAGAAAAAAAATTCTAGATCTAAACAAAAAAAAAAGTAAAAGATAAAGGAAAAAATATGGTGTAGGCAGTCCATGATAAAATTAATACTCCTCTTTAATTTAATGGATGAAAAAAACTTTCCCATGGTGGGAAACAACTTTCCATTCCCATTCTAAACCTCACCTAAAAGTATATATATTAACTATTCAATGAGTATGAAAAAGAAACATTTACTTTTATTTTATAATACCAAGGACTATGTAATCTATAATATAGATCACTTACATATTTTAGGCAAAATTACATTTTTGGTCGCTTAACTATTTATGTAGTATCGCTTTGATCCCTTAATTAAAATTTGATTTATTTCGGTCCCTTAATTTCTCTCCGTTACACATTTTGGTCCTTTCTGTTAGTTTTAATTAAAAAACGTTAGGTTTTCTTCATCTTCTTCTCCTCTTTTTCATCTTCATATCATCTCCATCAACCTTCAACAACAAGAATCCCAGAAAATCCCATAAGAAAATGAAGAAAATCTAACGTTTTTGAATTAAAATTAACGAAAAGGACCAAATTGTGTAACAGAGAGAAGTTAAGGACCAAAATAAATCAAATTTTAATTAAGGGACCAAAGTAATACTACCTAAATAGTTAAAGGACCAAACATGCAATTTAGCCTTTTAAATATTATATAGGTTTTTTTATCATGTGTAAATTTGCACATGTTAAGAAGTTTATAAATGTAAGTTTACATTGAAACTTGGACATTTAAATGACGAAACGAGAAAAATCGAAAAATTTATGTTGTCAGACGAGCACGATTGTGCGCTCTATTGACACAAACCGTGTGTGGGGCTCGACATTGAGTTGCACGACCGTGCGTAATGTAGGCACAACCCTGCACATTATGCAAGTTCCCATAAATCCGATTTTTTGCGTTTTTGCGACCTTATAAGTATACCTATGAGTTCCAAACACCTAACCCTATCTCATTGAAGTATAATTAGACATTTAGGAGTAATTTAACTTGGTCTTGATTTGAAAATGGATTGGTTTTGAAAACAAACTAAAATAGACGAACTTAGGTGAATTTTGAGAATTAATCGAAATTGACCTATGATACGTTTATGTATATGCTACTGCACTCATATGTGACTAGTGTATATGTTTGTTGAGGCATTTGAACATGTATACCTTATTTTATCAAGTTGATTGTAAAACGGTAAAAGTTATGAAAATAGATGAACTTTGTTAAATTGTGATTTTATGACCGTATAACTAGCAATTGGCTACATGTTTAAGATGATATGATAGGATAAGAATAAATCAATGATGCTTGAGTGTTTAATAAGTTAAATGTCATGATATGGTTAGTTGTCCGTCTTTTAAGTGAAATGTGATTTTTGGAACTTATTGCTTACTTAAGGTGTTGTTAACGATGACTATGTTGATACTTGTTGATGATTACGATGACGATGTTGATGAAAAATAATATATATATATATATATATATATATATATATATATATATATATACATGGTGAATTCTTACATGCAAAGTGACGATGATGTTGATGATGAATGCATGTGTATAAAATGAATATTTTTATTTCTGTAATTATATTTAATTAATTTTCGAATTAAAAAACATCTAAAACACTGATATATATTTTTTAAATGTTTTTTTATTCGAAAATTAATTAAATATAATTACATAAATAAAATTATTCATTTTTAAAAAATTTAATGAGTTGGACTGCCACGTCATCGTCACGTGGCCAAAGTTGCACAATCAGCAACTGCCACGTGGCAAGAAACCTTCCAACTCATCTCAGAAGTGGGGTCATGGACCATTTTAAAACAATTTTTTTTTTTGCAGGGATGTAATTCAACTTTTTTTTTGCAGGGACGAAATTCAAAATTAGGGCAAATTACAAGGACGATTATCATATTTAAGCCAAAGTTTTTTTTACCCTCTTGGGATAAAAAGTGATCAGCTTTGGGGTAAATAGTGATCAACCTTCTTGGAGGAAAGGACATCATCAACCCTTGGGCTAAATCTAAATTTGGTTCTTTTTATACCCAAGAAGATTCTTTTTACCCATGTTAAAAAGTTTTTTGGGGTAAAAAGAAAAAAATTTACTTTTATCTCAAGGGTTGATCTCTTTTTCCCCAAGTCGGCTAGCCACTTTTTACCTCAAACCTGATCACTTTATACCTCAAAGGGGTAAAAAGAGACTAGAGAAGCTTGGAGAAAAAGAAAAAAGAAGAAGAGAAATAGGGGGAGAGAGTGAGGAGAGCTTGAATGTGGGATGGTGTGAGGAAATGAGGAAGTTTGGAGAGGTATTTATAGGTAAGAATGTAAACATAGGTTATAAATGCAGTAAAAAAACGTGTAAAACTTGTAAACAAACATGTAGAATCAAGGTTGAAAAACTGACCACTGTCCAAAAAACGTCTGATCTTGAGTTCAGACCCACCGACAAACGTACGTGAGTTAACGCGCGCACAGACCAGTGGTGCGTGACTTAAGTCACACAAAGGATATAAGGTGCGTGAGTTAAGTCACGCTGCGTGACTTAACTCACGCAAGGGTATATATGGAAAATAAATTTGGAGCGAGTGTTTTGTATTGGGTAAAGAGCAGAGTTCTTAAAAAATTTGTGTGGCATGTGTCATGGCTGCTTTCTGACATTAGTATGCTTACAAACAAGAGAAAAGTGTTCATTTCCCCACCAACTAACAGATGTGATTAAGATCTTGCACATGTGATTTTTGAATGTTGTTTTCCATTCAAGTGTGGCGTGCGGCTGGTCTATGTGATGGGATTAACAAAGAAATATTGGAAACTAATACAGAAGTTGAAGCCATTTTCTTGTTATTGCAGCAGCTGAACCTTAATCATGCTAATCGAATGGTTGTCATTCTATGCAGTATTAGGAAGCTCAAGGTGAGGCAAGATGTTAATGAATTAAGTTCGCAGGAAGTGGAGAGGACACATTGGTTGATGGAGGATTGGTTGGCAACGAACACCACGATTAATAGACGTCGTCGTGTTCATTCTAATCCTTAAACTAAGTGGATGACGGAACAATAGCCATCAATTGTCACGGAGCAAACACCAAGTATCTTGACAATAGTAACGGGGAACAATATGGCAACATTGAATTCACCGCAAATTCAATTGCAACTTCCATAATGAGGGGGCTTAAATGTATCGTAGATGTCTCATTCTCCATCCACCAAAATAGAACAAGCATGGGTGTGTTTGTGGGATGATGAAGGAGATTCCGTGCTCACAAAACCAATGTAGTTTTCTCCATTGTGTACAATAGATGCCTTCAACAAAGATCCAGAGGATGCTACAGAAGTTGGACATGTTAGATTAGCTTATATACTTAAATTAGTTCCATTACTTATTTTGATGTACCAACATGTACAACCCTACTTCTTATTAATGAAATGCTATAGGCATCTTTTTCAACAACAAAAAAAAAAATGACTGGCTTGATTTCCAGTAAGGTTATCAAACTTTAGAATTTAAATAAACTTGCTTAGGTATAATCGACTTGTAAATCAAATTTCAACTTAATTATAAAACAAACATATACCAAATTATTCAACACCCACCCGATAACAAGTATACCAAAATTTTAACGTGCATATTTATAAAAGAATATTAACAATTTTTACGAAATATAAATAAAATAAAGTCAGAATATTAACAATTTTTACGAAATATAAATAAAATAAAGTCAGACTGATGATGATGATGATGATGATGATAATAATATAATAGTCTCACATTGATCACTACTACAAGTTTATACTTTCCAACCGATAAATATAAAAAACTAGTATTAGAAGTCCCAAAATCAGAAGATTATAAAAAAGAGAAGGGAAGATTCGCTATATATGAAGTGTAGGGGAGACTTTCAACGAATGTGGACAGAGACATTTGCTCTTCATAAAAGTGAAAATTGCAGGTCTCCTAAGCCAATGTCTACGTTTTTTTATGCCTTTATTTTGGGGCTTAAGTTTAAATTTTTATAAACCCGGTTTGTACAAACGACTATAAGATAATTCACTCGCGATTCTAACAATCTTGATTTCCAACCGTCCACAATTCAATTATTGCGATGAAGAATCCGTGTGCGTGTGTGTGTGTGTGTGGGTGGGGGTGGAGGGGGATTCTTCAGGCATAATGGAGGTAGAGAATGATTAAAAAATCAGCCATTTCGCACTACTAATAATGTTAAACAGGAGTAAAAGACTTAATATAATTTATGAACAAATAAATGAATTGATGAACTATTGATACATATACTTTTCCTCACAAGTATGAGAACTCGGTACCTCTGTCGCAATCATGTCCTCTTATTAAGTATATACGATTCTCCGACAAAACTCACCTGCCAATTTGACGGGCCTATTTTTTACATCTTCTATGCACAACGCCGAAAGCACAAGCATGGCTAAATCCTTATAGTATAGGATTTGTATGCAGATAAACTGCACCAAGTTATCGGTTCTCCACTTCACATGTAGAGCTACAAGTTGTCGTCCATCTCATCCGGTACATGTAATTTCTCTATGGCAGCCTGTTAAAAATGAAAGTAGATAAGTCGCATAAAAAGTGACAATAGCCACTTCCCTACACGGTATTCAACAGTATATGGACAAAGTAAATAACTCGAGTGTCACTTTCGCACAACCAACCAGACGGAATAAAGATTTAGATAAGTAAATGTAATTGTGAACATTATTGACCAGTTTAGATAAAACGACTGTATCACCTTAATAGCAGCAGCATCTGTTGCAGAAGGTTTCAAATCCAAAGCAATACCATAATGAAGCATTGCTCTCTCGTGCATGTTACGCCTTTTATAGATCCTTCCCATCAAAGCGTAGACACTAATTTCGTGGGGAGCATACTCTTTAAGCTCCTCTAGGACTTCCAAAGCCTCATCAAATTTTTCCAAGCTCATTAGTATATTGGCCTTCTGATACATTGGAACAGGATTTTTCTTATCTGCCAAAATAGCCTTCTCCATTACCACCAGTGCTTCCTCGCTTCTCTGTCAAATTACGGAAGATAGCACCAGTTTAGAATACAAAACGAAAGCAGAAGAAATGTAATTCTTATTTGCAGTATTACAATCAGTGCAGCAAGAGATGAACCTTTAAAGCGTGCAAAGCAGTACCAAGGTATGACAATATAACAGATGACTGTGGATTAATTTGGAAAGCCATTTGAAAATGGTGTTCGGAGAACTCAAACTTCTCTTGGCGAAGATACACCATTCCAAGTCCATACCAAGCATTGTAATGCCTTTCATCAACCCTGAGTGCACTCTGGTAGCATTTGATTCCATTCTCAAAATCTTCTAGAGCAACATACCTGTGAGGGGCAACAAACTAAAATGTATTAGAAACAACCAGTGTCTATTCCCTTTCCCAGATACAATCAGAGCCTCAAAAACATGAAAGGAAAATACAAAGAATGCAAGAACTGTAATCAGTGTTTATTCCCTTTCCCAGATACAATCAGAGCCTCAAAAACAACCATCAATAATGGTTTCTGGAGACACTTACCCTCTAAAAGTTACCCAACTTTTACATCCTTCTATGTCTCTTTCCCAGTTTTAAACTGCAAATTATCCTCTAAAATGAAACCTCTATCTGAGTGATTTACTATCAATATTCCCCTCGAAAATCTAAACAAGTACTAAAGTAGGATACCAGTATAGGTTGACAACAATCACATCATACTGGACACCAATTCTCATGAATTATAAAATTCTGGTAAGATGATGTTCATACTCATGTCCACAAAGGGTGTGCGCATATGCAAATCTGGGATTTAGTTGCACAGCTCGTTGAAAATTCTTCAGTGCAGTTTCATGATCTTTCTGCAAGCTGTAGCAATTGCCCATCGCGCACCTGCCAAGGCATTCAAAATTAATCATAAACCAGGATAAATTGTAATAAATAGAATAGAACATCCAAGTACGGGAGAACTTTATAACAAAAAAAAAAAAAAAACTAAAACAAGTTTCAACTCAAACTCTAATTATCCAAAATTACATTCATGTGGTTCTGAAGTAGAAAGCAATGTTATGATGATAACAGACAGCTCATATATGACAAAATACTAAAATTTACAAAAGGGCAGCCAAAGACCTTAAAAACAAACAAATAAATAACTAAATAAATAGAAGTAGGTAATAGGTCTATTAATGTATCACATATAACTGGTATGTGATATTGGCCTGAAAAAAATGCATTAATTCGCAAACATACAGAAATTTTGGCTCACAGCTCAAGCACTCATGGAAATGCACAAAGAGATGTAATTTTAGGCATTCAGGAAAAGTCATGGATAATAATGAGTGAAATTAACTTTATGGGTAAAAAATTTATATCTTGAAATATAAAATTCAGCTTAATGAATAATCACAAAAAAGTTTCATAGAAGCCTACCATGATTGAGGAGCTAAGCGATCAGTTTGTATCAGTTCCTGAGCCAGGTAACTTAACTTCATATCTTCCTTTAGATGCTACAACCAAAGATAAATTAGTCTTTGGTCAAGCAGTAAGATGGCAGGAATGCATTTAAAGTTTAAGCATAAAACGAAGCAAGAGGCTAAACAAATGCTACAACGAAGTATAGCTATAAAAGATTATTGCCACATATTAATCTTCCAAAAATATTTTGTAGACTAGTTTCAGCAAATCACAGAATCCTTAGTTGCAAGCATTAACTAGAATATTTGGTAATTTGTAGACTAGTTTTGGAAAATCACAGAATCCTTAGTTGCAAGCATTAACTAGAATATTTTCCTCCAAAATTATTGCAGCAAACAAGAAAGTGGATCTAATTTTCCTCTAAGGATTATCCATCAACTTCCTGATATCGTCAATTAACAAGGTTTTGACAATGGCATGATTTCCGTATCAAGAGGCTTTAATAGCCACATCAACCATAAATCCTGAAGGCTCCAGAGAAAAACATATACTTGCGTTATTCATTTTTTATGTTTAAGAATATCGTCAGTATCAAGAGGATTCAATAGCCACATCAACCATATATCCTAAAGGCTTTAATATTGTGAGTGATTATTGATGAAATTTTACGTCTTAAATTGTTACAAATATATGTATCAAGTTCATGTCTAATGATGAGTTACAATGTATCCGAAATTATTTTCTTCTTCAAGAAAAAATATCAAGTTTCAGGGTATGTCAACAACTCCTTAGGTAAAGGAGAACTTTCCCTAGCTTAAGCTTTCACTATCACAAAGATATGCATGAACCACTAAATCAACCATAAATCCTAAAGGCTCCAGAGAAAAACACATCACTTGCGTTATTCAAATTTTATGTTTAAGAATATCTTCTGTGATCTTTTAGGAATGGTTTTCACATTTCGTCGCAATTCATTATTTGTTTCCTTGTTCATTTAGGATTATTAGCCTAAATAGGGGTTAGTCAGTTTCACATCAACAAGAACAACAATCCCCTCAAAAAAAAAAAAAAACAGCCAACCCTTATCCCATTAAGTGGGGTTGATTACATGGATCAAAGTACACCATAATGTTCTATCGTAAACCATATTTCGATCCAATTCATTAATCTCTAAATATTTCTTAATAGCGTCTCTTATAGTTTTTATAGGTCTACCTCTGCCTAGTGATCTGACTATCATTCATCTGACCTCTGCCTCTAGCCATCTGACTATCATTCATCTGATCTCCTCTCGTTACTACAGTATCTACATGTCTTCTCTCTATGTGCCCAAACCTAAGCCTAGTTTCCACCAACATGTATCCAAATTATATTCTATTATGCGAACATTGTTCTCACTTTTCCTCTTTCTTTAAGTACTTGTAAGTTAAACAGTTAAGGAAAAAAAAAGGTATTAGTGTTTATACTTGCACTCTAAAAATATCAATGAAGTTGATAAAATATAATATAAACTCACATAAAGGACTGTTGAGTATACATCCATTCCTTCCAAATTATAAGGTGTAATCTGACGAGCAAGACCAAAAGCCCGATCAGCTTCTAAATAATCAAATTCATAGTACATTTTTCCCACCTGCTTAAAACATCCAAGTATCATAACAAATTGTCAGTGATATGCACCTGTAAGAATCTCTACTCTAGCACAAAGACCATATTATAATCATATCATATTATATAAAAAAAATATTATATTTACCTAATAGCTTAAGATTTTGGAATAGTTAGTTCATGACATGTAATACATGCCTCTAAGGGCTATGGCTAACTGTTCTAGAGTACAATCCTTACCATTCTCATTTTTCTGATAAAAAAGTTGAATTTAAGCATTGGACAAGTGGTACAACGCATTGCATGCACATAATAATGGACAACTCGATCAGACTAAACTTCCCTCTGTTGGAGCTGGATCCATCTAGGAAGACCTAATTTTCAACTCATTAGAGTTGGGTCCATTCATCACTTTGACCTGTTGGTTTATTACAAAATTGCAAAGATTGGTGAGTTCATGTTTTCTGGTCTGCGACTTCATTCCGGATGGGAACTACGAGGTTGGGAATAATACAACTTTGTTCGCCTCCTTTGCAGAGGGGTTCACATTCGGATGTTTATGCATCTGTGGAGTCCAGTGCTACAACTGTGAGGTTAATGTTTAATGCACAACAAAAACTGACGCAGTACGGAAGCGTAGGGTTAACAAGCGCTAAACCTAGATAGAAAAGAACAAGTTTGCAAGCGACAAACTTGTGAAAATAGGGTTGCAAGCGACAAACCTATCAAAATAAGGGTTTCGGAGTCCACCGAAAATTGAGATAAAACTCGAATATTTTATTGAATGGAAAAACTGCCTCTCAAGGCTACAATGGTTTGGTTTAAATAGTAAGGGAAATAAAAAAATAGCAAATCTAGAATAAAAATAGCAAATCTAGAATAATAAAAATATAGCAAATCTAGAATAATAAAATAGCAAATCTAAAATAATAAAAATAACAAATCTAAATAAACCCTCCTACATCAGTCTCCTCCACCTCAAAAGAACTCGACCCCGAGTTCTCATCTTGATAAAGAGCTTCTTCCACCCTCCTGGATCCCATTGAGTGAAATGCAAAGAAGAACTCGGTTGAGGGCAAACATGAAAATTTCCAAAAGTTATGGTACTGTTGTGACAATTACTCGGGTTTTGACTCAAAGGTAAAGAACTCAAAGGTAAAGAACTAGAGTTGCCGCTGTCAAACGATGAAATTGTTGAAATAATGTTTGAATCCACCTCATCATAGGAAGGAGCCATAGTTGTGAAATTTCCATTCCTATCAACAATTATGTTGCAATACATGCCACATTCGTAAGTCAATGTTGAATATCCTATCATATTCATCTCTCGCATATCATGAAATAGCTTAAGTGTATTGTCTATGTTTC
Organism: Medicago arabica; assembly: GCA_946800305.1. Lineage (NCBI taxonomy): Eukaryota > Viridiplantae > Streptophyta > Magnoliopsida > Fabales > Fabaceae > Medicago > Medicago arabica. Next base: position 7,727,277 of record OX326969.1, read on the forward strand.
CATAATATGTTAATAGGTTTCTGGAGGCAGCACACAATTGAACTTTCCAAACCATGGCAACAAGAATAATGTGTGACTCAATCTGGCACTAAAATTCTATACCCTCCCATTGTGAACATGTTGAAGGAGACTTAACTTTGTAAGTCCACCAAGCTGTCATTACAACTTTTCGACATGAAAAGATTGACTCATAGTACTTTCCTTTGCAAATTCCCATTGCTGAAATAAGCAAGTAAATTCCAGTACCCTTTAAAACAAACACAGTTTCTTCAAATGGTTTTTGACCCTCCTTCAATTGCTTCAAAAGTTGAACCATCGTAGTTTCATAGTCCTCTAATACAATAGAAAATAAATTTGACAACAACAGTTGTTGATTCCATCCATTGAATACTTGATAGCCATGTATTTTCATCTTTGATTGTTTTGTAGTCTCAACCCAAGATTCTAAGTCATCATCCTTTTCTTTTTCCTCCCAAAAAGGTTTATACTCAATCAATTGAGTTGAATAAGGACCTAAAGGCGTTCTGTCATCAATTTTGTCAATGTAATTGGCACTGTTGTGATTCATTATCAATAGTCCTTCAAATGCCTGAATGTGTAAACTTGTTAAGTGACCATTTAATGCAAATGAATGCCTGCATAGCAATCTTCCAACTTCTTCGAATATGTTTCGGCATAACAAATTGCAATCATAGTTTGCATAAACTTCAGCAACGAATGTTGGTTGTCTGCAGAAGTTTATTATCACTTCAACTGCTACTTCTTGAAGGTGAATTGTGCTTCCAAGAGTTGCAACTCTCATTAGTACATGTCCAAAGAATGCTTCTAGTTGGAAACGAAGAAACCTTCTGAGAATGTGATAGGCATTCAAAACACCACTCAATTCAATAGCTGAGTTAATCAAAACCAAAGCAAAAATTTGAACATCTCCATCAGTTGTATGAGTAGTCGATCCATCTGCCTCAACTATAGAAACAACATTCAACAAAGAAAACATAAAATAGATTATATCAATCGTGGCACGGACGCCATAACCGGATTTCAAACCCGCGTTATCATCATCATTTTCTATGTCTGATTCAGAATTTCCTTCCCTATTAGCTTCGATTTTGGGTAACCTTTCATATACTGCTTGAATAAGCTCAAGCATTGTGTACCTTGAACTTCTTTGTAGTAAATCTCCTATGTTCACAGATTGTTGCACAACTTGAAAACATGCGTCCATAAGTGTGCAAACAGCTTGATCAGCGAGTAAAATTGAAGCTTTATGGTGCATTCTCTGAAGCAATTTATCAGGAGGAATAAGCCTAGAGTCGTGTGCAATTTTTGTCTTGTAAACCTCTATCTTTCCATACACTGGCATTGACACCACCTTGCGCTCAATTAAAAAGTCATTCCGACGCAAATGAAGTTTAGGTTCCCTACTTCTATTTTCATCACCACGAGTCATCGTTTCATTCTCTTTGGAAACATCAATATCAGCATTGGAGACATCATCTTCAAAGATAAAATTTGCTTCTCGTTGGGTATCAACCATAGAACTTTGGGTAGAAAATTCGGTTTGAATTGAGGTTGAAGATTGCTCGGTAAAACCCCAATTATCTTCCTTAAACTTCACCCCTTTCATTCTCGCGACATTGATTCCTAATCCCACTGTTGAACAGTGATTTGGAGGTGAAGACGGATCTTGCATTTTAGTAATAGCTTGAACATGTCGCAATGCTCTAACAACATGCCTTCTAACCAAGTGTCCGCGAACAACAGCTTGCAACTTCACTACATTCTTACTTTTTAGAAGTGCTCTCCGAACCAAATATCCTCTAACTGAAGACTGGATGATTATCGCAGCAAATTTCGAAGGATTGACATCCACCGTACTTTTAATTTCAGTGATAATTTTTTCTGGCATCTCCGAGCATGCATTGGAGGATAACTGCGGCTTCTCATTAGAGAAATCTCTTGTACAAATATTCTCAACAGTAGGATCAACTGAGGATTGAAAACTAACACTTGGATATTCTGAAGTCTCCTTATTTTCCAAAGACATGGTCTCTGTTGTTATCACAGTATTGCTAAGCACACGATGCCTTGCAGATCTCTTCTCGGTCTCCATGTTGATTTTTGAAACTGAATTTGCCACACTTTTATCCTTCGTCGGTAATTTCGTCGTCTCGACATCGAACAACAATGAATTGAGGGACAATATAGTTGAGTCAATAACATCAGGTGGCTTATTTTTATCAACATTAACATTATGATACCTTAGAATATATGTTATCAAAACAGAATGTTTAGCGATATCTTTAACCGTCTTACGCGAGTTATCTGCAATTCTGAAAGCATGTCTCAAAAGGTCGGTCAAGGAGTAATCCTTGTTGTAACAAAACGGACAACGATATATCGAATCTGAGATTACAAAGTTGTAGTAATCATCCTTCAACTTTGTGTAATATCTACGCTCATAGTATTCCGAATCAGATTCATTGGTATATTTTGATTTTCGGTACGTAACAATAGTAGGGTTGTTATTACAAACCCTAATAACCGGAATTGGGTCTCCTCTGTTCGGATTGTTTCTGTTGTTGTTGTTGGCGTTGTTGTTGTCAACCTTAGCTGTCCACGCCGCCATCTGATCTGATAGAACTTTGATGTCGTGGTAAGAGTCGCGGTTATGCCGGCAAACTCTGCCCTCGTCATAAGTTGATCTCCCATGGTTGATCATATTTGGAAAAGAACAGGAGAAACCTGCTCTGATACCAACTGACGCAGTACGGAAGCGTAGGGTTAGCAAGCGCTAAACCTAGATAGAAAAGAACAAGTTTGCAAGCGACAAACCTATCAAAATAAGGGTTTCAGAGTCCACCGAAAATTGAGATAAAACTCGAATATTTTATTGAATGGAAAAACTGCCTCTCAAGGTTACAATGGTTTGGTTTAAATAGTAAGGGAAATAAAAAAATAGCAAATCTAGAATAAAAATAGCAAATCTAGAATAATAAAAATATAGCAAATCTAAAATAATAAAAATAACAAATCTAAATAAACCCTCCTACATCAAAGACTTATCATTTAGCTGCTGCATTTTGGGTTTTCTAAAAATCAAAGAATCACTCCATTTAGCCATTATGTTGTAGACTCTTTTAACCGTTCATAAACGTACAATTCTATGCGAGTCTACTTGAGTTCACACACAAATTTGTAAGCGAACTTACTCGATTTTCATACTTAGGTCCTAAACTTGTATGATTTTAGGAGATAAGTGAGAGTTTTGACAACCACGCATAGCAAGAATTCCTATAAAAGACCAGAGAATGCTAGTTAGACGGCCAATATTACCTGGGAAAGAACCCAGCCAGTGTTGTAATGCTTATGTGGAAGTTTCTGATAAGTTTCCAGAGCATCCTGTACCAACAATGAAATCATATTAGAAAATTGGATGCAATCAACAACAAAGTATTTAGTTATTTCATTTTCTGCTAAATGGTTAAAAAAATAGTAAATTGTACATGAGTATAAATCATAAACATCTTTTCTGCAGAAGCAATGATTAATTAATACCTGGCACTTATACAAGCAGGCAAGTCTAAAAGCTTCACCAAGAACTCTTAGAAGGGTCAGTATTTCAGAAGCACCGGTGAAGACTTTTGAGCTACTTAATACTTGTCCACCAACTGGAATATTTGCTGCTTCCTGTTCATAAGATTTAGCTTCCATGGTAGACGAGGAAGTAGAAGTTGTTGATGTAATATTTAAACGAGAATCATCTAGAATGTCATTATGATTTCCTGAAGATAACAGAATGGGGACTCATTAAGTATTAGCAAATAACTGCTTGGAAATATTTTGTATTAGAATATTAGAATTAATACTATGTTAGGATCCTTAATAAGTTCATAGAGCTTGAACTATTAGTATGACATCAGTACTTGATTTAGATAATCAGAATACATAGTACCAGGTTAGAACTAATACTATTTTAGGTATCAAAGTGGTGTTATCCTCATTAAGACTAGTAGTGAGAGGGGGTATATGAGGTGTGAGAGGAAAAAAGGAAGTCAGTTTCTCTTATGAGTATATCTTAGGCTTTGGGCTTGGGCAAAGGGAATTCCAAATTCCTCTGAGGAGCACTGCTCTAGAGTTACAGGAGAGATCCTCTAGTATCGTAATACATTTTCTCTCATTTTCCAATCAATAACACATTTTCTTCTTTTTAATTCAGGTTCCTATCAAACGGGTGTTTAGAATAGTGGTGTTATCAATCCTGAATCGCAAAACATAGCAGCCGAACCCCACAAACGTCGCAGGGAGATAGTGGATAACTGGATCCCAGCTATTTTGAAATTTTTACAGTTTTTTTTTTTGAAAGATGATATTTTTATTATTATTATTATTATTTTACAGTTTAATTTACAATATACATATAAACTCACCAACGACCTATGACTGACCAGTGAGAGGTTGAAATTTGACAGCATGAGTGAGACAGAATGAGAAGAGAAGACGACGAATGCTGTTATGAAGTTATTTAATTGCATAATTCCTAAAGTACGCCAATCAAAAGCCCTCACGTTTAAATTTTTTGGATTTCTCTTATGAGGCACAGCACTATAGTGGTCCAGACATGCATTTGGACGCTACACTGAACTGCTTTACTCTGCTCTGCTACTGCAAGTTCTAGGCCAGGGGCTGCTCTGCTGCACTACAGTGGTTGACAATGCTGTAGAATACAACTTTTATTTTTAAGCAGCTATTTGTGTATAGTATAAATCATTCATTTTAAGCAGCTATTTTTCACAACAGCGGTCATCTGAATTCCCCACTTGGTACGCTATACGTAAATTTTGTTGTAAATCCACGTTAAGACTGGTAGTTTTCCTAGGCCTTGCATGGAGTGTGCCTCCCCAAATCTGAATTTTTACTATATAAAAAAAATAAAAAATGAAAAAATAAATAAAATGGAAGTCATTCATCCTAATACAACATTTTTGGGGAAGACTACTCTACGTCGCTATTCAGGATTGATAATTATGGTTTTATAATATTTTTTTCAAAATGCGGCATAATAGAGTATTAGATAAAACAGATATAATTTCATCAGATGGGATGCATCTTAAAACATATATGAAGGACAACATTCCTCAAAACTATAGTCTTTATGAAGTTTAACATTCCTCAAAGACAATCATATCAAACAGTGCTATAAATAAAGATTCATCACCTTCATCTATGTTTTCATTGGCCCATGGTTGTCCCTTGCGAACTGTCACAGAACGCATTGAGCTAAGTTTTGACCCACCAAGATGCTTAGAAGAGTAACTAGTTCCATTTCCAGAAACAGCTGTTGTATTAGGATTTGCATTTACACTTGCATCGCCTGAGAGTCTCGAACTTCGTCGAGGACCAGAGGCAGAATCAGAAAATAACCTTCCAGAAATCTGAAGCAAAACAAAAAAAAAATCACAAGGAACATTAAAACCGTAGAGATCTGAGATGTTGAGGAGATACAGAAAATTTAGGAGCTAAACTATGTGTAACCGTACATATGTTTTCATCTAATAGCTTAAGTTTTTTATATGATCAGATCCTCAAAAAGCGAGTAGTCCCACTCTTGGACTCTTTAAAATCCGAATTTCAAATCAGTGTCTATAGACCGAAAAAGCTAGAAACGGAAGTAAGTTTATTTAGTGATGCAATGGAATCAGACAACAATAGATTTATAGCCAACAGTTACCCAACCTTTCTTAACTTTCCTTCATCCACAAACTTTCTTCGAGGGGCTTGAATAGTAGAGTTCACTGTTGATCTTGGAGAACTCTCAGCACTTTGTGTGCTCATATTTGAGCCATTTGGCTGCACATTTGGAGCTGGCGTATTATAAAATGATATGTTAGAAAGACCACTATTAATAGGTTGACCCGAAGTTCCTCCCAATGCAGGTGCTCCATGATGATTTCCAGAAATATCTTTTAGGCCTTGCACGAGTTTCGATTGCCTTGGACTAGCATCTTCTGACACACAGTGTCTACTGTCAACTAAATTACAATCCTCAGTTGATGAATGCAACTTTGGAGAGGTTAAGCAATTTAGGTATTGCTTTTGTATGCAAAGAGCAGCTGCTTCACCAAAAAATGCAACTGCTTCTTCAGCAGCACCTAAATATTCAGAAAATAGTAAGCTGTTAATGATGATGATAAATAGCAGCTTATGACAACTGCTTCTGCTTTCAATGAGATACAATTACCCAAAGAGTGTCCATCTAACTTTTAAGTCATGAAAAATCAAAGCATCTGATACATGCTACAAACTAAACACTTTCAGACTAACAAAACAAAGCTAGAAGTACACCAAATAATTGGCCTCAAAAATAGCACAAGCAGGTGCATTTACTGAGAAAAAGGAACAAGGAAAACTATATAATTGTTAAATATGCATTAATGTTCATATAGTTATATGTATGCATGTAACTATGTTCCTACTTATGTAAGCATTCAGATATGTAAAGATGCACAAAATGATGATAGCACCAACGTTTGAACAGAAACACTATACTATCTTTAAAATTGAGAATATCACTTAAGCACACGAGCACAGCAACTCAAATTTCAATAGTTAAAAAATGAGGAAAATAAATCCAAAATTAATCAAAAACAGATTAAGATGCCTTGTAATTTTTTCTTTCGATAATATCTATCAAATTTTTTCTTTAGATAATTTTTTTTTAAGCTAAACTAGCTCACCGAAATTGGCAACGAGGAGAATCGAACCTGAGACCTTGAGGAGGAGCACACTCCAAAGACTAACCAACACCATCAGGCCAACCCAAGTGGGTTAGAGGGATTTAACTATTGTAGTGAGGTTGTTCTTATTTTAAAGGGATTTAACTATTTTTTTAATTAACAATTTAAGTAATATTATGAAAATTGTTGTGAATTCGGACTCAAATCTCACACCAATAAATAATGATGTTTGGAGCAAAGGAAAGTAGTAACTACAATCAAAGCAATCACAAGCAACAACAATAATAACAACATCTAAATCTAATCTAGGAATCAAAGTGAAAAAGCTCAAAACCACAAGCAAAAGATAAGGAAAGAAGAGAAACAAACACAACAAAGATTATTGACCCAATTCGGTCTAACTTGACCTACTCTGGGGGAAAGATTTATCTCTCCAATCCACTGTCAAAGAGTTCTTACAAAGAGATACAAATGGGTTTCAAGAAATTAGCTTAAACAATCTCACAAAGAACAAACCTAATTTCTACCTATTTTCCCAATCTCACCAGAGAACAAGACACTCAATGATTTTCACTCACCCAAGGTGTTTACAATGTTTCCCAACCCAAGAGAACCTCACTGTAAAGACACTCAACCTTAAAGCTCCCTCCTTTGCAGTCCCAAGTTTCTCTCTCTTCAAGCTCTACTTCAAAAACTGCAAAGAAAAACTTATATAGCAGTCTTCAGCTGTCAAAATCGTGACACGGTTGGTACGTACGACCCAAGATACGACCAACCTTATCCTGAAAACGTGTCCAGCAAGTTAAAAACCGTGCCACGTTTTCCCAAAATCGTGAGACGATTGAACACCCAGAAAAACATGCTCTCGGCATTGCGAAATCGTGACACGCTTGCTAAATCGTGCCATGATTCTGAACTTTTCAGAAATCACAATTGAAGACAATTTCAACAAAAATGATAAAATAGTAAATAAAAAACTTGAAATGAAGGGTAAAATTGGAAAGGGAAAAAGCCAACTCAAATCCATGTACCTTCTATATATATATATATAGAAGAAGCCGTTCAATAAGGTGAATAGAAGAAAACTATAAATTCTCTTAGCATAAAATTTTCAACACGTCCTTTTTGTTTAAAGCTGCTTATCTAATCAAAACCTAAAGCATTCAATAAGCCTAGAAAGCAGCTCCAAAAACTAAAAACTAGGCCGTCTCCAATCAGTTCATACTTCATCAAATATGCCCAGTGAGCACAAGAAATCATGTGAATATCATCATACATACCTAATATGCACAACTCTTCATATGCACCCCACATTAGAGGATCCAATGACAGTGCCATCTTAAAATGATGGACGGCATTTTTCTTTCTGTCGGTGTATCTGAAAAGGAGAATATCAATCAAAGACAATTTAAAAGGATGAAAATGTCTCTCACTCACACACACATGACATACACCACCCAATATATTTTAAGAATGTAATTTTTACCAATTCAATTGTTAAACTATAATCATCTACCATGATAATCTTTCATGTAAAATTTTAAATATCAATAAGAATATAATCAAAAGTTCATATTTTCAGCATGTATTTTGACAATTGATGGTAAGACTAATAAGCAACCTGTAAATGAGCCCTAATAGATAATGACCAGCTGAACCGTTTGGAACCTACACGTTAAGAGACAACAAAAAATAGTCATTCAACTTCACCTAGTGCATACACTGACAAATTATAGCTTTAATAAAAAACAATTTTAAACAGAGCAACATATAGAACCAATGTCATATGTTATTCTTAGAATTTTGGGTAGGGCCTAACTCAATCTTACAAAACCAGCTTGTAAGGTGAGGATTGCAGTCATTTATAAACGCATTTTCAATCCTTATCTCATCGAACTCTTAACAGTTATTAATAGCTAATAGCTGATAACACTTGGAATAAAACAAAAAGATGAAAGATGAAATTTTTTACAAATTTCACTAATAGTTCGGAAAATAATTATTAATTAGAAATGCATTACAAACTATGCTTGTACCTCAGCACTAGGCTCATTAGCAGGACATAATGCTGCTTCAGCTTCGTTCAGAAGATTCATCTGAAAGCATGATATTGCAAACAAGTACCGAGATTGAGCCATTTGTGTTCCTTCAATCAATAATAAGGACAAAATGAATAACTAAAGACATACAATGAGAAACACTACTATGAGATAATTACAAACCAAAGGGAGAATGATTATCTGCTAAAAGGAAATTCGGGAAACAGAACATGAAGTAGGAATGTGACTCTAAAACTGGATGACACGTAAATATGGAAAGCGACATACCCTTTAAAATATGGTATGCAGAATGGGCTTGATTACTCTGCAAGTAACAGCCAGCCAACAATTGGAGATTTGTCTGTATAGCATACAAGAAATATAATTATAAACAATACCACCAAGAGAGTACGGATAATTATCAGCAAGTGACACATAATATATAGTTAAAGAAAGGACCACGGTGAACAAGAAGTAACAACTGAAAAAGTTCCCATTAAAAAAAAAAACGGAATCCGCATGTATATATCCCAATAAAGACAAAAATGAAAAATAAACATCTAAAACATAAAGAATTTAATATGTTACCAAAAAAAAAAGAATTTAATACATAAGCACTATAAACAAACACTCTTACACTGACAACTAATTATATTTCACTAATTCTCCATGTCATAACATCACATATTAAAACATGTTTATATTGCCCCGGATTCTCCACTTATGCATCTTAAGGGGTGAATTTCTAGCCACTATTCTACTTGAACAAAAAAAAATGTTTATATTGCACTCTAAGGACAAAAGCTAAAGAATTGACATGTATAAAACATTACAATAAGTCAATAACCAAGTCTAACTAAACAATAGCTTTTCTCTATTGGCTTTTTTCTGTTCAATTGAAATTTCTACTTCAAACTTCTTGTGAACAAAATTAAAGGTACAAAGTAGTTGGTTCAGCCATGGACTCTTCAAAATGGTAGAACAAAATATCCCCAAGTCCTAAAGCGAAAAACTTTGCATTTTGCAGATACAGTCTCAATTGTAGACAGTGAAATAACCAGCCAAATCATGCCAAAATATCTAGAACTGGCTGAACATGGTAAATAAACCCTGCACACAAGCAACTTTCAAACCTTAAACAACAACAACAACCAAGTCTTCCCTCTAAAAAAAAAACAACAACCAAGTTTTATCCCACTAAGTGGGGTTGGTCGCATGGATCAATCGGAGCCAGGGAAAAAGCTCAGGTGGGCCACTAAAATATATAAGGCTTAATTGCAGTTTTGCCCCCTAAGTATCACAATCTTGCGATTTTGGCCCCCTGTAAAAAACAATAAAAAATCAGCCCCCTAAGTTTACCCCGTTTTGCACTTTTGGCCCCCAGACCAATTTTGACTGGGTGATGCATACGTGGCACCCAGTTGTAATAAGCATCAAGCACAAAGTTGAGTTTGCCTAAAAATCTTGGGAAGGTACTTTAAATAAATGAATTGCGTATTTTACAACCGCTATAAATTACGAAATTGTTTATTTTAGTACAGCTATTAATTGGGGAAGTTTTTTAGTTGACAAGATTATATAAAGAAGGTTTGAAACCCTGCAAACTAAAAGGTTTGTAAACTTCCACTAACCAACCAAATATAAGTGTGCCAAAAATCTTGCACGCCACTTTTCCGGGGTTTGGATCCACCAAAAACTAAAACCTTTGCAAAATTGCTTAAAATCTCGCAAAATGGACCTATAGTTTTAATTATTTAACTTCTTCGGGTGGGCCGTGGCCCACCCTATACCATTAAGGTCTACCTCTTTCTCCAGTGATCAGACTACTCTCATTAATACAGAATCTACTAGTCTTCTCTCTGCAAGCCCAAACCATCTAAACCTGTTGTCTACCCTGTCTTTTCTACTATAAGTGCTACCCTAACTATCAAAACTTGGAAAAGGAATGTTTTTTCATAATATTTCAATTCAGTAATTTCAAAAAACTCCCAATGAAGAGTTTTACATATAAAAAAAATTAAACTTGACAAAGTTCAATGAGTGAAATCTAAGTTTTACACATAAAAAATGAAATAAACTTGAATCAAATTTGAAATTACCAATACGAATCAAATAAATAGGTAACAGGGATCTAAGAAAGTAATTAAAAATAAGATTTTTATAACCTCGGAGGGGAATTGGGCGCAGAGACGGTGAGAGAGGAAGATGGCGTTGGAGTGAAGGAAATGGCGAAGACTGTTTTGAACAGAGTCAACAAGTATTGCTTCCATGGATGCTGTTGTTTTCACTGCTTCTTCTTCGATTTGATTCGATGATTTTGGGATATGAGGGTGATTTTGATTTGATTCAAAAATGGAATGAAAATGGTTGTTGTGGCATGTGATGTGTTTCTCAAATTTCAAATTAGGTCACGTGATTTCGGAAAATTAATCATCTCAATTGTTCCGTTAGCAGTGGCACCAGGCAGACATATAAAAATAAATAAAAATATCAACCAACAAATACAATAAATCTTTAAGTTTAAAAAAAAAATACAATAAATCTTTTGCTTGTTTAAAAGAAAAAAATCTTTTGCTAAAAAAAAATACAATATTTGAGTCAAAAAATGCAACATATATTTTAGTTAAATATAGAAGAAAACAATGTCCATTTTAATGAACATATACTATTAAATAAAATAAAAAGGCCCTCTCAACAAAAAAAATTCTGTGAGTTTAACTCATATGGTAAGGACAATGCATAATATATGTAAGGTTCGGGGTTTGAACCCCGAACACCACAAAAAAATAATATTAAAAAATTATAGCAAATTTTAAAAAATGGAATATAATAATATTAAAAAATAATGTATTCTAATAAGTTTAAATTTTCGAAAAGGTTAATAAATTTAGGTTTAAATATAATTTTGATCCGCCTATTTTCGAAATTGTTAACTTTTGATACCCTTTTTCTAAAACATGTTTTTTGACACTCCTATTTAAAAAATCAACAAATCTTTTGGCCCCCTCTCCCTCAGGATGATGTGACATGCTCATTCATGACATGGAGCTTACGTGACATTGCTTACATGGTTTACCATTTAACATCTTATTTCCATGTCATTTTACTTATAAATTATATTACAATTATAAAAAAATTAAATAACAAATTATTATTGAAATTAAAAGAGAATTGGTGGAATAAAAAAAATCTGAAATCCCCAAATTAATTTCCACTTATTACATAACCCTAACACCAAAAATCCTCAAATTGATTTTATTTTCCTTCTTTCTTCTACATTATAGGTAGTTCAATTGTTGGAAAACTATATACTCATCAATGCGATTCATGAACTCTGGACGGAATGTTTCCCTAACCAACTCAACAACTTGCCTTTTCATCTGATTATAAACTGCAATTTTGTCATCTTGTGTACAACTTAGGGTTTCAAGTATGTGATGGAAGCCAATGTTTGAAGTCATAAGCACAACACAATTTGTGAAGCTATAACAGTCCTTCCTTGAGACCTCCTTGAGAATCAGTTATGCGTCCATCATCCAACAATCGTAACAAGATATTAAAGACATTGTGATGTGCTTTCTCTATTGAAACGATGTTGAAGGAAGAAGGAAAATAAAACCAATTTGAGAATTTTCGGTGTTAGGGTTCTTCAATTAGTGGAAATCAATTTGAAAATCAGATTTTTTTATTCCCCTAATTCTCTTTTAATTTCAATAATAATTTGTTATTTAATTTTTTGATAATTGTAATATAATTATAATTAAAATGACATGAAAATTAGATATTAAATTATAAACCATGTAAGTAAATAGGGGGATCACAAAACATGTTTTAGTAAAAGGGGTATCAAAAGTTAACAATTTCGAAAATATGGGGATCAAAATTGCATTTAATATGGGGATCAAATTAGAAGTCAAGGTGGAGAAATGTTGAAAATTGGCTTCAAATTGTGAATGCAGAAAGCCCAGAAATCGTGACACGATTTGGCTTGGCAGTAAGAATGTTTTTTGAGATGGAAAATCGTGACACGATTTGGGAAATCGTGACACGATTCAACAACTTCTTCAGCAAATTTACCTGAAAGGGACTGATCACAACGGTTAGAAAGCATAATCGTGGCACGATTTGGGACGTTTGTGACTAGTATTTAAGTGGTTTCTGCAGAGCTGAAGCAAGAGGTTTAGAGTTTACAAATGGGAGAACTTGAGGGTTGAGCATCTTTGTAATGAGAGTCTTTTGGATTGGGATAAACATTGTAATCACCTTGGTAGTGAGATTACATCATTGGAATGATCTAAAGCTTCCTTTAGTGTAATCTCTAGTAAGTTTCATATGAGTGTGGTGAATCAAGCAAAGGGTAGAGATTAGGAAAAAGACTGATTTCTTGTAACCTTTTATAACATTTTCTCATAGTGGATTCGAGAGCTGTTCTCTCCTCCAGAGTTGGTCATATTGACCGAACTGAGTTACCATCTCTTGTGTGTTTGTTTTCCCTTTAAGCTTTCTTATCTTTTTATGCTTTGTTAGTGTTTGTGTTATTGTTATTAGCTCTACACTCGGGTTTTTGTTGTTGTTGTTTGGAGACACCTTATCCATTGATTACCACTTCCTTTGCTCCACACATCTTTGTTATTCATTGGTGTGATTTTTGTCTGGATTCACAACAATTTCAACTATTTCGTATGGGTATGATGGATTCCAGTATCAATGACATTCTTTGTTTCTCTGATCTTGATGACAAAACTATTTCGTAATGGAATCCAACTACTAGGGAACTGGTGAATGTTCCTCCTAGTCCTTCTCAGCTTCTACCTTTTAATACTACTACGTGTCGTCTTAATGGATATGGTTATGACCATTTCAATAACGATGTTAAGATCATTCGACGTTTTACTGTTAGTAAATATTACCATGAAGATGATGAATTTGACTGGCCTTATCTGCCAACAACACCGAGATCTTTTTGGCAGGTTTACAACTTAAGAAGTGACTCTTGGAAGAAACTTGATTATAATATGGATGTGCCCAGAGGTGTAAGACGTAATGTGTGCATGGATGGGGTGTGTCATTGGTTTGCAGATGATGAAAAATATATGGCTTCGTTTAACTTGAGCAGTGAAGTGTTTTCTACTACACTTTTACCTTGTATGGAAGATAGTTATCCTGATGAGTGGGTGGAGAACCACTTGGACTTAGTGGTGTTGAACGGATTCGTTGCTATGATCGCAAAGAATGCAAAGACAACTTCTTTTCACATATATGTTTTAGGTGAACTTGGTGTCAAGGAATCATGGGCTAAACTCTTCATAATCGGACCCTTACCTAGCGTAAATCGTTCTATTGGATTAGGAAAGAAGGGTGATCTATTTTGTGTTAAGAATCACAAAGCACTAGTCTGTTTTGATTTAAACACCCAAACAATTGAAAATTCGGGTGTTAAAGGGGAGTGTTTCTTTCATGACTTGACAATTTATAGGAAAAACTTTCTTCCAATTGGTCGAAAGAGGAGTTAGTTATTTTTGTATGTTTAAAGCTTTTACCCAAGAGGGTTATGAGAAAGAAACATTTGGGATATGAATCTTTCTTTACCATTGTTATTACCTTGTTCTTCTGTTTTTTGTTTTGCATATTGTTCTTCTTTGGATTCCAAATGTATGCATGCATGGTCTTTTGTCTTTTTTTGAACGCTCTCGATTTCCATGTAGAAATAGCTTATATTTTGGAAACTTTTGCCGATGTAATTAAAATATCTCTGTTTGAACCTCTGTACATTCTCTTAATTGCCATATATCTGCAACCATCGCTTTAGATGCATGCTGTTGGCTTGTTTTTCCTCATTGATCAGAAGTAAGTACAGAAAAACACATAGACTGAAAGAGTGTGTTGTTTGATTTGCAATCAGAATTGTGTTAGTCGTGTTGTTTGTTTTTAGAAATTTCATTACTTCTTGGAGGAGTTATGCTGCTGATAGTCCATTGGCAATGGTGATGCGTCCTTTAACAAGATGAATATGGTAAAGAAAGTGAGGGATGGGAACTATTGAAATGTATGTTCCTATTTCCGGTGTTAATTACTGGTTTTGTTCCAGTCTTCTTCATAAATGGGACTTTGTCCTGATGAATTGTTGCACATTGGGACAAAGCATGTATTCTTTTTTAGAAGTGAATTAGAGAATTGAACTGTGATTCTTTTCATTAGTATTTTTATTTTGTAGTTATGTATTGTACTGTGACTCAGTTGTAACTAACTGAACCACAAGTCTAGTAACAATCATTTAGTTTCTAAAGTTCAGAAACCATTTGGAACAATCAACTGTCACATTCTCCTTTTGCCAATTCACAAAAAAAAATATCAGCTTTAACTATAATATCACATTATCAATTGAAACAATGAAGTTGGAAATCCTTCTTCAAATTAAGTGTTGCATCCAGCTTGTTTTGCACTCTGCATATAATAAACTGAAAAAATATTGTACTAGGGGGTCACTGTTTCTGTGCTTTCTGCCTTAGTTTCTAGAAATGAAGTGCCTTCGTTTGGCAATTGTTACATGTTGCATGTTTTTATTCGATTGTATCTTATTATCCCTTGTGTCTGCATTTATTTCATATTTTGATTTTAAGACGACAAAAAGCAAATATACTCTCTACATTCTAGGCTTCTAGCACATAGAAGATGCCTACAAACCTTATCTTGAAGTCATAGTTGGAAACATTTTCTGAAGATTGGAAATGCGTAAACAAATATATTTGAGTTCTGAAAATGGGAAATGAATCCATGGCTTTCTTAGCTCAAATTTCAGGAAGTTGAAACATCAACATAAAGATAGGACAAAAATTATAATTTACTCTTTTTTTTTTACTTAGTATTGTCTCACTTACTGCTTTACAACTTGGGCATATGGGTTAAACTGTTGAGTAGGGTTTACGTTTCAAGTTTAGTGTATTGTAAACAGGTAAAAGTTCAGTAGGCTTGAATCAGATGGGAATATCACTTAAATTTGTAGGTTAGGAAAGGGTTAGTTATGATTGAAGGAATTGGCTCAATTGTTTTTTAAGTGGTTGTGTGATCATTTTGAAAGCTGTGTATAGTAAACATTGCTTTCAAAATACACTATGAATAATGATGCTGCAATGTCTCTTCCTTTGATTTTGTTAGGCATATGGAAAATGTGTGATTAATCTCTCTGGTATAGTACTAGCATCTTATGATTCTGTGTTTGAGTAGCTTTGTCTACAAACATGAATGTCTGCTTGCACTTTTATTCTCTTTTTTACATATTTGTATCTCATTCCGATTTATTTCAAGTAGCCTAATAATTTAGCTAACACTTTTATGAGCTGTACATCCTTGACAAAACTACTGAAATGAATTGAGGCATTTAATTTCCACTTCATGAGTAATATTCTTTTGATAACCAATGCTTGAAGCCTTGAACTATCCCCATTTTCTAAATCCATACTTGTGTATTGGCAAAGCAATTGGACAGCCTCTAGACTTGTCAAGTTGAGCATCAAGTTCATTATTACTATCATGGTTGTTAGACCCTCGATATAACTCTTAAACGTTCATGATGAGTTTATTATTCTAGGTAAAAAGATCAAGGTAACCATGGATTCAAGTTGTTGTTTCAACTTCCTGAAATTTGAGCTAAGAAAACCATGGATTCAATTCCCATTTTCATAACTCAAATAGATTTCTTTACGCATTTCCATTCTTCAGAAAATCACATATGAACTTTGATAAAACCGGTAAACTATAGAGTTTACTAGTGAGTTTACAATTCTATATTGGTTTGGTCTTGGGAGAAAGTCTAAGTTAGTCACAATGAACTAATGTAATGATAGTAGCAGTTATTAAACCATTACATATGAACTAATGTAATGATAAAGTGGATGAATGACTTGTTTCTCATTGCTTTAAGGCATGCAGAAATTGAAGTACAAATTCCCTAAACCGCTAACATTTGGTTTTAATTCTTCTGGCTGGGCAAAAACCATTACATATGAACTATAGGACATGAATTTGTAAAGATAAACACATCTGAGTTGATTAAAACAAAGAAGTGATTGAATTCCATAAGGATGCACTTGGACGCAGAAGTGCAAAAACCAGGAGTTGTTGATGAAGAAACTCACATTTGGATGCTTGAATTTGAACAAGCAAAGAAGACTATGGTTTTAAGATTAACATATTCACTTATTTTTTATATATAGGGATTGAAAGATGCAAGCATACAATGAAAAAATGATTCTGCACATGTAATTGTATATACTGGTAGCACAGGTTAAAAAGAGAAACACCGCAGTATCAACAATGGTGGCTTTTGCACCACTGTCTGTCATGTGCTTGTTTTCCCTTGCTAATCTTGTTAACAAAAGAAAAACAACAGAGTGAAATTTATTTAAGCAGAGTTTACATTGTTATTTGTAGAAAAGACTTGCAGTAATACATAAGCTCAAAATTGGATTTTTTTTGCACCCATATCACTTTTTTTCAGAGTAAGAGGGAAAAGTGTTAACTTGGAAATCTCCATGATATTCCTTATTTAAATAGTTTCTGCATCTAGGTTAAGGAAATTCTTTATGATTCCCATCATTTCTGCTCCAGGGAAACGCCCTAAACATCCCCTTGCAGCTGCAATTTCATTTAATTCATATACTGAATCGCCGCTATAAGATTTAGAGCATTTGTCTCCTCTCTCTTCTGTTTCCAAATCAAAAGTCAAGTCTTCACCAGACTTAACACTTGGAAGAGGAAATGGATCAAGAGAAGTTTGGTGAATAACGGATTCACCAATTGCACCAACGAAGTCCTTCAACCGGCATATCGCAAATGGAACTGGTTCAAAGCTATGATCTCCATACTCTACTGGAGTAGAATGATCACCAGTAACACAAAGGAAAAATTGAAAATTTCCAGCCGATTCTGCTTCCCAGAGTAATCTTGCCAACTGCCCTATAGCAGTATCAACAGCTTCTAATGCTTTGACTTTGAGAATGCTTGCTTTGTCATGGCCTGCATCATCAATTGCCTGTAGTAACATATGAGATCCGATCAAAATTGAATGATTCAAAACTATAGAAATAAATAATGCTTAGAAGATGCTAAGGAGTAACAAAAGAGAAGAATTCTCCATAAAAGATGAACAATTCAGCCCTTAATTTTATTTTAGTGTTGATAAACAATTCAGTTTTAATATTAATCTTGCTAGATTCTGTCCTTGAAGGTTTTAATATGTAAGAGGACCACACAGCCACAACTCATTATTTTCGGGTGAAGGAAACAAATGCTAAACAACTCTTCATCTTTAAAGTAGGATTCTCATTTTGCCATGAAGTTTTCAGGCAAAGTGCTGAAAAGTACAAGCAGGCAATGAAACGAAAACTCAAAATTTTGACCTTAATATGAAGGAATCCAAAGTCATAGCCATCTGGGCGGCCTGCTTTATGCTCATCCTCTCCAGGTACAAAAACTTGGGGGCAAGACTGCGAAGGAGCCGAGAGTGCTTTAGCTATTGCTGTTGCTTTTGATGTTAGCAGAGTTCGATAGTCTCCAGTTGCTCCAGGAGCTTCTAGAATATCAATACCAAGTGACAAGCCCAGACCAGCAATTATTTTCGTCGGAGCTACCATGCATGGCTGCAAACCATGATTTTCTACAAATGGCGTAACCTGTAATATATATTTTAAAAACAATAAATGCAATAGTTAGTACAAGGACAATTGAACACACATTGTAGTTAACAATATCCAAATAAACAACATACCATGAAACTCAAGAGAGGTAACCTCAAAATTGCAAATCATACAAATTAAAATCGTTAATTTTGTTTCTAAGTAGACTATATTAATTTGCTACATATTTGAGGTGTGCTTGCTTTTCTTCAAAGTAGCACAATCGTAAATGTATTAAAAAATACCGAAGTGTGATTTTCGTAAGTGTTACTTTAATATTTGTAAGATAAATGTGTAAACCATGTTATGAACATACCTCAATTCGAATGCCACATCCTCTTAAAAGGACTATATTTGCAATATTCTTTCCTTCTGCAGCACGTTTAGTATTCACAGGATGAGAAACCAAAATCTTGGTAATTTCCTTGGACAACTCATTAACGACAGCAGCAGTGTTCCTTGCTTCATGAGAATCGTCTAAAGCTTCTGCTTTCAAAAGTAAGCGGTTGTCCTTTAACGGGTCTGTTCCAGATATATTTCCACTCAAATTTGGTCCTTTGACAACCACTCCACATCTATGTTCAGTAGCATACCTACAGAAAGAATTGCAAAAACTTATAAAGAACTGTTAATATTAGTCTGCTTAAATCTTGAGATCCTGTCTTCCTGAACTTATAAACATCTACATATCAGCTTCACTTTGAGAGTTGAATTATAAAAATTTGTATTGAAATCTTTAAACTATATAAAATAGAGCCAGACCGTTG
This sequence comes from Medicago arabica, assembly GCA_946800305.1. Classification (NCBI taxonomy): domain Eukaryota; kingdom Viridiplantae; phylum Streptophyta; class Magnoliopsida; order Fabales; family Fabaceae; genus Medicago; species Medicago arabica. Next base: position 7,746,494 of record OX326969.1, read on the forward strand.
AAGACCATCCTCCAACGTTTATGATATGATTAACATATAGATTTATTTAAACAATTTCTCTAACAAGAAGCATGTAAAATTCGAGACTGCACCAACAAATAGGAGATTGCGGAAACGTTAAAATCTCAACATTGACCATAATAAGTGATTACCTACATTATAAACTAAGCCTTAAATGTTATAGCAACCTTAGACATCTTCACCTGACTCTGACTTCATATTGAGGGAAAGATGGAAGCTTCATTCCATCAAGGGCAGCACATAGTATGGGACCTTCTTCTTCAAAGTGCCTGTCAGCTCTTCTGCTAGTGACAACTCCAGTTTTCTCATCAAGAGTTGCAAAATTTGACTGCAGGTAGAAATTTCACCTAGCTATTAAGGCTAATCTCCTTTTGAAAAGTAAAGTTAAAGGAGAAATTATTTTAACACTACATAGGAATGACGCACAATTTATATTTGTGTTCCAAGACTTTCCACCTCTCCTAAGACCTTAAGGCCAGCATGCAACAGTATATTCCAAATGAAATCACAATGTTAAACACACTCTTGTAAATTACTGATAATAGAGATAAAGCCAAATTGAATTGAGAATGTGAGGATAGCGATTGATTGAGAAATATATGTTCCTTATCTAAAATATTTTATCCTTTTTTCTCGAAATAACAGATAGCAGACAAACAATAAATGTATTTTTTTCTCAAAATAACAGATAGCAGACAAATAATAAATGTCTTATAGTCAAATCGTAAAATTTAACACGGAATCCTTTACAAGAATTATTAAGTGAGAAGCTACCATTATGCTCTGTAGTAACCAAATCCAGGAATGCAAGGAATGAAGAGAAAACAAGCACAGTATTACCAGACTTTACTGTTATGTGTTGAAAATGAAATATAGGCTACAAGCTTCTGTATGAGAATGAAATATAGGCTACAAGCCTCTCTATATTATACAAGGAAATAAGAAAAATATCTAATCTAGGGTGATTTAATCTCAAAATTGACCCAAATTGTCAATTGAAACAAGCCACTCGGTTAACCGTCTAGGAAGTGGATAATTACTTTGGCTGAGTTTAGCATGTAGAGTCTACCAGTTACAATCCAAAAACAATGCTTTTATTAAAAAAAAAAATAATGACAAACCTTAAAAGCAATATCACCAGGCGACATGGCCAATCCAGCCCCCATGGATTCAAAAGCCCCTCGTCCGCGATAATAAACTCGAGGATCATAACCCAACAGAGAAAGATGAGCAGTGTCACTTCCACAAGCTAAGCCAACCTCAACAGGGTCCATCAATCCATTAACCCCAGCAGATGCTATACCATCCAAATTGGGTAACTTTGCTGCCTGAAGAGGTGTCTTGTATCCCAACCTTGGCAATGACACGTCACCCAACCCATCAATCAGCACAAAGGCCACTCTTTTCTTTGGCAACTGTGGACTACCCATTTTCCTCCTTTATTTTTTTTTCTCAGGTTATACAGCAAATAACAAACCCTAATATATATATTCAGCAATTTCACTCTGACGGTTCCTTCACAAATATCACACGCAGAGTATTACCAAATCCCTGCCACCATTCAATGTATACAAAGATGTTATATTTGAGTAATTGGATTTCACAATTTACAAGACAAACTCAATAATATTCAAGGGATCAATCCCACCGTCCATTAGTAGGGGGCCAGATTGAAGCCAGAGCAAAGCTGTATAAGAACTGGCCCAGCACAGGAATTTTAGCACCCGAGGGATTCGAGCCTTAGACTATAGAGGAGCAAACTCGTACGTCTCAAGCCTTCACCGCCAGGCCAAACCCATGGGGGGTTAGAGAAACCAACAAGATTGAAACATGATTTCAATTACGTCATCAACATTTATTTGGGAAAGTTGGGTGTAATCCAAAATCGTGTCAAATCTTACGATGTGCGGCTGCATCCATTTTTTCATTTTTGAAAAAATGAACATGCTGATAAATCATATTCAATTTTGCGAATTTGAAAGAAAAAAAAAACTTGTATGATCAAAAGAGATGAGTAATGTAGCAATGATACAACACAAATCTAACAGTTTAATTATTAAAAAAAGTTAATTTATTTCATTGAAAAAAGTTATAACACAAGATACGATCGTATTTGACCTCTATTTATTCAACTACTATCGAAAAAGATAAAAACGTTGTAATCAACTTTAATTAATGTCTATAATTCCTCAATGATCAACATTTCTCAACACATGTAACTCATGTGCGGAAGTAAGAGAGTAAAACAAAATATGTTTCAAACATTTGTCTTAGTTATCCGACACGTCTAGTATGAGTGTTATATACATGTCGGACACCGGTTCAAGGAGTGTTTTGAAGTAAAAAATAAAAAATAACACTTGTTTTAGATGTACGACACGTGTTGTACGAGTGTCATAGCAAAATTCTAAAATTCCAATTCCACTTTTGTAACAGATCATATATCATAACACAAATATAAGAGGATTTATAAACATAACCCCAAGCAACATTGCAAGTTTCTAAAATTCCCAAATTCCAAATTCAAGTGTCTAAAATACCCAAATTCCAAACTTTGTAACAAACAAAACAATTCATAACAAAAGCATCAACTTTCTAACATTCTAAAATTCCAATTCTAACTAACTAACAAAACTTGTTCATAACGAAATTCCGATTCCAATTATAACATGCAAATTGGGCAAAATAGGCTAAGATGACAAATGAAAAAATGAAAACGAATGGAAGTTGTTGTATTTAACTAACAGACTAAAATTTGCAATCATTCATTACGCAATTTTCACAAATCATTTTGTGAATTTGTATTTGAATATGATTCAGAGAAGAGAAGTAGTAACTCACCACCCACCAACGGAAAATGCGATGCCAAAGAGAGAGACTCACAAATCAATAAACTTCACCAATCTTTATTCCATCTAAAAATGGTAGTGCACTGTAGTTTATTCTTTTTTTTTTTTCTCTTTTTTTTTTCAATAAACCACCACTTATTCTTAATTTTAACATAACTCTCAATATATATCTTTATTTTTTATATATATTATATAAATAGATTAAATTACAAATAATGATTAATAATATCTTTATTTTTTTACAACATTGCTATAGACATCGATAAGTATTGTCCCGAATTCATCGAGAATGAAAATAAGCTAATAATAAGCAGATGTGAGCGGAAATAATGGAAGGTGGGGAGAAAAAGATGGAAATTATAAATTGATGGATGGGTGGCATACATGTCACATGTGTCTTGAAATTCTCACGATAACTCTATTTCGTTTGAAATAACATTTTTTTATTAGTAGAAGAAATTACAAATAATGATTAAATTCACACAATTTGATAAATAGACGAAATTTATCTATACTATATATAAAAAAAATTATCCATTTCAGCACGCTTTTGAGTTGAACTTTTCTTTTCAAAAATACCCTTAATTTTAATTTTAATTTTAAATACAAATAACACGTGTAATAAATAGATAATAATCAATTTAATTTAAGGAGAAAATTTACACACAATTCCTTATGAATTGTTCTTATTGTTAGACAATTATAAAATAACACGTGATTACTATTCCATGTAACTAATTGTCCACATTAAAACTTTTTTACCACCGTTAACCACAAATCAAACTCACAAAAAAATAACACAAAACAAAATCTCATGTTACTTTTTTATCAGCTGATGTTCAGGTGAACATTTGTGTTGTTTCCCTCAATACAACAAACAAAGATTGCCAAGTATTTTCATATCTCTTATACAAAAATAGTATTTCCATATCATTTTATTACTTCCATAAAAACCAATATTTCTATATTATTTTATTAATATTAGTTACTCTTCCTTAGCCTTTGATCAATTGTAACAAACGTGAGCAAAAAATAATGGTAAAGATTAGACTTTAAATCATCTAAAAAAAGATTAGTAAGAAACGTGAGCAAAACATAATATTAAAGATTGGACTTTAAATCCTCTAAAAAGTATATTAGTAACAACCGTGAGCAAAAAATATTGCTAAAGATTAGACTTAAAATCCTCTAAAAAAAATATTAGTAACAAACGTAAGCAAAAAATAATGTTAAATATTGGACTTTAAATCTTCTAAAAAAAGATTAGTACAAACGTGAGCAAAAAAAATAATGTTAAAGATTGAACTTTAAATACTCTAAAAAAAAGATTAGTAATAAACGTGACCAAAAAATAATGTTAAATATTAGACTTTAAATCTTCTGAAGAAAAAAAGATTAGTAACAAACGTGAGCAAAATATAATGTTAAAGATTGAACTTTAAATCCTCTAAGAAAATATTAGTAACAAACGTGAGAAAAAAATAATGTTAAAGACTGGACTTTAAATCCTCTAAAAAAGGATCAGGACTCAAAATATTTTAGAAAAAGATCTGTTAGCATTATATTAAATATTAATTATCAATCAGTTTCCAGGAGAAGAACATAATTTGTTGTCATTTGACGAGGTTGAAGGGATACTCATAACTTATTTCAACAGGAACTCCTAAACTTCAATTGCTCAAGGAAGTATCCCACCACACATTTTAAGGGTAAAAAAGGTGAACCTTTGATGTTGTTGTGAAACATAGACCCTAGATATGACATGTGGGAACATGACAGTTCTGACGTGATTTATTTAAGAATATGTTGGATGTGGAAATTCTAACAAGAAGCAATGCTCTGGAAAAAGAGCATTCTTGCCCAGAATTAAATTAAAAACAAATGCGAGTTCATGACTTCCTTTTGTGTTTAGTAGAAAATAATTTCTTGTTAGACTAAGTTTTGCTATTACCATAAATAAGTCACAACGGCAGATCATTCCCAATGTCAAAATCTATCTTCCACGACATGTTTTCAGCCATGGTCTATTATATGTAGCTTTGTCAAAAGAAGTTTCTCAAAATTCAACAAAAGTTCTCATTAAAGAAGGGAAAATAGAAGGAGAAGATTGAGATTTTATGAAAAATGTAGTTTTTAAAGATATTCTTTCATCATAATCATAACAATGTTTCTTTTGCATAACATATCATTTATACATGTTATGATGTTACTAATTACTATTAGAATAAATAATAAATGATCATTATTTTATCTTAATTTGATATGCAGACAAACTAAAATATGTTGAGTTCAAAAATAATTTTGTTATATGCCTTGACAATATTTTGTTTATAAATCAATATATCAATAATTTCCATTAATATTTTAAAATTTTAGTCAAAATTATACAAACAAACATAATAAAATAATCACATGCGTTAGCACACAGAGCGGACAAACGGACACAATAGTGCCCGTCTTTCCGCTAGTAATATATAAAGAAAGCTACCTCTTTCATAATTTTTGGGTTGGATTTTCCTTTCCAAAAATACCATCAATTTTCAATTCAAATAACATGTAACAAATAGATAGAATAAATTTAAATATTAAAAAGATGTAACAAACACGATATGAATATATGTATATCTATTTTTTTCCTTTATCATTTAAAAAGTATAACAAACTAGATGAGTGTATTTATACTTACTTTTTCATTATTCTTTTCAAACCCTTAAATAACTTTTTCTATAATAGAGATTGTTGTTCACATTAAAAAATAAAAACCAACATTTATATTTTTACTTTTAATCAAAACTAAAATTTCATTAAAAAAATATCGATCATAGTTTTAAAACGTTAACCCAATAAAAAGAGCGGGAAGATGGGCACGTAGTGTCCGTCTTTTCGCTAGTTACAAATAATGATTAAACTCACATAAAATTGAAGATATTGGAGTTAAAACTCCAATGACGACGTACGACTTAACAATCTTGACATTTTGTCGATTGAGTTGTGACTTCTAACTTGTATAATCTTTTTTATTTTGTCAAAGTTTACTTATATATACTAGCGGAAAGTCGGGCACTATCGTGCCCGTCTGTCCGTTCTTTTTACTGTGCTAACGCATGTGATTATTTTATTATGTGCGTTTGTATAATTTTGACAAAATTTTAAAATTTTGAAATATTAATAAAAATTATTGATATATTGATTTATAAACAAAATATTGTCAAGACATATAATAAAATTATTTTTGAACTCAACATATTTTAGTTTGTCTGCATATAAAATTAAGATAAAATAATGATAATTTATTGTTTATTCTAATAGTAATTAGTAACATCATAACATAAATGTATAAATGACATGTTATGTAAAAGAAAGATTGTTATGACTACTATAAAAGAATATCTTTAAAAACTACATTTTTTTTGTAAAGTCTCCATCTTCTCTTTCTATTTTTCCTTCTTTATTGAGAACCTTTGTTGAATTTTGAGAAACTCCTCTTGATGAAGCTACATATAATTGACCATGGTTGAAAACATGATGTGGAAAATAGATTCCGACATTGAGAATGATCTGTCCTCGTGACTTATTTATGGTAATAGCAAAACTTAGTCCAATGGGAAACTATTTTCTACTAAACACAAAGGGAAGTCCTGAACTTGCATTTGTTTTTAATTTAATTCTGGGCAAAAATGCTCTTTTTCCAGCATTGCTTCATGTTAGTTTCCACATCCAACACATTCTTAAATAAACCACGAAATAACAGCCATGTCCCATTACACATGCCATATCTAGGGTCTATGTTTCACAATAACATCAAAGGTTCACCTTGTTTTACCTTTAAAATATGTGGTGGGGTACTTCCTTGAGCAATTGCATTTAGGAATTCCTGTTGAAATAAGTTATGAGCATCCCCTTCAACCTCGTCAAATGACAACAATTATGTTCTTCTTCTGGAAACTGATTGATAATTAATATTTAATATAGTGCTAACAAATCTTTTTCTAAAATATTTTGAGTCCTAATCTTTTTTTAGAGGATTTAAAGTGCAATATTTAACATTATTTTTTGCCAACGTTTGTTACTAATATTTTTTTTAGAGCATTTAAAATTCAATCTTTAACATTATATTTTGCTCACATTTATTACTAATCTTTTTTTGAGAAGATTTAAAGTTCAATCTTTAACATTATTTTTTGCTCACGTTTGTTACTAATATTTTTTTTAGAGTATTTAAAATCCAATCTTTAACATTATTATCTTTTGCTCACGTTTGTTACTAATCTTTTTTTAGAGTATTTGAAGTCCAATCTTTAACATTATTTTTTACTCACGTTTGTTACTAATATTTCTTTCTAGAGTATTTAAAGTTCAATCTTTAGCAATATTTTTTTTCACGGTTGTTAGTAATCTATTTTTTAGAGGATTTAAAGTTCAATCTTTAACATTCTTTTTTGCTCACGTTTGTTACTAATCTTTTTTTAGATTATTTAAAGTCCAATCTTTTGCCCACGTTTGTTATAATTGATCAAAGGTTTAGGAAGAGTAACTTATATTAATAAAATAATATGGAAATACTGGTTTTTGTGGAAGTAATAAAATAATATGAAAATACTGTTTTTTGTTGAAAGGATATGAAAATACTTGACAATCTTTGTCGGTTGTATTGAGGAAAACAACATAGATATACAACATAAAATCGGTTGATAAAAAAATAACATGAGTTTTTATTTAGTGCTAGTTTTTTGTGAGTTTGATTTGTGGTTAATGGAGGTAAAAGAAGGTTAATAGCGACGATTAGTGACATGGATTAATAATCCACGTGTTATTTTATAATTGGCTAACAATAAGAACAATTCATAAAAAATTGTGTGTAAATTTTCTTCTTAAATTAAATTTATTATTATCTATTTGTTACATGTGTTATTTGTATTTAAATTAAAATTAAAAATTAAGGCTATTTTTGGAAAGAAAAGTTCAACCCAAAAGCGTGCTGAATGGGGTAGTTTTCTTTATATATAGTATAGATAATATGGAAATACTGTTTTTTGTGGAAGTAATAAAATAATATGAAAATACTGTGTTTTTTGTGGAAGGGATATGAAAATATTGACAATCTTTGTCGGTTGTATTGAGGAGAACAACACAAATGTACAACATAAAATCGGCTGATAAAAAAGTAACATGAGTTTTTGTTTTGGACTAGTTTTATGTGAGTTTCATAGGTGGCTAACGGAGGTAAAAAAGAGTTAACGGTGACAATTAGTGACATGGATTAATAATCCACGTGTTATTTTATAATTGGCTAACAGTAAAAATAGTTCATAAGGAATTGTGGGTAAGTTTTCTCTTTAACTTAAATTTATTCTTATCTATTTGTTACATGTGTTATTTGTATTTAAAATTAAAATTAAAAATTAAAGGTATTTTTGGAAGGAAAAGTTCAACCCAAAAATATGCTGAAAGGGGTAGTTTTCTTTATATATATAATATAGTATATATCTATTTGTTACATGTGTTATTTGTATTTAAAATTAAAATTAAAAATTAAGGGTATTTTTGGAAGGAAAAGTCCAACCCAAAAATATGATGAAAGGGGTAGTTTTCTTTATATATATATATATATATATATATATATATATATATATGATAATAATCATTTTGGTTCGTGAATGTGTAACAAATAACTACGATAGTCTTTTAATGTGTCGAAATTCTAAATTGTGCATCTTGTTAATAAAAAATGTACATGAAGTTAAAATACTCTCTTAATGTTGGCAAGAACCACTTCATAGTTGAGCCAGAGAACGACCCAGTTGTGCATGAAAGGAAGGAACATCTGCATAATGCTTAACATGTTGAGGAAGATATACCACGTCTGTGAGTTGAAGCCTTATGAACAAAAGAAGATATTAATGACACATCTTCGTGTTTTGAAGTGCAAGAGAAGCATGAGTTCAGTGTGCTTAAGGAGAAGGTTGTTGAGCGTGAGCAACCGGAAACACCTATTGAGGTGCTACCATCAAATTCAATTTTGAGCAGCAATGAACAAAATGATCTTGAGGTTCTTAAGGAATTTTTTATGCTAGGAATGCTAGAGAGGACGTTGATCATATAGGTTCCACGCCATATGTGTTGAAAAGCCACCACAAGAAGATAAATAACAAGTATAACACATGATCAAACGGTGATCAATCTAAACCTTCCGCATGAAGTTCCTTTCTCATTTTTTCCAGGGAAGGTAATGCCTGCATCGATCGATTCATGACTCATAGGCATTCAATTGTTGGTACTTCTTGGTGGGATTATTTCCCCCTGTTTATTATTGTTGAGTTTTTTCAAGGATATGTTTAGATTATTGATAAGCGGATAATATACTCGTTTCAGACTGGCCCAACGCCTAATCCGACTAAGCTTAGGTTCGATCCGAGGGATACAAATGATTGAAATTATCAAGAACAAAATGACATCAGAAGAAGAGATTCGGAAAACACCAAATGGAATGATGAATGAAACATGGCCAAGGTTCACAAGAAGATCATAAGTTGGAAAGCAAAGCACATGGGATAACGGTTGGTATCTAGAGTTACTTGGTGATTATGGGAAGGAACTAAAGGACAAAAAATGGCTAGTTCTCAACTGTTAGTTCTTAATTTGTTCACTAAGACAAAGCTCTATAAAAGGGTACCGTCGTTCAAATGAAGAACACATCAATCTCTCTCGTACACAACAACTTTCATTCTACATCAGAATCAGATCCCTAAAAGATTAGGGACAAAAAATCAAGGTTGTTTGAAAGGAAAAAAAATCATAATCATATTCAAACATCAGATTCATTCTCAAACTATAGATAATCATCACAAATACACTCAAGCCTCCACTATATCTATGACACATCTTTTAAGTGTATTTGAAAACTTCAGATTCACCTTAGTGTGATCAGATTGAACTCAAAGAGAAAGAGATAAAAAAACATTGTGAGATCAAATTGATCATTGTTAAGATGAAACTCCTTTATTTTAGCTTGCAATAGTAAAATGTACTCTTTTAGGTGCTCTTCCTCGACTTGGTGTTTACCAGTTACTTGGGAGGCCACAAGTTGCGAATCTGTATAGATTCTGACTCTCTTGACTCCCATGTCTTTGGCGATTCGTATACCTTCCAGGAAGGCTTCGTATTTTGCCGTGTTGTTTGTCATCGCAAAGGATAGTCCTAAGGACAGTTCAATTACGATTCCTTCGTCGTTTTCAATGATTATTCCGGCACCGCTCCCTTTGGAATTGGATGATCCATTGACGAAGATGGTCCATATTCCTTATTCTTTTTCCATAAAGGGGAAAGTCATTTCAGCTATGAAGTCGACGAAAACTTGAGCCTTTAGTGGTTTTCGAAATTCGTAGTGTATGTCGAATTCAGATAATTCGAGCGACCACTTCATCATCCTTCCAGCGATGAAACATGGCCAAGGTTCACAAGAAGATCATAAGTTGGAAAGCAAAGCACATGGGATAACGGTTGGTATCTAGAGTTACTTGGTGATTATGGGAAGGAACTAAAGGACAAAAAATGGCTAGTTCTCAACTGTTAGTTCTTAATTTGTTCACTAAGACAAAGCTCTATAAAAGGGTACCGTCGTTCAAATGAAGAACACATCAATCTCTCTCGTACACAACAACTTTCATTCTACATCAGAATCAGATCCCTAAAAGATTAGGGACAAAAAATCAAGGTTGTTTGAAAGGAAAAAAAATCATAATCATATTCAAACATCAGATTCATTCTCAAACTATAGATAATCATCACAAATACACTCAAGCCTCCACTATATCTATGACACATCTTTTAAGTGTATTTGAAAACTTCAGATTCACCTTAGTGTGATCAGATTGAACTCAAAGAGAAAGAGATAAAAAAACATTGTGAGATCAAATTGATCATTGTTAAGATGAAACTCCTTTATTTTAGCTTGCAATAGTAAAATGTACTCTTTTAGGTGCTCTTCCTCGACTTGGTGTTTACCAGTTACTTGGGAGGCCACAAGTTGCGAATCTGTATAGATTCTGACTCTCTTGACTCCCATGTCTTTGGCGATTCGTATACCTTCCAGGAAGGCTTCGTATTTTGCCGTGTTGTTTGTCATCGCAAAGGATAGTCCTAAGGACAGTTCAATTACGATTCCTTCGTCGTTTTCAATGATTATTCCGGCACCGCTCCCTTTGGAATTGGATGATCCATTGACGAAGATGGTCCATATTCCTTATTCTTTTTCCATAAAGGGGAAAGTCATTTCAGCTATGAAGTCGACGAAAACTTGAGCCTTTAGTGGTTTTCGAAATTCGTAGTGTATGTCGAATTCAGATAATTCGAGCGACCACTTCATCATCCTTCCAGCGACGTCAAGACGACCCAAAATTTGTCTTATGGGCTGATCGGTTCGGACCACAATTGTGTGAGCCAAAAAGTATTGCCGTAGTCTTCGGGCGGCTGTTACTAGAGCGAGGGCTACTTTTTCAATTTTTCGGTACCTCGTTTCAGGCCCTAGTAAGGCTTTGCTGGTGAAATAGGTAGGCTTCTGCCCCTCATATGTCTCTGATTAGGACGGCGCTGACCGCGTTAGAGGAGACAAAGAGGTAGAGATACAATGTTTCATCTTCATTTAGCCTATACAATACTGGCGGCTGGGAGAGTGCGTTTTTTAGGTGCGCTAGAGCATTTTAACATTCGTCGGTCCATTCAAATGTCGTTTCTTTCCGTAGAAGTTTGAAGAAAGGAAGAGCATGCTGGGCGGATTTGGCGACGAAGTGAGAGAGTGAGGTTAACATCTCGTTGAGTGTTTGAATGCATTTTTTGGATTTCGGTGTGGGGAGTTCCGTAAATGCTTGGCATTTGTCAGGATTGGTTTCGATTCCTCGCTCTGTCATATAGAAACCGAGGAACTTTCCCGCTTGTACCCCAAATGTGCATTTCTCAAGATTTAACCTCATGTTGTATTTTCTTGTTTGTTCGAACACTCGTTTGAGATGGTCAGCATGATCGATCTCCTCTTTGGACTTGACGATCATATCGTTCATGTAAACCTCAAGAATGTCGCCTAGAAGATTTTTGTCATAGACTTTGTTCATCATTCGTTGATATGTGGCTCCCGCGTTTCTTAGTCTGAAAGGCATTACTTGGAAGTAAAAGTTCCATGATCCAGTCATGAAAGTAGTTTTTTCTTCGTCATCTTTTGCCATTGGTATTTGATTGTACCCAGAATAAGCGCCCATGAATGACAATAGTTTATAGCCGGACGAATTATTAACTAGTTTATCTATATTAGAAAGAGGATATGCATCTTTAGGGAAAGCCCTTGAGATCGGTACAATCAACACACATACGCCATTTTCCATTAGATTTTTTAAAAAAGTACAACGTTTGAGAGCCAAGTTGTGTACTTGGCCTCGGAAATGAAAATTGCCTCTAGGAGGTCTTTTACAGCTTTTTCAGCAGCCTCGCTTTTTCAGGAGATTGCTTCCTACGTCGCTGAGCTACAACACTAGCACTAAGACTAACTGTCAACTGGTGACAGACGACGCTGGGGTCGTTTCCGGGCATGTCAGCTACGCTTCAAGCAAAGATCAACATTCTCCCTCAGGTAACCTATCAGCTGAGCTCGCGCGAGCTCAGGAAGCTCCTTGCCAATCTTGAAGAACTTTGAAGGGTCATTTCCAAAGGAGATCATATCAAAATCTTTATCCGGGATAAGGCCTAAAAATTTCCATGTTGAGTGGATCCTTCTTTTCCTTCTTCAGCTCTTTCCGCTCATATTTAGTGAAGCGAGGATCAAGCTCGGTCAGATTAGAGTCCGGAAGGCTCGCATCAACTTTCCCTTTGTCCTTAGAGCACTGATCAGAAAGGGAAATCGAGTTCTGGTTCTTATTGGCCTGTAAGAAACATCTTTGAGTAGCCTCAATGTCTCTGTGCAGAGTAGTGATGGCGTTGTTACCCACATGATACTTCGGCTTTAGATGGGCAGTTGAGCATGCGGCCCCAAGTTGCGCCATTCCTGTTCTCCCAATAATGCAGTTATAATGGGAGGAACACTCAATCACCAGAAATGGGATCTTTATTGTTTTCTTTCCATCTCCCTCCCCTAAGGTTACGAGAAGCTCAACATAACCCCTGGGCTTGGTGGAAGAACCATTGAATCCGTAGAGTTCACACCCAATGCAGGGAGACAAATTTTTCTCCGTCAACTGAAGAGTTTTGAATAGCTCGATGTACATTATGTCACAAGAGGCCCATGTGTGTATCAGGACTCTTCTAACATTAAAGTTGGCCATATATGCTTGGATCAGCAATGGTTTGGTCGCACCCAATGGTGGTCGCCCCCAAGTTTTTGTTCGGGGATGACCAGGTGATTGACACTCAGCAGTTCCTCGAACTTCCTCTTTATGCTCCTCATGGAGAGGGTAGAAACTCTACCAGTGATGACATTAGCAGTGGGGAAGCGTTCCCATGTGCACGCGTATGGAACTATTTCCATGAGCTCTGGGAATCTATCGAGCTGCTCGACTGACATGGAGATAGTTTGGTTCTTCTCTTTCCCGTCGGTGATCAACTCGACGGTTTGTGTTTCCGGCTCAGAGCTTTTGGTGAACTGCTTAACCGAACTCGTTGTATGAGAATTTCAATTGCATCGTTGAGATGGATGCAGTCATCAGTTAAGTGTCTGTGACACTTGTGGAATCGACAATATTTAGTCTTGTCGAACCCTTTCTTCTCATGTGAGGGAGCTTTTGGAGGTTTAACCCCTGCTTCCCTTAGGTCGGATACAGTGATCTCATCAATTTTTTTCCCTAGACATCACCAAGGGAGTGTACTCCGTGAAGCGACCTGCAAGTCCTTTGCCTTCACGGGAAGCTTTGCCTTCCTTCTTCTTGCCATGGAAGGCAAAGCTTACTTGGATAACTTCTTTGTTGAACCTCTCAATGTAATCTCTGAGAAGCTCGCTCTTGTCCTCTACTATGGCCTCGAGGGGAGCCACCGTTTTAGGATGGTTCCTCGAGGAGGTGAAATGAGTGACGAACTCGTAGCAGAGGCCGCTCCATGAATCGATGGAGTTTCTCATTAAGTTCTTGAACCACGTTATAGCTCCTCGCCTAAGGGTAGTGACAAAGAGCTTATGTAACACCCCGAAATCCCAGCTTTAAAATTTCATTTAAATTTAATCAGAGTATAACACATAAATCAGGATGTCACATCTCATAAAATCTTCAAAATCAAATTGAATAATGATTTATTCTTAAACAAAGTTCAAACATAGCAGCGGAATTCATAAACGTCTCAAAATCTTAAATAAATAATTCTTGGCACGAAAGCCTCATAAAACATCTCAAATTAAAGTTGCGTCGCAAACATCATCATTAGTCAACATGATACATAAAGGAATATAAACAATTGATAATCCCCATCCCGTTACATATCAGAGCTCCTAAGACCCCACAAGAACCTCTCACATCGACGAACCTAAGCTTGGTCACCTGCACTTGCCCACAAGGCGGCAATTCCAACAGAAGGGGTGAGATTCACAACAATTATATTAACATATAATTCAAATAATTATCCTTAACAATAACAACAGTATTCGTCACGTATAACTGAAAACATCTCAAACATCTATGTATAATAAATCATCTTAGAATATCTTCACAAAACAACGTCGCAAAACATCTCAGACACAAGACTCGACAATGCAACCCTAACATCTTAACATCATGCATGTGGTACCAATAATTTAGCTTTAATAAGCTTCACCGTCGCTTTGAGCAAATGCTCCACCGTCGCTTTGAGCATAAGCTCCACCGTCTCAAATTATGCAAATGCATGAACTCGACTCATATACTTAAACAAGTTAATACACCACATCTTAACATCATATACGACTCTCTATCAACACATGCAATTGCAACAGTACATGACAACAGCACAGTACTCTTAACACATGTATATACAGCACAAAGTTATCATCGCAAACATCATTTATACTTCATTCATAAACTTCGCTTAATGAGCATTTAATCAAAGATTAACGCCAACAATTAAATATCATCTTACAGCGTCATTACAGGTTCTAATTAGGTCTTAAACATCTCTAATACTATCCAAAAGTCTACCCTCAAAGCCTCGCTCAAAACAGAGTTCTAAAACTCAAGTTATAGTGGTCTGAGACCACATTGCTCGCTATGGCGAGTGGGTCTGCTCGCCACGGCGAGCTGTCAAATTTACATTCTGCCAGTTGCTCGCTACGGCGAGTGATGTTGCTCGCCTCGCGCGCACTAAGAGGTTGTTCGCCACGGCGAGCTATCGCAGAGGGGTTACGGGTTCGCTCGAAACCTCGCCAAAACTCGTCCAATTCTTCATGTTATGCTTCTAATCTTTCAGGATTATAGTCCTAGTGATTAATCTAGGTTCTGTAACAGGTTTCTACATCAATTTACATCATTCTAACATCAATTCATCCAAAAATCCCCTAAACCCTAGCTTATGAAATCTCTCAAAATTACCTCCTAATTCCTTCGTTAAGCATAACAGATGAATTACAGTATAATATAATCGAGTTAGGCTCACCCTTACCTGATATGTTCGCAGAATTGAGGTTCTCTCTTCTCCGGCCACTTTCCTCTCCTTTTTGCAAAAGTCTGTAACGTACCGACTGCTTCTTTCTAAACCTAACTCCCTTATATAATTCTTTCTATTCTCACTTATCCCCACCACTCTATCTTATTTATGAAAACAACCCCATCTCTCAAAATATTTGTTATTATATCACATCTTAATTTTCATCACATATTTTATTTTATTAAACAATAAAATAAACGTCACACCACAACATCATCTCATACGTCACAAACATCATTAAAATCACATAATATATAATAATATACTATATACTCTAATAAAATAATTAAATAAATAAAGTGGGCGTTACAACTCTCCCCCACTTAAAGGATTTTCGTCCTCGAAAATCTTACCTCGATTAAACAACTCTGGATATGACTCCAGCATCTTACTTTCAAGCTCCCAAGTTAAGCTTTCACCAGTCGCTCCACTTCAAACCACTCTCACTAGAGGTATCTCTTTGCCTCTCAACAACTTCACCTTGTGATCATCGATCCTTAAGGGTAGAGTTTCAACCGTAAGGTTGTCCCTCACTTGTACATCGTCACTTTGGATCACATGAGATGCATCCGGAACGTACTTCCTCAGCTGCGACACATGAAAAGCATCGTGCAAATTCGATAGATGCGGTGGTAATCCAACACGATATGCCACCGTTCCAATCCTCTCTGATATCTGATACGGACCAATAAACTTTGGAGTCAACTTCTTCGACTTCAAGGCACGACCTACACCGGTCATTGGAGTAACTCGCAAAAACACATGATCTCCCTCTTGGAACTCAAGGTCCTTTCTACGCTTGTCATGATAACTCTTTTGTCGACTTTGCGATGCTTTCATCTTCTCTTGGATCATTCTTACCTTCTCAGTGGTTTGCTGCACGATCTCCGGTCCTAAAACCACACTTTCACCTGACTCAAACCAACACAACGGGGTTCTACATCTTCTTCCATACAAAGCCTCGAAAGGTGCCATTCCAATACTAGAATGGTAACTGTTATTATAAGTGAATTCTATCAACGGAAGATGACTATCCCACGCTCCTCCTTGTTCAAGTACACACACCCTCAACAAATCTTCCAACGATTGAATCGTCCTCTCGGATTGACCATCTGTCTGTGGATGATACGTCGAACTCAACTTCAATTGAGACCCTAAAGCTTCTTGCAAACTTTTCCAAAATCTAGAGGTAAATCTTGGATCTCTATCTGACACAATGCTCGAAGGAACACCATGTAATCTCACTATCTCTTGAATGTAAATCTCCGCTAACCGAACCATAGGAAAAGTGATATTGATCGGTAGAAAATGAACTGACTTGGTTAACCTATCAACAATTACCCAAATCGCATCGTTCCCCCTTGGAGTAGTTGGCAAACTCGTCACAAAATCCATGGATATGCTATCCCATTTCCACTCTGGCACCTCCAACGGTACCATCATACCAGCAGGTTTCTGATGTTCTATCTTCGATTTCTGACAAACTAGGCAAGAATACACAAACTGTGCTACATCACGTTTCAATCCAGACCACCAAAACAGCTTCTTCAAATCGTGATACATCTTCGTAGCTCCTGGGTGAATACTCAAGCTACTTCTATGGCTCTCTTCAAGGATTGCCTTCTTCATCTCATTGTTGTCCAGAATGCAGATTCTACCTCGGAACCTCAACACACCGTGATCATCGACTCTAAAATCACCATCTGCAGTCTGGTTACTCGCAACAAGCAAATCTACAAACTTAACATCTTCTTTCTGCGCTTCCTTAATAGTTTTCAGAAAATCATTGTCAATTCTCAACATTCCTAGCTTTACACTCTGATGTGATCTTTCACAAACCAAACTCAAATCTCTGAATTGTTCCAATAGTTCGAACTCTTCCGCCATCATAGCAGACATATGCAACGTTTTCCTACTCAAGGCATCAGCAACTACGTTAGCCTTACCCGGATGGTAGTTCAAATCAAAATCATAATCCTTCAATAACTCGAGCCATCTCCTTTGTCTCATATTTAATTCTTTCTGATCAAACAGGTACTTCAAGCTCTTGTGGTCACTAAACACTTCGAACCACGAACCATACAAATAGTGTCTCCAAATTTTCAACACGAACACCACTGCAGCCAACTCAAGATCGTGGGTAGGATAATTTCGTTCATGAATCCTCAACTGCCTGGATGCATAAGCAACCACTTTACCGTATTGCATCAGTACACCACCTAAACACAACTTAGACGCATCACAATACACCACAAAAGGTACTTCAGGCTTTGGCAAAATTAAAACTGGAGCTGTCGTCAACCGTTTCTTCAATTCATTGAAGCTACTCTCACATTGAGCATCCCACACAAAGGTTTTACCTTTACACGTCAATTGCGTTAACGGAAGTGCCAACTTAGAAAATCCTTCTATAAATCTTATATAGTAACCAGCCAATCCCAAAAAGCTTCTAATTTCAGTAACCGACCTCGGAGTCTCCCATTGCGACACTGCCTCAACTTTAGACGGATCAACTGCTATACCATCGCCAGAAATAATATGACCAAGAAAACTAACTTCCTTCAACCAGAAATCACACTTAGACAATTTAGCATACAACTTCTTTTCTTTCAATACTTGCAAGACAATCTTCAGATGTTCAGCATGTTCTTCTTCGGATTTAGAATATATTAGAATGTCGTCAGTAAACACAACCACAAAACGATCCAAAAATGCCTGAAAGGTCCGATTCATATACTCCATAAATACTCCTGGCGCGTTCGTAACACCGAAAGGCATCACCTTATACTCATAATGACCATATCGAGTTCTAAAGGCCATCTTCTGCATATCTTCGTCCTTCACTTTTATCTGATGATAACCCGACCTTAAGTCAATCTTGCTAAACACACGTGCACCCACTAACTGATCCATCAAATCATCAATCCTCGGAAGTGGATACCTATTCTTTATAGTTACCTTGTTCAACTGACGGTAGTCAATACACAACCTCATACTCCCATCTTTCTTCTTTACTAACAGCACAGGCGCTCCCCAAGGTGAAACACTTGGTCTTATAAACTTCTTCTCAAGCAGATCCTCCAATTGCTTCTTTAGCTCAGCTAACTCAGAAGTTGACATACGATAAGGTGTCATAGACACAGGCTTCGTTCCAGGAACAAGATCAATCGCAAATTCAACTTCTCTTTCAGGAGGTACATCAGGAATCTCATCAGGAAATACTTCAGGAAACTCGCACACCACTTGCAATTCGTCAATCTTCTCTTGATTCTCAATAGATAAGGATGCCATCAGGGAAAACATCAGAATTCCATCTCGTTCTAATTGTTTCAGCTGCTTGGTAGATAAAAATTCTGCTCCACTTTCTTCCTCTTCAGACAAGAAATACACCGTCTTGCGAAAACAGTTGATAAGCACACGGTTGTACTCTAACCAATTCATCCCGAGAATCACATCCATACCCGTCAAAGGTAGGCAGACTAAATCCATCTCAAAATTACGATCGAACATAGACAACAGACAACTTAAACACACACGATAAGTACTCACCGAACCCTTAGCTGGAGTTTCGACAACCATCTCTCCATTCATATCAGATATAGAAAGACCCAACTTAACAGCACAATCAAAAGCAACAAAACAATGCGTAGCGCCAGTATCAATAATAGCAACTAAAGGTATATCATTAATATAGCAAGTACCTCTGATCAAGCGATCCTCGTTCTCAGTTTGAGTGCCGGTCAACGCGAAAACCCTTCCAGTAGTCCTAACTTTCTTTGGCTTCTTGCACTGCGAGCCAATATGTCCTTGCTCATCACAGTTGAAACATACAACATCATCAAACTTGCAGTCTTGGGTAATATGCCCTTTTTGCTCGCATCGGTAACACCTCTTCACATCAACAGGACACGCATTACTTTTGTGGCCTTTCTGCCCGCAATTATAACAGGTAATCTCAGCAGGGGTATCCTTCTTCTGTGGTCGCCTCTCATCATTCACTCTTTGCTTACCCTTATCTCTAGGAACATCATAAGGTTTGGGACGACTTTGCTGACCCTTCGCTTTTCTATCATTCACTACCTTCACTACCTTGTAGTGAGCCTTGGTATCCTCCTCATAAATTCTGCAACTACTCACCAGCTCAGAGAAATTTCGAATCTTCTGGTAACCAATTGCCCTTTTAATCTCAGGACGCAAGCCATTCTCAAACTTGATGCACTTGGAAAACTCAGCATTCTCAGCAGTATAATGGGGGTAGAACTTTTCCAGTTCCACAAACTTCGAAGCATACTCAGTCACGGACATATTCCCTTGCTTCAGCTCAAGAAACTCGATCTCATTCTTCCCCCGGACGTCCTCAGGAAAGTAGCGGTTCAGGAATTCCCTCCTAAACACCGCCCAAGTCACAGCAGCACCTCCTTCTTCAAGGATAGGTCGAATACCAACCCACCAGTCATCAACCTCCTCTACCAACATGTGGATCACCCTAAAGATCCGCTCAACTTCCTTGAGCCACGTCTGAGCCCCATCAGGATCATATCGCCCCTTGAAGGTAGGCGGGTGGTTCCTCAAAAAGGTCTTCAACATCCTCGTCCCATCGTTACCACCAGCGTTGTTCTGATTTCCCACGGCTTGGGCCATTGCTTGCAAAGCAGCAGCAAGAGCGGCATCATTCCTTCCAGCCATCTTATTCCTCTACAAAGCAAACATAAGTTAGAATAATATAACTATAATATTCTAACTCTAAGACACCGTCACTCGACTCTCTAATTGGCCGGACGGACCGACCTGCTCTGATACCAATTGTAACACCCCGAAATCCCAGTTTTAAAATTTCATTTAAATTTAATCAGAGTATAACACATAAATCAGGATGTCACATCTCATAAAATCTTTAAAATCAAATTGAATAATGATTTATTCTTAAACAAAGTTCAAACATAGCAGCGGAATTCATAAACGTCTCAAAATCTTAAATAAATAATTCTTGGCACGAAAGCCTCGTAAAACATCTCAAATTAAAGTTGCGTCGCAAACATCATCATTAGTCAACATGATACATAAAGGAATAGAAACAATTGATAATCCCCATCCCGTTACGTATCAGAGCTCCTAAGACTCCACAAGAACCTCTCACATCGACGAACCTAAGCTTGGTCACCTGCACTTGCCCACAAGGCGGCAATTCCAACAGAAGGGGTGAGATTCACAACAATTATATTAACATATAATTCAAATAATTATCCTTAACAATAACAACAGTATTCGTCACGTATAACTGAAAACATCTCAAACATCTATGTATAATAAATCATCTTAGAATATCTTCACAAAACAACGTCGCAAAACATCTCAGACACAAGACTCGACAATGCAACCCTAACATCTTAACATCATGCATGTGGTACCAATAATTTAGCTTTAATAAGCTTCACCGTCGCTTTGAGCAAATGCTCCACCGTCGCTTTGAGCATAAACTCCACCGTCTCAAATTATGCAAATGCATGAACTCGACTCATATACTTAAACAAGTTAATACACCACATCTTAACATCATATACGACTCTCTATCAACACATGCAATTGCAACAGTACATGACAGCAGCACAGTACTCTTAACACATGTATATACAGCACAAAGTTATCATCGCAAACATCATTTATACTTCATTCATAAACTTCGCTTAATGAGCATTTAATCAAAGATTAACGCCAACAATTAAATATCATCTTACAACGTCATTACAGGTTCTAATTAGGTCTTAAACATCTCTAATACTATCCAAAAGTCTACCCTCAAAGCCTCGCTCAAAACAGAGTTCTAAAACTCAAGTTATAGTGGTCTGAGACCACATTGCTCGCTATGGCGAGTGGGTCTGCTCGCCACGGCGAGCTGTCAAATTTACATTCTGCCAGTTGCTCGCTACGGCAAGTGATGTTGCTCGCCTCGCGCGCACTAAGAGGTTGCTCGCCACGGCGAGCTCAGCTGCTCGCCTCGCGAGTATTTACCTAACTGCTCGCCACGGCGAGCGGGTCTACTCGCCACGGCGAGCTATCGCAGAGGGGTTACGGGTTCGCTCGAAACCTCGCCAAAACTCGTCCAATTCTTCATGTTATGCTTCTAATCTTTCAGGATTATAGTCCTAGTGATTAATCTAGGTTCTGTAACAGGTTTCTACATCAATTTACATCATTCTAACATCAATTCATCCAAAAATCCCCTAAACCCTAGCTTATGAAATCTCTCAAAATTACCTCCTAATTCCTTCGTTAAGCATAACAGATGAATTACAGTATAATATAATCGAGTTAGGCTCACCCTTACCTGATATGTTCGCAGAATTGAGGTTCTCTCTTCTCCGGCCACTTTCCTCTCCTTTTTGCAAAAGTCTGTAACGTACCGACTGCTTCTTTCTAAACCTAACTCCCTTATATAATTCTTTCTATTCTCACTTATCCCCACCACTCTATCTTATTTATGAAAACAACCCCATCTCTCAAAATATTTGTTATTATATCACATCTTAATTTTCATCACATATTTTATTTTATTAAACAATAAAATAAACGTCACACCACAACATCATCTCATACGTCACAAACATCATTAAAATCACATAATATATAATAATATACTATATACTCTAATAAAATAATTAAATAAATAAAGTGGGCGTTACAGCTTACACTTGACTGCACCCCGTACTGAGTGGTAGGTGAGGACAACCTCGATGTTCTCATTGTGCTCGCCTAGATCCGTTGTTCCATCGTACGAGTCCATTTGTGGCGGCTTTTCCAATCTGCGAGGGATATGGGTATCGCGGATGCACCGTGTGAAGGGACCGTTAACATTAGGACCGTCCCGGGCATCGCGATCATCGTCTGAACTAGGGATGTAAATGGATATCCATGGATGCGGATAGTGTGATATCTGTGTCCGCTCCATTGTATAAATATGAAATCTGTACCATATCTATATCCGTGCAGATATCCGTTTAGGGGGTAATCCATGAATTTTGAGGTATCCGCGGATTTATACAGATATCCATGGATAACATTTATAATAAAAAAATTAAATTTTTTTACCTGAAAATTAAAAACAAAAGTTCATCACATGCATTTTCTTTTCTTTTTAACAAAACATAATATCCATGCAAAACACATATTTGAATAGTCATGTAATAACTAATAACACTCACAGTACCGAAGATTTTTGTTTAGGAAGTTGAAAGGTATTAAGGTTATTTATGTAATTTACTCGGTTTAATAGCGAGTATAGATATCCGCGGGTGTGGATACTATTAAATCCACATCCATATCCATTAATTAGCGGGTAATTAAAATATCTGTTTATTTTATCCATGGATATCCATTAAAGTACCCGCTCCGTATCTGTGGCGGATTTTATCCGCGGATATCTACGGGTGCGGATTTTTTTGCCATCCCTAGTCTGAACTGCATAAGGAGGACCAAGACCGTCTGTTGCGTCTTCGAGGAGATCTTCTTGGTGGATATCGTTGAGGGGACCTCCTTCTTGGTGACCGTTGAGCTCGACTCGAAGATCTCACGTCGACGAAACGTTTGGCAGATCTGGATCTGGATGAGCCTAACCCTTCTGTTACGTGGTGGGGAAGGAGTGTTGCAAAGATGGATCAAATGCTTCTTTGATTACTAAAGCTCGGCCAGGCACCAATTTTGCTCCTCCGCTATCGACGTTTGATGTTTGATCGTGCGGAGTAGATAGCTGATCCATGAATCCGTTGAAGTGGAATTGTCATCCACTTCGTCATGTCATGGGGGACCTAAGGGTGGTTGTTCCTGTACCGAAACCGCTGGTTGAGAACTTGTTGGAGTGGTTCCCCTCTTAGGCTAGGTACAGGAGAAGGAGAGGTCGTTTGTTCGTCGTGTTTGGGACGTTGGACTAGGCTCTGTAAATGTGGTGGAGCATCGTTGGTATTCATGGTTTTTTTGTATGAAAGCATTGGTTTTTAGTAGGTAAAAATTGGGGATAGCTTGTTATTTCCCACAGACGGCGCCACTGATCGTACCTGATCAGAAGGTGACTACTAGAGCTTCTTTAATCCAGTGGTTGATGGTGGTGTGAATGTGTTAGTTATTACTGAACGGCGGGGGGGGGGGGGGGGGGGGGGGGTGTATCTGTAGACACTCTGACGCTCAAGTCAGTAGAGGTTCATAATGAGAGTTTAGAAGTGAAAGAGATTCTACCTTGGAGGCTGCGGGGAGCCTCCTGTTTATAGAGGTAGTTGGGTGATTGCAGAGCTGTTGTAATGGCACATGTGTGTCCCGCGGTTACGAAATCGTAGGAAGTGTAACCGCCGGTGAGATATTTGTGGGAACGTGGAAAGAGATGTTGTAGTTCGTTTGAACTGGTCTCAGGTGCTCCGAGCACCCCCATCGCAGGGAAGGGGTGTATTGCAAGTAAAAAGCCAAAGAATTATGCTCTTCACCCAATTGCTTTTGCTCGCTTCCAACTGAAAAGACAAAATTGCCCCTGCATGAGTTAAGTCACGCGAAATTAACATTAGCGTGAGTTAACTCATGTAGAGGTATTTTTGGAATTTCAATTGGGAATGAGGAAAATGCAGCATTTGAGCTTGATTTGTTATTGGGCCTAGGTCTTTGATCGGTCCAGAACAATTATATAAATAACATGAAACATAACCTAACTTTAACCTCGCGTGCGGTCATCCCTATATAAAAGTGACCGTGTTCTACCTCTGTGACAAAATTGACGAGATCTAGCGCCGCTACATACCTCTGTAACAAAAGTGACGAGATCCAACGCTGCTACACCAAGATTACAAGACTCCCTTTATTAGGCCGCATTTCTTTCATTTGCTAGAGTTATTAAAGAGGTTATCCCTATTTATTCATCACTCATTCATATAAATGATATGATCAACAAATGTTTTTCTATTATTGTTTTGATTAGGATGATATGCTAGGGATCAAAGGGGTAACTTGAGTATAATTTCATTTTACTCACGTTAAAGTTATATACACAGCTAATTGCATATCATTCAATTTCTTATGCTAAAAAAATATCATCTACTTTTAATTTGTTTTCTCGTATTTAATCGTGTTATTTTTCTCTTCTCATCAGATTTATGAGCGTCGGCAAAAAACTCGATCCATGGATAGGCATGATAGAATCAAAATCATCAATGTGTCTTATATTTCAAGCATTTATCTGTTATGCCTTGATCTACCCTTCTTATCAATAATTTACAACGAGTGTAATTTTCTTGATTATTATGTGATTTTTTTGTTATATTTTAAAAAGCAGGTAATAATTATTAAATTTATATATTTCCACTTTCATTGTAAAAAAAAATAAATTATTTCATATATTTCCACTTAAATTTTTTTATTTTTAATGAGCACTATGCATTTTTTATTTGAATTTGCAGGTTATCTATTCAACATCATTTGTGAGTGAGAGGTAATGTTTTATGTACTTTTTAGATGCATAATATGTATATTATATAAATATTTTTCTCAGAATTTGCGACTATCGATGTTTAGTCGTCAAAATATTACACGTCGATGCTTTTAGTCTCCAAATTATATTAGCTTTTGTGATTTGAAATTTTAATGGTTTCGGCAAAACTAGTTGAATATCTTTTGGAATTACTGCATATTTTCTCCTTTGAACTTAATGATTTTGTGATATGTCTTGCAGTGTTCTTAAATCTCAAATGATGAACTTTGACTTTGGTCGTGCTCACTTTTTAAAGAAGAGAAAACTTGTTATCGATGAAAATATTATTTTTAAACATTTTTTTAACCATTTAAATAAAATATATCTCTTGAAACAATTTCAAGACTAGATCTTTGATTTCATATTCAATTTAAATGAAATATATATCTTGAAACAATTTTAGGACCATATCTTTGCTTTTATTTAAAGATATCTTTTACAAACTTTGATTGTATCATTATAATAACACAACTCTTGCATGCACCTGCAGCGGAGCAGAAGAAGGTTGAGTTGGAGAACGGGGTAATGGAGGCAGTGAACTTGGCAGAACATAACAAGGAATTTAAAGTTGTTTATTATCCTTGTGGTGATGATTGGTGTGATTTTGTTGGGGACGTTAATGTTATTGATGAATCAATGAAGATTCACTAGAATCCATAAATGGGAGTTAAGATGATGACCAATAAATCTTTAAGGATCTATCAATTTTTCAATATTTTTATTTTCTCCTTTGTAGAACACTAACTAGTTCAAAAAGATAGCGTTATATATATAAGGTTCTTACATTTTACATATTTATAAAATGTAATTCTTACAAGTTGGAAATGTAATATGACTATTCACATCATAGTTGATAAATATGTCACTAAGTATTTGAGATTTTGTTTTGTTTTTTATTTAATTTTTCTAATTGTTAAGACGTTGGAATTAAAAGGTCTTCCTATAGAGGAAGGAAAAAGAGAACTTGGTAATAAAATTATTTCAATATTAGTGTGAATAATGTGTTATGATTCTTTACATAAGATTAAGCACTGGTATGCCTCCTGAGAATGTTTATCTTGTTTTTGTAGGATATCCTATGATTCAAAATAATAATAAAAATATTTTCTTATTCTTTCTCTTCCCTTCTCTCTCTTTATTGTTTTTAACCAACAACAAGAAAAAAAAGATTGTTACAAAAGTTGTCACCAAATAGTTGTACAAATATCATTACTCTAAAAAAAATAGTTTAGACTAAATATCAAGAGATTTTGGATTGATAATGCAAGTGATTAATTCGTCGTAAACATTCTTAATAAATTTTATAGACCATACGCCTCCTTACGAGAATGTTTGTCTTTTTAGTTTTTACTTATAATATATGCATCTTGTTAAACTTTCTAAGTAAATGAAATAACATATATTCCACTCTTGTTTGAATATTAATTAAGTTATTTTTGGACATTCAAGTCTTAATTTTGCCCTCAAGATAGTGATACTTTTAACTCTAACCGAACACACTACATTATGATGCATTTCAGGGTACTCAGAAAGTGCGTACACAAGTGACTTAGTCTTTGTGTGAATACCAATACGTCTCTATTTGCTGGATAAACAGACAAAATCTCATATTTCTAGTCTTCTGGATAGATTCAATGAATCCATTTTTCCTTGTATGTTTGAATTTATCATTTTTTTCCCAATAAACTTTACATCTTATGACCTTAATTTTTTGCGGGTCTTTCCTCAAAGCTCAATTTCCATGTTTACAAATTTCAGACTCTTTTATGATTGTAGAAACTCTACCAAAGTCAGGTCTGTCGGAATCTCAAGTTGATGGCATTCGGAACCATATCTAAATTCTTCCACATATCCTAAGGTTAGATGTGTCTCAGTCTCAAACTAGAGTAGTTCAGATCAAATATGAGCTGCTCCAGAAACATCTCTTTTGTGCTTAATGTAAAAGTTAGGCCAGTTAAACAACCAGAGGGCTGAAACTCAAAACTCATAGTTTTTACCCTTTAAGTCCTTGGTTGAAAGGGTAAAGTGACTTGATTCATACTCTATGAAGCTCCTCCAAAACCTAAAAGAAGCAACACGAGCAAGAAAATTAGGAGAAATTAATTAACAATCCATATCACATCTTACAATAATTAACCAACTCTTTGATTGTCAGCAACATATATAAATATGTCTAGCATAAACTATATTAAAGCATGATAAGGATAGATCGCAAAATCAGACTATCATATCTCAATCCACCAAGCAACAAAACCGAAGTTTAAGAAAGCATCATGGAAAATATTGAGATGTCCCGAATTTAGATTGCGCTGGTAGCTTTTATATATATATATATATATATATATATATTAGCCTAAACCTGTTTCCCATCGATGGAGAAATTCATTATTGGATTATACACAAGGAAATGGTCAATTAAATTTATATCCTCACTAAGAACCACAAGGAGAGCATTCATTGATTGCTTGGGTGGATTAACTTCTTGCATGGTCAACCTATCAATGATGTATCCAAATTTTGTTTGGACAGCAAAAACAAGTAAATAAAAACTACAAGGAAAAATGATAATGAATGGTAGAAAAATATGAACAAGAAAATCAGAGAATTAGATACTACTGCAAGATGTGAAATAGATTGTCAATTAATTTCTTTTAATTTGAACGGAGAGCAAGCACAACAACAACGATTTTAGAATTTGGTAGAACTCTGGCAAAGAAAGAGGATATCAGTGAGAGGGAGAAGAGTAAAGGAATGAGGCACACACATGACTGACTAGTAAAATAGAGTTTTTAAATTTAAACTATATATTTAGATCTAATGTTTGTGGTTTATTCCTCTCATCTCACACAATAAACACTCATCTTTAATACACTCCTTTTAAACACAGAGGCGACACATTTCACATGACCCCACACATTCACACGAGATGGCTCTATGCTTGGGGTATGTTAATTTTTTATGAAACCAAAACTTTAAATAATATTTTTTCGGTTTCGGTCCCACTATGTTTCGAAGACCTTTGGATTAGTCTCACTATGTTGAAAAGTGTGAGAGGTTTATATTATTTAGTAGGTTTTTATATTAATATAAACATACTAAATAATATAAACTTGTAACAAAATACGAAAAACGTACTAAATAATATAAACTTGCAACACTACCTCTCAGGTTAAATACTAAGCTTTAAGCTTGTTGCAAATTAATCCAAGAAAATCAACAAAATCAGTTGATAGCAGAACCAATGTAGAGCAGCAACCAAAGTAAGTTGTCATCATAGACAATGCAGCAAGAACCATTATCATCCATTATCATTGACTAGCTAAAGAGAAAAAACATCCAAACAGAACCAAGTCAAACCAAATTAAACAATTTAAATCCAAACCAAATAAAAGAATCAGTATGGAGAAAGACCATCAAACAGAAGAAACCAATAGGGGAAAAAGCAATCTAATCAATCAGAAGAATAAACAGAGGGGAAGAAACCAAATTGTGAGTACGTAACTCACCAAACAACCAAAGAGCACTCGACTCACCAAACAACCAATTGTGAGCATTGTCTCGACTCATCCAACAACCAAACAAATTGAACCAAAGGAGACCGAACGAAACTAAATCAAGACAAATTGAAGAACCAAAGCGAACCGAACTAAACGAACCATGCAAAGACAAATTGACGAACCAATACGAACTACAATGAACCAAACTAAATCCAACGAAACTAAACCAACACAAAAGCCATAAAAACACCCTAAGACTATGCTCCCAAACATTTGGGACCTCAACAGCGGAAGCGGCAACCAGTTCAAGGCGGATCGAACCATGCTCTGATACCATGTTAACGACACTAATACAAAATAGAGAAAGAGAGAATGACACAAAACGGCAAGGGTTTCATATAATATCAATAGCATAACATTACAAATAGTAATAGGAGAATATATATATATATATATATATATATTTTATTTTATTTTTAAAGATATATATATATATATATTGATGTATGTATGTATGTATATAATAAAGCCTAATTGACTCTAACCGACTAATATAAAGGCCCAATAGATTAAGCTCGATACTTTATTATTGAACAAAAAGATCTTAAAGAAGTATAATTACTTTGGATATTAACATGCTTGGACACCTTATAATCCAAATGTAAAACTCTTTAAGAATATTGATGAAAGTGCAAGACAATTTGAATATGCAAGCATCATTGACAGCCTCGAGTACGCCACTAATTGTACCAGACCCAATATTGTCTATGTCGTGGAACTATTCTATAGATTTGTCAATAAATCATATATTGATCATTGACATTGTATTGATAGGATCTCCAGATATCTAAAACGAACCATGAAACATGGATTACATTATTGGTTCCCTGATGTCCTTTTAAGGATACAATGATGCAAATGAGAGGATTTTATTAAAGATTCCAAAGCGACCAATGGTTATATATTTGTTGGAGGAGATGTTTCTTCAAAATATGAGAAACATGTAATATTGTCTCAGTCCACTATGGGGTCTGAGATGATAACACTAGCATCAACTAGTTAAAATGTTTGTTAGCAGAGATTCCTTTACGAGATATGCCAATACAAGTTGTGTTGATCCACTACGATAGTCCTGCAATTATTGCAAAAATTGAGAACTATTATAACCGTAAAACGTGATAGATACAACGTAAGCAAAACATTGTTAAAGAGTTACTCTCAAACAGAGCTACTAGAGTTGATAATGTATGCATTAATAAAAATTTAACTGCTTCTTTGACAAAGGGATTGGTTATAAAGAAAGTCCAAAAAACAACTTATAAGGTGGGACTACTACATTTAGTGAAGTGAATCAACCATGATGATAATCCGACCTAAAAGAGAGGAGTTTCCATATTGACAATTTTGGAGCAGCAATTATTTTTGTTGGAGCTACCATGCATGGCCGCAAACCATGTTTTTCTACAAATGGTGTAAGTTGTAATTTGTTGAAGCTAAGGGAAACCATGGATGGAGTTTCTAAGGGAAAATATGTTGAAGCTCTTCTGGCCACTGAGTTGGAAAAAGAAACTCCTTATCGAGGATCTGATGATGAATCAGATGTTAGATTTTTTTTGAAAAAAACAAAACAATTCAACCCATTTCTTGTGTTTTTCTCACCTTCAAATGATGAATATGGTGCAGATGATGATGAGTTGTAGAGAGAATGATGAAAAGACGATAAAAAAAGAGAGAGAGAAAGAAACGCGTTTTAATAGAGATGGAGAAGAAAAATTTCTAATTATTGGAGAAGAAAGCGAACAAATGCTCATACGTCGTTCTTTATTTTTTTAAAACTATTTTTAATTTAAAATATCACTTCAACGTTTTTCAATCAAAATATCAATGGGGACTATCAAATGCAAAAGGGGGTAAAGATGGGGATAAAAGTTGATCAATTGATAGTTGGGGGATAAAAATCAAATAATTGTGAAATTTGAGGGACAAAATCGAGCAATTCAAACCTGGGAAGCCGAAATCTAAAAACTTGAAACTTGAAGGGCCAAAACAACATTTAAGTCAAACTTAACCTAGCTTGTTGATATCCCACTATAAAATTGGCTGCGCTCCCCTTTTTGCAAATGTGGCGAGAACCAACATTTCTTGCATTTGCTGAGAGTTCTAACAAGATTTTTCCTATCTATCCACCACTCATTCATATAAATGATTTATTTAACATTTAGCCTTTTGTTTTTCAATTGATTAGGATGATATGCTAAAGAGTAAGGGGTAAGTCAATTACAAATTTATTTTACTCACATTAAAGTCATATATACAACTAATCACGAACCACTTATCTTCTTTTGTCAAAAATTGTCATCTATATTTTTTTTTATATTTGTTTTCTCCTATTTAATCTTGTTTTTTTTCTTCCCACTAGATCTATGATGATTGTCGGCAAAAAGCTTGATCCACTAGATCTACAATCGTCGGCAAAAAACCTAATTCATGTTCTATCATCATAGGCATGATTGAGTGGAAATCATCAACGATGTCGTGTATTTCCAACCTTTCATCGTTACACCTTGATTTATTATTATTTTCAATAATTTACAACGACTGTGATTTTCCTGATTGTGATGCGATTTTTTTCCTGATTTTAAAAGGAATGTAATAATTATTAAATTAGTATATTTTCACTTTGATATCCACTACTATAGTTGCAATTTTAGGGGTGTAAGTGGTTCGGACTAAATCAACGAAACCGATAGTCCAAACCAGACCAAATCGAAAAAATATCCGACCTTGTTTGGTTCGGTTTGAAACCCATCTGAACCAATTGAAACTGATCTAGTTTTGTTTGGTTCATGGTTTTTCATTTTGAGATTCGTGAAACCGATGAACCAATCCGATGATAACCACACTCCTTATTTTACTAATATCATCCTACCTCACACAAACTTAAGGTTAGACCCAAAGTTAAAGTCCAACATAAAATATTTTTTAATTCATTCACTTTCTCTCATCTTTGTCTGACATCTCATGTCATCAGTCATACTCTTTCATTTCTACTAAAAAAGAAACCATAGCCGTCAGCCACACCAAATCCATTGTTCATCGCCACGGCCGAAATCGTTCATCTCTTGGTTAGTTTTATCATGTTTATGCCAATGATTTATACTCATTATATTTCATTATTTTCCATGTTCATTTTCTATGTCATTGATTTATTTATACATGTTATAACTTATATGTCATTGTTTAGTTAAGATTAGAATAAACCATTCAAAAAAAGAATTGCGATTGGCGCACCGTAAAATTAGAACACCGTAAAAGCCATTCAAAAAGATTAGAACACCGTAAAGCCTAGAAAATTTTGTCAATAGTAACAGAAATTGAATGTGTATCCCTATAGTAACAAATTTTTTGATCACGATAGATAAAACTATAAAATATATATACTAAATAAAATCCCTAGAAAATTTTGATCATGATAAACAAACCGATCAACCGAACCAATCCAAACCGAACCAAACCGATTAGTTTGGTTCGGTTTCTTTTTTGAAAAACAGTGAAAATCAAACCAAACCGAACGAAGGTTTCATCGGTTCGAATATTTTTTTGACTTAAAATCAATCCAAACCGAACCGTTACACCTCTTGCAATTGAATTTAATGTTCTTACTTTTTATTTGATAAGAACGATGTATTTTGATTTTAATTTGCAGATAGTTTAGTCCCTCCGACAAGGTTTTGTGACAGGTAATATTTTATATATTTTTAGATTCATAATATTTTGATTATATAATTATGTTTCTTTGAATTTTCCGGTAACCCTTATAAATTTATTATTGATGTTTAATTTTTTAAATATTTTGCGTCAAAGCTTTTGGTTCTTAGGACAACATCCACATGATTGATTTCAATAATTTGGGTAAATTTTGTCATAAAAACTTTAATTCTCATAATTCAATATTATATTAATAAAAATATAAATAGTAATTTGATTAATAAAAAATGTGTTAATAAACCAGAAATCTTCCACGTTATTAAGAAAAAGTCCTTGTGGCTAGTGATATATGGATTTCTTATTAAAAAAAGTCCTTGTGGCAAGTAATATATGGATTTATGTCAGTAGCATATTATGAGATTTAATAGTGCGAACTAAAAGTGTTGGCGTAAAATATTTTGAAGACAAAAAATTGAATAATTTTTTTATTATTTTGGTCAAGAAATTGAATAAATTTTTAATAGAGATTAAAAAGGAAAGCTGATCTGATAATTTTATAGACAATAAAAATATTTTTAACCTAAAAATGACATTTACTCTGGAAGTAACGCTAGGATAAGTTACCCCGACTAATAAATAATTATTAACAATGAACTGTAATAATCCTACCATTAATCAAAAGTTCTTATTCAGTAGATGAACTCTACAATTTTTTTTCTTATAATTTTTTTAAATGGTTTGATACATCATTAAATAATTTCAAATGAACATGTAATAAGGTTTTAAAAACATAAGTTAATAACAATGGATAAATTACAGATCTATGAATTTGGAAATAATATAAAATAAACAAAATACATAGATGAAGTTACATGATATACAATCCCATCTTACATCAAAATATACAAAGTAAGCTTCCACTTCAGCAAGAGTCCAAAGCTTTTCCAATACACTAATCTTGAGGTTTGTTACATTTATCTAATATCTAAATTCATATTCAATTGAACTTTTAATACTTTGTTATCACCAAAACTTAAAAGGTATTGTTTAAACTCGTTTTGTTTTAACGTAGAATTGCTTCAATCTCATAGCAAGGTACAATCGCATGACGCTGGAGTGTGGAATATGCTTTTACCAACCCCACTAGCTTTAGGAGATACATACATGTATCTTGAAATTGTATGTGGTTGAAAGTAAGAGTATCTTCTCTAAGTTTGATTCTCTTGCATGCAGGTGGTAAGCAAGTCAAGTCTGATAGTGGGAGGAATGAATATCTGAGCAAAGGCTTCAGAAGGTATGTTTCATTCTTTTAAATTCATGTAAATTCTAACTTCTTGCTATTGTGGTGCATGAGGATAAGCAATAGCTTAAGTTTTGGGTTGTGATGAGATAGCAACATCTGGCATTTTGGCTATGTTTTATAGTACTTTTCTTTGCATTTGAAGACAAATAAGATGAGAGATAGAGGAGTTGTCAATGGTTTGAGGAACATATTGTATTGTTTTCACTCAATTCGTTCTAATTCAAATTTATCCTATACCATGCAACTCCATGTGTGTTTTGAGTGTTTGTAGTAAGGAATCGTGTAAATCGACAAATCAAGACATCGAGTGAAGGATCAAAGATATGGAAATGAATATCAAGGGTTCTTAGAAGCGTGTTAAAGACAATACAAAGTGAAGAAAATTTATTTCAAATTCTTAAGAGATTTTAGATGGAAGAACGATCGAAAACAGGACGAAAACGCAAGAAATCGCACCTGATGGGCTGCCTCAGACGCCCCTTCACCTGAGACAGCATTCTTTTCTTCCTCAAGCGCCCTTGCGTGTAGCCTCAGGTGTAACACCCCGTTCTCCCAACAGTATTAATTAACAAATTAAATCAGAGTTTTTCACCAAAAACGGAATGCTACATTTTCGTTCAAATAAAATCTCCAAATTAACGAATGAATAAATATTCTCCAATAAAATAGTCAATAATAATTAACTTCAAAACTTCGCAGCGGAATTATTTTAAAGCAACTAAATAATCTTTGGCACGCAGGCCTCATCAAAAGTTTCATAAAATCATAATTAATACGTAAGGAAAGAGAAAACAAGCAACAAATTCCCGTCCCGTTACGTATCAGAGCCCTAAGACACTTGAGCCGACATCTTTACTAATCTTCGTTACCTGCACTTGCCCACAAGGCGGCAATTCCAGCAGAAGGGGTGAGATTCACAAACAACAATAGATAACATAATTCATCGATTGAACTCAACAGCAACAGTATAATGAATAATCAATTATCATTTATAAATTGAACAATTCAACAACATGGTCAACAACGACACCGACAACTCAACCAACAACGACAACAACTACAACGACAACAACAATGCAACTAATGCAAATGCATGTGGTACCATTTTACGCGCGTTGAATGCTAAGCATTCCGGGGCATGAGCCCCCAACGGTTGAATGAAATAACATTCCAGGGCATAAGCCCTCAACAGTTGAGTGATAAACACTCCAGGGCATAAGCCCTCAACAGTTGAGTGATAAACACTCCAGGGCATAAGCCCTCAACAGTGGTATGAGTATGCAATGGACTCAATGGTGTATATCTACATACAACCCAACGACAACAACAACAACTACTATATGCATAATCAGCTATGGCATAAGACTCCAACTTAATTCGACAAGACACAACAAAGGTCACAGCGAAGCATCACAACAAAATTCAACAACTTAAGTAACCTACAGTATTACTCGCCGTGGCGAGCTACTTTACTCGCCGTGGCGAGTTCATAAAATTGAGCTCCTCGCCGTGGCGAGTTGGGGGCGAGCTCAAGGCGAGCAAAAGTGGTTGCTCTCGACATTTTTGACATTTTTCACCTAAAATCTTCATTTTTAAGTTCCCAAAATCCGAATTTAATTCTGTAAAAAGGTGCCATTCATCCCTAAACATATTAAGGCACTCAAATTGATATAAAAATTCACCCAAAAACCTCACTAAGACAATTAACCACTTTTTAATTGAGCAACTCGCCGTGGCGAGTGCATCTGCTTGTTGTGGCGAGCTACGGGTGTTTCACTGCTCGCCTCGCGAGTGGGACTGCTCGCTGTGGCGAGCTACACAGGCACTGCTCGCCTGGCGAGTGGGTTTACTCGCCGTTGCGAGCGGCGATTGGCAGAACTACGAACTGTACGAACAGACTTCTACTTTTCAACCCTAAACCCCAAATTCAACACCTAAAGGCTCAATTTTGATGAATTTCATCATCCCTATGCATCCTAACATCAGAACAGCATAAAACAACAACAATTACATGAATTCATTAAGTTATTAGCATCAATTCATCTTAACCTAATTCAATTCATCAACCCTAACAACTCTACGTTCATCAATGAATTAAGAACCTAAAGTTGAGAGTTAGTCTCACCCTTACCTTAGATTATCTTCCTGAATTAAAAGCAGCGTTCTTCTCTCCTCTTGCTTCTTCTCTCTTCTTCTAGGTTTTTCCCCCTTTTCTTGTTTTTCTCACTGTTTCTACGTAAAACTGGTTCTGACTCTTTCTTCCCTTATTAATACCTATTAACTTCTCCTTAATTCTAATTAACTCCTATTAAATTATTAAATAATTCATTTTAATCCCCAACCTTCTAATAATTATAATTCTTGCCTATTTTAATTAAATAATCAAAATAACTATATAATAAAATATATAACGCACCAAAAATCAACATAATTATTTAAAATCATAAAAACTTATTAAAATCAACTGAAATAAAATAATCAACAACTAGGGCGTGGTACATCTTCAAGTCCAGACCACCAAAATAACTTCTTCAAGTCGTGGTACATCTTTGTAGCTCCCGGATGAATACTTAAGCTACTCCTGTGACTTTCTTCCAAAATCATCTTTTTCAACTCGTCGTTATCAAGAATACAAATTCTGCCTCGGAATCTTAACACACCCTGATCATCAACCTGGAAATCACTATATTCCGCTTCATTACTAGCAACCATCAAGTCTACAAACTTAACATCAGCTTCTTGCGCTTCCTTGATACTGTTCAAGAATTCATTATTGATCTTCAACATACCCAACTGCACGCTCTGAGGTGCCAATTTACAAACTAAGCTCAAGTCCCTAAATTGCTCAAGTAACTCGAACTCTTTCATCATCATAGCAGACATGTGCAACGTCTTTCTGCTCAAGGCATCTGCAACTACATTGGCTTTACCGGGATGGTAATTCAAACTAAAATCATAGTCCTTCAACAACTCGAGCCATCTTCTCTGCCTCATATTCAACTCTTTCTGATCAAACAAATATTTCAAACTCTTATGATCACTGAACACCTCAAATCTGAAACCGTACAAATAATGCCTCCAAATTTTTAACACAAAAACTACAGCAGCCAACTCTAAATCATGTGTAGGATAGTTCTTCTCATGTATCCTCAATTGTCTCGAAGCATAAGCTACCACCTTAGCATCCTGCATAAGTACACCACCTAAGCCCAACTTGGACGCATCACAATAAACAAAAAAAGGTTCATCTGGCTTCGGTAAAATCAAAATCGGAGCAGTCGTCAACCGTTGCTTCAACTCATTGAAACTATTCTCACACTTAGTATCCCACACAAAAGCTTTACCCTTACAGGTCAACTGTGTCAAAGGAAGTGCCAACTTCGAAAATCCTTCGATAAATCTTCGATAATAGCCTGCTAAGCCCAGAAAACTTCTAATCTCCGTAACTGACCTCAGAGTCTCCCATTGCGATACCGCTTCAACTTTCGACGGGTCAACCGCAATACCACTACCAGAAATAATGTGGCCAAGAAAACTTACTTCACTTAACCAGAACTCACATTTGGATAACTTGGCATACAACTTCTTTTCCTTCAACACCTGCAAAACAATCTTCAGTTTTAGAATAAATCAGAATATCATCAATAAAAACAACAACAAATCTGTCCAGAAAGTCGTGGAAAATTATGTTCATATACTCCATAAATACACCAGGTGCATTAGTAACACCGAACGGCATCACCTTATACTCATAGTGACCATATCGCGTTCTGAACGCCGTCTTCTGCATATCTTCATCCTTCACCTTGATCTGATGGTAACCTGACCTCAAATCGATTTTACTAAACACACGGGCACCCACTAGCTGATCCATCAAGTCATCAATTCTCGGAAGTGGATACCTATTCTTTATCGTCACTTTATTCAGCTGACGGTAATCTATACACAGCCTCATGCTACCATCTTTCTTCTTAACCAGCAACACCGGCGCTCCCCAAGGTGAAACACTCGGTCTTACAAACTTCTTATCAAGTAGGTCTTCCAACTGCTTCTTCAACTCTGCCAACTCAGCTGCTGACATACGGTAAGGAGCCATCGACACCGGCTTCGTACCCGGAACAAGATCAATTGAAAATTCAACTTCCCTTTCTGGCGGCACATCGGGAATCTCATCAAGAAAAACTTCTGGGAATTCATTCACGACGGGTAGGCTATCAATCACCGCTTGATTCTCTACTGACAAATATGCTAACAAGGAAAACATCATAATTCTGTCACGCTCAATCTGCTTCAACTGCTTAGTACTCAAGAAATCAACTTCACTCTCTTCTTCAGCGGAAGAGAAACGTACTGTCTTACTAAAACAATTGATGAGGACATGGTTATACTCTAACCAGTTCATCCCAAGGATTACATCCATACCCGTCAACGGTAAACATACGAGATCAACTTCAAAATTTCTACCAAATACAGACAGTGGACAACTTAAACAAACAAGAGAAGTAGTCACTGAACCCTTAGCTGGAGTTTCAACAATCATTTCTCCATCCATATTAGACATAGTAAGTCCCAACTTAGAAGCACAACTAACAGCAATAAAACAATGCGTAGCACCAGTATCTATAATAGCAATTAAAGGAGTATCATCAAAATAACAAGTACCTCGAATAAGTCGATCCTCATTGTCCGTCTGTGTACCAGACAATGCAAACACTTTCCCTCCAAGCTGAGCCTTCTTAGGCTTCTTGCACTGAGAACTAAGATGACCCTCTTCATCACAATTAAAACAGACAATATCGCCACGTTTGCATTCAGCTATTGTATGTCCTTTCTTCCCACATCGGAAGCATTTCTTCTCGTCACGGTGGCAAGCATTACTCTTGTGGCCTTTCTCACCACACTTGTAGCAGACAACTTCAGCAGGAGTCTCATTCTTCCTGGGCCTCCTCTCATCATTTACCCGTTGTTTCCCCTTATCAGCAGGAGCACTGTAAGGCTTAGGACGGTTCTGCTGATTCTTACTCTTCCTTTCATTAAGCACTTTATAGTGAGCTTTCGTATCCTCTTCGTAAATCCTGCAGCTACTCACCAATTCAGAAAAATTGCGGATCTTCTGATAACCAATGGCCCGCTTAATCTCAGCACGCAGACCATTCTCAAACTTGATACACTTAGAGAACTCAGCAGTCTCAGGAGTGTAATGCGGGTAAAACTTTGCCAACTCAACAAACTTGGCAGCATACTCTGTTACTGACATATCACCTTGCTTCAGTTCCAGAAATTCAATCTCCTTCTTACCTCGGACATCTTCCGGGAAATACCTATTCAGAAACTCTCTTCTGAACACAGCTCAAGTGATCACAGCCCCTCTGTTCCCTAGCACTGGTTGCACACTCACCCACCAATCATCGGCCTCCTCAGCCAGCATATGTGTGCCAAATCGCACCATCTGAACATCAGTGCATTGCATCACTCTGAAGATTCTTTCAATCTCCTTCAACCATGTCTGCGCCCCATCAGGGTCATACCTGCCCTTGAAAGTTGGTGGATGGTTCCTCAAGAAGGTCTCCAGCATGCGAACACCGTCGTTACCACCAGCATTATTCTGCTGACCCACAGCTTGAGCCATCGCTTGCAAAGCAGCAGCAAGTGCAACATCATTCCTTCCAGCCATCGCGAGAATCTACACTACAACAACAACCAGGACATCAAAGACAATACAAAATTGTCACACGACTCTACTAGGCTCGACTCTACTACTTGGCCGGACGGACCGACCTGCTCTGATACCAATTGTAACACCCCGTTCTCCCAACAGTATTAATTAACAAATTAAATCAGAGTTTTTCATCAAAAACGGAATGCTACATTTTCGTTCAAATAAAATCTCCAAATTAACGGATGAATAAATATTCTCCAATAAAATAGTCAATAATAATTAACTTCAAAACTTCGCAGCGGAATTATTTTAAAGCAACTAAATAATCTTTGGCACGCAGGCCTCATCAAAAGTTTCATAAAATCATAATTAATATGTAAGGAAAGAGAAAACAAGCAACAAATTCCCGTCCCGTTACGTATCAGAGCCCTAAGACACTTGAGCCGACATCTTTACTAATCTTCGTTACCTGCACTTGCCCACAAGGCGGCAATTCCAGCAGAAGGGTTGAGATTCACAAACAACAATAGATAACATAATTCATCGATTAAACTCAACAGCAACAGTATAATGAATAATCAATTATCATTTATAAATTGAACAATTCAACAACATGGTCAACAACGACACCGACAACTCAACCAACAACGACAACAACAATGCAACTAATGCAAATGCATGTGGTACCATTTTACGCGCGTTGAATGCTAAGCATTCCGGGGCATGAGCCCCCAACGGTTGAATGAAATAACATTCCAGGGCATAAGCCCTCAACAGTTGAGTGATAAACACTCCAGGGCATAAGCCCTCAACAGTGGTATGAGTATGCAATGGACTCAATGGTGTATATCTACATACAACCCAACGACAACAACAACAACTACTATATGCATAATCAGCTATGGCATAAGACTCCAACTTAATTCGACAAGACACAACAAAGGTCACAGCGAAGCATCACAACAAAATTCAACAACTTAAGTAACCTACAGTATTACTCGCCGTGGCGAGTTCATAAAATTGAGCTCCTCGCCGTGGCGAGTTGGGGGCGAGCTCAAGGCGAGCAAAAGTGGTTGCTCTCGGCATTTTTGACATTTTTCACCTAAAATCTTCATTTTTAAGTTCCCAAAATCCGAATTTAATTCTGTAAAAAGGTGCCATTCATCCCTAAACATATTAAGGCACTCAAATTGATATAAAAATTCACCCAAAAACCTCACTAAGACAATTAACCACTTTTTAATTGAGCAACTCGCCGTGGCGAGTGCATCTGCTTGTTGTGGCGAGCTACGGGTGTTTCACTGCTCGCCTCGCGAGTGGGACTGCTCGCTGTGGCGAGCTACACAGGCACTGCTCGCCTGGCGAGTGGGTTTACTCGCCGTTGCGAGCGGCGATTGGCAGAACTACGAACTGTACGAACAGACTTCTACTTTTCAACCCTAAACCCCAAATTCAACACCTAAAGGCTCAATTTTGATGAATTTCATCATCCCTATGCATCCTAACATCAGAACAGCATAAAACAACAACAATTACATGAATTCATTAAGTTATTAGCATCAATTCATCTTAACCTAATTCAATTCATCAACCCTAACAACTCTACGTTCATCAATGAATTAAGAACCTAAAGTTGAGAGTTAGTCTCACCCTTACCTTAGATTATCTTCCTGAATTAAAAGCAGCGTTCTTCTCTCCTCTTGCTTCTTCTCTCTTCTTCTAGGTTTTTCCCCCTTTTCTTGTTTTTCTCACTGTTTCTACGTAAAACTGGTTCTGACTCTTTCTTCCCTTATTAATACCTATTAACTTCTCCTTAATTCTAATTAACTCCTATTAAATTATTAAATAATTCATTTTAATCCCCAACCTTCTAATAATTATAATTCTTGCCTATTTTAATTAAATAATCAAAATAACTATATAATAAAATATATAACGCACCAAAAATCAACATAATTATTTAAAATCATAAAAACTTATTAAAATCAACTGAAATAAAATAATCAACAACTAGGGCGTTACATCAGGTGCCATGGACCCAGATGCAGGTAAAATCCGCTTTATGCTTGTTTTCCAAGCTGGATCGGTGGAAAAAGCCCAGTTTTCTTTTCTTAAACCTTAAGTAACCTCAGGCCATAAATAAAGACCCTTGCACACTATTTAATTCATTCAGAAATATTTGACGGTGAAGTCAAGGGGTCAAGCATCGGAGTTCCAAGGCAGGATTCATCCTTCTTTTGTTCTCTCTAGGGTATGTTTTTCTATTGTTTTCTTATAATGTATGTTGCCATGAGCAAATAAACCTCTTTGGTTAGGGTTCCACAATGAAACTCTTCTTATTTGTTGAAATTTATTAATAAAGTTATTCATTCATCTTATGCTTTGATTGTGCTTGATTAAAATTAGATTATGCTCATTCATAATGCTTCATCAATTGGTTGACTCCGTATGTAACCTTGAGGATTGAACCGTAGGATTTAAGTAGGCCTTGACAACCCAAAATTTTACTAGTTCCATTTGCTTTTCTAATTACCACTTCTTATAGAGGTTAGGAAGTTTCAGGTTTAAATTCCTTCAACCATTACTCTTTTCTTTAGACAACGTAGTACACGACTCTGGTTGTTCCTACAATAGTTATTTAAAAAAACTTTGTCCTAGTTTTACCTTTGGATTAATTAAATCAAACTAAGCACTAGATAATTTGTTTGGTTTCGTAAAAGATAATTCCAATAAAGACGAATGGGAGATTCAAGCATACCCTAATCGTCGTTAATCATCTGAATCACAAAAACCTAATCTTGCATTGGGCAGGGAAATTCAACCCTGCAATTCTATTCACTTTTATTAACTTTCACTTTTTGAAATAAGTTTTATTAATTACAAAGTTGAACGACAATCCCTGTGGAAAACAATAAACATACTACTTTATTACTTGTTACGATTTAGTGCACTTTCCAATTTCGTCCATCAATGCAGCTATACAATATGATTACAACAACACTTCTACCTTTGAAAAGAACAATTATTCAGCCAAACCTCCCCCTTCAATGGAGATACTACTCATTTTCATTATGGAAGAGTAAAATATATAGTCACATAATATGAGTTGATGATCAGCTTTGGAACATAATTAAAGATAGTGTTGATTTTTCTGTTAATTATTTGTCACTTTGTAATTTCACACAAATTAAAAAATATAATTAATGTTTTTTGGAAAAGATAACTTATGAGTTACTTTACAAAAGTATCTTTAATTAATAAAATGGGAAAGATCACTCAAAAGAACTGGAAAAATAAAATAGTAAATAGTAAATCACATAATATAAAAATAAGCATTATTTTTTAACTTGATATTGTAGAATGACATATAATTTGGGATAAATATTTTTTTCTAGAATTGCATATAATTTTGAACGGAGGAAGTATTTGTTTGCTATTTTGAAATTAAAGTAACAAATTGAGGGGTTATAAGTCGTGAAAAGCATACAAGGGAAGAAGGCGACATGAAGAAATAAGAAGACACTGCGTAAGGACAATTATTTAATGACGAAGAAAGGTGAGACGTTGCTCAAAAATGATTTGTCTCAAAATATGGCTTCTTCATTTTGCTATCAATTAATATACTAGAAACATGAGATTTGTTTGCTCATGATAGTCAATCATACACTATTTCTAGA
The DNA here is from genome assembly GCA_946800305.1 of Medicago arabica. Taxonomy (NCBI): domain Eukaryota; kingdom Viridiplantae; phylum Streptophyta; class Magnoliopsida; order Fabales; family Fabaceae; genus Medicago; species Medicago arabica. The sequence goes on from OX326969.1 coordinate 7,789,355, forward strand.
GTCATTTTAATTAAGTCTTTATTTTGGTTTTATTAATTTAATACTTAATTTAGAGTCATTTTAAATAAATTGTCATTTTCTTATTTATTGAGTCAACTAATATATTACTACCTAATATTCCTATGGATCAATGATTACATGATATAAAAAAGGGTGGCCTACCTTATAGTGTGGTACAGTGAAGTTAAAATGACTAAAATCATGACTTAATTGAAGTGTGGCTACACGTGGAGCAAGTTTTGGTGAATTAGAAGAAGAAAAACAAATGCGCCTTTGACCCAATCTGCATTGGTGACCCGAGAGAAAAGAACAACACATTATGATAAAAGAGGGTTAGCATATATACTGGAAAGGAGGCACGCCACAGATCTATCACATTTTGGAACAAGAAATATGAAGCATTTTTGGGGAAAACTTAGAGAGATTAACAAAGAACAAAAAGCTAACGAGGATCGAAGATGGAGTCACAAGATTCATTGAGAAATCAAGGCTTGATATCATCCATCTCTTTTCTTCTCTTTGTAAGGTTACTATGACAATGAGTAGCTAAACTATTTTTGTTGGAATTAAATGTAATCAACTCTACTAGTATGTATTCCTTTTTAGTATTATATTGTATGATTCTATTATCTCATGATATTGATGTTATTCTTGATTTATATGCTTTTAATCTTATGGATTTGAATTCTTATTGAAAAATACTTTTTGAATCTAAGTTAGAATAATGTCTATTGAACTCTAAATTCTATAAATAAATTTAGGTTTAATATTCACATAAGGTATTGAATCTTAATGCTATCATATCGGTAAATAGGTTGAGAAACCGTCGATTGACCGATATGATTGAACTCACAAGCTTATTTAAACATAAATAATGTTTGTCGAGCAATACGTGAAAATATCGAGTGATAACTAGAATCTGCAATACTAATCATGAGAATACATATAAGTTAGATTGATAAAGTTTAATCCTAGCATATTACTCTTGTCCCATTTACAATTTATAGTTTGTTAGCTTACGATACAAAACACTTGATAATTCTATAGCTTATAACGATATCGATTGTTGAACGACTTGAATATCGCATCAGTCATGTGGAGACGATAACAAAAATACTTACTTTTGATACTACATCACTTGCTCATTTATTTTTCATTTTTTGTGCTTCAAAGGATGGAAGTAGTAATAATAGAAATGAGCAAGAATGAGATAAAAATTGGGGTTTTGTGTCAACATTTAATGGATGGAATTGAACAAAATTAGAAAAAGTGGATGATGTTGGAACAAAATTAGTTTTGGTATAATTCCTTTGAAGTTTTGATGATATCAAAGTATTAAAGAACAATTGAATATGCTAATATATGTTCAAGTATGTAGAACCATAGAATAAAATGTAACAAGGTCTGAACATGTATAAGAGCATTAGAAGCACAAGAGAAGCTAGAAGATTTGGAAGAAGACCTGAAGAAAGATCAACCAGAAGTCAACACCTTGCATCAAAAGAAAGGAAGGTATTCATAAGCTGAAGATCTTCATCAGATCCTGAAGGATACCAGACTCTAAATCCCATCAGACTCTGAGGGACCTAGAAGCCACAAATTTGTCTTCTTATGTAGCTGTCTATATTAAACTCTGATAGTACAATTTGTCTTCTTTTGACCACGTGTAGAAACAAACAAAGAACTATAAGGACAAAGAGATTTAATAGGTAATTCCAATTGCAGCAAAGTAATTTCAAATGTCTAGTCAATGACATTATCCATATCAGAAAATGACTTAACATCCTTTATTTGAAACTTCCCAATGATTCTTAATACGTAATGCGCTGACACCTCTTCAACGTCTCTAAATCCTTGCCTATATAAAGAGTTGAAGACGTGAAGAATAATAACAAGACTCTACTATTTTTAATCGTGCCCTTACTCTGTAAAATTCAAAAAGCGCATAGAACACTTAAGAATTTCTTACTAAGTTCATATCTTAGAAATTCTAAATTCATAGAGTTTGTTTTGGTGTTATAGTTTACACCTCTGATTGTATATCAAGTGTAAGATAAAATATTTTTATTTGTAAACAGTTATAAGTCTCTTGCAGTTGTGATTTAGCATTTGGAAATCGCTTGCGTGTGTGCTTGAGCATTTGTAATCAGTTGTGATTACAGTGAAAATCTCTAAGAAGTGCAAGTAGACTAGACTACTCCTTAAGTGTAGGAGAATCAAGTATAATTGGCGGTAATGACTAAACCAAATACGTTTTAGTGTCACAGCTCAATTGAATTCAAATCCAAGTATAATTGACAAAAACATAGTCATTTATGTTATCTTGCAAAGGGTAAATTCAAGTTAAAATTTATTACGCATACTAGCTGTACAAGAAGTAACAGGCAGCTGCAAATGAAAATACAATTGATTTGGGCAACTGCAACAAGCTCTCAAAAGGAACAAAACTAAGATGGGCAACACAACAAATAGCACATCGGCGTTGTCCTCACAGAAAAAATCCAGATGACTGTATTAGAGTACTAATACCAAAAGAAAGAGAGAAAGAAAAAAAGAATTAAGCTATTCACATTTTTAATGGGAGGCGGAGGTGAATCATGCCGTAGTGGCATCGGTGCCGACGCCGGTTGATGCTATGACATGTTTCTGAGGAAATTTTAAAAGTCGCATTTTTGAGGTGTAACAACGGCGACCCGTGAAGAAAATAAGACAATTGCGTTTCTGTCGAAGGTAGAATTGAAACATCCCATGGCGGCGGCGCCAGCAAAAAAGAAACTCAGGGAAAGAGGGTTAAGGGAACAGAGAAGAAAGAGAAAGAGAATGAAGAGTTTCCGGTGAAAGAAAAAAAAAAGGCTAAATTGCATTTTTCGCGCCCTAAGTTTTAAAATGTTACAATTTTGGCCCCCTATTAAAATAATGGAAATTTGACCCCTTTCGTCCCAAAATTGTTGAGAAGACGCAACATGTCTCAAAAAAGGGCTATAATCGCAACTTTTTGTAAAGATAAGGGGTTAAAAAACATATTTCCCTTATGTTAGACGGGTCAAAAGAGCATATTTCACTGAACATGAGGTCACTTTTGCTATTTTTTTAATAGGGGACCAAAATCGCAACATTTTGAAACTTAAGGGGCGAAAAGTGCAGTTTGTGCCGTTTATATTTAATTTGCCCAAAAAACAAAAGCAAGGGTCTTTGTGTCCAAGTGAAAAGGTGTTGGTTGCTAAAATAGATCTTCATAAAATGAAGTGGGTCTGTTGTAGCAAACCCCATATATATATATTGAGCTGCTATCAAACTCTGACTGGTGCGTGAAACACTTAGAAAAAGGTTGAAAAAGCCAACACAATTCAATCCCCTTGTGTTTTTCTCACCTTGAGTTCGTATCAGGGCCTAGTTTGTGCTCAACCACTTAATCGTGCCTCAATTAAGGATCTAGAGATAAAAACATGTCCGGTGATGAAAGCAACAATGTTGATTCTGGTTCTAGTAGGAACAACAACTCTACTGTCAACAATGATTATAACACCTCCACTGATGAGAAAAACAATTACTCTATGAGACCTACATCTTTTAATAGATATGCTACGCAACTTTCACGGTTGAAAATAAAGATGTGCCGCCATATCATATAAGTTGATGATGAGATGCGGGACATCATTGAAGACAGTGTTGGTTTTGATGTTGATGCAAAAGGAATGGTAGTAGACAAGAAGAGACTGACTGAGGCTCAAAAGAAAATCTACAGAAAGCATCACAGAGTACGTAAAATCCTTGTAGATGCTTTACGTCACTGAGAATACACCAAGATTCTGGATAAGTCTACTGCCAAGTTAATTTTTGAATCTCTGTGCTCTACCTATGACAGAAACCAACAGGTTAAAGAAGGTAAAGCTAACCGATTGGTTTATCAGTATAAGATTTTTAGAATGAAGGAGGATGAAAATATTGAAACCATGTATTCAAGGTTTTAGACTCTTGTACCTGGCCTTCAGGTTGTGAAAAAAAGTTATATTGTACTTGATCATGTCAAGAAGATTCTAAGGAGTCTTCCTTCCAGGTTCAGACCAAAGGTTACAACTATTCAGGAAGCAAAGAACTTGGATACACTTGGCTTGGATAATCTGGTAAGTTCTCTCAAAAATCACGAGATTGATCTTGTTAGAGATGAACCTGTTAAGAAGTCCAAGACCATTGCTTTGAGATCTAAGGGAAAATCTGTTGAAGCTCTTCTGGCCATTGATTTAGAAGAAGAAACTCTTGGTGGAGGATCTGGTGATGACTCAGATGTTAGAAAAGAAAGTTTTAAAAAGCAAGCACAGTTACCCCCCCCCCCCCCGGTCTTGTGTATTTTTTACCGTGTTTTTTTTTACCTTCAGATGATGAATATGGTGCAACTAATGATGAGTTGTAGAGAGATTGATGAAAAACAAAAAAGAAAAAAGAAAGAAAGAAACATATTTTAATGGAGATGGAGAAGAAAAATTTATGATTGTTGGATAATAAAGCGAACAAATGCTCATGTGTTGGTTTTTAATTCAAAATATCACGTCAACGTTTTCACTCAAAATATCAATAGGGACTATCAAATGCAAAAGGGGGGTAAAGATAGGGATAAAAGTTGATCAATTGATAGTTGGGGGATCAAAATCAAATAATTGTGAAATTTGGTGGACAAAATCGAGCAATTGAAACCTAGGAAGCAAAAATTGAAAAACTTGAAATTTGGAGGGCCAAAATAGCATTTAAGCCAAACTTAACCTAACTTTAACCTAACTTGTTGTTAACCCACTATAAAATTTTCTACGCTCCCATCTTTTTCTATGTGGCGAAAACCAACTTTGTTTTTCTTGCACTTGTTGAGAGTTCTAACGGGATTTTTTCTATCTATCCACCACTCGTTCATATAAATGATTTATTTAACGTATAGTCTTTTGTTTTTGAATTGATTAGGATGATATGCTAGCGAGGGGTAAGTCAATTACAAATTTATTTTACTCACATTAAAGTCATATATACAACTAATCACAAATCATTTATCTTGTTTGTTTTTTCTTCCTACTAGATCTATGATCATCGACAAAAAGCTCGATCCAATAGATCTACAATCGTCGGTAAGAAAACTCGATTCGTGTACAATTATCATAGGCATGATTGAGTGGAAATCATCAACAATGCCATGTATTTCCAGCCTTTCATTATTACACCTTGATCTATTATTATTTTCAATAATTTACAACGACTGTGAATTCTCTTATTGTGATGCGATTTTTTTCCTGATTTTAAAAAGGTAATCATTATTAAATTAATATATTTTCACTTTGATATCTACTACTATAGTTGAAATTGAACTAAATGTTCTTAATTTTTATTTGATAAGAACGATGGGTTTTGATTGAATTTCCAGATAGTTTGGTCCCTCCGACAAGGTTTTGTGGGTGAGAGGTAATATTTTATATATTTTTAGATTGATAACATTTTCATTATATACATATCTTTCTTTTAATTTTACGGTAGCCCTTATATATTTATTATTGATGTTTAATTTTTTAAATATTTTCCGTCAAAACTTTTGATTCTTAGGACACATCCACGTGATTGATTTCGGTAATTTAGGTAAATTTTAGGCTAAACTGTATTTTTCGTCCCTTAAGTTTTAAAATGTTGCGATTTTGTCTCCTATTAAAAATGGAAATTTTGGCTCATTTCGTCCCAAAATTGCTAAGAAAACGTCACGTGTCCCAAAACATGGACCATAATCGCAACTTTTTTAGAAGATAAGGTGGTAAAAGATTATATTTCCCTTATGTTATGGGGTCAAAAGAACATATTTCCCTTACTCGTGCCTTCTAATTAACCAAGCTTGTCATAAGTGGATGTTAACCTTGTATTCTATCTTTTTCTGAATAATGGTAGGAGAAGAAATGTCGAACTCCAGAGAAGTTGGTTTGCTCTGGCCTTTATAGCATCTTTCAAGTTCAAGTGAACCTCCATAAGCTTGGCATCAGTATCTCTGTGATATTTTTACAATTTGTGTTTCCACATATCCAAGTGTTTAATACACTCTCGAAAGGTTCGTTTTTTATCTGTGCTCTATAAGAATTTGTTGTTCTATTGTATACCATCACTGAGTTTCTAGACAAATATTTTGCTATACTTCTCATTACCGTGTAAGAATGCTTCAAGTTCATACAACCATGTTCCATCAAAATACCATTTGAGATTTGTAATAAAAAGATAAATAATAAATTATGATTTTCATCAACAATAAAGGAGAAATGGAAGAAACAGAATAAACCATCATTCTTAAACACAAATACACATATTGTGATAGTTTATGGAGATGAAGTTGGCAATATTCATCACTTGTTCAACCATGGAACCCAACTAATAAATTTCATATTCTTACATACAACATTGGATAATAAAGGAGACGTAAAAATCCATTGATTTCTAAAAAATTGCCTCATTTTTAAAATCAATGGCTTTGTGCGTCCCCACCAATATCCAAGCCAAATCTATGAATATGAAATTGATTTGTTGGGTTTCATGCTTGAACAGACGATGAATATTTTCAACTTCATATCAAAAGACTATTACAATAGACGTTTTCGTTGTGAATTTGTGTTGCAGAATAGTACTTTATCCTGTTTCTTTCGTTTCTCAACATATTGATATGTTTATACATTGTTGGAATTATTGGCTTAGGATACTTCATTCTCTATCATTGATGAAAATCAAACTTGTTTTTATTTCTCTTTTGTTGGAAATCTTAAATGGTACTTTGAGGGAATATGATTGTATGAACTTGAAGCATTCGTACAACTCAAGTGTAATGAGAAACTTCTGGTGGATACAATTTAAACTTCAAGCATCTCCTAAGTATGATGAGCAAAGAATGCTTCATTAAATGACCTGTTCTTCTTCATGTTTTTAGAATATGTAGCAAATATAGCATCCTGATTTTCTTCATCCAAGGAAATTCTCTATACTCCTTCCAATTCTGGGGTAACTTCTCACCATCCCAAAATGTTTAAACAAACTATATTAGAATCAAACACACATGTTAGGGTTTTCAACCATGTTATTAAATCAATATTGTAATTAAATAAGATATAGCCATTATTGTAAATAAGAGACCTTGAACATAAAAGAAAAATGTAATTAAAACTATAAACAAGATATATATATATATATATATATATATATATATATATATATAAAAGTTCAAAAACACATTACAATCCACACAAATATATCTAATGAGAATATATGAATTAACATAAAAGATTATTTATTTGCATAAACTATTTTTCATAAGCTAAAAACTAAGTCGATTCAAATGGGCCCTACTACATTTAAATGATAAGGAAATGAAGTTGAACAAAAAATATATACTCCCTCCGATCACTATTATAAGCAAAAATCATCTTTTTATGTTCATTCATTAAATGATGTATTTGATCAATAATATAGACCAAATACATCATTTAATGAATGAACTTAAAAAGTTGACTTTTGCTTATAATAATGACCGGAGAGAGTATATTGATTATTACCTCACATTGAAAATCTCTACTTGTGATCCTCCCATATTTATAACATCTCTCACGGGGATTAGACTAGGAATGTGAGGAACCATTTCAAACTCTAAATCAACTTCGTGTGTCTTGAAATCAATAAAACATTTTTCTTTTGGGTTATAGCATACCAAGCCATTGCTAGGATGGAACATCAACAAATCTCCATTAACAAGGTACTTTATTGGCCTATACAAACCCCTAGGCCATATGTTAAGAGAAAGATTTTTAATTATGACCTCTTTCGTCCATGAGAAATTGTCATCGTTATAATATTTTAGCACACACAGATCACAGTTGGAATAACAATTACATCACTTACATAGAGATAATCATGCAACACTCCCAATCTCATGTTTTCAATTGCATGATTTTTTCACTTTCATTAAGGCTTTTAAGTAGTGAGATTTCAATTGTTTTTCTTGGTCGAAGTTGAAGGAAAAAATGTACATCAAACTTTAGCTATGAGCAGAAAGCTAGTGAGAAGCTCCATTCAAGTATACAGAAAATGATTGCCTATATGATACTTCTGTCGGCAATAATGTTTGTGTTGTTATTATTTTCAACTCAATGTCTTTCCAACAATCTAATACACCGAGGGTTCTCCATTTTCTAACTAGAACTCAATGTTTCAAGAAAACGGAGAACCCTCGTATAATAGATCGTTGAAGAGACACTAGGATGAAAGTAACTACAAGACAAACATTATTGCTGACACAAGCACCATATAGGAAACCATTTTGTGTATACTTGAATGGAGTTGTTCACTAGTTGGCTACTCGTAACTCAAGTTTGACTAACATTTGTTGCTTCAACTTCGACAAAGAATAATTGAAATCCCACTATTTAAATGATTCAATGAAAGTGAAAAAATCATGCAACATGGAAACTTGAGATTGGGAGTCTCACATGATTCTCTTTATGTAAGTTGTTATGCCAATTTTAATCTATTGGTGCTAAATATTATAACGATGACAATTTCTTGTGGACGAAAGAGATCATAAATAAAAAACTTTCTCTTAACATATGACCTGGGGTTTTGTATAGGCCAAAAAAGTACCTTGTTAATGGAGATTTGTTGATTTTCCATCCTAGCAATGCCTTGGTATGCTATAACTCAAAAGAAAAAAGTTTTTGTTATTTCAAGATACCAAAAGTTGATTAAGAGTTTGAAATGGTTCATCGCATTCCTAGTCTGATCTCCATAAAAGATGTTATAAATTAGGGAGGATCACAAGTTTAGATTCTCAATGTGAGGTAATAATCAATTATTTTTTTGTTAAACTTCATTTCCTTATCATTTAAATGTAGTAGATATATTTGTGTGGATATATTGTGTTTTTTAAGTTCTATATATCTTGTTTGTAGTCTTAAGTACATTTTTTTAATGTTCAAGCTCTCTTATGTACGATATTGATTATATCTCGTTTGATTACAATATTGATTAAATAGCATGGTGAAAAAGCCCTCATTCTAATATAGTTTGTTTGAACATTTAAGGATGATGAGAGATTACCTCGGAATTGGAAGGAGTATAGAGATGTTTCTTTGGTTGAAGAAAATCAAGATGTTAACGATATTATAAAATCATGGAAGAGAATTGATCCTTTAATAAAGCGTTGATTGTTCATCATATTTAGAAAGGCCACTTTTGTAGCTAAGTTTTTTTTATTTTTTATCGAAAATCCCTAATACTTCAAACCTTTTTGAAGTTAACGATATTGAAATAAACATTATACCATGCAACTCAAGAGAGTTAAGCTCAAAATTGCAAATCATAAAAAATCAAGATTACCTCAAAAAAAGATCAAGATTGTTATTTTTATTTCTAAATATGCTAAAGAATAATGCTATTGATAGCGAAATTTATTTTCACGAGCATCCCGACAGGTGTATTCCACTAAGGCAGCATTGTTGACTTCCATCTTTGAATAAATAATTCCCTTGGATTCTGCTAAACAGGGTTTTTTTATCGGTGGGTTACGGTTTCGTTATAAATTCGTGATATTTTGTTTCGCTGCATATAGCAATGTTGGTGTTATGAAAACATGATTTGATTAAGTGTTACTTTAATATTTGAAAGATAAATTTGTAAACTATGATATGAACTTAAAGAACATACCTCAATGTCCTTGTTACCTTAACTCAGTTGATAGGGACAATGCATAATATATACAAGGTCCGGGGTTCAAACCTCATTCATCATAAAAAAAACATACATCAATTGGAATGCCACATCCTCTTAAAGAAAATTATCACATTACAACATACGCACAAAATATAATATTAAGAAGCTCGAGATGTAACATTGTTCCTCCACTATTTTGATGGGAAAAAGTTCACCGTTGATCTCCAACTTAATGACTTTGTCAATAAGGTTGAAAGTTGATGTCTGAAACTAGACTCTAGCAAAATCAAGGCAAGATTTTTGCTTCATGTAATCATCAAATTGGACAAACATGCCTATCAAATTTGTTTCTACCTAAAAAGACTTGATCCAGTTGGAATTGATATGATGTTTGGCCAGTTCAAGATCTGATGTATAATGGGATTTAGATTTTGTAGTCCACCTTGAGCCGCCTTGAGCCATGCTCCATTGGAAATGGGTGGTGTACCTACACGTGTTCCGACACCCAAGTCAAGAAGGGTTCAAGAGAGAGTGCCGCTAATATGATGGTATGACATGTTGTTTTGGGGCATTGGAGTATGCTCCTCCTCGAGGTTTCGGGTTCTATTCTCCCTAGTGTCAATTTTGGTGGGCTAATTTAGCTTCTTAAAAAAAAGGTAAGAAGTGTGATATTAAACCCAATGTTAAGCATGTGTATATATTTTGGACAGCCGCTAGCATTGGATTCCGACTTGACGGTCATGATATGTTATCCAGTGGAATTTAGGTCGTGTCTATTGTAAGGTGTCACATGCTCTAGGGTCCTGGTTCAGACTCAAATCTACCCGGAGTGGGACTTGGCCCATTCCAAAAGAATTGCCTCGAAAGGTGAAAGCTATGTACTGAGCGAGCCAGGTTGTAGCTTGTAAAAGTCTTAATTCATGGAGAACTCCTCTTCCACAATGAGGGTTCTACTGGACTCTGGTGCTCGAACCTCGTTGGGTCATGTCGAAGATGTTGCGAATAGTTTTTTGAGGTTCCCGAATCCCCGTTCCTAGGGCATCTTGGCCTACTTCGAGCAGCGTGAATTAGGAACCTTCGCTGAAGTGTCTTGACTGTTTTTGGTAAAGATTTTTAGTTTTTTTCATCCACTGGCTTAAAAGTCTGCAATGGATTACACTATTTTTTTGTTGAGTGACCTGTTGTGAGGAGAGGTTTATTGACCAGTCGCGTTCCTAAGTGAAGTCGCCACTGGTCCAGTTGGACCTGAGAAGATAGTTGGTTGGGTCAAGACTCTCTGTGTAGAAGTATTGAGCTTTCATCATTCACTTTGGTCCGTCTTGAGTCCTTCTCCACTGAAGGATGGTTGTGTACATGCATGTGCTTTGATGCCCAAGTCAATATGGGGTTCAATAGAGCGTGCAGCTAATAAGACAGTAATAAATGTGATATCTGACCAAATTCTAAGAATGAGTATATATACTGGATAAGTAGGGTTTTGGTTGACAGACCTTCACATGGACGGTTGTCAAACCTTCACATGGACAAGTGTGACCATTTGGGTGGTCCTCTAGCATAGGATCTGGACTTAATGGTCAGAATCTATTGGTCTGGACCATTATCTAATTAAATTTAGGATATGTCCATCATATGGTGTTGCCTTCTCTTGGGTCCAGGATCGGACCTGAATCCACCCGAAGTGGGTCTTGGCCCAGTTTGAAACAAAAATTTACCCTCCAAACATGGAATCGTATGTCAATGATTCACATACACTCGTCGTGATCCCACACAGTCAACTTTAGTTTACAATAAACTAGCGATTCAAACATAAATAAAAAAATTCTTTGGCTTTCACCAAGACTACCTTTAAATCCTCTTTCTCAATAAAATTGATAAATACCTTCCTACCACCATTGAGACAATTTGAATCATTGATAAACGAACATCCATAAATGTATGTTGTATAATAGAGATTGAAACACCTTTACACGCAACTCCAAAAAATCTCATCTTTGCCCATACTTTGTATACCTTCCTTGTTTTGAAGTGAATATCAGTTGTTTCACCAATGTTTGAATGTTTAACTACCAACGGTTGTTATGATGCACCTACATGTGTTCTGACGCCCAAGTCAATAAGGGATTTAAGAGAGAGTGTGGCTAATAAGATTGTAAGACATGTTATTTTGAGACCTAGGAGTGTGCTCCTCCTCGAGATCTCAGGTAAGAAGTGTGATACTAAACCCAATGTTAAGCATGCGTATATATTCTGGACAGCTGCCCCTGAGGGACATGTGTGACCATCTAAGTGGTGTACATGCATGTGTTTTGACGCCCAAGTCAATATGGGGTTCAATAGAGAGTATGATATCTGACCAAATTCTAACAATGGGTATATATACTGGATGAGTAGGGTTTTGGTTGTCAAGCCTTTAGATAGACAGTTGTCCCTGATGGACAAGTGTGACTATTTTGGTGGTCCTCTAGCATTGGATCTGGACTGGATGGTCATAATCTATTGGTCTGGACCATTATCTAATGAAATTTAGGACATGTCCATCATATGGTGTTGCCTTCTCTCAAGTCCAGGATCGGACACAAATCCACCCGAAGTGGGTCTTGGCCCAGTTTAAAACAAAAATTTACCCTCCAAGACTACCTTTAAACCCTATTTCTCAATCAAATTGATAAATACCTTCCTACCACCCATTGAGACAATTTGAGTCATTGATAAACGAACATCCATAAATGTCTGTTTTTTTTTGTTGAGGAAATCCATAAATGTATGATGTATAATAGAGATTGAAACACCTTTACATGCAACTCCAAAAAAATCCCAATGTTCGAATGTTTTACTACCGAAGGTTGTTATGATGCACTTAAATTTCGAGAACACGCCGCTTCAATATAAGGTATTTTATCATAAGGTGTTATTTTTTTTTTGCAATTTTGTTTTGTTTTCAGTTTTGATAATTCTTTGGAGCACAATCAACCAATGATTGATTAAATTTTTAAATTATTATAATATAGTGGAAGAGATTTTAATAATGGAACTCAACCCACCTCAAGAAATTATCAGTATAGTGGTAGAAAAATAGAGATAATTTAGCTATCAAGATCACTTAATTACTCAATATAAAAGCAATTATTTTCTTTAGTAGATCCTCGTTCTATCTCGGATCACTTTGGTCAGTATGCTGTTTTGACAAGTGGTTCAAAAGCGAGAAGACGCTTTTTTACTTAATTTGGTTTACTACTATGTAGGTTATTTGGCAAGAACGTAATAAAAGGTTTTTTTTAACCAAAAGGAGATATCGATATCACATTGCTCGATAAGGTCAAATATGTGTCTTTATGGTGGCTGAAGCATAACGCTACATTTGTTTCTTTTGAGTTTGTTGGTTGGTGGCAACACCCATTTGACTGTTTGAACGTTGGCTAATTATATTGTTTTGTTTTGCTTTAATCAGTGTCTTTGTCTTTAATGAACATTGGTTAACTGTTTTTGTATCTGAACTATTTTCTTATTCTTGACACACTTTATGTTGAGAAGTAGACTTTTTTGGTGATTAATATATTCCTTTTTCACTTGTTAAAAAAAACATAAAAGTAAATATAGCAATCTGTAAATGTCCATGGATAGAATCTCACATCAAAACCGATAGAGGCTAATCTATCATAACAACAAAGGCACAAGAGGCTTTTTTTGTCATATGATGATACTCCAAGTGTGTGCGTATATATTACCTTGAAAATTCTTATGATTTAAATAAAAATAAATAAATCATGACAAATATTGGTTTAAAATTATAGTCTCTCTTATTTCAAGCAGGTGGTATACAACCAATCAGATAACACCATCCGAAAAGGATAAAAAAAAAATTACTAAAGGGGAAAAAAACAACAAATCAATGCATAAAAAGCCCTAAAAAAATATATATAAAAAAAAAAATCAAAAGTTGCAAATACTACTTAAGAGAGCTCCCAGCTACATTGATTCATTTGTGAGCACCAACTGTACTCTTTGCAGCATCAGCAGCCTCTTGTGCCTCTGCCTTCATTTGCTGACCACCCTACACCAATAAAACAATTTCATCAGTCACCAAAATTGATAATTTATAAGTTTTTCTACTTTATTTTTTTATAAAATTCTATTTCTCCCTGATCTTGAGAAACAGTTTTTTTTTTATACAAAAATGTTAGTATTGATTTGTTACAAATGTTAGTGGGGATACGAATCCACATCAACCTATCTCTCAAACTCTTACATCACTCCTAATAATTATTGATTATTTATATGCAGCATTGACACTTTAGATTAAAAATATGTTGTATGTTCGACACCGAAATATATAGTAATTTATGTTGAATCACTTTTATTTTCTCAGATTGTTATAAGTGTCAACTATGTCATATCTGATTTATGTGTCTAACCTCTTGGCAAGATTGAGCGAATATAACTAAATTGTTTAGTTAAACGTTCAAACCTCTTGCACAGATGCAGTGGCAGCCTGAGCCTGAGCAGCATTGTTTGCCTTGTCCATCATGTTGCTTTCCTTCTCCTAAATCAGCAATAATATTGTATCAAACTATGATGCTACAACAATTTAAAATGATATATAACAAAATAATTAAAAGGGCATTTATGACTAATAAAAACACACTTGAGCTTGTCCTACGGCTTGGCCAGTTTGTTGGCTTGCATTCTGAGATTGATTCATCTTTGGTTTCTCTTTTAGATTTTGAAAAATAATAATTTAACTCAATAAGTGCTACTTTTCTTGCTGAATGCAATTCATAATAATGATGTGCATATACATAGCTTTTCAAATTTATGAGTTATGTGACACATGTAATTATTTGTACCATTTATCTGAGATGCTTTAGTTTTGGCTTAAGACCAGGAAATTTTGTCCATCTTTGCTAGTGGAATTGTCGGTTATTAAACCACAGCTTGTTAGAAGGCTAAAATTAACCTATTTGGGTTGGCATAGTGATATTGGTTTGAAATCTGTGAGTGTGCTCCTCTTCGAAGTTTCAGGTTCGATTTTCTCTGGTACCAATTTGGATGGACTAATTTAACTTTAAAAAAAAAAACTAAAATTAAGAAAAGAACTGTATTTAAAATTTACTATAACATAATGAAGATTGTGAACACAGTTTCAAGTTAAACTTTATTTTATTTTGAAAATTCTTTATGTTCTAGTACAAAAACAAGAAATCGTTATGTTTTAGTACGAGAAATCAGTGTCCATTGACTCATTTATATCCGTTCGTTTTAAAATGAGTGTCGTTTTAGTCAATTGCATACAGATTAAGAAATGCATTAATTAAAAGAAAGAGATATGTTATTTTTCCAAATTATCCTAATCAGCTATTGGTTTGTTTTTCATTAAAAGAAAAATAATATTTTGGAAGTAGTGTATAAAGTATTAATTGAATGGTAAAATTAAAAAGAAAAAGTTATTATTGCACTGAAAACTGAAAAAATGACAGTCATTTTAAAACAAATATTTTTGGCTAAAACGACACTCATTTTGAAACAGATGGAGTATTATACTAGAAAAAAAATTCGGAAGTTGGGTACCTGGTACCAATACCTGTAGCTAAATTTATTTTAAAATAAATAGATATAAATATATGAATATGATTTACCTAGAAATCAACTAACGTACAAAACTTTCACACAAATTTTTATTTTACATAAAAACTTTTTTTATTTTCAATGTGTGGGGAGGGGAAGTGTAACTTTTCAAAATAAAAGAGATAAGAGTGCAACTATCTTTTTTTTAATCCTCTGATTTTCAAAGGAAGAAAATTTTGTTACTCTAGAGTTCAGCTAAGAGATAGGAGATACATAAAGTTTGATCAACGATTGTTTTAATCAAGATTCAAACTCAAACCTCCCAAATAATTAATCCTCAATTAAAGTCTAGTAATCACTTGAGCTCATTCATTTGGATACTATAAACATCTAGTGAAATTTGGGTTTAGTGATTAACATATTTGGGCTATAACATCCTACCAATCTTGAAGAAACACTTTTTACACAATGTGAAACTTTGGTGGGAGTTTAAGGTGGAATTCTACTCTTTACCCAACACTTTTTGCTTGCTCTCAACTAAAAAGATCAAAATGCACATGCGTGAGTTAACTCACACTAATATTAAATTTGTGTGGGTTAACACATGCTACGTGACTAAAATTACGCTGAAAATTTACACTGAAACCCCTGGTTTTCTTTCTCATTTTTCTATCAGGTGCATTCCTTCTCAATCTTTCTGCAGCAGCTTCCATCCATATTTCTTAATTAATAAAATATTTATTCTCACTCCCGAGGATTCCTTGCAGCAGCAGCCTCCATCCATTAATTCACTATAGCCACTAATTCAACCAAAGTGAGAGTCAATCACATTAGCCATATTAATTATTATTATTATTATTATTATTATTATTATATTCTTTGTTTTCTACTTTGTCTTGGCTATCTATCTATCTCTTAAATTATTTTTCAGTGAAGTAGGCAGCTTTTAACAACTGATAGAAAAATAAAGCAACGGCGTGAGTTAACTCACATAGGAGTAGTTGTGTCTTTTTAGTTAGGAGCGAGCAATTTTTGTTGGGTAAAGAGCATATTTCTTTAGGGTGGATGTTTCGAGTCGTTTGCCTCACTAGTTTCTTTAGTGAGAATTGTCCCTCGTGCTTTTAAGCATTCTAGTTTTTCCAATTTTTATATTCCGCTTTTGTTCTTTTTGAGGTTTTGGTTCAATCCTCCCCTTCTTTTTATACTTTTTTCCTTTCTTTTAATATACGATTAGAATATTTTGCAGAAGACATCCGTCTATACTTCATCGTTAGCCTTAAAAACAAATAGATGTAACTTGAGAGTCAAAAACCAAAATATATTAAGAGTGCTGACTCATCCAATTTGACAGACCATATCAATAACACGTCCACATCAATTGAGCCCACTTCCACTCCATTTCCCTTTCGAGAATTTTAACATCCAACTGGAGTGAACAAAATCAAAGAACGTGTATGTCAATATAAAAGTTTGATCACACTTAAGAGTTCTAAATATAACTCAGAAGCATTCCCTCAAAAAAAAAATATATAACTCAGAAGCAATAAAACTATTGCATATGATGTGTCTGTCAATAGATACTCCACAGTCCACACACCAGCTGAAATCTTAATTCCATCCAAAACACCATCAACTTTTGGTTGATGTTAAGCGAGCTTGTTACTATATTAGAACATGTTTCTCATTTCTACTTGCATCTTAAAACAAGTGTTTCTCTTTCTTCATCACCAATATAAAATATTTTGGTTAAAGTTACACTTGTTAGTGTAAATATGTTTTTATGGAACAGAGGTAGATGAAACACAAGATAATGCTCAGCAAAAATGAGTGAAGATTACAAGAATACAAAGTTACAAACTAGTTTCACAGTGCTCTTAACTAGAATTAATGACTAATCTACACCAAAAAGGACAAAGTAGATTCACTCCTCTTAACTAGAATTTTTATCATACTAAAGAGTCATGATTACTACCATTAATCACTTGCTAAAGACGAATAAATCCCTTTGTTTGATAATGAAATATACTTGACTCAAATTATATATAAACTGAATGAAACTAATTAGTCATACATTGGAAGCCAAACAAGTATTGGTCATTCCATATATTATTCCAGTAAACTTGAAACATTAGCCAATTTTAGACATAAAAATTAAAATACTTAGGAATTGGATTCAATAGATCCACATACTTTTATTCACAGAAAACCAAAAGCATACCAAAATATACCATACTAGTACGGCTGTAAGATTCTTACCAAGCAATAAAAAAAACCTGAGACAATTAAAGACATAAATTCATTCATTCCATTTGACCAACAGGTTGAATGTGTATCAGAATTATAAAATGCTTGTAGAGATAAGTTACTCCGATAAAATGATAACAATGACCACCAACCGCATATATTATAACCGTCGCAAATCATTTTGCAGAACTTATAAACCAATTGACTCCAGCAAATGTGGAAGGATGTTAGATACATTGAGCAATAAAGATAAAAGAGAAACGAAAAAGAAACCACGGTAGCTGTTGTATGAGAGTCAGAACTCCAAGAGTCATTTCAAAATAAAAAAACAAATTAATAGTGCTCAACTCATTCAAAAATCCAACCATTTCTGATAATAGACACATGTTGTCGGAGAGATAACGCCATCCGTTGAACAAAAGCTCATCCGTTGACAAGAAAAACATGGAAAGGGAGTCAAGTCAGCAGATTTCTTTTCACCCTTGCTTTTGCATATGTAACACGTTTTGCCAACAGGAATAGATGCAAAATCCCCATATCCAGTACTTGTCATCTGCATTATCTCATCATCTAAAACCAAAGTTTGCAAAATCTCTTCTATTTGTTCTCCCGTGACTTGAGTTGTGAAGACCCCACTCTTTTTAACCCACTCCAAACATCCATCACATGTGGAAACTCTCTGCAATGAAATGCATTGCAAGCACGTTTGCTTTAGAGCGTCTATAAAAACGGTATCAAGGCTCCCTTCACTGTAAAAATGCCCACCAGTTATATCCTTCGAAGGCTCAAATTCTGTTCCCATGTAGATCTTTATACCTTTGTTTTTAATGGAAGGAAGTTCCTTTACCATACTCTTGTTTATAAGTGCCTTCATGTGTTTATTAAGTGCAGCAATAGGAAGGTTTGTTTCTCTTCTCATGTCTGTTTTTGAGATCCCTGAGTTTTCCTTGCTAAGTATAAGGTCATAGAGTATACGCTCTTCATTTGGCAGCGCCGACAGTTTTTGCCGTTTCTGTTGAGAGGAACCAGATTCTTGCAAACGTTTCATTCCTTACAAGAGAAAAATGTCAAGCAGAGTGTAATTAATTATATCATTCAAATGGTTAATTGAAAATTGAAAGTACTTTTACAGTTTACACTTTCAAGTAAATAATACTTTTCTGAACATGAAATTGTAAAACAAAATGTTGAGTGAATCATAATAAAGAATCTTTAAGCCCTATCCATCTAAAATTTCGGAACATGGAAAAAACGAAACAGGCACTATAACAAGTCAATATGCATTATGTACACAAAACGATTAATTATTTGAAGACATCTATGATTGATTATGACAACTCCAAACACATAACAAGTAGCAGAATCCAAAATTTATAAGCGTTAAAGTGACCAGAAACCTTTGAATAAAAACACCAAAAGCCATGAATCATGATGAAATAGCAAAATAAATCGCCATTGTAACCATGAAGCCACAGTGTGACCTGACTAGTCACTGTCATGACATAAGATATAAAACATACAAAGGGGTCGATCAATTCCAAAAATATTTAATATTTTACAGCTTCCACTTCCTTTATCTTGAATGTGAAGTTGTGATATTTTGAACAAGAACTATGTCCAATGCATTCCAAGTATCACAAAATATATAACAAAAGCACATGAAGAGTTAAGAATAGAAAAATAATAGCATATAGATTTTCATGTCAGGTTAGGATCAGTCATTTTCTTTTCCTAAGAGGCACACTAGCTTTGTCGAAGTTAATACAACACACAGACCTATTCACTTAAAATGTGCATATATAGATGAAAACTATACTGAGAAGCAATAAATTTATCGATGCCTTACCAGGGGCAGATCTAAACATTATATATTGGTGTGGCTAAAAGATGAAAGAAACCAAAATGCAAAAAAATAAAATAATAATAAATAAAATAAAATCCATCACAGAGAAACCAAAGAAGCACCAATAGGAAAGGAAATAGGTTCTGAATGTGCAGGTCTGCACTATTAATTTTCAATGAGACAATACAATAGAATAACTTTCTAGTTCTAGGAATTCAAATACAAATGGTATCACTACCATAAACTATAAACAGTACCATAGCATACGCAATTTACTCTCAACTAACTAGTTTTTTTGCAGTACTGCTTGTTTGATTCTCAGTTTCATACTACATTTTTACTTGAAACAAATTGTGTAACCCTTTGTAGGTGAGTTTTTGACGATGGTATTAACTTGTGGAACTTCAAACACTGCTTTCACTTCTGAAAGATTCGAGGCTAGTTGGGAATTAAATTGTGAATGCACATTACAACTTCAAATGATATTTGAATTGGAAAGACCTAAAACTTATAATAAACTTTAGGGGAAATTACATTGACCTCCTCTGAGGTTTAATCAAATGTCACAAACCTCCTCTCTAGTTTTAATTTGATCACTAACCTCCCTTATTATTTAAATTAATGACATCAAGCCCCCTCTTGATTAACGATGTTCGTTACCGTCGTCCAAACAGAAATCACCTCCTACATAGAAGGCCCTACATCCCCAATTCATTTCATGTATGTTTATGTTGCATTCTCCTTAAACAACCGAATTGATTCAGAAACAAAAAAGAAATCAAATTGTTGATTCGGAAACAACCGAATTGATTCTAAACCATAGTGGGGAAATCAAATCAATCAATAGATTAGTTAATAAGCAAGTTTCTAAACAATTAAGCAATTATCTAATTCACAGTTTTTACATATTTGCACTAAAACACTTTGTGGTAATTAAAATGCAATAGAGTTTAGTGTAGACAAAGAGAGTGAAAGGAACTTACTTGCGATTTCAAGCGACCACCGATTCTCGCAGTGAAAAATGGAGTTTTCCGGCGAAGTGTGACTCCGAATGATTTCTGATACAACAAAAGGAGGAAAAACGGCACAGGCAACAAATAGGTTTTAGTTTTTGTTATTGTTTTTTTAATCAATAATTGTTTTTTTACTAAATTAATTAATTAATTGTTAAAGTGTTTTTTATATACAAATAATAATAAATAAATAAATAGGTAGCTCATCGGAGTGAAATCATGTCTCAAGTCGTATCAGACAGTAGTTCTGAAATGAAAATATGAGGAAAATTGCTCTTTTCATTTAGGAAATTTTACATTCACGCTTGAAACTTACTATAATAATAATCTCGGCCGTTAATAGTCATTCATTATCCAATGGCATTGCTACGTTCTTTTATTTATAATATAAACAACAACTCATTTCTCCAATTTCAGAAAATTCATTCTCTAGAATTCTCTCAAACAAGCATGGACACCCATGCCAAGCACGGGCTAAAATTTCATCATAACTGAAGGGAAGAATATTATGATGTATTGAACGTCAGTTAAAGCTAAACATTGGATAAATAGTGGAAGTTGATTAAAAAATAAGTGGAAAAAAAAATCATACTTAAGCATTAAAATTTAGGATGAAGATGTAATATTATTCTCACTTGTGTGGCTATTTTTTCTCCAATGTTTTGATCCACATCAGTGTTGGATCCACCAAAAAGTCTAACCGGTTCAAAATTGTGGATGAGCGATTCTTGGTGGTGGAACATAGATATTGTGTCAAGTATGAGTAAAAATTTTACATTCTTTGCAAAAGTAAATATTGATAAACGTATAAGTGAGGTGGCCCGTATATCTAATGTCTAGTGAAGATTGATATCAATTTCATTTGTGTGGTTTGTTTTAGTCCACTTAAATGTATTCTCCCATTTAAGAGAAATATAGATGTGAATATCCAACCCAATTTAGCCACCCCTCAACCCCCTAAAAGTCTCAATATTTTTAATTTGATAAATATTTTTCTTCATTTTTGGATGTCAGTTGCTTATTCTTTTATCTTAAATTTTAATTTTTGGATGTCATTTGTTTTGAAGCTATTTTTTATTCAACCTTCATTATTTCAACACCTTTCACTTTTGGCATTTGGTGAGATTTGACAATGGCAAAATATAGTTGTGTTATGATGAGTTAACAAAATAAATTCTTGTTAGAAATTTTAAGTAAAGATGTTGTTTCAACCTCTTGTATGATCGTGCTTGCCTAAGTTGTGCTTGTAAGATCGCTTGTTGTGGGCAAGAAATGGTTGATTTGATCATCGCAGTATACGGTTGGTGCACGTGGTTCGCTAATTATCGTGTTGGCGGTCGAATCCTCTCCACTTTCAAGCATCTATATGTGGCTTTGTTCGTTTCATTCGTTAAACTTTAGACCCGCTTGGTATTAAACGTTTATTAGAATTTTTAGTGTTGGATCAACTTTGTGGATTTTTATTTTTTGTTTTGCCAGTTAGGTTGTTGACTGGGTCAGGTTTTATGTCCCCCCAGTTTTTATGTTATTTTTTCCTTTTTTTAATAATATACATGAGCAATTGACAATAGATTAGAGTAGGGTACCAACTTAGTTGGGCACTATTCTTTTTTATGTCACTTTGCTCTTGGCTTATCAAAGAAAAAAAACCTCACTTGTGTGGACTATTTTGTTAGTATGTATGTCGTTTGTTTAGCTTTTTTATCGTAAAATTTATTTTTTAAATGTTATTCGCTTGCATGCGATTTTTTTTATTCAACCACTATTATTTTTAATTACTACCTATTTGGACTGTGACAATAGAAAGATGCATATGTGTTATTCTAAATTGAGGAAATACTTGTTTAATAAACATTTAAATGATGTGTTGTTTTTTAGTTGAGTCTAATTTTTTGGTAAAATAATCACCCAAAAATCTTCAACTTTTTCAAAACACCCATAAAATTAACAGCAATTCACTATATTCTTTATATTCGTGTGAACAAACATCGCACTCCTTATTTTTCCTTATCATTTCTATCATGTTCAAATTTCTTTTTCATTTTTTTTTTCTCTTTCTAATTTCCTTTCTCACTTTTAATGAAAGAAATGCACAAAAACCTTCTTGCATTAAACTACCGCCAACCCACCTATTTTAGCATGTTGCGCCTTTGTACGACCTTATTTTTTGCCTTATCATTTCTATCATGGTCAAATCATTTTTCATCATTTTCCTTTATCTAAGTGAGATGACCAATATACCTAATGTTTTAAGGTTTTGGTTGAATATTGTAGTGTTAATCTCACTTGTGTGGTTCTCTTAGCCAAAATGTGATTATCCAACCAGTTTAGCCCCATGGAAAGTCTCAAAATTATGATGGCTATTTGTTTTTCGTTTTTAGATGTTATTTGTTTAGTTTTTTCATCTTAAATTTTAGTATTTAGATGTCATTTCAAATTCATTCATTTTTTGTTTTTTGTGGGATATGACAATGGCAAAATATATGTTATATTGAGCTAACAAAATACATGTCCAAGTCAACCACTTCACATATGCCAAAACACAATTTTGACCGTTAATATCTTTAATTATCTAAAGTAAAAAATTATAAAAATTTAATATTTTGATAATATTTGTCGAGACAAATCAAACAACGTCTTACATGCTAATATTTATATTTATACATTAGTTAAAAAGTATGGTAAAAGTAAGTCAAGTGAATAGTGCACATTGCAAAAATTGGACATGTATTTTGAAACAGATGGAGTATATGTTTATTAGACATTTTAAGTGAAGATGTGATATAAATTTTACTTGTGTAGTTTCTCTTATCATAATGTGATAATCCAACCTAGTGTAGGCTCCAATCCGAAAGTCCAACCATTATGATGGACAATTTTGTTAGTGTTTTGATGTCATTTTTTTAATTTATTATATTAAAAGTTAGATTTTTGCTGTCGTTTTCTTTCATGCTATTTTTTTATTCGACCTCTATCATTTTAAAATTCAATACATTTGGTGTTGGATTGAATGTGTAAATGGAAAAAATTCATGTGTTACGTTGAGTTGACGAAATACATGTTTATTATACTTTTCAAAATGATGTAGCTTTTTATAATTTTTTGGTAAAATAATTAGCCAAAAATCTCCAACTACTTCAAGAAACTCAACCAATTACCAACAACTCATTATATTTCTTATACTCTCACGGACAAGGTACACAACCTTTATTTTTTTCCCATATCATTTCTATCATATTCAAATCCCTTTTTTCGTTTTCTAATTTCCTTTCCCTTTTCTTACAACAAATGATCAAAAACCTCCTTGCATGAAACCACCACAAGTCCACCTTTTTTAGCATGTTTTGCATCGGTTTGACCATATTTAGATGAATCAAGTGTGGGTTAAAGTTTTACATTGGATTCAAAAGTTGATATGGTGCAAAGTGAGATGATTAATATACGTAATGCCTTATGTTTTTGTTGAATGTATGTTGTCCATCTCATTGTGGTTGCTCTTAGTATAATGTGATTATCCAAATCTGTTGAGCTCCCACCCCACCCACATGCTGAAGTCCCAACATTATGATGAATTGTTTTTTTTTTTTTTATGTTATTTTCTTAATTATTTTATTTTAAATTTTAGTTATTGGATGTCATTCGTTTTAATGCTATTTTTTTATTCAACCTTCATTAATTCAAATTTCTTCATTTTTGTTCTTTGACGGAATCATGTAATGACAAAATATAAATGTGTTATGATGAGTAGATAAAGTACTTGTGGTATCAATGCCACTTATGTGATTGTCTTAGTCCAATATGATAATGTAATTTATTGTAGACTCTCCCGGCCACCGAAGTCGTGACATTATGCTTAACTATTTTGTTAGTGTCTGCATGTCAATTGTAAAAATAAATTATCTTCAAAATTATTTTTTGGATGTCATTCACTTTCATGCTAGTCTTTTTATTCAACCTATATTATTTATAATTCCAACGTTTTTTTCTTTGGTAAAATAATTACCCAAACATCTCTAACTGCTTCAACAAACCCATAAAATTATCAGCAACTCACTCTATATTCTTTATACACTCACGAACAAATTAATCACACCATCCTTAGCTCAAAAATTTCTTTTTTTTTAATCTAGCTTCAACTCACAAAAAACAATATTACGTTTGTTTTTTTTTTAATAAGCTTTAGTGTAATTTGCCAAATTTACGTGTTAGTCTCTGCACGCAAGGATACATATTGAGTTGTTAACAAAACTAAAAATTCTAGTTTCCCAAAAAAATTAAAAAAAAAAGATCAAATACATTTTACAATTTTAAAACATTGTTTTTTAGTTTTTTCTTAATTATCAACTTGTATTATGATTCATGTATTTGTGTGTAATGGGAGTACAAAGTTACGAATGCATAGTTTCAAGAGAGAAAGAAAGAGAGTTTGTTTGGTGAATAAAAATGTGAGTATATCCGAAACGAAAAAAAAATTAGTGATGAGAAAATATCTATTTTTTTTTCCTTTTGTAGAGAAAATGAGGAAAGAGCTCGATAGAAAAAATGACTTGATAAAACTATAGATGCACACCATTGAAACATTAGTACATATTTTTATTGTTCATTATCTTATCTTTTAAAACGAATCAACAGAGTGCCGAGACGAGTATTTAAAAAACACCATAAGCATGACGTCAGCAACAACACCATATTTTTTTTAAAATTGGATCTGAATCTTCTTAAACCTCACCAGAGTGATGTATGAAACAAGATCTGAGAAGCAGACGCGACAACGCCAACGACTTTGTAGGCTATTCTCATGTATGCACAAGTATGGAAATGAATATCCACTTATAATATTCATAACATTATCATTATTTTAAAAACGACAACATTTTAAAAATTATAGAATATCATGATAATAAATAAAGAATGATTTTATAATCCTATTAAGATAATTTTTTAACTCGGTCTATCTCATGATAAAAATTACAAAGACAAGTTAAGATAAGATATAAAAATGATTTATTTTACCATATCTAATTTGTGCATCAAACATATTCCCTCGTTTTAAAATGAGCGTGTTTTAACAACAAAAAAAAATTTCAAAATGAATGTCACTTTCAGTTTACAATGCAATAATAACTTTTTCTTTTCAATTATACATTTCAATTAATATTATTTACACTACTTCCAAAGTATTATTTTTTCTTGAATGAAAAACAAACCAATAATTGATTAGGATAGTTTGATAATATAACTTTTTTTTAATTAATACATTTCTTAATATGTGTGTAAAAACCTTAAAAGACATTCATTTTGAAAGTAAGATTTAAAAAGTATATAATAATTATTATATGGATGTTGCTAACCGGTGCCCCGGAGGCAGTTAAGGAACAATTAATTGATGGATCACACTTATTTTACATTAATTAAAGTGAGAAAATAGTCAAGTAATTAAAATTAGTAAATGCTATATTCAATACTCACTCAAAAGCAAAACTATTTTCTATATATATATATATATCTATATATATATATATATACACACACACACACATACATACACAGGCGCACAC
Source organism: Medicago arabica (assembly GCA_946800305.1). Lineage (NCBI taxonomy): Eukaryota > Viridiplantae > Streptophyta > Magnoliopsida > Fabales > Fabaceae > Medicago > Medicago arabica. The sequence goes on from OX326969.1 coordinate 7,815,280, forward strand.
ACACACGCAACTCCTTTCCTTTCCTTTCAAATTTATTCCGTGAAAAAAATCTATTTTTTCTTTCATTTTTTTTAATTCAAAGTTGTAAAAATAATTAAACTAAGACAAGATATTATAAAATCCAAAATAAATTAGCAATTCCAAAGATAAAACATAACCAATTAAAATATCAAATACAAAATTATTAAATGTGTAACTGAGAGAGTATTGAATACAATATTTACTAATTTTAATTGTTTGACTAATGTCTCACTTTAATTAATGTAAAATAAATGTGATCTATCAATTAATTGTTCCTTAACCAACGCCTCGGAGGCACCGGTTAGCATTGCCCTTAATATATTTCATAAGATACCATGATCTATTTAAATCTCTATCATTAATTGCAAAGTTTAAGAAGTAAAAAATATTTAGCTCTGTCCCCATGAGCGTAACTCAGTTAGTAGTATGAACATGTATTGTTATATGCATATCCATGGTTCGAACTCTAGACACCCCACTTATCGACTTTGAATAATGAGAATTCTAGCGACTAGACTTGTTGACTAAAAAAAATATTTAGCTCTTAAAAAAAAAAAAAGGAATAAAAAATATTTAGCTCTTTCCCTTGCGAATTATTTCGCTACAATAAAAGAGAGAGACAGCGGAAGAAGAAGAAGAATACATCAAAACGGTGCGGATTTAGAAGGTTGTCTTGCATTGCACACTTCACTCAGGTTTTTCTCTCTTCTCTTCTATTCTCTTCAATTAGGTTAATTAAACCCTATCATATCATTTATCAAATCAAATTAACCCTTTTAATCATCATCTTAATCTCGCTAAAAAGTTACGATCTTTGCTTGATTCTCAATTGATTTCTCAATTAGTCTTTAGTTTACTTCGTAGGAGGTTCTGATCTATGAATCACTGACAATAATTTAAGGAGTTTAATGGGGATGCACCGTCAGTGTAAATTTAGTTTACACAAACATCCAGTAGGAAAACACTATTGCCATCTATGCCTAATTTATAACAGTTTTTTAGAAATAATTACCAATTACTACGTTCTCATTAGACGTCAGTGTAAAACTTGTTAACACCGTCAGTGCATGTCCTATTTCCTCTTATTTAAGAATATGAACATGATTGAATGTGATTATATCGGTTGGTGTAGTCTCGTTGATTATAAGTGTCGGTGCTACATAACCAGGACACTGGGCCAGGGGTTCAAAAGGAACGTTAAAACTTTTGATATGTGAATGTGTACTTCGGTGTCATATTGATATTTGGATGTATCGAAATTGCAAATACATTCGCATGTGTGTCTTTTAATCAATTTATGTCCTCGAATTTATTTTTAGACAGTCAATTTAGTACTCGAATGTGTTCTTTCGTTGTTCAATGTAGTCCATAAAATTACAAACAGAAAAGCCACACTTGAACTGTCAGTGTTTGCAATTTTGGTGCATTTATGGACTATAGCGTGGCTCTGCCCCTGATGCTATATATATATATATATATACTTCTGATTATATGGCGGAGTTCGATCCTGTAATTTTCTTTTTTCCTTTAGGTTATATCTATCTATAACCTTGAAAAAGTTGTTTCTGATTGGTTGTTTTGGTTTTGGACATGGCAGTGAGAATGTATAACAATGTCAGGCCACAACTGGGGGTGCCTCAATTTCAGCCTCAACTTCCAACAAGCTCACAACCTAATGTGTTTGGGAATGCATTTAATGCTGCCGGTTCTGGACTCATTCGAGGTGGATTGGGTGCATATGGAGAAAAAATATTCGGATCGAGCTCCGAGTATGTTCAAAGCAATGTATGTATCACTATTTTATTCTTTATAATATTATGATTCAGTTTAACATAATGCCTCATGGTTGATAATATTAGATCTATTGATTTGAAAATATTTTATTTTTTGTATGGTTGATTTCTTTTAATGTCTTCATTGTGTTCAAATTGTGTGTGGAAAGCTGTTATAAACTCTTCGATCCCATGTTTCTAGGAATTTGAGTATATCATTGAAACAATACTAATCTATTGATTATCATAAATTAATGTAGCGAACAGCTTTTGCAATTCACTTTTAAATCTATTTAGTAAGTGGTGTATGATCTCACTTTGATAATGCTTACATATATGATATCAGTCAGATCAGCCTCACCCAATTTGGGAAGGAAAAACCAATGCAACTATAAATGATTTCAAATAGCTTTCATTATCTTGCTTTCCTCCATTATAGTTCAGTGTTGGCAAATATCAGCCATGGCCGATATCGTTGGCAGTTTTTGGCTTTCCACCATTACCAATTTTGTAAAGGATGGCGGCATCATACTCTGATATGGCGGTGCCATATGTCTGGTTTTTGACTCTCCGGCATGATCAGCCATCAACTACACTGTTATAGATATTATTTGTATGTGTGAATCGAGGTTTATGTATTAATTTATCACATATTTTCAACAACAGATAACTAGGTATTTCTCGGATCCCCAATACTACTTCCAAGTGAATGACCACTATGTTAAGAACAAGTTAAAGGTTGTTTTGTTCCCATTCCTGCACCGGGTAAGCAGTAATGTCACACTTTTCTGCATTTATCTAGTTAGATTTTTTATTTGATTTTGTTGTTTTATCTGTCTTCGCTCTTATTTTTGTTTTCTAATGTTTAGGGTCATTGGACTAGAATCACTGAACCAGTGGGAGGTAGACTCTCTTATAAACCTCCAATTTATGACATAAATGCCCCTGACCTGTACATTCCATTGATGGCATTTGGTACCTATGTTGTACTTGCTGGCATTTCACTTGGTCTTCGTGGAAAGTAAGTATACTATTTCTTATATCTTATTTCTGCAATATACTACTGACATGAATTATATCCTCAAATTTATGTGTGCGTGTGCGCGTTTTATGTGTGTCCTAAAGCTCCATGCCATAAATTCTCCAAATTAGTCCATAACATAATTTTGTAACTGAATAAATTTCCTATCCATGCTGATATAGCCTTTACAAAAGTGATTTGCAAGATCCCAGAAGCGTTATGTGCAGTAACTAAATCACAAACTATTAAGTCTTTGATTAGTACAATTGTAAAGGAATGTATGTAGCACTCTAACTCCACAATGCAATACTTCTAAGTTTATTTGCTTTGTTCTGTGATGAAGAATCGGTAAGTCACTTTGTGAAAGTTTCTTCTGTCTGGTCGTGGCAGTGCCTGGTTATCTACCTTGTGCAATGAAAAACATTGTACTGTATTAACAGAGTCAGGCTATTATATGCTTCACTTTTCCCAATTTTTCTGCCCAGTGTGTATATAGATAGTTGAGTCCTTTTTCTTTGTTTTTGTTTATAATTGGTGTCCAAAATTATATTTTCTTGTGATTACAAGTAATAGTTATCTTAAGCTGTTCAATGTTATGTGAGTTATATAAGTTAGTTTGCGAAAAGGAACATAGAGTTTGAGAGATAAGATGTTGTGGGCTCGAATCCCCACTAACATTTGTCGTTTTGACGGAAAAATAAGTCTATGATGTTAGACATTTCAAGCTGTATTGTTATTTTTTGAAAATTCCGTAGCTGTATTTTTGTTAGAATATGGAATATTAATTAGGATTAATCAGGGTAGTTGGCTTGTTAGAAGGGATGTAAATAGAATAAATAAGGATGGCTAGATTCATTCTATAAAATTGAGAGTTGTATGTAAAATGAGGAATCCACTATTAGGATAAAGAAATGTTATGTGCTGTGAAGTGATTAAATCACAAACTATTTGATACCCAGAGTCTTTGATTAGTACAATTGTGAACGAATATATGTGGCTCTCTAACTCTTCAATGCCATACTTTGAAGTTTATTTTCTTTGTTTTGTGATGAAGAGTTGGTGAATCACTTTGTGAAAGTTTCTCGTGTCTGGTTGTAGCAGTGCATGGTTATTGTGCACTGAAAACATTGTACTGCATTAACAGACTCGGGCTTTAATATATGCTTCAGTTTTCCAATTGTTCTTGTCCAGTATGTATATGTATAGCTGAGTCCTTTTTCTTGTTTTTATTTATAATTGTTGTGTCCAAAATTATATTTTTCTTGTGATTACATGTAATAATTATTTTCTTACTGTTTTAGATGTTATGTGAGTGATAAGGTGGTTTGTGAAAAGGAACACAATTGTGCTGTGGGTTTGAATTCCCCACTAATTTTACTCAGAACTATTTACTAACATTTGTCGTTTCGTGTGGAAAAATAAGTCTCTTTGATGTTATAGACACTGCAAGTTGTATTGTTATTTTGAATATTCCATAGCTGTGTTTTTGGTAAGTTACACCAAGAATTTATTTGGTTTTATTAGGATAAAGAATATTAATTAGGGTAGTTTGCTTGTAAGAAGGGATGTAAATAGAATAAATAAGGATGGATTGGTCCACAATCTATCAAACTGAGAATTGTATGTAAAATCTATTGTGTAAGGTAGATCCTTTGAGGAGATACCTGTGTCCTGCCTCAATCATTCATTCAATAAAACCCTTTTTTCTTTCAATTATTTCTACCAGTTTTCTGTTTCAATTACTCCAGGTTCCTTCCTAATAGGTTTATAGTGTTAATTTTTTCAGGCCTAGTTTATCATAGTTTCTTATACATACTGTATTTGTTTCTGCCAGGTTTAGTCCTGAAGCATTAAACTGGTTGTTCATCAAGGGATTGGTTGGTTGGTTTATGCAAACAGCACTACTTAAAGTGACATTGCTTTCATTAGGAAGTGGAGAAGCACCGCTATTGGACATCGTAGCATATGCAGGGTATACTTTTGCGGGCATTTCTTTGGCTGTTCTTGGAAAAATAATCTCCGGTTACTCCTACTACGTTTTGATGCCATGGTTCTGCTTATGCATGGGAATATTCTTAGTTAAAACGATGAAAAGAGTCCTTTTTGCCGAAGTTAGGAGTTATGACTCGAGTAAACACCACTATCTCTTGCTCTTCATCGCTTTGGCTCAGTTCCCATTGTTCATGTGGCTTGGAAACATCACTGTCAATTGGTTTATATAAAGTGCTAGTATTTACAATGTACTATAGCTTAACTTGGTAATATTTTTTGGTTGTCAATTTTGGATAATATATACAGTAACATAGACTTTTCCTCTCTCTCCCTTGCTTTTATTTAATGGATACCATAGCTATGTAATTATGAGCCTTTTCACATAGATGCTTTATTTTTTTCTTTCAGTTTGGCCTTCGATAAATTTGGCTCTTTTGGCCCCAAAGCCATTCGATGCTTTCGTAATTCCCAAACGGTTGTAACACATCTCAACTTTATTCATCGTATATCTTAAACAATGTCATTAAGTAATGTAACATAGAGAAATGAAATATTTAACGGTCATAATAGTTACACCCATGTTAGTTTTTTTTTTAATGATTCATAAATAAGAAAATAGCAATATTCTCATACTAAAACTCAGAATGAAATAAAGGTTTAATCGTCGTTCCTAACCCTAGTGTTACAGGAATCAGAGCTTGTAGCGGCTACCTTTTATTCTCAGCTAATAAATAAAAGACTAATAGGGAACATCTTCCGTGTCCACCTTCTAAACATCCCACGATTACTCCTCATCAACTTGAGTGTCTGTACTCAAAGTACAACCACCATACATAAAACAACACAATAAATTAAGGGGTGAGAAATCCTGCTATAACATAAAAATAGGGAAAAGGCACGCACATTAAATAATATCAAAGGGATAAAATCACCATCATCACTTCACTCACAACAGTTACTATATATATTCTCTTCGATTCACATATCACACCATCTCATCATTTTCACGCTTAGAGCATCAAGTATAAACATCATCACATAAATGCATATGGACTTTCCTAAGGACCTACATGAGCGTGGTACCACTCCTACTCACCATTTTGCTAGAGTTATGTTACTGGACTTTCCTCATCATAGTTTTGCCAGAGGTATGTTATTGGACTTCTCCATCAGTCATGTACTCCATCAGTCTTAGACTCTAAATGAATGCATAGAAATAAATTCGACAATGGACACACGTATACACACATTCAGATAATTCACATATTAATGCAAAATTCCTTCTAAGATGCACGACTCTAATGCAAGCACACAAATCATCTTCACTCTCATCATCATTATATTTTATATGTCATCGACTCTCTTTCTCATAAAAACATCTAGCATCATCACTCTCCACATCATCAATTCCGCATCTATACATCTTCGTTATTAACATATTAAGTGTGTGTGTTTGTATATATATATCCCGTCTTCATACTCAACATTATTAATCACCATGAGTTACACATCTATATCTCCCTAGATTTCTCCTCCTGATGTTTAACTACTCTACTCTTTAGGCTCACTATTATTATTTTTTATTTTATTTTTGGGATGATCATTTCTAATTAGGTTTTTAGTTTGGCACATCGTAGTACGATTTTTACAGAATCAAAAACATCAAAATCACGTCAAAATCGTAGCTACGATTTTGGCACATCGTAGTACGATTTTTACAGAACCAAGAGCACCAAAATCGTAGCACGATTTTGGCACATCGTAGTACGATTTTGACAGCATCAGAACATAGGGTTTTTACGATTTTCTGCCATGAGAGTTCCCCCAAGCTCTGTTTTTTATCCCAAATCGTCTCCAAACATCACCCTATTGTTAACCTAACATTCTAACACTAAATTATCCATTAACCTACTTGATTATCTACTCTTTTTAGGGTCATAGTCTCAATTTCAAAACCCTAAACTAAATTCTCTCAATTCTAATCTTTCAACATCGTCCTTCCATTTGTTCTTCATTATTCTCTCAACAAAATCCTCATCATAACAGCAATACCATATTAAAATTTAAAACTACCCTCCCATCATTAATTAGGATACCCTAAATTTTAGAGATTCTCCCGTTACCTCGAATTCGTTGGTTGAAACTTTCGGTTTGGCTTGTGTGCAATTAGGGTTATGTTTTCTTCTCTGCTCCTCTCTTTTCTCCTACCACGTTCAGCCAAAAAGAAATCTGACCAACCTATTTTCCTAATGTTCTATATATATTCGGGCCAACACTCGTTTTAAACTCTTCTAGTGCTAATTAATATTATTTTACTCTTTCCCTCTCCACTTATTTAAATCTTACTTCTTGCATACCTGACACCCTTTTATCTATTTTTTTTGTTTTTGTTTTGAGTTTCTCCTTTTGCCTCATTTAATTTCTTAAGCCACTTCTCACTCAGCATTATTACTCTAATCTTTTCTCATCACGACTCACAACATAAATTACACGACAATAACAATAATATCAATCCACTCGCTTACTCACTACACTAAACATAATAATGTTAAACTTAAATTAAAGTGGGATGTTACAACCGTCGCCTTCAATTGGGGGCTAATTACACGTGACTCTCAACGTGTATTTCCGGATGATATAATTTGTCTCAAAGTTTACTTCCAATTCCAAATGTCATAAAATTCGTATTTTCTTAACGTGTTCGTCAAAAGTCATTTTGGGTGAAGAAAGTTTATGCCTTTTAGTAATCATTGTCGTAAGTAAAATTTAATATTATATTTTGTAATTTGTTGTATTATTAATCAATGTCTTAAGAACATATATTAACATTTGGTTTTAAACAAAACCAAACCACTGTGGCGTCCTTCTTTGCAAAGAATAATGTTTTTATACAAGAATAGTGGTGACATTACATATAAATGTTTTTTTAACACGATTTTAATAGTTTGTTGAAATTTCCAGTGTCTAGAAGAGGAACTTAACCATATATGATGACACGTTAATAGAGGAAAAAGATGTCAATCGTATATTAGATTGACTACTTTTTAAAAGGCACAAATTGTCTATTAAATTGATGACTTTCAATAAACTTGGATCAATTGCATTTTGAGTTAAATAAAAATGGTCATATAACTAGGAGTTTCAAATAAGTAAAATTGATCAACGATTATTTTGATTTGAATTTGGCTTCTTTTAAACTATTTATCCATAATTTTTTAAACTAATGCATCAATTTTTATTTTTGAATTAACCAAACTTTTTTTTTAAAAGACTAAAATGAAATATATTACTCAAGAAAAAGGCATCTTCCTTAGAACAAGATGTACACCAAAGTCAAAAACACTATTTACAAAAGAAACCTGTACAAAGAAAAAGACTGAGGAACAGAAATAAACTCTAGCCTATGCCCAAAATGGTGAATGAACTAATCCACCAGCCATGGTAGTTAAAGGGAAGTGAGACAAATTTCGCCTTCAGCCACGAATAAGCAAGAGACTTAATATTTTTTACCACCTGAATAATCGAGCATACTTTATCATTGAATAGCCTGTTATTTCGTTCCTTCCAGATTTTCCACACCGTAGCAAACCATATAGCCTGAACAATTGAACAACGAACTTTGGAGTTACCACCACTAACACTGAATTGATTAAAATGGTCTGACACATAAAAGGGGGCAGCCGCAGATATGTCAATCCACCTATTAATGAAGTGCCAAATTGACCCAAAAATATTGCAATGTAAAAATAAATGATTTGAAGTTTCCGTCGACCCATAGCCTGAAACACACAACATGGAGGCTTGGTCTAGAACACCACGACGATGAAGATTGTCCTTAGTAGGCAACCTATCACGGAACAACCGCCAAGCAAAGAGCACAACCTTCAAAGGAACATCTTTATGCCACATAGAGGAAACAGTCACCGGTAACTCAATCGGGGGCTGATAAGTAAGGATTTTATAAGCACTTTTAACAGAGAAAACATGGGATGATTACAAAGACCAAAGCCATCTGTCATCCTTGTCTACCTGCAAAAACACATTATGAAGAAGTAACGTAAGATCCCCCAACATCTCCTCCTCCCACACAAACAACCTCCGCCTCCATCTCCACGCCTCACCATCAACACCCCACCCACCCTGAAACATATCTGACACTGAAGCCTCCCTGTTCAACGACAGAGCATATAACCTTCTAAACCTGACACGAAAAGCCACCTCACCAAGCCACCCGTCCACCCAAAAGAGAGTTTTCCTACCATTACCCACCGAACGACCAACATGGTCAGAAAACCACTCCTCTCCACACAACGCAAAAATATCACGCCACCAAAGGGAAGCATCACGACCTCCCCCCCTTAACCGACCGTTCTCTACTCCATACCTAGCTGACAACACTCTATACCAAAAACTGTTAGTCTCCTCCAACAACCTCCAACACCATTTTCCTAACAAAACTGTATTAAACTCCCTAATTCTCCTTACCCCTAAACCACCAACCTCCTTACTACTACAAACAGTGTTCCAATCTACCCAAGTTATTTTCCTGTGGTCATCATTCCCCCCAAAAAAAAACAATTTAAAATAGATTCAATAGAGGAGACATTACCTGACAGAGCTTTGAAAAAGGAAAGGGCATAAACAGACAGTGACGATAGGACAGACTTCAGTAAAACCAGACGACCACCCAAAGATAAATGTTTCAACTTCCACCTCGACAGTCTAGCTTTGAACCTGTTTAGGAGTGGTTCCCAAAACGACAATCGACGGAAATTCCCACCAATAGGCAGCCCCAAATACATAAAAGGAATAGAACCAACTTTGCAATTTAACACCATAGCCGCCTCATTTAACCAAGACGTTGCGATACTCGTACCAACCAGAAGACTCTTAGTGAAATTAACTTTTAGAGTTGACATCGCTTGAAAAAGAAGGAGAGCAGCCATCATAGCCCGGATATTAGCCCAATATTTCTCACCCAATATCAAAGTATCATCTGCAAATTGGAGATGAGAAACAACCGTAGTACCACAGTTTCCAACCCAATAACCAGTAAACAAATTATTAACCAACATAGACTCCATCAACACGTGAAACCCCCTCTGCCGCTAATAGGAACAAAAAGGGTGATAAGGGATCACCCTGCCTCAAGCCCCTCCCCAAAGAAAATTCATCAGTTAGAGACTCATTAACCAAGACTGAAGCGGTGGCCGTGCCCGTACATTCTTTTATCCATTTTCTCAAAAGAGTAGAGAACCCGATTTTCATCATCACCTCATCTAAGTAACCAAAATCAATGGAATCGTACTCCTTCTCAAAATCTACTTTAAAAAGAATCATTTCCTTTTTGTGCCTATAGGCTTCATCTACAACCTCATTAGCCACCAAAATGCCATCTAAAATTTGACGACCTTTAATGAAAGCTGATTGAGAATCTAATACAACAGAACCTATCATTGATCGAAGTCTATTGGCAAGCACTTTTGACAAGATTTTATACAAGCTACCCACCAACGAAATCAGACGGAAATCATTCAAGCGTTGAGGGTTGTCAACCTTAGGAATAAGAGCAATGAAAGTGCTATTTATACCTTTGGCCAATCTTCCATTACGATGAAACTCCACTAAAAACCTCATAACGTCGTCCTTCAAAATATCCCAAAAGTCTTTAATAAAACCAAAATTTATTCCATCAGGACCCGGACATTTAAAGTTTTCACAATCCCACACCGTGGCCTTGACTTCTTCCAACGAGAATGGCTTAATCAAAGTCGCCCCTTCCCTAAAAGCCAGAGACCGAAAAGATAAGCCATCCATACTAGGCCGAGATTCTACAACAGGCCGAAAATGAGAAGAAAAATGATTGTATACAGTGTTGCAAACATTGTCAACCCCTTCTATCAGTACTCCATTATCAAGGAAAAATGGAATGTTATTCATTCGACGACGATTGGACATAATACCATGAAAGAATTTGGAGTTAGCATCCCCTTCTTGTAACCATTGAGCTCTTGATTGTTGCCAACTAATGTTGTTATTTATATGAACTAAAGAAAACAACTCTTCCGTAAACCCATGAAGCTCCTCAACCTCTTCATCACATAAAACCTCTGTCTCCCCTTTCAAATCTAAACCATCAATGCGGTCCTTTAAATTCGAAATTCGAGCAGGTAAATTCTGAGTGTGACGTTGATGCCACTCTTTTAAAGCCAGTTTAATTAGCTTCAACTTTTCTTTTGGCACAAAACCACCCCACCCATCCACCTGAAAAGACCGCTATTTATCACGAACAAAAGAATTATAGCCAGGAAGGAGTTCCCAACATTTTAACAAACGCATGGGTTTTGGTCCCCAATTTTCAACATTAATAGAAAGCCCCAAAGCGCAATGATCTGACAGCCCCCGCGACAAAGCCATCTGGAAACAATTAGGCCATGTCTAACACCACCTATCAGATAGCAGAAACCTGTCGATACGACTCATGGACCTCCCATCACCCCGACACCACGTGAATTTGCGGCCCCGGAAAGGTAGGTCTACTAGCAAGTTGCCGTCAATAAAAAGGTTGTAATTAGCGCTTCTGACATGACAAAAGTTATTACGAACACTGCGTCGCTCCTCCACCCACCGAACCACGTTGAAGTCACCACAAATACAAACATTGTGATCTGACAAAGTACTCAATCTAATTGTAAGATTATTCCAAAGAGCTTGCTGACGAAAAGAATCACAAGGAGCATTTACATTGAATACATCAAAAAATTCACCAGTTTTCACAAAGCGGCCTAAAATCACCAAGACATGATCGAAAGACATTGACGACCACACCTCCACCTCATTAGTATCCCACATCGAAACAATACCACCAGAAGCCCCCAAAGCCGGTTGAAAAGAAAAATCCACACTATCAGCATCCCACAAGGATTTACAGACAGCAGAATCAAAAACTAACAACTTAGTTTCTTGAATACAACATATAAATGGTTTTTTCTCCCTCACCAACTGACGCACCTCCCTCCTTTTTTCAAAACTACCTAACCCCCTAACATTCCAAGACATGATTTTCATTGCCAACACACAACACCAAAAACAACCATCCGCCCTACCCTCCTACCAACCTGCAGCCTAATTCCCATTCCCACTACCTCCATCATTTTTTCTTCCCACCCCAAACAACACATCAAACATATTATTTTTATCTCCATTGAACTCAAGACCAACTACCTTTCCTATGTCACAAACATCCTCCGCCATCACTTCTGCCTTACCATGAAGCGCCAACCAATTTTGCCAATCATTATTAACAGAGGGTTGAGACTCAGCACTGGAAGAAACATCATTTGATCGAGCCGTAGCCTTTGAAACATTAGAGACCGCCTTAAGGTGTTTTGAGGACCTTTGTAATGCTCGGAGAACCTCTTTGCGATCTTTATCAGAGAGTCTAGCAATTCTTTTCAGGTTACGAGCACAATGGCGAAGGTTGCCACTACCTTTTTTTCTTAGTTGCTCTTTTCGGAACTTTAGCAGAGCATGTGTCTGTAACGTTATGCTTAGACCCCCAAAGGAACTCCAATATCTATTTGTTTGCGTCTATTCACCCAACCCAAACTCCATGGACCTGAAGTTATGGACCGAACCCGACCCGGAGGACAAGATGAGGTTCTTTTAACAACTCTCTTTTCACCTTTCAGGAGACCCCTTGACTAATTATTATCATCCACACCATCAACATTTGCAACTGACAAAGTATCAACCCTATAAAACGCCTTAGGCACTAACTCATTTTTAACAGTAACAAGAGTTGAGTTTTTTAACACATTCTCCACACCTTGCGGCTTTAAAGGCACCGTAGGTGTAGAAGTTGCTGAAGTAACATTGACAGGCACAGGTTCATCCGAAGAAATATTTTTACCTTGTTGGGAAATAACATCCTTGTGCAAATTCTCTGAAAAATGGTTTAGAAGATCATTGACATCACCACAACCAGCATCACCAACATTTATATATGGCCTCTCAGAATTAACATCATCATGAGAACCCTATTCATCAAACAAACAAGCATCTTCACCCAAAGAAAATCCCCACTCTTCAATAATTTGAAAATCAAGAAGCACCCCATCCACCATTACACAAGCTGTTGTATTAATAATTTACATAGATGACGTAGACACTAAAATACGGGCATAATCAAAACGGTCACGATCCACAGTTATGTCATCAATTCTCAACACATTTCCACAATCAAAAACACATAATTTAAAAAAATCTATGTTCCACGCATGAAGTGGTACCCCATAAATCCTCACCCATGCGCCTCTTTCATGAAATATCAAATCTTTATTCCATCGTACTGGCATGGAAAAAAATTATTGAAGAAATCAGCTGCTTCTGATAAAAGAATACTCACATCACCGCCGCCAAGCAATCGAAGAAACACCTTATTAGCACCCAACGGAATAAGAGTAAGTTTCTCAAAGCCAGCATCAAAAATCCGACGTTGTAACACCGGAATGGCATCCCCATTCAAAACAGACACCACCAATCCCTTCGATGTAACGCCCGTCTCGATTATTTAATTAATTTGCCAAGTTAGAATATATGTTTACTTGATTTATGTGTTATGTTGTGATTTCATTAGGTGGTCTATTTTTATTATTTAATAGAATAGGGGTTGGAAATAAAATAAATAATATGCTGAAGGGTTGTTTTGTGAATTTAGAGAGTTTTGTGGAATTAAGAGAAATAAATAAGTTAAAGGGAAAGAGTAAGTTTTGGTGTGAGAAGAGAAATTAGGTTAAGATATAAATAGGAAAACTAGGTTAGAATTGTACGGTACGTACAATTCAGTTTTTGGAGAGAAAGAGGAGAAACCTAGAAGAGGCAAGAACAAGAGAGAAGAACGCAGCTTTGATTCAGGATTTTATTACCAGGTAAGGGTGAGCCTAGCTTTGCAATTCATTAAGCTTATGATTCATAATTATAGTTAACATGTTTAGGAATTGTTCATGAGAATCTAAGAACTAAGAATTAGGTTAAAAAGGTGATGAATTGATGATTAGATGATGAGAAACTGTACCGATGACGTAGGAAACTGTTTACAGACTTTAGAATACCCCTTAGACATTGTATTAGTCGAAAATTGGAAGGTTTAGGATGAAATTTGGGGTTTTGGGTAAAAACCCTCGTAATCCCGTAACTGTTCTGTCGCAGCTCGCCACGGCGAGCGCTCTTCACCAGCTCGCGAGGCGAGCAACCCACTCGCCATAGCGAGTTAACCCTAATAGACTCGCGAGGCGAGCAAACCACTCGCCATAGCGAGCAACCCGTGATGTCTCGCCAGGCGAGCAACCCAACTCGCCACAGCGAGTTACCCCTGATGGTTCTCGAGGCGAGGATTCCACTCGCCATAGCGAGTAGTCCTGTATCAGACTACCTTTTTGGAGTAATGCGACTCTTGTCGCACAATTGATTATGAGATTACCCCTGGATTAGATTAAGTACTGAAATATTAAGATGACCTATAGAGCTGCTAGTTGATTAGTTATAGTGACCTATACATTAGTATATGTTTTCTTTGAATTATAAGAGATGATGTATATGAATGCTTGTGATGATTCGTTGCTGCCATGTTGCTATGTTTTATTAAATAAAAGCTGCATGTATTGTTATAAGATTTACGATGTTGTAATCCAATTATTGGAATTTATTTGAGAGGTCTAAGTTTAAGAAGTTGAGTCCATGCATATGCATCCAGAGACGAGGGCTCATGCCCTAGGAGCTTTTGCTCAATAGCGACGAGGGCTTATGCCCTAGGAGTATCTTTATGCTCAATAGCGACGAGAGCTTATGCTCTAGGAGTATCTTTATGCTCAATGGCGACGAGGGCTTATGCCCTAGGAGTATATTTATACTCAATATGGTACCACATGCATGATTAAAAATGTCTAAGTTGCATTGTTGAGTCTAAGTTGCATAGTCGAACTAAGATTGTTGATTAAGACGTTGATTTATGATGATGACTATGACGTTGTTTATGATTAAGGTGTTACTTGACTGTTGTGGTGATATTATGATAATGAAGTTATGTTGTTAAATATAATTGTTGAATTATATGTTTAATGTTTTGTTTTGTGAATCTCACCCCTTCTGTTGGAATTGCCGCCTCGTGGGCAAGTGCAGGTATTTACGCTTTAGTTGCTGTTGCTGTTGTGAGTGGCTACCCTCACTGTGTCATTAGGTGCTCTGATACGTAACGGGATGGGGACTTTTATGTATTTTCTATTCCTTACGTATTACCTTGAACTGACATGAATAAGAGTAGTTTGAATTATGTTAGATTTTTGATTAGGCCTGCGAGCCAGAACCATTTATGTTAATTTGAATTTTATCCGCTGCGAAGTTTTAATGATTTTGATTAGAATAAATTATTATTTATTCCGTTGTTTTTGATATATTAAGAAATGTAGCATTCCGTTCATGCGATACTCTGATTTAATCAAGAAATTTTAATGTTGGGAAAACGGGGTGTTACATTCGACGCCCAAGACACATAATTAAGGGAAGAGCTATACTTGGGGACATAAGCTTGTTTACGTTGTCTATTCATCTCGTTACCTACAATCCCCGCAGCCACAGACACCTCCTCCGACACCTTTTTACCGCCATAAAACCTCCCCCAAACCTGCTCCTTAACCGTACCTCTGCCCCCAACACCATGAACTTGCCTAACCACCTCTCTTTTTTCTCCCTCATAAATTTTTTCTCCCTCAAGCTTTCTTTTTTCACCCACTCTATTTTTTTCTCCCTCTCCACCTACCTTACCCTCACCCCGTTTGTTACCATGACATTCATAAGCTGACACCTTTGCAACCACCTTGCAGTCACCGAACCAGACATTATTTACAACTTTTAACAATTTATCGACATCTTTCACCTTTATATAACGAACAAACCCAAAAACAGCTCCATTAACATTATGTTTTCTAGCCAGATAAATGTCCTCCATAATACCACATACCTCAAAACCTTTTCTTAACGAGCTATACAAAATATCATTCGGTACGTTTGAAAAATAAAAAGTAATAGAGTTTTGAACAGTACCATGTCGAGCTTCTTTGGCTTGCCTCTGTGCATTGTGTGAAACGTGAATATTATGCTGTTCTGAACCATCTTTAACAGCACCTGCTGTAGCATGATGGACATCTATGACTTGTCCTGTTCCAATGTCTATAACAACATGTTGATCGTTGTAATGTTCGTGAGTATCTTTCCCATCGCCCTCTGTTTGTTTCCTCAACAACCTAACCGCCTTCCTTGTTTCCCAATGCTTTTGCCCGTTAACCCTAGCTTGTGCACCAACAGAATTGTCACGCAAGCTTCTGCGCCGTAAAACTGATCGCAGCACCTCCACATGAGTGCGACGTCCAGCCCTGCGCCGCCCATCATCATCAAATCTTCCTGGCCGTGAATATTGTAGTGTAACTCTACCATCGTATGAAATAATCTCGTCGCAGAAAACTTCCGAGTCCTGTGAGTCGTCGTCCCAATCAACAGAGCCACTGTGAACCCTAACCCTAGATTGCCCGTGCCTCCTCGAACCTCCATGCCGCCGCTCCTCCCGAAGCCTGTCTCGTCGGTCTTCAACCTGTTTCATCGCTTTCCTCCGTCGCGGTCTCGCGTCAGACCAGTCGTCCCTATCCCCCCGTTTAGTGGCACCCTGCTTGGCCCCCGAAACCCCCCTTTATACCTTACTTCCGGCGAAGGTGATTGCCGGAGCAGAGGCCCTTGACAGTACCTATGGTGGCCGCGACTCTCTCTCTCTCTCTCTCTCTCTCTCTCTCTCTCTCTCTCGACCACAGTCACTCATTGGAACTTCTATGATATCAATAATTATTACAGGCCCTGGTGGATGTACATGCGTATTCGTGTGGCTCTGAATGTCAATGAGCCGCTGAAGACGTGTATGGTTTTCGAGAAAGAAGACGATAATGCTGTCAATATGTTATTTAAATATGAGAAACTTGGTGTATTTTGCTATTGTTGTGGTATTTTGGGACATACTGACGAGTATTGTCCTAAGAGAGTAGAACCGGGTTTTGTTGATGGTGTGCAACTTTGGGGCAAGGTCCTGAACCCGAGTAATCGTTCTGTTGGCGGAGGCGTAACTGTGAATTAATGGTTGCGTGGTGGTAGAATGGCTGGTCGTGGTGGTTGTGCTGATGGAGGAAGAGGTGCTGGTAATGAAATAAACCAAACTAACCCACTAAAATTGATACCGAGGAGAATCGAACATGAGACCACTTGCTTAGTTCATTTGCATTTCAAATTTATCAAATTCTATAAAATGTATAAACGGAATTACATCAACAACAAAAAAAAAACTATAATTCTTCATATTTACGTGTGCATAGGAAGATTTGACAAAAAAAGAAAAAAAAATACCATTTTTACATGAATCATGTATAGATAAGGGAAATCAATATCTTATGTTAAAATGTTACGCCTAAGGCCTAAGAACATCATGTGAAAGCGTGTTTGCTGTTCATAAATATTCACAATTTTTGGATACAAAATTCTTGCATGAAAAAGTTATGTCATCGTTATAACATGAGAAAAACCGTTAACATACAGATACCTCATTTGAATTTGATTAGAAAAATACAAGTATAAAACTCGCTTGAAGAAGATCATAAGTGATCGCCTTGCGTAGAGCTAAATATTGTTCCATATTTTAGGCCTTAAAATTTTGTTCGTTACTATTATTTTCCCCATAAAAACTATTATTTCTATAAAATTATGAAATGAATTTATATTTAGATTGGTATTAGGAGTACAAGTTTTCATCCTAAAAACTCAATTATCCTATCATATATATCTCTCTCAATTAAAAAATACTCCATTAACTTGAGTTATCTTATCTTTTTTTATGGAAGAGTTTTCCTATCCTATCCTATTACTCATTAGTTTGTAATCAAATCAAGTCCTATTAAAATTCAATTTAACCCTAAATATATAGTTGGACCACCTTTAAAGCAAGCAAATATGTGTGTATAAGGAAGTAAGTTACTCCCACTTAATTTTCACTAAAAACCCAATTTTCAAAATTTTAAACTAAAGATGAAATTGCTTTTAGTTACAGGTTTGTATTTTGATGATGTTCATTAGCTAGGTTTATTTGATGATGTGTTTATGTTGATTAGTTTTAACTTAGAAACATGTTAAAGCACATAGTAATCTTTGCATCATTGTGTCATGTGATCCCTTGATGTCCTGTGCGTTGTTGTGCACAGAAAACTTCATTTTTTAGTGACAAATTCCTACTTTGGGATGCTTGATTTGATTCATGGTTCATTGATTCATATCAAGCATTATTTCTACCATTTTTCCTTATGTCTCACACCTTTTGATTCGATTCAAGATTTCATGAATCGTATTAACAGTGAATCGATTCAAACTATCTTGAATCGTATCTTTGGTTCTGTCTGGACCTTGTTTTTGCCTGTGTGAATCGATTCAATATTTAATGATTCGTATCAATCTTCATCCGGGTTCATTTGAATCGATTCATATATATGTTGATTCGTATCATTCTTCATTATTCAGATTGCTTATTTCCAGCAGTCTGAATCGATTTAGATACTTAGTGAATCGACTCACTTAGTTGTTTTTGGGAAATTTTTTGCATTTCTCACTCTTTTCTATATATACTCATATCCTCGTAACACCCAAACCACTTAATCATTTGCATATATTCTCTCTAGAGTCTCCAAACCTCATTTTCGATTTATTCTTCAGATTAAACACTTTTTTTACGAATCATTGAGGTATTTGAATCATATATTGCTAGAGTACTACAACGATTGTAAGTTGATTGCTTTCAAGGATATTGATTGGGAATCAAAGATCTAAAGTGAATTGAGTAATTTCATTCCACCTTCAAGGGTATTGAAGGTTCTTCCTAATATTCTTGAGTTGAAGGGGATCCAACCACCAGACAAATCAAAGACTTGAAGAAACAACAATTTCAAAGGTATCTGAAAATTGTGAGAGTGATTGCATTAAAACTGAAAATTAGGGTAACGAAGGAGTTCTTGTAATCATAACATTGTAATCAAACATTTCAATTTTAGTGAAGCCATAGTTCAGAGATTTGATGAACCTGGAGTGAGGACGAAAGAAAAAACTACTGTAAATCGATGTGTTGTTTAAGTAGAGTTGATATAATATGAATTGTTATAGATTATTAAGTTATTGTGGTGAATTGCCTGGATTATTGCTCTAGACTATCAAGTTGTTGGGGCATATCATGTGTTAAGAGGATCTTTATTTGATTTTTAATAAAATTTCTTTAGCTTCTTAAAAAAAATATTATACTTTGTATATAGATAGGTTGTTGACTTTTCATATGACTAGATGAAATTGTATCTCTCAAAGAGTTATGCACTATTTTTGAAATGAAGCGATAAATATCATATGAAACTCACACACAAGCGATATTTTAATAAATGTCGAACTTAAGCAATATTTGAATTGTTAACAATCTTTTTTTAATGTTTTTTTAATAGTGTCTACAATTAGGAAAATGAAGAAATAGGGAGGTACTTAAGAGTAAACAATTTCATCGTACTATACGTAGGAAGTAATAAATAAAATACTAGTCAAAGGAAGAGATAAAAAGAATCTATCAACATGAGTTGTAGTGTTTATAGTGAGTAAGTTCCAACACATTATGAGTGTATCCGCGTAGAGTCTGTGTCAGCATTTGAGTACGTTGGTACCAATCTCAAATCTTGAACCATCAATTTCTTAGCTGTGTTTGTTGCAACAACTTACCACTTGTACTTCTTAGCTGCCATTCATTTTTACAACACCATTTACTCATATTTAACCAACTTACTCCAATAATTTAGGAAACATGACTAAAACAATTTCTAAATTAAACCAACTTTGGTCAAAAACCAAAACAAACTTACTCATATCCACCAACCAATTCACACATCATCCACTTGACTTCTTTAACTTTTTTAATCACACCCTCCTTTCTTTAGCTACCACATTCTTCTTTTCACCCCTATTTATACATCAACTTCTCATTCATTCTCACTTCACAAGCATACACATTCTTGCATCTCATTAGATTTCTTTCATAGGTCAAGAAGAAAATTATTATTAAGAGAGAGTTTGAGGAATATTCATAAAAGAGTACTAACAAAAAAAGTAATCAAAGAAACTGGTTTTTTTATTCATCACATAAAAAACATATATTTGTTTATATCATATAGATCATCTTTGACCGGTTGATGGCCACCAGAGTTATCCCACCAAGAATTCTAAGGAAACTCCGATACAACACCGCCACAAAACCATTTCAACCTGCCCTCGCCTCACCGGCTCTCTCTCCTACGACTAATATTTTCGACCAAAAACCGCCATCATCCACAACAACCATCCTCCCTCCGGACGCCGATCTCAATTTCAACGACGTTGAAAAACTCTTTTCGCATGTCCAAACCACCAAACTTCTCAAATCAACAGCTGTCCTCCATGCTACCGCGGTCGAGCCAATGGTTGACCTCGGTACATGGTTTTTGAGGTCTGATCTCATGCAGACCAATAATCCATTACGTAACCTTGCTATGGCTACCACACGCGCCACTTTTTTCGATCATTTTTGTGCTGGAGAAGATGCAGTCACCGCTGGAAAAAGTATTGCCGGGTTGAATGAAGCCGGATTACGTGGAATGTTGGTTTATGGCGTCGAAGATGCTAATGATAATGCCGGCTGTGATCGCAATCTCAAAGGTTTTCTTCACACCGTTGATGTCAGCAGATCGCTTCCTCCATCTTCGGTAATCTCTTCTTTATTTCATCTCTCTATTTCAAAATGTAACTGTTTTCTTTTTTTGCTTTTTTGGTTCGGTTTCTTCATTGTCACAGAAGAGAGATGCAATCTAATGGATCCAAATTCAATTGAGAATTACCGTTTTGATGATGCTGAGTTCGGCATTCGTGACTGCAACCGCAATTTAATACAGACTGATGACTAGTTGCTGCTGATGTGATGTGACGTATCTGGTGTCCGTGTCCGATTCTTAAGGAATGAAAAGAAAACTAAGCATGGAACATTGGAGTTGGAAATGGAATTGGAATTTGATTCATGAAATCAATCAAAGCATGGAATGGAACAATGGAATTGGAACAAACAAACAAACAAATTGTTTTTGGTAAAAGACTCTCAAGCACTAATAAGCCACACAGAAAAAAACTGTGGTTGCTGGTGCATTTTTATATACTTTTTCTTAAAATTAAGTAAAAAAAAAACATGAATTTGAGGGGTTATTTTAATTTTAAGTTTAAGATTATCATTATGAATGTTATGTACTAATGTTTTCAATATTAAACTTTTTTCTGTGTATAGGTAAGCTTTGTGATTGTGAAGATTACTGCAATATGTCCAATGAGTTTGCTTGAAAGAATGAGTGATTTGCTGAGATGGCAGAAGAAAGATCCTTCTTTTGTTTTACCATGGAAGCAAGATTCATTGCCAATTTTCTCCGAGTCAAGTCCTTTGTACCATACAAGGAAGAGACCAGAGCCATTAACTGCAGAAGAAGAGAGTGATCTTGAGCTAGCTAACAAGAGATTCCTTGAGCTTTGTCAGAAATGTGTGCAAGCCAATATTCCATTATTGGTTGATGCTGAGCATACTTCAGTTCAACCTGCTATTGATTACTTTACTTACTCTTCAGCAATTATGCATAACAAAGGTGAAAACCCTACTGTGTTTGGAACCATTCAGACTTATTTGAAAGATGCTAAGGAGAGAATGTTGTTGGCATCAAAGGCTGCTGAGAAAATGGGGATACCAATGGGATTTAAGTTGGTTAGAGGTGCTTATATGTCTAGTGAAAGAAAATTGGCTGCTGATTTGGGATATGCTTCTCCAATTCATAACACTATTAAGGATACACACAAGTGTTTCAATGATTGCTCAAATTACATGCTTGAGAAGATTGCTAATGGTCCTGGTGGAGTTGTTCTTGCAACTCATAACATTGAATCAGGTATATATTATATGAGTTATATTTATATATGATGATAAGGATATTGATGTATGTAATTGAGGGGTATGAGTTTGATTTAATTAATGTTGTTTTGTATAGGAAAATTGGCTGCTGCAAAAGCACATGAGTTAGGGATTGGAAAGGTGAACCATAAGATGGAATTTGCACAACTATATGGAATGTCTGAGGCACTATCCTTTGCTTTGAGCAATGCAGGGTTTCAAGTTAGCAAGTACATGCCATTTGGACCTGTTGAGACTGTTATGCCATACCTCTTGAGAAGGGCTGAGGAGAATAGAGGAGTGTTGGCTGCATCAGGCTTTGACAGGCAATTGATGAGGTAAAAAATTTCAAAAAATATTAACCATTTCATATTTACTCTTGTTAATTGTGTGTGACTCATGAAATGTAACATTTGGTTGATTCTGTTTCTGACATTGATTTTGTTTTGTGTGTAACAGGAAGGAGTTGGTGAGGAGAGTAAAAGCAACTGTGCTTTAAATTTGTTGGATGAGTTAATGGGATGTAATAATGTAGGCAACAGGATTCACCATTCTTTGTACAAATTAGAGAGAATCCTGTAATTTGCTTAAATTTTGTGCATTCAAGTTAATGAAATGTGCATTTGTCTTAAGTGTATTGATCCACATTTCCACTTGTTTGTACATCAATGCCATTGAATTTTTAAGAAATTGTTATTCATAAAGTGTATGTGTGTGTTTGTGTTTGAGGTGATTCCATTTGAATTCATAAGATATCAACTTGTACATTATTATCAAATACAAAGAATTAAATGAAATTAGTAAGATATCAACTTGTGCATTACCTAATAATTAGATATCAACTTGTGTGTTACCAAATACAAAGAGGTAAATGAAAACAATAAGATAGCAACATGTGCATTACAAATACAAAAAGGTAAATGAAAATAATGTAAGATAGCAACTTGTGCTTGAATTTGGCTATGATTGGTAGCCACTTCACTATAGCATACAAATGTTGAAAGAGATCAATTTGGTTTTGATAAAGTAATGTGGGACTGATAAGGACAGATTCAGCATGATCTTTCCTGATGATTCACAAAACAACTATCTGAAGGTGACATTTAAAAAGTTGGATTCTTTCATTCATCTAAAAATAGAGAGAATACAAGAAAAATGATGAAATGATTAGGACAATTAGGAGTATACATAATTATGTGTTTGTCACTTGGTATAGTTTAGAGGATCAAATAACTCTGTTTTTATTGATTGTCAAAAAAAAAAAAACTGACTTACAATAAGCTTGAAAGGATTTTATAGTGTTTGATTTCAAGTGGTGAGTAAAAATCTTCATTTCTTTAAATAATTAACATATCAACTATTATAGTTTAGAGGATCAAATGTCTAATAATATAACCAAATGCGTTTTTATATCATTTATTCACTCTCAAAAGAAATTGAGAGAATCTTTATTAATTTAAAACACACATTATTACATTGGTGGACTATGAACAATATTAAGAGCACTTGTATATATAGCGAGCGCTAAATTTCACGATGCACGCGTGTTTAATGTTTAATAAAATAGAGCCTTATACATTTCTGGTTTTTATGGAATACATGGGGAGTGATGGATTAACCGATCAATTACCATCATTTGTGAACTGTTCGCTATAAAGATTCTCACGATAATAAGCATTCCCGATATTAAAACATTGAGTTTATAAATCTATTTACTTATATTTGTTCAACACTCATGTTTATATCTACTACTTTACTCCTTCAAAAAAAATATCTACTACTTTATTCACATTTGACACAAATATCTTTCATTCTATTTAATCGTACGGAGTAGATTTCTTTTGTCAATTAATCATAGATCCTTCTATTATATAATTATTTGATAAAAAAGATTATATACAACATATTAACCGTGATTTTTTTTTGTCCTTATATATCCTCTGCGTGCATAGGAACCGTTGGTTTAATATATAAAGAAAATGTACACTTTCAACCATGTGCTAGACAAGATCCCATTATTCCATTTCCAAGGACAAAAAAAGTACAAATCCAACTTGCATACTCAAATTGTATATTTTTTATTCTGTCAATTTGATTTGAAATGACTCATTTCATTAAAATAATGCAAAGCCACTAGCCAGTTCCGTTGAATTTGGAGTTTTCTTTGTAAAGAAGAAACACTTGACTAGAATTAGAATTTGTTGATCAGATATATGTGTGCATGTGCCTAATTACGTGGTAGTGAGACATCAATTAACACGTTATTAGGGCTCAAATTATGGTGTGTGTGACACTTGGTTAGAAAATTCAAGATCCAGTAAATTGTGATCAGTTTTTTACCATATTATAGAAACATGTGTGCGTAAGTTCATTTGAAATCGTGTTTATGCCTAAAAATAATTAAGTTGCAAACAAATAACCATGTCTTGCAAAGTAAAGAATCACATAATTTGATTGAATTTTGGGCATTCAAGGTTTTTTGGGGGGTACATTCAAGTTAATGAAATGTGTTCATAAAAGAAACTAGTTAATGAAATGTACATTTGTCTCATGTGTTATTCCACATTTCCACCTGCGTGCAAAAAATGTCATTGTCATCGACTCATCGTTGAGTTAGGGGGGTCGAAGATGACCACAGTGGACATTGAACAATTAAATAAAAAATAAATGAGTTTGATTCCACGTCTTAATATAAAACTTTAAAATATTAAGGATTTGTTTGATGGTTAGGATATGAAGACAAGATATGATACATTAATTATATCCTGCTTAAATCTCATGTTTGATGCACCAAAATGATATGATAAAATAAACTATTTTCCTATCTTATCCTGACTTTCCTTTGTAATTTCTATCATGAGTATATGCTGGGTTAGAAATGATCTTGATGAGATTAGAAGATCATTCCTTATTTATTATCTTGATATTCTGTCATTTTTAGAATATTGTCATTTTAAAAATAATTATAGCATGTAATTTTCTATTATAATTAGTAACATGTCATTTTTATAATATTTAGTTAATTATGAGAGCAATTTTTTCATTTAATTATAATGATATCATGTTTGTTATCATGTCCGAGTCAAACACATAATAAAATTAATGTTTATCATGTTCTTATCATATTCTATCTCTATCCAGCTTTATATCATATCATATCATATCTCTATCATATCCTGACCATTAAACGGACCTTAAATATATATAGGTTCTCTTAATTATATAATGATAAGTATCCAATTTTTTATCCAATGCATAACTTTTACTCACACTTAAAATATCAATAGAAATTAAAATATCAATAGAAAATTGTCATCTATAAAGTGTATCTATGTGTGTGTACAGGTGATTCCCTCTAAATTTGATTAGAAAATTACAAATATAAAATGTAAATGAAAATAATAAGATAAGATAGCAACTTGTGCATTACAAATACAAAAAGGTAATTATTAAAAAAAAAATATACAAGAAGCTAAATGAAATTAAATAATATAAGATAGCAGCAACTTGTGCTTGAAATGTCTATGATTGGTAGCAACTTGTGCATTAACGTGGGTGTGATTGATAGGGACATATTGCGCATGATGTTTCCTGATTATTAACAAAACAACTATCTGAAAGTGACATTTAAGGAGTTGTATTCTTTCATGCATCCATTCCTTTCAAGCAAGAAAAAGGATATGAAAATAGAGTGAAGATAAGAAAAATAATGAAATGATTAGGACAGAAATTATGTACATAATTATGTATTTCACACTTGATATAGTTTAGAGGATCAAATTTGAGAGTGATTGGTGGTTTTGGAGGATAGGGATAATACATAGAATGAGAATTGGGAGCAAAGCAATGTTCATGAGCTCATTTAACATTAGAAGGTTGGGGTTAGGGTGGAAAAAAAAAGTGTTGGGGACGATCATAGAAAGTTAGTTTTATGTTGATCCAAGAGACAAAATTGGAGGTAATTTTGGAGATCTTGTGCCATACTTTATTGGAAAACTATGATCGTGATTGAGTTTTTCTTCCTTCGTTGGTTAATAGCGGATGTATTCTTTATTTTTGGAGTAACGTAAAGTAATATATTATCTTTGGCCGCACAACATAATATGTTGTTGACATTTATGCTTTGTGTGACCTACGAGCAAAACGTAGGTTATGTGATTGTACTTTAATGTTTAGAAGAGGATTTGGTGGAGAACAGTGGTGTACGATATGATATTTTAATTTTGTTACGGACTTGGATGAGCGAAGATGTTTGAATCAGGGAATCCAACATAGTTTAACATCATATATGATGGTTCAATCAATTCTTAGCTCATATGGAGTTTATTGACCTATCTCTTTTGGGAGGCATTTTATATAAGTGCATCCAAATGGTGTCACAATGAGTTGACTAGATAAAGTTTAGTGGCTTGATACTTGGTAAAATTCTACAATATGGATAATACTAAGAAATGTGTCAGATCATTGACTGTTTTTCATTCATTACAATTCAGAAGATTGATGACCTAAATTTTTCATTTCGATAATGTTTGGTTGGAGAATAAGATGTCTAGGGGGTTAATTCAAGATACATGGACTGGACAATCTTTTTCAGGTTGCATGGGTGATATTTTAAAATAAAGGCTTAAGGGGATGAATAAGGTAATTAAGATATGAAATAAAAAAGTGTATGAGGAAACAAAGTTAATTCAAAAGTTGATGAATGAATCAAATGTCTTAGATTTGAGGTGTGAATACTAGGCTATCTTGACTAGTGAAATTGAGAAATGTAGGAGTTTTTTTTTTTGGAACATTGTGGATGTTAGGGCAGGACAAACAGTCGGATCATTCAGTTTTCGGGTGAAAAACCCCAATCCAAAGCAAACCACGGTTGAGGATAAGCCAACCATCTCCGTCCACCAGTACCATCGGGTTGTTCGGTTTCGGTTTATTCGGATTTTCAGATGTTTCAGGTGAGTTCAATCGGTTTAACTTTTAGATAATAAAAAAAACAACAGCATAACAGAATTGGATAACATAGAAGAAATTGCATGGTTTATCCACAAAAATTTAATGTCCAACGATTCAATATAATATAGAATAACATGATCCATAGATAAGAAGCAAACGAAATCATATCAGATGCAAACATAATCAAATCATGTGTTGTTTGGGAAGAAAAGAAACAAAAAAGCATCATTAAATTTGAGATAGAGAGAAGCAGGTTGAAGGAGGAAATTGATATGGGTTGAAAATTGAAATGGTGAAAGAGATTAACATGGAGGAGATGAACAGGGAGGAGGCGAATCAGAAAGACAGAAACAAGTATCTAGATAGAACTGGAAGAGTGAGTGTTGTTTGTCTGAGCTTGGAATAAATTAACACTATTATATGACTGGGCCGGTCGGCTTAGGATACCGCCGGGCCACCAAATCAGAACCGAACCGACCCATTCTAATCCAACTTAATCCAATTTGTGTACCCATCAGACCTGCCCCCCGTTTGTACCCGCCCGCTTCGGTTTTTAATTGGTTGAATTGTCCGGTTTGGGTAGGACTTGGCAATTTTGTTCAGCCCTAGTGGATGTTGTTAAAAAGCAAGGATGCCCTCCCTTTCCAATGATCAATATTGAGGTGGCTAAATGAAGGTGACATAAATTCAAGTTTCTTTCATGGTTGTGCTAACTCTAGTGGAGAAGTAAATGTCATTGAGGTATTGAGAACACGAGACGGGTGGGTGGAAAAAGTATAAAAGGCGAGGGAGAAAACATGGAGATTCTCTAAAGAACATATTGATCTACGGAATAAACTATTCCTACTATGATTCCTAAGTTAAAATCACATTTAGCTATGAGAGGCTTCCGACCTATTTCTTTGATTGGTTGCTTGAATAAGTTGGTGTTTAAGATGTTGGTCTCTTCCTCTCAGTTAACCTTCATAAAATGGAGACAGTTGGTAATGGAGTTTTGGTAGTTAATGAGGTTATTAATTTTGTTGAGAAGACGGGTAAAGAGTGTTTGATTCTTAAGATTGATTTTGAAAATGGCTATGATCTGGTGGGTTGAAGATTTTTAGGATACATGATTAGGAGGTTTGATTTAGTAGAAAGAGGTGTTTGGGGTAAAGAGTGTTTGAAAGAGCAGGGTGTGTTTGTTTGGGGATATGTTAGACCTAGTTAATGGTCGACCAACCTAAGAAATAAATTATCATTATCAAAGAAGTTTGAAACAAGTGGATTTGTTAACTTCTCTCCTTTTTTTTTTTTTTTTTAGTTGTGGGGGGTTTGGGTGCAGGCATAAGGCAAGTCGGTTTGTTTTCTTCTTTCTTTTAAAAAAATTGTTTTCATTTTTTATAATAAGAACTAGAGAAACAATATATTCGTACGTGAACGGATATTATTTACGCACAATTGTATAAATTAATCTTTTGAGACAAGCAGTTAAAAAAAGATATTCAAACCTTTTCATTTTTTTTTTTTAAAAAGGAAGAAAAATAAAATAAAATAAAAAAATGAAATGAAATTGATAAGCAGAAAGAAAGAAAAACCCTGTTGCTAAAAGAAAAATGAATTAAATTAAAACCCTAAACACAAGAAAAACTGCCGCTTTGGATTGAAGCCGTCTGAAACAGGTTTTCCTTTGATTGATTGACAATGGAACACGGTTCTTACTCTGATTTGAGTAAATCAACATTTTCTCTCGTCGATGAAGATCACACTTTTGCTAATTCTGTCCGATTCACCTTGAATCAAGAGTTTGTTACTTTCTTCCTTATCTCTTTGCTCTTTTATTTATCATTATTGCAGTTTATGTGCATGATGAACGTAAACTTGTTGTCAAATAGCGGCTATATGTAACGGAATTTGAACAAATTGCTACACTGTTTAGTACAGAGTATTTTCGCACTGGAGTGTAGCATAATTTTTATTATTACCATAAGTTTCAGTTTATTTTTAGGCATTAGCCATAAAACTAGTTAAAAGAAAATGACTATCTATGAAATAAACATGAATTCAGCTTTATCCTTTTTGTTGCACAACCTATTGATTCACAGAGCTCCCCCTGCTTGGAGAGATATCAACCTGCCATTAAGACAAGAAGCTTGTTTTTAAATTACTTTTATTGTGCATAATTAATAACTCTGTTTGTATTTCTGATTTCTGTTACTAGAGTTCTATGAAGCCTAGAGATTTAGCATTTCACTGGTGCTATAACATATGACACTGCCTAGATACCATGCAAAGTTTTATTAAAAAAACTGGTATAGATGTAAAATACTTATCATGAAAGAGACGTTGATCATTCGTCGCTAAGGTAGAACTATAATCATCACATTTTACAAAAGATACCGGCGATCTTAGAGTTTCTGTCTAAATCAAGTACATATTTTAACGATGATTCTGTGCGCCTCGCGCAAGGAACAGTATTTTTATATTAAAAATGTGACACTCTAACGTGTGAGGCAATTGTATTTATTCTACTCATTTCTTTTGTTTTGTAATCTGCTGTGTTGTTTTGCTTATTTGGAGTTTTTAGTTGTGGCATTTTCCTGTACAAGACACACGCGGCCGCTCAAAATGAGAAATACACAAGTGCCGCATATATATATATATGGAAAACTCAACCACCAAAATAAAGAAAATACTCTCAAAGTGGCCGAAACACCCACCTGGCCATCACCCCTAAGCCAGAATACGAATTAGGAAGAAAAGAAAAAAAACTGGCAGCACCTATTGGCCAAAAGACTCAGACCAAAAACAGCAGCTGAAAAACGCCAAAAAACAGCACAACTTTGCACCAAAACAGATGCCCCCCAAAATTAAAACAAGCCAGAACAGGTGATCAAACTGCAGCCAAATCACTCCCATCAGGGACGAGACCTGACCTGCGGCAAGCCGAGACGCTACCAACACACCACACACTCAAAAACAGCCACAAACCTCTAAACAAACAAAACTGTCGAAAACAATCACCTACCAAGGCAATCCTTCAGATTTCATGATATGTTTTTGGGGGGTGATTTGGAGTTTTTTTTTATGTTGTGAAATTGGTAGCATCTTATGATATGTGTTAAAGTCCCGCGATTTATGATATTTGACCCCTTCTTGATCCTGTGTATGATCCCGATTCTGACTACCTTGGTTGTAATAACAAAAAGAAAGTGGATTGTGGGGCTTCTTTTTGTTTAGGGGGGAAAGAGTTTCTTTTCTTTCAAAACCATGCCACTCTGCATCCACAATGTATCCCAAATGTATCCAAAAACTATTTTTTTAAATAATTGAAGAAAATCATATACTTTTGAGCTATGTATCCCACAGTATCCTAAGACTATCGATGTTAGATATGTGTCCAACATGGAAACTTCGCCCATTTTGGAGTATATAGCTAGAGTTTGAAATATTTTCGTTTTTGTAGCTCATATTATAAATGTCTCTTTAACTTGGCTTTTTCATATCTCTCTTTCTGTGCCCAACCTCTTCCTCTTCTTCCTTAATTCTTGTCATTTTTAGCACAATATATCCTAATGAGAATTATTTTTGTCTTGCAGTCCAAGAGTGACATTTTGCGGGTACAGCATCCCTCATCCTTCAGAAAACCGTGTTAATGTCAGAGTACAGACAACTGGTAAGTGGTAACATAAGCTGTCTCATGTTGGATATAATGCAACTGTAATTGGAAAATCTGTTCCAGAGCCTAATACCGAAAATTCCAATTTTATATCACAATCACAAGATTGTGTACTTCAGCTTCCAATTTCATATTTTGCTAGACAATCTTTTGTATTGTGCTGACCAGTATTTGTTACTTGTTTTAAGATAATTTACATAATTTGAGCCATTTTTTTATTTTTAGAACAAGCAAAGCAAAGTCCGTTCCTATTATTAGCTTTGAATAGAAGCCAAAACCTTTTTAAGCTAGTTAATTCTGATGTTCTAAATTATCTAAATAGGTTTTCTTATCGATGCTAATATAAAAAAAAGATAAGAAAACGTCATTAGTTGAAAAGAAAATGCAAAGTCAGTTCCTACTATTCTGTTCAACTAATGAAGTTTTCTTATATTTTCTTTTTTCTTTTCTTATCAAGTTCATATAAAAATGAATTGTAGGTTTGGTGGTACATTGATGAATAACTAAATAGTTAAAACTCATTATACAATTTTTTTTTGTTTTTAATAAAAATATTAAAAGGCAATGGTTGCGCATCCAGAAGTATGCGCTGCATTGTGAATTACATGACTAGTAGTCCTTGTAGGCTTTTCTGCATATAAATCACTGTTGCACTTCCATGTTCTAAATTTTTTCACTTTTATGATTTATACTCCCTCCGTCCCTATATGTAACCCCCCTTTACTTTTTTCACATTTCTTAAGAAAAGTTATCAGTGTAATTAATGTGTCTGTTTTGTCTGTTAATATTACCAAATTGTCCTTTGTTTGTATGTATATTAAATTTGACTTTTCAAATTTCAAGACAAGTTAGTAGTATTAATTAAGGGTATGTTTAGGAAAAAAGTAATAAATGATTCTAGTAATTTGAAAAGGGGTTTACAATTAGGGACAAAAATAAAATCAAATGGGTGCTTAGATATAGGGACGGAGGGAGTAGCTATTAACTATATGTGAATTGGATTGACAATGAACTCTAAAAGGAAAATTGGAGTAGCTTTCTTTATAAAATAGGAAGATTTTCATTTTTGTTGGTTTAAACATGCGTCGAGAAGCCCTACAAACCTGAAGCACTAATAAGGGGGAAATACCAGATAGTTTATAGTCAAATAGTTAATAAGAGTGAGCTCAAACCAAACCATTGTGCATGTTATTATGACGTTGTTTGATCGATCTCACATAGTGAGAAAAGACGTTCGTTGTATTTGTGGTATGATTTATATCTAATTCAATGTCGCTGCATCAGTATTTTTCCATTGAATGGGTCATATGTCTCTGTATCTGTAGGGGATCCGGCAAGTGAGGTGTTAAAAGATGGTTGTCAGGATCTGATGCTTATGTGCCAGCATGTTAGGAGCACTTTTGGGAAGGCAGTTACTGATTTTAAAACCAGCAAGTCTGCTCGAAACACTTCTAAGAATAAAACCAGCAAGTCTGTTCGAAGCACTTCTGAGAAGGCAGTTAGTGAGTCTGATGATGATGATGATATGGATACATGAACTAGTCTGCAAGTTATAGTTTTGATTTTGAATTAGTTAGGTCATTTGAACAATGAAATATAAACACCGTATGTATTTGTCTCAATCTCTTACTTCTTTATCTTACGCAACTTGGTGTATGTTTGAAAACACGTTCCATATCATGGTGGATTGAAGTAACGAAGGTAGCTTCTAAAAATCTGCATCGGGCCTCGGTTTTTTTCAATTTTGTGTGAGAAAACTTGGAAACAAACAAACGTTTGCACCTTTCAAAAATACAAAAAATATATATTAAAGGGTACCATATTTGTTACCAAAGTTTTGATGTTGAAAAATTATTCCCCATTTTTTGTTGAGGCTGTGTTTTGCCTTTTTAAGCAAGATTGGTCTTGATTGTTGAGTATAAACTATTCCAAGAGGATTTATGTTCCAGTTTTGTATTTGCCTATGAAGCTACACTGAACGATGATATTAGATCTCAGTCAACACCTGAATTACTTAATTTAGTAAACTGAATCAGAATTTTCAGTTAATTAATCCTACAATATTCAAGTGGTATATTTGTTGGTTTTAGATTACACATTCTCCTTCACTCCTTCAACCTTACACATGCAAAGTACTATCACAATCCCAAATATTTCTCACTAATTAGCCTTAACCTTCTTCTAATTCACATTTTAAACTCTCTTAAACAATAATCACCATGTTGATCTCATTCTCATCATCACACAAATCCATCACTTTAATCACCTTAATCTTCTTTTTATTGGGCTTGGGCCCAAGCCCAATTCTCTGTAGAGATGCACACGTCATCAACTTCCGTTCCCCCAACCTCTATCCAGAATCCCTCGCGTGGGACCCACGCGCTCAACATTTCCTCATTGGTTCCCTCCGCCGCCGCATCATCACCGCCGTCTCCGACGCCGGCGTAGTCGAAACCTTCATCTCCGACATCACTCTCCCCTCCAACTCCTCCATCCTCGGCCTCGCCGTCGATTCCCAACGTAACCGCCTCCTCGCCGTCATTCACTCCCCTCCTCCACTCCCTCCGTTCAACGCCCTCGCTGCCTACGACCTCCACTCCCGTCGCCATATCTTTATCTCTCTCCTCCCTGACTCCGACGATGAATTCACTCTCTCCTCCCTTCCCAACCTCTCCGCCGCCAACGATGTCGCCGTCGATCACACCGGCAACGCATACGTAACAAACACCGCCGGAAACTTCATCTGGAAAGTTACAACCGACGGAACCGCCACAATCTTCTCAAAATCTACACTATTCACCTCGCCGGAGAACAATGAAGTTACTACTGGCGAAAATCTCCTAGGTCTGAACGGAATCACCTACGTTTCCAAAGGCTACCTTCTCGTAGTTCAATCAAGCACCGGAAAAGTTTTCAAGGTAGACACAGTGGACGGAACAGCAAGAACTGTATCATTAAACGAGAATCTCATGGGCGCCGACGACATTGTCGTTCGCGACGACAATGCCGCGGTGGCGGTGTCGCCGATGAATAAATTATGGTTAATGAAGAGTATGGATAGTTGGGCGGAAGGAGTAGTGTATGAGAGAAAAGAGATTGATGTTAGGCGGTTTCCGACGTCGGTGACGGTTGGAGAGAAAGGGAGATTGTATGTGTTGTATGGACATTTGAATGAAGGGATGTTGGGTGATTCTGGAAGAGAGGGTTTTGGTATTGCTGAGATTAGGTCAAGAGAAGGACAAGATGAACATATTTGGATTTTTGTTTTGATTGGTCTTGGTTTTGCTTATTTCTTGTTTTGGAGGTTTCAGATGAAAAATCTTGTCTTCAAAATGGATCGCAAAATCAAATGATGGTAACGAGCGCATGTTTGTTTGGATCATCGGTGAGTTTGATGAAATGACAATGACACTGTGATTTTGTCGAAACTCTAAAATCGTTGGTTCAACGTGATTCTGCCGAAGTCCACGTTTTTAGGTTGATTTTAGTTTAGTTTGTTTTTAAGTATCACTGCATTTTTGCAAATTTATTGGATTAGGATTTTGAAGTTTAACCTATTCCAAGTGTAGCTCAATTTTAGCTTAACTATTCATATTGTGTATATTGGCAATTTTGGTTATAGATGATTTTTTATAGCAATGTTGTTAAGATGATGCTTGAATTGTGTGATTTTAGTATTTGGTTGCAATATTTTCTGCTCTATTTTCCTCTCTTCTATATGGTACTATATCATAAAATCATTTAGATACAATTGTACAAGATTAGATCCTTTTAAGTGTTTTTTATATACTATGTACTATTACTGCTACTATGATGGGTAAGCTTAGTATATCAGGCAAACTTCAGAAAAATGATGCTGTGCTATATAAAAAGGAACAACTTTTTGGTTTTGGACATTTTGGCCATTGAAGTGGATTACATATTTAAATATTAGAGACTATGGAGCTCTGATGTAGTGTTTGTAAATGACCATGTTTAATATGTCAACATCTGATATTTGTAACTTGTTATTTTCTATTAAAATTATAGTTATTATTGTTTAGTTTAGGATTACTTTCTTAATCAGTTCTCATCACTTTTGAGCTTGTAAGTGTCACCTTATTCAGTTGGAGTTCTCCATATGGATTTTTTGCTATTGAAAAGTATATGTAAGGAGTGCAATATATAGTGTATGTCTGGTTTTCTTTTTATTTTCTCAAACAAGCATTCCAGTTCAACATTGATATGAAATATATGGTTTTGAAATCACCCCTGTTTTGAACTTCAAATCCTATGGGAAAATTACTGTAATAATCCTGCCGATGTTACACTTATACCATCCAGCACGTACATGTGTAGGCTTCGTATGAGACTAAACTTCAAAAGAAACTAGTTTCCTTTGATGTAGCTTGGTAACGCAGTTCTGGAATTTGCGACAGATTTAGATTCATGGGCTGAGTTCTTCTGCTCTCATGGATTAATCTCACTTAATGAGAAAGATGATATATGCAAGGGAATACTATATTAATTCTGTTATGAGAACTGATATTGTGTGAATGATAACTGTTACAAGGTTGGAAATTACTCAAGTCAAAACAAGAATGTGCTACTACGTGTGTTTGGATTTTAACCAAACTACAGTATCACCGTGCATTGTTGCATCGATAAATCACAGTGAACAAAGCTTTGGGATGCGAGAATGAAGAAGGAAACATGTAACGAACCGTAGGCTTAGACTGAAGCGAGCATCAGTGTCTTGAATTATGAGTTGATTTACTTGGAGATATCAACGATCACAGTTGTGGGCAACCTAGTCAAGATGGTAAATGCGTGCATCATGTCTTATACTTGCATATTACATGTGCTGAAATTAAGATCTTTTAGTTCATTTGTGTTTATCTTATAACATAATCACTTATAGATTGATTAATTGTTGAATACACGAGTAAAAATAACTTTGGCCTGTTTTAACCACTGTGCTGAAATTACACTGATGACTTTTTGTTAAGGAAAAAGAGTGACAGAGAAACTTTTCACTAACATTTTACTAACCTTACAGCTCTCTATCTTTGTGCCATTACTGTTTTGCACTCTAGTATAAAGCACACTAACTTTGACTCTCATTTTGCTCATGTAGTTGCAATCTGTTATGCATTTCACAAAAATGAGATGCCACAGTTTTGGCATGTAAATCAAGACACAAAAATGTTCAAATTTTAACATTTTTACCAGGAAAATATATATGTCAACACCTTCCATGGCATGTTCATCTTAAGATTCAATAACTAATATAGGCTAAGGAAACAGTATACTTGTTAACATCACTAGTGATTTACAATCATGCTATATATACTAGTGTTACCAAAAAGACAATCACTAGCTCCGCAAAATCAAATCGAAAAAAATGAGAAAGAAAATATCAACCACACCATCAAAACCAAGATCATGCAAAAGCAAAACAATGAATTACACTAGAATCATGGCCAACCAAAAACCCTAACATGATGTTATAGAAAAGGGTGAGAACAAAAACAAAATCTAAAGAACGGAAAAATGAAGGTTTGGTTCAAAAACTATTGAGTTGTGTTAGCATGTGAACAAGCTCATCACTAGATGGTCTGTCTGCAGGCATATCAGATAAGCAAGCAGCAGCAATCCCAACAGCCATTAGCATCTCATCTTCTTCACCTTGTTCCCCCAAAATACTCTTATCTAGAGCTTCTCGTTCCTCGCCGGCTTGCTTCAAGTGCCGTAGCCAACAGCCCAAACTTCCACCTCTGGACGCTTCTCCGAAGAATGGATCGGTAGGGTCCTTACCGGTCAATAAAACACCGAGTATCATTCCAAAACTGAATATGTCACTTTTTTCTGTGTACCTGCTGAATTTTCAAAACACTCATTTTAATCTCAATAGCATCAAGTTTTACAAAGAACAATGGAACTAAAATACATCTCTAGTATATGCAACACATCCAGCAAAAAAACTTTCTTACCATTATTCTTGATGCTTTTTGGGATGAGTGAACCATCAATTTAATCTTTGAAAATGTAGAGTAAAACAATTTGATCCTTCAAAAATAACATAATTTCTAAATAATCCCTAAAATTGATTTCTCAATCACATTAGTCCCTTCAAGACAATTTCAAAAACTAAATGATCAATCCAAAGAGACTAAAGTGTTCAAAAAAAATCCAAAGAGACTGATGTGTTCCAAGATTTTCAATTTTTTGGATTCACCAATCTAAGTTGATTAGTTTACAGTGTGTGAATTGTGAACTATATTAATATGGACCACAGTGAGTGCCTAAAGTCAAAAAGCTTGACACATGAACTATTGCATACAAGTAAAAGAAAAACTGTTGGGTTTACAAAGTTTTTATCAAACAATGATCCATGGCAAATAACACCATGAAAATCCAAAATACTGATTATATTTCACAACAATAATCTTTGATTTGGTACTCCATAAGGAAAATCCCTCCAATGAAATGTGGACCTTAAAAGGTGTAACTAGTCAAACAAATTCAAAACATCATTAAATAAGCTAGGAAGCACTGAAACAAATACGAACATTGGATACAACATTGACACCGACAAATCAACACTGCATATAATTTGAAAATGAAAATAATTGAATGTAATGACATGTGTTGGTATCAAACACAGAACACACGAGTTCAATCTAGAATGTTAGTGCTACATAGCAAATGAATGTAATTGAATGTAATCACATGTGTCAGTGCCAGACATTCAAATTCAATTTGAAGTGTCAGTGCTACATAGTAAATAAGTAAGTAAATTTTGATCAAAATCCTTTTTGTCTTTACCTGCAATTATGTGAACATTCAGGAGGAGTGTTGACAGAAATCCCTCTATCTAAGTTTGGTAGAAGTTTAGCCAATCCATAATCAGCCAATCTAGGTTCAAACTCAGCATCCAACATCACATTGGTAGGCTTCAAATTGAAATGCAAAATCTGAGGCACACAAGTAAAGTGAAGATATTGAAGACCTTTCACCACACCAACAGCAATCCTTAACCTAGCTTCCCAACCAATCTGCAACTCATTTTCCCTCACTCTATTCATCACATCTGCAAGACTACCGGTCGATACATAATCATAAACCAATGAGAATCCATCATTTTCGCGAACATAAGCCCTTAAACTCATCAAATTCCTATGTCTTAAACTAGCAAGAAGCTCTAGCTCCATTTGTATTTGCCTCTTCATCGACTTTTTCCTACTCTCGGGTGAATTGCTATCAAAGGGTGTTAGCCTTTTAACTGCAATTATAAGACCATTTTCAAGAACAGTTTTGTAGTATTTCCCATTTGGACTTGAACCAAGCATGTGGTTTTCTTTTGTCAAAGCTACTTGGAGTGTTTTTGAGGCAATTTTTGGGGAGAATATCACAGGTCCTTTGAGGATTGGTGTACGGTTTAAATACCGAACAACACAACGAATCACGAATGCGAAGAGAACAGAACCAATTAATCCAGTAACAGCTCCTAAAACTATGCTAACAATAATCTTCCTAGGATCATCCTTGTACTCTGATGATGCAGAAGGCTCAGAAGATAAGTGCCTACTCAATCTTCCTTGGCATTGCACAGTGTCATGATGCAAACTAAACAAGAACAGAAGAAGAACAAGTGGCTGGAAAGACAAAAATTTCCTTGCAAGTGAAAAAGGAGTGTGTCTTTTCTTAAACATCAAAACACAAAAAACAAAACCACATCCACAAATCAACCCCATATGAAAATTGCATCAACACAAAACTTGAAAACAAATTCATATAACTCCAAAAGGCTTAATTTGTACACTCTACACTAAAATGGGTTGTTAAAAACAGTATAAGCATAAAGAATAAGCATAAGCATATTCCACAAACTTTTCATTTTTTAAACCAAAATCTTCACAAGAAAGCTTTCATAAAAGAATCCTTATCATTTTCTACAAAACCCCATCATTTTATTCTCTTCTCTCAACCATAAATATTCCAACTTTACACTAATGAGAACAAGAGTTTGAACTTCCAAAAGTTAAAAACAAGAACAAAGAATTACTTCAAGGTAACAAAACCAAGCAAAAGCAACAAGACCCAGAAACAAAGTTGCAACCTTAGTTGGAAACAAAACAGAAAGTCAAAAAGTTGAAAAGAGGTTAAAGGGTGCAAAGTGTATAGTGAAGAAATGAAGAAACAAGAACAAACCAACCCTCTTCAGAAACTACAATGTCATTTGAGTTTGAAGCTATGTGCTAACTAACAGTGAAAGCCTCAAACACACACAAAACATGTACTATAGTGAAAAATGAATGATTGTGTTTGTTTTTTGTGAAACTTGTTTCTCTCTCTGAAAAATCAATAGTGAATATCTTTGCATTTTTCTTGTGACACAATTTAATCATTGATAAAATATAATATTTAAATTAATCTCTAATATTTTTA
Organism: Medicago arabica; assembly: GCA_946800305.1. NCBI lineage: Eukaryota > Viridiplantae > Streptophyta > Magnoliopsida > Fabales > Fabaceae > Medicago > Medicago arabica. Next base: position 7,854,186 of record OX326969.1, read on the forward strand.
TATTGAAGATAAATTAGTCTTTAAAAATACCAAAGATTAAATTATAACAGAGAGATTAATTTATCTTTAGTATAAAAATATCATAGATTAATTTAAGTCTTAGTTTTTGTAAGGACCAAATAAATCTCTATGATATAATAAATCAAAAAACTAATTTTCGTATAAAAATATTATAGATTAATTTAAAATGGTCTTGCTATCGAGTGTCATAAGGACACTTTTTAAACATACTCAATTAAAAAATTATTTATTAAAAAATTTAAAATTACAATTTCCGATGAATTGAATTCACAAGTTTCTATAAAAACTTACTATTTAAAATCCTTAAAGAGTAACCTTAAGACTTTCATTACGAATATTATTATTTTTATCGATAACTAAACTGGATTACGAGAAAATGGTAAATGATTGATTTTAGCTTTCACTCAAAAACCAAACTAATTTTATGAATTAAGTGGTTTGGTTGCTAAAGTGGTTAATAAGTTTCGTTAAAGACGGTTGTTTAAAAAAAAAAGTTTTTTTAACGAGTGTCTCCAAAGCATTCTTTAAGCATACCAAAATAAGCAATTATTTTTTTAAAAAATAAAATATTTCGATTTACAATTCATTGATTACACATGTTTTTATAAATACTTACTATTTATAACTCTTAAAGAATGCCACAAGACACTGGTTACCATTTCCTTTAAAAAAATTCAACTTCAAATTTTAAAGGAATAATTCTTAGTCAAATTTTATTTGTTTTTAATTAAACTCCAAATTATTAAAGTTATTTTTCCATAAATATAGAAGGGTTAAAAAATATAAAACAGTACCTTTTTTTTTAGTTTCTCTCTCATCATGAGAGTCTCATCTGGTCTGATGATAACAAAGGGCCATACTTCTTTAGGTTCCCGCCTTTGTAAGAAGGGCAGCAGCTGCTTGCACTCAGTAGACTGTACTGTTTGTGGGCTCCACATTTGGTCCGAAAGTGAAACATTGAAATCCGTGAGTTGATTAAGGAATTTATACTTCATGTTAACCGTTAGATCTAGTTAAACTTCATCTCATCCATTCAATGCTGCATGGGAATTTGTGCTGCTGTTAGCATGTTTTGTTTTTGTTGACAAAAGTGCTTAGTATGTTTGGTTGGTCATGTGTGTGTTAAGTAAAGTTTTTTCCTTTTTCTTTCCATCGAACAATGCTTTTTTTTACTACATTGCTTCGTTAGAATTAGTTAATTAATAATGATATCTAATTTGAACTTTTGCTTTTTTTCTACTTTTCTTTTCTTTTTTGTCACCATTTTTCATCACTAACTTATAAAAATTGATTAAATTCATTTCAAGGATGAAAGAATAATTTATACATGTTAATTTACTTAAATGATTATTTTATAAATTCAAAACTATACGTTAAAAAGTTTTATTAAGTGGTTAGTTGGAACATGTGAACGACATTATCTACCTTAGAGATTCTTCAATAGATAGCTTACTCAATAAACATGGATATATGATGAAAAAGATCAACCTAAACGACATACTAGTTGTGGCAAACGACATGCTCTCAAGAGTACACTAATTATTTAAGGATGGAGATTTTTGTGTTGGTGCTCGGTTGTTTAGGAAGGTGTTAGGTTGTTACCATAAGGATTAGTAGAAATTATTCACATCTATTAATTAATATTAGATTCAAGGATCATGATTTAGAGCAACTCGTTAGACTTACTCTTAGAGTCAATAAATCTCTCACATATATGTGGATAATACAGACCTCACCAAATAGATAGTGTTTCTATAGTTAAGGAACAAAAACAAGATATACCGATAAACATGAAAATCAAATTATTAGTATGCAATTAAGTGCAATGTATTTTCACCATTCTTGTGGTGTTCCGTCTTATTATTTTGATTGATAATACCAATAATCATGTTCAGGTCCCTTTGACAAGATGTTCTCCAATAAAATCTATCATAGATTGCACATTTAGACCTTAGGTTTTATTTTGTTATTTCAAATGTCAGACTTCAAAATTTTCCATTACATAATTGACATATTTTAATAATTCCAAAACAGTAGTGATTCTTTAACATAGGAGACAAATTCGATGTCAAACTTCTAGCTAATACTAACTATTGTAAATTGTGGATGAAATTGGCCATTTTACTTTCCAAATCAATTGACTATGTTGAAAATCCTACATTATCCGAAATATGACCCAAAACTATGTTTATATAAGGGAAAAATATTCTTCACCTTACAAGCCGGTGTGTAAGATTGAATTACACTTCAACCAAATTTCAAAAGTATCGAAACAATCAAATATCACAAGCCGGTGTGTAAGATTGAATTACACTTCAACCAAATTTCAAAAGTATCGAAACAATCAAATATCTATTGGATCACTCCAAAGTTTGGATCGAAAGACACTGTCACTTTACATGTTGATTTTGTAAGGTTGATTTAGCTTTAACTCAAATTTTAAAAGAACAAAGATTTGATGCTCTTTTTTTTTACCGTCTTTTATCAACATAAAAACGAGAGAGAGAGAAAAAAAAAAAAGGATACTCAGAGTAATGCCCTGCCAAGTAATAATCCAGTAATACAAAGGTGAAAAACAACCACAAAACCTTTCACAAAAATAAACCAATGTACATAGGATGCACAAAACCCTAGCCTAATGTATCACATCTTCATCGCTAAAAGAAGCAAAAGAAAAAATACACAAAAACAACATTACTAAAGTGTTGCTTGGCTCTTCTAGTACAACAGTGCTCTTGACTCAGACCAATGCAGTCATTTTACATTACAAATCTTAGCACTATCTTGTACAAGATTACCAAGGGGCAGACATTACAACCTACCACACTCCTTTTTAACTCTTCATACTAGTGGTGTTTCCTTAAACAAAAACAAAAACAAAAAAAACAAAAAAATCTTTTCGATTCATAAAAGATACAAATTTACATAATTCAATCTTCAATATCTTATATATAATATACTTGGAGTTCCAGAGAGTTTTCTTATTAGTGTCATCCATTAGAATCATTTGATGGAGCATGGACTACTCTGTCATCAGCATTTGATTCTGCAGCAAGCTCAATAGGCGTTCTTCCGTCCTCATCCACAGCTCGAGGATCGCCTCCCCTGCATTAATACAGATTTCAGATCTTTTCCGTTTTCACCATTAATGAACCATGGATAAAACTCCTTATATTTTCACATGTACTAAGAAAAGTATATCTATTTAGTATGTGTTCAACTCCAACTTCTCTTCTTCGAAGACACTTTGTAGTACTAACTAGAGGTATATTTGAAAAAATAATAAACCTATTTAGTGATTTGAAATGGAAATTACATTTAAGATTTTTATTTTTTAAAAGGGGACTTATTTAGGGACAGAGATACTGAATCATAAAAATTCAGTACACGAATCAGCATATAGCCCATTAATACTTGAAATGATCACTCAGTCAAATGGCAATGTCACAGAGGTGAAGCTGACAGATAAATCAAAAACTTCACACAAAGTTATCAAACTGACCTTGAAAGCAGTAATCTTGCAATTATAGATCTTCCTTTGAGAATACAACGATGTAAAGGAGTTCGACCTCTCAAATCAGTTGCATTAATATTTGCGCCATATTGCAGGAGTAGCTCCACCATTCCAATGTCTGCAGTTTCACAAGCAATGTGAAGTAGTGTGCACCCTTCGAGATTGACCATCGGCTGGCCTTCTTTAGTGCCCACCAAATTCATAGAGCAATTAGAGGACCAGTCCAATGTGTTCCCTGCCAAATTAGGGCCGTGATCATTGTTTGCCTGCTCTTGTAATAGCATTACTTTGGCAAGGGTTAAAGAGTTGTTGCATGCTTGCTCATAAACAACGTTGACATCAACATCCGAATTAACAATGTAGCGGTATACGGCTTTCTTGTCATTAGCACGAACAGCCTCCCAGATCTGTTGTGCCACTAAGAGTCGGTATTGATTGTCCTTCGGCCTGCGAACAAAAATCTTCTCTGCATACTGCCAAGGGATTTAAAAAAACAGAAACGGTTAATGGAAATATCCATTTTGAGTGTAACATAAACAACAAAAGAACAAGATCACATGATGTAGCTATAATTTAGACATTTGAAAAATACGTTGGCAGAGGGAAGACATATTCAGTTGCAACTACCATAACTTTGATTCCAGACCAAGTTGAAAACAAGAAGGGCGAGGAAAATACAATTTTAGAAATGTGATTCATCTATTTCATGAGATGCCTAGGAATTCTAGTGTGAATCCTATATCATTTTCTTCAGTTTCCTCATTCTGTTTGTGACAATAGTACTTTAAATTAGTACAAAATCAAAACCTTCATCCATCCTCCATCGTTTTCCAAAAAACCAATCAAAATCATAAAATTAACTTTTTACAGGTTTTGATTTAAACACAGAACATCTTTCTCCATTAGCAAGAGCTTATGTATAAGAATACCTTTGCCTGGATGAACTTTTCCTTCACTGCTAGAGAATCATATTGACCAGGTTTGGTGATGAAAACTGTCTGTGGCTTATCGGACTTGCTCGAGCTTCATAATTAGCAAAAGTGTGTTTGTCAGGAATACTTGGTTAAAATATAACACAACAATAATGGGTGAAAGTAATGCAAAGATAATAGTGGGGATTCTTTACCCTGTGGGGACAAGATCAACCTGAAAGGCACTTCTTGATTGCAAAAGTTCCTCCCAGACAGAGTTAGCAAAAGTATTCCCAAGAGACTGAAATAAAGTTATCACAGAAGGTTCCCACACCTTAACATCCAATGTAAGAGAGCGAACCTACAAAAGAAGCAACAATAAACCTAAATACCAATTGAGAGAAAAGGAATTAAAACAGGCACATGTTGTGATAAACACAGTATCAAATAAGATATTTTGGTTCCAAAATTGTCAATATGAAAGAGAACATGTGATTAGTCATGAAAAGCTAACATTCCTATATTTCACATGAGAAGAGTTCCCTATAAACAACCAATTTGAATATGCATAATTTTTAAAACAATAAATACAATGTCGGCAACATTTCTATGTGATACAGTATATGAATCAGCTGTAATCTTCATTACAGCTTTAACCTCTGCATTTATGCAGTGCGTTGCACTTGATAATATATCTATCAATTTATGTTGTAGTTTATTATAAAGATTGGATTTCTAACTTTTATTTTATAAAAGAATTTAGTAGATGAGAAATAAAAGAACAGGGAAATTGAAACCCCAATTATGTCAAGATACATGGAAGATAAAGAAATTTATAACAAAATAAATTTTATCATTGTCAAGTATCCTTACAAATGATATCCAAAAGTAAACAAATGATTTGCAGATGTAATACAATGATAAAGGGTGTGCATTTGTATGGTCTACCTTTGATATGTGCACACCAAGATTTCGATGAACACCGGAACATTCAATGCAAACAAGAACGCCAAGATTTAGTGATGCCCAATCCGGTTCAGGTGCCCCACAATCAGCACATTTATCATTCCCAATAACTCTTCGCAACACATCAATTGGTTTTTCGCTTTTATTACAGGATCGCTGCTGGTTCAAACTTCTGGACGCACGCTCCAGATGTGAAGACACATAACATCTATCAGCTGCACTTTCTTCAACAGCACAGTGATCAAAATCTGAACTTTCAAAAGAACTACTCTCACTGGTAGACCTGAGATGACCACTTCCCATTGGACTTGCCGGCAACAACTGATCAAAATGGGTGACATTAATCACACAGACTAAAATTCATTGTTGCATGGTAAGCAAAAGTATACGAAAATTACCCTTTCAGGGATCTGAGAACTCAGCAATGAGGCAATAACACCTGTGATTTTTTCAATCCAATCCATTTGGTCCAGCGCACTCTCTGCCTGCACTGACAAGCATAATTAAGGAATGAAAATATAAAGCTTTAATCACCATCCTTATACGGATAAAACACTAGTCAAAAAGTCATTAAAATAACCTGCAAAGTATAGTTCTTTGTTGGTGAAATGATGCGGAAGCAAAACCTCAAATCTGATTGGTCAGCATCAACTTTGATTGTTGATGTAAGCAGGTTCACAGTGTGATGAGCAACAGATTTCTCATCATGTACTCCACCATGATGATGATGATGAGAAGACAGCCATCGGCTTAGAAGTCCAGAACCAAGCTCCGAACTATTCCTCTGACCAGAATGTTGACTGCTAGAGCCCTGCACGTGATAAAAAACCATAAATATAAGATGAAATTTGTTACAAAGAAACATGGCGGCTTCAATCCTTCAACCAACTTATTTATTGTTCGCATTAAACTTCTTACAGATGGTTTGCTGATTTGTTTACGGTAGTAATACAGCATTCCCCGGCTATCAAGAACGAAAAATCTCCTTTTCCAGTCCCCCCTTAAGTTTGACGAACGCTTGGAGAGATAACCTTGTCGAATAGTCTGAACCTAAAATGATAAAGAAAAATAAAGATTAAAAATAAACCAATGGGAGAAAGTAAAATAACTAATAATTTAAATCAACTATTTCCAGCTCGATTTCTTACCTTTCCCTTTGCAGCATTTTGCATTACTGCTTCTATCATCTTATGTGAACTTCTACCAATGGCTTGTATACCATCTCCATTAGGAGATCCATTAGAACCATTAGAAGAAGCCCACCTACTTTCTCGTTCAATCTGCCGTTTGTAATCTTGCATTCTTTCATTGAGAGCTGCTTGCTCATAATTGGACCTTTCTCTTGATTGCTGAGCATAAGTCAAGACCTGCAGAATAATTAGCCGGCAGTGAATCATTTGCATTTTCACCATGGCTCAACTGTTTACAAATCAACCACCCTTGAGGTGCCAATTGATAATATAACATAAACTTCCATGTAATTAAAGGGTTTAAAAGCAAAGCTGATTTTAAACCTGGTTAATGTACGGCTCCATTTGATGTAATAGTTCATACCCCTACAAGTGAAATGAATCTAAGATAAGAATGTTGTGACAAAGAATATGGGAATGAATACTTAAAACATGTTTACCTGTTTGAAGTAACGAAGATGTGCATCCATAGTCCCACTGACTGCTTCTAAAAACTCAAATCTCTTCTTTGCTTCAACATTTGACAGAGCAGTAACCTGGACAGAAACTCTTCAAGTTTATTTGGGAAAGTAATTGTAAAATTAACTACTTATATACTTCTGAGTAAATAAATTCACTAACCAGGTTAAACCGAGTTTGCTCAAATGTAGTTCTTGCACTATGAAGCTCCTATATCATGCACAAACATGTAAGTTTAAAGAATGATATAACGAATTTCAGCTGACTCAACAAGGGAGATATACAAAAGCCTACCTCTTCTAGGGCAGTAGCTACATCACTTTTTGTACCTTTTCTCAGTGAAAGAAATTTTTCACGAGTCTGCAAGAGTAACAAATTTGGCAATCATTAGAGAAAAAACGGTTTTGCAGCTTTGAATATTGTAGGCTAAAACAAGATTGTTAAAAAATCCAATACCAAGTGGTAAATTGTTAAAAAATAAATGCTTCAAGGCACTTTTATCACTCTGTTTCTTTAGAGCAGATCTGGGCATTGTTCATCTTAGTGTCAGTCAATTCAAACTGATAAGTTAATTATTTGTGCATTGATTTTGTTTTACGTGAATCAATGATTGCCATAGAAATTACATTTCAAATCCAAATTTCAAACTCGGGAGGAATATAGAAACTACGCGATAAAATTATAAAGCATTTGGAAATAGGAACGCACCTGGTCATAGATAAGGCTGGCTTTGTCAAAGCGTTTTCGTGCTTCCTGCACTAAGAAAGGATCCATTATAACAAATCCATATATAAACTATGAAACTTGAAATGTTTTCAAGAATAACACTTAAAAAATCTTAAGATGGAAAAAAGTAACCTAGTTTTGAGAGTCTATAGAAACTTTGCTCATGTATTAGATACTCAATGGGAACCTATGAAGCCCAAAAACTTCAGAAATGGAAAATTATCGGTGTCCAACACGTATCTGATACCAGCACATGTATGATACCTCCCGATACAAACACAGAAAGTATCCAATAATTTCTTCAATTTTTTTATAAATATTTTCCTCGATACTTCTCAAATACTACATTTTATCAAGTACCAACTAAAAGACATAATTGTCATCCAGATAAGATACATCTTCAACTGTCTTACTCCCTTAGCCTAATATTAAGTGTCGTGTTTAGAATATTTGTTACTACCTCCGTCTCTAAATACAAGACCCTTTTGAGAAAATAATTTGTCTCTTTTTATAAGATCCCTTTGGTATTTCCAAGTACATTAATTAATTAATTAATTCTTTACCAACACACCCCTATTTATTTTATATCTTTTTCTTCAATTAGCATTAAATATTATATCGAAAACATACACTAACCTTCTCTCTTAAAGTATAAAATTGTAAAAACAATGGCAATTACAAACAAATTTATTACCACGTTCAATTTTCTTAATTCCCGTTATTTTTCCAAAAGGGCCCTATAATTAGGAACAGAGGTAGTATTATTTGTTATTTTAGAATACCAATGAAGCATTAATTAACTTAATTGTATCCATCCTAACTATTCTGATAATATTTAATTAGTAAAGGTTATTTTAGTCAATAACGCTAGTTTTAGTATGGAACTTGGTATAGTTAAAGATTTTTTTTTAAGTGTGCATAATCTTAAACGACTCTTAATAAGAGACAAAGGGAGTATTAATTATAGACACCTAATTGCACGTTTTTCCTGACACATTCATCGTAGAAAGAATATATTCTGATATGGGTGTGGCAAAGATACGTAACTTAACCTACTTGTTATGATCGTAAGAACTTTTTTTCTAAATTCTGATTATATATATATATCAATGAGCAAGTAGTAATGTGAATGTCACATTACAATTGTGGTTGCGATTCTCTCCCGTTGCCAAAGCACTTCTCTCCCCTCTGAACTCCCAATATCTGTTGGGATAATATAACGTAAATTTGACAAGCTTCTACCACGTAACATCCTCCCACGATTGTCAAAAAAAATTCCACCCATGATATTATCGTTTTATAGAATCTAATAACAATAAATACTACCGTGCTACTTTTTTCACAAGGGAAGTATATGCTCCAAAGAATTCCTACTTGAATCCTAAACTCTAAATCTAAACAAAGAAACAAAATTTAATCAAGAGCTAAGTAGATTCTATACAGAGCAAAGTCACTTGAAAGACCTACCACTTTAGAAATATACAAACTTCAATTTTTTTTAAAATTTCTACCAAACCTTGCTTTAGTTTTGTAGACATCTTACTGACAGGGTAAAAGGAAAATAGTAAGATATTTTTAAAGTACCTTGACCTCCTGCAAATCAATATTGACAAACTGGAGCAATCTGTCATTTAACATATGTTCAACCTGAAAGGAAGAAAGCAAACTGTGTGTTAGGCCTACTATTAGTAAACATTATTAGGCAGTTATTATTTTATTAGACAGCAATTATTATATTAATGTGCAACAGTTATGTATTAGGAAGCAGTTATGTTTCTAGGCAGTTACTAAAGAATAAGTTACTAGATAAATAAGGAATCTGAAGGACAATGTCAGGAGGCATTTCAGTTGGGACTGGATATATTGGTTGGGAGAGACCAAGCTCTCTAATTCTTGGAAGGAGAAACCCAAGATTCTCGAATTCCTTGGAGACCTATTTTGTAATCATATTCTATCATTAATAAAAGTAAGTTATATCTATTATATTTCTATGCTTGGTACCGGTTTCTACCACTATGTCAACAAAAAAGCCAGGACGGCAGTTCCAATTAGTTAACTGGTAAATATTGTAATGTGGTTTGGTTCCCAAGGATTATGCTTTGGTAGTTTGATCTTAACGTTGAGTTGGCACTGGATTTCAATTATTAATGACTCTTCTTCCTTTTCTTTTTGGATAAAAGAAGAATAAGAGTGATTGGAGGAAAAAATATTCTCCTTTTCAATTTCTCTCTCTTTTAAATGAGTTATTGGGAGTCATTAGGAACTATGAAAATATTAAAAAGCACTTGAAGCATAATATTTTACCTGTGATCGAAGGACTTCCTTGTATGTCCCGATTTCTCTTAAGGCTATAGTGAATTTGGTCATAACAGGGCCTAAAGTGAAGTTAGAAACTCAATCAGAAATTGTTTCACCATTGGAAAGATTTTAGGGGCAAAGATAACATCATGATAATCAAATCACAGAGTCGGATAGTAGGTATGGTCACTTTAAATTATAGAGAAAAATTGCATGCAAATTCTCTTAACAAGAATTGAAATTGTTTTCCTCTTCTTTGACAGATAACATTAGTCAACCAATAGAATATATAATTCTTTATGATTAGCAGTTTATAATAAAAAATGGATCTATTAAGAAAGACATTGAGGATAAAGTAATATCAACTATGCACAGGAACGTAAGAAGTTCAGCCATGTGGAGGAACTAAAACCCTCACTAACCATCTTAAGCATGATGTTGCAAAAAAAAAAAAAAAAAAGACTTACCTCCAAAAGCTACACTGATGGGGTCATTATGGCCCCCACCAAAAGTTTCTAGGGCACTTGCAAATGCAATGTCTCCATCATATGCCTCTCCAAGTCCTTCCCTGGAAAGTAAAATGACAGCAATTAGGTCTTTAAAAAAATAACAAACATCTTCAAAATCAATATTCACATATTATGGTAAGTTATGAGAAACTTCTTACAATAAAACAAAAAGAACAGAAAGTAAATGCATTAACCCGCTAAAATTTTCCTTTCGATGATGGGAAATGGTTTTTGCATTAAAAAAACTACGAAAACATCATCCATGAAGAATAGAGTACACCAAACCACTAAGGTGATTGCATTAAAAACACTACGAAAAACATCTCCAAAACTTTCCTTGGTAAAGTTGAAAATAAACATCCTGAAAGATAAAGAAATAATATAGGATGCATCTGAAAGGAAAGAATTGTGGAATTTGTGGCTCTAAGGTGTGATACGACTCACGGTGAACTTATGATCACATCGGCGTGGAAACAGAAACTAATTTATTTTTTCACTTTGTGCTAGCTACTTTCTTGTAAGTAGTTTCAAAATTCAAAGGTTTGGCACAATTAAGAAAGTTAAAATACTAAGGTGATGTGCTGGTCCGCTTATTTTTAGTTAAAACTTAAAGAGGGAATGCTCATACACGAAAATATTTTTCCATCCTTAAATAAGTTGCAGCAACAGGAGCTAAGCTGATCTAGTACAAATAACCAAAAGTTGAAAAGCAAAAAAACATATGACATAGCATAGAGAGTAAAGGAATTATAAATCTGTAAAAATGTATAAACTGCAATTTGCATGATATAGAATATAGATGCTTCCACACAAGTTCATGGCTATTTATCAATAAATTTTTATAATGAGGCTAACATACGTGTATTTTCTGCATCCCTTGTAAAATTTCAAACTTCTCTCTCTCAAAGATTCGGCACTTTCCTCCATGCCTTGTATCTGTTTCACCAAAGGATTAAAAGACAGACAATCTTAGCACACATCAAGTCAATTAAGATAGAAAGAACCAACAAATACAATATTCGGACATGACTTTGTTGCATATATAATCTCTAAAGCAATTAAGGGAAAGAGTTAAAAAGATCAGCACCTATGTTGAAGGTAGAGTAGCAGAGCAAAAAATTATCATACATACTATGTAAAATTGCCAATAAACAGCTCTAACTACCATTCACAAATAATCTCAAAGAGAAGAACAACTAATTTTATTAACCTACAGATTCCAGATATCAGATCATTAATCATTCTGCTAGCAAAGAATGCGGTATACTTCATAATCTTCAAAAAATTCTTAAGCAGATCAGTAATGCCAGCATATGATTTAACATAGAAACAGGGAATTGATTGTTAACCGAACTGACTTAGTGCCTATCTGTGTAAGATTTTATTAACCGAAAACAGGATAACATTGCTTCTAAAGACACTTCTTACATCTCACTCAACCCCAAGATTTTATTATTTCAGCAAAGATGCATCAGGAAGCAGTATTTTTGCAGTTTACTGCAAATAAAATGTAAGATAAACAGGCTATAATAGTGTGTTTAATATAAGGATAAATTCAGTTATAGGAGTTAAATTCCTGTGAAATATGAATTTACATATGTTTGCTATATCAGTATTGGGAGTGAGATATTTTGGGAGTAACAATATTATTCCTCCCTGTGTTGTCGATCAATTGCAGAAAATAGCAGTTTGTTCGAATTCTGCTACGCTAGAGTGCCGCTACTTGACAACACTTTGAACTAAATAACCTATCGGAGAACAATAGCAATTTGTTCAAATTCAGATACACTATAGCTACTATTTGATAGTACTGGTTTCTACTTGTTCAGGGTTTAAGCCCTGTTGGGGTAACTAGGGTTTGGATTCTTGCTAGCTTGATAACTCTCTCACTGTCACTGCTCTCACCAATGCCCTGTCTAAATCTCAGTCTATGAATAAACCCACTTCCTTATTTCACACGATTTCTCAGAATCAGAAAGTAACCGTAAAAGCTATAGACACAAATAAAACTTCAGTGAGAGCTTAAGCATTCAATTTCAGACATATCCAGTGTTGTCATTTGCAGATCACAAAAATAACAGTTTGTTCAAATTCCGCTACGCAACAGTACTTTAGTGTCAATATTTCGCACAACAATAGCACTGCTATAGCCGCTGTTTAACAACACTAGACATATCACAATATTCACACTCCATTTATCATCAAGCCATCAATTTCAAATTTTCCTTTGAACAAACTAATCACTAAAAAAAAACTTCAATCAAGGTTAACCTACGAAGCACGGACTCTAACACACTGTAACACAACACAGACACCTGACACGGACACGTCGACACTGCTAATTTAAAAAATATAGGACACCATAAATTAAACCAACTATATTATTAACACATCAATTTCACCGCCTACCCTTCAAATTCACCTAACATACATTCCACACACACACACACAATATCACAAATTAATTTTTTAAAATTTTAAAAAAATAAATAAAAAATGAAAGATGAAGAGAGTGAGTGAGTAACCTAACCTGTTTTCGGAACATAGGAGAATCATCAAGCTTAGCGAATTGCATTTTTTATTTTCCTCAAAAAACGATAATTCCTAGGTTTATGTCAATTTAACAACAATTATACCACAGCATTATAGAATCACTCGATCTAAGAAACATTTGTATCAAATTTCAGTGGTTTTGAATTTGGTTCAAAAACCTAAAAAACAGAAACCCTAGCGAGGAAAGAGAAAAAGAAAAAGAAAACGAAAGAGAGACAGAAAAACAACGTTGGAGTTTGTTTGAGACTGTTTATGATTTGATTTTGATGTCTTCTATTTTTTGTGTTTTGTGTGCTATGCTATGTTGAGTGTGTAGTGAAGATGGTAAAGTAAATAAAATAAAAATATTTATTGGGAATTGTTTATTTAATTTAACTATAACTATAACTATATGGTTGAATTGAATTGAATTGAATTAATGAATGTAGACCTAAATTCTCAAATGGATCCCATGTGTGTAAAAGACACTCAATTGGATTAAAGTTCCACCTATGAATTCCTTTTTCTTCCACTTTTCTCTTTCTTGCCCCCTTCTTTTTCTTTTTTTAATTACCTTTTCCTTTGTTTGTAGAATTGTATCATTTTCTTGACAGATTATATTAATTTTTGACAGTAACGTTTATAGATTAATAAATCAATCTTATTATTATAATCTCATTGTAATAATTGCCATCGCACATTGTTTTTCATTTTTTATTTTTTTTTCATTTGTTGATTTATTTGCTTAATCCAATTTCATTTATTATAGAAGTCTTTTAGATTGTCGTGATAAAATAAAGATATAAAAAGATGTAAAATTCAAACTATAAGATAATCATTATAGAATAAAAATTCAGTCTAAATTGATGTATCATTTTTATATTGTTATAGACATGTATTTTTAAGTGACAAGATTATCCTTGTAAAATGATGACTCATATTTTTTAAATTAATTTTTAATATTCTCAAATTTATAAACTAACAAAAAAATACTATAAAAAGTAATTAAACAACTATATATATAATTAAAAAATTATTGATGCTGCTAAATAAACAATTCAATTTTTTAAAATATGATTAGTAAAAAAATATTTCTATTATATATTTAGTAAAAAAAAATTAAATATACATGTTATATAAGTTAAAGGCCAAATCATTTAGACCTTTTAAGTTTGACAAAAATATTGAGATAGTTCTTTAAGTTTTATAAGTTTTAAAGAGGTCATTTAAGTTATTAATTTAATACATCATGCATTAAATTAACAACTTAAATGACTTATTTGAAACTTAGAAAAATAAAAAGAACATATTTAAAATTTAAAAGACTAACCTGATAATTTTGTCAAATTTAAAAGATCAAAAGAAATATTTGGCCTGAGTTAAATAAAGATATGATACATATTATATATAAATGACAAAACTACTTATCTCTGTGAGCTTTTTTTTTTAACGGCAAATTTTATTAAACAACCGAATCTCTGCTCACGAAACATTTAAAATTGATTTAAAAACATACATAGTTTAGCAGGTCACATTACATTTTCAATGGTTGAACATAACAATTTAAAAAATATCCATCCTTTGTAGAAAAAAAAAATCAGGTTCATAAGTACTTTCCAAACTAGAATACAAGCAATAAAAAAAAGAGTAGATGTATTGATTCAAATTTTTAACTATATTTTAGAAAAAAAATTATACAGTATCATTAGGATATTGATACAGTTTATATTTTTTAGATTCGGAGGTCAGAAGAATTCGGAAATTTAATATGTCTTTACTTGACAAATGGTGTTGGAGATTGAAGAAGAAGAAAGATTGTTTGTGGTGTAGAGTATTAGCAGCAAGGTATGGGGTGGAGGGTAGATCTTTAGGCGACGAGGGAAACTAGCTTCAATGTGGTGGAGTAAGTTGCTTAGCATTCAGATAGGTGATGAAGAGGGGGTTGGTAGTTGGCTTACCGATCATTTACGGCGGGAGATGGGAGATGGAGTAGAAACTTTATTTTGGTGGAATCCTTGGTTGGAGGGAGGAACTTTGAAAGATAGATTCAGTCGCCTTTTTTATCATTTCGATAACAAATTGGCAATTATGGCAGCCATGTTTTTGTTAGGCTTGAAAATGACGAAGGAGGTTGTTCGCTTGGGAGGAAGAATCAGAGAGCAATATCGTACTCTTTACTACCAATTGTTTTGCAGACCGATATAAATGACAAGTGGATTTGGCAACTTCATGCCTCTTCAAAGTACAACGCCACTAGTGCCTACAACTTTTTGACATCAAAGGATCAACCATTAAACAATGATTACAATACTATTATTTGGCACAAGAAGGTTCCTTTAAAAGTCAACATCTTCGCTTGACGTTTATTACGTAACCGCCTTCTAACCACCGACAACTTAACTAGGAGGACGGTCCTTTCACCAAATACATTGTTTTGCTCTCAAGAGGATATTCATCATCTGTTTTTGACTTGTGACTATGTTGGCTGAATTTGATACGAAATTTATAATTGGCTTGACTTCTCAAAAAACATTTGTTCGGCTTTTTATTTAATTTGACTCTCTTTTGTTTGGATTATTTGACGTGACAAGAATGCTAGAGATTTTCAACAAAATGAGAATTTTATCAATCAACTTAGTAAGCTCCAATTATTTTGGTGTTGAAGGCAGATCATCCTAATTTAACTTACAATTATCACATGTGGTGGCTTAATCCTCTTTTATGTTTGAGAGTTCTTATTTAATTCATTTAACTTATGTCTCCTTTTTATTTTAAGCGTGCCTACTTTGTAGCTCCGTCGCTTACATTATCCATGTAACATGATGTAACAAATGTTTTCCTTCCTTAGTTTTTCCTAGACACTTCTTGTACGAAAGAGACTAAATTTTTGTTATAATATTTCATTTAATCTTCTTTAAAAAAAAAGTTATGTTAACTTGTGCTCTTATGGTACATGTTAAGCAACCTAAAAAGAGTAATTTTGCATTGGAAAATATAACATAGTATATCAACTTTTAAAAATTTAAATGCACGATTTTTAATATGTATATTTCTATAATAATTTTCTTAACATGTGCCTTTGAGAGCACAAGTTAACATTTGCAAAATAATATACGTCGTTTACTAACAATATTTTTTTTTATTGCTAGTTGAGACCATGTTTGATGGCATGTGTTGAAACACGCGCCAAAAAGGAGAGTGTATGTAGTGAAAAAAATGTCATTGTTTGTGAAGGAGAGAATGGTTAGGCTGTTGTACAGTGTACTGTGGTGGGCCAAAAACTGAGTTTCCCTCCATTTTCCCGACCATGTTGGGGTCCCACTCTCTCCTCCCAATACTGCCTCGCATGCTCATCATTTCAACAATAATAATAATCCTTTTTTTATTTTTCTCTGTTTCCTTTTTACCACAATTGTGTTTTACATCTTTCTTGATTCTTACATCTTCATGTTACTCTTTTGGAAATAAATTCTTGGGTCATGAAACATGCATCTCTTTTGGACATGTTTGTTAAATCATACTCAAAACATTGGTTCAACATACTATGATGAAGTACTAGTTTATAAAAGAGCATTGCTGCATGGTACGGGAGATATTAGAGGAATTTTGACGACAGTTGAAAACCACTTATCATACAAGTATAATATGGTAATATAGAAAAGAAGTGTCACATAAACTAGTAATTACACGTTTAAAGTTGTACAATTCTTATTTTTTCGTCAAACTGACATCGTACTAAATAATAGTTGTCTTTGAGAAATGATATCTGTATGATCATTTTTTGACAATTTTGGCGACAATTTTCTTTCTTATATTTACATTATGTTTTTATTTTTTATCTCTATTGTTTTGGTTTTAGAAGACATTATATTTCTACAACTTACAAAGAAAGATTCAAATGTTAGATGGAAGAGATATCCATATTTTCCATCTCTAATAAAGTCGTCTTTTGTTCTGTGAAAAACTAAAACAATAGTTTATGATTAATAAAATATATATTTTTTTAACAAAATATGTTAAAAGAATGACTTGTGAAGAAAACTGATCGAGCAAGTTCAAACATACAGCTAGCTAGCTAGCTATTGAATCCAATCATGAAAGTTCAGCTGTCACAATTATAACAAAAAACAGAGCCAGAGTGTTTTGCTAAGCTATTGTTTACTGATATTAGGAAAAATGGTCTAGCCTAAATTATCATTTTGATCTATTAAGTCTTCAATGTATTTAAGGCTTCAATTCATTCTCTATTACTTTATTCTCTCTAAAATGGCTATCATTTGTTTTGATGAGTTTAGTGGTGAAACTCACACAAAATGTTGAGAAGTTAGAAATTATAAGTTCGAATTTGCATATTAGTATATCAAATGTCTCTGCAACCTTTTACCATATAAATTAGTTTTACGAACCTAAAATGACTTCTTACTTTGCAAATGTATACCGATGTGGTTCTTTCAATTTTAATTGTGGTATAGATGATAACTTAGCTATAATAAAGCAGGTTGAGTTTTCTGGTTGAAAAATTTAACCAGCTATCAGATCAAACACCCTCTGGAATTAAACAGGTTGATTCTATATGGACTCGGATTTGAACGAGTTCAAGTAAAATACGTTTGTTTGGCTTATATCATTGGGTTGAACGGGTCTACCTGAACCTGGAACACCCCTACATATTATCGCTAACTCAATGACAAAAATTGCCTAAACTCGTAGAGAGAAATTAATTAAAAAAAACCTAATTAATAATATCTTCTGTACAACCACTATTATTTCCAAGGGAAAGATTCATGAAAACCTCAGTAAAAAAGAGAATAAATGCAGTAACTCCCAAAGGTTGTATATAGTCCTAGTTCTATAATGGCAGTAACAGTTTAGTAATACTAAAAGTAAGGGAAAATTTGACCAAAAAATAAGGCAGGGACCCACTACTGCTGACTCCAAATGGTATGTACACTACTACTCTGATCCTTCTTGCACTACAGCTTATCAGCAATTCTTCCAAGAGCATTTGCAAGCTTATCAAGCACAGCAACTATGCTACTTGCAGTTTCATTCTGTTGCTGGCGATCCAACTGAAAATTGATGTTCTGAGCCTCTAGTTGTTCACTTAGCATCTTCCCATTTTTCTCCAACACATCAATTAATTGACTGTGCAAACTTTCCTCCTCCTCATTGCCGTCTCCATTGGTTGCGAATCGCTTCCTCTTCCGTTCCCCTTGAGATGTAGAACCTGTTTCAGGATTCGAGGCTGGTTGTTTCTCATTGTTGGTACCTATAAAAGTAAAGCAATGTATAAACAAATTCAAATTAGAATGATGTCATTAGTAGATTGCGATTTTCAAACCAGAACCTTAGATCCTACCTTTATGCCTATTATATGTACTCAACATAGTCACATCCTAAGCTGAAGGTCAAAAGTTGTAGGTAATGGCATAATTAAATCTTGTAGATAAGAAAACTGTTCACCATTCATGATAAGTGATGATATTATTCTAAGACATGGAGTCTAAAAGTTATTTGCTCATATTATTTGAGTAGGTTTAGATTGTGGACATCTAAGTAAAAGTCACAAGGAGACTGTTAAAAAAAAAAAAGTCACAAGGAGACATAAAGTGCAACACAATGTGCTAACTGTATGTATTAGTGGCACTTCTAGGGAAAATATATACAGCAAGTTACACACCATTCATTTGTAAGGAAGTTCAGTCAAATTCATTTTGTAGAGATGCGTGATTTGAACTTCTTTCAAGATAAATTTGAGTCAATCACCAATTTAACCCTAAAATTGAAGGATTTAGGCACTGAAATCAACAAAATTCCAAAATGATGGAGTTAATCCGTCCGAGACAATTTCAGGATCCACACAATTGTCTTTCCAAGACAATTTCAGAAACGAAATTAACAGATCCAAAAGAAAACTATTGTTATCGAGACCATTTTGAAATTTTGTCAATTCAGAGATCAAATTAACTTAAGAGTTGAGGAGCTCAATTGGTCTGAGTTAAGGGATTAAAGGAGTCGAGAAGTTAAAGGTTCAGGGGTCAAGTTCTGACAAGGAGAAAAATACTAACAATTAACAAACTAACATTTGTCATTAAAAAAAACAGAGATCAAACTACCCAACACCTACAGTTTCAGGACTAAATTAATGGTTCACTCCAATCTTACATAAGCAATCACTCATTGGATGTGTACCTATCAAGTCCTGTTTGCACAAAGGCTGTAAACAGTTGGTTTGTTGCAATCCTATGTGTGTCCTAGCATTATTGAAATCCCAAAAATGCAATAGCAATAAGCAACTGGCCTTACCCACGACCAATTAACCAGAATTCATCTGCGGTGGGAATCAGTAGCATCATAAACAATAAAAAGAAACAAACATAAAAAAAATTATGGACAAGAAAGCAAGCTGTCTCATAAAGGGTTTTAGCTTATTTGAAGGTACATAAGTAGCACAATTTACCATTTTTGGAGACAAAGAAAGGACATAGAAGATAGCTTTCATATTTTTATGCTGTCATCTTGTGATGAAGCACTTTGACTATAATAGGCGCTAAGTTTGGGGCCTATCACATCATCTTGGTCAGATGAATAGGGGACCTAAGGCATGTCCAAACAAACAAATATAAGGTCACAACTCTCAAATCATAATAATACTAGCGATAAATATATGATTTACCACGGTAACATTGCACAAAGCTTTTAATTGGTGCACTAGTATGTCAAAAAAAGGTACGCTTGTATGATTTGAGCCCTAACCAAAAAAGATTATATCTATACAGCCGCAATGCGATTGCAGTTGAGGCCACGTCACATTCAACTGTGATTCTTTGCCATATTATGAATCACAAGAAGACCAAGATTTAAAACCTTGGATTTATCCATGATTTCAATCATTAAATTTATGGATAACTATATAACGATTTCTATCAAATTCAAATAGTTATCGACTACGGATGGCAGACCATGGCGGAAAGCCATAAATCTGCCATTATGAGTCATCATAAAACAATGGGCACTGCCATCCTTCACAAATTAATCATGGCAGTTGTAAGAAAAATTCCCACCGCAATCCGCCATGGCAGATATTTAACAACATGGCTAAAACTATGGACGCGTCATTATCCCAAGTATACCACATAAAAACTAGTTTACAGCAAGTGTTAACAGTTTAACCATATCATTCTCGTATTAAAAACTAAGCATGAATTTCAGTCTGTCATCAAATCTATTAAGAACACTATTTACCTTGAGCATTGCCTTCTCCTTGGCAGCCACGGAGGAGTGGTAGAAACTGCTTCTCTGCAAATCAAAATTAAAAAAATAAATAAATACATGGACAATAACATCCTAATCTACAAAATCTTGCACCACAGTACCATTGTCTCCAAACCCTCCAACTTTAAAAACATAAAACACTATTACTCAAAATAAATAAAAAAACAGTACAGTATTTTCATCATACAAAAAATAACGGTATCCCCAAAACCATCAATGCTAGTGACATTGAAACACTACAATTTAATAAGAAAAACAACACAAAATCAACTGTGACTATCAAAGCACAAACCTAACACCAGATTCGGCACTAACCCTAACACTATTAATGTAATCACACGTTGTGTTATTTTGATGTTTTAATGTAATCACATGTTGTGTTGTTTTGATGTAAGACTCTAACATGCTAGACATTGACGCATCATTCATTCGTACCATGATACCCGTCATTATTCAAAAAATTAAACTGATTGAATGTAATCACACATGTTTGGTGTTTGACGTCACACATGTTTGGTGTTTGATATTAGTTTTTGACACGTCACCCACCCACAATACTTGTTATTATTTAAATAATGAAAATGAATGAATGTAATCACACGTCACATGGGTTGATATTGACATCATACTCTAACACGTCGACACGCTGACACACGATACGGACCCGAAAACAATTTCAATCTAAAATATCAGTACTACGTCCAATCAAAATAACTTTCATACAATAAAAAAGGTAACAATAAATCCATGAAACAAAAAATAACCAACCTGATATAGGAACAGGTGAAGGAACATGAACATCCTTATTAGCCACCAAAACCTCATCCTTCTCAAAATCAGAAAACAACCCATCTTCACCACTCACTTTCCTATTACTATCATAAATATGAACCTCCTCATCCCCTCCAACCGTCTCCGAAACTGACACCGACACATTCACCGGAACAACAACCGATGCCGCCACAGCTGCAGCCGCTGCTACTGCCATCGACGGCGAATCAAGTATTTCATAAACCTCCTTATCAAAATACCCAGGCAATTTCCTCTCTCTCCTCAAATCATTCCTCATCAACCAAAACGACTCCGTTTCATCTCTCACCTGACTCTCCCACTCCTTTATCTTCTTATAATCTCCGGCGAGGTTGCTCCACCGTTTCCGACACTGAATCGGACCCCGGTTCACACCGTGTTTCTTACAATACGAAGAAACCAACGCCCATTTCGGTTCACTCGAACCAAACCCAGACCCATTCCGACCCGGTTTGAACCGGCTTTCAGCATCACTCTTTCCCTGTATCAAGACCAAAATCTCCTGCCTAGTCCAACGTGGCAACCTCGCCGTTGGTTTTCCATCCTCACCACCGTTCACGGCGGAGGACGGTGGTGTTCCGTTACCGTTAACAGTTCCATCATCGGAATTAGGGTTTGGTTGTTCCAAAGCCATAAAGTGAGAGAAATTAGGGTTTTGAAAAGTCACGTGACACGCACGAGAACGTGTTTCCCTATTTTGTGACGGTGCCTCCGTTAACGGCGTTTTAGAAAGAATGAAAAAGAAAAAAAAGGGTTTAGTTCTTAAAACACTTTTTTCTTCTTAAGAATGAAGGAGATTAATAGAGAAAAGGGTTTTTGTTTTTTTTGGCTTAATGGCTTTTGCTTATGAATATGAGGTTTTAATAATTAAAAAAAAATTGTGATTTTTTTTATTTGTTTAATTTTTTTACTGGCTGTAGTGTGTAGTAGATAGGTTATTGACCCTTAACACTTAAAGAAGGGTTTTTAAAAAATTAATTAAAAAGTAATTAGTATTGATTACTATTTATTGGGGTCATATCCTTATCTTTAATTTCTTAATTGAATGGGATTTTCTTTGTTTGTAAAGGTTACTTGTTGGGTTGGTTTGACATCAAATTCTTCAAACACCACTTTCATTTCATTGTCTTAATCCTTAACTCCTCTTTTAGGTCATTTTCTAGGGAATACTTTTGTGTGAATATATCAAATTCCTCTTCATACACCTTTCATCATATCAATGGTGCCTTTCCCTTCCTTATTGGGAGGTTTAATGTAACGTGTAAAATACCACCCACAACCTCTTGATGTAACTATGGGCAATTTCAATATGCATTGCATCTCTTCTTTTATAACGTGATGTTTGTTCCTTATGTTTATTTTAGTTTTTAATTAATCTTTTATTTTTAAAAGTTTCAACTTTGTCACTTATATTTTAAAAAATTTAAGTTGGTTTAAAACGTTAGTCACATTGGAATAAATTAGTCTATTTTATCATTTGGTCATTTAGAGATATGAGTTAAGAATACGAGTGGTAGAATTTTATTTTTTTGTACAAATAGGTGTTGGAATTTAACTTTTTTTAATTATTTTTATTAAACTCAATATTATATGTGATTAAAGAGACTAACTTATTTTAACATGAGTAACGTTTTAGACTAACTTAAACTTTTAAAGATTAACTTGATATTTTTAAAACATAAATCCAACTTAAAACCTAAAATAAATTTAAGGATTGAAACATGCAATTAAGCATTTTTTTTTTTCAATCTCATTACCCTTTTTCAATTTTATATATTTTTTAACCAACATGTACACAACACTAAAGTATTCGCGTGTCCGTTTTCCTCGATCATTTATGCTCTAAAACTTTTTTCTCTTCACTTAATCTGGTGTTATGTGTTCTCCCTTAGTCGGTTAATGTTGTTCATGTTCAAAAATGTTCATATTAAAAGTTAAAGTTTATTTAAATTAAATAGAATTTTGTACAAAAAAAATTAAATAGAAGTTACAAAGTTTTATCTGATCATTTAGTAAAAGTTAGTTATTTAATTGAATAAAAAATGTTTAAATTCTTTTTTCTGATAAAAAAAAGATAAAATTAAGGGTAAGATTAAAAGAAAATTGTTACACTAAAACTTAATATCTATTTTCTCCATATATATAAAATCGAAAATAAATAAGTTATTTGATTAAGCAAAGAAATCAAAATGTTAATAAAACAGTCTAAATAAAATAAAAATTAAATGGAAAAATTACATAAAATTTTAGTATTCTCTTTTCCTCGTTTGTTTTGAGGAAAGGAAATATTAACGAGTGTACTCGAGACATTTTTAAAGACATTTAAATGATTTTTTTTATGAAAATATGTGTAATCAATGCATTAAAAATAAAAATATTTGACTTTTTTTTTTATAAAATAATTTCTTTTTTTGAAATTCTTAAAAAATGTCATGAGAATACCAGTTAACATGATCCTTAAATTGTAGACACTTTTTTAACCGAAATTCAAATCTTATTCTACTATGTTGCAAGAGTCTAACATCTTCACTTGAGTTAAACTTAATTTTCATTGATAATTTAGTATTCTCTTTATAGGTAACGATTAATGAAGTGTATTAGAAAGAGAATGATTTGAGAGATTCAGTAACCTCAAAATCTGCCATCAAAGGCAGAATAATATGAAATCCCTTTTTAAAAAATCATTTTTCATATATTCATACAAAAGTTTTTTTTTTTTGTCAAGTTGTATATTGACTAAAGATTTATTTTTTAAGATGAATAAGTAAAAAATTCAAAAGTTTAGATCTACTCGAACTCCAACTTCTATATACGACAATATTCATTTCAATCGAGCTATGTTTACGAAGAGCAACTAGTATTACTCAATGATATAGAAAATGAGGTGTGGTGGACCATGAGTTGTTGATAAGGGCATGCTACCCTTCCTCCCACTAGACATTTATTTCCTTTCTCAATCTATCTTATCTCATTATCGAATAATCTCCCTCTAATCCTTGCTTAATGGTTAATTGTGCTTATGGATGGACCCTCCATTCATTAAAGTGCTTTATTTCTTTTCTTTCTTTGTTTACACCTTTGACAAAACCTTGATTAAGGTAGCTATGCATTGCACTAATAGGCACTAGCCTCATACTTGTGAATATAAATGCACACTAAAATTATCACACGCCTCATTTGTGAGGTGTGATCCACGTATATACTATTTAAAATAAATAGCATTATTTAATTATTATTAGTAGAATTCTTCTTCTTTTTTTAGCAAATTAGTAGAATTCTTCTATTACTAAACATTTTACTCCTTTTGTCTCGTATTAGTATATTATTTGTTTCAACAGAGGTTAGGTCCATCAAGAGTGGCTAAAATTTCACAACATGATGAATCAAAGTTTGAATTTTGATTGAAAGAAACATCTAATCTTAAAAGACGTTTAATATGTGACAGGTGGAGTATCATCTAACTCCACATATATTGTCTATGTTGTTGCATTTATGAGGAATGATCTCCGTAAGATTTATGAAAAATGTTAATGAGTATTATAAGGGCATTTTTAAGGACCTTTCATATTTTATTTTATGTCATTTTGAAGAAAAAAATATTTATGATATTTTATATATTATTTTATAATACCAATAAAACGTTAATGTTTTTTTTCATATCATAAATATGTTCGGGGCCGGTCCTAAGATTTTTGGCGTCATGGTCGAAACTATAAAATTGTGCCATTTTAATTTTTCCAATATTTTTCTTTTTGCATTTTTTGTTGCAAAATATTAATTTATAATCAGAGTTCTCTAAAAATATATTTTAAATAGAACTAATCAAAACGAATTAAAAAGAAATATATCTATATAATATTAAATAAAAATAATAATTTTGACGCACTTAAAAAAATGACGCCATAAGCTACCGCTCCTCTTGCCCACCCTTAAGGCCACCCCTGAATATGTTTTTATTCAACTCATTTAGGACCCTCCAAAATAGCTCGCTACTTAAACTATTAAGATTGGACTACAATATCCATTAAAAAAACGATACTGGACTACAATATGAAAATGACTTCTCCCAACTAAAAAAAGCTCATTCCCAGCCAAACTTCCATACCCCCTGCGTGAGTTAACTCACGCAGATGTTATACCCAGCGTAATGTGTGAGTTAACTCAAGCAGGTGTTTTTCATGTTTAACACCTGCTTGAGTTAACTCAGAGTTAACTCAAGCGGATGTTATACCCAACGTGAGTTAACTCACACAAGGGTATTTTGGGAAGTTTGGTTGGGAGTGAGCAGTTTTTGTTGGTAGAAGAGCATTTTTCCAATTTATTTAGGTACTAGGTTACTGCTAGAACATCCCTTCACCCACAAACAATGGTTTTTACTCTAGACTTACCCTATAAATGAGATTATTCAAGTTTGTTATTGGGTTTGTTAGTTTAGAGTCTATTGGGTGTGTGTGTGTATTCCTTAGTATCGCCTTTGTAATGTTAATGTTATTAATATTATTGAAAACCTTAGCCGTCTCTTTATGTTCTCTATTAAAATCCTATATTATTAACATGATATCAAGAGCATGGTTTGATCCGCCCAAAATCATTGACCTCTTCTGCTATCGAGGTCCCAAGAAGCTTGGGATATTGTGTGATTGATTTGATTTCATTTTCAATGATTTTGTGAAGTTGGATTATGAATTCGTGATCCCTTTGAAGATTGATTGTTTTCTCTCATTCTCTACAAATCCCTTTGAAGCTTGGAAGGCTTAAGCTAAGTTTTCAATCGAAGTGGCTTTATGTAAGAAGGTTGATGAAGCAGTCTTTTAATTTGATGTGCTTTTCTGCCTATTTTGAGTTATTGCGTCTACAAAAAAAATCCACGAAGTTGCCATGGTCCAAGTGGTCATGTCTAAAAAATGTTATGGTTTTTTGTTGTCGTTGACACATTTTGGTTATTCAGTATTTTACAGTCTTCGATTAAGTTTTGTGGTTTGTGTCTAGTCCATCATATTGTTTCTTTTCTTTGCGTTTGATGTGATCAATGTCGATTTTAAGGATGATTTTATTAATGGTGGTTTGGTCAGGGTTGGTTAATTGGTTGTTGGTTTCTCTCGTATCTATTTTGGTTTGTCTTGGTTCATTATGTTAGGTTCAATTTGATTTGGTTCAATTTGGTTGGTTGTTGGGTGAGTCTAGATAGTATTTACATTTGGTTTGTTTATTTGGTCTCACACTTTAGTTGTTTGGTGAGTCAAATGTTTACAATTTGGTTGTTTGGTGAGTGTGAGTCAACTGTTCACAATTGGTTCTTCTGATTGATTGCACTTCTCCCCGTTGATTCTTCTGATTGATTGCATTTATCTTTATTGATTCTTCTGATTGATTGCATTTCTCACATTTTGATTCTTCTGATTGATTGCACTTCTTCCCTATTGATTCTTCTAATTGATTTCACTTGGAGTGCAAAATATAAACCATTGATTCACTGTGATATTTCAACTTTTAAACTACCATATTCATCTTTAACCTGGCTAAAACAACATTCATATTGCAAACAACCAATCATTTGATCATTTACTACAAAAAAAATCAACATTTACATAAACCCTAACATTTTATCAATTTAAATAACAAAATCTAAAATATAAAACAAAAAAAAAACTCAATGCAATGGAATTATGAACACTTATTTGTAGTTGAAGTTGAAGAATTTGGTTTGTGGTTTGTGGGAGTATGGAGAGAGAAATGTTGAGATTTGAAGGAATGAGTTAACTGCTATCGTCGTTCTAGAATAAACCAGAATGCAACAACAATTAACTGTGCCATTGGAATTGTTGGAACAAAATGTATTTAACATTACCACTTTTAAGTTTTGATGATAACAAGGTATTAAAAGTTCAATTGGATATGCTAAAATTTGTTCAAGTGTGCAAGACCATAGACTAAAATGAGAGCAAATGAATCTACAAAGGAAACTTATGTTGCAAGTAAGAGTCTGAAGGAGTCAGAGTTTGAAGACCATCAGAAGCTGTCAGTCAGAGTCTGAAGCTACCAAAGTTTAAAGCCTCCAGATTCTAAACCAGAATTCAGTTTAATATGGTTATTTGAAGACACAAGATTGCATAAGGAATAAAAGTTTGGAGCAACGACTATTTCAGAGGAATTAGAAGACATTAGATGCTTATCCACTGAAGGAGATCAAAGAAAGGACAATAGTGCAATTGTAAAACCACTACTTTACTCATGTATGCACATAGTACTGCTACATATGTGTCTCTGCTGGTTAACTCTCCACATAAGGAATGAATTTCAAATTATTCCCTCCTAGAACATTAACCAAATCAAGCAACAGATCATTGGTGATTGATCAAGCTTCAACAACGATCATTTGATGTGCTGGCAACTCTACAACGTCTCTTTCATACCTCTATATAAAGGAATGAAGACTTGAAGATTTGCAGAGACTCAACAACATTTAAACTGTGTCAAAACTCTGCTGAAATTGTTGTGCATCAAACACTTAAAATTTCTTAACAAGTTTCATATCTTAGAAATTCTAGAGTCTTAAGAGTCTGTATCTGATTTGTATTGTGAACACCACTGATAATATATCAAGTGTTCAAACCAAACTTATTCTTTGTAATTTGTTTGTTTAGAAGTATCTTGCTTTTGTGCTTGAACATAAGAAATCTCTTGCTTGTGAGCTGTAACACCTCATTTTAATTCTATTATTTTAAATGATGTTTGAATATTGGTTATATGATTTTGCATGACTTATTTGATATATATATATATATGATTTTATGCGAAAATATATGATTCATGTGTGATATATATATATATATATATATATATATATATATATTATGTGTTATTTTATTATATAGTTGTTTTATTATTTAAAATAAAATATGAGAAATAGAAATAAGTGGTAATAATATTTATTTAGAATTAAGGGGGATTAATTGTAATTATGTGGATTAAGTGGGAGTTAAGGGAAAGAAAAAGGGGGTTATGTTTTGGGAGTTAGTAAGGAAAGAGTCAGACAAACATTTTCACGTACAGTAGAGAAAAAGAGAGTTTTTGAGAAAAAGATGAGAAAAAACTAAGAGGGCTAAAAGGAGAGCTAGGAAGGGATCAAATTGCTGTAGGCTTTCAATTGTTGTTGAATTAAGGTAAGGGTGGGATTCCTTTCACTAATAATGTATATAATTCTGAAAATTTATGAATTGTGGTGTTCTTGGTTTTCTAGGTTTTAGAATTTTGTGTAATTTCTAAAATGGATGAATTGTGTTGTTTGATGCATGTTCCTATGTTGTTTTGATTGCTATATTGCCTATTTGACCTATAAATATCACTGTAAATCATTTTGGGAGATTAAGGGATCAAAATTTGGGTTTTTGGGTGAAAAATGGTGAGAAATCGTCAAAAAACGGGGCCCAGTTCGCTTAAGCGAGCCCCAAGCGAACTTCCAAGCGAAATTGAGCTTGCTCTCGACGTTACGTTCGCTTAAGCGAACCACCCTTCGCTTAAGCGAACTACACAGTAACAACATTTCCCGTTTCGCGTTCTTGTGTCTTTTTCACACGTTTCTGTTTTGAATTAGCTTTCGGTGTAAACATGAAAGTTGTAGATAATTGAGTTAGCTTTCTAATGGCCTTGGTTTGACGTGTAAACTATTTTTAGATTTTGAGTTATGATGAAAATAGTCCAAGAGGGTATTCAGAAAATTTTAAGAAAACTTAGCATAACTAATTCTGAGTTAGTCCAAAACTTATGGTTGGTTTCCCAACTTCAAACTTAGGTATTTAGGAATTTAGTTGAAGTGTTTTATGAGTATTTGACTCATGTCTTATTGATCACACTTGCTTGTTGTTGAAGAATGTTTTGGTCTGATATGAATGTAGTTGATTAATGTATATGTGTTATGTTGATGAATTCTGTCGTAAGAGTTGTTGTGTCAGATTTTGACTAAGTTGTGGAGTGTGTCATAAATGATTAGGCACATATGTTGTTGTCGTAGATGTTGTTGAGTTGTATGTTGATATACACAAGTCGAGTCCATTTGCATACTCATAACTGTTTGGGGCTTATGCCCTGGAATGCTTAACATTCACACCCGTTGGGGGCTTATGTCCTGGAATGTTTATCATTCACCTGTTGGGGGCTTATGCCCTGGGATGCTTTAACCATCCAACTGTTGGGGGCTTATGCCCTGGAATGCTTAGCATTCAACGCGCATAAAATGGTACCACATGCATAATGCATTTGTCGTTGTCGATGTCGTAGTCGTTGTCGTCGGTCATGTCGTTGGTGTTCATTGCTGATAATGACATTGTTGTTGCTGTTGTTTAATGTTGTTGAGGATAATTATGTTGCTATTATATATGTGTATATTTATTCACATTATATATGAATTGAATAATGCCTGTTGTAGGATGTTGTTGTTTCATTGATTTGATGGATTATATATATTTATTATTGATCGTGTATCTCACCCCTTCTGCTTGAAAACGTTGCCTTCCCTATGGGTAACTTGCAGGTAGCGAAGATTAGTAGGATGATTGGCTCTGTGTCTAGGGCTCTGATACATATTAGGATGGGGGATCGTCGCGAATGTTTTTCTTTCATTCCTTTATGTATCAAACTTCGATTTTGTTGTTGGATTTTCATGCTGTTGAATAATGATGACTTTTGTTGGGCCTTTTGTGCCAAGATAATTTTGAAGTTGAATTATGTGTTTAAACGAAATTTTCCGCTGCAGTTTTATGAGACTTTCAATATGGAATAATAAATAGTATAACTTCTATTTATGAGATTTTGAAAAGTAGTGTAATACTCCGTTGTTGAATTACTCTGATATAATTATATTTATTATTACATCGTTGGGTGAACGGGGTGTTACAATTGGTATCAGAGCAGGTCGGTCCGTCCGGCCAAGTAGTAGAGTCGAGTCGAGCCTAGTAGAGTTGTGTGACAATTTTGTATTGTCCTTGTTGTCTTGATTTGTTATTGTTGTGTAGAATCTTTGAAGTTGATCTTGTATGTTTTCCGTTGACGGGTATGGATGTAATCCTTGGTATGAACTGGTTGGAATACAACCATGTCCATATAGATTTGTTTTAGAAACACGGTGTACTTTTCCTCTGCCGAAGAAGAGAGTGGAGCAGAATTTTTGCCTACTAAGCAGCTGAAGCAGTTAGAATGTGATGGAAACTTGATGTTTTCCTTGTTGGCGTTTTTGTCTGTGGAGAATCAAGCGGTAATTGACAGGCTGCCAGTTGTAAATGAATTTCCAGAGGTTTTCTCTGATGAGATTCCTGATGTGCCGCCAGAAAGGGAGGTAGAATTTTCAATCGATCTTGTTCCGGGTACGAAGCCGGTATCGATGGCTCCTTATCGTATGTCGGCAGCTGAGTTGGCAGAGTTGAAGACACAGTTGGAGGATCTACTTGATAAGAAGTTTGTAAGACCAAGTGTTTCACCTTGGGGAGCGCCGGTATTATTGGTTAAAAAGAAGGATGGTAGCATGAGGCTGTGTATATATTACCGTCAGCTGAATAAGTGACGATAAAGAATAGGTATCCACTTCCGAGAATTGATGACTTGATGGATCAGTTAGTGGGTGCTCGTGTGTTTAGTAAAATTGATTTGAGATCAGGTTACCATCAGATTAAGGTGAAGGATGAAGATATGCAGAAGACGGCGTTTAGGACGCGATATGGTCACTATGAATATAAAGTGATGCCTTTCGGTGTTACTAATGCACCTGGTGTGTTCATGGAGTATATGAACAGAATTTTTCATGCTTTCCTGGATAAGTTTGTTGTTGTGTTTATTGATGATATTCTAATTTATTCTAAGACTGAAGAGGAGCATGCAGAACACTTGAAGATTGTTTTGCAGGTGTTGAAAGAAAAGAAGCTGTATGCCAAGTTGTCGAAATGTGAATTCTGGTTAAGTGAAGTAAGTTTTCTTGGCCATATTATTTCTGGTAGTGGTATGGCTGTTGACCCATCGAAAGTTGAAGCGGTATCACAATAGGAGACTCCTAAGTCAGTTACAGAGATTAGAAGTTTTCTTGGTTTGGCTGGTTATTACCGTAGATTTATTGAAGGATTTTCGAAGTTGGCACTTCCTTTGACGCGGTTGACCTGTAAGGGTAAAGCTTTTGTGTGGGATATTCAGTGTGAGAATAGTTTCAATGAGTTGAAGCAACGGTTGACGACAGCTCCGATTTTGATTTTACCGAAGCCGGAAGAACCTTTTGTTGTTTATTGTGATGCGTCCAAGTTAGGCTTAGGTGGTGTACTTATGCAAGATGGTAAGGTGGTAACTTATGCTTCGAGACAGTTGAGAATCCATGAGCGGAATTTTCCTACGCACGATTTAGAGTTGGCTGCTGTGGTTTTTGTGTTGAAAATTTGGAGACATTATTTGTACGGTTCCAGATTTGAGGTGTTTAGTGATCATAAGAGTTTGAAATATTTATTTGATCAAAAGGAGTTGAATATGAGACAGAGAAGGTGGCTTGAGTTGTTGAAGGACTATGATTTTAGTTTGAACTATCACCCAGGTAAGGCGAACGTGGTTGCAGATGCTCTGAGCAGGAAGACGTTGCACATGACTGCCATGATGGTTAAGGAATTGGAGTTGCTTGAGCAGTTTAGGGATTTGAGTATAGTTTGTGAGCTGGCACCTCAGAGTGTGCAGTTGGGTATGTTGAAGATCAACAGTGAGTTCTTGAATAACATCAAAGAGGCGCAAAAAGTTGATGTCAAGTTTGTAGACTTGATGGTTGCTAGTGATCAGACTGCAGATGGTGATTTTCAACTTGATGATCAAGGCGTGTTGAGGTTCCGAGGCAGAATTTGCATTCCGGATAATGATGAGTTGAAAAAGTTGATTTTAGAAGAAAGTCACAGGAGTAGCTTGAGTATTCATCCGGGAGCTACAAAGATGTATCATGACTTGAAGAAAATGTTTTGGTGGTCTGGGTTGAAACGTGATGTTGCGCAATTTGTTTATGCTTGTTTAACTTGTCAGAAATCTAAAGTTGAACATCAGAAGCCTGCGGGATTGTTGACACCGTTGGATGTGCCGGTATGGAAATGGGATAACATCTCTATGGATTTTGTGACGAGTTTACCAAATACTCAAAGAGGACATGATGCCATTTGTGTTATTGTCGATAGGTTGACGAAGTCGGCACATTTTATTCCGATCAATATTAGTTATCCGGTAGCTCAGTTGGCGGAGATTTACATTCATAATATTGTGAAGTTGCATGGTGTTCCGTCAAGCATTGTGTCGGATACAGATCTGAGGTTCACTTCGAGGTTTTGGAAGAGCTTGCAAGAGGCTTTGGGTTCAAGGTTGAAATTGAGTTCGGTCTATCATCCGCAAACAGATGGTCAGTCGGAGAGAACGATTCAGTCGTTAGAGGATTTATTGAGAGTGTGTGTACTTGAACAAGGTGGAGCTTGGGATAGTCATCTACCGTTAATAGAGTTCACGTACAACAACAGTTACCATTTGAGTATTGGTATGGCACCATTCGAAGCTTTGTATGGTCGGAGGTGCAGAACCCCTTTATGTTGGTTTGAGACTGGTGAAAGTGTTGTGTTGGAACCAGAGATTGTTCAGCAGACTACGGAGAAGGTCAAAGTCATGTTGCACTCGTCAATTTAGATTATATATGTAAACTGAGTTTACAAAGCATGCTTAATTTACTTTTACATATTTCTCTAAAATTTGAATTTTGAAGGGTACGTAAACTTTTTTGTTGTTGAGAAAAAGGTACATAAACTTAGACCACGTACAAGGAAAATTTCATGATTATCATTTAATTTTAATTAAAATATGGTGTAATTGAATTTTTTTAGGACGTGACTACATACTATATACTATATATATATATATATATATATATATATATATATATATATATATAATAATTATGACACCATGCTGATTCATGAGATCAAATACAAACATTATATATTATTCTATGTGCATCAAATATAAAATACAATAAATCCAAGTAATCTTTAAATTTTATCTATCTTTATTCAACAATTTAATCATATTTATTCTTATAGTGGTGTTAGAAGTACTCTCTTTTCAACATTTCACTCTAATACTTTTTTTTTTATTTTTATTGAGTAAAATACACATGGATCCCATCACCTAATGTATGACTCATTTTCAAAATAATGAACACACATGTATTTCACTCAACAAAAAAATGAGTGTTAGAGTGAGTGTTGAAAAGAAAAACTCATTGTACTTCTCTTGTGAGTCTTTTCTATTATCTCAAACACATAAATAATATAAGGTATAGAGATATAGTTAATTATTGTATCATGTTGACTCGTCAAATAAAACAATATATATTATTTAATCCTATCTATCGTATCTTGACAATTAAACGGACCAACAATATCATTGCACTTCCTCCGTTCCTAATTATAAGACTATTTGCAAAAAAAGTTTTGCCCTAAATATGAAACCATTTAAGAATTTTTAGATGCATTTATTACTCTTTTTCCATATATATATCCCTTATTAATACTACCAATGTATCTTGAAATATGAAAGATTAACATTAAATATACATATACCTAAAGGACAATTTGGTAAAACATACACACATTTTTGACATTTTATTACTTCAACAACTTTTCTTAACAATCGTGTTTTATTTTTTGTAAAATAGTCTTATAAAAATGGACAAAGGGAGTAAAACAAGACAATAAAATAGTTTCTACAAATATTAAATAAATCAACATTTCTTACTTGTGATATATGTGACACGAGAAAGATTTGATAATTTTTAGTCGAGCCCAAAACAATTATGGTTACATCTAAAAATTCCCAAAATATCCTTAATATGAAATAAATGTCCAATTGTACTTAAAGTTACGTTGTAGTCACAAAATGAGTTTACATATGTAAATTGAGTTTACATAGCAATTAGCATGCCTAAACTCATTTTACGCATATATTTAAACTATGAATTTTGAAAGTTTCGTAAACCTAGATCAAGTACAAGGAAAATTTCGATATAATAATTTGATTTTAATTAAACTTCAGTGTAATTAGAAATTTCAGAGATGTAACAAAAAATTGAAAAATAATATATAAGGTAAATATAAATAAATAATTATCATATCATGCTAAGTCATCAAATCAAACATAAATATTAAATAAAATAATAGCGTATGATATTTGTACTTTATCTTTCTTTACCCAATTCTATAATCATATTTGTTTTTAGAGGGATGTTAGGAGCACTCTTTTTTCATAAAGTGATACTTAATTTTGTATTGGGTAAAATAGATAAGGATTTCATCATCTAATGTGTGACTTATTTTTAAAATGTTGGCAGGGACGAACCGAAGTATATAGTAAAGGGGGTTGTCGCCACCCCAAGAACCATGTAATACTACTTATCCTCTATATTAACATGTATTACTGTCATGTAACAAAGTAAAAATATACAGTACTCACCCTCCCTAATAATATGAGTAATCAATGCAACCAACCTTGAATCCTTGATAACTAAACTGGAATGAGTTCATCTTTGTTTCATTTAGATTTGCTCCATTTACTCCTTTTTAGTGCATAGATGTGTGACATGTGGCAAAAATAAAATCAAGGATTGAGATTAAAAGTTCTACAAATAGCTGAAAAACAAAGCATGTAAACACACATGTTTCTTCCTTCTCACCATAAACTCACGCACCCCTTCTTCTTCCTCTCATGATCATCATCACCGCCACCCCTCTCCCTCCATTGACCGGTGGTGTTCTATCTTTCTGTTCCACACATCTCCTCACATAACTCAACGAAGAAAACAAATATGGGCAAAAAACAATGAGAGAAATCAACTAAAAATCTTAACAGAAAGTGCATTTCACTTTTGTAATTTAAAGCAAACCCCAGTTTGTGGAAGACAATGGATTTGGATCAAATTGAAATCAAACGTTTAACGGAAACAATATGTTGACATTCCGGAAAACAAAAATGAAAACCACGACCAATCAAAATCACAACACACGAGCAGAGAAACCCAGCATGGCAGTTGGAGGAGACGGTAGTGTCGTCGGAAGTGGCGGCGATGGAGAGATGAAGTTGTTGTTGCGGCACGAGGTGGAAGAGGGAAGAACGGAGTAGTTGAGTTGTCTGAGGTATGTGGAACAGAATGGAGAGAACATTATAATCCTAGCCCTTGATTTTATTTTTGCCACATGTCACACATCTATAAAGTGAAAAGGAGTAAATGGAGCAAAGATGCACTAAACTTGAATAACATAATAGGAGTAATATTATGACTTTTCACTTCAAATTTTTACACACACAAACTTAATAAATATGATTTTTTTTTTTTTTTGGGTTTTACTCAAACTACTATTCTTTGAAAGATGTCACTTTTTTTTTTTTTTTACTAATTTAAAAGGTGTCACTTGTTCATTGTATTTTAACTTTGAAGCACACAACTAATAAAGAATAGCATTGTTAAGCATTAAGTTCAATAAAAAAACAGTAAAAACTATTCAAATTTCAACATTCAAAACAACACAAGCTCAATGTCTACCATTATTATCTATACTATATATAAAGAATATTATCCCTTTCAGCACTTTTGGGTTGGATTTTTCTTTCCAAAAATACCCTCAGTTTTCAATACAAATAACACATGTAATAAATAGATAAAAATAAATTTAAATATTAAAACAAATGTAACAAACACGATATGAATATATATATTTTTGTTTTTTTCCTTTATCATTTAAAAAGTATAACAAACTAGATGAGTATATTTATGCTTACTTTTTCATCATTCCAATTATACCCTTAAACAACTTTTGCTATAGTAAAATTGTTGTTGGTGTCATTAAAAAAAGAATTTAGATTTTTTTTGGTTATATTGTATTATTGTCGGTGTCGTTGAAATAGATAATTATGGTTAGTATGATTTTTTATAATTTGAAAGAAACAACCATTTATATAATTTTAAATTTTAATCAAAATCAAAATTTCATATAAAAAAACCGTTCATAATTTTCAAAAGTTAGCGCAATAAAAAGAGCGGAAGTGCCCGTCTTTTTGCTAGCCGTTTTATAATAAAATGAGCACAATGTTAGTTTTCTTTTTTGATAAGGCAAGAGAAAAATGACATGTAAAGAATAGAGGCATTCCAACGAAGTTGTCAATCCAATCTAAGCCTACGTATGTCAAATGCTCATATATATTATTAAAAAAGAGAAAAAAATACATAAAACTTTGGGGGGGGAGGGGGGGCATAAAACCTAACCCAGTGAATACAAGTGAATCAATCCTAACGAGAATTAGAACCAAGAACAACAGTACGCTTGATTCAATCTTAGTTAAGACTAATAAACAATGTTTGCGAGCACCAACCGTGTCTATAAATTGGCGAATGAACCGACTGTCAACACAGAACAAATCACAAATCATCAACTCCCTGCACCATCAACATCAATCATTAACGACTCTTTAGAGTCCAAAACAATCCATATCCTAATAATTCATCAACCGTATTCAAAGAAGATACAAGACCGTATCGGTTGACCATCATCAGACCAAGATGAGTCTTCACTTCTCAACACGGCAAATGAATCGACCGCCAACACAATCAAATTCAATTTCCAAAAACCCCCATGTTAATAACAATCACTGCATGCATCAATGCTCTTTCAAGACAAACAATCCAAACAATAGCAAGATCGTTCTTCTATATTAAACTAGTAAATGAAATTGTCCGCCTACACGGAATCAACCAACTTCACGTACCGACCACTTACTGTGAAGAAAACTAAACTAAGTTTACGGCAACGAATCAACCTGAAGCAAGCCACGATCACAAAGCTATCGCCCTTTCAAGCACTACAGTCCGAATCACAACCCAAATTTAAAGGAGCAACATAGTGGATGCAAGCTGAAGAAACACCCATCAACGCTATCACCACCTTCAAAAAAAGAGTAAGACAATTTTTTTAAAACAACAACCTTAGCCACCAGAACACAGCACAGTGACGGCAGTTTAAAGAAAAATATCAGACCACCACAACCATCATCTGGCCACGACAGTTTTTGGGAACAAAGTCTGGTTCGACAGAAACAACCACCCACCAAGGCTAACGAATACCAAGAGATATCAACCACCGAGACGACACCGACAATGTTTTTGAGAAATCAGATCCAGATCAAAGCTGAATTTTTGAAAACACAGAGAGGAAGGAAACCCCCCACCACCACCAAGGACGGCGGCGACACCTGGAGAAACCAACCTCCGAAGGAGATTGGTGATGATGCAGCTGTGGAGGATGATCGTCGCATCGCCATCCTTTTGGCTACATGGTGGTTGAAGAGAGGGTTGAGCGATTAGGGTTAAGCAAAATGTAATTGTGAAGACATTTCATAAAAAATTAGAAAAGAGTTTTAGGAAATAAATGATCGAATAACAATATAATTTTCGTGACTGTATTTCTATGTGTATTTTCCTTTGGCGGATATATAGCATTTTCTTTATATTAAAATAAATTTTCTACAATATTTAGTGGTTGAAGTTAGTTATTGTTCTTATTGCTTATTGTTATTTTTTCGCACCCCTTGATATTTTTTTCTGGCTCTGTTCCTGAATGTCGAACTCTCATACATTCACTTAATAAAAAAGTGAATGTTAAAGTGAACTTAAAAGAGATACTACTTATAACACTCCTCTTGTAAGCCTGTTCTATTATCTCAAACACATAAATAAGATATGGTAAAGCGACATAACTAATTATCATATTATGTTGGCCCGTCAAATCAAACACAAGATTCTTTCCTTAAAAAATAAATAATCAAATACATGATCATTCTATCATATCTACCATGTCTTGATAATTAAAAAGACTTATAATATCATTGTAAAAAGCAGCGGTAAAAAGTTCAACAAATGTTAAATAAATCTATAATGTTTATTGCTTGAGATATATATATATATATATATATATATATATATATATATATATAATGAAACAAAAATTTGATAATTTATAGGCACATCCTAAAAAAAATTAGTTACACGTCGAAATGATCAAAATACATTTCAAATGAAATAAGTTTCAAATTATATCCAAAATCTTGTAGTGCTCGCAAACCGATTTTACATATGTAAATTGAGTTTACATGTTATTTTGACTTAAAATACATTGAATTTATATGGTTTATGTTAACTGAGTTTACGCTGCATGCGTAAACTACACAAACTCAATTTATGCAAACCCAATTTACGTAAGTTACGTGAACTCAATTTACATATTTCCTTAAAATCTGAAATTTAATAGGCACTTAAACTTAAATTAGGTACATTTTTCCGTTGCAATTAATTGTATATATAAATATAATTTTTTTTTTACAAATAAGATTAAAGTTAGTTTATTTAAAGTATACAATATTGTTCTTCCCCTAAAAAAATATTGTTCCTATTATTGAGGGTTGTTTATCTTATTGTTGTAGCCTATTTTAACAGGAGTTAAATAATTTTTTAATTGATAATTTAAATAACATTATAAAAATAATAACATAGTTTAAATAAAGGGTGAAATTGGAAAGAAAAAGTCTAGTCCAAAAGGATGTATCACTTTTATATATTGCGAGCGTTCAGACAAGCACATATTAGCTCTTTTTATTGCACTAATGCATATAAATCATGAATAGTAGTTTTTAGGAAACTTTGATTTTGATTCAAATTATATATATATATATATATATATATATATATATATATATATTACATTTTTCGTAGTGTAAAAAAACTATATTTATCTTGTTCATCTCTCCTCTTTGTTGAGCTCCGTCCGCCGTAACAGTCACCATAATCCGTGTCCCGACAAAGTTTCTCCTAATATCTTGGTGCGTTCTGCTCGGATTGGAATCATTGATTTCTTAAATCTTTGGCTCTTTCGTGTTTCTCGATGTCTTGTCCATGGAAGATTTTACATCCATTGGATCATGTCGATCCGAAATCCCAGCCAATGATGAAGAAATCTTACGCACAAGCTCTCTCTACAACATGTAATTTGCATCTTAGCACATTTCCTACCAAATCTGTCAAAGGCGATGTCGTTAGCATCCACCTTTAACAGTCAGAGCACAAACAAGCCATTAAAGATAGTAAGCGAAACCTTCGTGGATGGTTACCTTGCATAAAGGAGACCCGTCGGTCACGGCCAAGGACCCTTATCGGAAGCTCTCCATGATGCAGACTTAGGTAAAACCGTAGAATTTTATAGCTCTAGAACGTGCTTTCTATAAATTTCAGTTTTAATCAGTAGAAGAGATGCACAATGTTTGGGCTTTAAGGATTGTTAATCTTAAGCTTGGAATCTTGCGATTTTCTAGTTGGTCGAAAGACTTTATCCCAATAGTCAAAAACAATCTCATGCCCAAGTGTCGGTTATGTTTTTTAACCTTCCCCCAGAAGTATTGGAGGAGTACAACATTGTTTGAGCTTGCAATGAGTATATGAACTCCATTGATAATTGATGAGATCATTTTAAACATAAGATTTGGACATTATGCTCAGTTATCGATAGACTTAGATATGTCTGAAATAATGTTTAAATTTCTTATGGAGGAAAGGGAGGGATTCACGTTCAATATTTGAAGCTATTTATTTATTTATGAGAAACACTCCCAATTTTGCACCAACTGTAAGGTTATTGAGCATGGAAATCACCAGTGTCATAAAATTAGGTCAAAAGTTGTGGGGGAGTATAAGGATCATAAGCTGAAGCAGGTTTCAATGCAAGGTATGGTTACTTCAAAGGATAAATTAGTTGTTTTGGAAAAGGATACAATGATAAGCTCTGATAAGCAGGTAGATGATCTTTGAATGTCTACTATGGTGAGAAACATGTTGTCTAGTAACAAGGTAGTCTTCAACATTTTAAAGGCCCTGCACAAATTTAAAAACAAATTTTAAAAATAAACCCTTAATAAATTAACCTTTATATCTTGTCAATTTCTATAAGTAAAACAATTGGTTATTTTGTCTTTTGGCTAAGGAGATGAGTTATCTGCTAAACGTCTGTTGTTCAAATCCCATTGGCTGGATTTTTTAATTTAAAATTCGTTTTATTTAATGTAAATAACAAGGAAAAAATTAATATATGAAAGTAAGGAATCGAACACACAATCATTCAATAATTACAAGCAGATGCATCCGCTAAACTTCTACCATAATCATGTTATAATTATTAAACAATGAATACATATATTATTAAAACTCAAATTTTGGGCACCCGTATTTTGGAGGCCATGTACCATGGCCTTCTTGCACCCCTTTGGGCCGACCCTATCTAGTAAGCATCAAAAGCATACAAATAACAACTTAATAGAGATGCAAATGGCAACATGAAGAGCTCTGATAAACAGTCTGAGGGTGTTCCAACTATGGCATTAGATACTGAAATTCTGTTACGCAGTAAAAGATGTCGAGCACGATGTCAAGACATGAGTAATGTCGATAATGATGTGAAGACATTGTGACAACACAAATAATAACTCAAAGAAAAATGCTGAAGGGGTCTACCAAGCCAGGAAGGAAATCCACTATAATAGTAATAGTTTGAAGCTTGCAAAAACAACCTCCGGTTTACTAACTTCTCATCTAATCACTACCCATGATATTTCTATCTAAGACACTATTAGATATGAGACATCTCTCACTTCCCCTTGATCACTCAATAGTGATAACAACAAGTACAATCAAGATGGAGACACACTCTGAGAAACATAATCCACTCCTCCTTTTACGAGCGATTAAAAAATCACAACTCAACTATGAATCTCACTCTAGCATCAAGGTGATACAAGAGTGGCTCACAAATAACAAGGACATACTAAAGGCCTAATAGACACTTTCAGTATTACTGCTTCAGTGGTCTTCACGTTGGTTAGAGTCTTCCTTTTATAGCCCTTCATCAGCCAAAATATATTTGTTTCAAATATTCCTCCATGATACAAAAATATATTTACCTTCATAAATATATTTATATCAACAATCTCCAGGAAGCACATAGATATATTTGAAACAAACCAATTATATTTTTGGCCACAATCTTCTAGAAGCACAAAAATTATATTTTCACAAATATATTTGCATTAAATATTCCTTCCGTAAATATATTTACATCATACGATACACAAATATATTTGTTGTCCATAAATATATTTCCAGCAACAATCTCCTTGAAACACAAAAATATATTTGAAACAAATCTTTTATATTTTCCGCAACAATCTTTTCAAAATATATTTTTACCAAATCTATTTTGGAAATACAATTCAAATATATGGTAGCCTTAAACCGACAAAGGAAGCTTCTAGGAACACAAGCTTCTTGGAGCACAAGTCACATGAATCATATCTTCAAACAAATCTTCAGTGATATCACGTGAAAACCAAATATTCCAAGAAAGCGAAACAAGGCATGCTGTGATGTCGTACCAACTTGCCAAGACACCTTGTCCGACATCATGCTAGAACACTAGTTTTAACAAAATATGGTCAATCACAATATACAAACCTAACAATCTTCCCCTTTGGAAAATTTTGGCTAAAGCAACCTTTGCAACACACATCTTCAACAAACCAAAAAACTTGCACAAATAAAAAAGACAAGAGGGATACAATTATACCTTCTTTCATTTTAACAAAAGAACTCATCTTGAAAGAAAGCAAAAACAACTTAAGCATTACTTTAAAAGAACATTTTCAAAAATAATGCACAAGAAATATTGGAACATCTCCATGAACATCAAAGGCATACACAACAACAAAATAGAGATAGAACTAATCCTCACAGAAAAAAAACAGGAGAAATAAAATCCACAAACATAGAGAAATAAACTCTCGCAAAATTAAACTTCCGAGAAAAATAAATTCTCACAAAAAAAAAACTTCAGGATGTTTAGACATTAGGTATGACATCAGCATATCAGAACACAACGCACCTACATGCATCCATACTTCAAGCACATAAACTAGCATCATCATGCTAGTTAAAATAATACTCCCCCTCAACAGAAGATCAGAAAAATATGCTACTCCCTCTCAGGTAATACTCACCCTTAATAGGCATATAAAGTATATAATAATCAAATTTACCATACTCCCCCTTTCTATCCATAAATTCTGACCATAAGCATGCTTCAACAATATAACATGAAGGTCACAAGTCACAAGGCATAAACCTAACTCACAAATACCACAACAAAAATTAGAGACATTAATCAGCAGCAGATTAAAAAACCAAGAGATCATGCCAAAATTATATTCCTCATCTCAAAGTATTGCGCATCCAGCACACACAACCTTGTTAGTCACCTACACCTCTACATAAGCTTCCTCACTCCTACCCAAAAACATGTTGATCACATCAGGAGAAAACTCCACATACATTGGTTATCACCTTCTGATCCATCATTCTCATCATTAACAGACACAAAATTAACATCCTCATGATCAAAAACCTTATCCTTCTCATCATTATCATTTACAACAAGTACCTTATCAGATGATTCAACATTTGATTCGACATTAGGAATTTTGAGGGGTTCACCATACATACTTGACATGGAATGTGGCTTATTGACGCCATGCACAGACTCAACAGGGTTGCCAAACTCGGTCGAAATAGGTGGAACACCAATCGACGCAGAGGAAGTTACAAAAGAACTTACATTTGGAGTTTTCCTCTTTTTTACAGCATGAGTTACAAGTTTCCATTATTTCATAGCTTGAAAAACCTTACTACTGACCTTTGGTATACCATGAGGCTGAGGATATCCATAAAATATATAACAATACAACCTTACGTGAACATCTCTGCCACAATAGTGACGTCTCCAAGGTGATTTCTTTTTGTTTCTTGGTTGGGGGTTCAGATGTCGGACAGGATGTTGAGACATCTGATCCAACATTACAAACTCAGTCTTCTTTTCAGGAGAAACAAACTTCTTTGTGGGAATTTTGATTTCTTTGATCACAATGCCATAGTCAAAGCATATTTCTTTCATATTTCCAAATGTCTTCCCAACTTGTAGTATTTTATCTAACACATTAGAACCATTGTTCAACATCCGAATAGATTTGGTCATGTTTTCTAATTTGGAATTTAATAAGGTGTTTTCCTCTTGTAGGCCAGTGATGATTGACATAAGTTTCTCTTTTTTCAGATAAAGATCATTGATGGTTTTCTTCTGTTTCTGTACTAAATTGTAAGCTTCTACCTAGGGTGTACAACATTTTGTAAGTCTCAGCTATCTCTCCATCAGACATGTCTTCATCACTTGATTCATTATCAGTATCACACTTTTATGTAAAATCCATCACCAATTTTGTTGTCCCATCTTCACATTCTCTTTCAAAATCTTCATCAGAAAAAGTGGGTGACATTCCCCCTTTTTGATTTTTTAAAAATGTGGGACACTCAACTTTAAAATGACCATAACCCTCACAATTATGACATTGAAATCCTTTGCCTTTGTTTGGTCTTTCTTCAGTTTTGTTCTTGCGTGAAAAACCAATGTTCATGAAGTTGTCAGACAACATGTCCTTGACATTTGGCCTTGAATTTCTGTCCATCATCTCCAAGACTTTGTTGAATTCTCTACCAAGACACACAGTTGCATATGAAATACTTTCATCAATATCCATTTCACATTGAACATCTTCTCATAAGTGTTGGAAAGGAAAGTTATACTTTTCTTCTTCTTTTCAGATATATCATTGATAACTAATTCAAAGGTTTGAAGTGACCCAATTAGTACATCCACCTTCATGTTGCTAATGTCTTGGGCTTCCTCAATGGCCATGACTTTCATGTCAAATCTCTTGGGCAAAGATCTAAGG
The DNA here is from genome assembly GCA_946800305.1 of Medicago arabica. Classification (NCBI taxonomy): domain Eukaryota; kingdom Viridiplantae; phylum Streptophyta; class Magnoliopsida; order Fabales; family Fabaceae; genus Medicago; species Medicago arabica. The sequence goes on from OX326969.1 coordinate 7,898,314, forward strand.
ATTTTTCTAACCAGTTTCTCTTCTGACATCCTTTCTCTTAAAGCACTTGATGTATTAGCAATGTAAAGAATACTCATGTGAAAGTCATGCGTGGATTCATAATCTTTCATTATGAGATTCTCAAATTTAATAGTGAGAAGCTCGAGCCTTAACATTCGCACTTTAGAAGTGCCATCATGAGTTGTTATGAGGATTTCTCAAGCATCTCTGACCACAGTACATGTGTTTATTAACCTGCACATACTCTTGTCAACAACATTGAACAAAATGTTCAAAGCTTTGGAGTTTCCAAGAGCAAGTCCATCTTCATCTTTAGACCATTCATCTTTTGGCTTTAAGGTAGTTGTGGCCTTTCCATCTATGTCCATAACAACAGGGTGTTCCCATCCTTTAATGATAACTTTCCATTTTTTGCTATCCATGGATTTGAGAAAAGCCACCATTCGAGCTTTCCAATAATCATAGTTGGAACCATCCAAAATTTGTGGTCTACTGATAGACCTTCCTTCCATATGACCAAAATTTGTTTACACGTGGAGCTCACCCAAAAACAGAACAAGGTGCCTGCTCTGATGCCAATTGAAATTCTAGTACATAGTAAAAGATGTCGAGCACGATGTCAAGACACGAGTAATATCGAGAATGATGTCAAGACATCGTGACAACACAAATAACACATAACAACTTAAAGATAAATGCTGAAAGTAAAAGACACTAGTTATTTGTTAACCCAGTTCGGTGCAACATCACTTACAACTGGGGCTACCAAGCCAGGAATGAAATCCACTATAATAATATTAGTTTTAAGTTTTCATAAACAACCTCTAGTTTACTAACTTCACACCTAATCACTACCCATGATATTTCTATCTAAGACACTCCTAGATATGCGACCCCTCTCACCTCCCCTCAATCATTCACCAATGATAACGACAAGTACAATCAAGATGGAAACATACTCTGAGAAACATAATCCACTCGAGCGATTCACAAATTACAACTCAACTATCAGTCCAACTCTAGCATCAAGGTGATACAAGAGTGGCTCACAAATAACATGGACATACTAAAACCCTAATATACACTTTTAGTATTTCGGCTTCAGTGGTCTTCAAGTTGGTTAAAGTCTTCCTTTTATAGCCATTCATCAGCCAAAATATATTTGTATCAAATATACCTTCATATGATACAAAATATATTTACCTTCATAAATATATTTTTATCTACAATCTTCAGAAAGCACATAGATATATTTGAAACAAACCAATTATATTTTTGGCCATAATCTTTTAGAAGCACAAAAATATTTTTTCATAAATATATTTGCATCAGACGATACAATATTATATTTGTTGTCCATAAATATATTTTCAACAACAATCTCCTTGAAGCACACAAATATATTTGAAACAAATCTTTTATATTTTTTGCAGCAATCTTCTCAAAATATATTTTTACCAAATCTATTTTGGAAATACAATTCAAATATATGGCAGCTTTAAACCGACAAAGGAAGCTTCTAGAAACACAAGCTTCTTGGAGCACAAGTCACATGAATCATATCATCAAGCAAATCTTTAGTGATACCATGGAAAACCAAATCTTCCAAGAAAGCGAAACAAGGCACGCTGTGATGTCGTACCAACATGTTAAGACATCTTGTCCGACATCTTGCCAGAACACTTGTTTTAACAAAATGCGGCCAATTACAATATACAAACCTAACAAATACAATACTATAGTATGGTTTTGCAGCATGTTTGGGTTTTATCGAGTCTGGTGTTATTATGCATTAATATATTGATATTGGTGTTAGCTCTTCCTATGATGGTCAGTGTGATACTTGTAGAACTGATAGTCTGAACTGGCCTAACTCTAAATCTCTCTTAGGTTGCATCATTGATCAACAATTGGGATATAACAATGCTGGCTTATCTAAGGTGGTTAACATTGAGCAATTAAAGGATTATGATTTAACTACATTAGTGGACTCTAACATGAACATGGTTGCTAATCCTTCCACATCAAGTGATAATATTAATTATCTTATTCAAGATGGAATTAACAGAGAGAAGAGTCATAAGGGAAACAATTTGAGTCAAATTGTTGAAACATCAAAGACACGCGTGGATGTCTATGAGATTTAAAATCAAGGGGATTTTATGATAACACAATATGCTAATTTGTCAAATGAAGTTTGGCCAATGCCTAACTCATTCTCCATAGATAAAATTGTCTCACAATTTGATGCTAGCATTAAAGCTCTTGATGCTTATATAAACTCTAGGCGTTCTGCATCTTTTATTAAACCTAAAAATCAAATTTTTGTACTATGAACAACATCTCAAAACTTGAAAATGTGTTTAATGAAGCTCAGATAAAAAGTGTCAACATTTTTAAAACTATTTTGGGGTGATTTAGACGAAGAGGGAGATAGCCTAGTGGAAGACAACACAAAATTTGATAAACCTTTCATTCCCTTCATTTCCAAGAGTCAAAAGAATAAAAACAACAAGATGAATGACAACGTCGAGACCCGATCCAAAAAGGGTGGGTGCAAAGACAATACACATTGAAGCTTCTTTTTGTGTATTAAAGTCATGTTTGTCTGCATTGCCTTTTAAAAGCTTTATTGGAAGCTGTTTGTTTTTGGTTTTTGCTTTACTTCTTCCTTTTTGTATCGAGACTATTTAGGTCTCCTTTTAAGTTTCTTTCCTTTATATTTGGGGTTCATGCCATCTCCGGGCTCTTTTATTGCTTTTCTTGGTCTTGATAAAAAAAACTATATTTATATTGTTAAAATAAAATATAGTTATCTTTTTCAATGACACCAACAATATAACACATATAATATAAATTCTTATCATTTTGAATGACAACAAAAATATAATATTTTATATGCAAATTTGTTTAAGGTTATAATTCGAAGTAAAAAAGCCATCCCAAAACCATGATATCTCTTCATGTATAGTAAAATTTATAGATATATAAGTATGTAATAGATTCTATGTGCATCAAATATCAAATACAATAAAAGTGTATGATATTCATATTTTATCTATCTTAGGAGTGCTTCTTCAAAACACACTCTAATACTTACTTTTTTACGTGGTAAAACATAGTGGGTCCCATTATATAATGTGTGATTCATTTTCAAAATGAAACCCACATACATCGGTGTCAATAAAAAATGAATGTTGAAAAGAGAGCACTCCTAATGTTGTTCTCGTGAGCGTATCCTATTAACTCAAACACATAAAAAAAGATAAGGTAAAGAGACATAATTAATTATCGTATGATGCTAACTCGTCAATTTAGACTCAATATAGAATAGTCTATAATATCTTTCTTGTTCTAACAATCAAACATGCCAATTAAAGAGATGCGTTGTATTTGGGTTTTAAGGATTCTTAATCTTAAACAAAGAATCTTGCTATTTTCTAGCTGGTCGAATGACTTCAATCCCAATAGTCAAAAACAATCGCATGCCCAAGTGTCGATTATGTTTTTCAACATTCCCAAGAAGTATTGGAGGAGTACATCATTGTTTGTTTGAGATTGCATCGAGTACAAGAACTCTATTGATAATGGATGAAAATACTTTAAAAAAATGATTTGGTCATCATGCTCGTTTTTTGGTAGACTTAGATATGTCTGAAAAGATGTTTAAATATTCACGTTCAATATTGAAGTTTTTTAATGAGAAACACCCCCAATTTTGCGCCAATTGCAAGGTTATTGGGCATGGAATTCACCAGTGTCCTAAAATTTGGTAAAACATTGTGGGAGAGTTTAAGGACGATAAGCTGAAGCAGGTTTCACTGTAGGGTATGGTTACGTCAAAGGATAAATTAGTTGATTTGGCAAAGGATACAATGATATGCTCTGATAAGCAGGTAGAGGATCTTCGAATGTCTACTGTGGTGAGAAACAAGCTGTCTAGTAACAAGGCCGTCTTCAACATTTTAGAGGCCCTGCACAAATTTGACACCAACAATATCACAAAAATATAATATAAATTCTTATCGTTTTGAATGACAACAAAAATATAATATTTTATATACAAATTTGTTTAAGGGTATAATTTAAAATGAAACCCACATATGTTCGTGTCAATAAAAAGGTGAATGTTAGATTGAATGTTGAAAAGAGAGGGCTTCTAATGTTGATCTCGTGATCGTATCCTATTATTTCAAACACATAAATAAGATAAGGTAAAGATACATAATTAATTATCGTATAATGCTTACTCGTCAATTTAGACGCACATTCTATAATATCTTCTATCTTATTCTAACAATCAAACATGCCAACAATCATTGTAAAAATTGGGAATAAAATCTTTTCCACAAATGTTAAATAAATCAACATTGTCTTTTTTTAATGATATACAACGCGACAAAGATTTAACGGTTTCTACTCACACCTTAGCAAATTTTGGTTACACCCTCAATATAACCAAAACACCCTCAAAATTTTGGTTACACCTTGTGACTCATTCCATTAAGGGTCATGTTAGAACACTTGTTAAAGAAATCAAAAGTAGTAGGTTTGCATTAGATTCAACAATATTTTCTTTTAAAAAGTTAAATTCATCATTTTTCACCGTTTCTCAATGCAATATTTCTATTTTTTTATCCATTTAATCAATACCCTAAAGACACTTTTAACATTTTTTTTTAATATTTCATTTTGATTGGTTACATATCCCTAATGTTTGAGAGTAAGAAGAGGTGGAGGTGTCTAGAAATCTTAGCTCAACTGACAAATTCTGAAATTGTAAGGCTGAACGTTGTGACCTGGGTTCGAACCCGGGACCTCATAGTTGTGTGTGAGTTTAATTTCAGTGGTTTACTACTTCATCTAAGACAAAATAAAAAAGAGGTGAAGATTTAGTGTGATGATGAAAAAGGAAATTTGAAAAATTTATATGTACATAAGCAATTTTGGTATTATCATATTCAGTTTAAATTAAAATTGGGTGTAACTTGGAATATTCGCAGCATGATGAAAAAAACAAAATTGTCCAAAGACTAATTTATTGTTTATTTTAAGTGACATGACAAAGATTTGAAACTGTATTGACAATTTACTATGTAATAAAATTGAAATAATTAGTTCCGGTGAGAATAACTTAGTAGGTATGACATACATGCATTGTTATACGTAAGGATTATGGTTCGAACCCAGGACATCTCATTTATTCACTTTAAAAAAGGTGAATTTTAGCCACGACCACTTGACAAAAAAAAAACTGAAATAACTATTTTCTTATCACTAAGGTTCTTGACAAACTTGCTCAAAAAATAAGTACTTGACAAACAATTTTTGAAATAACTACCAACTCACAGTCCACCTACTCGCCGGAAAACTCACAGTTCCGGCACCGGCAACGCCTAATTAACAAACCCAGTTTCTGAATTTTAAAGATGAGTTAAGAAGTTAAATAACTTGATTAAGGGGTTAACGTGCATTGCAGGAAAAAGCTTTGGATTGAAGATCTTGTACGGCACACATTATCCAAAGATCCTTCCTTTCTGCAACTTCTCATCTTGCCTTATTCCTTAATTTATTCTTTTTCTCTCTCTCAATTCTTCTTCATATTTCATATATATAATCATCTTCCATTCTTGTTATTTCTTAAGAACATTTTCAATAAGCTTTGTGTTTTTGCTGTGGTTTTCAACTTTTCTATTTGTACGTACGTTTACTTTTCATGCTTTGCTTTTTTCTTTATGATATGCATGCTTTTAATGTATTTATTATTCCCTCCGTTGTTTTTTGAATTTGGATTCTATTCGATCATTTTTTAATCCATCATTTATGCATTCAAGACATTGATGGACGTTTGATCAACACGAAGACTTATAGTTTTTTTTTTTTTTTTTTTATAATTAAAATATTGAGCTTGAATTTGGACTATACAAGACCATCAATGTTTTGAATGCATGGTTTCCCCCAATCCTCTAGAAAAAAGTTTTGTTCCTTTTCATATTTCCTCAAATACTTTTAACTACTTATTATTTCATTCTATCTATTTATGTCTAAACGATAAATAGTTGAGATTATTATTAATAAAATAATATATTTTTGAGAGATTAATTAAATAATATAGTTAATCTTTTTTTTTTTTGAAGAAAAATAATATAGTTAATCTTGTTTTGAACTTTTATTTATTATTTATTTATGTCTATAAGAATGGAGGGAATTTTTTTCATTTGGTTGTTTTTGTTGGGGTGATAATCTAATTAAATCTAATCTAATAATATTAATGATTTAATATTAGTTCGTGTTGTTTGTGATCATGTTGATCTTTTACAATATTAGTGGATTTTGCAATTAGTATTATGAATTATGATATGCCAATGTGTGATTGCTACCTCCACTTTAGTGGATTGATTACAGGTTGCATGATTGTATTTATTTATTTTAGTTTAATAAGTCTTTATTTTTCATAATCTTTCTTAATTAAGTATTTTTTAAGACATAACAATCTTGAAGTTATTCTTTATAATTGTGTGATAACTTGGAAGATTTTGCTTACAAGTTCTGTTTGTTCTTTGTAGTGTTCATCTTTAGGAAGCAAAACTACCAAATTGACTACTCTACCCTTCTATGCTGTGATCAAGAGATATATTATATATATAACAAGTTTCTAATTTACTATTTGGTTTTATTAATCTCCACATTCTGAGAATTATCATGCCTTGTGAAACAATGGATTTCAAAAGTTTTTCTTCTTCATCATTGTTTTCCTCTGAAGATTCTTGTTCTTCTACTGAGGTAAATTCATGTTTCTTGTTAAATATGTTCCATTTTATATTAGACATATAACAATGCTAGTGTTTTAAGTCCATAATTATTCTTATTTTCTCTTTCTGTTATTTGTAGAGTCAAGCTGGATGGTGGAAATCAGATAAACCTTCCAAAGGCCATGGTAAGTATTACTAGCTGAAAGACGAGCACTAATATGTTCGTCTGTCTATTTTTCTATTGCATTTCGTTGTGTGTGTCTATATATATATATTTTGTGTATAATGCACGTTTTGTTTTAATTCGCTTGTTTCTGTTTCATAATATTTATGTTATTGGAACATATCTAAATCTCAATTTCAACATCCATGTTTTTAAATTTAAACTTAAATTTGGAAAAGGGCCGTATTGTTAAGGAAAATTTGTACAGAAAAACATTCGACCAAGATTCTTGTTATGATTGTGCACAAATAACGTCATAGATATGCATTGATGCATTACTTTGCTGATGAAAATGACACATACAATTATTCTTTGACTTTGTTATGTCATGTAGATTCTGATAAAGGAATAAAACCCTTTGAAGATGGTAATGAAGATGATATAATTGCCTCTCGGCACGAAAGCAGCCTTTTCTCAAGTTCTCTGTCAGATTTGTTCAGCAAGAAATGTGAGTTTTGTTTGCAAAATTGTATGCTAAAGTTTCTTGTGAAAATCGTTGGCTAATCTGCGCTGTCTTTTTATGCTTCTGTTTGTGTAGTGCGATTATCTGCGAATAATGCTTTATCTGGACATTCAGTGGATACAATTGCATCACATTATGAGGAAGAGAAGCTTTCTGACTCTCTTGAAGAACTCGAGGCTCAAATAATTGGAAATCTACTCCCGGACGAGGATGATTTACTTTCTGGAGTGACCGATGGGAACAACTACATCATCTGTGATAGCAATGGTGATGACATAGATGAACTAGACCTTTTCAGTAGTAATGGAGGTTTTGATCTTGGAGATGTTGATAATTCATCCTCTATTGAAAGGAATTCTGAAATCGTGAGTGGAGTTCGTAATAGCTCAATCACCAGAGAAAACCCTTATGGTGGACACCCTTCTAGAACATTATTTGTGAGAAATATTGATAGTGATGTTAAAGATTCTGTATTGAAAGCTCTTTTTGAGGTATGCTTTTTCTTGTTTTCTTTGTCCTTTAGTTTATATAGACATTTCCTTCATATTTAAATAACTTCTTTTCTTCTTTTTGAAGCAATTTGGAGATATTCACACTTTTGATAGAGCTTGCAAGCATCAAGGGAATGCTATGATATCATATTATGATATTAGAGCTGCCCAAAATGCAATGAGAGCACTCCATAATAGACTCTTCGGCCGCAGGAAATTCGACATTCATTATTCTATTCCACAGGTTGGATGCCACATTTTTAATTCCTCATTGAAACTTAGTCTTAATTATTTTTTATATGTCTGCATGAATCAGTTTTGATAGTAACCACTAATAGTTAGAGATTGTTTCAATTTATTTATTTGAATTTATCTACTGATATAAGTGTTTGTAGATTGTTTGCATCATATTTATGAAATCAGCTTATAGCCTATAAGAAAACAGTTTGAATTTATTTTATCTTTTGTAGTAGAAATAGCTTATTCATAAACACTTATATGATAAGCTCTTATGCTATAAGTGTTTAATTAAGTTGTTTATCCAAACAAAGACTTAATGGACTTTGATAATAGTACATTGAACTATGCTAAGACTCTGATACATCATTAGCACTTAAGTAATGTTTGTATAAAGTATTCCAATCTTATTCATAAACACTTATATGATAAGCTCTTATGCTATAAGTGTTTAATTAAGTTGTTTATCCAAACAAAGACTTAATGGACTTTGATAATAGTACATTGAACTATGCTAAGACTCTGATACATCATTAGCACTTAAGTAATGTTTGTATAAAGTTTTCCAATAATTCCTATCTATCTTGCAAATTTCTCAGGATAGTCCTTCCAAAAATGGTGTGAATCAGGGAACACTTGAAGTGTTTCTATATGATTCATCAATTGCAAAAACTGAAATTCACCGCATATTTAATGTTTATGGAGGAATCAAAGAGGTAAGTTTGGTTACAAATTATCTGTTGTAGTTACAGAAATATTGATCAAGATAATTTATATGTGATTAACCTTACTGAACAACCGCAGATTCATGAAAACCCTCACAGTCAGCGTCACAAGTTGATCGAATTTTATGATCTCAGAGCTGCAGATGCAGCTCTCAATGGTATAAATAGAAATGATACTACCATGAAGAAGTTAAAGATTGATCGAAGCCAATCGATAAACTCAGAAAGGTAATATTGTAAACTTTCAACTGTGCTTTTTCTCGGCACATGTTTTCTCAATTTTATTTTTGCTACTGTTACATAGCAATATCAGTTTCATTTTGCATGGAAAACTGCTACTGTCACATTTAAGTATGCATATTATTTTCAAGAAATTTGTTACATGCTTGGTGTATTATTCCTTGGTGCTTCAAACATTAAGCATGCATTTTTTTCTTCAGATTCTTTCTGGAAAGAACCATAACAAAATGATGAAAAACTCCTAAAAGTGTCTACTAATTCCTTTTTCCTTTTATTTTTCAGCAGTATCGCTCAACCGATGCATCCCGAATTCAAGCAAGAATGCAACCTCTGTCTTCATCAAAAGAGTCCTCTTCTTAAGCCAACAACTAGCTTCCAAGGTAGAGAACATGTTCATGAATTATCAATTTAGAAGCAAAGTTATATATTTTCCTCCACTGACATTTTTACAATTTTGGAAGCAGGCTTGACTGGTATCTCTTCAAGTGTTCCGAATATGTTACCGTCCATAATGAAAGTTAAATCTGTGGGAAACCAATGTGAATTTGCTGAATCTAGTTCACCAGGCCAGTTGAACTTTGATCCTCAAGCTGCATTAACTTCTCATCCTCATTCCCTCCCCGAACGGCGTCACGGTTTTACTATCGGCGTTCACCACAATCCTCATGAAGAGGCTGCAAACATCAATTTCCAAACACCGGAAAGAATAGATAACATGCAGTTTAGTCAAGTAAATGCCAATGGACCCTTCATAAATTTTGATGAATGTGGTAAGTCAACAAGTGCAATTGATTATTAGGCTTAGTAATTCCCCGATCTGTTTGTGTTTTCCGTATCTTTTATATTTGAACCGGATTGCTGTTCTAACAAGATCTTGCTTTCTTTTTTCAGTTTCAAATTCCTCTGCTAATATAAGCTCAAGCTTCTCACTTCCTGTCCATCATGAACAATGGAGCAACTCCTATCCGCCTCCTCGAACAATGTGGCCGAATTCACCGTCATATTTCGATGGAATTTATGCAGCACCTACCCTTCAAAGATTGAACCAACTTCCTATGTCACCATCACATATGATAACCACTGTTTTACCAACAAATAATCATCATGTTCAATCACCTCCTTTTTGGGACAGAAGATATACCTATGCAGCTGAACCTATAACACCACATTGTGTTGATTTTGTTCCTCATAACATGTTCCCTCATTTCGGACTCAACGTCCATAACCAAAGAGGCATGGTGTTTCCTGGTAGAAATCATATGGTTAATCCATTTGATACTTACAAACGCGTTCGAAGCCGTAGAAACGTTGGCGCGTCAAACTTGGCTGACATGAAACGGTATGAGCTTGATATTGACTGCATCAAAAGGGGTGAAGATAACCGAACAACACTTATGATTAAGAACATTCCTAACAAGTAAGTAGTATCAGTGTTTTTCATATTCTCTGATGCAAAAAGTTTGTATATTCATTTAGTATGTTTTAGATTATGATTTAAATCATTCTCTTAACATCTCATTTTTATTGACTGTGACTTTGCTCATTTGCAGGTATACCTCGAAGATGCTGTTGGCGGCAATTGATGAACACCATAAAGGAGCTTATGATTTTGTGTATCTACCAATTGATTTCAGAGTAAGTGCTTTTCTCTTTCAATGTTTAATTTATTTTGGCATTCTTTTTATTTTAGTTAATTATAAAATCAACATTAATTGCAGAACAAATGCAATGTGGGATATGCATTCATCAACATGACTAGTCCTAGCTTGATTGTACCATTCTATCAGGTTAGACACAAAAAATGATAATGATTGTTGCTAAAATTAATCACATACATCAGACACACATGCCATGTATCGATAGACTAAAGCCTGTGATGCAATTGTTGCAGGGTTTCGATGGGAAAAAATGGGAAAAATTCAACAGTGAGAAAGTTGCATCACTTGCATATGCTCGCATACAAGGAAAAGCAGCTCTCGTTGCTCACTTCCAGAATTCAAGCTTGATGAATGAGGATAAACGCTGCAGGCCTATCCTCATCGACACCGATGGTCCAAATGCTGGCGATCAGGTATAAATTTTCTTTAACATTTATCTGCTACACTGCATGTATTCTTTATTAGGTTTTTATATTGAGTCAAACTCATCTTTATAACCAGTACTACTAATACTGGTGATCACGTACAAAACCGATACTTATCTCCTAAATTAGTTTCCATATTACTTAGTTATTATCATGATTTGTTTCGCTGTTTATGAGAAAAATACTGTATATTATCTACTAAGATTTAGGAAATTACTATGGATTGGCTACTAACTTTGCTAGTAACACAGGTCCCTTTCCCAATTGCCATGAAACCTGGAAGATTGAGAAGCAACATTCATGACGAAGACAGTATCTCAATGGAATCAAACTAAGGAAGTCACATTTGTTTATTTGCCATCTCATTGATTTTAGTGAATCACTAACCAAATAAATCAAAGTGATTTTGTTACGGTTACACTAATAATAAAGCTTCTCATATTCGGAGTATATGTACATAAGTTCCAATACTTCTCCAAAGCCAAGAAGTTTTCTATTTCATTTATGTTTTGTTATTAAATCGTAAACATGTTAGGCTAAGTGTCAGTGTCGAGTCTAGTGCATGTGTCGGTGCTTCACCGACATCAATAGGATTTGTCTCAACTTTTAGCATGCAAGTCATAGATTACATGTAATAGAGTTTCTGAATCATGAACATTGGAGAGACTTGTATAGTGATTTGAGGGTTTCTAAATTTTAGGTTGCCACCTCTCATTTTTTTTAATGTAATTTTTGATGAACTAATTATGTATTTTGCTTTGCTAAGAGAGGTAGACGGATCACATAGAGCAATAACAGATTCATTGGCTTAATCATTCATCTCGTATTCATCTTTCAAACAACTTATTAATTACTTTTGTTGCATCAAAATCATTGCCTAGGGCAAACAAAACGACTTTTACACATCTTAACTAATAACGTACTTGCTAATATTGAGATTAATACAATCCTTGAGAAACGATATTTATTACTACTTAGATAGATTTAATACACTTGCTAAATTTCTATCACATACCCTTCTTGCAAAATATGTATATGGATGTTAAGAACTCAGCTTCTTAGTGAAAGTTGCATTTCAAAAAATAAACTATGGGATTATAATCATTGATTGGAAAATCAACAATTCTTCAAATGTGTAAGTTTCATTTTTGATGAGTTGAGATTTTAAAACCAAAATTTGAACGTGCTCTTTCTTGTGAACAGTACAATGTAATCAAACTAGTATCACAGTGTAATGTTTTTGTATCCTTTTAATGGGGGATTTTCCTTTTCTTTGCACAAAGGAACAAGTAATGTTCCTCAAACCTTAAGTTAGGGAGAACAAGTAATGTTCCTCAGAACTTGAAAAATACAATTTTTTTTTTGTTAAGAAGTCAAACTAGTCCATCAAAATTGAAATTAGAGAGAATCGAAGCTGAAACTTTGAGATAAACATACTCTAAAGTCCCAAGTTAACACCAACCATATTAACCAAAGTGGGTTTGAAAAGTACAAAACTTATTACAATTGAAAAAAGAGAAATGAAATTGTTAGCGAATAATAAGTCAGGGAAACCTTCATGACACAAGTGAAATGTTTTTAGGAAAATTCTATGGTGAAGTCATGAGAATGACTTTTATGGTGAAGTTAACACCATAACATCAAAAGTTTAGTGAATAACATCTCACTGTTTGTACAATGGCATCAAAAGTTCAATCCTCATAGTATCATCAATTCATCAGATTAACAAGACTGCACTTAATCTAATTTTATCCTACCTTGTTTTAGGTGTAACACCCCACAAAGTGTAACACTAAGACTATCACATAATATCATTAACTCTGTTTGCATGTTAAAGACGCCAACAATAAAATAGTACCCGTATGTTCAAGATGTTGCAAACATTACTAGATGAATTACTATTGATCATTATTCAGTAATCAACAATTTAAAAATGAATCAAACATTAAGATCAAAATTAACTTTTTCAAAAAAGTCAGTTTTCTGACTGCACCGTAGAAACTCTCATGTTTTTATTGCATGATTATTGATTACTTGCTTGTTATCCACCCACTACACCCATGTATTCCGCTAGCCGTAAATTTTAATTGGCCAAAGTTTCATCGGGAAGCTTTCGTGAAGCTTTTTTCGATGTAAATAGCATAGCTCTTGAAAAAATTTAAAGCCTTAACCAGCAAAGAATCACATCTATATTTATTCCTATTAAGCTACTCCAAATTTAACATTCAAACTTGACAGTTGAGAATATATAGATTTTGATTGTTGCATATATATAAATATATATTTTCAATATCCATATTTTTTCAATATCATTTTCATTTAATACTTTTTTTAAGTTCTTAACTTGTTCTCTTAAAACACAAGTTAGCGTATACAAAAATATATGCATGCTTTATCAAAATATACTTTACCCACTCATAACTAGACTATACAATTCATGAGCTACCCTATTATTTATACTTGGGATTTAGAAATGAGAGAAAAACTATAACAAATTGTATCTCCTATATTTACCTAACAATTTAGAGATCGCCTTATTTTTTTTATATTTTATATACGAAAAGTTAACGAAATTGGTTGTACTGTTAAATTGTTAGTGAAAGTATGTATGTTATGTTGCATTCTTTTTCTTTTTGTTGAAAAAAAGAATCAGAAAAAGGGAAATCTAAATGTATATTTAGAGGCTACAAAGGTTTGCAACATGTTTCATGCCTTGTCAAAAGCTTATATTCGTAAAAAAAGAAGCTTATATTAATGTTGTTATTTATTGACCATTGAATCAATAATTATTAAAAAAATTATGGATTTGAGTATGCTAATACTCCTCAATAAAGTTTGCTTATGAAAAGAAAGAAATAATTAATAAAAGAAAGCAACTTCTTTCGGTAGTTCTTTAGTCCGTCACATATGAGAATTAACAATTAAAAAGACCCATCAAAGGGCATGAACCAAACTAGGTTTAAATTATCATTTTATTGCTACTACAGACAAAATAGCTTCAAAGTGGTTAGTACCAACCGTACGGTGAGATATGCTACGACATCTTTATATATTTATTGATAAAAATTACTATATAATTATTTATTTATTTGGTTTGCATATATGTGTGTTAATTATTTAGTCTTGATGAAACAAGTATATGTGTGTGTGTTTGAACTTGAATAATAATGATATGAAGGATCTGGAAAGCATGTAGCTATAGACTGTGTCAAGGAAACCAGGTCTCCGTCACTGCCTCCAACTCTTTCATGATTAAAGATTATATAATTGAAATCTTCCAATGACTGCCAATGTCACTAGACAACTCTTCCCTATTATCTCACAAACTCCGTATTTTATTATAAGTTTTTCTAACTTGTGCAACTTTGCATATGATAAGATGTAATAAATATACCCACTATATTTACCTTGACTATTATATTGATTATCTTTTTCTTAAAAAATGATATATTTTTCTTTTCTTCCCCTCTCTCCTCTATTAACCATCATTCTATTTATTCTATTTATTGTATTTTGTGAAAAACTAAATACTAGTCATCTTCTGAATAATCCAGTTAAGTTTTTTATCTTTCAAACTAATTTCTTATTCAGCGTTATTTTTTTTCTTCTTTAAGGATATGGCAAGAGGACAAAACTCACAGTAAATTATACATATTTTCTTTCAATTTCTATCACGCTTTTCTCATAGTTTTCAATTGCTTTCACCTTTTTCTCAATTAACTACCATAATTCATATGTTCTAATGTTAAAAAACTCATATGTTATCATGTTAAAAAACTATTATAATTCATATGTTATAATTAATTATATCAAACTTTGGCATCTTGACTCAAGGAATGAGAGCAATTAATCCCTTTATAAGTATTTCACCACTATTATGGAGTATCAAACATTGTTCTCACTAGCATAAGGTGGTTTTTTGTTTACAAATGCCGTTCCATGTTTTTGGTTTTGTGGTTTGTGACACCCTTATATAAAGAAAGGTAGTTCATAGTTTTTTGGTTACAAATGCGGTTCCAGTTGATCCATGATAATTTTCCATGCATTTATCGTTAGAAGTAGTATTTAATTTTGTAATATGAAGTTATACAAAAAATGAAAAAATAATGATTAATAGGATAGAGAAAATTATCATTTTCCAAGAAAATGATAATTAATAATTGATAGTTTTTATTAAAGATAGTAGAACATTTATTGCACCTTATCCTATACAATGTTGCATAGGTTATAAAAACTCTTTTATTATATACTCTATTACAATACTGACTTTTTAATATTATTAATGAAAAGAAAATAGAGTAATAAAGGATATTATAGGAAAATAGTAATTAATGATGCACAGAAAGTGTAAAATTATAATAAAACACACATTTTTTTCTTTCAAAATAATTTATAATAAAATTTAGGGAGTATTTGTTTGATCAACCAAGGTGATCCACTTTTCCACGCAACTCTCAGGTGAATGTTTTGATCAAAGAGTGAAGCATAACCACACTTCACTCCCTTGGATTGTGATTCATTGTCATCAGAAAAATGACGTAGTCACACAGTTAAATAAACCATAGTCATCTGATCAAATGAACAATTTAGATTCACCTTCTTTAATTATTTTACTTTAAACTCATAATGAGGGAGGCTGATTGGGACATGCCATAGACAAATGAGACTTTTATGTTTAGAATGAGTTGAGAGTCTCCAGAAATGCAAACTCAACTTTTAGTTCTGCTTCTACTTCCGCTATTGAATTATTATCACCTTTTTGTTTGAATTCTTCTTCTTCCTCTAATTTTTATTTATGTCATTCCCGTCTTGGACATGTTTCCGCTTTTAGATTAAAGTATTTGGCTTCTACCGGAGCTTTAGGAGAGTTAAAAATCATTGATGTTTCAGATTGTTGTGGTTGTAAACTTGCTAAATTTTCAACTTTACCTTTTAGTAAAAGTGTTACCATTTTAAATGCACCTTTTAATTTAGTTCACTATGATGTACAGGGGTCAATCACTGGTTCTTACCAAAGGTGGATCTAGATACTATCTTTTGTTTATTGATGACTATACTCAACATTGTTTGGTCTACCATATGAAAAATCGTTCTAGTTTTTTGACTTTATCATATGTTTCGTGCTAAGATTAAGAGTCAACATAATGTTGTTATAAAGTGTTTTCATTGTGATTTATATGGTGATTATACCTCTAATATATACACTAAATTACTTGCTTATTATGGTACTATTCACCGAACATCTTGCATTGGCACTCCTTAACAAAACAGAGTTGCTGAAAGGAAACACCATCACATTGTTAAGATGACTCGATCCCTTTTGTTGTCTGCTTCAGTTCTCTCAGTGAGTTTTGGGGGTGAAGCAGTTCTTACTGATGTTCATGCTATTAATATAATCCCATCATCTATCATATCAAGTTTGTCTCCCTTTGAAAAATTGTATGATTTTGTCCCTGATTATTCTTCTATGAAAGTCTTTGGTTCTTCGTCCACGTAGAATGTAATAAGTTGTCTTCTCGTTCTACTATATGTGTTTTTCTTAGTTATGGGGATGGTCAAAAGGGTTATCGTTGTTATGACTCTTATACAAGAAAAATTTATGTTTCTCATCATGTTGTTTTTCTTGAACACATTCCTTTTTACTTTATTTCCTATAATTCTCATATTGATCCTTTTGGTCTTAATGATAATGCTACTCCACATATTGACATCCCTCTTGTCCCAACGGATTCCCAACAACCTCCTATGATTGTTGATCCTCATCCCCCTCATTCTCCTTCTTGTTATCCCTATCGACATCATAAGTCTACTCAATTGTCTGATTTTATTACACACTCTTCTTGTTTTGCTTCTTTTCTAACCTATTTTCACAATTTATTTGAGCATTCTTCTTATAAAGAGGCTATACATAACCTTCTTTGGTAGCAGACTATGGTAGAAGAACTTTCTGCTTTGCACAAGATAGATACATGGGAATTAATACCTCTTCCTTCTTCGTTTGGTATACAAAATTAAAACTAAGTCGGATGTGTCAGTTGAATGCTACAAAATACGTCTTGTTGCTAAAGGATTTTCTCAACAATATGGTATCGATTATGAAGGAACTTTTTCTCCGGTGGCTAAGATGATTAGTATTCGCACTCTTATTGAGATGCATCTATTCACCAATGGCATATTTTTCAAATGGATGTTAAAAATGCATTTCTAAATGGTAAACTTCAGGAGGAAGTTTATATGCAACCTCCATAAGGTGTTTCTCATAATACGAGGGAAGTGTGTAAGTTATTGAAAACTCTATATGGTTTGAAACAAGATCCACGAGCTTGGTTTGAGAAGTTTACTACTGTGATTGCATCTCTTGGTTTCTTCTCTAGTGATCACGATTCTACATTGTTTTTCAGGATCACTTATCATGGTCATATACTCTCATTGTATGTTGATGATATGATTATTATAGGTGATGATGTTGATGGATTGATGATTTGAAACTATAGTTATCCAAATAGTTTGAGATGAAGGACTTAGGTAGTCTTCGCTACTTCTTAGGGATTTAAGTTGTTTATTCTCCCAGAGGCTACCTTCTCTCAATCCAAGTACATCGCCAACATTCTTTAATAATCTCGCATTTCTGATACTATAGTAGTATATAGTCTTCTTGAGTTTAATAAGAAATATGCTCCTTCTGATGGTGTTCCTCTTGAAAATCCCACTTTGTATCGTACTTTAGTTGGCAGTTCGGACTACCTTACAATTACCAGATCTGGTATTGCTTATGTTGTTCATGTTGTCAGTTAGTTTTAGTGTTGCTCCCACTACAATATATTAGGCAGCTGTCTTTCGCATCTTTTGTTATCTTCAGGGAACATAATTTCAAAGTATTCTTTTGCAATCATCATCCACATTGAAGTTACATTGTTGTTTTGATGCTGGTTGGGTTGGTGATCCCACAAATCGTAAGTCTACCATAGGGTTTTGTATCTTTCTTGGATACTCTCTTAATTCTTGGAAGAGTAAGAGACAAGATAATGTACCCCTATTCTTCTATAGAAGTTGAGTATCATGATATGGAGTAGGGCTACTGAAATAGTTTGGTTGTGTTGGTTAATTTCTGATATGGGCGTCACTCTTTCTGGACCAACTCCCATGTAATGTGATGATAAGAGTGCCATTCAAATTGCTCATAACTCGGTCTTTTATGAACACACCAAACACATTGAGATTGATTGTCACTGCACTCATCATCATCTTCAGGATGGAACAATTAATCTACCGTTCATCTAGTCTTCCTTCCAGATTGTTGATTTGTTCACACAAGACACATTCCATCAAACATTTTTGTTTCTTGATTAACAAACTCTTGATGCTCCATGTTAATGCATTGTGAGTTTCAAAGGAGATGTTAGTTAATATCATTATATTATTTTATTATATCTTATTAAGGGTACTTTAGTCTTTTCTAAGTGTCTAATATTTATACTCTATTGTAACCATTACGCTCGATACTTTTGCTCATATGAATGAAACCATAACCATCTCTTGTTATTCAATATGAAACTCTTTAATGTTAACACTATAATCAACATTAACTAGGAATTAATATTGTACTTTCAGTTTTTTTCGTTTAAATCATATTTATAGATTTGCTAGGATACACCCATTTGGTTTTTTGAAGAAATATTTTAGCAAAGATATAACCAAAAAGTGGTTAAATACACCTTGAGGTGCATGTTGATAAAACACTCTTTCTAAAAAAAAATAAGCGGATGTAAGTTTGCAACTCCTACGAACATTTTCTAGAAACACCTAGTTATATTTTAGACGGAATATTTTTAATAAATCCCTCTCTCTCACACACGATTGTATAATTGGAACATTGAATAACTGTGTCAAATATCTGGGTTTCTTGAATCAATTCTTTCATTTTATTTCTTTAATCTGAATTGAATCAAAAGTTACAAATATCCAAATTTTCAATATTTCCTTAATTCATTAATATAAATAATAATTCTTAAGGAACAGTTGCTTAATTAGCTTAGTTGATAGGAAAAATGAATAATATATGGAAGGTTCGGGGTTCAAACCTCGGCCACCACCAAAAAGAGATAATGGTCATGATATACAAATTAGGGATATTGTCCGATTAAAGAAAAAAAAACACATACAAGCATCTAAAACATTTTGAAAATATTTTGTATTGAGAAATTATGAATCAATTAAATAACATTCACTGTTTTCTTGTGGTTTATAAAAATCACTTTAATTTTTTCTTAAAATGTGAAAAGATTGTATTATAAAACTAAATAAAAAATCTTTAGAAAATTACATATTTGTTTACATAATATTTAAGATGTTACATAAATCTTTTAATCAATTATTAATAAAGAGATAGTGTTTACGTGTATTTCGTTAAAAGTGATTTTAAGAACTACAAAGAAATAATTATTGTTAAAAAGTCTCATATCAAAAGTGAAGACAATCTTCACCTCATAAGTTGATTTTGCGGGGTTGTGTCAGATTCAACTATAATTTTTAAATGGTACTAGAGCCTCCTCCAAGATTCATTTGAATATTGCTTCAAATGTCCGGTCCTAAGTGTGAGGAAGTGAGTTAAAGAGTCTCCAAATAAGACATGTTCTGATAATATATGTATAGGACTATCCTCACCTCACATCTCAGTTTTATAGGGATATAAAAGATCCAACCACGATTTTTAAAAATCATCATCATCATCATCATCTTATTCTGTCATTTCCCTTTAAAAAAACTCTTATTCTGTTATTTATTTTCCTAAAATAAATGTTATTCTTCTTCATCTTAAGTTTTTGTCTTGTATACACTCAATCAAGACCTCCTCCAGTTGTAACTTGTATTATGACCCTACAACCTGCATGTGGTGTGTGTGATGTTGACAAAGGAAGGTGTGAAAGTGGGAAGGAAACAAAGCAAGCAAGTTGCATATATACATGAGAGGACGGTCATAGCATGCGAGCAGTCTGCAAATGGTAAAGAAAAGAAAAGAAAAGAAAGAAACAATCTCTCGTGACACCCACATGCAAAAGCATGCGCAAATTGCATTCATATCATTTCATTTAGATAGGTTTGG
The DNA here is from genome assembly GCA_946800305.1 of Medicago arabica. Classification (NCBI taxonomy): domain Eukaryota; kingdom Viridiplantae; phylum Streptophyta; class Magnoliopsida; order Fabales; family Fabaceae; genus Medicago; species Medicago arabica. The sequence goes on from OX326969.1 coordinate 7,918,631, forward strand.
TTCTATTTTTGGATGCTTCAAAATTTTACATGTATAAAATTTATTTTAACATATTTAGATGTATATTCATAATTATTACATTTAAATTTATTATTTAATTCATTTTCTTTTAAATGAATAAAACCATTTCATATTAGACTCGTTTTTAACTAAAATCGAAAACTGATTCATATATAAAATTAACTTTTATCACCATAACACAAGAACTAAACACACTTTGCGGCTCGCATGTACTTTACTAGTTTTTCCACCCGTGCAACGCACGGGCAAATTGAATGAATATATTTTTTGCCATGATGTAGATGTTAACTCTCAGTACAATATAAAATATTAAAAATATAATATAATTTGTACATAATTTAAATATGACTATCTTGTTAGAAATAAAAAAAGTGAACAAACCACGTATCATTTAGTCTACTTTCGTTCCATAACAAAAATAACATAGATAAAAGATAAATTAATCAAAAAAGTCATTCTCAACAATAAGTTCAACATCTCTTGATATCTATCTATCAATCATGAATGTTACAAATTTTTATTCACTTTTCTTTTTCCTCAAACTTACTTTTTTTTTTTAAGTAGTTTAGTTGATATAATTCATCTTTAAAATGAATAAGTAAGATATCTGGAGTTTGAACTCCAATCCATACTTTTTTTTTAAGGAAACTCCAATCCATACCTATTACAATGTATTGTTCACACCAACTAACTATGCTCACGGGGAATCCATTTCGGTTGGCCTAGTACTATTGGTTTGGAACCTGGAAGTGTGTTCATCCTTGAAGTCTCACGTTCGATTCTCTCTGGTGTCAATTTAGGTGAGTTAATTTAGCTTCTTACATAAGAAAAACTATGCTCAAGGGGATTAAACTTGCCTTTGCTTTATTTGAGTCGATCCCAACTCTATTGGCTAGCTAAACGAGTCGCCTTTTTCCACCTTCCAACTCTTCGACTTGTTCGCTAGATGATCTCTTAGCAAATTCCAGTAGACTTCAAATTCTTGACTTTTTAGTCCAAGCATCGATTGATCTTTAATACCTACAAAAGTAAGGGAAATAGGTCATATTAGTGATTTGCCTACTTGAAACATAACCAACTAATATTTACTTGCAAACAAGTTAATAAGTGTCATAAATAAATATGCCAAATCAAGTAACTTTGACATTTATTATTATGGCAAGTGATTAGTATCTTAAAGCATTGGGGGAGTGTCAATGTAATACTGAGATATTGTTGGATTTCAAATGTGAGTGATTAGTATCACTTCGACTATAAATGAGTTAAATGTTGATTATATAAGAGAGGTGATTTATATATAATGTGTTATATTTTTGGTGGGAGATTTGATATCAATCTCTGTTCTGGTCTTGAATCAATGACCAATTGTTGCTTCTGACACTCCTTTGGTCTTCTCCAACAAGTGGTATCACAATCTTGAGGGAGAGCGGTAGCAGATTAATGTGTTAGATCATTGTTTCAAAAGTCTTCCCAACAATTTAAAGAGGAGGTGTTATCTTGGTAATAATAGCCGTGCAAGTACTTGCGGAAGATTTGCACTTGGAGGAAGGATTATTGATTTAATGTATGAGTGATTATTTCGGTCATCAATTATATATGGATGAGCTAAATATTGAATATATAAGAGAGAGATAACTTATATTTGTAATGCCTAAACTTTAAGATAAAGATGTAACGTCTCAATTTCTAAACGATCTTAGAACGGATTAGTCTATTGTTGTTTCCGACGGTCTCTCATACCATTGTAGGGCTATTTTAAAGGCCCCTAAAAGTAAAGCCAAGGCATGTAGGTTGATAAAGGTATCTGTAGGTGTGAAAAGCAGCATAATCCTAGCCACAAAACCCGCACAATTTTATACACTTATGTATCAGCTTGTCAAATGATTGTGATAAGATATAAACCAGATTTTATTCCAACAAGAATGGCCCTAGAACGTTCATTGCTCGCTATACTTTCAATCCAAAAATTAGATAAAAATAGAACACAATCAATCTCTTTCTCTTGTTAAAACCAAAACAAAATCAATCATTCACTTTCTACATAGTTTGAAGGAAATTAAGAATCACAATCACCATATAACTTAAGGCATTTTTTTCCTACCATTATGAGTAAAAAAAGCGACATTTTTAACTTTTACTTTGGATGTGGGTAGCTGAAATGACATTTGATTATGATTTTTTTTCTTTTAAATTCTCATTTATTAGTGAGTATTTCTCAAAACTCTGAGAACAATATTTGAAAATGTTCTTTAATATGTATATTTTGTCAATAGAAATTGAAACAGAAAACACCGTAAGTAAACGACACTAAGTTAAATACGGATAGGTATTTTGTCTGGGAAAGATTTAAGCATATAAAGCCGTATATAGTTTTAATTGATAACAATGAATAAATCATAATAAAGATATGGTTTTCCTCTAAAAAAAATACAATCATATAGTAAAGATATGATTTCTTTCAATCATGTATTATAAGACTATATATGTTGAAAGGAGAATAGTGTGGTGTGGAAACGACCAAAGATCATGCGTGGATATATATCAAAAGCAATTAGACTATATTCGGTGTATACAAAGTACAAACTACACTAAAAATTACGGCGGGTGCAAATGCTTATCATATGAATGAAACTAAATTGGAGTATGGGATATGGACAAGTGAAAGGATCTTTAAAGAGAAATTCTCATATGATGCAGTCTGATGACGAATTAGTCGAGAAAACCTTAATTTTTGATAGAATATTTCTTGTTCAAGCTGTACTTATCTCGCGAACGACTTTGAATTACTATGACCCTCTTCTCTTGACAACTAGATGGTTAAAAGAAAAACTTAAAACTATTAGAGATTAAGAAGTCTCATATAATTTGAAACAATAAAACTAATGGAAAGCTAGTGAGGATTTCACGACAGGTTGTTTACTTAATATTTTACATAAATTGTAAAGATTTCCTCCCATGTTTTCTGGTAATGAACAAATACAATTGGCTAATCTTTTTTCGTGATTGACTTGGGATGATTTCTCTGGGGAGCAATAACATCGCTCAAAACTAATATATTTTTAGTATTAAAAAAGGATTAAGCTCATATCCAACTGAAATCTTGATTTAATAAGTAAGGAATCCAAAAAGACTTACTCTCTCTTCTCTCATTTTCAAACCCTAGCCGTCACCCTTTCTTCTTCTTCTTCTTCTTCTTCTTGTCAGAGGGGTGATTTTTGGGTCAATTTAGACCCAAAAATCATCCATCCGAGTTATTTTTCCTTTTATCATAATTGAATAAGTGATTTAACATATTTTTAGTTTTTGTGTCTTTGCACGACTCTGTTTGTTTTGATTTCCCGTCTTTGTGCGGTATGTTTTTGATTTCCCGTCTTTGTGCGGTGTGTTTTTGATTTCCAGTCTTAGTGCGGTGTTTATTTGATCCAGGTTGAAAGATTAGCTTTGAGAAAGTGCAAATTCGATCAACGACAATGACTTTGGCATCGTCAACGTTGCAGATCCGAAGACATGAGTATTTCAGAGACTTGAATATAGTCATATTAGTCATATTTGTAGGCATAGGTACTTTGCCGTTTTATGCTATTAACATGGATGTTGTGAGTTTGTTCACATATTCATCTTTTTTGTTTTTAGCGAATTTGAATTCGTATTGTATCAATGTACTCTATCAATTTGAATGAATGGATATCATTTATTTTTGTAAAAAAAACTGGAATCTTGATTTAAATTTCGTTGTTGATGTAAAGATCTCGTTAATAAATAATATGTAAATATATTTGTCTATGCTCTTTATTTTAAGATTTTTTCTAACTCTAGTAACTAAATTCGCTTAAACTTTTTCTTATAAATAAAGACCTATCTAGTATAAGTACGGGCACTAATACCTCAATATCATATAATTCATGCCAACAACGTAGAGAGTAGAAGAGAAAATCAAATCTCAAAGTGGATCCAAGAAGGTATGGAAAGTTGCCACTATCTTCACAAACATCAGAGGCTAAAGAGAAAGAGGAGTATGCATTAGTAAATAATGAGTTTGATGCTTATAATTATAATTATGCATCTAATTCTAATTGGTGTCCAGACACTGATTTGTCTACCATGGTTTCTGCTCTCTCTCAAGTCATTGGAACATCATCTACCAATCATAATAACCCACACATGGCACAATCAACCTCAATTACTATGGTCAATGAAGAATCTCAACCACCTCAACCTCTTCTAGATCAAGGTTTGTTTCTAAAATTGTATGTTTGTTTCTTGTGTTCATCTAAATTTAGCATATGTTTAATCAATTTTCTAAATGGGACAAATTTATGCCATTCTTGGAGTTTGTCCATTTTTGGGGAAAAATGAAACACTTTTTTAACCTAATTTCCCAACAAAAAAATTAGTGCAAACCGTTTAAAAGTAGTCATGATAATCTGAAATTTAGTCGGGAGGTAAATTAGATTTAATCAATGATTGTTTCGATCATGATTCAAACTTGGAATTTAGTGGTGAGTTATTTTTTTCTACATTATACCCATTAAAGTTGAAATTTGAGCTAACTATTCATACTTGTTACTTTCAAATATATGTTTTTTTGCCATGTAGTTTAATGATTATAAATTCAACGTTTTAAGATGAATAAGTGTGGGTGTTCGAGGTTTGAACCCCGACCACTGCATATACTATATGAAGTTCCTACTAACTAAGCTAAGCTCACAAGGACGATGGGTAAGTATATGTTAGTCTTATTATAAATGAAAATGTGCTTATCTTCTGCAGCCATAACGATTGATCTAGATGACCTTATACTATTAATAATTAATATAAGGCAAATTATGTTATTCATTTGCTGAGATGTTAAAATTATAAGATATATTTTTTTTAACTAGCAATTACCTTTTTTTAAGGATAATTAGCAATTACTTATGTTAGCTACTAAGTTCAACTTTGGAAATTCAATAAATATTTTTTAACACTGATACAAAATCAATTTTAGGATAATTTCCTGCGTATATATAGATTAAAACATTCAATGATCCACATATATGATAGAACAATTTTTTTTGTTGCTAAATATATACTAGTACAGTTTTATTACACAAAATGAATATCGCATGAAATAATTTATATGTTGCTCAATCCCTTTCTGGATAGTCAAAGTCATTTTTTTAAAAGAAGGAATATTTCAAAAAATTATAACCAAGTCAAGTAAACTAATTATTTTTTGGTTTGTTAACTATCTTATTGGAAGGCATGCGCAAAATAAAATAGAAAAATATAGCACCGATGATATTGACATGTTGTACACTTTGAAGGGAAACAAATCAAACCAACGATACAAATCTTATTTGGAACATGTGGACAACTTTGACTAGTAATAAACATTATACATACCGATTAATCTTGTATTTATATTTTAATCATCAAAATTATAATTTGCTTCTACAATAAAATTATGTTTCCAGAAAAAATTATACCATGATGACTAAAGTAAAACCAGTGACATAATATATATATGTATGTATGTATGTATATGTATATGTACGTGTTGCTATTTCCAGCGAAATATTTTATAACGAAGGCAAAGTTAATCATTTGTTACCATTAGATCTCATGCTTAGTGGAAAACAGGGTGAGATGGAAGTAAATATATTGCCCGCTATGTGTACAATAAACACGTCAGAATAGATTTTTGTAAATAAACGTAGTTTTTAGTTTTAATTATTCTTACCCCATGAAAAAAGAGTTTTGTTTGGCCATTGTAAGTAAAGTCTGATCAATGAAATATATTGTTTTGATCGGGGTTGAACTCAGAGTAATTCTTATTGATTCGACTTTAATATGTAGAAAAACATGCATAACTCCATATATGCATGCATATGATATTTTTGCAATGTGATTCTCATTTTTTTTCTTGTTTTGCATGTGATGTTAATGAAAGAGATAAAAAAGAAACCGCACTATAGAGGAGTGAGACAGAGACCATGGGGAAAATGGGCAGCTGAAATACGTGACCCAAAAAAAGCAGCTAGAGTTTGGTTAGGAACATTTGATACAGCTGAAGATGCAGCTCTTGCATATGACAAAGCTGCACTCAAATTCAAAGGCACAAAAGCTAAGCTTAATTTCCCTGAAAGAGTTGTTCAATGCAACAGTTCTAGTTCTAGTTCTAATAGTGCAATTCAACAAAGTGGTTATGTTTCTAATTCTCACGATCAACAAGTTTTCCCAAACTTGTTTCAGTATGCTCAGATTCTTTCTAGTGATGCTGAATTCCCTTATTATGCATCTCATCTTTTCAATCAACAACAACAAGGAGATCATCACCCACCGGGCCAGTAGAATATTCTATAAATTCATACGGTCAGAAAGTCCCACGTTCATGTAGTTGAGATATCAGTGGTTGTACAATCAAGATCGAACGGTAAGAAAAATACATGTTGTAGTTTTATAATTTAAAATACCAAGTTTAAATGTAATTAAACCGATCGATCTTGATCGTCGAACGGTATTTTGAAAGGGAGAAAAAACTATCGCGGTGTCGTGACTTGTAAATGTCGGGAATCCTTGATTGCATGGTAGCCATCCATAATCTTTATGTCATTTATAAGTCTTGTGAAAATGTATTATTGAGAAATTGTTTCAAATTTAAATTTTATAAGCGTATTATTTATACCATATATATCTCTGATTAGTGTGAGACTAGGCACTCTCTTTTCTTACATCCAATCCATATAATCTGACGAGTTCGCCTCTTTTACTTTGACATATTTGACTTTGCAATCCGTCTTTCATCTAGCTCTCACATTTTTCAAAATATGATATTGACACATTAATGCAGTACATGTTAGAAAGGTATTGATAACAACATTCATCAGTGTGGTATTCATGATAGTAACTAACAAATACCTTTGGCATGTTTCCTTTACACTTTTAAAGATTAATACATTCATGTAGAACTGAAGTGAAATTATCATCTTTTTCACACTTCAGAAAAGAAATCCTAACAAAATATATCAACTGAGTTGCGGTGAATCTAACTATGTCCAACAATGGTTTTTTGAAGTGATTGGTTTTATATGTGGAATTTACAATGAACAATAGAAAAGTTTTAACAATTTCACAAATTCAAGATGTGCCAAAAATATGTCTTGAACAACTTTTGAATCAAATACTTGTTATCATCTAAACACTTCAATAAATGTTGCATTAAGCTTGAATGGTCTCTTTTGATTCTTTGATGTACATTGCAAACTTGTTTTGCAACCGTTAAATAGTATTTCCTTCTCTCTTTCAAAATTGACAAAATATTTCTTGGTTACACCATTATTCCTTATCGTCTCAATAACAAGCTTTGTCTCTTATCCATTTAAACGACAAGCGAAAATATGACCTTCTAACTTTGACTACATCTTATGATTATGCAATCCAAAAGCAACATTGAGACTCCATTGGTTTGATGCCATAAAATAACCACTCAATTTAAATGGTCGTTCACATTTCCTTGAACATCTGTCTTCTCGTTTCAACTTCTTTGTTCCTTTGTACTCACCACCTCTTTAACAACCCAACATAAAAATTGATTTCTACGTTGGAAACAACTATCAAATTTATCTATTTTAATAGTAATTCTTGTTTCTCTTTCTTGACAACGAACCAATTAATAAACTCTTCTCGATCTTCATATTTATTTTAAGGGACAAAATATTCCACACTATCAAAAGAATAGACCTCTGGTTCAACTTGAGATTACAAAAACCCCAAAATTTCGTGGAAAGATTGTGATTAAAAAACCCCCAAAATCGTGAGGAATTAGGTTGAGTGCTAAAATAGAAACAATAGTACAACTCAGTTGTTCTAACATATAAACAGAACAATTCACGAGGAATTGGCTTAAGTATGATTTTTTTTATTTAATTTCTTTTTTTAGGGGTGGAACGGATTAGTCCAAAATGTACACCCTCCAAAAGTAAACAGTAAAGAGAAAGAGAGGCGATGAGACTTAAAAAGTTAAACTAATCTCATCCTCGTTACAAGCAAATCAAACATAGAGGCTAAGAAAATATGAATACTAGATAGATTAAATGATCCTCATTCTTTTGACACCTTGAATACCATCATTTAAACCACGTAAAACAAGAATTTAATATTTTGAATGGAGCAATGGAAGTGTCGGGCGAATGCTTGATAGCTGTTGTTTGACAAGTTTGAATTTACCCCATTCAAAGGTAAGATAATTGTTATAGTTGGATGGTGCATTTTTGAACGTAATGTAATGTAATAATATGACATATTTAGAAACTTTATATATTGTAATGTAAATGTAACTTTTATTCGAATTTATTCAATACGCGAGGTTATTCAAAGTATCATAATGTCAAGCAAAATGTAGTAAAATGCGCGCGAAATATAAAAAAAGATCCAAAACAATTAGGCATTTCAAGCCATTACATTCAGTCATCTTCCTTGTCGCACAAGTCAATCGGGTTGTCCTCGGCTGTCCTTGCGGCACCTGCTTTTGGTTGAGGACCAAAATAGCATGTCCTCCCGCTCCTCCTCAACCTGGAATGATTGTACACCGGCACCGAATCCTTCCTTTTTACGGAACCATCACATGCGATTCTGTGCCATGTCATAGGCGATTTTTCTTTCTTCTTCTCATCACCCTCCTTTTTGTTTGATTGAACGTTACCCTGATTTTGATTCTGAGACATGTCTACATAAACAAAATGACGATCAAAACCTAAACTAAAAAAAATTCCATAAACCTAAACTATCGTCAAAACCTTAACCTAAACTATCATAATCATAAAATCAATTCTAACAATTCATAACAACTTAAACTTAATCCTAAACAATTCTAACAACAATTCTAACAATTCTAATCTAGACCAAAACTATCATAAAATCAATACCTAAACATAACAATTCTACAACAATTCATCAAAACCTAAACTATCATAAAATCATAAAACCGATAAAACCTCTATAAACGAAATTTAACCAAAAAAAACTAACAATTCAATCACAAAAAACCAATGCAATAGGATTCAAAACACTTACTTGATTTTGTGATTAAAATTGGTTTGAAATGGCTGAAAATCGCACCCAAAAATATCAAAAACGCAACAGTGGAGTTTTGGAAACTCCAATGGCTGTTCTGTACTTATAACGTTTTGCTCGGCAATTAACTGCCGAATTTTTCCTCGGCAGTTAACTGCAGCCGGTTCGCTATTTCTCGGCAGTTAACTGTCGAAGGGTATTTCGGTCTTTTAAAGATGTTTTTCAACCTTGTGAGATGTGTGTATAGCAATTTTTCTCATATTTTATTCTTATTTTTCATTTTCTGTTTTAGTTTATGCGGGTTGCGAGTTACCCGTGGTCCATACAGGATAACCCTGATAGATAATCCTCACATTCAGGTTGATGAAGTAGTTGATATTAACTAACTCATTTTAACAGCTCTATTGTGATGGTTTCCTCAAACAAGGGCAAGTCTCCAAGCGGTGAGAGCTCAAAAATTATTATTTTGACCAAAACTTTACAATTTAAAAATGATCATGCGTATCTTAAAGGTTGATGTTAAGACTGTAAATTTAGTATTGTCAAAAGCAATTATTGTATTTTAAAATAATTTTAATGCCTAAATTGTGTTTTAAAACTAGAGGTCGTGTTTTGAAACTAATTTGCCTATCTTAAGTTCATGATTATTGTATTTTAAAATTATAATTTAAAATGGTCTTCCATATTTTAAACTTTCATTTTGTTTTTATTCTTTCACTCTTATTTTTGCATATTTTATGCATTGTCTAAACCAACTGAACTAAGCTCACGTGATGACGAAATAAGAGGTATAACAAAGGACTAATTGTTTTTCTCACATTCAATATTTTTTTAAAAATGATTGGAAAATACATTTTTGTTCTCAATGGTAGTTAATTACCGTTGTATTTTTTCAGTTGTAGTTAACTACCGCTAAGTCAGCTGCAGTTGGCTTAGCTGTACTTAAGTTAAATGCAATTCCGAGCAGAACATCAATTGTGATTTTCTGCGTTTCGGTCGAAAAATCAAAATAAACCGAGCCTTGTTCGAAATGCTATGGAACTTTGCAGATCCTATATAAATATTTTTGTAGAGGTGTCTTAAAAGTTTTGTAGCATTCCGACTAAGTATCAATTTATTTTGATTTTTCGACCGAAACAAACAAAGTCACAATTTTTTCCAATTATGCATCCGGAAAAGTGACCAAGAGGTTGAATTTTTTCATAATTTTTTGTGTGCATATTTAAGACAAAATAAACAACATCTCACAGAAATTTTTTGAATTTTCCAACACAAAATGGATTAAATATGAATTTTTAACGCATCTAAAACTCAAGACACCAAAACATCAACCTAGAAATCAAATATTGAGCTTTTTTTTTTTGCAGACAACTCTGTAAAAATACATATAGAGGATCTACAAAGTTTCATAGTATTACGACTAAGCCTCAATTTATTTTTATTTTTCGACCGTAATGCGTAAAATTGCAATTTTTTCCCAAGTGTGCGTCCGCAAAAGTGACATAGAGGTTGATTTTTTTTATTTGACAAACTAGAGGTGAAATTTTTTCATTAATTTTGTACGCATGTTTAGGACATAAAAACAACGGTTTCCACACAAAAAATTAGAATTTTTCAACCAGAGAAGTATTAAATATGAATTTTTAATGCGTCAAAAATTTAAAAAACCAAAATATTGATTTAGAAATCGAATTTAAAACTGGCTTTTTGGAGACACTCTATAAAATACATATAGAGGATTTGTAAAATTATGTAGCATTTCGAATAAACTTCAATTTATTTTGATTATTCAATTTTGTAACGCACAAAATCACTCAATCAGGAACTACACGAACCAACTGCAACTGGTAGTTAACTATAGGAAAGACGCAACGGTAACACACTACTGTTGGCGAAAACGTAATTGAATGTGAGAAAAGCAATTTTCCAACAAAGGACTGCAAAGTGATATAGTCTTGAAACATGTGAACAAAGTGCAAGTGGTAGATAATTCACAGTAAATAAATAAACATCATCATGTCATGGTCGTAGGTGTTGGATTTTTGTTCCGTTGACAAGACAGAGTTGGCTGGTTTGATACAGAAAAAGTGTTTCTCTTCTACAACCCTTCTTCATTCACTCACTCTATATTCTTTTCTTTTTTCTGATTTCAGATTCTGTTAGTAGAAACAAGCTCAGGTAATTCTCTCAAATTATCTCTTAATAGTACAATATTTTCATGTTATTTATGAAAAAAAATTCATTTTTGTTTCCTTTCCTTCATTCCATATGCTAATAATTTTCAAGTTCAAGCTATTTGCACTTTTTCTAGTGTTATTTAATCTTATTTAGAGCAAAAACCAATACACTTAATAATTGATAGTAATTCAGAGTTAACTTAGAAGTTAGGTAAAGTCTAACCAAAGATCTTTCAACCCATAATTCAAACTCAGGTTCTTTTAAATGATTCGTTCTTATCTGAAGTTCATTAACTACTTGAATTTAATCACTTAGTTGAGCACAGTGTTTATTAGATACAATGAACCAAGAGCACATGATATATTAGAAAAATTCACGCTTCTATTTGGGTAAGCAACCAGAAAAATCATTCGGACTCTCCGCACTTTTAAATTTCGAATAAAAATATTAATTTCTAAAAATAAAATAGTGACAAATAATTTAGTTACTGTATGTAACAATTGTGTTTGCAATGTAGATAGTGTGTCATTAATCAAACAATCCATTATTTTTAATTTATGTTTAGAACTTTACACTTCATTAAGTGTTTGACACTGATATTTCCAACTATGCATAGATGATAGTTCTTGTTCCATTTTGCTTAACAGAAGATAACATATTTATATCTTGCAGTGAGCCTCTCTTTCGTCATGGCAGAGCTGATTGCTGGAGCATTTCTTTCGTCATTCTTTCAGGTCACTCTTGAGAGGTTTGCCTCAAGAGATTTCAAAGACCTCTTCAATAAAGGGTTGGTTGAAAAACTTGAAATCACACTGAATTCTATCAATCAATTGTTGGATGATGCAGAGTCAAAACAGTACCAAAACCCAAACGTGAAGATTTGGCTTGATCATCTAAAACATGAGGTATATGAAGTAGATCAATTGTTGGATGAGATTGGTACAAACTCGTAACAAAAGATCAAGGTGCAACGCTTCCTTTCAACTTTGACTAATCGATATGAACCTAGGATCAATGATTTGCTCGATAAACTGAAATTTCTTGTAGAGCAAAAGGATGTGTTGGGATTGACAGGAAGAATTTGCACTAGTTTTGAAGGAGCAGTTAGCCAGCAATCCTCAAAAAGATCGCCAACTGCATCTCTGGTGGATAAATCTTGCATATACGGTAGAGAAGGTGACAAAGAAGAAATAATCAACTATTTGCTTTCATACAAGGACAACGACAACCAAGTATCAATAATCAGCATAGTGGGTTTGGGTGGGATGGGGAAGACCACCCTTGCTCAGCTTGTCTACAATGACCAGAGGATGGAGAAGCAGTTTGACCTTAAAGCTTGGGTCCATGTCTCAAAATCTTTTGATGCTGTTGGACTCACCAAAACAATTCTTAGGTCATTCCATTCTTTTGCAGACGGTGAAGACTTGGATCCACTCATTTGTCAACTACAAAAGACACTAACCGACAAGAGATTTCTGCTTGTTCTAGATGATGTGTGGAAGGGGAATGAGGAGTGTTTGGAACAATTACTACTTTCTTTCAACCATGGATTTTCAGGAAGCAAGATTATCGTGACAAGCACGTTGCACTGCTCATAAAATCTGACCATCAACTTCCTTTAAAGAATTTGGAGGAGAAAGATTGTTGGAGTTTATTTGTGAAACATGCTTTTCGAGGAAAAAATGTGTTTGACTATCCAAATCTTGAATCGATTGGCAAGGAGATTGTACACAAATGTGGAGGGTTGCCTTTAGCCGTGAAAGCATTGGGGAATCTCTTGCAAAGAAAATTTTCTCAGGGTGAATGGTTTAAGATATTGGAGATTGATATGTGGCATGTATCGAAGGGCGATGATGAAATTAACTCGGTATTGAGATTGAGTTATCATAATCTCCCTTCCAATCTAAAGCGTTGTTTTGTCTATTGCTCCATATTTCCCAAGGGTTATGAATTTGAAAAGGATGAATTGATCAACCTTTGGATGGCTGAAGGTTTGCTGAAATGTTGCGGAAGAGACAAAAGTAAACAAGAGTTGGGTAATGAATTCTTGGATGATCTAGAGTCCATTTCATTTTTCCAACAATCAGAGTCAATATTTGGTCATACTAAATTATGCATGCATGATCTTGTAAATGATTTAGCTAAATCAGAGTCCCAAAAGTTTTGCTTACAAATTGAGGGTGATAGGGTGCAAGATATATCTGAAAGGACACGTCATATTTGGTGCTCCCTTGGTTTGGAAGATGGTGCTAGAATATTAAAGCACATTTATATGATTACGGGATTACGCAGCCTATTGGTAGGACGGCATCGCTTTTTTGACAATTGCTTCATGATGAGCAACAGCGTGCAACGTGATCTATTTTCAAAACTGAAATATTTGCGGATGTTGTCATTCTATGGTTGTGAACTCACAGAGTTAGCAGATGAGATAGTCAATTTAAAGCTTTTGCGCTATCTAGACCTGACTTGCAATAAGATTAAAAGTTTGACTAATTCCATTTGTAAGATGTATAATTTAGAGACACTGATATTGGAAGGTTGTTCTGAACTGACCGAACTCCCTGCAGATTTTTACAAACTCGTCAGTTTACGCCATCTTAATATGAAAGACACTGATATTAAGAAGATGCCAAAGAAGATAGGGAAGCTAAACCATCTTCAGACACCGACTAATTTTGTCGTGGGAGAGAAGAATGGGTCTGATATTAAGGAGTTGGATAATCTCAATCATCTTCAAGGAGGACTTCGTATTTCAGGGTTGGAACATGTCATTAATCCCGCAGATGCTGCACAAGCAAATTTGAAAGATAAGAAACATCTAAAAGAGTTACATATGAATTATGGTGACAGTTTGAAATTCAATAACAATGGAAGAGTATTGGATGTCTTTGAGGCTCTTCAGCCAAATAGCAACCTACAAAGGCTCACCGTTAAATACTACAACGGCAGCAGCTTTCCAAATTGGCTAAGGAGTTCTCATTTACCTAACTTAGCATCTCTTAACCTGCAGAATTGTGGATTTTGTTCCCTGCTTCCGCCACTTGGACAGCTCCCATGTCTCAAGGAGCTTTTCATTTCAGATTGTAATGGAATAAAGATCATCGGTGAAGAATTCTACGGGGATTGTTCAACATTAGTTCCGTTCAGGTCCCTTGAATTTTTGAAATTTGTGAATATGCCTGAATGGAAGGAATGGATTTGTCTAGAACGGTTTCCCTTGCTCAAAAGGCTTTCTATATACCAATGTCCCAAATTGAAAAGGTTTCTTCCTCAAAACCTTCTTTCTTTGCAAAGTTTGAACATCTATGAGTGCGAACAGTTGGAGGTATCAATTTCCATGGTTGATAATATCAAAATTTTGAATCTACGGAAATGTTATAGAATTTTTGTAAATGAATTGCCATCCAGCTTGGAAAGGTTTATCCTTAATAAAAATTGGTACATTGAGTTCTCTGTGGAGCAAAATTTACTCAATAATGACATTCTTGAAGACTTGGAGTTGGACTTTAGTGGTTTCGTAGAGTGTCCCTCTTTGGATTTGCGTTGCTACAATTCTCTTCGCATACTTTATTTAAAAGGTTGGCTCTCCTCCTCGTTGCCTTTTTCACTACACTTGTTCACCAATCTTGATTCTCTCAAGTTGAGAGATTGTCCAGAGCTAGAATCATTTCCTGAGGGAGGTTTGCCTTCCAAAATTAATTGCTTCAAGAGAGGACTGGGGTTTGTTCCAACTAAATTCCTTGAAATATTTCATTGTTCGTGATGACTTTAAAACCGTGGAGTCGTTCCCAGAGGAGAGTCTGCTTCCACCAACTCTTCACACCCTTTTTTTGGACAATTGTTCAAAGCTAAGAATAATGAACTACAAGGGTCTTCTCCACCTCAAATCTCTCAAAGTTCTATATATTGAAAAATGCCCTAGTCTTGAGCGCTTGCCAGAGGACGGTATACCGAACTCCCTTTCTAGGTTGATTATTAGCTATTGTCCATTACTGGAGAAGCAGTACCAAAAAGAGGGAGGAGATCGTTGGCATACAATTCGTCAAATCCCTGACATTACAATTTTTACAACAGAGTCCTCATAGCATATGGGAGCTTTCATGGTGTTTGGATCTATGCATGAAGCATTGGTTTTTCGACCACTGTACATCCAAAATTTGTTTGAAATTTGGGACTCAAACATGTTCATTGCTACCCAGATTCTCATGTGTTTTTACATGCAACAGTTCTTCAATGTATCAATAACCAGAAGCATAACTAAGACTGGACTTTTACAATGACTCATACACTAAGGGAAGGCATTTCTTGCGCGGATTTCATGGCTCAAGAAGAGAAGGTAAAATTTTTGTCTCTCCCCTGAGTGGTATTTGTGGCAATATTTTGGTGAATTTCATTGGTGTTTTGTTTTCTAAGCCTTAGTTTCTTTTTTTCTTGTTTCTGTATTATTTTCCACACTGCAAAGCTCCATCATCATCATCATCATCATCACAAGTTTTCCATAGCATAAAACTTCCAAGTTCTCTAATTTCAGCGCTTCATTAACATAATTTATTTAAAACATTTAATGACAAATTCTATTAGTACCTATTTATATTAAAAAAAAAAAAAAAGTGTCATCTTGGTATTTTAATACAAAAATTGTCCTGGACATTCATGCTTGTCAATGTTCATAGGTTAATTAGTCTAGAAGCATGCTTATTTATGAGAACCTTAAAAAAAAGACACTAGAAGTATTTATGAATGTCTTCTGAAGACAATGGTGTTTTTTAGGCTTTGAGAAGAAATCTGAAGAAGGTCATACTTTGCACAATATTGCCATCATGAGAAGAAATCTGACAATTCTGCAAGAAATCTGCAACATTCTTCAAATGTTGGTTAACTGGGGATAGTTGGAGACATATGCTGCTACTGAGGAACAAGTTTGATCTAAATGTGAAGGGTAATGTGTTAGAGAAAGAGTCATAGCTTTGTAGAGAGGTGTGCATTGTGTGATGTTGACTCAAGCATCCTCTTCAACCTCTGAGTCGTTTCTCGGAAGTTTCATTTTATTTTCAGTCTCTTTTTAGCTTATTGTTTGTGCATTCCTTCATAGGATTCAAAATGGTTGCTCGCTGTTGGTAATCTCTTCCAATACTGTTTCTCAGTTTGTGAATAGGTCTATCTATCTGCATTACTAGTATCTCTATTGAGAAATTGTGTTTTTTAATGAAACATAATTTTCTGGTAGTACATTCATTTTTGTCCTTATGGGAAAGTATTATGAAAATTGAATAATGACGTGATGGAATATTGAGAGCCAGATGTGAATCAAGAAATAGCTAATTATGATAAACTGAATGTTTCTACATATGTATATATATATTTCCAACTCCTTGAGCAGCTAGAATATCTTCATGCCTAATAGTTATGTATGAGTGATAATAATCCTACTACTGAACCAAACCAACCACATGCTACTTCTATATTCTTCAATTATTTCAGGAAGAATGAACTTTTATAGATCTGATCATAAGCCTTTTGTTTGAATATTTGTACAATGAAAAGAGTTGCTGCAAAAGGACCATAAGTAGTCATGAAAAATAAGGAAAGAAAGAAAGTAAGAAACCACTCGTTTTTGCATTGCAGACTGTAAACTCCTACGAGTCTACAAGTCTTCTCGTGAGTTTGACAACCCTAATTTTAAGAACTACAGGTAATTAGTTTTTTTTTTTGAAGGAATTAGAGGTAATTAGTTGTTGTTATTATTATTATTGTTGTTGTTATTATTCTATCATTTATTTTTCAAAAAACAATGTTCCCCTTCTCAAGTTTTTGTCATGCACACAAGGGCCGACCCAATGTTGGCCATGTGCGGCTAAAGCCACACATCCCTTCCCCAAAGTTTAAAAAAAAAAAAAAACACACACAACTATATCAAAACGCTTCTATCTCATGCGAAATAAATAAGTGAAACACATTTGTTATATTTTATAAGCTTTTGAAGTTGATTTTTCTCTTATAAATAGCAACTGCAAGTGTTGAACGTGTTTTTGAGCTACGAAAGTTTTGAAGAGTCAATTATGTAATAAAAATGAGTGATTAGTGGCTAAATGATCGTCTTGTAATTTATATAGAAAGTTCTTTTAACGAATAAATAGAAACAATTTTCGTTGTAATTGTACTGCATCAAACAATATTATTTCTTATTTTTAATATATTTTACATTATTCTATTTTAATTTAATTTAGCCACACATATTCCGAATGTCTAGATCCAACCTGCATGTACATCTCTCTACTAAAAACTTTAGGGGCACAATCAAGACCTCCTCCATTGTAACTTGTATTGTGGCCCTACAACCTGCATATGGTATAATGTTGACAAAGGAAGCAAGCAAGTTGCATATGCATATACATGAACATGAGAGGACGGTCATAGCATGCGAGCATTCTGCAAAGGTTAAAGAAAAGAAAAGAAAACAATCTCTCGTGATGCCCACATGCAAATGCATGCGCATATTGCATTCATACCATATCATTTAGATAGGTTTGGTTTGGTTTCTTTTTTTAGATGCTTTAAAATTGATTTTATTGATA
The DNA here is from genome assembly GCA_946800305.1 of Medicago arabica. NCBI lineage: Eukaryota > Viridiplantae > Streptophyta > Magnoliopsida > Fabales > Fabaceae > Medicago > Medicago arabica. The sequence continues at coordinate 7,936,462 of OX326969.1, forward strand.
TATAATTGATTTTGACATGATTATATGTGTTCAAGTATAATTGATTTTGAATGTAAAACAAAATAGTATAATTGGTTTTGGATTTAAAATTCATTTTAATACAAAATGCTTCGAACATTTTAACTCTAAACTTTGAGTTTTACACTCACAATTATTATTCAATTTATTTTCATATAAATGAATAGAAACAAACTATTTCATATTCAACTCATTTTTCACTCTAACAAAAAAAAAACTCATTTTTCACTAAATTAAAAAACTGATTCATTTCCCCTAAAAAGATTGATTCATTTAAAATTAACTTGTATCACCACAAAACTAAACACACTTGCTATCAAAATATCATGCAATTAACTTGCCCTTTGCGGCTCGCATGCACTTTAAGGAACATGGATATCTATCAGTCATGAATGCTACAAATCTTGTAACCAAAAATGAATGCTGCAAATCTTCATTAATATTTCTTTTTCCTCAAACTTACCTTTGCTTGATTTGGAAAGTGGATGTTAAAACATGATAGGTTGTTATTACTTTGATGATTTTGTTCGGTGGCTCATACAAATTACAAGAGGTATTCATTGTTATTTTTTAAATGTATTTTTAAAATTAATATACCACTGATTTATTCGGTGTAACTTTGGATGTCTTGCTCAATAAAACGATATCATATCGTTAAGTTTTGATAATGGTTTGTAATTGTAAATCTAACTCTATGTCATACAACTAGCATCTACTAATGAATTTAGAGCAGTGCTATTCACAGCGAAGCATTGCTCCTTGAAGTTGGATGGCACGTGGTGAATTTTTAAAGGGGATTTTCATGGTACACTTACAAATTTTAGTGTAACGGTACTCTTGTTTCACAAAATTTATAAATTAACGATCATTTTTATGAAATAAAAAATTAATTGTCAATATTTATATTTTAGAAAACATCATTTCATAAGAAAAAACATCATTTCATTGTTTATAAGGATCATATTAAAAAATTTACATTTTGTCACAAAAAATAATCAATATTCATTGTCATGAGTAATAAAAATTCGTAAAAATTAAATTTTATTCGTCGAAGCTCTTGGTAAATAAAATTTAATTACTATAGTTGTCAATCATAGAAAATAATTATTTTTCTTCAAAAAAACAACTTATTTATTATTAATTTAACGATTTGATGTATTGTAATGATGTATCATAGAAATTGCCATTTTTAAAGGAAGAGAAGGCTTTTTGTTCCACTATTATAGGAAAACAAGGGGGTGTTGAAGTTTGACCAACCAATATAAATAAGTTGCGAGGCTTCTTCTCACGAGAAGAAGCATTTCCAATGAATTTATTGATTATTCGCTAGATAAAAAGTCTATGTTTGGCACTTTCTATACCAAGTAATCAGTTTCACATTTGAACGTTGGCAAAGCATTAAGTATGGGAATAAAATCACAACTAACTATACATTCTCCCTCCGTTTCAAAATATAAGCAAAATTTGTCTTTTAGATTCATTCATTTAATGATGTATATGGTCCATATTATGAACCACATACATCATTAAATGAATGAACCTAAAAAGTAATTTTTGCTTATATTTTGAAACGGAGGGAGTACTAATTAAAATTATTTACATTATAATCACTAGCGAAAAGACGGGCACTCCATTCTTTTTATTGCACTAAAGTTTAAAAAATATGAACGATATTTTTTTAAATATTGTTGTTTTTTTTAATGACACGGACAACAATTTTTATTATAGAAAAAGTTGTTTAAGAGTATAATTGAAATAATGAAAAAAGTATAAATATAGTCATCTAGTTTGTTATATTTTTTAAATAATAAAGGAAAAAAACAGATATACATATATTCATAATATCGTGTTTGTTACATTTGTTTTAATATTTAAATTTATTTATTCTTATCTATTTGTTACATGTGTTATTTGTATTTAATATTAAGGGTATTTTTGAAAAGAAAATTCTAACCCAAAAATACGTTGAAAGAGGTAGTTTTCTTTATATATAGTATAGATAAGTATCTAAATCTAATTACAACCTAATGAGAAAAATTAGACATACTCATAGTAGCATATACAACAAGAGATGCATAAGAAATGAATGTTGCATCAAATGCTTGAATGACCAACATCCGATGTTCTACCTTGTGGTTATTGTGTTCTCCCTTGTATCTTGCAATTTCTCTACCTTCCAATATGATAAAATACCAAATTGATGAAGTGATGCTCCATTTACATAGTTCTGAAAAGTGGTGATTTAATTAGTGAATTGATACTCGTTGAGAGAATTAAAGTTTCTTTAGTAGAGGGTAACTCTTGGCTCATCTATGAGGTCACTAAACCGCATGTATACGTATTAACAAGATTCCTTAAATGGGTTCTACACGTACATATCATTTATTTAAAAAATTTCAATAAAGAAAATATTAAGGACTCAATGACTCTAAAAATAGTAAATTAATAAAAGTCCTTAAATAGGTTCCACTAATGTGGACTTTAATATTTGGATTTCGAAAATAAATAAAAAGAAATTTAAGAAAGCAAGAATAACATGAGTTATAGATGGTAGGACCAACATTTGTCTACTTCCTGTCTATTTTAATCGTGTCACCTATTAGTTGTTCGGGAGGGAGAGGGAGGGGGAGAGGGAGAGGGAGAGGGGGAGGAGGAGGGAGAGAGAAAGTCATTATATAGTTGTCGGTAACTAATAGGTACCCATCTTTCCTTCTTCCAATAGGAGTCCTTAATAAGTTGAGGTCCTTATTAAACAGAGAACTCCTCATTAGAAATGCTCTTAATGGATTGTATCTCATTAAGTAAATTGCTCTTTACTGAATTCCTTAAATTCTTTGACTTGTTCGTTCTCAGCTCGCTTGACTGGTTCAACGAACTCTTGTGCCTTGTTCTACCTTCCAACTCTCTGACTTGTTTGCTTCTTGCTCACTAGATGCCATCTTAGCGGATTCTAGTAGACTTCAAATCCTTGACCTTTTAGTCTAAGCATTGATTGATTGATCTTTAATACCTACAAAAGTAAGGAATAGGTCATATTAGTGATTCACATACTTGAAACATAACCATCTAATAGTTACTAGCAAACAACTTAACAAGTATATTAAATAAATATGTGAAATCAAGTAAATTTGACATTTATAATTATTGCAAGTGATTAGTATCTTAAGGAATTGAGAGAGTGTCAATGTGGTACTGAGATATTTGGATTTCAAATGTAAGTGATTAGCATTACTTCGATTATAAATGAGTTAAATCTTGAATATATAAGAGAGGTGATTTATATCAAATTTGATATCAAGCTCTATTTTGGTCCTGAATAAATGATCAATTGTTGCTCCTGACATTTCTTTGGTTTCCCCAACAAATGATATCATAGTCTTGAGAGGGAGCGGTAGCGGATTAATGTGTTAGTTCATTGTTTCCAAAGTCTTCCCAACAATTTAAAGAGGAGGTGTGTTCTCTTGGTAATAATAGCGGTGCAAGTGCATGTTATGGACAATTTTCACTTAGGGGAGGAATTATTGACTTCAAGTATGAGTGGTTATTTCGACGTCGATTATATATGGATGAGCTAAATATTAAATATAAAAGAGAGATAACTCATATTTATAATGCTTAAGGGTTAGGATAAAGACGTAATGTCCCAAATTCTAAATGATCTTGGAACTCTCATTCGATTCTGGGCTATTTTAAATGAAACTTTCTCATCTCACTTTTGAAATTGTTCAAAAACTACACGGACGACGGTCAGCTTTTTTTAGCAGCAGTTAACTATCGTTGAAAACTTTTAAGATTGATTCAATCATTTTTTAATCGATTTTTCTAATCATAAAAGTAATCAACGACAGTTAACTGCAGAAAAAGTCGAGTGGCAATTAATTCTTGTTCGTATAGTTTTTGAGCAATTTCAGAAGCAAGATTAGTAAAAGTCATCTTAAAGGTGCCTAAAAGTAAAGCCAAGGCAAGACATGTAGCTAGGTTGATAGCAGTATCTATAGGTGTGAGAAGTAGCATAATCCTAGCCACAAAACCCGCACAAACTTATACACTTATGTATCACCATGTGCATGTCAAATGATTGTGATAAGATATAAACCAGATTTCATTCCAACAAGAATGTCCCTGGAACGTTGATTGCTCGCTATACTTTCAACCCAAAAATTAGATATAAATAGACACGATCAATCTCTTTCTCTTATTAAAAATAAAATACAATCAATTTCTTTCTACTTATTATATATTATATTATATATATTGAAAGCAGAATAGTGGTGTGGAAACGACCAAAGATGTCATGCGTGGATACATATATATATATATATATATATATATCAATGAAGACAATTTGACCATATTCGATGTACAAAGGAAAGTACAAACTACACCAGCTACTTAAAAATTACGGCTGGTGCAAATGGCTATCATATGAAGGAAACTAACGCCCTTTCTTATTTATCGAAAACTGTTGGAGATATTTGCATGTAGTCCATTAATTTCTTCTATAAATAAATAGTTTTTAAATAATGAAAAACTCACATATATCCTATTTATTTATATCAGGATTGCATATATATCAGGAAAGTAAAATTGCGAATACTGGCAGCTCAAAACACCATAATATACATGGTGTATTGTTTCAAAATGAGAATGTATATATAGGCACCGTATTTAGTGGTGTCCATAAAAACTGATGTAATTTATCGTTTATAGTGGCATTTTTTAGAAACCGTCGTAATTCTCGCAATTTTCAGTAGTATAGAATATGAATTTGAATAAGCTGGTGATGTGGTAATTTCATTAATAATATATAATATTTATGTACATTTGTTGGTACCCTTTTCCTTGAAACTTTTTCCGAGTCTAAAAACCCAATTCTCTTAAACTTTTTCTTGTTAAAAAAGACCTAACTAGTATAAGTATGGGCACTAATACCTCAAAAACATATTCATGTCAACAAACTAGAGAGTAGAAGAGAAAATCAAATCTCAAAGTGGATCCAAGAAGGTATGGAAAGTTGCCACTATCTTCACAAACATCAGAGGCTAAAGAGAAAGAGGAGTATGCATTAGTAAATAATGAGTTTGATGCTTATAATTATAATTATGCATCTAATTCTAATTGGTGTCCAGACACTGATTTGTCTGCCATGGTTTCTGCTCTCTCTCAAGTCATTGGAACATCATCTACCAATCATAATAACCCACAAATGGCACAATCAACCTCAAATACTATGGTCAATGAAGAAACTCAACCACCTCAACCTCTTCTAGATCAAGGTTTGTTTCTAAAATTGTATGTTTGTTTCTTGTGTTCATCTAAATTTAGCATATGTTTAATTAATTTTCTAAATGGGGCAAATTTATGCTATTGTTGGAGCTTGTCCATTTTTGGGGGAAAAATGGAACACTTTTTTAACCTAATTTCCCAACAAAAAAAAAGTTGGTGTAAATCCTTTAAAAGTAGTCATGATAATCTAGAATATGATTGTGAGGTAAATAAAATTTAATCAATGATTGTTTCTATCATGATTCAAACTTGGATTTTCTCGAAATATTCGTTCTTCGATCATGATTTAAACTTGGATTTCTCGAAATATTCGTTCTTATTTTGAGTTCGATTTTGTTACATTATAATGCTAACTATTTATACTTGTTACTTTCAAAGTGCATATGCTTTTGTTTTTTTATATGTAAATATATGTTTTTCAAGTAATTTAGTGACTAGAAATTCAACTTTTTAAGATGAACAAGTGATAAGTAGGGTATCTAGGATTTGAATCCCTACTCTGCATATATTACGTAATATTCGTACCAGCTGAGCTAAGCTCATGAGAGTCGGTAAGAATAGGTTAGTCCTATTATAAATGAAAATGTGCTTATCTTATGCAGCCATAACCATTGATCTACAAGACCTTATACTATTAATAATTAATATAATATGTAAGAAACTACAAAATGATGCACAAAAACACGCATACAATTTAGACATCAAATCCAAAACACATAGCTCAATCACTTTCTGGATAGTCAAAGTCATTTTCTAAAAGGAATATTTCAAAAAATTATAACTAAGTCAAGTAAGCTAATTATTTTTTGGTTTATTAATTATCTTATTCGAAGGCATGCGCAAAATAAAATAGAAAAATATAGCACGGACGACACTTTGAAGGGAAACAAATCAAACCAACGATACAAATCTTATTTGGAACATGTGGACAACTTTGACTAGTAATAAACATTATACATACCGATTAATCTTGTATTTATATTTTAATCATCAAAATTATATTTTGTTTCTACGATAAAATTATATGTTTCCAAAAAAAAATACACCATGATGACTAAAATAAAAGCAGTGTTCTAATCAAGCATTTCCCATTCAGAGTGTTGCTATTTCCGACGAAAGATTTTATTACGAAGGCATAGCGAATCATTTGTTACCGTTAGATCTCATTCTCAGTGGAAAACATTGGTGAGATGGAAGTAAATACAATAGCCTACTAGTTACTACACGTCATTCGCGATTGTCCCCTTCGCTATATTAAGCATTTCCCATTCACACATATGTGTACAATAAAAAAAAGTTTTGTTTGATCATTGCAAGTAAAGTATGGTCAATGAAATATATTGTTTCGGTTAGGGTTGAACTCGAGTAATCGTCATTGATTCGACTTAAATATATTGAAAAGCATACATAACTCCATATATGCATGCATGTGATCTTTTTGCAATGAAAGTAAAAATGAATTATTTTGTGATTCTCATTTTTTTTCTTGTTTTGCATGTGATGTTAATGAAAGAGATAAAAAAGAAACCGCACTATAGAGGAGTGAGACAGAGACCATGGGGAAAATGGGCAGCTGAAATACGTGACCCAAAAAAAGCAGCTAGAGTTTGGTTAGGAACATTTGATACAGCTGAAGATGCAGCTCTTGCATATGACAAAGCTGCACTCAAATTCAAAGGCACAAAAGCTAAGCTTAATTTCCCTGAAAGAGTTGTTCAATGCAACAGTTCTAGTTCTAGTTCTAATAGTGCAATTCAACAAAGTGGTTATGTTTCTAATTCTCATGATCAACAAGTTTTCCCAAACTTGTTTCAGTATGCTCAGATTCTGGAAAGTGATGCTGAATTCCCTTATTATGCATCTCATCTTTTCAATCAACAACAGCAAGGAGATCATCACCCACGGGGCCAGTAGAATCTATAAATTCTCTACGGTCAAGAAATCCCACATTCACGTAGTTGAGATATCAGTGGTTGTACAATCAAGATTGAGTGGTAAAAAATTGCAGGTTTTGATTTTATAATTCAAAATACCAAGTTTGAATATAAAACGGCAGATCTTCATCGTCGAACAGCCACGATGTCGCGACTTGTAAATGTCGGGAATCCTTAACTGCATGGTATTGCATGGTAGCCACATCCAGAATATTTATGTCAATTTTGTTCTAGAAACTAGAGTCAAGGATTTATGTGTCTTATGAAAATGGAATAAATTTAAATTTTTTAAGTGTATTATTTGGATCATATATATATCACTAGTAAGCTTGAGTCCAAATATTCTCTTTTCTTACATCAAATCCAATGAAGTTTATAGTGACTAGGGGGGATTGCAATTTAGCAAGATTTTTCACATTTTCAAACTCTTGTTAAGGGTCGGTTTTGGGACCACTTTAATTGAGAGTCTTGCATATATAATTCAAATAATTGTTATGAATGATGAACCATGCTCAAACTTGTAAGTATTTTTTATGCAGCTGAGTGCAACGCATGGTACCTCTAATATGCACTCAAAATAGAGGTTTGGTTTTGCTAACCAGTGTTTTAAGGACAATGGTTAAAGATTTCATTAATATAAATTTTGTCTTGAAAATACAAATTTTTACTTTTTTCTTAATAATAATTACACCACTTTTCAATATAAACTTACTTATTCTAGTGTTTTAACCAATACCCCAAGGGCAATGGTTAGCATTCTCTTTTAAAAAATATTATTAACCTAATGTTACATATAAAATTCAAGAGGTTTACCATTTAAAACTTTTTTTGAAGTACATGTTGGGGAGAATCCTGATTAAATTCAAATTGTAAGATATTTGAATTTTGAAGTATATTGTATTTTCATCTATTATTTCTTTATCTTTTTTAAAAGAGAAGAGAAAACAAAAGTGTGAAACTAGTTTGTGGGTTTTGATATTCTAGAGTTTGACCGAGAGTTTAATACATATATTCAATAATTGCTTTTGTCAGGATTTTTATTCTATTTCTTTTAAACAAATTGTTTTTTTAACTGGTCTTCATGAAATGCTTGAGCTCTTGCGACCGCTTGACACCGCAGTAGCACTACCCTCTCTTTAGTGGCTGATTGTGATGTGAAGTACGCAAGAGGACACTAAAACAGAATAAGCTTCATTCATTATTACATCCGTTTTCTGTTGTTTGTGTTTATGCATTTCATGAAGATTTTCTAACACTCCATCATTTAATAGTCATGTGCTCCTATATGAAGTTCTAACAAAAATAACAAGATATTAAGAATAAGGCAAATGTTAACATGCGTCCTAAGGGTATATGTTAAAGAATTTAAAATAAAAATAATTGTCTTAAAAGTTGTGTATTCAACTTTATTCAATATTTTAAAGTCAAAATTTTATTCTTTTCTAAGAAAAATTATTGAAGTAATATGTTTGTATGAAATATGTTTTAGTTTTACAGGAGAGGTTCACCATTTAAAACAAAAAAGTGTATAAACGGCTCTTGTCAGTTCTAGCGAACCGAATTCATATGGGAATAAGGATTTCGAGACCATAAAGTTATGAGACTCTATGGTTGAAGGAAGACTTATAAAAATTGTTTGGTATTATTTATTTTTTTACCTTTCGCACCGATTTTCGACCCACCAATATTGAACGACTAATCCGATTCATGCATAAATGCATGCGTACTGATCAAACGTTGTTTCCTCTAAGAATCGAACTCGGTATTCTCCGGATACGTCTTTATGGTAAATTATAATTGTTTTGAGAGGAACATGAATTATATGATACAACGTTAAAATGTAAATGTATCAATTTAATTCAAACCGTTCCCTTCAAAAACAAAAAGAAAAACAAACGGTACTAAATTGGAATTGATTGAAAGTTATTTTTTGGAGATAGTCACTCAAACAGAATCAAACCATACATTATTTTAATGTTTTTTTTCAAATGTATTTTCATCTCAAATTCAATTCAAATCAAACCACGAGCATGTACCCTTAACATTTTCAAATTAAAGCTGGAAAAATAATGTGTTCAATGTATATGGGATAAAAGCTTAATATAATTTCTTTTGGGTATACAATGAGTATGGATGAACGCGCATGGAGAAAAGTGGGACAACCCCGCTCGGTTGGTTTGCCAAATCGAATATTGCTTTGCTTTGTCTTAAGGAAGTCAAAAAGTACGGCGCTTTCATAAACAACCGACAAATTTTGTGATGAATAAAAAATGAAGTTAGGAAAAATAAAGAGAGAATCCTGAATTTTTATGGGTCGGTCAAATTCATCGCTTAATTATGTAAAATATCAGACGTTCATCAAAAACGTCCCTCCGTCCAAATGCTCTGTTAGCCATATTGATTTGTCGTCCTGCATGTTGTGTTGTCTTGTACACGTAGCAAAAAGGAAGTCACGTGTTCAAGGACTAATTTGATAGAAGATGGAAAAATTCAAGTTTTCACTTTTCAGTTTAATTTTTTATGTTTTTCCAATTTTGTCCATGTATTACCCATATCTCCTTCCTCACATTTCAGTCAGAAACATCAACTTAGTCCTTGACCCTTCTCTTTCCCGCTAAAACTTTCTCCATTCCGACATCTCTTAATATTGTGCCAGAAAATGCTCCTAACTTTGTGTCATAAAATGTTGTGCCTAGGAATGCTGCTAACTTTGTGCCAGAAAATGTTGTGCCTGGAAATGCAGAAAGTGCAGGAAATGTTGCAAATGTTGGACAGATATGACACTTAAATTATAAGGATCGATTTGACAATTATTTAATTAATTGAAGGACTTATATGATTGATTATGTCATAGTTTAGGAACTAATTTGATTGAATTTGCAATTTCAGGGTGTTGCACCAACGAGGTATGACCTTAGAGGACCGGTTCTTTCAGCTGATAGGCCTAAGCAAACACCAATGAGGGGCCCTGCACCAGCTCATCCAACTCCTCCCGGCATAATTAGAGTTTCATATCCAACCTATGGTTCACCCGGTTCGAATCAACCTCAAATCATGGAGTTTATACCAACTCCCTAATTTCCAAAGAAGTGAACCTTCATGAAATTTAAAATATGCTTTTGGATTTGTAATATTTAGGCTTATTTGAATTATGTCCCATAGTTGGATTTCCTTTTGCTTATCTTTATTTAAGATTAATGACTTGTTAATGTCTCATAGTTGGGTTTCTTTTGCATATGTAATGTCTCAGACTTATGACTTGTGACCTATGACTTTTGCGTAAGTAATATTTCAGTTTCAATTTGTGTGTTCTGGATTTTTTACTTCATTTTATACATATATGCTTCAAGGATCAATTTGATATTTGATTAAACAATTCAGTGACTTATTTAATGGGTTTTTAAAATATTGTAGGGATCTATTTGATAGATAGAGAAATAATTCAGGGACTAATTTGATGGAAATATTATTACATAAATGTTACATTTCTCAATCATCTTCAACCTCTTTTCATTACATTCAAAATATGTCATGTGTTGTTCAAACCAAATTGACATCACATGTTTAATAGTTAAACAACACAAATTCTAGGACACCAACATTCAAGATCTCTCATATCACCATTAAACTTGGAGCTTGAAGATGAAGCTCAACTTTCATAATTGTTTTTTCCCATATTCCCACCCCACATCATTTCAGATTCAATATCAATAGTTTTGCTTCAAGAAATTTTGAGGATTTTGGCTTTCAGATTCAATACGAAAAAATTAGGGATTGTAGTTTTTTGAATTGGGGAAGAACTGGACCAATTTTTATTGGATGAAATTTTGGTGATTTTGGAGTGTATATTATAAATTGTGTAATTAGGGTTCCAATTTTATACAATTGGGGAAGAAAGAGCCGTTGGAAAAGAAAAAGCTGTTTGGGAAGAAAGCCACCACATTTTCTGCAAATCAATCAAATTGGTCATTTGAAATGTTTGTTATTATCGGCCAAATTAGTCCCTGCCTACGTGGCGTCTGACATGTGAGAGGTTAACAGTCACGTCATCCATGTCAACACTCTGTTTGAACAGAAGGACTAACTTGATTGACATTTAACAAATTCAGTGATTAAATTGATATTTCACATAATTAAGGGATGAATTTGACCGACCCGTGAGAATTCAAGGACAAATTTGATGATTCACTCGGAAAATAAAGTTAAACATGTAAAGGTTCAATTAATATTGGAACATTAGTATGAAGTTGAAACGAAATTGAAAGATTCAACATTAAGTAATAAGATTTTGAGATAATGCGGTGTAAATTAAAAAAAAATAGAAAGTGTGGGTTCCATATAGAATAGAACATATATTAATAGTTTTTTTTTTAAGGAACACGTCAGTGGTTTTTAAATTGCGGTATTCAATTTTAAATCTATTCCCTAATTCCTTAATTATTATAATTATGAAATTTAATGTCTACCAAAAATACAATTTTGCCCCTTCTTAATTTGTTGACACGTCATCAAAGTTATATCCTTTTGTTTTAACCTCCCTCTATTTTTTCTCTCTTAAAAACAAATCAAAACAAACTCACTCGATAATTAACACTAACTTAATCTTTTTTTAAAAACAAACAAAGCTAATCTTTCTCTAATTATGAAATTTAATCTCTACCAAAAATACAATTTTACCCCTTAATTTTTTGACATATCATCAAAATTATATCCTTTTGTGTCTTTTGCTTCGACATCCCCCTATTTTTTCTTTCTTAAAATTAAATTGAAACAAACTCACTCCATAAAACACACCAACTTATCTATTATCTAATTATGAAATTTAATGTCTACCAAAAATAAAATCCTACCCCCTTCTTAATTTTTTGACACGTCATCAAAATTATATCATTTTGTGTCTTTTGGTTCAATGTAACATCCCGCTCTTCGGTTATTGGAATTTTATCAGTCGGACGTGTCAAAGGACAAGTGTATATGAAAGATAGATATGACGGAAGATATTATCATGCAGTATCAGTTAAGCACAGGTCCAGCTATCAGTATCAAGTTAAATGCGCATAAGACGAAGGGTATTTTAGTAATTGCATGTAAATGGTATATAAAGGTTCTAAGACCCAAATAACTCATTTTGATTTGAGCTTTCTCTCTCTAAAAGTTAGAAATCAAAATTTACTTTCTCCTCTCTCTAGCACATCGCCCTCCCTCTCTCTTCATGAACTCGTCCTATTATCATGGCAAAAATCATGGTTGTGCAAGCTTAAAGTGGTAACAATGATTGTGTAAGGAAGATTATAGCTTGGGGTTGATTATTGGAGCAAGATCAAGAAACTAGGGTTTGGTCTTGGGCAAAGTTGGAATTGAAGCTTGAAGATTATGCTGGAATCACATGCTTATGAGTGAGTTCTTAAATAGTTTTCCCTACCTTTGGGTTTGTGTGAACCTTATGTGAGAGTTGTCCATTGCCAGCTTTTCATGAATTAGAAATTGATAACTTTTGTGCCATAGATTGTCAATTTATGTTAATGTTTGCCATGCATTGCATTCCTGTTGTTTCTATGATGTTCTGGAAGTAATATGGGTACTAGGAAGCTTGAAATTGAGGCTTTTGATGCCAAACATGTTTTCTGCAAATTCTACTCGCTTATAGCGTGTAAACTCCAGTAACAACTTGCCATAGACGAGTGCAGGGCGAGTTTGACAACTTTTTCTAAAAGGTGTCAGCTCGTTCTGAGGTCCAATCATGTCATCTGAGGCCCTTTTGTACAGTCTTTTAAAACTTATAAACCCCTCAATTTTAAGTGTATAAAGTACAATCCAAGACAAGCTTCTAAAAAAGAAATGCATGATGAAACATTAACATTATTCGACAACAAACGGCACACAAGAGTGTATGATACGATTTATGCCGGGTAGTAACCTAATCTATAAGTAATGGAAAACTTGTAGAACCTCGACTTAGATAGTCGGAAATAACCATGTTATCACATAACCTAAGCACATTAGGTCTAAGCCATGTATGATTAAGAGCAAGTACGTGATGGATTACCGCTATACGGGTAGGTTACGGATCCGTGGTAATTATTGAAGTAAGTATAAGTTTCAAGCCCTTATGTATGAACAAGCTAAGTATTAAGAACATGTCATGTCTCTCGTTATCCACTCCAGGGAGATACGAGAGGTTCACGTTAGGGGGACGGGACACGCTCCGTAAGGTAGGCCCGCACGACATTAAGACGAGTCCCATGTAAATCTCCATTAGGAACTTCACCAGTTATGTCATCAGATTATATTCCGGGTTACTCCACTCAGGATTAATCCGTAAAACGAACCAAAATAATGTTGTTTGTTACACGCTAACTCTCTAACATAAAATGAATAGTTATGATCTATGATATGATATGATTATGTTATGCTACGAAATATGCATATGTTTATGAATCAGGACAAGACTATGAGAGTACGATGTTGACGATCTTAGTACCTTCCCCCGATCGTCCAGTTCAGGATCATGTTATGAATAGGTTATGAACAGGCCATGATGCTTCTATAGTATCTTAACGTAGCGGTCTTAGTTTCCTCTAACCTCCATGGCATGCAGAGCATATGACAAGACTAGTAGACTAAGAATATGTAGAAGCTTATGACGATTCTAGTTATGCATGAGCATTTTGATATGTAAGACTTCACACACGTATAATCAACCGAATGGTTGTATTGTAGACACGTGGTGACCATAGGTTTCCCCGAGGTCGCCTATAGCCTTGGATTAGGTAGAACTCACTGAGACATTATATCCAGGGTCGTTCCTATGAAATATGAGGCCCAACTTTCTTTTTGAAATAGGCTCCCAGAAAAATAAAAACGTAATTTTTTTTTGTATAGCTAAGCTTCATTAAAAAATAGAATCGGAAGAACTTCTAAACATGAAACGAAATAAATTGACTAATTAAGTAATTATACCTAACGGTGAAAGAGATGTGAAATTTACCTAACGGTGTCGTTTGGATTTGTCACATCTTTGTTGTGGGAAAGAGGAAACGAATGGTTTATACGAAAAAAAATTATTGTTGTGATGCTTTTAATGAAATAGTTTTTCAAATTGAATAATTAAGTAATTATACAAATTAGGGATGGTTTGATAGCATCAGATTTATGTCTAGAAAAAACTCAAATGTGTACCAAAGAAAGAAAAAGAAGTAACATGTATTTTTTTATATTTAAGTGGGGTGTGTATATTAGACTTAATTTATTTTTTTGAGGCCCATTGATTTTGGAGGTCTGACTTGGTTGAGCTGATTGCGCATCCCCAAGACCGGACTTGATTATGTCTCATCCCAATTCTTTTGTTTACAGATCAGTGGGTTTTACGGTAAGAGATGGTATGCAGGTAGCTGAATGGATTGTCATCAAGTACATGTTCGTATCAGTCGAAGACTATTGTTATGGATTCAAGTGGCTTCTAGAATAATTTATTGGATTTTAAGATCTTATGTATTAAATGTACAAACTTGTATAGATGTGTATATTCATTTAGGTTGTTATCTTGTAAATTTTAATGTATCCAGTACTAAGATAATGCACATACTAAATTTTCCAGATACGTTTAGTATGGACGTTACATTCAACCTCTCCATATTTTTTTTTCTCTTTTAAGAACAAACTCAATCGATAAAACACAGTAACTTAATGTTTTTTTAGAGAACAAACAAACTTAATCTTAATCTCAATATTTTTTTCCTATAATTCAACTTCTAAATATCTAAAGAGTTAAAAACAATTTACAATCAATTATATTTGATAGATAATCACAAAATAACACAACTTCATTCTTAAAAAAAAAAAAAAAAAACTTCAATAAAGTTACAAAATATTTATTAAAAGACATATACCTATTTTTCAAAAAATTATCCATTTTTAGATTGCTTACTAGAACTATGACCCGTGCTGACGCACGGGTCTTATTTCCATGTAGAAACTCACAATTTCACCTAAGCCTATATTATACCATAGTAGAATAAGTCATAATAAATATTTATTTCATTTTGGGGCACGTTGGAAAATTTCTCAAGAACTATCTTATGGTTAAATATGTTGAGTTAAACAGTTATCAATGAAAATTGTGTTCCTTTCAAAAAAAATGAAAATTGTGTTATAGTGTCAAGGCCAATTATTCTTATGGTGGTATAAATCTTTATTATGGGAATCATGTGAATTAGTAGTTGGTCCATTAAATTTAATTCCACAATTAAAATAGAATTAATTTTTGATTGATTGTAACTTCCAAATTATGCTACAGCAAATCAATTTGATATTTTTTTTGGGTGCTGAAAGGGAGAGTCAAATGATCAATGACTTAATATGTAATCTTCATTTCAAATAATAAAAAATATGTTGCCTTATTAGTATGATTATATACAGATTTTTATTTCCATCAGACCTATAATTTCCTAGCCTAAAATTACAGATGAAAAGGTGTTATAGTGCCAATGAAAATATTTCTTATGGGGGGGAGAATTATTTCTAACGTGGAAAACATTACTTGCTCCAATAAATATTAATCCAAAATTAAAATAGAAACAATTTGTTAAAATTTGTAACTCACAAATTAACGATCAGGAAATCAATATTCCTATTTTTTAGCAGCTGAAAGGGGCGGTCAACCCTGAATGGTTTAAGGATTGAAATTTTCATTCAAAATTTTGAGAAATATGCTGCGTTATTAATATGATTAAATACATATGAAAAAGTGTTATGGTGCCAATATATCTCTTATGGTGGGAGAATTATTTCTAACGATAATCATGGGAAAGATTACTTACTCCAATAAATATCACTCAAAAATTAAAATAAAAACAATTTGCTGGCATTTGTAACTCGCAAATTAACGATCACCAAATCAAAATTCCTATTTTTTAGCAGCTGAAAGGGGCGGTCAACCCTCAATGGTTTAAGAATTGAAATTTTCATTCAAAGTTTTGAGCAATATGTTGTGTTATTAATATGATTAAATACATATTATGTCACCAACATAATTTCAGCCAATTTGATTTATGTATTAATTATACAATTAAGAGAATCAGAATGTTGTGATTCAGTTTTTTATTTTGAACGAAAAATGTTTAGTATAGTTAAAAACAATGAAGATGTGTAGTTATTGACATGACAAAACATATGTTTCATATTTAACAATAGTTGTAGGAAATTTGATATCAATACCACCAGATGAAATGAACAACAATTGAGAACCTTAAAAAGAAAAAAATTACAACAATATGTATAATCCAAAGTAGATCTTGCATGAAACATAAACAAAAATTATCATTATTGCCAAGTTTGATACATAAGTCTGATTAAAAAGTAAAAAACATTTAAACTAACAAAGCTTATACCAATGACTTCACAGAGATCAACTGAGCTAAACATAAAAATTAAATCACAAAGTTGACAGATATTTGATAATTCTGAATGTCTTCATCAAACACGTTTACGGCTAAAAAAGAGATTCTTGTGGTTTCCGGGAGCTGGAGCACCAATTTTTAGATAGTCGCCCTGCTGAAATCTTCGCGCATCAACCATATTCCACTAACCACCAATTACGAATTGTTTCTCAGGCACGCATTCATTCATACACAACGATACAATCCCACTTGTAAATAGTATCATGTAAACCCATGTAAACCCACACAATCAAATTCATAATTTATCGTGTATGCCTTATACTTCAAACGAAGTTTGTTGATCGTCCTGTCAATCTCTGTGGATGGGTTAAGGCTCAAAGGTCCTACAAGCAAAAAAAAACTTCATGTTAGAAGGCTGAAACGATACGACATCTTGAAAAGGTAAAACGATAAGCGGCAAAGCAAGTTTATGATGGTAGAAACATATATACCTATGAGGCAATAATAGGTCAGCAATGCGTGGGACCATGATCAATCATGCTTGAAACAGTGAGGTGAGTTTTATGCTTTGTGAGGATTTTGTTTGGAAAAAGGTAAATGATTCTGATAACTAAACACACACACACACACACACACATATATATATATATATATATATATATATATATATATATATATATATATATATATATATACTAGATTGCTGACCTGTGCGCCGCACGGGTCTTATGAGCTAAATTCATTTCATAATGTATTTTGTTTTGGTGGTGTAGTTATAATGTAAATTTGAAAATACTTAATACCTAATGAATGTTTCAATACTCAAGGATTATTTTTAGGTATAAAAATTGAAATTCAATAACTGTAGTTCATATTTAAGTACATAAGTGGTTTTATAAAAAAATATAAGAAATAATTATTCTTTTTCATGAAGGTCTACGAAAATATATATAATTTACATAAAAAACTAAGGAGTGCTAATAACACATTTTTCAACACACTCATGCAGGTCCGAAAAAATATTTTCTAACACAATTTGAGGAGTTGCAATTTTTCTTTGTACGGATTTTCTTTTAATTTTTTACTTTCATATTATTATAACATTCATGCATAATGAGTTATAGTAGTAGAAACTACTTTGACTTAAAATCATTGTTTTGGAGTTTTTTAGTGTCATTGTGTTGGTGGTGTTAAATATTGTAGTAGGCAAGATTAATGATTTTTTTTTCTATGATAGTGTTGAATGCCTATAATAGTCAATAATGTAAACCACAAAAATCTTTCATAACCATCCATTGTTAGAAAAAAGAATTAACAACGGTGTAGCATCAAAAAAATTATTTCTATATCCCATTCATTCTCCATATAGGCAAAGGCATGATATGGAGTTAAGGACCATAAGAAGAATGAGCTGTTATTTTTACGCAAGAAGAATTAAGGCAGGATCTGATTCATTATGCATTTGTGCAAAATATAAGGTTAATAATTAGCTTTATTAATTAAAATTGAGTTTGTGCACTTCAACACACTTTAGATTTTAAGAACATTTTAGATAAGCAATCAACTAAACCATTCAAATATGAATGTTTTCTATCAAAAAGATGCTTGGGTAACACAGCTTATATCTTCCATTGCTTTGATCTCAACCATAAATCACATAAATTGCATGTAGTAGCACAGTAAAAGGTCTAAAATAAGATTCTGCCTTCAACAATGGATCCATCGACTGAAGTGGTAAAAAAAATATGCAGTAGCTTGCAAAAATAACAAATGTGGTCTACTCTTTATTCAACTCTAGATTTATCATATTGGTTAAGATATATCATGCTAAGAAGCAATATTTGTATCACTATGACAACATATTCCATTAGCAAATAAGTACTTCTCAACAACATCCTGGAATTTTGTATTTCTTCATAGAGTTTGTCTAATACGCACAACAACCTACAATTAGATGAGCCAAAATATAGAATAAGCAGAGATTATGAAAGAAAACTTGGGGATTTGAAATAAGATTCAGAGAACAAAATCACAATATATATTATGCATGTATAATGAATGCACCGGTCATTCACATTGCTTTCACATATGAGAGGAGAGAAATAAGCTACCACAATACCTTCCCAAAAGGCTATGAACTAATTTACTCATATCAACAATATGCAACTCAAACAAATTGTTATGTTTGCTAACAATATATACTTGTTACTCATGCCCCAAAAGCAATATCAGCTCCTCTAGTTCATCGAGTCCATTGTAAAGACATCTATTTGTTAATCTGTAGCAAAATTATTAGAAGATTGACAAATTGCCTAACTACTCAAAGTCACATATCTCAAAAGTAACATGCATATATACCTATTGATTTGTCACTCTAATGATCTAAATGAGTCAACAAAGAAACAAATCAAAAACAAAACAACATTCTCTTTTATGTAATTTAATTTTTTTTTATCAACAGGGATATTTGAAGTCTTAAATTGATATGGAGCATAGTGAAACCAAGGGTATTTGCTGTCTTAAATTGATATGAAATGAACCTTGTTTGATCCAATTGAAGTTGGTCTAAATCGTTGTGATATAAGCTATGATAAATCAATGAAGCTTGACAAAAAACAATAGTATACCCTTTACGACAAAGAAAAATTTAGAAGAAAGATATGTAGCTTAAATAGAAGGATTAACTCTTAAAACACGACTTCTTGAAAAAATGATGATCATGTAAAAGTTCAAATAGAATTTTAACAATCAACTCCTTAGAAACTATATCAAGGCACCCTAAGCTAAAACAAACAATTAAAGCTTTCTTTTAGAGACATAAATTGTACCTATATGAAGAAAAACTACAAAATTAGTTGAAAATTCAATATCAAAATCCCTAAATTCATACTTTATAAATTAAAAAGTCATCGCTAATTTCCATGAAATAACTCCTATCATAAAAAAACCCTCATTCAGCAATTAAACCACAAATTTCTCTCCTAATTCATTGCTTTACCCAACAAAAATAACATATCAGAAAGATAAAGAAATATGAAAGGGACTTACATGTATCAACAACTTGAAAAACTGTTGCCGCAATCATGGAGATCATTCAAGTTACAAATTGAATCTGAGCCATGACATGATGTTGTTGAATCGCCGACAGTTTCTAGAAGTCGTATGGTTGTATTCGTTAAAGTAAATAGTCTTCAACTCCATCTCTTCAAAGCTTCTAATCATCTTCAAACTGTCCTCTTGGAATTCATATCCTCATTGGTGGTAATTGTTCACCGACTATTTGCCGGCACCATGAACCACTCGCTTTCACCATTGAGACATATTCTGCCAATGAGAGTAATGCAATGCTGACTTTAAATATTGTTTAAGGAAGGAAGTACATAAATAATTCCAAATGCAGACATCCATTTCAAATCCAATTTCAAAATTCACAGTCATCAAGTTTCCTAATTGGTGTAAGACAAAACATTGGCATTGAAGCATAAAAGTAGTGTTGGTCAAAATATGAGTCACACAATATCTTGCTCAAGGTGGATAGGCAAAACCAACAAAAAAAAATCACGTATTTACAAATGATTAAAGTCTCGTTATAAAATCTCTAAACAAATGTCACATTATTATATGTTTTGAAGACACAATAAATTAACAAACAGAAACTCAGAAAACATCACATTGGATATACCATGTTTATGCAATAAAAAACCATAACAGATAACATGTGTTCTTCATACTCAGAAAACAATATTATATCCATTTGAACTCAATCAAACTTAGAGATTGAAGAAAAATCAATTAATAAACAAACCTACCTACTAACTCATAAGCATAATACATCCAAAGCAAATATGAAACATCTGTTTTCTTCTTTTTTTCTTAGATAAATTGTGAAACTTGGTTTTTCCTTTTTGGCATAAAGCTGAATCAATCCATCAAGAAGTTTTGCAAAACAATTCATATCAATTTTTTTCCGACATGCACTCAATCACAACCAAAAGAGAACCCTAGAAAAAATTCACCAAATCTTACTAAAAACCCAAAAATGAAATTGAAATTATGAACAAAAACCAGAAATTAAAAGCCCCCAAAATCTTACTGTAAACCACACATATCATGATGGTTTTAAGTGATCCTCCTGGAGTGCACCGGTTACCGTTAAAAACCTCATTTGGTACTCAATCGAAACAACAATTTTCCTGACTGCATCAGTTTTAGTGTAGTCCTCGCATGAGCACAACCACCAGGATAACAAATCAAACACGGGTAGAGGTTGGATCCAGAAGGACGCCAAACAGAAGGATACTCCATTTATAAACCCAGCCATGATGGTGATTACAGGGTTTGTCTCTTAGTACCTATTAGAGATTGAAAAATTAGGGTTTGTCCAAATGAAAAATTAGAGATTGAAGATGGTTTATGGAAAAATGAGAGAGAAGTGTAAATTGATGGTTTGAAATGAACGCGGTGTATAAGAGAGAGAAGGAGTTGACCGTGGGCAGAAAAAATGGGAAGAGTTATTTGATTTTTAATTTGGAATTCCAATAAACACTATTTAATGCTTTTAGTATCTCAAGCAAGGAAAATTTTGAAAATTAAAATAACACCCATTGAAAGCAAGCGAAATTGAAGGAAACACAACCATCAGAATTTTAAAATTCAAATAAGTCATACAATAGGAGGGAAATATTTTAGGGTTGCAACAATTAGCATTTAATGACAGGTGATTAGAGGGAAAAATTAGGTTTATAGGTTGCAAGACCTAATAAGCTTTAAGAATAATATATATATATATATATATATATATATATATATATATATAAAAGAGGTGGAGTCTTAAGAATTGAAAATGGCATGGTAATAATGGGAAAACAAAACAGATGAATGATTTGAATGGATTAAATGCAATAGAAGAAAGTCAGATCGGCATGAGTGAAAGGGGTGTGGGATTGAAACCTAAATTTCAAATGAACTGCTGATTAGGATATGCAATCAAGAGAAATTAATGCTTGAACATTGGAGGGAAATATTAAGTTAAGAATTAGGTTACCATATAGCTTGACCAGACAAGCTTTAGAAAGAAAGATTTTCTAAAAATAATTTGTCTTTGTTTTTTCTTTATATTTTTTTTAGTCAATAAAAATTATATTAATTGAAAAGAAATAGATAAAGAGATTAGTGACATTAGATCTGACTCAGGTACAACCCAAAATAGGGGTACAACCAAGTGGATCGACCTTTATCTATCCTAAAAAAAATCACTAATCACGTGCGCAACATAACGAACCCGTATATGGGTGTGAAACCATGTCACAAAAAAATATGAAAATTTAACATTTGCGAATAACAATTAATGGATCGATTGTAACTCGGTATCAAAATCCAAGTGTCAACAACTCCTTGAATAAATCATCATGCATAAAAGCTCTTTGGAGGTTGAGTGTAGGCAAACAAGACACCTTGAAATCTTCAAATCTCAACAAATTTGAAAACAACAGAGAATAGTTAGACCACATGTCGTATTATAAATTAATATTTTTTTATTGTGGTAGATTATTAATTATTATATCTTTTGAAAATATGACTATAAAAAACATTGAAAAAATGATAAATCAGTCACTAAATAATATAGTTGTACAATTCATACACGGGACTCATAACAACATCTTTATCAATAATGAAGTTTTTATTAATTTTAATTTTTTTTACATATTTTTAGTTTATCACTTCATAATATTTAATAATAACTATTTCAATGATTTTATCTTAGACAAATTACTCTTTAAAAATAATCATGGGCTAATTACACTATCATCCTTTAAGGTCTTCTTAAATCTTCTTATTCTAAAAGCTTATAAGGTTAAGCTATTGTTTGACCCTAATTCAATACCTTAATTCCCTCCTTAACAAAGCTTCCTTAAGAAGCTTTTACACCTGTATCTAATCCCACCCTAATTAAAAGCCTTAATTATTTTCCTAACCCGCCTCAATGAGATAATTTGAATTTCAAATTCTGACATAAATCTCTAGAGACAGCCTTAGACAACCACCATTAATCAGTTATCATTGTAAATGACAAAAAATAATTCCCATAATGTATTGGGCAGCTGACCAACCTTGAATACAAAAAATTAACATTGCACATCTATTTTGTACGAGTCTCTTCTACCATTTTCTTTTTGGATTCATTCTCTAGATTATCCTATCTATTTCATCTTCATTTTCATTTTGAAATTTAATTTCAATTAATTTTCAGAATTCTTATTTTCTGAAACGAACATCTACAAAATCCTTAATGGACGACCTATTAAGGAAGGAGGTTAATGCGGTTCTAGCTCACGATGATGGTAGCTCACAGTGACGGTTTAGGCCGCGGTGATTGCCTACTGAAGCTTTTCATGTCTCTAAAGCATTCCATTCATAACGCTGCTTGGATTTGCGACTAAGGATTACAAATTTTCGCTCATCTTCAAATCCTGATGTTTTGTTCACCAATCTTTCCCAGTTTCCCTACATTGTCTTGGCCAAAAGTCTTTACCGTTTTCCATATCTGATGGATTCTTAGATTACTTGAATATGTTTATAGCTGGTTTTTCATGTTAGATCCCTTGATTTTATTGTAAGTCGTAAATTTAGTATTTGAGTTTGGGTTTTTTATGTAGTTATTTATTTTAGTTTGTATAAAGTACGAACTCACTGTCTTTTGGTTTGCGATTTTTTTAAAGTGGTTTTTTTATTTGTAATTGTAATTTATTAACACATATTTGTTGGTTTTGTTACAATCAGGTAGCCTGATTTTTTTTATGCAATTAATTTCCTCATACGAGTATAAACAGACATAATTCCATTTTTCACTTAGGTGATTTTTCCCGATTTATTGTTCCTCAGCCAAGGTGGTTTAATTTTTAAGAGCAATGTTATATCTCTAGAAAAATAACATCAAGAATTCTTCAAGAATAAAGAACAACCAATCACAATGCACTATTTACCACAATTCAAGGAGGTGTGACTGAAAAATAGGAAGTGAACAAATAAATCATGCAATTAAAACTTGCCAACTGTTTCTTGAAAAATTCTTGATGCTATTTTTCTAGATAAATAGCATTTTCCAATTTTTAAACTCTAATGTAATAAAAAAAATATGTCAAAGATTATTTTCTTTTCATTAATCAGCCATGATGTCAATCCATCAAAAAATTAAATAGCATTGAGAGAATGATATAGAAATTGTTTATTCACAATAATTATGGTCATGTTCAACCATACTCAACACATATTTAGGGGACTAAAATAATTATTACCCTTTGCTCAGGTTATAATTAGCAACGAACAATATATAAACTAGGCAAACAAAACTCAAGAAGTCCACCCATATGATACAAGAACAATGATCTAAAAACAAAATCAACGAGAGCAAATAAGAAAAAATATCACTTTTTAAAATAATAAAAACCTAAAAACAAAATCAAATTTTGTGCATTTTTACAAATATTTGGAGAAAAATATCTAAAAAATGATGCAAATGAGAAGTTGTTTTCAGTGGATTTGCTTAAACATCATTCTTGATAACTGCATTTCTTAGGAGGAAAAAATAATTATTTTCATCATAGCAAACAAAAAATAGCTTCTATTTTTTCCTTAAAAAATCTCTAAAAACTAACATGTGAATTATTGAATTACAAAATTATTTTATAATAATTAACAAACACACCTTAAAGGTGATATTAATAATTGTTATTTCAAATTGGTTTAATTGTTATTTCAACGTCTTATGCAAAAACAAACATATTTAAATACCAACGTCAAATAGGGATTAGCTTGGTGAATTCCATCTGTCTTCTTGGCTTCAGGATCATCAGGCATTGCCTTCATATTTTAAAAAATAAACAAAATGAAAAAAAAAATTGATAGATAAAAATCAAAACCGAATCTGAAAGTAACTTACTTGGCCCTCTCTCCATTGGATCTCTGTAGCATAGCAATAACTTCGATTGTTTCTTTTTCGACTTCATGTGTGATAAATGTCTTTTTAAGTTGTGGATTCATAAAATACTGATTATGATTCAAGTTCTGTAATGTAACAAGAAATATTTTCAAACGAATAGTTTAAGTTAAGTATAAATTTTCACAACTCATTTATATGCATCTATACGAAAGAGAAAAAACAACTGTCTCTCCCACTAGGCCTTGATCTTGGAGATTTTGAGGATCAAGCTTTTCAACCTCAATGGAGCTTAAGTACCCAAATATTTATTGAATAAATTAATAATATTGAAGCACAAATCAAATGACAAGAAAAGTTGTTGACAACACTTTATTTCAGATTGTCATCATTAGAATTAAAAATGAAACAAAATATATCCTAATCCTAATAAATTACAATTCATTCTTAGTATTTTTTTTATTTTTTTTTACAACCAAAGAAGCTATGATACTAATGAGCACAAATGTACAGCTACCATCTAAAGTAAATTGAGTAAATCTTAAAAAAGAAAAAATTGTTAGAAAAGCATTGATAAACTCAAAACTACTCTCATTTAAAATTTCACAAATTTAACAAGCAACAAAATTCCATGGCATAAAAAATAGGACCAAAATTTTGGTATTGGTTTTAAATGTTGTTCCAAAAATCATCGAAATACAACAAGAATAGTCCATAAGTATTTAATGAAATGCAATAAGCTTTTTTCTGTCAAGAAATGACAAAGTTCAGGATGTCCCAAAAACTGCACAAAAATGCGTTCACTGACAATTTCAAAGCACTAAACAAAAACAAAAAAACATAAACCTTAATTTCAGTTTGGTAACTTACAACTCTTAGCCAAAAGTTTGGAATTTGATCGACAGTTTCACCGCGCTTTATGAACAATTTTGTCCTGGATTTTTCTTTGTGCATCCGTCTAAAATCATAAGCGTTTATTGAGGAAAGAAAAATCATAAGTATTAAAATTGATTTAATACAAAAATAATAAAAAACTTATCCACACAACATGCAGTAAAAACTTGATGAAAAATTTTGACACCTCTTTGAGATTCGTTTGGATTAACCTGTACTGCTCCATTGTCACAAGAGATACAAATATGAACTTGTTGCTCTTAGACTCTTTATCTTTTTTCTCTCCACATTTTTCTTCTCTATTCTTTTTTATAGAAAAAAGGTTAGGTTAAGGGTGGCGTTTGTGATGGGAAAGTGGAAAGCTTTCCTATGATGGGAAAGTTGTGTTGTAACCCACATGTGGCAGTTTTACAGGTTGAAAGTAGCTTTTGTTTTGTTTTTTTAAGGGACAAACAAATTATAATGGAATATTAAACTAAATTTGGTATCATACCCCCCTTTACTAGAGATTACTATTTACAACATAAAAATCATCATCTCTCACTTAATCAAAAAATTCATACTAAAACAAGTAATAATAATTTTTTAAATAACTAATTATGTTCCTATTTTAATTTTTTAAATAACTAAAAAAATATAAAATAAAATAGAGAGATTAAATGTAACCAAACTTTTTCAAAAACCAATCAAATGAGATCATCAAAAAAAAAAACTCATTAGTACCATCTATGAATTAATGTTGACCTTAAAGAAGTTAATTAAGTACAAAATCAAATTTTATTTAAGTTATACAAACACAAATCAGATGAGATCATCAATTAATTTCATATATTTGGTCTACTAATCATGAATATTTATTCAGTTAAGATGTTTCTACCACCACATTCTATATTTTCTCAACATAATTATCTCCTATTAATATGCATGAACACCTAACAAATTTTTTTACCACATTTTAATTAATGTTTGTGATATGTACAATAAGGAAAAACTTTTAGGGAGGTGTTAATAATACGTTTTCATTCAGGCTTCATAAATTTTGGTTTGGATCTTACAGACCTGTAACTATTCACCCATAAAAGGCTGATGGCCCATCAAATAAATTTACATTAAACCAACAATAGGTGGGGTCCGAAATTTTGAAGTATTTGTATTACCAAAAAGTAAACAAAAGGTTACAAGTAACAAATCTGAACCATTGAATATATATATATATATATATATATATATATATATATATATCTATGGCTGAAACACAACTTTCCCATCATAGGAAAGCTTTCCACTTTCCCATCACAAACACCACCTAGGTTAAGGTATTAGGAAAGATACAAACTAGTTGAAAATATTTAATTATTTGAATTCAGTCAAAGTGTAAGGATTCAATGAAAACGCAAAGCAGTTGAGCTCAAAATGGTGTTAGGACTATTCATATTCTTAAAGCCTTCAACTTGCTTCTTTTTCTCATTTTATTCACATATTTTTTTAGTTACACATTGCATTCTTTCGGATTGTACATAGAGACAGAGGTCATTATGTACTATACTAAAAAAACAATACATTGATTCATATCTCATTGATTTCACTGAAGTAGGAAACAATTTTTGTGTTTAGACGGGGCAAACTATATACATATATGTACAATTAAAGGATAAATTGCACTTTTTGAATTAATGTGCAAGTTGAGAGAATGATATAGAAATTGTTTATTCACAATAATTATGGTCATGTTCAACCATACTCAACACATATTTATCTTTGGTCATCTATCTTAGTTGCTGCTTTTTCAAGGTCCATAATACATAGGAGAAAAATTTATATGTTTATTTGAATTCTCGTTTTTAGTTCCTCCATTCTAAGTTGACATTCCAATATTTCATGATGTAAGTATCTATATAAATAGACGACTTCACTCAGTTCAAAAAACACACAAAAGAGTTCTACTGAGTTATCGAGAACTCTTTCTCTCTTCTCCCTTCAGTTTGTGTTGACGAATTATTGTTCTCTTTATCTCCTTCCTTCAAAATTAATAGCGTTCTTAAGGTCTTACTCCTTATTTAGTATAATGTCCCTTCGTGATTAAGAAATGTTTTAAGAACATAGCCCTTCGATAATATATGTCCCTTCAGACTAAAAAGTATTTTTAAGATCATAATCCATTTTTGGAATAACAATGTCTTGGCGAAATTAAGAATGATCTTAACAATATATAAATATTCTTTCAATGTTTTTCTACATTTGGAGGAGTTAAAAATTTGAGTGGTTGTAGTACATATTTTGGAGAAATTAAAAGTTAGAATGGTGAAAACACCAAATTTGAGTGATCTCAGTAACATAATAGAATGGTTATAGTACCATATAATAATGGTTTCAGTTTTAAATTCGAGTGGCCTTAATAGACATATTTGAAGGTGTAATTCTTGAACGATTTTCTGCAATGTAGTTGTAACGTCCACACTAGATGTATCTAGAAAGTCTAGTATACGCATTAGAACTGATACTGGATACATTAAAATTAACAACTTTATTACTTCAAATGAATATCATATACAACAAATTCAGGTTCGTACATCAATAAACACAATACAACTGTCCAAAAATATAAAACATCCTCGAGTCTACGTCCTTCTGCAGCGGGTACGAACGATCACTTGTTGAATATCCATCCGGCTACAAGCTTGCTGCATCCTGCTAAACCACTAGCTGATCTGAAACAAAAGAGGATTGGGATGAGACATAGTGTCTTAGTGAGTTCTACCTAATCCTAGGTTGTGTGGTGACCTCGGGGAAAACCTAGGGTCACCACGTGTCTACACTGCAACCTGCCGGTTGACTATACGTGTGTGGACATGTTCATCTAGACGACTGTGCACACTAGGGTCCATCATAGATTGCTCTCAACCTAAGCCATAGGTTTCTCAACTTATACGTGTCATGGCGGTTTCAAGGGAACCTAATACCTCTATACTACGATACGACAACCGCATCATAGTATAAACAACTCTATCATGACACGACTCTAAACCGAACGATAAGGGAAACCTAAACTCGTCAACGGTTTAACTTCAAGATCTAGTCTTGCTACCTAACTTATACAAGTTCTAATCATGCTTTCATAACTCAGTTGTTGCATAGAATTGCCTAGCTCGTCATAACATACATAATCGTATCATATCATGTCATATTCATTATGTTAGAAGTGAGCGTGTAACAAACAACATTATCTTGGTTCATTTTAGGGATTGCATCGAGTGGAGTAACCCCAAATACGATCCCTTGCTTTACTGATGAAAACCTAGCTAAGGTACATCGGACTCCCTCAGTGTCGTGCGGGCCTACCTTGCGGAGCGTATCCCGTCCGCGTAACGTGTACCTCTCGTATCCCCCTTGGCGTGGATAACGGAAAGACATGACACCTACTTCTTGCTTAAAGTCTTAATCATGCATAAAAGTCTCGTAACTAGTACTTACTTGCTTATTCTTAAACATCCTTACCTATCGTTAATTGAATGATCACCACGAGTCCGTAACCTACTCGTTTAGCGGTAAATCATTTTGGCATAATCTTGATCATACGTAAATTATACCTAACGTGATTAGGTTACATTCTAACATGCTTAATCTCGACTACCTAAGTCGAGGCTCTAGGATTCACCCTTATCTAAATATAATCTTTACCCGCATAATTAATGCTTCACTCGTATGCCATTCATCATTGGTAAATGTTAATGTTGCTCATGCTTTCTATATATAATGCCTTGGAATATTATGCACATTAGTTCTTGACATTGGGGCCTTAATAAGTTATAAAAGTTTACAAGAAAACAACATCGGATGTCGATTCTGGACCACAAGAAGATTTTTCACGTGTGCTGTAAAAAAGCCGTTCGCTTAAGCGAACTCCTAAGCGAACGGTTCACTTAAGCGAACTGGGTTCGCTCCAAGCGAAGTTCATCAGTCCAGAAGTGCAGAAAATCGAATTTTTAACATAAAAACCCCAAATCTCAAGTTCTAACATCCATACTACATCTATGGTACCTGAAAAACAGTTCAAACCCAGTACATGACAACAATTTACATATAACCAACAAATCAATGGCAAAAAGGGAACTAATTCATATGGTACTCAAACCTAACTTTTCATCAATTCTCACATAACTTATACATAACCCAAAGGAAGGTTTTCTATCTAGAGAACTCACCTCAAAGTAACAACAAGCTAGCACAACTTTAAGCTTTGATCCCCATGCATGCAAATCCAAACCCTAGCTTCATGAGATTTCTTCTTGAGGAAAGGTAGTGAAATCAACCCAATCAAAGCTTCCAAACACTACTAATATCTTGAAGGAACACTTGGACAACCATGGATCTTGATCAGAAGGAGTTCCAAGGGAGATTGGAGAGGAGAGGGAGGCGTGAGGTAGAGAGAAGGGAGAGAGCAAATCTGCTCCTTCTTTCTAGAGAGAGAAAGAACAAGGCACAATGAGATTATTTGGACCATAAAACATATATATACTCTTGTGTGCAAGTTACCGAAATACCCTTTGTCTTAACCGCGTTTAACTTGACACTGATGGTTAAACCCGTTCTTAGCTGATATCGTATCGTAGTAACTTCCGTCTTATTCACATTCCTCATCCTCTCATCCTCGGACACGTTCGACTGGTAAATCTTTGATAACTGACGAGTGGGATATTACAGTAGTAGTTAATCGCGGCGTGGTTGATAGTCTGTCTTGCACAATTTTAAACAATGCTACGAAACGTCTTAAAGAGAACGACTTGATTGTGACTCAACCCAGTAACAATTTCGGTAGATGAAAATTATTTTTCAAAATAAAATTGAAAATCTAAAATACAACAATTTAAAAATCCAAAAACAACACTTAAACCAATAAATAAAACTAGATTATATGCACGTGATTGTATTTAGATTTTCTTCTCAATGCATTTAATTAATTCAAAATCAAAGATGCAATAGAGAACAACCGCAAGAATATGGTTTCATGATAAAAGGATATATTTTAAATTTGGAGATTTAGGTCTGAACTCTGTTAGTATTATCGAGGGAAGAAAATGTAAATCATTTTATAAGAGTTCTTAAGATGTAACTTCTTTCTTGTCCTATCATTCATTCACTTTAGATTTTTAATTATAAAAGAAAATGTCACATTGTACTTATCCACCATAATGAACATAAAATTGAGTAATTTCATTGTCTAAAGTTTTTAATTCGGTGCTTATTTAAGATTTTATAGTTTTAAGTTGTTTTTATTGTTAATTAGTCATTTTGAATTAGTAATGTTTGTTGTGGATGTTTGATGATACAAGATGAGGAATGACTCTGAAAATATGGTAAGCTGCAACGTGGATTAAGATTGTTTCGCTGAAGATTTAGAAAGATGTAGCTCCCTATATTGCTAGTCAAGTCGT
Source organism: Medicago arabica (assembly GCA_946800305.1). Classification (NCBI taxonomy): domain Eukaryota; kingdom Viridiplantae; phylum Streptophyta; class Magnoliopsida; order Fabales; family Fabaceae; genus Medicago; species Medicago arabica. The sequence continues at coordinate 7,967,360 of OX326969.1, forward strand.
ACAGTTAGTACAGACTCAGGGAACCACTGATGGTCATTGCTTAAGGAGTAAGAATTATGAGTTGACACCAATGATTGGATACCAGGAATAATAGAATAATATGCATGGAGTAGGTATGATAAGATAAGGACAACTCATGGGAAAATAACTGAAGGGTACAACTTGTAGTGGTTGACCTTGTACTATAAAATGATAACCATGTGTTGGTGTCAAGGGTCCAAAATTTTGTTAGTGAATTGGAGAGACCAGGTTTCAGCTAGGATTAACAACTTTAGAGTCCTCACTTCATCTCATCTTCTCCATAAGTGGACATGAGCGTTAATTCTTAGAGTATTAGAGTTAGATTACTTGGTGATGTTTTTAGCTCACCACTCTCCTTCAAGCATTGTAATCGTGTACTATCTCTATTTAATCTATAAATTTAGCTTTTCATGTTTTCATTTATGTTTATCTTAATCTTCATCTCTAAGGCTCAGCTCACCATGAGTTAAATCCCTTCTTGTGGTTTAGACAAGTTGAAGTTATGATACCCTTTACTTGCGATATTTAAAGCTATACATTCATGCTCCTTTCAATTAAACTGATTTAACTCAAAATCTTTAGGAGTGAGAATTGATTGATTTTACTTCTAATGTTATGATTCCCTGAGACAGAAAGGGTGTGAGAATGAAAAATGTTTGTTTGATATGAATTTGGTCATAAGCATCGAAAGGTGAAGGAATCAAGAGAGATTACTTTACACGAGTACTAGATCTTGGAGGAGGCTTCAAGCATTAAGATCTAACTAGGACTCTTGTCATAGGACAAAGGCCTAGTAGAATAACACTTTGGTGAGAAATGTTGAGATCCTAACCTAGCAACGTTGCGTATTAAGTTTTGTGTGACTGTACACCGAAAGTATGTCTTCATAGGCTTGATACGAAGGCTGAGTGCAAAACACTCCCACTGCCACCAAGTTGCCAAGAAGCCGTAGAAAGCTTTAACTCTGTAAATCGCAGTAAAGCTCTGCCATAACTGAAGTACCTCCAAAGGAGTACATAATTATGTGAACGAAGTAAGCACTAGTAAAAAAATATATCTTATTATTTGGAAACGTTAAATGAAATAATTAAGGTAATCATTATTTGAATGTGTTTTCTTAGTCCCCAAATTTTGCTAAAATATTTTGGAACACAACCTGAAAATTTTTAGTATGTAATCTAATATATTTTGGTACGTGATCTGAAATATGATTTGACACTCAGTAATATATTTTTTGTACTCAATATGATATATTTTGGTACTCAATTTGAGACATTTTTGTACTAGATCTAATATGTGAATTACTTGTTCCCAATGTTTCTCGCATATTAGTTATGATTTTTTTCTATAAATAGAGAGCTCAACATATAGTGCATTCTACAAACCAAAAAGTATTCTGAAACTTTGAATCTTTTTCTTCTCTCTCCCCTCTGTTTTTCTTAACTTATTAATTTCTCGATGTGTTCTCATTTAGTAAATGGAAAAGTCATTCTAGGTTTCTCAATGTGTTGCCATTTTGAGAGGTTTACACTGTAAAATAACAATACCCGAAGGCTTGTATTTGTTAACGAGTGTCTCCGCGACACTCTTTAAACATTCTAAATTAAGTAATTATTTTTTAAAATGTCAAATTTTTTAATTTCCAATGCACTGATTACATTAACTTTCATAAAAGTTTACAATTTAAGATCCTTAACTAGTGCCCCGAGGGACTAGTTAACATTTCCCTTAACAACTTGCAAATTTATCGTAAGATTAAATCGTAACTAACTACAAATAGTAAGTTTAGATCCCTTAACCGATAAAGTCTAATATGTCACAACCCCAAATCAAAAAGATTTTGGCACCCCCCACTATATGAACATTATTAATGTGTGTGAGCCATCCAATCTGAAACTATATAAAAATATTAAGTAATACATGCACGCACGCGCGCACACTTTCTCACACACACAAATATATATATATATGTTTCTCATATGACTTGTACAAATTGTTTTCGATCCAAAGTGATGATTGAGAATGTGAACGGGTCAGGGAAGACTGTGGTTATTGGTAAGGTTAGTAAACTTAATGGTAGGAACGTGACACTGCCAATAACCTGTCCTAAACATTGTTCCCATGCATACTTGTATACTAATGTCATTCTAATCCGATGGTGCGTCTCTATCAAGTTGATTTACTTAAAAAAGGGACGGAGGGAGTAAATCACAACTGTAAATATAAAAGTTAAAAGTTGGGAAAACAATTAAAAAGATTTAGAAATTCTCAAAGTGAAAAACGTCATTTCACACATATCAAGAAAAAATGTATAAATGAAAGAGACAGAAAAATAGTTGAGTGTTTTGTCAAATATTGATGCATTCTCCATTATCATAAATTTAAAGTAGAATATATAGAATTGAGAGTGATGAAAACAATATTAATTATAGTTATAATTGAAAAAGAGTAATTAATATTGTATTGAAAAGTGAAATGAGTCAATTATTTTAGATTTTTTGTTGTTGTTGCAAATAACTCCTTATTATAGTACGAATGGAGTATTTTAGTTTCCTAGCATCAGGGAGATACCCTGTTCATACTCTCATGAGTGATTTATACAATAATTTTATGTAAACTAAAAAAAATGTATAAATAAAAAAGAGAAAAACTATTATTTTTGCTAAATTAACCTTATATATTTACTTGAGACTAATGCAAATGATATTCATTTTGTATCTTTTTATGGATATAGACAAACACAATGTTCATGGCAACAATGGAAATAGGCTAAATAAAAGGAAGAAAAGAAGTCGTTTTCATTGTGGAAAATCGAAACATTTCAAGAGTGATCGTATGTTCTTTAAGAAAAACAAAGAAAAACTCTAATTCACAAAAGGATTATCTTGTTGCATAAAAGTAACTATTTGAATATGTAGATATAGAAATTTGACTATTAGTATCGTAACTAATTAACATAATCACGAATAGATACTTGCATTGTGTGTGTGTTGGAAATGGTTGAGTTAGAGGTGGAGTAGAAATTAGATTGTTACGGGGTGAAGTGGTATAGATTTGGGATGGAAGGAAGGGTGTATCATTATCCAATAAATTATAACCAACCGTTGTAGGAATATTTGAATTAGCCAAAAGGAATGTATTTTCTTCAAAAATTACATGTCGGGAAGATATTCAATCTTCTTCACAAAATTGTGCTTTAATGTGAGCTCTAAATTGATAGAAAATGGAATGAACTTGAGATTATGCATGAAGTGGAAAAGTCCATAAAAAATATATGTGTAATGATCAAGAAACAACACTTAGTAATGATGACATTCTAAATTGAGAATGGGTGAAGTCCAGATATCATCGTGCATAATATAAAAAGGCATAACAATATTAGACAGAGCAAAAAATCAATTATTTTGTCACATCATCCATTTTTTTTAATACATATATTTTAAAATTAATGATAAGATGTATAAAAAAAAAGGTTACGATAAAATACCAATGTCAGACTAATTTATACTAGCAATAAATGCCCATTTAACTAAAAAAAAGAGAGTTCTAAATAACAACACCTCTAATTTTATTCTTTTATAAATAAATAATAGAATGATTTAATTTTGATATTTACAACTTTAGAAGTAATCATTATTTTATTTTTTTGAAGAATATTTACAATTTAATTTTTAGTAATCATTATTATTAAAGTTGAATATTTTTAATAAACTGATGAATATGATTGATTGAGAAAATACAAATATTTACACTATGTCATTATATCACACATATGAAGTGATGAAGACATGTGTAAGTGGCTATAGTTTTTTTGAAGAAATGTAAGTGGCTATAGTTATCACACTGGTTATATGAATTTAATATGTTCATGTCAAAGAACATAATAATCAGCTAGAGGTGTAATGCAAATTCAACTATGGTTGACGGTTTTGCGGGGATGAACTTGCAAAAACACTCTAACGTTTAAGTTAGTGAGATCTCAAGATGCTATGAGGTGATTTATCATAATGAGAGTGCATACATGATTTCAGTGTCGGCCACTCTATTTATAGACCCTCTAAGTGTATAAGTTGGTTCTACCCTTGTGACTCAATAGTTAAACGACTGTTTGATCATATAAGGTATTCATATGTTCTCTAAGCGTATTATCTGATGTGGATCTATGTCAGTTCATGTCATTGGTAGTTATGGGTGGGCGCCTTATTGAGTCTAAGCTAAAAAAAGGTCTATGTGTAGGATTAAACTTTGAACCGGTCCAAAACAAAATCCACTAGTTATCCTTGATGAAAGTTTCTTATCAAACCCTGCTAATTTATCACGATACCTACAACATTTATGATTATATAATCCGAAGCAGGTGTGGAGGGTGGAAAAAGAAACACTCATCTTTGATTAATATACGGGCCTTGAATGAAATTAGCTAAGCCCAATACCCATTTGTATATATAAATAGATCCATCCCAAAAATCAAAACCCTAGAGGTAGTGTTACACTTTCATTTCACTCGCCGCATTTTCTTCTCTGCGCATCTCACACCAAACCTTCAACAATGGTGGCCGCAAAGAAGACCGTAAGCTTCTCTCATTCAGCATTTGTCTATTTTTCATTATGACTTCGTTTCAGATTTAGGTTTTTTTGATTCTGAATCGAATTTTTGATTGATTTTTACAGAAGAAGACTCATGAGAGCATCAACAACAGGCTCGCTCTTGTCATGAAGAGTGGAAAATATACCCTTGGGTATAAAACCGTTCTCAAATCCCTTAGGAGTTCCAAAGGTAATTTTTTTATGCATTTTGTTGTTGAAATGTGTATTGGGTCGTTTTTATTTTGATGATAAGCTATGAATTGATTAGATTGCAAGGATTTATTTGAAATTGTTTAGATGTTTTGTGATTTGAGCTGTTGTAGATTGGTTTTGTAGTGAAAATAAGTGATTAGTGAAAGTGGTTTTGACATGAGTTTTTTCCGTTGTGATTAGTGTTTTATGAATGGTTGTAGATAGATTTGGTAGTGGAATTAATTGATTTTGATTTGATTATTTGTAGGGAAATTGATTATCATTGCTAACAATTGTCCTCCTTTGAGAAAGTCTGAAATCGAGTACTATGCTATGTTGGCCAAGGTTGGAGTTCACCATTACAATGGAAGTAAGTTTTATTTAGCTCCTATACTTCTGTGTCGTTTATTTTTCAATGTTGATATGCATTGAGTGATTGTTTAGAATAATTTTGTTTATCTTAGTGTTTTTTCTCCTCTGATTGATTTAAGTTAACTGAACTTTAGTGTATGCTTGTATCTGGAGTATAGATGAAATGAAATGCAGTAGATTAAAATGAAATAAGCTAGTGGTACTTGAAAAATGGATGCTATTTCATTTCATTCCACCCTATATCATTAATCCAAACATGTAGTAATTGTGTATGTACACATATGTGTTACATCGAACCCTGTTGTACCGTAGTGTCATTTGACTTAACTTTTAAGATTCTGGTAAATGAATTAATATGATTTGATCTTACGCCGCTGTTGGGAACATTTTTATTGTATAAGATTTTGCAATATTTATTAGAAATTATAATAATCTTTCAGCTACATCAAGCTCTAAGAATTTTTCAGATATGCTTCTGTTAATGTATACATGCACTTGTTGCTGCATATGCATAGTTTGATGAGTATGCATATGCTTAGTTTGATGATTATGGATATACTATTGCTGGCTGTCCTTGATCAGCACTTGCTGTTCTTGTTGTATTGGTGTTTCTCAAAATTGTTGGAATTCTTCATATTGATGTTAATTATCAAGTACAATGATGTCTGTTATCAATCGACTCTTTTAAGGTTTCTGCATATATATTTGTAAGACACTTTCATTGATAAGCTGTACTTTTATGTATTATCATAGACAATGTTGACTTGGGCACTGCTTGCGGAAAGTACTACAGAGTGTGCTGCCTCAGCATTGTTGATCCTGGTATATGTTGCTTCCTTTAACTGTTTCAGTATTAAAAACTAGTTTTTTTTTCCTCTAATTTTATTTGTTATTTGGTGTTTTCAGGTGATTCCGACATCATTAAGACAATTCCTGGAGATCAGTAAACGTAGTAAAGATTTTCCCATGATGTTTTCAATTCTATGTTGTTTAGACATTGTCGAAAGAAATTCTAGCTGTAGACTATGGTGTACGATGCTTGTTATTTTGGGTATCCCAGCTGATTGAGCATTGAGTAATTTTGACTGCAATTTTTGTTCCATTGTGCTGATTTCTATATAGATAATATTTCTAGTTTGATCTTTAATGTCTATTATCTGTGTTCGCTTGCAAAAGATTGTTGACGTTGAATTTGTATTGAAACCTCAATTTAGTTCAGTGGTGGAAGAATACAAGTGAAATGTAGACCTTTTGTGTCAAATTAGGAGGATCTAGGATTTGTGAAAAATGAGAATTAATGTGTTTCATAGAATTAGTGAGTATGGAGGATGAATGATAGGGAGAAAAACAATCAATTCTTGTTGTTGGAGTCATCTTACGTTAAAATTAACTTGAAATTTTAACATGCACATCATTTCGGTGATGGGGAATGTTTTATTGTAACATCATTTTTATTAATGTGGGAAACAACCGATAATGTTTTGAAGTCCATGATACATATGGTTAGGATGAAGTTGTCTGCTTATGCTATGTTTGTTTTTGCGTTGACACATGTAAAAACGCATGTCTAGTAGAAGCCAATATTTCTGGCTTCAGCTATTTTACCGTGAAATTGCATTAGACGACAAACTAATCACTTGGTATGTTGTAATTCAATAAACGTATCATGACAGTACAACCATGAATGCACGATCCTAATAACGGTTTGTGATTTTTGAAACCAATAATAATGCCATCTCCATCTGTTTCTCTTCTTTGTACTTAAACGATAAGAATAGTTTATATAAGTGTGTGGTGTTATAGCTCTTGCTACACTTCTATTGGTGGAGTGCGCATTGAGGGGCAAAAATTAAGAGGACATTCTAGACTAACCATGCTGGAGCAGCCTTCTTAGCTTCAAGTTGTTGTACACAACTACTTTGACAAAAAATGTTAACTACTTTGACAAAAAATGTTAATCAAGGAACAATATTCAATTAGTCCTTCAAAAACGTTAATCAAATTGACAAAAAAAATGTTACGTTAATCAATTTGCTCATTTGCCACGTTAATTGATAACATGTCACATTAATTACTTGTTGCACATTTAACTATCCATGTAGGCTCTATGCCATTTGATTATGAAGATGAAAGTGTCAGGAACAAACTACCAGGTTTTGACATTTAGGCTACAATATCTTTGCTCTCTTGCTCAATCTTCCATTTTCTTTTTTAGCCTAAGTTTGAATTCAAAATGGTCAAGGGCTATACTATTGCCGATGAAGTGTACAGCTAAATACACGAACAATTAATAGCCAATAACAAAGAGAAATATTTAACCTCTTTCAAAAAACAAAGAAATATTTAACCGTAATTTTCTTTTTTACAATCAAATACACGACCAATCAAAATGTTTAGTTAAATTAAAACCAAAAACATTTTGATTTATAAAAAAAATAAAAATTGAACTAAAATTGTAGGACTTTACCTCTAAGGGAGTCCTTCCAGAAATTCTCGAAGGCTTAAGTTTCCCTAAGCCTAAGAGGGGGTTTGGAAATAGTTTTCAACCAGCAATAGACGCGCCTCGGTTAGTACCTCATTAGCTGCGTCATTGCCCCAAGCGCAAAGATAGTTTTAGTTGCACAACTATGCTTGTTTATATATGGACTTAAGCCTCATCCTTTTTCATATACGAGCGATGTGGGACTAAATGCGCAGAACATGGAAACTATAGTTAACATAACACTACCCACGCTTTTTTCCTTCAACACAAGTCCATTATACCTCATTCAACAATCTTTTGACTTAGCAAAAAACACTTTTAAATCTAAGTTATTCATGAATTTACATGTACGAATAATATATTAACACTACAACTGTCATGCACACATAAGTGTTGCATATCAGTGATCCAAACTACCAAATGAAACAGTTAAATAAGCCACAAAGAGTATTTGTTTGGAGATACAACTTATATAAGTAATTATCATGTAAGTGTTTATCTAAAAACTATATAAAAACATGATTAAGAGCATGAAGTCACTGCACATTTACACGACACAACTTTAAATATAAAAGTAGATAAAAGAATGTAACATGACAGGGAAAGGAACTTTTTTTCAATTAAAACACATTTTTTCTCCTTGCTTGAGAACTTTACAAAATTTTCTAGATTTTAAAATGAGAAGATTTGATTTAACAAGGGACAACACTAATCAAAATTCTTCTGGTAGAGGTCTTCCTTCTAAGAAGGACTTAAACAGCACAAGTGATCTCTCAGGCTGTGAAAAGGGTACTTCATGTGATGCCCCCCTAACTGTTGCAAATGATAGTATGTTACCATAAACTTGAGTCCAACCACCAACCTGAAAATAAAAACGAGATTATTCTTAAGCACGACATAGACACGAAACATGACTCTGACACATCGATACCATTAATATTTTGAACAAAAAAATATAACAAGGGCATTTAACTATATGTGTCGGTGTCGTGTAGGACAATGGACACACGTTCAATATCAACGAAACACGAAAGGATTCACCTGTTGGCCTGCAAACCACACCCTGTAAGGCACAGTGGTATTCATTCTCAGCTGTTTTGCTAGTTGATGAACTAAAGTTCTACTTCCGGTCAATGGGATAACTGAATCCTGATCACCACTGCAAAACAAATTTTTCAATTAACTATGATTTATGAAGGCTTATGTAGACACAACTAGACATGGTTGAGTTTATGCCAAGTGAAAAGTAAAATTTTCATTTGGACTAAGGACTAAGTTTAATGGTTTTCTTAGGCTTTGTTTAGGTGAATAACTTAATTAAGTGCTTATCATATAAGGGCTTATATACAAGTTATTTTTATAACAAAAGATAAAATAAAGTTGAACTGTTTTCATATAAGGTAGAATTTATTTTCATAAGCAATATTGGAGAGCTTATAAAAATAGGCTGACAACATCTTTTGGACAGGTCATTAATAAGTAAGTACCTTATGGAGAGCTTAAAGATATGTCATAAGCTCTCTCAAACAATCTCACAAGTGCTTATGCCAATAGATAGTTCAAATAAGTCAATTCAAATAGACCCTCATTCACAAAATTATTCTAAAGGGCTTACTTAAATACTTATTAACAAACTATTCTGAGGCCAGTAAAAGTCACAAGTTACTTTTACAACTGTATCCAGCCACTAATATAAGTGATTATGTTATGAGAAAAACATAAATAAACTATTAGATCTTTATTTCAAATACATGTAATAAGTAAGACACATAATGCATGAACATACCTGTAGACCAAAACTGGAATTCCTGCCTTGACTAGCTTGCCTGCAACCGTGATTGTTGGTATCTCCAAGTCACGCAATTCATAATCCAACACACTGATTGACATAAAGCAAAACTGTAAGTATTTCTGTCTTACACACACACACACACACACTATAAAAAACAAACATGTTTTGTGATAAGAAAGGAACTCCCACACAGTCAGCACATTGGTTACCGTTGGACGATCCAGATTTCAATGTAGAATTTGTGTTTTAGATAATCGAAATAAAGAGCTTGAAATATGAATCGTTCAATCTCAAACTAACGACCGCTGATGTGCTGACTGCAGGCAATCCAAATTCAAGAGGCAAAGCACAGCAATAAGGTTTAATTGAGGTGTGTAACTGCGATTCTGGTCGCAGAATACAGATTTGAAGATATTTTGTAACTGTATCACGACTGCAATTGCAACCACAATTTAAAATCATGTTTCTTGTAAGCACGGTATACAAAGAGAATCACCTGCTGCAGGGAGACCATCTATGTACTCCAATCAGATGTGCATGTAAAGCTGATTGAACATCTTTTCTGTTAAGATAATTGACGGTTTCGTCTTCAACGCATACATCAATTGTTTCGGTCACTTGCTATTTGACAAATGACAACAAAAACAAGACCATTATGTCATACCTCGGTACTTTAAACTTGATTGTAAAAACTGTAATTGAAAGACATCCACGCATTCAGATACATTGGTGGTCCATCGATCAAGATTGGGTGGTCTAGATTTCAGTGTATACATTTTTTTGCATTATTTTAAAAATCTAAAATACGAACTTGAAATTTGGACCATGTGATATTTGATTAAACAACCACCAATGTGCCTGACTGCATGCAGTCACGGGATTGTGATAGCGGACAATCCAAATCCGATGATAAACTCACCTGAGGATTGAGGACTTTGGTTTGCGAAAAGACAGAAGATATACAAACATCAAGGGTTACATCATACTTGTCAACAAATCTGCTTGTTTCTGTACTAACTTGGCTCATTACACTTGAACAAATGGGAGAAACGGCGCCGTTATAGTATTCTCTCACATATCTTGAATAGTTACAAACTGAAGTGAACATTTTAAATGTTAAGTCTGAGACCAATCCATGAGACCAAAAGAACTCAGCTCTTGAATTAAAATCTGTTGCAAATTCTAGAACTGGATTACCAAGCTGCATGAAAGCAAACTTGTTAGCTACAAAGCACTGATACAAACACGATACTAACATTCACACATAAGCACTTGTAATAAATTAAGAAAATAAAAGTGATTGAATGTAACCACATGTCACATGTGTCAATATCGTGTTGGACACTGCACTGTGACACATGTCTGACACCAGACATGTCTTCGATCTAAAGTGTATGCGTTACATAGCTCATTGGTAGCTTCAGAATTCATTGTCAAATTTAGCTTATTATTTATTTATTTTGCCTAGTTTTCTTCAGTTTCTTTTACAGAAACCAGAAAGAAAAAGCTGGCACCAACATAAAGAAAAAGGTGATGAAGCCTAGCACTAGCAGGAATAAGAAAAGAAGAATAATTGGAAGTTTGTGCTTTAACTCACAGCAATGCCTTTTAAATTAAACAACTTCTCCTTTTTGTTGAATTGGAGCATAAGCTCAGCCAATTGAGGAACATAATGACCTAATGATAAATTACAAAACACATCATTAGCTGCATAATTATTTAATCACCTCAACTTCGGCAACGAAATATACAAGTAATAATAAATGAGTAAATATTCAAGTTAGTCCTTAACTATCAATATTTCAAAATGATGCCTAGAATTGTAAAATGTTAATCAAATCGGTCTTGATTTGTTATCAAATGTGTCTTTGACATTGTTACAAACGCAGGGACGGATTTGATTGAAGTTTTACAGTTTCAGGATCATTTTAGAATATTCATCACGTAAGGGACTAGATTGATGCAAATTGGATATTTCTTCAATAATAAATTATTGTTTTACCGGCATAGCTCTCTCCTACGATGAACAAACTTCTGCTTCTGTATTCAGGGAACTTTACAAACCAGTTTTGCAAGAAGATTAGATTATCCCTGGCTATAAAGAGAAAGACAAAATAATTTCAGAAAACCAAGGCAATCTTTAAGGTACATGACATGTCTGCAAGAAAAACAACACTATTATGCAGTGGACATAACATATATAACATTAAAGTAAAAGTGTAGACAGTAAAATAACATTATGTTATGCAAAACTTTAGGAGAAAGGGACATGACAGAATTTATTAAAAGGTAAAGAGTACAAGAAAAGAAAAAGAGAGATAGAGAAACAAATAAATTTATCTTTAGTAACATAAAAATGCTTGAATCAAATGGTGCTTGACCATTCAAAAGAATAAAATTGAGAATCATTCTAACATCAAATAGAAGGATGAAAATTGAAAACTTGCCTGTAATCTTGTCATTTACACCTTCATAAGATGAAGTATCAGCTGAATAAGAAAATCCTACTCCAATTGGTGATTCCAAGTACAACATATTTGCCTCTGCAACTCACATTTAAACAGCTTAATCAAGCACTTATCATATAAATGTTCATGTATAGGTAAATTCTATGACAAAAGATAAAATAATGTTAAATTGCTTTTGTATACACTATAAGCTATTTTCAAAAGCTATCTCCAAGAACTTTATGGAAACAACTTACGGACATTTCATAAGTTGTTTCCATAAATTCTTCCAAACAGTCTCACAAGTGCTTCTTGTAAATAAGCTCAGATAAACTAAACCATGCAGGGCCTTTTCGTAAAAAGTTTTAAAAATAGGGACTAAAATCGAACAAAATTTATAGACATTAAACTTCAAAAGTCTTGCTTTTATGAAGACAAAACATATTTAACCTTAATACAAAATTAGTGTAGACAAAGTTTGATTGATGAAAGTACAAACCTGTGTTCCAGCTGAATTGGTTCCTAACCAAATCCTCTCCTTTAGGCCTAAAAGGTCCATTTTCTGAAAATGCACCAACACCAAGAGAAGAACAACCAGGCCCTTCAAAACAACATGAAACAAAGTTGAATTTTTCACACAACTTCAATTTTTTTATCTGAGTTATGAGAATCAATGTTACTAATAAAAAAAACTAAAACTAAAAACTACCTCCATTGAGCCAAAGAACAAGAGGTTTGGAAACAGCATCATTCTGAGCTTCAACAAAGTAGAAAAAGAGTGATTTTTTGTTTTGATCATCAACATTTACATAACCTGAAAACTGATGAAAATCAACATGTGGTTGACCAGGTAAATTTGTGATCTTATTAGGGTGTGAAAGTGCAAAGGAACATTGGTGAAGTAGAATTGCAGCAACACACATTGTAATGGAACAACAAAGTAGTGAAGACATGGTTTGTTCTTGTTCTTCTTCTTTGTCTTTTTCAGTTGCAGGTAGTACTCAAAAAGTTAAGCAGCTACTTGTATATAAAGTACAAAAGTTTTTACCTTATGTTCTTATCTAGTAATTGATCTGAGTTCCATGGTTTGGAAGTAGATAAATAAATACGACTAAACCATCAAATTAGTTCATGTCTTTATAAATGATTTTACTTTGACTCTAATAATATTCAAAATAGTCTTTGTCTTTGTCAAATATTTCTCAATTAAGTTATTCGTCATGTGAAAAAAATATAGAAACATGAGTGTAATTGAGAAACTTTTGACAATATTTCAAAATGGTTCTTGGGACTCATGTTTTTATGTTTTTCCACACAACGAATGACTTAATTGAGAAACATGTTATAAATACATGAACTATTTTGAAATATTAATAGAGTCAGAAACTAATTTGAGAATCATTTACAAAGATAGAGATCAAATTGATAGTTTACTCAAATAAAAACGGACCAACAATTGTTTTAATTAGAATTTGTTTTTTATAATTATTTGTTTTTAATTAAAATTCATTAATCATTTGAGTTCCATAATTTAAAATAGAGTTATAAATATAAGTTAAAAAGTAAAAATGAGAAATATATTATAGAAAAGGTTTGAAGATTATTTTACACTCAATGAAATATAATATTTTTAATTCTTTATTCATTTTGTAGTCTATAAAAATTCTAAAAGCGCATGTATTTTTTGTGCGTTAAAAAAGTGTATAATTTTAGTATTTTTTTTCTTGTCATATTCTTTTAGCTAAAATATGGTTTTGATCCCTACAAATATGTCTAGTTTTGGTTTTAGTCTTTGTAAAAAAAAAATTGTTTTTGGTCCCTGTAAATATGTCTCGTTTTGGTTTTGGTCCCTGACCCCACTTTTGTGATGATTGAACTCATTTATTAGATAAATAGTTCATGCAAAATCTTTTGATTTTGAAAAAGGTCCTTGCAAAATATTTTACTTTTGGAAATAGTCCCTCCAGAGACTAAAACCAAAACTAGGTATATTTTGCAGGGACCAAAAACAATTTTTTTTTTTACAAGAACTAAAACCAAAACTAGGCATATTTGCAGGGATCAAAACCATATTTTAGCCTGTACTTTTTTAATGGCAAATGTTAATAATCAAATACTAATATTTAACTCTTAACTCATTTAATTTGCAAGTGCACGTGAAGAAAACAGAATAGTGAAGAAAGAAAAGGTTACTTGGAGCATCTGCAAGTGCACGTGAAGTTTTAGACATTTTTTAGTCTTTTTCTTACTCTCATGAATGAATGTAACGGCTAGAAGGACTCCGGGTTTTATCCGGTCGGGTAAAAAAAAAATCCATTTGAATACTAATTTGAAAAATACTACCTGAGTCCGCCTTACACAGGTTAAATAGGCCGGCCACCGTTAAAAATTACTTAAAATAAAAATTTAAAAAGTACAATAAAATACTCTTATAAAATTTCTTATATATAATATTTTTAATATGTTTAAATAATAGATAGCACAAAAAAAATTGTAAACATTTTCGTACAAATGTTGTAAACTAAAACGGTGAGAAAAACAATTTTAAATAAATTATGTACGTTATGGTTATAGATATTTATATATTCGATCTTTAAAATTATAAATAACGAAACGAGTAAATATAATTTTATGTTACTTTTATATTTGTGTGTAAATTCATTGAATTTTCACTTTTATTTTTTACTTTGATAATCAACTAAGTAAAGAATTATTTATATAATATACATGATTTTTTGTTATGCAGGCGAGTACCAGACTTTTTAAGACCGGGCTAAAAAGCCCTATAAAATCCAGGTTCAATATTTAAGGCTCAAGTCCTATAGTTAATCGGGCTAAACGAGCCGGCCAGTTTTGACAACTCTAAATGTATGTGATGTGTTGTTTACGAATTAATTTTTTTGTGTTTGCTTAAATCTTAATGATGAATTAATATAAACATGTGAAGCCCCGTTACTTCAAAATGGATGACGTATCGTATTCACTGCGTATACTGCACCGATACCTGTCAGATACTTCCCGATACGTATCAGAAGAGTATCCGAAGATTAAATTTTATTTTTAAAAATAATAATTATCCGATACTTTCCGATACGTATCAGGAGAGTATCCGATAATTATCATGCACTGATACCTGCCCCAATATTTCCCAATTAATGTTATCTAAGATAAATTAACTCTTGAGTACTGATGTGTTATTTTTTTGGATATAATGCTTCTTTTTTGGATCGATAAAGTATATCACTAACAAATATAGTATAACATTGATGGAATGTATTGTGTATGTAATTGACTAATCATCACTCTCTTATTAACGTATCCCAGCCGTATCGTATCTTGATTTTTGAAATTTTTTCGTATCGACGTATCAGTGTAGTATCGTATCCGTATTGTATCTCGTATCCGGCTTCACATATATAAACTAATATTTTAAAATAAAATTCAATGAAATATAATTATTTTTAAAATATAAATCATTTAAGAGTTGTGACTTAATTAGATATCATAATTAAATTTTACAAGTTTCCGTGAGCTTAACTCAATTAGTAGTGAAATTGCATGATACATGCGGTGGCCAGATTTCTATCTCCGAACACCTCACTTATTCTCTTTAAAAGGAATTTTTTTAGTCATTGGACTAATTGACAAAAAAAATCATTTTGATATAAAGTTGAAGTATATTATATTGATGATGTATATTATGAGAATGATTATCTTATATGAGAATGATGAGAATGATCATCAACAATTAGATAAAAAATAGATGGTTGAGATTAAAAAGTGACATATGTATTTTACTTTACTATATCAATTCTCATAAATTCATTTCCCTTTTCATCTTCTTCTCCCCACAATCTAAATTTCTGCTATCATCTATCTTCCGACGACCATAGTTCAATCTCCGGTGAGGAAATTTATAACATTTGATTATATTTAAAGATGAAAAGCATAAATTAATCAACATTTAAACGTAAACGTGCCAACAAAATCCTACAATTTTCATCACTTTAATTTTTATGGTTTACAAATCACAATCGTTAAAGGTGAATGGTTTTTTTTCTTTTTTTGTTTGTTAAGATCTATTTGTTTTTATGATTTTTATGATAGGAATAGCCACACATATTCTTTTAAATTAAATTAGATTTTTGGGAATCTGAAGAAAAAAAATCGAATGGAGTACTTAATTGGAAGGATTATTTAGAACTTTTTTTAAGTCGAAAACAATTAAAAAAGAGTTGTTAATGTTGATGGCCCCAAATTTTCATCTTTAATCCTCTTTGTGTTCAACAAAATACGGAATTGAGAAGTGTAACCTTTTTCCATACCCACTTTATTTCAATAAGTACAAATCACTATGATGTTTAGAGACCATAAGAGTAATCTTAGTGTTGTTGTTGTTAGAAGATGACGGTATATTGGAGAAGATGAGAAGGGGAGTAACATTTTTGCAATCAAATTCATTTAGTTATTCATTCAATATGGTTTAATTAAATTGGAATATTAATTTAATTTGGTTTAGCTATGATTGTGGGGAGATGAAGATAAAAGGAAAAATGAGTTTATGAGAATTGATATAGTAAGGTAAAGTATATATGTGACTTTTTAATCTAAACCATCTATTTTTGATCTAATTGTTGATGATCATTCTCATCATTCTCATATAAGATAGTCATTCTCATAATATACATCCACATATTATATTAGAGTTGCCACATTGAAATATAAATATGTTAAATAGTTTTTACTCTATAAATTCACGCCCAAAACTATAACACCCTAATTCCCAATGTTGATTTAATAAATAATGTCAATAAATTTAAACAAAAATGATGTTACACATACTCATTCAATCATTCCTACAAATAATAAATAATACGTCATATTCCAGAGTGCGGAAAATACTTCAAAAATATTTCATAAAATAAACAAGTCTGAATCTCAATTGTCATTGTGAAAAGTGTCATAAAGATTTCAACCCTAGTATTACATATCAGAGCACATGATTATTCAATTACGTAAATAATTAGATAATAACTACGGAAATATATCTCTGTTGCCACCTTCTAAACGTCCGCAAACTAGAGCTCCTCACCCTAAGTGTTTGTACCCAAGAGTACAGACAGCATAATACACAACAACAACAAAGGGGTGAGAATATTCATCATAACATATATTGGGATACAAGAATAATATATAAATAGGCATAACATCATTGATCATCATTTACAACATATTCACTATTCTTCATCAAGCTATACAACATCATTCACACATCATCATTATCATAATCTTTCAGTTTCAAAACATTAAAGAAATGCACATATCACTCACAATACATCAATATTGACACATATCACATATACATCATACACACCTAACATGATACATAAGAAAATGCACTTCGTTCCTAGACCTATATGTATCCCGACATCGGTTTCTAATCAACATTTATATGTCAGAGTTGTGTTACTGAACATACATACATCTTAATCAACATTTGTATGTCAGAGGTTTGTTACTGAATACATACATCATTCGTCCTTCGTCATTTTTATGCAATATGATATGATGCATGAAGACTCACTAACAACGTATAGAAAATACATCAACAACATATCATCTTCACAACATAGTTATTTTCGTCATTTTACTTGTCATTATAAAAACAAGTATGTCATTCATTATTAAATCATTACTTTATCATTCAACATCTTACAACATAGTCATTACATCATTACTCGACATCCTAATTACTCAACATCGTCCTTAAAACCTATATCATACATTAACTATGTCTATGCACTAAGTGTTTCATCCTAACGACAACTCTCCATTATCCGTTCTCATTTAAGTTTTTACCTCACCATTATCGTTACAACTATCACCTTTATTCTCCCCATTTAAAAACAACATTACGTCATATTACCTCATTCACTCTTATCATCCTTCAGTCATTCTAACTTAGGTCATTATCTCACTAGTGATTCATTATCTTCTATCATCGTTAATAATTCTCCTACATTATTCATTAATTAACACACAACTTTCTATTCCACATCTATTTTCTCTTATTAGTTCTATCAACATCATCTATCCTCTTAAATCGATCAAACTCATTTCATTTTAACCTAAGGCCGTTACTTCACCATTATCACTATTTCTAACATTATCCCTTACTTTAATTTACGCCTTTATATTTCCAATTACCTTCGTCTTATTCCTTCTCCTAGAATCTTCATTACCTTAAACCACTTCACACTCCAACTTGTTCATTTTGCCTCTACGCCTTACCCTCTACAACGCATCCTATTCTTCGTCTTAGTTTTAATCCATAACCTTATCATTACTTTCACTTAGAAATTCATATCTTCGTATATTGACTCATCTTCTTCACCGTCTACTGCCTTAGGCCACTTACATCATATGCTTGTTTTACTTAGTTTTTGTACTCTTTAAATTTAAATTATGTTATTAGACTTAACCTTTATTCTAAGGTTCTTTTATTATCATCCATAACCCATATTCTCGTTTACATTTCATCCTAACAATCCCTTCATCATCATCAATCCTCTAATTCGACCTCGCTATTTACACCGTTATGATCTTCTCCCATCATTCATAAGTAACTCGACATTCATTCTTACCGCAACTAACATATCTCACCATATCCTTTATTTAACCTACTCCTCTCCATCATCGGTTACCTACGCTTCGTCATATCTTTATCATTACCATTTACCTTAATTCTTCTTCTCTTCGTCCTAACAACTTTCTTACGTGCTCGCTATTCATATATACTCACCGCTACATTTATCTTTTACTCTAATTTACTATCATTTTCATCTTTATTAGTTCATGAATTAACCTCTTACAACTCTTTACTTCACCTTCAAGTCTTTTATAAGCATCATTTATTACGTCGTCCATCGTCATCATATAACATTTATACTATCATCATACATCATCATATTACAAAGTTAACATCTAATACATCAATTAACATCATATCTACATATCATATATATAGTTTACGTCTTCGTTATTTCAACATAATGTTTAGAACACACATCCATTATTAGTTTTGTCCCCCTTTTCAACATCTTTTGCCCTAGTGCCAGGTTTTACCCTTTGCCCTCACTCATATTTATCACTCCATTCATAATTCCTCATAATGTTTTACCCCTATTCTCTTAGGCTCGGTAAGCTTAGGATCCTATCTTCATATATAGTTTCACCGTTACTATCTTATATTGTCTTACACCACCATCACCAGTTCATATTTTAGACTCGCCATTACCTTTAAGTAATCACTTCTATTTATGCCTAAACGCACTTCCACATTTAGATATATAGTTTAGGGATCCTTACTTTTACTTTACACACTAATGACTTTTTTAAACTCATTATTGCTTTCATAGATGTTGAAGAGTCCACTAGAAGGATTGTATTGAAATTTCATTAATAACACAACATGGCCTATACGTGGTGTTTAAATCATAACTCACGATGTGGATGTCGGAATGAGGTCAAACCAAAGTCCATGGAAGCTAACATCAATGTCTACAACTTTCATGAAGACATCTATGTATGAATCGATTCACATTTGTGTGAATCGATTCAACAAGTCTAGAAACTTTCATTGATACGATTCAAGGGCTCTGTGAATCGAATCAAAAATCCCCAAATGAAGATTGATATGATTGACATATATTTGAATCGATTCAGAGGCCTGGAAAACAAAGTTTTCGACCTCGGGGTCAATCCTAAATCGTT
The DNA here is from genome assembly GCA_946800305.1 of Medicago arabica. Taxonomy (NCBI): domain Eukaryota; kingdom Viridiplantae; phylum Streptophyta; class Magnoliopsida; order Fabales; family Fabaceae; genus Medicago; species Medicago arabica. The sequence continues at coordinate 7,987,026 of OX326969.1, forward strand.
CCAAACCCCCATTTTTGAACCCTTAACTTACCCAAATCGTCTTTAATCATCACTCATGTAACCCTAATTCTACCATGTTCTCCTCTTTATATAGTCATCACTTGGGCCTTGCCTTCCTTACATGATCTTAGGCATATTTGCTATTTGTACCACTAGTTTGGTTATTCATTCCTTCCACAACTATACTACCTTGCTCTTTACACTACCTTCCATCCTCACCAATAAACGCTACACACTTACTACATGCACCCATTCCATCATTTAACCGACTAGTTAACTCCCCTACTTCCTTATTATTCATAACATCTATAACCCCGCTAATTTAATTTAAAAATGTCTAGCATTCAATACATTATAATAACGATAAAACTAATATTATAGGAGAGTCGGATCTCTAATTTCATAGGAGGTGCCCCTGATAGGAGGGAGCCTGAAAGTGACAATGAAGTTTGGTTTTGTTTGACATGTCTCTCAAATAATCAGAAAACTCACTAACATAACACTAGCTAGCTAGCATGCATATGGAATGCAATAGTGAAGTGAAGAGTGATTTCCCATCATGTCTGGTTCATTCATGCTTTGCAATTTGAATTATGCATTCCTTGCGTCCCCACCCACCACCGTTGCCTTGCGTCCCCACCCATGTCACTATCATTCCATTTTTGAAATTATTTTTCATTATCAGATCTTTCTTTTAAAAGCAATAATACTAAACCATGATTTGTGGGGATATTTTTGTTTTTGTTTGTAATTTTTAGAATATTACTTTTGTGATTTTTGCATATATGAAATTGTAAGTAGTTTACCTAAATCACTGCACTGGTTATGGGCAGCATCCACAACGTTGGATGTTTTTTTTTTTTTTTTGAGGAAATCCACAACGTTGGATGTTAGCATTTTTTATTGGAGGTTAATGCAAGAAAAAGATTTTAGAGACTAAAAATTGCAATTTTATTTTGTAATGACTAAAAACAAATTTATGAATATTAAAAATATATTCAACCCAAAAATATATCTCCTCTTAATATAAGATTATGAGTTTCAATCCAATGATTAATTTTATATTTAAAGACAAAAATATATTCGAGGAACATGTACTATCATTATAGACAAAAAATACATAAGATTCTCTTGAAGCAAACACCTAAAGTTCACACATTCTATTGGTGTTTAGAAGCACATATTTCAACGACAGCTGCAGTTCATTTTCCCATAGTCCCTGTTACCTCACGAAACAAACATGCAAAGTGGGTAAAGTCTTCCATTTTTTTTGTCGTTTTTCACTTCAGATTTTGAAAATTTTACCCCACCAGGCATGCATTAGATGTCATCTTTTATAACCGTCTAAAACTCAAATGAGATATTTATACTCTGAGATAAATGGAGTATAATTGAGCACACATTTCAGTTGTGATATATAGTGTACACACCCTAAAAACCTTTTGTTGAGATTCTTCTATATATCCCGCAACTTTTTAATGAATACAAACGCATTATATATATGTATATACAGAATAAAACAATGCAGTACTATAACCCTATAAAAATACAACCATTTTTATGGATAGAATTTTAATGGATATGGACAATATAAACAAATAAATGTCAACTCAAGGGTTGATCCAGTGTTGTAGACTTGATATCTTAGAATGTGTTCCTCCCAAAGTTTAATGTTCAAATTCTTCCGATGCTAATAATCATGTTGTTCGGTCAATTCATATAGAGCGGTTCTGACTTCAATTGCCCCCCTTTCTAATGGACGGTTTGATTGGTTATGGAAATTAATCACTCTTTAAGTCGAATACCGAGTTTTCAAAAGAAAAGAAAATAAGTAACCCTTGAAAGAATAGCCTCGTGGTTAACTTAAAACATTGAAAAAATCATATGTAAAAGATCCGAGGTTCAATCCACGTTCCTAACATTTTCCCCTTCCCCTAACAAACTATTACCTACTAATATTCACCTATCAAATAAAAAATAAAATAAATAATTAATGTTTTATATAATTGGCTAATCTGACAAAAGTATTTTTTATTGATGACAAAAATGAATAAAGAATACAAAACTACTCACAACATAAGTAGTGTCATGAATAGACAAAAAAAATGTAAAAAATCAGTGAGATCAAATTAACAACCCCAACAATGAAGAAAAAACTGAACCAAAGCCTCCAACATTATCAACACATGAACATAATAGAGGGTGTGTGCTCCAGTGATGAAGATCAAAAGCAGAACCAAACATCTTATTCTTAGCTTTGTTCCATTACCATGATAGAAATTTTACCAAGTCAATACTAAATTCTGGGTTGTACTCATTTTGCCGAAAAACCAGTTTATTAATGAATTTCCAAATAGATCAAATATATGCATGCCAACCATATATACCAAGGGCTTAAATAGTTAAATCTTTTGTAAGTTTGCGTATTTTTTGTTTTCGAACTTTTTTTTTTTTGGGTTCTAAAACAAACCCTATCAGTTGAAAACGTTCTGCTTTTGGTCACTACCGTCTTCATTCGGTACAAAAACATGTATGTGGTAAATGGAAGATAACGTGACAGTGGGTGATGTGGCTAACAGAGCTGATTTAATAAAATGGATGATGAGTCATATAGTGAGAGGGATCAAAACCAAAAATTCGTATTGGGACCAAAACTAAAAAATGAGAAGACAAAAAATTCAAATTTAAAAACATTTGTTCTTCCATCTCTTCTTGTCTTTCCTCCTCCATTTTCAACTTAGCTGCACACATTCACCATTTCTTCTATCCATATCCTCCATGTTTGATGTAGGAGGGTTTTCTTAGTAATTTATTAGTATTTTGCTATTCCGGCCTAATTTTATTACTTGTTTGCTTTATGTTTAGTTTGTTATTTTTGGCCCATTAGGGTTTGTTATTTCCCTATTCAATCTAAACAGTTGTAGCCTAAGAGACGTAACGTTTATTCAATCAATAATAATATTTTACAGAGTTTTTCTCAATCTCTGGTGGATTCCAGAACAATTCGAAGTGGAGAATATTCCTATTGCCGAAGGAAATAAGCAATTTGAGGTTGTCAACAAGGGTGATGTAGTCATGTTGCATGATTTTGGAGCTGCAGTCGATGAGAAAGACACCGCTGAATATTTATGGGAGAGGTTGAAGAAAGACCGGGAAGTAAAAGAACACAAAAATAAAGAAAAGGCATACTATGATGACATAGTAGAATTGGAATTGTTGGAAGTGGAGCAAGGGCTGGATTTACGTCCCATTGCAGTACTGAAGAAGACGAGTGATGATATATTACATTTTTTAAGTTATATAATCCTGAAAAAGAGGAGCTACGTTATGTTGGAAGGCTCTTTTTGAACTTTAGTGATAAACCATCTTGGCATTTCATCCAATGGAATTCGGAAGGGTGATATGTTTATTTTTCATGGAATTCAGGCAAAGCTAAGAGGATACATTAAAATATTTGAAAGGCCGTTTTACGGGAACAAATAAAGAGGATGTGGCGAAGGGCTATCTCTATGGAATTTTACACTTTTATGATTTATTTGTAAATTTTTAGCTGAAAATGAAGGATGTGGGTAGAAGAAATGGTGAAAGTGTGCGGCTAATATAAAAATGGAAAACTAAAGACACGAAGAAGATGGAAGAACCAAGATTTTTAAATTTAAAATTTTTTTCTTCTCTTTTTTTGGTTTTAGTTCCTCTATGATTCTTTTTTGTCCCTCTTAATGCGTGACTCATCATTCATTTTGCCAGATGAATGTTGTATGTCTCATCAATCACTCCCACATCATTATGTGTTTGTCACATATACGTTTCTGTAGCTAATAATGAATGATGACGACTAAAATCAAAATGTTTGCATCTTATAAAATTTGTTTTATAAGGAAAAAAGATGAAATAACAAAAACCAAAATCATACAAACTTACCAAACGATTTAACTATTTAAACCTGACATGAATATCTTCCCTCATCTATTTACCATGAGGGACCAACTCATCAAACTCAATCACATGAGAGAACTATTATTGTGCATTGAACAATTAAACCCCAACCGCCACGAAGTTTACCAAATATTGGGCAGTCAAAAAAATAAATTGTAGTTTCATCAAAACCACACCCGATCACGCATATATATAAACCATGAGTATCTTAAATGTTAGAAAACTCTTATTTTTATCTAGAATGACTATAATTTACAAGGCTAGTTGCTAACCTGTTGCATTTCTTGTACTAATTTGTAGTCAGTTCTATGACAATCCAATCTGAAATAACTATGCATGATAAAGGGTGTGAACTTTCCGTATAATACATTTAGCTCTTCCTCTATTTCTCTCTCTTGACTCAACTAATTTACATCGTAAATTATTTTAAATGAGTTAATATATTAACACAAGTTTTGAAAATTTAACCATTGAACAATGTAAAGCAAAAGTGTGCCAACATGCATGATGATGAAAAAAACTTCAAAGAAGGAAAAAGGACAGTAAAAGGGAGGGGGATTGGAAATTGCACCTTCTTTCTTTCTCTTTGAGGCATGATGTAGTAGAATATAATGATGATCACAATGGTTATCATTACCAATTGACTATGTTTGGTAAGAGCTTTATCCTACTTGCTTGGCAAGACAACAAGCTTGTATTTGTTTGAGCATATCTCTCTTTCTTTTTAACCAACTACTTGTTAAACCACAATATATATTCTTACCTTTCTGTTGTTGGTCCATTTAAATTAACGTCAAGAATACTATCTCTTTCACCATAATCCATTATATATCATCATTTTGGTGTAATAATCATAATGGAGCACAAAAGGGAACCATATACATGCATCAACGTTGGAGAAATCCTCTTGGCCAATTTCATGATCCTTACTCATAAATAACTAAAATAAGTATGATTATATTTGGTTTTTTTTACAACATGATTATCTTTGCTTAATAATCATGTCTTCACAAGAGAATACTGAAATGACACTAAGAGAATCAGTAAAAGTAAACCTAATTTGAGTTGCTTTAAACAACTTTCAAGGTCTAAATCAATTTTAAGAACATTTGTAGCTCAACCTTCTCTCTCTCTCTCAAGCCCCTTTTCTCATTTAATTTGAAACAACCACTACTCTTAGTTATAAGAAATAGTCGTTACACATTACACTCACGAGAAATGCTAACATAGGACAACCCCAAATTAAAAAAATTTGGACACACTCGCACAAATCTAAACATTTATCATTATTATTTTCTTTGAATATACTCCCTCCGATTCTATTTATAAGAAAAATTTAATTTTTTAGATTCATTGAGTAATTGATGTATCTTGTCTAGAGTATAGACCAAATACATCACTTATGCAATAAATCAAAAAAGTCAAATATTTCTTATAAATATGACTGGAAGGAGTAATTTTAAATGATAAAATGAATTAACGATGTTGAATGATGTGACCAATTTATTTATCAATTTATTTTTGTCATTGTTGCGAGTGTGTTCAAATAATTATCTTTGTATTTGTGGCTATGGAAGACTATCTATACAATCACATGCATATGTTTTTTCTTATGACAAAACATGCATAAATGATACATAGATGTATATAACTATATAAATTTGTGAAATAATACAAACCAGATCCTTGACCCCAATATATATATATATATATATATATATATATATATATATATATATATATATATATATATATATATAAGGTGTCAAATTAAATTTGACACCAAATCCTAGCCATTAATATAGTTTTAATCTAATGGCTCCCATTAATTCATTAAGTGCTCGCATGCTTAATCAAGTGGTCCACCTTATAATTTTAAAAATAATATATTCTTTCTTCTTTTAGTTAATTCCTTTAAAAAACAATTCTCTGATTCTATTTCTTATGAATTACTCAAAACATTGCACAAAGAAGTTAAATTAAAGAATTAGTCATTATACACTTTGTTCATTTTTTTCTTCTTCATCCGTGGCCCTTCTTCAAAACAATTTTCTTAAGGCTCTTCTATTTTTTTTTAAAAATAGGATTAAACTCAATAAAGAAATAAGGCTGGTAATGTTATAGGATCAGCAAAACAACAATTAAGTTTTGTACAACAACCACACAAATAAGGGTTAATTGGAGTAATGAATTAGGGATAAAGCATGTGCAAGAGAGCTCTAATAATAAGGGCCCTATAATTCTTAAAAATAAAATAAAAAGTAGAATCAGAGAATTCTTTTGAAAGAAATTAACCAAAAGAAGAAAGAATGTATTATTTCTAAAATTAAAAGATGGGTCACTTGATCAAGCATGTGAGCACTTAATGAATTGATGAGAGCCATTAGATTAAAACTGGATTAATGGCTAGGATTTGGTGTCAAATTAAATTTGACACTTTGGTGTCATTTGATCTCATCCCATATATATATATATAAGGGCTGTTAACTTGCACCCACCTAAAAACACTAAGGTGCGAGTTAACAAGCTACATCCACCTAATTATTTACACTCATTTTTTATAAGTATTATTAAGCTGCAAGTTAGCAACCTACATCCACTTAATTATTTACACTCATTTTTTATAAGTATTATTAAGGTGCAAGTTAACAACCTTCACTAATTTGCACCCACTTTCATCATCCAAATATTGTTTCCTTAAGAGTTTGTTTTACATGAATGTTTTTTTGGTTTTACAATAAAAAAATAATGTTTTTTTTTGGTTTTACGTAAAAAAAATGTTTTAAAAAATCTTAAATACCTAAAAAAGAAGAAAAATAACATTAATACATTTTTTGTCAAATATTGGTGATAACTGCATTTTGTTATTTTACATGCCGTGTTTTTTTTGGATCAATAGGATATTTTCTAAGGAAGGGAAAAAAAACCATGAAAAACTAGAGTAATTTAACACAACAAGATAAATGGAAAATAAACGGATTCAACGTTGTTGGAAAAACGGTTACAACATGTTTAAAAAAAAATAATCAATTAAATTTACAAAGTATCATTTGTACATTTTTTAAATCCCAAATTTAACCAATTTTAATCCCGAATTATGGTTAAAGTATCATTTGTACATTTTTTTCACTTTTTTTACCAAAGCAAAGTTAACTATTATCATTAATTAACCAATGTTTAATACAAGAAGAATAAGAATAAAAAATACAGTGACTAGCTCAAGAACAGACCACCCTAGATAAAGTATGATCAATCATGTTCGCTTGTCTCGTAACAAACTTCACTTCAAAGTTGAAATGTAAAGATAACCGATAAATAATACTAGAAATAATATCATGTTGTGACCAAAACTCTTTTTCACTCTACTCTTTAACCTCTCACCCTAGCCAAACAACCCAACAATATACTATCACCTTTTTATTTTCCTATGAGCTTTTTTTTAAGCAACTGAAATATGTGAAATAAAAAGAGTAGTACAATAGCTGGGGAACCTAAACAGGGCCCAACAACCACGAGTCAACCCTAAAAGAGAAATACAACAAATAATAGTAAGAATATTGTTCTCTCTTATGTACAAAACACTAATGTCCTGCAACCTTGCTAAAAATACTCATGCGCTAGTTAACTAACACAAATGTAAAACTATACGTTAGTTAACTAACGCTAGTTCAAAGATTTTTTTTTTCCTTCTTTCGTTTCAAGAATTGTCTCTATCTCCCTCTTCAATGCTTCTTGACGAGCTACATTATTAATTGTAACATATATAATATTAATAATCTATAAGTATTTTTAAGTAGTACCACTAGTAGTAATCTTAATGACTATAACTACTAGTTGCAGACACAACACATGGTTATCTCAGACATACAACATTTTAATATGTGTGCAACTGCATGCAAGTGCTTTTACTAAAATCAATATCAATATGTCCTCTTCTCTAATAATTGCTCTGATTCAACTCATGTGACGTACGATGCAAAGTTCCACAAAAATGAATGGTTTGTGTACCAGCGTGAGTTAACTCACGCTGGGTATAATACCTACGTGAGTTAACTCACGCAACATGATGCTGAGTTTAACACTTGCGTGAGTTAACTCACGCATGGACATTTTCGTCAGTTCGGCTGGGCACGAGCGAACTGTGTTGGGTGAAGAGCAGTATTCTAATAGCAAATGTTGGTATAAAATAGCCAACTAGACGTAAATCCAGTGATAACCAAATGTGTCACAGAAAAATACACACCAACACAACTGAGCAAGCCCAACGCATAACCCAAAACCAGATTGCAAAAAAAAAAAATTATGTGTAAAGAACCGCAATCATTGACAGAACCAAAACGAACCAGAGATGAGTTTGACTAATCAATCTAACTGTCATTTTAAGAAATGGTTTATGAACCGACCGCCAACACATATCAAATTCAAGTTCCAATCGCTCATGCGAAATATCACAACAAGCCAACAAGCTCTTTCGAGCTTAACGAGCCTCGTATTCAGCATACAATGAACAAGAATTGAGAATCCATTTGGAAAACAGAAACCAGCACCACGACAACGAGGTTTTGAAGCTTTACACAACCCTGAACCAAAATTCCAATTTCATCTTGAACCAAAATTGGATCTGCATCAAGAGAAACCACCACCACATGTGGCGATCACCAGAGACCATTAGAACAGAGCCATCAAAACCGAAAAAGATCTGGATTCATGCATTGAGCTGGTACCATAAACATATCGTGAGGGGGATATGAACCACCCACTATGATTTAACCCAAACAACAACGACGACGGCAACCATAGAACATAAAAGAACCAGGTCGGAACCCAAACTACAATCTTGAATTAAGGCACCTCGAGAGTCAAGGTGTTGGTGGATCAAAATAGTCTGCATTAGAGCTGTGCGACTGTTTATGCAGCCTTGTAAGGGGTTTAAAGGTGGTGGTACCGTGAAGGCAACGTGCGCATCACCTTGACCAGAGGTCACGTCTTAATAATATTTGTTTGGATTTTGAAGCAGAAGGGGTTTATGAGGTTGAAGGTGGTGGTTGTTCTAGGTATGAGAAATAAGTTTTGAGAGCCTTTTACTATCAGCTAACAAAATTCATGTTATAAAAATATTCATTATTGTTTTTTATCATTAAATTGTACTCCCTCCGGTGTCTAACATAAGAGAAAATTCATTTTTAAGTCCTTTAATAAATTATGTATTTAGTTTCTAATATAGGCTAAATATATCTTTTATTACATAAATTTAAAAAGAAAAATGCTATATGTCGCGACAGCTTGTTTCCCGATAGGCTCACGAATGACGTGGAATTGTCTCTTGCATGTTATAGCGTCTCTTTCATGGAATTCTTTCTCAAGTTAGATGACCCAGTCCCAAACCCCTACACACAAACGATTCAAACCCATCTTTCTCTTTCTCCAGATAATGATTACACCCTTTCCTTCAATTTAGTTTCACACACCCTCCATATCTCTCAACTATTTCACATCATTTGTGAATTACCCATTCCTTCAATTGATGGTGTTCAGTTTGTATTCAACATAAACAACTATGCTATTTTCTTATTATATCGCCATGGTAGATGTTGGGGTTGTAAGAGATGGTGATGTCTTTGGGTGAGTTGTGAATATGGGTTGTCTAGATTAGGTAGTATGACGGTGATGGTTTTTTTCTTTTTGTTCTTTCTGTTTGCTGTATAATATAATATATATTTAAAAAAGAGATAGAAAAAAATTAGCAGTATATGTTGTATAACTCACAAATACAAAGCTCGTGAAATTTCCCGAATTTTCTTTTCGGGACATATAGCATAGCTCATTTAAAAAACAAAATGATCTGGTCATAGAATGAGGTCAAATTCGCCTTTGGAATGGGTTGTGTGGTTTACCTCTCTCCCATGCTCGTCCTTCTACTCTCCAAACCAAACAAAGGTTTTTTTGTTTCCAACACCAAGAAGTAGAAGAGTAAGTAATAGTAATCTGATGCTCGTCTTTCAAGTGTTTTGTCCAATTGTTTTGCCATAGATTAGCTCAAAATCTATAATTTGTGACCTTTCTTTAAAAATTGCCTTTTTAACATCAAAATGATGTCAGCGGTAGTTAACTACCGCTGATTTATAACTAGAAAACCGACGGTAGTTAACTACCGCTAGGTTTTTTAATCATTTACATGTGTTTCTAGGAACTATTAGATGTAGAAAAGAAACCATTCCTTTCTTTTCGGCGATATATTATGTGCCCATTGAACTCAATTTCAGTTTATCACGAACCAAACACCAAATATGACATAAATACCAACACATTGACACTGCTAATATAAAAAAAAAATGAAACACCGATAAGAAAATTAAGTTATCAAAATATATTACACCCTCCGGTCACTAATATAAGCAAAAATCTATTTTTTAGATACATTCAATTAATGATGTATGTGACACATACATCATTAATTGAATGTATCTAAAAAATGGATTTTTGTTTATATTAGTGACCGGAGGGTGTACATTTACATGCATGTGTGATCAATTGCCAAAGTTGGAAATAATTATGAAAAAGAAAGCCTATCGAACATAACTTGTGTCGGTACAAGACTATTTTCTCGTTATAGCTGATAAATTTTTAGTTTTTCCTTAGCGTGTGATTAGTTATGAACGAGAAAAGGATATTAGTTATGAACGAGAAAAGGATGTGACCAAAATATTGAATATGCATTTGATCAAAGATACTCTTTCAACAATCAAATAAACAACGTATTAAGATGAGAAATAAAAAACACACTATACAAAAACAGGAAATCAAATTAAACAAAGTCGTGCTAGAGACGAAATCACAAAAACAAACGAAAGAAAACTGAAAATATGTGAAAATCTCTTATTTAACTAAAGAGAAAGCAAACTATTCGGATGGATGATTTCAGATCAAAATTGACTCTAAATCAACCGTTTTGATAGATCAAAAAGAAGAAAAATTGTGATGGTTAAGATTTAAAATGGAAAAGAGAATACCGGTTACTAATTAACATGTCTAGTATCTCACAGCCGAAAAAGTTAAATACTTACGTGGTTTGATTTGTCAGGGTAGCACTTCGGTGACTTTAAGTTTGGTGACTTTGTCTCCATCTCTCTCCTAACCAATAATTTTTTCTCATCAAAATAATTTATTTTAATCACTCATCTATCACTCTCTTTCATTTAAAATACACTAAAGTCACTGAAGTGCTACCCGATTTATAAAAAAAAACCGTACATAAAGCCAATGAGGCCCAAAATATAACACATACAAAGGTATGTGAGGTCATTATTAAATTATTCTAATAATAATTAACACTCAGGAAGAGAATTATCTTGGTTTACAAGAAAATCAATATTCTCATCTTTTAATCCACAAACGATACAACATGAGCATGTGTGTGTATTCCCAGTAGTGTCACATCTACAACGGCGAGGTTCACCTGAAAACTTTCTCTTGAATTCTTGATAGCAGTCGATCTTACCAGTGAGACAGGTACCGCTCAATTTATCTAAAGATCGAGCACAATATTTGATGTCGGGGTACCCTACATCTAACACATTACAGGAAACAAAATTATGATAAAAACATATTGCAAGTAATTTAAGTTTTTAAGCAGTAATTAGAGTTCAAATGTTCACAAGAACGAATTGACATCCTAACTATAATAAATAAACTTGATCAAAATCCAAAGATTAATAATACCAGATTCCTTGGTGAGGCTGAATAGAACAAAGAAAGACCACAACAGTAAAAGGATGTTTCCTAGTTTCATGATGGTACAATAATGAAAATATTAGAACAATGTCAAATAAGAGGGATAGACTACACATAAATATATACATCACCAAAGTTTAGCCAATACTAATTATCATTTAATGTTTTCTTTTTTGAAGTGGATTTATAATTTAAAATTGGGTCATGCTAGCTTTTGGGTACCGGGTAAGAAGTCAAATATAGTAATATTTACATTAAAAACTTAACCAATGACTTAAAAAGGGTAATATTTACATTCAAAGTTGTGTAAATAATGCTTAAAAATATAATTTTTTAATTAAAATTTCTTCTTTTTGCTTCCTTAAATTGTGCCACGAACCAGTGCCTCCAGACGCTGATTAGCATTACCCTTTCAAATTTTGTCATCGATAGCTGGAAAAAATTATCATTAGTGTCGCATTATTAAATAATAATATCCCTTTTCTAATTGTGAAATAATAAATTGTTATTAATTAAACAAATTTTGTCTAAATGTATTTACAATAGTGTATTCGCTTTTTGTTTGATTATATAAATACTAATGACAAAATATATTATATTTAATGTGAAAACTTTAAATATAATATATTTTGTCCTTCTTTCTAAAAAAATATATATTGTCCTTAGTATTTATAATATAATGTGAAATTCCGTCAAAAAAAAATGTGATTTTTTCCTCTCTCAACATTAATTTTTGGCTAGGGTTTTGCCGCTGTCTTCTTAGATCAGTTTCTTTCGTTTAAGGCTGGATTGCTGGCCATGGTAGCCATATGCCCTTTGCCTCTGTCTGTTGCCCCAACACGACATGCTCCAACATGCTCATTAGCTCAAGTACTCACCAATTTAGTGTATGTTCCAGCAAGCCAACTACTCACTCCAACAAATAAAGGATACGCGTTGTGCGTAAAAATTACACTAGAGGAATATGAACAAGGGAAAAATGAATGTAAAAGAAACATTCAAGGCAGATTGGTTATGTATAAGCTTGTGCTATGAGAAACACTTTAGTATGAGGGGTGTATACCTAACCTGACCCAGTGAGATAGTACAAAAGTGTAATAATAACCCCTAATGGGCAATACAATAGTGTTAAGCTACACTTTTATGACCTTTCCTAAACATTAATTAACAAAATAAACATAAACCAAGAAACAAAAAATGAAGCGAACAAACTCAGCTATCACAGGTATAATCCAGCGAACGCGAAAACAAATTGGTGTATGAGCGTTCCTCTCCGTATCAATGGAATGAGTGTTCCTCCGTATAAAAAGTGGTAAATGAAATTGTCCACCAACACAGAAGTAACTACATGTACCCACCACTTACTATCACAAAAACCAAAACCAATAACAAGTTTGCGGTTATGAATCAATCTCAAACAATAGGCCCAAATTGCAAAGTCATCGCTCTTTCGAACAGTACACTTCGAAGCAAAACCCAAAGTTGAAAGGATAATAACTCAACAATGTTGAATTAGAGCGAACACGAAACCAGAACCAAATCAAAAAATTTGGTCCTATATGAATAGATAAACGACGACGGAGCGAAGCTGCAGCCACCGTCGTTTCAAACGAACCAACAAACCTGTTGGAACAAAATGAGTTTAACAATGCCTCTTAAGTTTTGATGATAGCAAGATATTAAAAGTTCAATTGGATATGCTAATCTTTGTTCAAGTGTGCAGGACCATAGACTAAAATTTATATGTCTTAAAGCAAAGCATTGGTTCTAGAAGAACAAATTAGTGCAAAATAATTTACAAGAGAAACTTAGTTGATAGTCAGAATTTGAAGAAGTCAAAGTCTGAAGTTTATCCAGAAGATGACGGTCAGAGTCTGAAGTTCACCCAGAGTCTAAAGATTCATCTGAATCTAGAATGAAGAATCTGAAGTTAGTTTTGATGGATATTTGAAGACACAAATATGCAGAAGGAATATAAGACTGAAGCAACGGATATTCCGAAGATTTGGAATGCATTGGATGCTTATCCTCAAAGAAAGGACATGGTACAATTGGACAACCACTACTTCCACATTTCATGCGCATAGTACAAGCTACAGTTGTGTCTCTACTGGATTGGAACGGTTAATTCTCTATCAAGGAATGTATTTCAAATTATTCCCTCATAGGACATTAACCATATCAAGCAACAAATCAATGTTGATTGATGAAACTTCTCTAACGATTCTTTGATGTGTTGGCACATCTCCAACGTCTCTTTCATACCACTATATAAAGGAACGAAGACTTGAAGACAAAGAGAGTGGACCGGGGAAACCCGAATAAAGGACATAATGCCCTTCATAAGGGTCCAAATGAGCATAAGCGCCCTTCTACAAGGCCGAAACAGACTAAAGTAGCACCTTTATAGGCATCGCCTCTATTGACAATAAATAACCCTTGAGATCATTATAATCCTAAATTATTATATTGTATTCACTGCAACTATAGTTGGCGCCATATGCAGGAACCGATAAAACTGACCTGGGCCACACCTTTCAATCTTTCCCACCCTTCACGGCCTCGCCATCACCGGTTTTGCCTTTCCTCTTCGCTGCGGCTGCCGAGGAATACAGGAAAAACGGCTGTGTTATCAGATTGGCACAAAATCACGTTGGAGAGGTCGTGATATCGTAGAAGCATGGCATAGTTCATCAAAACATCAAATTTCTCGTTTGACATCACAACGCCAATCACTTCCGACGAGTTTTTCAATCAGGTTTGGCACTCCTTTATTAAATAATATCTGGCAAATATACATGTTCATTGGATATTTAGGTTATATATGTGGCTGACGATCCTCGCACCTATGACGTATTATAGTTTGTTAACATACATGGTTTTTCCTTATTCCAGAAGCTAGTTTAATAAGATTTTGTGCTTCTTTTAGTCTAGCTGGATAGCAGAGAAATTCTCTCTATGTTACGGTTATTCCATTGATCATCTAAAACCACAAGGAAAATCTCTATTTTTAATTTGGTTAATTAAATCTTCTTATTCTCATTCTCCGTCTAATTTATAATTTCCGTTTATGCAATAAATACACCTATGATTCAATTCTAGTAATACATAGCATATGATCCTCTAAGCGTTGTTTGGTTGGTAGCTGCCGGAGATAGTGTTTGTAGGGGCCGGGTTCGAATCCCGGATTCCCCACTTCGAATATTTAATTATCCTTCATATACTGTACCTGTTTCTTTTTTTTACAGCGCTAAAATTTGGAAATTATGAATTATGTTTGTTTTTTTTATGAAATTTTGATTTTGATTAAAACTAAAATACATGAATATATATTTCAATAATACCAACAACAATCTTTATTATAGAAAAAAATATAATTGGGATAATAAAAAATTACGTATAAATATACTCATTTAGTTGTTACACTTTTTAAATGATAAACATAAACACACACACACATATATATATATATATATATATATTCATACCATGTTTGTTACATTATTTTAATATTTAAATTTATTCTTATATATTTGTTGTGCTGAAAATTGATGGAATTTATATAGTATAGAATATAGATATTATATTTGAAGTTTATAAATTGAGTTTGAAACCTAGTTTTTTTTTTTTTTTTAAATAAGTTTGAAACCTAGTTGCTTTCAGTATCTACATAATAGCAGAATGAGATAAAGGCTTAAAATACAATCTCTGATGATGTTCTGTAATTGATAAATGCATACACATTATCATTGATATTCATATATTTAGGACTCCCCACATGTATTAGGATCCATTGTTATTGTTTATGGGAACATGAAGCTGAAAAACTTACTAGGCCATTAATCCAAACATGCATGTTATACCCACACGCTTTGGTTCCGGTGACCTAGTTAGCAAATTGGTTAAAGTACTAACTGATAATTTTTTTGATTGACTTGCAAGTTTGATACATTAGCATACCAACATGTAATTCTAGATTCTCTCAGATTCGGGTACTCTCCAATAATTTCTGATAAGGATATCAACATCAATATATTTCCCTTTTTCAAAAAAATATCAATATATTTCCCTTAACATTCGAATGTTCTCTAACAAACTTTATCAGCAAATATAAATGCCAGTGCCTAAGAATCAGGTACTCGGATGAACACTCCAGGTCAACACTGCGCAACTGTAACAACGGAAAAATATTAAGGGAATATTATACAACCAGGTTTCGTCTTTCCGATCTTTAAGTGTAGAACAATTATATATCTGAGATAATCCAAAAATAAAATTGATGTCTTATACCTTTGGAAAAATATTAGTTGTATGTGTTGACAACCTCATTTATTTTGGAATTATTTTTAGTGCATATACATAATACGTGGACGACCAACTAACTGGTTATTATTCTTCGCTAATCTACTGTTTCAGCAATAATATTTCGAATCTATTCTGGTGGGCGAGTGAGTAAAAAAATAAGATAATGGGAGAGTTAGTTCCAATTTAACTAGACGGGTTAAGTCCCAACTTGATATGAGAGAGAAGTGAACATAAGAAAATAAGAAAAATAGGTAAAAGAAGTAGTTCACTTTAACACGAGGAGAAATAGAATCGTATACCTAAATAGAAGACATGATTCATTTAGTAGGAGAAGAACTAGAATAAAATAGTCATAAGTATACTTTTACCACTAGCAAAATTATTTCAACACCCTTTAACTATTCTAGGTACCCAATGGCACAATTGAAGTGTAGTATTGTTAAAAGGTCGCATAGAAGAGATTATGTCAAGGAAAGCCTTGGTATTTAAGTGGTCCAGGTGACCCACCTCTCTTCCCTGGAAACCCCTTTTATGCACCATTTATTTTACAAACTGAACTAACTGTTTAGTAAAAACATAAATAATGGAGTAATAACGTCATATTAGACAAAATTGACACACATTAAAAGAATAAATTTGAGCAAAAGAAATAGTTCCAACTTCATAGGAGAAATAATGACACATAGCATAATATAACAAGTGAGTAGGGGGAGATAAAATAAGTATAAAAGAGTGAAGTCGGCAAGGTAGTTCAAATAGGAGGTAGCGAATTCTGATTTACGAGAATAAGTGGGAAACTCAATTCCAATTTAATAGAAGAAACAAAAGATGAGTAGAAACACAAGATAAATAAGTAGGAAGTTTATTTCCAATTGGGTAGAAAATATGGGCGTGTAAATAGGAGAAGAACCGGGAGTAGCTGGTTCCCATCGAATTTGATTGAAAATAAATATCAAACAAGTTAAAATTCAAGTTAGTAGGATAAAGAGAAGGAGTATAAAATAAATAAAAAAATGAAGTGGGTGAGTTAGTTTAAATCTGATAAGGAAGTAGCGAATTTCTATTTAAGAAAAGTAGTAGGAAGACATAGTTCCAATCTAATAGAAGAAAGACTTAAAAGCACAAGATAATCAAATAAAAAAGGTTAGTAAGAGAATGAAAAGAATATGAAGGGGGGTAGAATATATGGGCGAGTTAATAATAGAAGACAACAAGTAATTAGTTCTCATTAAATAAGATTGAGTATGATTAAGACTCCTTTATTTTGGAAGTTTGGAAGTAACTTTATATTTCAGATAAATAAAGTTTGGAAGGCAAACAAACCCGCCAAAGGAGAGATTAAAATGGAGAACTCACCAAACAACAACCAAATGTAGAAGCGACGATCCCGCCATTAAAAGCTCGAAGATGAAACATGGAGTTATTCTAATCTTTCTCGACCTTTGAGATTTGTTTTGCAGGTTTTTTAACGAGGCACCCTACTTTTTAAAAATACTTTGCCATTTCTGTATGTTATTTTGTTCAGGTGCTGCTACTGCAATATCCATCGGAAATCTACAAATTCGACTGGGTACCCAAAAACGTCAACCTTTTAAAGGCTCTGGCGGGGTAAAAATCTACAAAATCGACTGGGCACCCAAAATGTAACACCCCGTTTTCCCAAAATAAAAATTTCTTAATAAATAATCAGAGTTTCTCGCATAAACGGAATGCTACATTTCTTAAAATCTCAAATGGAATAAATAACAATTTATCCTTAATAAAATAATCATCATAATTGTTCAAAACTTCGCAGCGGATTAAAATTCAATTAACAAAATAGTTTTGGCACGCATGCCTCATTAAAACATCTCAATGTAATTCAAAACTGCAACTCGTTCATTTCAATTCATAAACAATACGTAAGGAATAGAAAATATCTATAAAAGTTCTCATCCCGTTACGTATCAGAGCACTTAAGGACACAGTGAGGATAGCCACTCACAACAGCAATCAACAACTATATGCTTATTCACCTGCAAGTTACCCATACGAAGAGCAACATTTTCAAGCAGAAGGGGTGAGATTCACAAAACAATAACATTAAACATATAATTCAATAATTATATTTAACAACATAACTTCATCATCATATCACATCAATAATCAGGTAGCATCATTAAAATCAATACTATAATTCAACATCAATATCAACCCGACTGGACAATGCAAGTTTGACTCGACTATCCAACTCTATCTTCTTAATCATGCGTGTGGTACCAATTCTAGGGCATAAGCCCTCGTCGCTATTTGAGCATAAAAATACTCCTAGGGCATAAGCCCTCGTCTCTGTTGAGAAAAAGCTCTTAGGGCATGAGCCCTCATCTTTAAATGAGTATGCATAGACTCAACATCTTATATCTTAGACATCATAAATGACTCCAATAATTTTGGATCAATAACTCATAATCTTAGACTGACACATGCAACTTTTAATCAATAATAATAGCAACATGGCAGCACGTCAAATATTTCCAGATATGACAATATCATAAACAATCACATATTTCATCACTTATAGTTCACAAAAGGCATATACAACTATATATGTCATTAGTAACAAAATCAAAACATTTGATAACGACTTCATAGGTCATCTTTAATATTATAAACAACCCTATTTCTACCCCAAGGATCAACTCGCAACAACTCGTTCGAAAGGACGCAAGATCACGAAACAAGGGTACTGATGCTGTATATTTCGCCGAGCGGGACATATTTCGCCATGGCGAGCTCCGCCAGGCGAGACATATGTCGCCATGGCGGGCGATGAATTTCTGGGTTGCTTCGCCGGGCGAGACATATGTCACCATGGCAGGAGATGAATTTCTGGGTGTTCCGTCGGGCGAGACATGTGTCGCCATGGCGGGCGATGAATTTCTAGGCTCAGGCAGAACGCAGAATTTCTCGAAAATCCGCCTAATCACATGGTTTAAGGTCTAACGTTGATTCCAGAAATCATCATATGGATTATCTAAGGTCTGTAAACAGTTTCTACATCAATCTAACAATTTTTCATCATTTAATCATCAATTCACCATTTTTAACATATTTCTCAAATTCTCAAATTCTCATGAACTAACCCTATAATCTGTTAAATACAATCATGAATTACAGGTTTAATGAAATTGTAATGCTAGGCTCACCCTTACCTTAAGAAAAATTGATCAGCAGCCTCTTGGTTCTTGACTTCCTGTTTTCTCCCTTTTTCTCCCAAAACTGAATTGTACGTTCTGTATAATTCTAAACCTAGTTTTCCCTTTTTATCTTTTCTAACTATTTTATCTTATTTACTCTTTCTCCCCCAAAACTCTCTAAAATCTCAAAACAGCCCTTAATCTCAATAAATATTTTATTATCACATCTTATTTTATTAAACAATAAAATAAGTCACAACACTTCATAAAGTCTCAAATCATATAAGCATATATATATATATATATATATATATATATATATATATATATATATATTCTAGAAAAATAACCAAATAAACAATAATCAAAACGGGCGTTACACAAAAAGTCAATCTTTTTAAAGGCTCTGGCGGGGTGGAAATCTACAAAATCGATTGGGCACCCAAAACGTCAACCATTTTAAAGACTCCGACGAAGTGAAAATCTACAAAATCGACTGGGCGCCCAAAACGTCAACCTTTTTAAAGGCTCTGGTGGGGTGGAAATCTACAAATATATTGGCCACCCAAAACGTCAACCTTTTTAAAGGATCTGGCAGGGTGAAAATCTACAAAATCGACTGGGCACCCAAAATATCAAACTTGTTAAAGGCTCTGGCGGGGTGGAAATCTACAAATCGAATGGGCACCCAAAACGTCAACCTTGTTAAAGGCTCTGACGAAGTGGAAATCTACAAATTGAGTAGGCTCCTAAAACGTCCAACCTCGATAAAGGCTCTGACGGGGTGGATTCTACATATCAAATAATGTCAAAAATGTCGTAAATGTCTTACCTCAAAGAAGGAAAAACAAAGCCAGAATAAATCTACTTTACAGAATCTTAAAGGAAACACGACATCAAAATAACATCGCAAAAAGTAAAGATATCAACGAAAGCCATGAAAACTAAATAAAATTTAGTACTTGTTACAGACGAAACATAGTGTTTGTTACAAAAACTAGATGCATAGAGTAGCCTCCATAGTCTTGCAAACGCAAAACACTTCGCCTTATCCTAAGACTCGTGTTTGGGGGGCTTGTGGACCGGGAAACCCGAAAACATAGCTTAGTACCTTCCATTAAATGACAGTATGGTCTGAAGCAAACCAAAGCAGGAGAGCATGTGGAACCATGTCTCCCATCTAAAACTAAAACACTTCGCCTCGTCTCAAGACTCTTGCTTGGGGGCTTATGGATTGGGGAAACTAGGATAAAGGACATAATGCCCTTCATAAGGGCCCAAATGAGCATAAGTTCCATTCTACAAGGGTGAAACGAGCTAAAGTGGCGCCTTTTATAGGCATCACCTATAAGGCGTTCTAGAAGAAGCTAGAATCCCTGATAAAGATCCTTCTCCACATAACTAAAAGGCCTAGAATAGAGGTTTGTCCAAACCCCCTATCCTGATAACTAAAACCCTAGAATAAAGGGTTTATCCAAACCCTCTATTGACTATAAAGACCACCCTTGAGATCGTTCTCAAGGAGTCGCATAAACAGTCTAACCCTATATTATTATATTGTACTCACTACAAGTACATAGAGACTCTGCAATATTTTACTAGTGTCAAAACTCTGATGAAATTATTGTGCTTCAATCACTTAGAATTTCTTATCAACTTTTCTATCTTAGAAATTCTTAAGTCTTAGAGTCTGAACTGTTTTGTATTGTAAACACCACTGATTGTATATCAAGTGTTCAACCAAACTTATTCTTTGTAATTTGTTTGTTTAGCAAGTCTCTTGCTTTTGTGCTTGAGCATAGAAAATCTCTTGTGTGTGTGCTTGAGTAATTGAAGTCTCTTGCTTGTGTGCTTGAGCAATTGTAATCTTGTGCGATTATAGTGAAAATATCATTGGAAGTGCAAGGGGGACAAGACTACTTCCGGATTGTGGAAGGAATCAAGATAGTTTCTTCCGACAAAGGAGATACAAAACTAGGCCTATGAAAACCTAAGTTTAAGCTATTTTGAGCCATGATATTTTCAACCAAAGTGGCTATATTATTATGTGCTTCGATATTTTGTTGTTGGACATTTCTAACAACTTCATCTGCATCATGATTTCTACCTACCAAAATTACCTCTGGCTGCGCTTGTACCATTGGTTCGACTAGTTGAGGTTTAGGCACAAGTTTTTGTCTTTTAACGATAGGTTCAACAATTTGTGCAGGCTGAGTAATTTGGGGTTGAGGAATATTTTGGATCTGAGGGATGTGTTGATAAACAGTTTGTGGAGGGGCGAAGAAATTTAATATTCTACCCATTTTAGTGGTTAATGCTTGGTAACTTTGGTTTGTACTTTGTATCAAAGGATTAAACATTGTACCAATTTGTTGGGTTAACAAATTAACCATTTCGTGATTGCTCTCATCCATTTATTGTCTAAACAACATCATAGATTTTGTAGTTAGGGTTGGTAGAGAGAACTTAAAGGACTATATGTATTGAATGGCGTGAATGGATTTGCTTGATCTAAGGGTGCAGACACATTATTATGCAAATTTTCGATCATTGAAGTCGGCATACCATAGGGTTGTTCCCTAGATAAACTTTGGATAGGTATGAACATATCATCAAGTGTAGGTCTAACTTGAGGACGAGGAGATGTAGGAACACTAGTAGACACGGTTGTACCAGTCGTATATGAAGGCACAAAAGTTCTCATTTCCGGTCGTGTCATTGTAGCGGTTACTGTCAGGGCGTTGTGCAAGCGGTTACTCCCATTTCTGTCGAAATTGGCCTGACCATGGCTGCTTACACGGCTGTTGATACACTAGCACCCACTAAAGGGGAAGATGCCTGTGTAATTTGTGCTTGTGAAGAGGATTGCGATGACGCAGAAGCACCACTATTGGTTGATTTAGTCATCGTTTCCAAGGCTTTACCACTTCTTAAATGCATGCACAAAAATGCGAATTTTTCCCAGAAAAGAGTTTACCAAAAATAATTGCTAATCTTCAGAAAACGATTTTCACGGGAAAGGGTTTTAGAAAAAAAAGTTTTAAAAAATTGTAGGAATTTCTTCTAACAAAGGTTTTTTTAAAAAAGGTTTTTAAAATTGATGCACAAACAAGGTCCCACTGGGCATGCCAATTGGTTTACGCATGTTTTTGGTAAACAACAAAGGGCTGGGTTTGGTTATTACAAGCAGAATCAAACCATAAATCCTAGGACATGTTGTGCATTCTTTGTTTGGTTTTTTAAAAAACGTTCATCAAGTTCATAGGTTGCTTTACGAACAAGACGGGAACGTGTGGTGTCTTTCGACAGTAAAAAAGGGTTTTTAAAAGCAATGTAAAGACATTAAGTTAAAATTGCAGAAACTTAAATTAAAGAGATAAAAAATACAATGCATTAAAGATAAATGTGGTTCGACAAATCTTTTTCATACAATCTTTATGACTCTTGTCTCTTGCGCCGGTACTTCGAGTGTTTTAGAATTCTTTATAGGTGATTTGCGACCCGTTTTCTATATGGAAAACTCTTAATTATACATAGAAAATAACTGGAAGAAACTCATCCCACGATCAACACTCCTTCCAAGAAGACAATCGCTTGTCTCGCACGTTCTCCATCGAGGAAACCGCTTCTCTTTTGAAATTTGAATCTTCCCGCTTCAAAGATAGTTGCTTGACTTCGATGGTTTTGCATCTCCGACTCGTGTCTTGTTGAACCTTAAGGCTTCCAGACCTTTTCATGCTAAGTCCAATATTTCGTCAAAACTCCTTAAATTGAAGAAAAGACTTCAATTCCTGTAAGAGTAAAAAATCAACTAATGTTGACGGTATTAAATGAGCCTTGTAAATTTACAAGCTAACACCTATTACACCGATTTTGTTGTGATTAAATCACTCAAACTCGGTGCAAGTTTTGATTTCACTAAAAAACAAGTCTACCAACAGGCTAACACTATATTCACACTTTAAAATGTAAACTCAGATGAATTTACAAGTTAAAACTAGAGTTTGAGAACAATGCTATTAGGATCAATAAAATTATCGTGTTTATTTAAACATCAAAATCCAAATGTGTTCACTATATCTCTTTTATTTATTTTTTATGACACAAACTCTACTTCTCATAAAACTATGATCAGGTTTCAACCATTATCCACAATTTTATGAAGTGGCAGAGATGGCGGTTCCAACTTTTAACAGGTGCACAGTGGTAAAAAAAAAGTACCGTAAATTTTCAAGAATTTATATTTTTAATTTTTTTGGGTAACTACATTATTCACATTGTACTGCAGAAGCATACTAGTCAGTCTAGATGAGAGAAAAATGATTTACCACAATGTAGCATGTTTATTTGGAAACTCAAGTATGAAAATTTATTTTCACTTGAGAATCACGGGTTTTTTGTGTGGACCAAAACATTAAATCATGTAGAAATTCACCACACCGTGAAAACTATGTATAACATATGTGTTTGTTTCCATTTTGATGAAGGTGTTTGACATATTTAAATGTTTGTGAGTAGAATGAATTTTACTCTTAGACTTAACGCCATGAAGGTTGATTTTAAAGTTTTTGCCTCCATTTTTAGTTTTTTAGTTATTGTTCAAGTCATTTTTGTGTGAAAAGTTCAATCATAAATTATTTTACATTCAACTTATTATCTTTCAAAATTTTAATTAATTTAAAATCAATTTTGTTTGATGTTCAATTTTACAAAATTAATTCAAAATCAACTTGTTGAAGATTCTCAATTTTAAATCGAGTTCAAATCCAATTTAATCTTTGAAATTGTAGAAAGAGTCAATATAGTCCATGTATTATTAATACTCTAAACTGATTACCATAATTATTATTGGTTAGGTTCATCTTATCAAATGTATATATGTAAGAAAAAAAAAAACAAATTTAATAATACAGTTATACAAATTTAACATTTGATACATTGAAGGACTACTGTGACTACTCGTTATACATTCAGGGATTAAAATGAAGATTACCCAATAATTGATGCATCTGAACTATGATGATATTGTTCAAATACATCAATTATTTAATGAATTTGAAAAGTGAATAATTGCTTATAATGTGACTAGAGGGAGTATATGTGGATACACGTCCCAAGAAGTATCGATTTTGCTAGCAAAATTACATCTTAATTGGATTTCAGAAAACAATTTAGTCATTTACTCCCTCCGTCTCTTAAAAATAGTCGTTTAAGGTTTGAGCACGGTTATTAAAGAAATGATTAATTGTGTTGATTTCAATGGTAAAATTAATGTCATTTACTAAAATACTCTTATTAATTGTAGTTAGTGGAGTAGTTAAATTGGATGAAATTCAATAAATAAGGGTATGATAATAGAAAAAAAATAATAAATGCTGCATTGGTATTCTAAAGTGACAATTATTTTGAGAAAAAGAAAAAATGATAAAAAGACTATTATTGTGAGACGGAGGGAGTATCTTTTTTATTACATTTTTAGCATTTAGGTTCATTTGCATGTGAATTCAAAATTCAAATCCATGATTTTCTTTTCTCATGGCCTCTCAATCTTAAAATACATGGTCTTTCATCTATGTCTGTATATGAATTTTAGATTTGAAGTTTGAAAATCCATATGTATATGGACCAAAAGGACAAAATTGCAATGAAAAAAAAGATAAATGACCAAACTTTTATCTAAAATTAAGTTAATGGACTAAAAGTGTATTTTTATTTAATTTTATCTGTATATGTTCATTAGATTCATTCATTAAATGATGTATGTGATCTATAATAAAGATCGGATGTATCATTAATTAAATTGATCTAAAATATAGTTTTTTCTTATAATAGTGACCGGATGATGTATGAAATGGGAAGCACTTCGGTGACTTTAAGGAGGGAAATGCATGTGCCTTTGAACCAATAGTCACTTGCCACATGTCCCTGCCTATTTAAAAAATATAAAATATAAAAACTGTGAAAGAGAAAAAGGAGAACGGCATCGCGGTACAGATGAAAAGGAACATAACTCAATATCAGGTAAACCACCACCCACCATCACCAAGTGCACCGTCGTCGCCTCTATCTGACGTCGTCGCCTCTCTCTGGCGCCATCCAATGCTGCAACGCCGTCGCCTCTCTCTGACACCGCAACCAGCAATTCACCTCCTCATGTCTTCTATATCTATTCAATTTTGGATTTGATTGAGAGTTGTTATCTCTTAAATAGTGGAACTATTTGAAATTCGAGTAGTAGAATTGATTTGGAATTGAATTGGGGTTGGAATTGTTTGTGTGAAAAACATACAATATTGTTAGGTCAAAAATAGTAGAGAAAATTGGAAACAGGTCCGGTATCAAAGCAGATAAATGTGACTTGTATTGCCTGATACACTTAGCAGTGAAAGAAATATGCATATTTGTATGCAATTGATATATGTTTGCGTCCCATGTCTTTCTCTTTTTCTACAGAAAAAAATCTTTTTTGTGAGAGGAAGATGTAATGTTGAATGTTTGAAATGTAATTGGGGTGAGCTAAAGCTGGATTGACTTGCTGTAGTGTTTGAAATGTCCGTTTACGATAAATTGAAGTGGTTTGATTCTTGTGCAACAGCTACTTTTCTAGTGTTTTAGGTTATTGTTGCAAGGGAGTTTCAATTTTAGATTCACTTTGAAGTGGTTTGATTCTCTGAAGTGATTATGTTTATTTTTTTCCCTTCACTTTGTATAGTATGAAAGACAAAAAGAGTATTGGTGGGATATTCACATTAAAGTAGTGACAATATTGTTCATGAAAAAAATAGTGAAATTGTAACCCTGTACATTTCTCTCATTTTGTAAAGAAAAAAATAATATAGTTTGTTGGTAATATAGTGACAAAGAAGAACCTACTTGTTTTGCAATTGTTAAAAAAAATACAGTTACAATTAGGAACAAAGCAACGAGGCTTTCATTGCATTCACTGAAGCAAAATATGCTTGTTCATTGCATTCAAATTGTGACGTAATATACTTGTTCATTGCATTCAACAAGGCTTTCACCAAAAAGTATTGTGAGCAAAAAAAACAAATTCTATGTTACAAAAATCCATAGACATCAAATCTGCTTGAGGAGAGCAATAGCACATAATTACAAAAATTAGTCTCCAAAACATGTATATTGTCAATATGAAATTACAAAAAAAAAAAAAAAAAATCCGCTCCATTTCTTTCGATGTAGATCAAAGGTCAATCAAAGTAATGCTCCACAATTTGTATCATCAAAGGGTGCCTACATTAATAACAAAAAATAATTAGTATGGTGATTTTTGTAAATACAATGATAGTTCTTTATGAAAAAGATATGAAATTACAATCAACATGGTTGTGTAACTGAATTGATCCTCACGTGCTAGTAGGGACTCGTAAGTTGGAGGCGCGGAACAAGAAACTCTATCGACCATATCCTAAATTGATTATGTAAAATTTAAATAAGAAAAAATTACATGTAAAACTAAAACAAATAATCTACACATCGACTTATATACCTGTGAACTTCTTCCTTGAGGTGGAGCGCGTTTAGGTGCAGGAGTTTTTTTTCTTAGACTGCTGCTCAAGAAAACTTTTATGTCGCTTAGTTCTCCTCTTTGAGTCGGGTCATGTCCTGAATCCCTTTGGTTGCATAACATCAGAACTCACAATTGTCGGAGGATCATTGTTATCACAGCCATTTTTTATAGTTTGTCCGCGATCCTCCATTACTTTCTTGAACAAGACATCTACACCATTATCAAGAGACTTGAGGGATTTCTCACTATATGATGCTTCAGTTGCCGTTCTAATGAACTTAGAGACAAATTGTCTAAACATTCGATTTCTAGCCAACTTAGGTTCACCTTCAACCTCTTTTCCTCTAAAATCTTGCACAATACCACAACGGGCATCTCTTGTCCACCTTCCTAAAATATACTTCTCAGGAATCACTTAACATCATTAAATTTAAACACTTTTAATGGAAGTGAACAAAGTGAAATTCTTGCTTTGCAATTCGTTCTAGTCTCGGCTCTATGAATTTTACCTTGATATGCATCTTTTTTCTCTTTATTCCGTAGCCCTTCCTTACAACAAACTAACCTACATGACGATATACTACCGTCTTTCTTCTTGTTTGCATTACGTATTCTAACTCCAAAGCCCACACGTAAACTATAAGCAAGATAAAATTGATAAGCATTATCCCTATTGTCAAATTCTATTCCAAGTCTTGGCTTCCAATCAACATTTGAAGATGCCATGTTTGATCAAACTACTCAAAAAATTATATCTCTAATAAGAGTATAATCAAGTGTATAACCATTTAAAAAAATAAACAGAGCATATGGATTGGAAAATAAATTTATTGAATACATTAGCATAAACAGAACTGATACAACACTATTTTTTTTATTTTTATATATATTTTTTTGGCAAAACTGATACAACAGTATCTCTGGTGCATATTAGAAGAAAACACCATACATGCCACATAAAAAACAAATGCATATGTATTGTCATTATAAAAAATATTAAAAGAAATGATACATATTAGAAGCAAAAGAACGGATACATATTAGCAGCAAAAGAACAAAGCAGCAAAAGAACTGATACATATTAAAACAGAGCAGCAAAAAAAAAACAGAGCATCAAAAGCATCTGATACATATTGAAAGGGTTTTTACTTCAATCCTAAAAAAAACCCTAAATTTCCTAAAATCTGATCCGAATGAATTGAAATTGATTGACATGATTTGCTTTCTATTCCTATTGAAGTGTAATGATTCTCTATTTTAATTTTGATTTTGGTTTGTTCACATTACCATAACCATTTCAAAAGAATAAAGATGAGGCATATAGACAAAAAAAAACACATACCTTTGTCGATGGAGGTGACAGCGGCGATGGAGGTTCTGACGGCGGCGATGGTGGTTCTGGACGGCAACGATGGTGGAAGAACGCTTATGTGATACGCGTTTCTACTTTGTCATTTCTATTTTTGTTCCCTTTTTTTATTTTTTATTTTTTTTAAAACAAAGTAGTGCCACGTGTCATGTTTTAACTGGTTCAAAGGCATGTCTTTCCCTCCTTAAAGTCATTGAAGTCCTTCCCGTGTGAAATAGAGAGAGTAGTTTTGTACTATTCCGAAGAACAACTTTTAAATTTCTAAAATGTTGAATTTACCATTTTCCATTATATTTATTGGAAAATTCTAGAAAATGTTGATCAAAGGCACAAGTTACAAAATTAAAAATATGAATAATTTTTTGAAAGTTGTGTATCTAATGTTTTAAAGACACTTTTTAAATTTTGATTTAACAATATTTTAATTTAAATTATTTATATTCGAGAGTCAACATTACATGGTCGAATACATGTATATTCCAATCATTTTATTTTTATCATATTATTTGTAGACATTTTATTGTTGTATACCTTAAATATGGCATTTGTTTTTGTAAAAAAACAAAAAACACGTTTTCCAAAAAAAAGATTTTGTCCTCTACTATGATGTAAGACTTCTACAAAGTACCATTTTCTCTTTGTTTCTGTCCGAACGTAAACGCATTTCATACCACCCTCCACACACACTCATATACTCACTTCATTCAACAAACCAATTTCTTCTTCTTCTTCATTTGATATTCATCCATTTACACCTTCGTTAACGCTTTAAACGTTCATCACTAGGTACCTACATTTTCCTCTCTTCTTCTTCTCTAATTTTTGCTTTCTTTCAACTTTTACTGTAATAATAATAACGTACTAGTTTATTAGCTTTACGATTTTGTTTCTTTCGTTATTCATTCTGTAACATCGAAACATTCACATTTTCTTCAGCTACAACTACTCTTGATCAACGTACTTGAGTTGAAGATTTTATAAAACGCTCTCATTTTTATTTATTTTTTTACTCCTTTTTTGTTTCAGGAGCAAAAAAAATGGTGAAAAGGAATAACAAAAGAAAAAAAAGGAAGAGATTGCTGAAGATTATTGCTTTGTTTGCAAAGATGGTGGTGAAATGAGAGTCTGTGATTTTAGGTATTATTAATTTCTTTAACTTCTTCTCATACTTCATTCATTCATTGCTTGATCATGATTATACATTTCTCATTTTGATTTTGATTTTAGATCTATTCTAAAATCAAAATCAGTTTCACAATTTTGACTAGATTTTGCTCTGAATGTGGTCTCAACTCAAGATTTTCGCCAATTTTGGGTTTTGGCAATGCTCATTTTCATGCTTATATATTTCTATCATTATCATCATCAACTAACTTTATCCTAATTATAAACCCTAAAATTAATTTTTTAGATGTTCATGATCATGTTTGTTGTTGCATGAGTATGTTTGGTTTTTATGGATAATCTCCTACAATACATGTTTTACTAAAGGGCAGTCCGGTGCGCTAAAGTTCCCACTTATGCAGGATCTAGGAAGGGGTCCCATATTTGGTGTATTGTACACAAGTCTTACCTTGTTTTTTACACAAGAGACTGCTCCCAGGGCTTGAACATGTGACATTTTAGTCACATGACATCAACTTTACCGTTGCGCCAAAACTCCCTCTGCAAAATTAGTTTTATTCTAATTTTTATTCTTCATATTTAGGTTTTCAATGAAATTAATTTTTATTCTAATTTTGTTCCCCAATAAATAATGTGTGTTCATAGTGATTGAGTAACATTTATTTATTGTTAGTACTTATAGTAGCACTGACACTTATGATAGAAGACGTGTCCAACACTAACACATGTGATTACATTTCCATGTCGGTGTCGCATTAGTTGTCCGTGTCTGTGCTTCATGGATTTGTTACACTCATTATTGTTTTTCTTAATTAGTGAGGAAAATAAATATTAATCATTGGTTAATATGAACAAATTTGTAAATTTTGTCACATCATAATATGCCATATGTTAATTGAGTGGTATCATTAGTATGCTTTACTGTTGAATGCCAAAGCTTGTTTCTGACTTCCTTTTTTACGGTTGATTACAGAGATTGCCTTAAAACCTATCATGCTGAATGTGTGAAACAAGATGCTTCCTTTTTGAAGAATGACGATAGGTGGTGTTGTGGTAAGCTGCTTCACCTTTATTATAGGGCATTCAATTACATTTCCTTTACTTTTGTTGGTGTCCTATTTATTTATGCATTTGATGAATATGTTCTTGCCCGAGTTTTGCTTTCAAACACACTATATATTTTTTTAACCTGCATATCCTGATTATGCCAAAAATGCTCGAAAAGTTGGTGTTATATTTCTCTTCAACTCAGTTTTCAATTTTATGTGAAATATTATTTTATTTTCCTAGCATTGTAATAGAACATTGTGCCGCGTCATTTTCCGGAGATCAAGGCTATTAGCACCCTTTATGTTCGTAGTACTCTGCAGATTGATTTTATTCATTTTTTGTGTTATAAACTTGGAGCAAAAATAAAACATAGATATTTTGTAGTGACGTTGGATCACCTATAAAAACCTCTAACCTAAACTATGTATAGAACATACAAGAAAAATAAAAAGATGCACACACTTTTCATCTATATTATTTACATGGACCTAGGGTACATTCTAATTCCATGCGACAAAATAAACGACCCCAAAAAATAAATATGCATGAATGATAAGAAAGAATAATATAAATGCATGAATGATTTACATTGGTTTAATATACATTCTAATTCATATGCAATAAAAATGAATGACGAAAAATAAAATAAAAAACGCACAAAAAAACCTACCCAATTTCCAACAGCAAACCGGCATCACACAACAAAAGTTCACAACACTGGGAAAATCTTGAAACTTTGATGGAGTATAAATCCCAAAGCAATTCAATCAAAGTTGATTGAATTGGTAGCAGCAGCACCTAACAGAAGCAACAACATAAGTAGAGCAAATTAAACTAGCAATTCAAAGAGATTGGGATAGAAACAGAAAAGCCACACGCAACATGACCTGATTATATGTAATGGAATATGGGACAAAACAAATTGGCAGAATTGAAAATCAACAATAATAATACTACTAAAAAAAAGCGAATGAAACTATGGAACAGGAACTAACTAGCCATGCAGCAGTTCATAAGGACTCACGCATCAGCTGCCACAATATTGATTCATAAGGACGCAGCAATATATAAAATAAAGGAATGGAAATAACAAGAATTGTGTGCTAGCGTGAATTCCAAAGAAACAATTAAAGCAAATTGAAATGGAAAATCAATAACAAATCTGCAGCTCTAATTCTTATTCGAAACTCAATTGAAATAAAAAAATAAAAAATAAAAACAAGAGAAAATTTAAATTAAGCTAAAGTGCAAAAGCTGTTTTTTTCTTTTTCTGGTATTGTAAAACTAAAGCTTTAAAACTTCGATCCCCTTCTGTGATGTGTTGTGTTGCTGCTGTTTTTATAGCATCAGGTTTAGGAGTTTAGGGTTTGTTAAAAAGAAGCAAAACCTGTGCTTTGGATTGGAAGGAGGAAAGCGTGTTCCTGAATCTGGGAGAAAGAAACGTGTTTCACAGCTTGCATTTGGATTGAGACTGTTTTTTTATTTTTTTTGGATATTATTGGACAAAAAATAAAAATAAAATAATAGAAAACAAGAGATAAGGACTATAAAATAAAAAGAAAAAAAATAGAATAAGATTAAAATAAAAGATGGAAATTAAAATTAAAAATTAAAAATAAAAATAAGGAGAGAAGAGGGCCCGACTCGGAACCAAAAAATGAGGTATTTTAAAATACATCTCTGCCGAATTTTTCACTAAAAAGTCAGAGAGTGATCAGGGTGAAATGACATATGAATGTAATCTTATGTCAAAAATTAAGGTATGACACACTGCATAATAGTTATAAATAATGTAATTTTATCCAATATTACTACATATGTTGTTAATTTTTTGATGTTCAAATTACATTATTCTATTTATCAAAAATAAAATTACATTCTTCTAAAATTATGGTAAGATGTCAACCACTATATATCATTTGATGCGGTGGTAAAACTGAGAGTTTCAGTATCCACGAATTTTCTCAGTTACACCTAAATTATCAGATGACACCCAAAAATTTCGTTTTTCTTTCTCTCTCTAAAAACACAACCTCTGCCTTTTCTCTAAAACCAAAATTAGCTCCGCCTCCCTCTATCCAAATTTCCGACCGTTCCAGATGTAGATGGTTGTGGTTGGTGATGTGAGGATGGATCTGCCATCCACATCGCCTTTTCTTCTGGTTCGCGCCGGAAGACCAGGTTCTTGGTGGCGAAGCTCACGGTAGTCGTCGTGTCGGTGGGGTCTATTTCGCCGGTTCTTGCTTTTCTCCTTCCGGCTTCACCTCTCTCTGTTTTCTTCCTTCTTCGTCGCGTCTCACCGCGGTTTGTCTAGAACAAGGAATATGCAGTTGGTTTCAATCTGGATCTGGAATCATGGATCTGGATTTGTGTTTCGGTGATGGGTCGTAGCTCGTTGATCTAAAACTGCTAATTTCAAGCTGGCTGGTTTTGGATTTCGTTCAGGTATGTTGGGAGATTTCGAGCTTATGTCGTCGTTGGAGGTCTTTGGTTCTTCGCGTTTTTGGGCTAGTCTTTGTGTGTTTTCTTTCTTTTTGTAAGTTGCTGGTCTTGTTCGTGTTTGTTGGTGCGTCCTCAATGATGTTTGTTTGTGTTGTATCCAGATGTATGTTTGTTGTGTTGTGGTTGTGTGTTAGGGTAGTGTTCTGACAAGGGACTAGGATCGAGGCTGTTTTAGGTCTCCCTTAACCTTTTGGTGGTTCACTGCTCTGCATTTTGGTCTGTTGTGTTTGTGCTTGTTTTGTTGTGTTTATGTTTTAGGTGTCGTGTCCTGTCTCGGGTCAAGGGTCGAGGTTGTTTAGATCTCCCTCAGTCTCTTGTTGGTTCTCTATTCAGCTGTCTTTTTATTCTATCTGTGTTTGTTTTGTTGTGTTCTGTCAAGGGTCTAGGGTCGAGGCTTTCTAGATCTCCCTCATCCTTTTGGTGGTTCACTTTCTCCTCAGGGTCGGTTTTTGGGTGTTGTCGGGGTTGTGTTTTGTCGGTGTTGTCGTTTTGTTCCTTCGGAGCCTTGTCGTAGGAGGTCGTCTGCTCTTGGATTAGGATTTGTTGCTTGGATGTTGTTGCTCGAAAGAGTCAGGTGTGCAGATGTTTTGTGTTGACGGAGTAGTCATTTGTTGCACCTTAAGTCGTCATAACTACTCAGTTGTCGGCGGGTGCAGGTCTTTCACGATTAATCCTCCTTCGCAACCCCTGGATCGTTCGTCGTCATAACGATCGTGGTGGTTTGTGGTTGTCTAGCCAAGGGTTAGGGTGTGTGTCGGTCTATTTAGGTGGTGGTGATGCATGTTGTTTTGGTGGCTTGTTTTGATTTGTTTGTGTTCGAGCTGGTTCGCTTTGCGCTACTGTTCCGCGTTTTCTCTGTCTTTAGATTTTGGCATCGGGTTATTGGTGGGTCGAGTTTTTGGACTGGTTAAGGTGTCTGCTCTGGTGGTTCGTGAGTTGAGGGGTATCTTTTTGACTTGTGTCGGGAGTCTTGTTGGTCGGTTGCTTTTGATTCGAGGTCAGGAGCAAGTTTGTGACTCAGGTCATTTTAGGTTGTTGCGATGTCTCCTCCAATAAACCGGAACTTGAGTGGTGGTCAAAGCTGAACATTTGAAGCAAAATCACTTCGGTGCCTAATTAATCACTGTTGACAGTGTTGGTTCTTTGAGGAGCTGTTGTTAGGGGTTTCGGTATTTTGAGGGTGCTGGTGGTTTTTCTTTGGGGGTTTTCGTTTTTATTTTCTCTTTTTAATGTAATACTTGGGATTTAATCCCCTTATATATATATATATATATATATATATATATATATATATATATGCCATTTCAAATTAGAGGACATTTTAAATGAGAGGGTGAGAGGAATTAATAATCCCAGACGTTGATTTAGATCCAACTGTCTATATTAATTCATTTCACCCTCTCATTTAAAAAGTCTTCTCATTTAAAATGTCATATATATATATATATATATATATATAGATACACATACATATAGGGTAATGCTAATGCACATCCACCTTAATTTTAATTTTAGAAGGTATGTGTTAGTATCCTGCACCTTTTTACTTTTGAAAAAAAAAACTTTTTTTTCTCTCTTCAATTGTGATTAAATGCATGTCTCTTAAATTAATTTTCTTATTCTACAACTTTTGATTTCTCTCTCCATTAAAACAAAAAGATATCAGTTTCTCTCTCTTTCTCTCATAGGTAAATGCTCCTATCTATAACCTTCTACCTCCTGTCGCCATGCTCTTTCATTGAATTGCTAATGCTAAGTTGCAGTTTATCAACATTTCTTAAATTTATTAATAATGTTTTTAAGTTAAAAATTAAATTAGATTAGTCAGTTTAAAAATAAGATTGGGTTTATGAAATTCCAAAAATTGGTTTCTATCATAATCCTTTTTAAAAAAATTCTGGAAAATTTATTCAACAAAAAACCAAAATATTGGTGTAGAGTACATTAACCGAAACAGTATATTAACCAAAAAGATTGGCGTGGAGTATTAAGGAAAATAGGCTAATGGTTGGATAATAGATCATGATGTAGAGTATATTAAGTTTGAACAGGAGAAAAACAATGAAGGAAATTACTTGATTGCTTGAAAGAAAGAGAGAGAAGTTCATAGGTGTGAGTAAGAAAATTACCTTAAAAGACATGCATTTAATCACAATTGACATTCTATCATACTCTTTAATGCACCTTTATTTGAGTAAAATTCGTATAAACTTATCACTTCAAAATTAATAACTGTAGTAGTAATAAAATAAAATATTAATAACTGTTAGGAATACATCAAATTAATCACTTAGTTTAAAATTCATACTTAATATTACCATTTTTAGTCACTACAAATAACTATTTAATCAATTCATATGAATTTGTCAAATAAAAAAATAGGTCTATGAAAAACAAACCAGCATGTATTAATGAAATAAAAATCCACTAAAATTAGAAACATGTCTTCTTCTTTTTGTACTAAGAAAATATCTTCTTTAATAACTATGTTTAAGTGTTATTATTGTTTTGACACTTATATTCAATTCATTTGAGATGATATCGAAGCTTGTAAGTTTAACATTAATTGTTTTTTATTTTCAAATCAAAACTTCGTTACATTAAGGGGAATAGTGACTTTTGCTGGATCCCCCTTTGGTTGCATCCAATAAATAACCAGGTAGCTAGCTTCACGATAGAAAAGATGTGTTCAGCCCTTTTTGTGTTTTTATTGCCAATTAACACTCAAACAAAACTTCTCTGGTTAAAAGGGTGTGTCTTAAAGATGTGTCTTCAAGTAGAAGGGTAAAACAGAGTTAGAATGAGGCAGAATGGAAATGTTTCCTCAAACATGTAGAGTGGTTTGGGTAAGAAGCAAACAGCAATTGAAACGCACTCATCCAGTGTTTGTTATCACGGTAAGGTGCTATCACTCAACACTAGAATCTCTTGCTTCTGAAACACCACGGTACAGTTGACTTAATTTAATTAGAATGACTAGTTTCCATACGACAGACATTGCAACTGCATGACAGATGCCAGCTAGGAGAACCAGACAGAGAATATGGGACCATTTATGTTTCCAAAATTGAACAGGCAACACAACAAAGACAACATCAGGGTAACCTTTGTGTAGTTCTTTTTCAGTAATGCACAGGAATCTCTCCATTATTATTCTGAGGAACATAGATACTGTTTTTTCAAACTTATAACTGTTTTGGCCATAATGGGATTCTCAGCAAAAATAACATAATGAATGATATTGCCGTTTTTACAAATTCTCAAAATTTTCCAATTGGGTTTGTTTTAAAGACAAATCCTGGCATAAATTGAAGGCTGAAGCAACCAATGGGATAAATCACCTTGACTACAATTTGTGGTTAGACTTTAGACACACTTTCTATCATTTTCTATCCTCTCCCTCCCTGACCAACTTTATTTGTTTTGGGGGAGGGAATGGTGAATGGTTATTAATTTCATCCCCCTAAAATGCTTTATGCAGTCACATTTTGATATACAAATTCAATTATAAGAAACTCAATTTGTTGGGCCAACCATCCACCTCCGGAAAAATTCTGATTTCGTCGTTCTAGCGCCCTCATCTCCTTAGACTCGGACTAATCAAGGAAATTTTTTCCTAAATTAGTTTAGTCAATATATCCTCGGTCTGAATTCTTCCATATTTTAACACTCTAAATGCAGAGGCCTTTAATTTTACTGTCGGCAGATGTATATTTCCCTCTTGTCACCATCTCAGATTCACATAAGTCATCCCCACAATAACACTCACCTAGTCCCTAAAGCAGTCAGCTCATTTTCTCAGCCCACCGTAGCCACCAAAGCCAGTAGGAAAATCCCAACAATCAAAGGGCATTTATACATTCCTCCGTAAACTCCTCAGCATCTGGCCAGCCAAATAAATACCCACTAACCAATAACCACCTCCAATGGACAGGGGGGCATGATATAAAACTGTTTTCCCTGACCAGTTTGGACCTAATGAATTCACACACACCCGAAATCAATGTGATTGATTTACGTTTCACGTATTTTAATTTACCAGAGGATTATTAGGTGGTTATTTGTCTAGTTTAATGGCAAAATCTTGCTCATTCGCCCGCCTGTAAAGCAATGCTGATGCTTCCACCCTGTTTTTTTAGGAAGGAGGAAAGAAGCAGCACAAATTAAATTCAAATGAAAAAGACGGAAAAGGATAAAATACAAATATAATAACTTATAAGGTACTCACCAGCCAGGATGGACAACAAATTTTCCATTGGCAATAGCCCAATTAACCTGTGCGAAACAAAGTAGAACTCGTCAGAAATAGATTTATTACACAGCACACCATCTCTGTCCTATCTATCACAGTAATGAAGATTTTACTATATGTTTGGCCCCAATGAAAAAATTGGGGAGAAAAACATAGGACAGGAAAGGAAGGGATTTTTCTAAGGATGAGTTAATTCATTTTTTATTGGTTGATTTCAGCAAATGTCACTAAATATTCAGTAATTAAGTTACCATATTAGCAAATGGTAAATAGGGCAAGCGTAGCTGCATGGATCGCCTTGATATCCACGTTTTGATTAGATGAAAATCAAATAAAACAATTAATTTAAATACGCTGAATTTCTTCAAGCATTGGGTTGTTATTCTTTTTATGCCATCAAGTGCTAATCTGTTATGATTATTTACAGTTACTGTAGTTTTGCGTGTCTGTTTTTCTAATACAACCATCAAACAGAATAAAATATGTGCACACGGGGAGGCACTACCATAACAAGGTGAAAGTTTCAAAATTACAGTATACCTTATCAGTCCCAAGGGAATGAGCAACTACATGAGTAACCTGATCATCAATTTGGTTTGTGCAAGAAGCACCAAATTGTTCAGCTGTCTGCCACAATGGGTGAAGGTGGGGATTGGCATCACCAACAGGAAACATCCTACTAAATACAATACGACAACCATCCAAGATTTTCCTCTGTTCTGAAGCTAGGATATTTCTGACATCCACTTCTTCTAAGGATTGAGATGCAAAAAAGTTTTGGTGTATTCTCTCAATCACCTACTCCGGGAAGAGAAAGAATTATCAACTGTAAAAAATAATAAATCCCACATCAAAGAAAAATTGAATATAACTTACCCCCAAAGAGGATGCCAGAGTTCCAGATTCAGGTCTCTCGTCGTGGTCAATCTCAAGAAGAGAAGGGCCAGGAAGCCCAAATTGACGCCTGCTACATGGGAAGTACGTGTACCTGCAATATCTTAAAACTTAATACAGAGAGAATGCATCAACTCAAAAATAATAACAGTAAAGACTAAAGAATTGCTTATAAGAGAATTGCATGCTATGACGCACTGACCTTTCCACCACTATAAGGTTCAATTTATTATGAGGCCAGACTCTCACAGAATCGTCTATAATTACAACAGATGATTCCATACCCAAAACGCCTTCCAAATCTTTGCTTTTAGTATCAGCTGTTTCAGCATCATCACCTCTAGAAATAACTCTACCGGCAAACAATACTCCCTTTGGATCAAGCACCTTTGCCATTTCAGTTGCATATAGCTTGTTTCCCATAGTGTAAAGATGCATCTCAAAGAGTTTACTAGCCTGTAAAGCATTAGGGAAAGATGTGAATGCTTTGATACAAAATTAAGCCTGGAACAATATCATACTTAACATATAATATAAAATTTATATTACCTTCTCCAGGAAGTTCCAGACTCCTGGTCTGAGTTTAGTCCACATTCCCATATGAGGAAAACGAAAAAGATGTCTCTGAGGCTTTTCACGGTCTTCTTGTTCTTTCTTCCTCAACATCTCATCATGCACAGGATCAACTTCAACAAACTGAAAGACAGAAGGTTAATAAGCCATGGTCCAAACTTTAATCCATGGGACAGGAGAGAACCCATTCTATGCAGATTACCTTAGCAGAATTAAGAAGTGTATGGTCAAGGTCTAATACAAGGCACAACTTCCTAGCAGCAAACATTTTTTTCTGTTCTTCAAGCCTCCTAGATCTCTCTCTTTGTATAGCAGCTTTCTGCTTCACATCATAAGCTTCAAAAAGGTGCTCAACATCTGCCCATGTATTCTGGGGTCGAGAGGAACCTGATACACATGTTTCAGGAGCTGATCCTACACCATCTTTCAGGTTCTGAGAGTTAGGTACAGCAGATATCTGCTCAGCTCTATCCGACGTAAAGGGAACGGATGCAGAAGAAACATTTTGAGTAGCAGTTGGGTTTGATGATGTTTCTTGGGGAACAGACAAAATATCAGCAATGTTTTTCAGATTCTTGGTAAACTGTCGAGTAATATCAGGTTGTGCAATTGACTGAAAAGGTGCCAATTTTGTCTCAACCCTGACATCAAACTTCTGGGCATTGACATTGTCCCCAGTTCCCTGGTTACTTGGCGTAGGGGATACAATTGCTTTGAATTGTTCACTCCCCAAAATCCCACTCTTCTGGAGAGTGCTACT
Organism: Medicago arabica; assembly: GCA_946800305.1. Taxonomy (NCBI): domain Eukaryota; kingdom Viridiplantae; phylum Streptophyta; class Magnoliopsida; order Fabales; family Fabaceae; genus Medicago; species Medicago arabica. Next base: position 8,026,227 of record OX326969.1, read on the forward strand.
TCCATGGAGAAAACGACGTGGATCTCGGGGTTTCATGCGAATCTTTCCAGAATCCTCAGGTAGGGTTTGTGTCTGAGTATAAAAAACATGCAAAAAGTTAAACAACAGTTAGCCTTAAGGGGCTTCCGTGATAAATCATAACAACGGATCAAAAAGTTAAACTTTTCATGTTAATCCTCAAATTTAAGTCGAAGAAAATAATGAATGATTGGGAAGATAATACCACAACCACTAGAGAATATCAAGAATTAACTTATGATTTGTTTAGTTAAGAGAAATAATCTCATAAAAGGAATTTACCATGGAAGTTGCTGGTGATGAAGCTGGAAGGATTCCAACAGAACTTTGTGTAAGACCGGCAGTCACTGCTGGACCAGTGTTCACAGTTACATCTGTTCCCCTCGCTGAATTTGAGTTTGTTAAATGCAGTGTACTTGTAGCATAATCAACTGGTTTCTTTTGGGCTTCTGCTTCATTGTGATGGTGCTCTAAAAACATATGTATTAACATGGCTGGATTTACAGCCATATTTTTCAATAAAGAAGTGGGTAAGGAAGCGGTGGCGCTGCTACTAGTAATGGATGCCAGCTCATTTCCATTATTTGACACGGTCAAATTACTAGAACTAGTACTCATGGTCCTTTTGAGTTCAGTTTCCCCTTTTTGCATTAAAATGTTCCTTTCTACCAACTGAGATCCAGCCACCATATTTTCTTCAAACCAACCACCTTTTCCAGCCATAGCTCTTTCCTCCCTGGTATTGTGCTCAGAATTTTCCAAAGACCTTCTAAGTCTTTTGGGAGCAGTAGCATCCAATGAAGGCTCTTCAACAGTCTTTTGCTTTCTTGAGATTACTCTTCCACCATATTCCACTCTAGGCATACTATGTGTCCCTAAAGATTGATGAAGATCTAAAGTACTTGCATCAGGATTAATGAAACGAAGCCTAGGATCTCTACTCTTCGCTGAACTTTTCACTGGGTAATACCCAGAACCTGTTGCATCAATTCTTGAATCAACTAATCCATGCATGCTGGACCTATCGAGGGAAGTAGAAGATACAGGAATCTGATCCAAGGGGGGTGGCTTAAAGCTTGTTACCGAAGAAGCTGTAGAAGCACTAGAAACCTCATCATTAGTGTCTCCAGCTTCTCCCTCACAGTCACCCGAAGGAGTTGGACTTGGAAACTTATCATCTGTAAAATATGAACTTCGACTGAACTTTTGTTGATATGTGGAAACAGCTTTCAAAGCATCGGTTTCATAGATGTGCAACATAGACTCTTTCCCGTCCAGTTCCATATTCTCAGCCTCTGTCCTAACATCAGGAGGCAACCTAAATCTATCTATCCCATCTCCAACCGAAAACAATTTATTCACAGGGAAACACGATGGAGCTTCTCGTGTGGGTGACGGTAAACTGTCTAAATCATGGTCCTTATGCAGGTCAAACAGAGGGAGCATAAGCCCTCTTCCTTTAACATTGCTCTGTCCATATTGGAAGGTTTCGGATGCATATGTTGAGTTATCATGGACAAGCTGACCAGAAGAAATATACTCACCAGCTTTAAAACCAGGAATTTGCTCAGTCGTATTAAGGGCCTCCTCTTCCTTGCAAACAACCTCATTATTGCCCAAAGCATATACAGAACCAATTGCAGTAATCATGACCTGAATCTGTACAAAAAAGCATACAACTTTTAGATTCTGCCTAAATTTTCATTTTATAAATAAACAGAGCATTAAATGAATGAATGGGGCATGACACCTAAACAAGTTAGCATTAAAAATCACCTCTTTCATATGCTCCATAGTAAATAAATGTTCGTCCTTCAGAAAAGAAAGCAATCTAACATGAAAAATATAACCAAAAAAATAGTTTAGAGATATATATGGCTTTGCAACTAGAAAGAATTACAAACTAAAAACTAAGAACTAATGTTTTTAAAACCTTGATATATTATCCTTATTCTCTTCCTTTTGCAAATTGTCCATAGAGCAGAACACCTACAACGACGCACAATGAATAAATTTGTAGTAAAATCATCAGCAGAAACCAAAATGATACATCAAAAAGTGCAACAAATAATGATTTCTTAAGGGTCTTACAGAATAAACAACTTCAACAGCATTAAACAACAACCGAACAAGATCATCTTTTTCAGAACTAGCAAATTCAGACAACACTTTGCTCTGCAAGGTACCTTGAATCCTACTACAAGTTTCAGCAAATGATCTACAAGAACAAAAATCACCCAATAAAAACACAAGTCAGTTCAAAGTTGCAAATTTGCAATGCAGCTCCAATCAGCAATTCAACAAAAAACCCATAAACAATTTTCACTTACTCCGCCACACTCGCAACAGTTACACCCTCAAGAACATCTCTAACACCAACCACCTCAGAATTTGAAAAATTCTCAGAACTAACAATAACACAATCATCATCAGCATCACCATCAATCTCACCCTCCTCCAATTCCCCTTCCTCTTTTTCATCATCATCATCATCCACTACAACAATCTCCTTCGACAACTTATTCAACTCACCATCTTTGTTCCCACTAATGTTACTATTAGCATTAGCGTTTTTATCAAGTTCCATAACAAAAATATCATTCAAAGGCTTATTCTGAACAGCTTGTGCCCAAGCAAGATTATACAATCCCGACGCATAACCTCGACATATAGTCGGATACTTCGAATACAAATCCTGAACAGCCCAAACCCTAGAATCACCACCACCACCACCACCACCAACACCACCTCCACCAGCACCAGTTTTAACCTTATTATCACTATTATTCACCTTAACATCATCGCTCTTATTGAAATCTGCTTCGGTAATCTCTTCCAATGAAGCAGAATCAGAAATCTCACCTTCTTCAACATCCTCAACTTCTTTCCCCATTTCAATCAAACTCGTCGAATTTTCAAAATCCAATAACGATCCAAAAACCATGAATAATGAATCACACAAAGAAAAAAACAAATCACACAACAACAATACAAACAAAAAAACCGTTAATCGGCTTGGGATTCAAAATTGAAGAAAAAAATTAGGTTAATAATTAATAAATTAGGGTTACAATTTTTCAATTTCCGATTTCGATTCTTCTAGATCTATCAATGTTACACCAAAATCCGTTATTCGCGGTGGTGGATCGAGTTTCCGGAGATCGGAATTTTCAGATCGATGAAAAAAATAAAATCGCGGAGAAAAAATTGAATTGAATGCGATAAGAGTTAATAAGTAATTTATATTAACATGAGTGTGACGAAAGAAGAAAGAGAGTTTATAGGGACATGTGAATGTGATGAATATAAGAAATGAATCCGAACCGTTCACGTCAGTGATCCGGGGAGTAAACACCGTGCGGCTAGTGTAGGAGAATGACAGTTATCGCAGTACAATGTGAAGGTGAATCTAATGAATTTAATGATGTAAGGTGTCTATCATCCTACACACTCCGGTCACTCTTATAGGCAAAAATTAAAATTTTAGAATTTAAACCTAAATTTTAAAGTAAGATTGATTTATGATGATAATGGATGTTCTGTTCTCTTTTTCAAAATCAATTAATGTCTTTGTCCTAAATTGATAAAAAAAAATAAGTATACTAATTATTTTTACTAAGTATGATAATTTTTTTAATGACAAATATTAATATGTTTTTTTAGTATACTAATTATTTTTTATTAAGTATGGTAATTTTTTAATGACAAATATTAAATATACTAAGTAAGTTTTAATGACAAATATTAATTTGGAAATTTTTTTAATATATGTTAATTCAGATATTAGTTTTTTTTTGTGCAACATATATTAATTTTCCACTTGTCAGAATTTGAAACATGTAATTTTAACTCCTTTAATCTTTTAACTTAAATCAATTGAACTACACGACCCAAACTAAGGGTGTGTATGGCCACTTTTTTTAGACATAGAAGCAATTTTAAACTTAAAAGTTAAAAATTTAAGCGTCTAAATAAAGTTAAAAGTTGTTTGGTAAACGTTGCATTTTATTTTAAAATATTTTTTTATGTTAAGGTGTTTGATAATATTTTCAAATAAAATGATTTTTTTTTGTGTAAATGATTTTATTTTAAGAAAGCTCAACTTTTACTATAAATTACAATAAATAAATAAATATTTTTTGTAACAAAAAATAAATAAGTTCAAAATGAAACACAAAATTCAGAAAAGAGAAATCATTAAGAATTTAAATTATATTGAAAGGTCTAAACAAATAATTTGTATTTCCTTTAAAAAAATCTTGATTAAGTATATAATTAATGCACCTGAAAATTTACATTCATATTTTTTCTTTAAAGTCATAATCAAATGCATGTATATAAATAATGGGCCTTAAAATTTACATCATATTTTTTCTTTAAAAGTCATAATCAAATGCTAGAATTTGTTTGTAAAAAAAAATGCTAGAATTTGTATTTCCTTTAAAAAAAATCTTAATTATGTATATAATTAATGCACCTTAAAATTTACATTCATATTTTTTCTTTAAAAGTCATAATCAAATGGATGTATATAAATAATGGACCTTAAAATTTACATCATATTTTTTCTTTAAAAGTCATAATCAAATGCTAGTGATATCATTAGAAATTATTATTTAAGTACTAATAGATCACTGCCGATAAAAAATACCAAATTGTAAATAGTATTTTTTTTGGTGGCCGGAGCTTGTATATATTATGGATTGTCTCTACCAACTGACCTAAACTCATGATTTCATTTTTTTTATAAGGTTAATAAAAGGTAACCATTTTTCTAAATAAACAAATTATAACAATTAATTAACAAAAAAAAAATACGGTAAAAAAACAATACATAACAATTTGGTAAATAAAAAAAAAGGTTGAACAGCACATGACATCAACAATTTATTTTTTTACCAAAGCAAAGTTAACTTTCATTAATCAACCAATATTCAATATAAGAAGGATAAGAACAAAAAATACGATGACCAGCCCAAAAACAGGTCGCCTTAACTAAAGTATGAGCAACCATATTCGCTTGCCTCCTAATAAATTTCACCTCAAAGTTAGAATATAAAGATAACTGATAAATAATACTATAAATAATATCATAGAATTTTGAATCACCATATGGCAAAGAGACGATAAAGCTTGCACTAAAGTAGAGGAGTCAGACTCGAAGACAACTCGGTCTCGTTTGTTCACAACAGCAAAGTGAATGACATCAAGTAATTAAAACTACTTCCCCTCCAAAATTGTCATATTTGCCCGCTTCCATTTTATTTGAACCCGAATAAATTGCACACGGGAGTTTCTAACATAACACACAAAAGATGTAAAATGGTTTCGGTCATAGAATGAGGCATCCACATTACACTTCAACCACGTCTCGCGCGGTTTCTCCCAAACTGAATTGTTACCTTGCACTCTATTTTACCGGTGTTGTACAACTTGTGGCGAGGGCTGTTTATGAACCTCTTATCATTGATGTCATGCATCTAGTGTATATGGTTGCTCTGAAGATGAAGAGTGCGCTACATACATCGCAAATGTAGTAAGCTTTTACATAAACCAAGAATAGTAAAATTGAAAATAAATACGCCAAGAAAACGATTACATGGAATGAACATCAGGGTGACCTCCAGAGGTTTAATAACGCGTTTCTTAAGAAAATTAGCAAATTATAGCAGGCAAAGGAAAATGGATCTACCATTTGGTGTGAATGTACTTGATGGGGTTGTGTGTGACTTCGAACCATAAAATGACTAACCTCCATCGTATGGACAATTGGGATTTTCACATGAAACCACCTCCTTTTCCAATTGATGTATTTGCGACGATGATGACGTGAGAGCTGAAAATGCATAAGATAGACGATTAAAGCAAACTCTATACACTGCACGGGTAAAAAAATAAGATAACAACCACGATATACTGACAGTTTGTAATGTTCGATAAAGGAGGTCTGGTAACTGCTTATGAAGAATCACATTCATCCGGCTTAAGCTGAGAGTTTTTTTTTGGTAAGAAAGCTAATAAACAAAAAAAAATGAAGATAGAAAACAGGAAAAAACATAAACTCAAGCTCTAGGGAAAAAAGTTCCCGTTCTAAGCATGTTGAGGAGATCCTGGGGTGCGGACGGATGGAGAACAAAATCAAAATCTGATGACGCTCCTAGCTTGGCCATGTAGTCAGCACATTGATTACCCTCTCTGAGCATGTGTGTTGGATAGTGAAATTGCGAGAAGCCATGACATCTTTGATATCTTGAACAATTACAGCATAAGCGTGGTATGTAACACCCCGTTCTCCCAACAGTATTAATTAACAAATTAAATCAGAGTTTTTCACCAAAAACGGAATGCTACATTTTCATTCAAATAAATCTCTAAATTAACGGATGAATAAATATTCTCCAATAAAAATAGTCAATAATAATTAACTTCAAAACTTCACAGCGGAATTAATTTAAAACAACTAAATAAGTCTTTGGCACGCATGCCTCATCAAAGTTTCATAAATCATAATTAATACGTAAGGAAAGAGAAAACAAGCAACAAATTCCCGTCCCGTTACGTATCAGAGCCCTAAGACACTTGAGCCGACATCTCTACTAATCTTCGTTACCTGCACTTGCCCACAAGGCGGCAATTCCAGCAGAAGGGGTGAGATTCACAAACAACAATAGATATTATAATTCATCAATTAATTCAACAACAACAGTATAATGATAATCAACTACCAGTTTGTAATTTAAACAATTCGACAACATCATCAACCACGACACCGACGACTCAGCAAACAACAACAACGACGACAACGACAACAACAACGACAACAATGTGACTAATGCAAATGCATGTGGTACCATTTTACGCGCGTTGAATGCTAAGCATTCCGGGGCATAAGCCCCCAACAGTTGAATGAAATAACATTCCAGGGCATAAGCCCTCAACAATTGAGTGATAAACACTCCAGGGCATAAGCCCTCAACGATTGACTGGAAACACTCCAGGGCATAAGCCCTCAACAGTGATATGAGTATGAAATGGACTCAATGGTGTATATCTACATACAACCCAACGACAGCAACGACAACTACTATATGCATAATCAGCTATGACATAAGACTCCAACTTAATTCGACAAGACACAACAAGGGTCACAACGAAGCATCACAATAAAATTCAACAACTTAGGTAACCTACAGTATTACTCGCCGTGGCGAGCTACCTTACTCGCCGTGGCGAGTTCATAAAATTGGGCTACTCGCCGTGGCGAGTTCAGAAAATTGAGCTCCTCGCCGTGGCGAGTTGGGGGCGAGCTCAAGGCGAGCAAAAGTGGTTGCTCTCGGCGTTTTTGACATTTTTCACCTAAAATCTTCAGTTTTAAGTTCTCAAAACCCAAATTTAGTTCTGTAAAAAGGTGTCATTCATCCTTAAACATATTAAGGCACTCAAATTGATATAAAAATTCACCCAAAAACCTCATTAAGACAATTAACCACTTTTTAATTAAGCAACTCGCCGTGGCGAGTGCATCTGCTCGCTGTGGCGAGCTACGGGTGTTTCACTGCTCGCCTCGCGAGTGGGACTGCTCGTTGTGGCGAGCTACACAGGCACTGCTCGCCTGGCGAGTGGGTTTACTCGTCGTGGCGAGCGGCGATTGACAGAACTACGAACTGTACGAACAGACTTCTACTTTTCAACCCTAAACCCCAAATTCAACACATAAAGGCTCAATTTTGATGAATTTCATCATCCCTATGCATTCTAACATCAGAACAGCATTAAACAACAACAAATACATGAATTAATCAAGTTATTAACATCAATTCATCATTAACCTAATTCAATTCATCAACCCTAACAACCCTACATTCATCAATGAATTAAAGAACCTAAAGTTGAGAGTTAGTCTCACCCTTACCTTAGATTATCTTCCTGAAAAAGCAGCGTTCTTCTCTCCTCTTGCTTCTTCTCTCTAGTTCTAGGTTTTTCTCCCTTTTCTCTGTTTCTCACTGTTTCTACGTAAAATTGCTTCTGACTCTCTTTCCTTCTATTTCCTATTAATACCTATTAACTTCTCCTTAATTCCAATTAACCCCTATTAAAATATTAAATAATTCACTTTAATCTCCAACCTTCTAATAATTATAATTATCACCTACATTAATTAAATAATTCAAAACAATCATATAATAAAATATAACACACCATAAAATCAACATAAATTATTTAAAATCACATAAACTTACTAAAATCAACTGAAATTAAATAATCGACAACTAGGGCGTTACAACTCTCCCCCACTTAAAGAATTTCGTCCTCGAAATATTACCTCAAGCAAACAACTCAGGATAAGACTCTAGCATCTTACTCTCCAGCTCCCAAGTCAAGCTTTCACCAGTTACTCCACCCAAACAACTCTCACCAGAGGTATCTCCTTGCCTCTCAACTTCTTCACCTTACGATCATCAATTCTCAACGGTAAAGTCTCCACCGTAAGGTTGTCTCTAACTTGCACGTCATCTCTTGGTATAACATGCGAAGGATCCGCTACGTACTTCCGCAACTGCGACACATGAAACACATCATGCAGATTCGAAAGATGTGGTGGCAAACCTATTCGATACGCCACTGGCCCAATCCTCTCCGATATCTGATAAGGACCAATAAACTTCAGAGTCAACTTCTTAGACTTCAACGCACGCCCTACACCTGTCATAGGAGTGACTCTCAAGAACACATGATCACCCTCTTGAAATTCAAGTTCCTTTCTACGCTTGTCATGGTAACTCTTCTGCCGACTCTGCGACGCTTTCATCCGCTCTCTTATCAACTTAACTTTCTCTGTTGTCTGCTGGACTAATTCCGGTCCCAACACTATACTTTCTCCCGATTCAAACCAACACAACGGAGTTCTACACCTCCGACCATACAAAGCTTCAAATGGTGCCATACCAATACTCGAGTGATAACTGTTGTTGTATGTGAACTCGATCAACGGTAGATGACTATCCCAAGCTCCACCTTGCTCAAGTACACACACTCTTAGCAAATCTTCCAACGACTGAATCGTCCTCTCCGACTGACCATCTGTTTGAGGATGATAAGCCGAACTCAACTTCAACTTAGAACCCAAAGCCTCCTGCAAACTCTTCCAAAACCTTGAAGTAAACCTCGGATCTCTATCCGACACAATACTCGATGGAACACCATGTAACTTCACAATATTATGAATGTAAATCTTTGTCAACTGAGCTACTGGATAATTGATATTGATCGGAATAAAATGTGCTGACTTTGTTAACCTGTCAACAACTACCCAAATGGCATCATGCCCTTTCGGAGTATTCGGTAAGCTCGTTACAAAATCCATGGATATGCTATCCTACTTCCATTCTGGCACATCTAATGGTGTCAACAACCCTGCCGGCTTCTGATGTTCAACTTTAGATTTCTGACAAGTCAAACATGCATAAACGAATTGCGCGACATCTCGCTTCAATCCTGACCACCAAAATAACTTCTTCAAGTCGTGATACATCTTCGTAGCTCCCGGATGAATACTTAAGCTACTCCTGTGACTTTCTTCCAAAATCGACTTTTTCAACCCATCATTATCAGGAATACAAATTCTGCCTCGGAATCTTAACACACCTTTAACATCAACCTGGAAATCACTACCTTCCGCTTCATTACTAGTAACCATCAAGTCTACAAACTTAACATCAGCTTCCTGCGCTTCCTTGATACTGTTCAAGAATTCATTATTGATCTTCAACATACCCAACTGCATGCTCTGAGGTGCCAATTCACAAACTAAGCTCAAGTCTCTAAATTGCTCAAGTAACTCGAACTCCTTCATCATCATAGCAGACATATGCAACGTCTTTCTGCTCAAGGCATCTGCAACCACATTGGCTTTACCCGGATGATAATTCAAACTAAAATCATAGTCCTTCAACAACTCGAGCCATCTTCTCTGCCTCATATTCAACTCCTTCTGATCAAACAAGTATTTCAAACTCTTATGATCATTGAACACCTCAAATCTGGAACCGTACAAATAATGCCTCCAAATTTTTAACACAAAAACTACAGCAGTCAACTCTAAATCATGTGTAGGATAGTTCTTCTCATGTATCCTCAATTGTCTCGAAGCATAAGCTACCACCTTACCATCCTGCATAAGTACACCACCTAAGCCCAACTTGGACGCATCACAATACACCACAAAAGGTTCATCTGACTTCGGTAAAATTAAAATCGGAGCAGTCGTCAACCGTTGCTTCAACTCATTGAAACTATTCTCACACTTAGTATCCCACACAAAAGCTTTACCCTTACAGGTCAACTGTGTCAAAGGGAGTGCCAACTTCGAAAATCCTTCGATAAATCTGCGGTAATAACCTGCTAAACCCAGAAAACTTCTAATCTCTGTAACTGACCCGGAGTCTCCCATTGCGATACCGCTTCAACCTTCGACGGGTCAACCGCAATACCATTACCAGAAATAATATGGCCAAGGAAACTTACTTCACTTAACCAGAACTCGCATTTTGACAACTTGGCATACAACTTCTTTTCTTTCAACACCTGCAAAACAATCTTCAAATGCCCTGCATGCTCTTCTTCAGTTTTAGAATAAATCAGAATATCATCAATAAAAACAACAACAAATCTATCCAGGAAGTCATGGAAAATTCTGTTCATATACTCCATAAATACACCAGGTGCATTAGTAACACCGAAAGGCATCACCTTATACTCATAGTGACCATATCGCGTTCTAAACGCTGTCTTCTGCATATCTTCATCCTTCACCTTGATCTGATGGTAACCTGATCTCAAATCGATTTTACTAAACACACAGGCACCCACTAGCTGATCCATCAAGTCATCAATTCTCGGAAGTGGATACCTATTCTTTATCGTCACTTTATTCAATTGACGATAATCTATACACAGCCTCATGCTACCATCTTTCTTCTTAACCAATAATACCGGCGCTCCCCAAGGTGAAACACTTGGTCTTACAAACTTCTTATCAAGTAGGTCTTCCAACTGCTTCTTCAACTCTGCTAATTCAGCTGCTGACATACGGTAAGGAGCCATCGACACAGGCTTCGTACCCGGAACAAGATCAATAGAGAATTCAACTTCCCTCTCTGGCGGCACATCGGGAATCTCATCAGGAAAAACTTCTGGAAATTCATTCACGACTGGTAGGCTATCAATCACTGCTTGATTCTCTACTGACAAATATGCTAACAAGGAAAACATCATAATTCCATCGCGCTCTATCTGCTTCAACTGCTTAGTACTCAAGAAATCTACTTCACTCTCTTCTTCGGCGGAAGAGAAACGTACTGTCTTACTAAAACAATTGATGAGGACATGGTTATACTCTAACCAGTTCATCCCAAGGATTACATTCATACCCGTCAACGGTAAACATACAAGATCAACTTCAAAGTTTCTACCAAACACAGACAGTGGACAACTTAAACAAACAAGAGAAGTAGTCACTGAGCCCTTAGCTGGAGTTTCAACAATCATTTCTCCATCCATATTAGACATAGTAAGCCCCAACTTAGAAGCACAACTAACAGCAATAAAACAATGCGTAGCACCAGTATCAATAATAGCAATTAAAGGAGTATCATCAAAATAACAAGTACCTCTAATAAGTCGATCCTCATTGTCCGTTTGTGTACCAGACAATGCAAACACTTTCCCTCCAAGCTGAGCCTTCTTAGGCTTCTTGCACTGAGAACTAAGATGACCCTCTTCATCACAATTGAAACATGCGATATCACCACGTTTGCATTCAGCTATCGTATGTCCCTTCTTCCCACATCGGAAGCATTTCTTCTCATCACGGTGGCAAGCATTACTTTTGTGGCCTTTCTCACCACACTTGTAGCTGATAACCTCAGCAGGAGTCTCATTCTTCCTGGGCCTCCTCTCATCATTCACCCGTTGTTTCCCCTTATCAGCAGGAGCACTGTAAGGCTTAGGACGGTTCTGCTGACTCTTACTCTTCCTTTCATTTAACACCTTATAGTGAGCTTTCGTATCCTCTTCGTAAATTCTGCAGCTACTCACCAAATCAGAAAAGTTACGGATCTTCTGATAACCAATGGCCCGCTTAATCTCAGCACGCAGGCCATTCTCAAACTTGATACACTTAGAGAACTTAGCAGTCTCAGGAGTGTAGTGCGGGTAAAACTTTGCCAACTCAACAAACTTGGCAGCATACTCTGTTACTGACATATCTCCTTGCTTCAGTTCCAGAAATTCAATCTCCTTCTTGCCTCGGACATCTTCCGGAAAATACCTATTCAGAAACTCTCTTCTGAACACAGCCCAAGTGATCACATCTCCTCCATTACCTAGCACTGGTTGCACACTCACCCACCAATCATCGGCCTCTTCAGCCAGCATATGTGTGCCGAAACGCACCATCTGAACATCAGTGCATTGCATCACTCGGAAGATTCTTTCAACCTCCTTCAACCATGTCTGCGCCCCATCAGGGTCATACCTACCCTTGAAAGTTGGTGGATGGTTCCACAAGAAGGTCTCCAGCATGCGAACACCGTCGTTACCACCAGCATTATTCTGTTGACCCACAGCTTGAGCCATCGCTTGCAAAGCAGCAGCAAGTGCAACATCATTCCTTCCAGCCATCGCGAAAATCTACACTACAACAACAACCAGGACATCAAAGACAATACAAAATTGTCACACGACTCTACTAGGCTCGACTCAACTCTACTACTTGGCCGAACGGACCAACCTGCTCTGATACCAATTGTAACACCCCGTTCTCCCAACAGTATTAATTAACAAATTAAATCAGAGTTTTTCACCAAAAACGTAATGCTACATTTTCATTCAAATAAATCTCCAAATTAACGGATGAATAAATATTCTCCAATAAAAATAGTCAATAATAATTAACTTCAAAACTTCGCAGCGGAATTAATTTAAAACAACTAAATAAGTCTTTGGCACGCAGGCCTCATCAAAGTTTCATAAATCATAATTAATACGTAAGGAAAGAGAAAACAAGCAACAAATTCCCGTCCCGTTACGTATCAGAGCCCTAAGACACTTGAGCCGACATCTCTACTAATCTTCGTTACCTGCACTTGCCCACAAGGCGACAATTCCAGCAGAAGGGGTGAGATTCACAAACAACAATAGATATTATAATTCATCAATTAATGATAATCAACTACCAGTTTGTAATTTAAACAATTCGACAACATCATCAACCACGACATCGACGACTCAGCCAACAACAACAACGACGACAACGACAACAACAACGACAACAATGCGACTAATGCAAATGCATGTGGTACCATTTTACGCGCGTTGAATGCTAAGCATTCCGGGGCATAAGCCCCCAACAGTTGAATGAAATAACATTCCAGGGCATAAGTCCTCAACAATTGAGTGATAAACACTCCAGGGCATAAGCCCTCAACGATTGAGTGGAAACACTCCAGGGCATAAGCCCTCAACAGTGATATGAGTATGAAATGAACTCAATGGTGTATATCTACATACAACCCAACGACAGCAACGACAACTACTATATGCATAATCAGCTATGACATAAGACTCCAACTTAATTCGACAAGACACAACAAGGGTCACAACGAAGCATCACAATAAAATTCAACAACTTAGGTAACCTACAGTATTACTCGCCGTGGCGAGCTACCTTACTCGCCGTGGCGAGTTCATAAAATTGGGCTACTCGCCGTGGCGAGTTCAGAAAATTGAGCTCCTCGCCGTGGCGAGTTGGGGGCGAGCAAAAGTGGTTGCTCTCGGCGTTTTTGACATTTTTCACCTAAAATCTTCATTTTTAAGTTCCCAAAACCCAAATTTAGTTCTGTAAAAAGGTGCCATTCATCCTTAAACATATTAAGGCACTCAAATTGATATAAAAATTCACCCAAAAACCTCATTAAGACAATTAACCACTTTTTAATTAAGCAACTCGCCGTGGCGAGTGCATCTGCTCGCTGTGGCGAGCTACACAGGCACTGCTCGCCTGGCGAGTGGGTTTACTCGCCGTGGCGAGCGGCGATTGACAGAACTACGAACTGTACGAACAGACTTCTACTTTTCAAACCTAAACCCCAAATTCAACACCTAAAGGCTCAATTTTGATGAATTTCATCATCCCTATGCATTCTAACATCAGAACAGCATTAAACAACAACAATTACATGAATTAATCAAGTTATTAACATCAATTCATCATTAACCTAATTCAATTCATCAACCCTAACAACCCTACATTCATCAACGAATTAAAGAACCTAAAGTTGAGAGTTAGTCTCACCCTTACCTTAGATTATCTTCCTGAAAAAGCAGCGTTCTTCTCTCCTCTTGCTTCTTCTCTCTAGTTCTAGGTTTTTCTCCCTTTTCTCTATTTCTCACTGTTTCTACGTAAAACTGCTTCTGACTCTCTTTCCTTCTATTTCCTATTAATACCTATTAACTTCTCCTTAATTCCAATTAACCCCTATTAAAATATTAAATAATTCACTTTAATCTCCAACCTTCTAATAATTATAATTATCACCTACATTAATTAAATAATTCAAAACAATCATATAATAAAATATAACACACCATAAAATCAACATAAATTATTTAAAATCACATAAACTTACTAAAATCAACTGAAATTAAATAATCGACAACTAGGGCGTTACATGGTACTTGGAAACGTCACATGTAATGAGGTTAACCGAGAGTTGAGAGTCTGTGTAGCAAACCAACTCCTCCAACCCCATATCTAGAGCTAGCTGCAAACCTTTGTTAATAGCCGTGAGTTCTGCCAAAATAATACAACTCGTGTTTGGGATATAACCGGAGAAGCCTGAGAGAAAGGACCCCGCGCTATTTCGGATCAAACCACCAAAACCGGCCCGGATTGGGGAACCCAAGCAGCTTCCATCAACGTTCAGGACATGACAGAGATGGTTGTTATTATTCCATCTTACCATACGATCTGAATGTGTTACTACACCGTCATTCTGAAAACTCTTCTTTATTGTATCGACAGAACTTTGAATATTGATGCTTAGCCGTGTTATGGAACAAGTTTCAGTGTTGAAGCATGTCTGATTGCGGTGTCTCCATAACCACCATAAGCTTTCTAGGAAAATAATAGGGTGGGGGCCATTTGTGCAGGTTTTGGTCCAATCATAAGTGCAATTTGAAGAGAAAAAATCTTGGTTAGTGAGACCAAATTTCTGCCAAATGACACGAGAGATTATACAATCACGAACGCAATGCATGAAAGTTTCCTCCTCCTCACCGCATCTTCCATAAGTTGCTGAAGCGGCGATGTGTCTATGATGGAGCAAAGATAGAGTCGGAACCGCGTCATGACAAGCTAGCCAAATAAAGAATTTGTATTTCTTTGGTACCTGCAAATTCCAAATCCAAGACCAAGAAAGATGCGGAGTAATAGCGTTGGCTGGTTCCATAAGGGAGAGAAGCCATGAGTAGCCACTTTTGGTGGAGTAAACACCATTTTTGTTATGACTCCAAATAAAAGTATCTTCAACCGTGTTATTGAAATTTGTGTGAAAACTATTAACGGTGTCCACGAATGCTTGCGGAAGAGTGGTGTAGATAGTTGTAGTGTGTTGTCCAGTGAGAGTTAACACATCTTTAACTATGAGGTGAATGTCGTGAATGTCAATAATAGGGACCAAAGAACCAAGATAACCAGTTTTAAGGACATCTTTGGCACGAATAATGGATGCCCAAGAAGAAGAGCTGCTGCTGGTGGCGTTGACATGGAAGATGTGCGGCCCCGCTGTGTATTTAGTAGAGAGGAGATTCACCCATAATTTATTTTTTGACTGGACCATGTCCCAAACTAACTTCCCAAGAAGACAAGTATTAGCATTCCTTGCCGTTCTAATACCCAAGCCCCCAAGACGTTTAGGAGTAGTAACTTTCTTCCAATTTATCAAATGAATACCCTTGTTACTAGAACCTCGACAAATAAAATTCCTTGTTGTTTGGTCAATACTATCGCAAATGTTTTGAGAAAACCAATTGATTTGCATGTAGTATGAAGGAATGGATGATAAAACAGATGTAGCTAGAGCCAGTCTACATGTTCTATTGAGGAGTCGATTTTTCCACGAAGCCAACCTAGTTTGAATTTTCTCAATGATGAAGTTGAAATCACTTCTCTTGGGGCGACCTTTAAGCATAGGAAAGCCCAAGTACTTTCCTAGGGAAGTTGTGCTGCGAATACCAGAGATAGAGGTGAGCTTGTTGATTTTATCTTGAGGAGTCCCTGTAGAATAGAAAGCTCTAGACTTGAAAATATTAGTCTTCAACCTCTAAGCCCTGTTGTATCTATCAAATAAATCAGTGATGAAGAGAAATTGTGAATTTCTAGCCTTTGCAAAAAGAAGAACATCATCTGCAAAAAGAAGGTGGGATATCTTCGGTCCTCCATTAGTGATATGGATAGGGTCCCAATTTCCATGAAGCATTGCATTATTAATAGCAATAGAGAGCTTTTCCATGCATAAAATGAAGAGGTATGGAGATAGCGGATCACCTTGTCTGAGACCATGGGAAGGCTTAAAAGGGGGCATTTTATTACCGTTCCAAAGAATAGAGAAAGTGGATGATGAAACACAGTGCATGATGAGCTTGATGGTGATGTCTGGAAAACCAAAATCATGGAGGCAATAATTAAGGAAGTCCCAGTTGACATTTTCAAAAGCTTTCTCCAGGTCAAGTTTGAATGCTACATAACCCTTCTTCTTTTTGGACTTTCTCATGAAGTGTACAATTTCCTGCAAAACAATTGAATTATCAGATGTTCCCCTACCAGGCAGAAAACTGCTTTGATAGGGGCCAATAATATTATTGAGAATAGGTTTGAGCCAGTGCACAAGAACTTTTGTAATAATCTTGTAGATTATGTTGCAGAGACTGATGGGTCTGAAATCTTTGTAAGTGTTGGGGGAATCAATTTTCGGAATGAGTGCAATAAGAGTGTTTGAAATCTCCGGATCAAAATGATCTGTGTGAAAAGCTGATTGGACCATATAAAAAATGTCATCTCCGACTATGTGCCAATATTGTTTGAAGAAGATACAATGGAAACCATTTGGGCCGGGTGCTTTGTAAGGTTTCATGGAGTTAAGGGAAGCAAACACTTCATTTCTGGTGATAGGTTTGGTGAGAGAAGTTTTACCTAAGTCATCAATGGATGGGCAAGCGCCTTCATGAAAAGTGCAGTTATGGTGATGTTGTTCGCCACAAAAGAGGTTTTTAAAGTACTTATATGCTTCTTCTTGAAGGGTGATGTTATCTGAAGTCCATATGCCGTTGGGAAGTTGGAGTCTATGGATTCTATTTCTCTTCCGCCGAATAATGGTTTAAGCATGAAAGAAAGAGCTATTTTTGTCACCAAATTTAACCCATTTCTCCTTGGATTATTTATACCGAAGCATTTCTTCTTGGAAAAGGATGTGATTGTATTCTTGTTGCAATTCTTTTTCAGGGAGAGTGTGTTGAATAGAGTCAACTCTCTCCAGATAAATTTGGATGCCCTTGAGTCTATTTTCAACATGTTTCTTCCTTTTGAAAATATTTCCGAAGATTTCATGGTTGAAAGTGATGGAGTTTTCTTGAACCTTAGCCAAGGCCGCGGTTGTGTAGTGATTTTGGGAGGTCCAAGAATTCTTCACCAAATCGGCATAATCATTGCGGTCAATCCAAGCTGCTTCAAAGCGGAATGGCCTAGGCCCTCTAGTTAGAGGGAGGCCACCAAAACGGAGGAGGAGAGGGTTATGGTCAGAATGGAGTCTGCATAGAACCTCAACAAAAGCTTCAGGAAAGGAAACACGCCAATCAATATTTGCAATTCCTCTATCAAGTTTTTTGGAGAGAACGCGAATACCGTTGTTGTTGCGGTGCCAAATGAAACGACCACCTGTGGTTGTAAGGTCAAGGAGGTTGCAGTTGTTCATGAGGTTGGAGAAGAGAGTAGCTCGACTGTGATGAAAAATACCTCCTCTTTGATCACCAGGGAGAAGTGTTTCATTGAAATCACCTATGAGCATCCAAGGAACATCAATGGTTTGGCCAATATTCATGAGGTAAGTCCAGAGATTGGGGCGCTGAGTATGATTAGGGCTGGCATATATGCAAGTGCAGGAAGTGGTAGCATTCCCTCGGTTTATGGAGAAGGTTATAAAGTATTGGTTGGTGTCTAGGACAGTGGAGGTGGTGTTAGTAGCTGAATGTTGAAGGAGCCATAAACCTCCAGAATGACCATTGGCTTCAATAATATGTACAGGGGTGTAACCATGATTAGACCAAAAGGAAGTAAGTCTTGCAAAGGGGACATGAGTTTCAAAAATAGCCATATAGGTTGGGTTATGCTTTCTTATCAAATCCTTCAGATGTCTTCTGGCATTGTTATTGTGAGCCCCTCTAATATTCCAAGAGAGGATTGAGGTATCGAAAAGAGCTTCCATAACAAACAGATAGACAGGGAAACCTTGAAAGTAGAGAGGTTAAGTTACCATGTCCTCCTCAGGGGAGTCATGATGTTTAGTACTGGATTCCACTTCATCATCACCATTATCATGTTTGATGTGCATGTTATTGTTACTGGTAACAATGTTGTTTTCAAGGGTAGAAAGCAGGTTATTATTACTTGTCTCAGGTTGTTGGTTGTTGTTCATTTGCATGGCAGTATCATTGAGATTTTTTTTCATGTGTGGGATTTGGTTTTTCAACTTGTGCGTGACTTTGTGGGGTTGGGCTAGGGGAATAATTGGTGAATGATATTTCTTTGTGAGTTTTAGCAACGTGACTTGGTGTGCCTGGTTTGGTGTTTTGTGTGGGGCCATGGAGAGGGAAGTTAATAGGAGAATCAAAAATTGGGTATGTAGTAGTTTCCTCACTGCGCCGTCTTTTTGGCTCAGATTTGTTTTGGTTTGCACGTGCTATGTCATTTAATTTGGGGCGGGTGGAAGTTTGGGAATAGGTGGGTCAGGTTTGACTTTTTGTGGAGTATGGGACAAAGCACTATAACGATTAGTCTTATGAGTAACGGTTTTGGCGGCAATCAAGGCAGAGTTATTTGTGGCTTTCTTTTTCCTTGTTACCAATAACCAATCTCCATGAAATTTTTTATTCCCCTTATTATTGCTAATTATTTTCCTAATGAATGTTATGTTTTCTTTCTCAAAATCAATTAATGTCTTTGTCCTAAATTGATGAAAAAAATAAGTATACTAATTTATTTTACTAAGTATGATAATTTTTTTAATGACAAATATTAATATGTTTTTTGAGTATACTAATTATTTTTTTATTAAGTATGGTAATTTTTTAATGACAAATATTAAATATACTAAGTAGGTTTTAATGAAAATTATTAATTTAATTTTTTTTAATATATGTTAATTCAGATATTAGTTTTTTTTTTGTGCAACATATATTAATTTTCTACTTGGCAGAATTTGAACCATGTACTTTTAACTCCTTTAATCTTTTAACTTAAATCAATTGAACTACACGACCCCAACTAAGGGTGTGTATGTCCATTTTTTTTAGACATAGAAGATATTTTAAACTTAAAAGTTAAAAATTTGAGCGTCAAAATAAAGTTAAAAGTTGTTTGGTAAACGTTGCATTTTATTTTAAAATATTTTTTTATGTTAAAGTGTTTGATAATACTTTCATATAAAATGATTTTATTTTAAGAAAGCTCAACTTTTACTATAAATTACAATAAATAAATAAATATTTTTTGTAACAAAAAATAAATAAGTTCAAAATGAAACACAAAATTCAGAAAAGAGAAATCATTAAGAATTTAAATTATATTGAAAGGTCTAAACAAATAATTTGTATTTCCTTTAGAAAAATCTTGATTAAGTATATAATTAATGCACCTTAAAATTTACATTCATATTTTTTCTTTAAAGTCATAATCAAATGCATGTATATAAATAATGGGCCTTAAAATTTACATCATATTTTTTCTTTAAAAGTCATAATCAAATGCTAGAATTTGTTTGTAAAAACAAATGCTAGAATTTGTATTTCCTTTAAAAAAAATCTTAATTATGTATATAATTAATGCACCTTAAAATTTACATTCATATTTTTTTTAAAAGTCATAATCAAATGCATGTATATGAATAACGGGCCTTAAAATTTACATCATATTTTTTCTTTAAAATCCATAATCAAATGCTCGTGATATCATTAGAAATTATTATTTAAGTACTAATAGATCATTGCCGATAAAAAAATACCAAATTGTGAATAGTATTTTTATGTGGTGGCCGAAGCTTGTATATATTATGCATTATCTCTACCAACTGACCTAAACTCATGAGTACATTTTTTTATTCGGTTAATAAAAGGTAACCATTTTTCTAAATAAACAAATTATAACAATTAATTAACAAAAAAAAAATACGGTAAAAAAACAATACATAACAATTTGGTAAATAAAAAAAAAAGGTTGAAGAGCACATGACATCAACAAATTTTTTTTTTACCAGAGCAAAGTTAACTTTCATTAATCAACCAATATTCAATATAAGAAGGATAAGAACAAAAAATACGGTGACTAGCCAAGAACAGGCTGCCTTAACTAAAGTATGAGCAACCATGTTCGCTTGCCTCCTAATAAATTTCACCTCAAAGTTAGAATACAAAGATAACTGATAAATAATACTAGAAATAATATCATAGAATTCTGAATCACCATATGGCAAAGAGACAATAAAGCTTGCACTAAAGTAGAGGAGTCAGACTCGAAGACAACTCGGTCTCGTTTGTTCACAACAGCAAAGTGAATGACATCAAGTAATTAAAACTACTGCCTCCCCCTCCAAAATTGTCATATTTGTCCGCTTCCATTTTATTTGAACTCGAATAAATTGCACACGGGAGTTTCTAACACAACATGCAAAAGATGTAAAATGGTTACGGTCATAGAATGCGGCATCCAGATTACACTTCAACCACGTCTCGCGCGATTTCTCCCAAACTGAATTGTTACTTTGCACTCTATTTTGCTGGTGTTGTACAACTTGTGGCGAGGGCTGTTTATGAACCTCTTGTCATTGATGTCATGCATCTACTGTATATGGTTGCTCTGAAGATGAAGAGCGTGCTACATACATCGGAAATGTAGTATGCTTTTACATAAACCAAGCATAGTAAAATTGAAAATAAATACGCCAAGAAAACGATTACATGGAACGAACATCAGGGTGACTTCCAGAGGTTTAATAACGCATTTCTTAAGAAAATTAGCAAATTATAGCAAACAAAGGAAAATGGATCTACCATTTGGTGTGAATGTACTTGATGGGGTTGTACGTGACTTCGAACCATAAAATGACTAACCTCCATCGTATGGACAATTTGGTTTTTCACATGAAACCACCTCCTTTACCAATTGATGTATTTGCGACGATGATGACGTGAGAGCTGAAAATGCATAAGATAGACGGTTAAAGCAAACTCTATACACTGCACGGGTAAAAAATTAAGATAACAACCACGATATACTGACAGTTTGTAATATTCGATAAAGGAGGTCTGGTAACTGCTTCTGAAGAACCACATTCATTCGGCTTAAGCTGAGAGTTTGGTATGGTTCTTCTTTTTTGCGAAACACTTTTCATGATCGACAGTTACAGTAAAATGAGGATGAAGATATGCATCAAACATAGACAGGATACATGTCTAATATCTAAATGACATTATTTGTTATCATGCATCAGATTGAGAGACACAAATTATTATGTGTTTCACTGCAATGATAGTTACATTATATACTACCATAAATTATTGACGTGACGAATATACGAAGACAGATGTTAGAAAATGCATAGGCTACATTTTATGGCCGGTGTTTAGGACAGTACACAATAACCAATATAACATTCAAAAGTCAAATATATATTTTCCCAACCGAGGATCTTGCAACCATTTTCAACACTTAGGTTGTTGGACAACTGGTTTTTCCTAATATCAATCATATTTTATTGGCGGCCATTATCCCACCATGTCGGCTTTCTTGGGCACGAAAAATGTTCATGAGATGTTGTGTCTAAAATGTCATGTCAACGTTACTTCCAATGCTATTAATAATTAACAAACCAAAGAAAAATGTTCACATAGGAAGTACTTTATTTGGAAGCACTTTATTTTCAGAAATTTAACATCCATTTGTAGATAAAGCAAGGATACAATAAGGAAACACGACCACAAAGATCGCATAAATCTCTTCGACAAACACCATAGCAGGATACAATAATAAATAAATTGGCTAAAATGCTCTTTTGGTCCCTTAACAACATTTATAGTATCGCTTTGGTCCCATATGTAATAAAAACTCCGTTTAGGTCCTATAACTTGATTTAAAATATCAGTTTGGTCCTTTCTGTTATTTTAATTCATAAAAACGTTAAATTTAGGGACCAAACTAATACTAATTGAATAAGCTAAATGACCAAACTAATATTAATTAAATAAGTTAAAGGACCAAAATTTAACATTTTTTTGAATTAAATTAACAGAAAGGACCAAACTGATACTTTAAATAAAGTTACGGGACCTAAACGGAGTTTTTATTACTTATGGGATCAAAGCGATACTAAAAATGTTGTTAAGGGACCAAAAGAGCATTTTAGCCTAAATAAATTCCTAAACATTTTTGGTACTGTATGAAAATAGGTTATAAAGGAGAAATATATTAAGCCGCGCTAGATTATATTAAACAAAGAGCAAACATAGTCTCCAGAGATGTGATGGATATGACCGTCTCATCCGTTCGTTCGAAAATTAAATAGACATTACATTTGAAGGATTATAACACAGAGATTGCTACCATATTCTATCAAAAATTAAACCCACATTACATTTGAAGGATTATAACACAGTCATAGCTACCATAGTCTATGCAAGCACCATTAATAGCTTCTGTAATAATGCATCCAACCAAAATACAGTTACACCCATTAATAGCTACCATATTCTGATTAAGTTTATGAACTTTTTCCAATCATCCATTTTGCATTTTGTAAAGTATTATGACTTAGATCTTCATATGCCATGACCAAACATAAAATGTGATGCAAGCTTGACAATTTTTAATTTAACAACGAAAATAACCATCTACAGAGCCGTTGTTATTATGTTTAATCCAATTTCAAATCAAAATTTTCAATGCATGTTGCTAGCAATATGATGAAATTAAGATTTCAATGTCAAACACATGCAATTTTATATTTGAGTAAGAGTTATTTACTTCTTAGTCGCAATATCATTTTGTTTTTTCCACACAAAGTGCATGCATAATTCCATTTTTTTTCTTGCTATGTAAAACAAATTACTTACATTTGTAGTGTCAAATTCACACATATAGGTCCTCATTACAACAAAATTCATTCTCAAGGATTTTCTAACAACAGAAAAATCTGAAAAATAGAATAATAAAAAACGTTAGGATGAACCACATAGCCATATAGCTAGATCCATATTTGGCATGAACGACCGGAAAGAAAAAAAGAGGGTAAATATGTGAAGACCTTTTAGGGAAAGTATGGATTCAGCTACATCTATGTTAGCTCCTGTCAACACAAAACCTTGATAGTTGGTATCCATGATCATATAGTAGAGTCTCTGCAAGTGATAATGTAATAAGATTTCATCAATAAGACTAAGTTATCTGAAGTTATAACAATGTATTTATGATGACTACTCTTGCATGAGTGCATCCTTTGAAAGATTTAGATGTCTGTCTTTGTAAAGGAATTAGAACATTAATTCAGATTATCAATCTAATTGTATTAGTGTCATTATTAGCATAAGCATGCATGCCATAAAAAAGTCATCAACTATTGGTTAGTATCTCTGGTTATTGATTAACCTATAGTGTATTTTGCCATACATTAATTAGGTAAGTTAATCAATCTTATCGGCCCACCTTTGGTTTCCCCATGTAATTTGCATGCTTACAAAACCATTTTATATCATAACCCCAACCACATTGAGAATGTACATTATTTTGGTTGGAAACCGTACATTTCTAAGTCACTCATCACATTTCCTTTCCTTTAAAACATAACTCAAAAATAATAATTATACTCCTTCAACATTAATAGAGAAGGTTTTTGATTATATTAAGACCATCCATAAATCACACAGCCTAAGTAAATCAAATTAGATAATCATTGATATTATATTATTAGGTTTGTAAGACACACAACCCATCCATCTTAATAACTCATTTTTCCTTTATACTCATACCATAATGTCTAACACGAGCATATGATGATGAATATTAACATAATGAGTTCTTTGACAAAAAATAGCATATGATGTTGAAACGCCCTTGAAAAGCAAGCTGGAAGTATTCCCTTTTTCTACAATATCATTTGATGATAAAGAATGAAATTTTTTTAATTGCAACTCGCAGCACAAAAATAATAACATGCACTTGAAAGAGATAAAAACTAACACTGTATGCATCATATTCAAAGTGAAAAGTCATCAAGTTAACCAAATCCCTATTAACAGCAGCATTAACTGCAGGCCCAACATTTCCTTATACTGTCATTACATCATGAACAAAGGACAACTGAGATGCACATCATTAACAATTATTAGTGTCAATATTCATTTTCAAGCCAAAACGATGACTATAACATATTGATATACATACCTTTAACTGAAACCAATCTATT
This sequence comes from Medicago arabica, assembly GCA_946800305.1. NCBI lineage: Eukaryota > Viridiplantae > Streptophyta > Magnoliopsida > Fabales > Fabaceae > Medicago > Medicago arabica. The sequence continues at coordinate 8,051,030 of OX326969.1, forward strand.
AGTTGAAGAGAGGTCCTTTGAATACATGTTAAAGTTCTCCAATCGTGCCATTATTACCAGACTTAAAGGTACTAAATTTCTAATTAGGGATTTTGAACACAGAAACTGAAATGGTGTATTTGTTTCTTCTTACCTACGCCAACTTATATAGAAGAAAGTGAATCACATTGGGAGGTCATCATGACCCCTAATGTTAAACAACGTGCTGCACTTGGCTTATGATATCAACTCTCCAATATGGCGCCCATTGAATGAAACATGAAAGAATTAGAAAATGAGGGTAATATAGTAATTGAGGCACCAAATTTCATAAACTAGGGTTTTCACGCGTCTGAACTATTACATAAAAACCTATTATACATTCTAGGGTCTGCGAAAAATAAATAAATTACATTAAACCTATTTTTTTACATACTAAATTCTTGCTATAAAATAAATGATATAAAAATAAATGTGCGTGAATAAATAATAACGTGCAGAATAATAAAACTAACCTAAATAAAAATGCGTGAAAAATAAAAATAAGATGCTAAACAAAATAGAAATGCATGAAAAATAAAAGAAAAGATAGGGGGGTGCTGGTGGTAAAATGGGGGGAGTGTGCAGAGTTGAGAGAAAAGTTGTTAATGGGCTAAGGAAACGGGCTGGGGCCGGTTCGGTTCAATCCTGGGTCGGACCAGGAGAACCGAACCGGTTCAAAAGGATATAAATGGGTTGTAGACCCGTTTTTCCTTCATTTCCTTGTTTCATCTCTCTCTCTCTCTCTCTCTGTAAATTATTCTAGAGAGAGAAGCTCTCTCTTCTCTCTTGTTCTTCAGCCTTCTTCCCCGACGGCAAGGTAAGGGGTTTCGGCGGTGGTTGGCCGGCCGGTGCGGCGGCGCCACCGCGTCGGAACCCTACATTATTATTTTTTTTAATTTTTTGGGTTCATTCTACTTGTTCTCTTCTCCTCTTTTCTATTCTCAACCCAAAATTTTCAAACAAAATTCGTAAAGCCCTAGACCTAAGTTTAGAAATACTACCTTTCCTTCTTTTCTTTTTTGTTCCGGTTTGATGGTGCTGTGACTGCTGTTGTTGTTTGTAACGACGACGGTTGGATCGCCTTGACTGTTGATTGCGCCTGTGGTTCGAGATTCGGATCCTGTTGTGTGTGGATCGTGAATTTGGTTTCTTTTTTGAGATATATGGTGCGGTTGTGGTTTATTTTGTGATGTTGCGTGAGACTTTGGATCGGATTGAATTGTGTTGTGAGAGAACCGTGAATGAATATTGGGAATTGGTTCTCTGTATTGTTTATTTTTTTGCAGGTTTCTTGGTTGATGAATCTTTGTATCACGATGCCTTTCATGAAATTCGGTTGTTTGTGCGTTTTTTGGCCGTCGTGAAAAAGGTTTATCTGAATTTTTTTCGGCCCCCTGTGGCTGTGTGTGCTGCTGGGTTTTATAGTGACAGGATTGATACCTAGGGTTTGTTAAAAGGAGTAGAAAAATTAGTGGTTTTGGATTGGAATGGACTGGAGATTTGGATGTGAACAGGCCGTGTTTGAGGCGTGAACTGTTTTGGATCAGGACCTTTTTTTTTGGATTTTTGGACAATTAAATAAAACAAAATAAAAATGAAAGTAATTAAAATAAGATGACTAATTAAAAATAAGAATTTAAAAAAATTAAAGTAAAAGATGGAAATTAAAAAATAAACGATAAATAAATAAAGTGAGACGAGGGCCCGACTCGGAACCAAAAATGAGGTATTTTAAAATACCTCTCTGCCGAAATTTTCACTAAAAAGTCAGGGTCGAACGACGCGTGTCAGTGGGATCTTGGGTCAAAAATTGGGGTATGACAGATGCCCCTATTTAAGTTTCTTCGTCTGAAGATTTGAAGATGGAATCTTTGATTTGACGGGTCGAAGAGACTTAAATACAAAGTACACCTATTTTTGACCCTAAGATACTGTGTGAATGCATGTGACACAGTTATGAATGCAAGACGGTATGGATGACTCGACTGAGACCAGTAATAATGACAGGATGCCCGAATTTGTTGAAGAAAAGGATCCGACTCTGTTGGAGGAATGTAGTTTCACTGGGGATTTAATTGTCTATTATTGTATTAGTTTGGAACGATGGTTCAATGAAGACAAAAACTTTTAACGACATCTCTAGACCAGACACACTGGGGAGACACTTGTGAGAATGACAAGTAGGTGTAGACTGTCCGTTGTTTAGGACCAACAACTTGAAACAAGAAAAATGTAAACTTAAGCGGTCCGTTGTTTAGGACTGTCGGCTTGAAAGCAAAAAATATAAGTGGTCCGTTGTCTAGGACTGTCGGCTTGAAAACAGATAAAGGTGTAAGCGGTCCGTTGTGTAGGACTGTCGGCTTGAAAGCAGATAAAAGTGTAAGCGGTCCGTTGTTTAGGACTGTCAGCTTGAAAGAAGATAAAAGTGTAAGCGGTCCGTTGTGTAGGACCGTCGGCTTGAAAGCAGATAAAAGTGTAAGCTTAAGCGGTCCATTATTTAGAACTGACCACTTGACACTGACGGGTGACATCCCTTGATCAGAAATGCTGGGGGTGACACCATTGAAATTGACTAGTGGCATCGCTGGAACAACTATGCTGGGGATGACACCATTGAAAATAAGGATTTGTCGTACGCTATTCGCTTATGTGTGCGAGAATCCACTCGGCATTTGATGAAATCTTTGCGAGAATCCACTCGGCATTTGGTAAAATCTTTGCGAGAATCCATTCGACATTTGGTAAAATCTTTGCGAGAATCCATTCGGCATTTGAGAGAATGTTTGCGAGAATCCACTCGGCATTTGAGATAATGTTTGCGAGAATCCACTCGGCATTTGATAAAATGTTTTGATAAAATGTATGCGAGAATCCACTCGGCGTTTGATAAAATGTATGCGAGAATCCACTCGGCGTTTGATAAAATGTTTTGATAAAATGTTTGAAGGTAGATGCAAGTTGGTCGTTTGCTGGCACTTGCCATTTGACTAATGATGGATAAGGATCGAACTGAAGGTCATAAACAAACAAGACTCTGGATGACCAACGCAATCATGTATGAATGATAGGGTGTATATGTTGTGTAGGCGTGAATGCATGAATGTATGAAAGTAATAATGTATAAATGTATGAATGTAACTTGTACGACTGTGTAAACTAGATATGAAAGGTGACTCGATGAAGCGAGACAAGACAGTTAAGATGGGAAGTGGACCGACATCACAGTACCGACACTCGGCAATCTTCCTTGGATATGATATCATTATTGTGAACTAATCGAACAATTTACATGGTGAAACCTGGCACAAGATAGCAACCGATGTTTCCTGGGGAGGGAGCCCGTTATTGACCAACACTTTGGGTAGAAGTCGCCATTTCGCATAGAGTGCCAAACCATTGGTATGCCCCAGCAGTCACGCTCTTTTTGTTTTTTTCTTGTTTGTTTGTTTTCTTTTGAAATCCCTAACTTTTGCATGGACCGCCCTTTCGGGTTTTCAGTCCACCGTGAGTATATTTCCTTTTTTGTGCCCCTAATTTTTGCCTGGACCGCCCTTTCGGGTTTTCAGTCCACCGGGACGCTATCTATTGCCTAAGTCGCCTTTTCAGGTTTTCAACTTAGCGAGCTTTCATTTTTGTTTTTTTTTTTTGTATTTTTGGATTGTGACTGCATCTTGCTCAAAGCAGAGGTCTTCTTCATAGTGCTTAGACATGTTTCCCTTCTAGAGTGTAACCGTTCTCGAGGCGGCTGCTGATGTATGTTTCACCTACTCACGAGCTCAAAGAGAGTGTGTTTGTTGTTCACATTTTTCAAAAGATGTAAAAAAAATGTTTTGTATTTTGAATTTTCTTTTGCTTTGAGTGTTGTCATAAAAAATAGAAGAAATTTTGTAAATTGAATAAATGAGAGTTCCAAATAAATGGGCACAGGCTCAAATTTGAAGAATTGAGTGGTGACACGCCAATGGCATGGCTCCATGGATCTTTGAAATATTTTGGAAAATGGTAAATGTAATGGGAAGGGTACATTGAACACGATAACCGCTATTCTCCCTAACAACTTTGAATGCCCCTGTTCCGAGTCTTTGATTTGCAGATGCTTTGAATCAGAGATCTTTTGATAATTGGATGCCCCAAGTGGATTGTGCTCGATTTGATGCAGTTACTTTGTCATGATCCTTAACTTTTGCATAGATCGCCCTTTCGGGTTTTCAATCTATCAGGACGATCATTCTGTTTATGTCTCTAATTTTTGCCTGGACCGCCCTTTCGGGTTTTCAGTCCACCGAGACGCTCATTTTTGCCTAAGTCCCTTTTTCAGGTTTGCGACTTATCGAGCTTTTATTTTTGACAGAGTATTTCTTGACTGCATCGACATTCGTAGGACGTGTGAGTTTGTCACCATTCGTAGTTGTAAGAAGTCATTTCACACGAGCCTTCATAGTTAGGCGTCCACTTGCCCTTGGAGTAAGGTTGGAGAGAGTGTTTTTTGCACAAAGTCTTCTTCTTGAGTTTTACAGGGACGAACCTTCTTGTTAGAAGTTTGTTTCAACCTCTTTTGATGTAGTTGTACAGGATCGTCATGCATTGTAAGTTCAATCAAAACTTGAGATTTTAGCAGAACTCCTGTTGACGGGATTTTGATCTCCATGAGGAGTCCGCCCTTCATGCCGTATACTGATAGAAGGAGGGGGGTTGCCCCTGTTGAAATGTTTATTGAAACACGATGCCCATGTGAGGCAACGGTGCCATCTCATGCTGGTCTTTGTAAGTGACTGCCATTCTCTTGGCGATCTTCTTGATTTTGTTTGCAGCTTTGACGGCTAAGATGCCCCAGTATGTGAGAGGTTTTGTCGGGAATCACTCCATTCTCCTTCATCTTGGGACACAGTGAATTCAAAGTCAAGAAAGAGTATAGAGTTAACGTGTTCAACGGGCTTATTTATGTTTAATCTGCATTTATGTTTGATTTTAGAGAGTGAATGATTGTATGCAGACGTTTGAAAATGATTAAAGAATTTTGGTTTTTTTGTGTTACCATTTTTCCAGAACGAGCAAAAAATAAAAACAAAGTCGGGATCAAAACGACATTTTTATTAATGATGACAATACTTAAAGCAAAAAGCCCTACACAAGTTCACTTTTGTCTCGGGCGGAACAAAAGGATATTTTTGAAAAGCGGAAAGCAACAAACAAACATTATTTGAACAGATGAGTAGCGGAAGGGAACATCAACAAAGACCCGATTGCGGCTAGCCCCTCCAGATGTCACAAACACTAAGTATTATGTTCTAGTGGCGGATTGACTTGCACGTTTAGAGTCTTAGAAGGTCAAGCGGTTGGTCCGGATCAAGTTCTTGACTGCCTTCTTTAGTGCGTTACAATGTTCGACATCATGTCCAGGTGCCCCTTGATGGAAAGTACAGAAAAGGTCAGGTCTATACCATGCTGGCAATCTTGTTGGTACTGGGGGAGGCGCTTTAGTCTCGACCAGATTCTTTTCTACCAAATGTGGAAGCAAATCTCCATATTTCACAGGGATTGGGATAAATTGTTTTCTTGAGACTTGTTGTTGCTGATAATGTTGCTGAGGATAATGTTGATGAGGATACTGTTGTTGAGGATACTGATGTTGAGGATACTGTTGCTGAGGATACTGTTGCTGAGGATACCGTTGGAATTGTGGCTGATAACCTGGTTGTTGAATGGCATTGGGAGCGGAAGTGATTGCAGCAACATGTTGATAAGCCGGATATACTTGTTGAGGCCTCTCATGAGCTGTCATACTTGCTTCTTGTTCGTTCTTTCTCGGAAAGTTGTTCCCAAATTTCTTTGCATTGCTGGTAGGTACACTTTCTCTTACTAATCGTCCTTCTCGGACTCCTTCTTCTAACTGTACACCCGCGTCAACCATCTCTGCAAAGTCCCTGGTCACACTTCCGACCATCTTCTCGTAGTAGAATTGATTGAGAGTTTTTAAGAAGAGTCTGGTCATCTCCTTCTCTTCTATACCCGGGCTGACTTGGGCAGCAACATCCCTCCATCGTTGGGCATACTCCTTGAACGTTTCTTTGTCTCTTTGGGTCATAGCCTGGAGATCGCTTCGGTCTGGAGCAATGTCCACATTGAATTTGTATTGTTGCACAAAGGCTTCACACAGATCATTGAAAGTTCAGACTTCTGTACGGTCCAGATTTATGTACCACTTCAGTGCGGCACTGGCTAAGCTGTCTTGAAAGTAATGGATAAGGACCTGATGATCGCCGGCATATGTGGACATCTTTCTCATATACATCCTTAGATGCTCTTTAGGACAGGAAGTCCCCTTGTATTTCTCGAAGTCTGGGAGCTTGAACTTGTAGGGTATCTGGACATTTGGCACCAAGCAGAGATCATAAACATCTTTCCCGAATATCTCTTTCCCACGAAGAGCCTTCATTTCACGGTACATCTCATCATACTTCTTCTGTAAGTCAATCATTTTGTCATAGGCCCCTGTACTTCCTGAAGGGATGATAAGTTCTTCTGTTTGTGGAATAGCATGAACCAGAGGTACTGAGTAGGTCGTGGTTGGAACAGGAATTACATTTTGAACAGTAGACACTGGAGCTTCTGAGACATAAGGACGGAATACTTCACCAAGGCTAAGAGGTATGCCCCCAGGATGTCCTTCTGGTGTAATTTGCTGTGAAGTATTGGTAGACGCTGTCCAACCAAGAGTAGTAGAGGGACCTGCCTCAGCCTGAGTGTTGACCCGGGGAGGAGGTGGTGGTGGCAGCTGATTTTGTGCAGCCGTTAGTGTCTTTACCAGGTCGGCCATTTCGTCCATCCTAGTCTGCATGGTTTCATTTTCCTCCCGGAGTACTTGATTTTCTTGTTCGAGAAAGTCCATCTTCTTTCTTTACGAATGCCCGAGTGTAGTGAGTACGAGTAAACTTGTAGAGAGTGTGTCGGGCCACTTTTCAAACGGGCTAACCTTTTATGGAGGAAAAGACTTGTGTGAGACTTGGGATTTGAGACCATGAAATGCAAGATGATGCATGATGTTTATGCAAAAAGACACATTTTTTTTTATCGAAGGACATATCAAAGTAATTGTGAATATCGTAAGGACCATGGTTTTATTTGTAAAGATATTGCAAAAGCAAAAGCTTAGTTTAGATTTTTTTTGATATTTTATTTCATGTTATTCTTTCTTGCAAGGTCCATACCTTATCTTGTCCTTCGATATTTAATGAGAAAAAGTTTATGAATGAATGCATGTATGCATGATTATGTTACAAGAACGGGGAAAACATTGTGAGGTTTTAGGTCCATAGTGATGGAGTCAAGGGTAAGTGCGCCATTTTGGTAGGGACTATGGTTCCATGTGTACCTGTATCACGGGTTCTACCAAGTTCTCAAAGTCCAACCCCTCCGAACTTTGTCGGATGCCCGGGACAACACCCGGTCCAACAGCGTTCGTAGGAAAGTCTCGTTTGAGTGTAGTATCGCATGTCGACTAATTCCAAGACAACATTTGGTTAGCCACCGCACTACGTCCTAAAGGTCAAGATGGGTTAAAGGTAACCAAAGGTCCTTAGCTTCGACGGATACTTAAAAGTAATAACGTCTAAACGTGACAACACACGCCGACATACATCACCTCAAGATCCTCCGCTAAGTGTGGTTATATCACATGTTCCAAAACACGAGAATACTCTCGGTATGTCCCTATGATTCTACCACTCCTATCTTATATTTTCCCTCAAGTCCGGGTTAGGACTTATCTCACCACACACGTTTAAGAATGGAGAAAGAAGAAGGAAGAACATATATACACATATTTCCATCTTTTATTTTTTATTTTATTTTTTTAAGCAAGTTATAGCACAAAATATTAGATAAATCCAAGTTAGGCTTAACCCTCTTAGGGGGTCCCCAGTGAAGTCTCCATTTCTGTCGCGTCATTTTTCGGAGATCAAGGCTATTTGATTAGCGTTTGACTCGCTATTTTATTTCACGATTGAACATTTAATTTTTCAAAAGAAGTGGAAAAAAGTTCAAATACCACATTTTAAAGATTAAGGGTTCGGGGGTTGGTTACATAAAGGGAAGGTATTAGCACCCTTTATGTTCGTAGTACTCTACGAGAACCTCTTGATTTTATTTAACTTTTGTGCTATAAACTTGCTTGCTTTTTGAAAATGAATTTAAAGTGTTTAAGAAAACAAAGACCTAATTATCTACATTTTTTATTGATTTGAGAGGACAAGGTCCTTTGCCTACGTACCCGTGAAGGATCAAAACATCGTAGTTCGGGGTAGAAATTGTGTTTGATTGGTTGAGTGTTTTTTGATGGTTTTTGAAAAATGTTTTAAAATGAAAGAAAACCGAAGTGGCAAATGAGTATTTGTTTGTGTTTTTTAATAGTAAAGAAAGTGATCTTAAAATAAAGTTAAATTGATTGGAATTTGATTAAGAAAATAAAAGAAGAATCACTTGATTTAAGATCAAGGTTTGTTTTAAAAAATATTTTTGTGATTTTTGTTATACGCATTTTTTTGTTTTTTTTTTAAATAATTGGAACAAAAGTAAACTTACGAAGCAGGAAAGAATAAAAGCGCGGGGGACTCATAGTGGCGTTGGACCACATGAGGACCCTTAACCTAAACTACAAAGCACAAACGACAAGGCATACACCCACACACTCACACATGCACCTAAACTATTACATAAAAATCTATTATACATTCTAGGGTCTGCGAAAAATAAATAAATTACATTAAACCTATTTTTTTACATACTAAATTCTTGCTATAAAATAAATGATATAAAAATAAATGTGCGTGAATAAATAATAACGTGCAGAATAATAAAACTAACCTAAATAAAAATGCGTGAAAAATAAAAATAAGATGCTAAACAAAATAGAAATGCATGAAAAATAAAAGAAAAGATAGGGGGTGCTGGTGGTAAAATGGGGGGAGTGTGCAGAGTTGAGAGAAAAGTTGTTAATGGGCTAAGGAAACGGGCTGGGGCCGGTTCGGTTCAATCCTGGGTCGGACCAGGAGAACCGAACCGGTTCAAAAGGATATAAATGGGCTGTAGACCCGTTTTTCCTTCATTTCCTTGTTTCATCTCTCTCTCTCTCTGTAAATTATTCTAGAGAGAGAAGCTCTCTCCTCTCTCTTGTTCTTCAGCCTTCTTCCCCGACGGCAAGGTAAGGGGTTCCGGCGGTGGTTGGCCGGCCGGTGCGGCGGCGCCACCGCGTCGGAACCCTACATTATTATTTTTTTAAATTTTTTTGGTTCATTCTACTTGTTCTCTTCTCCTCTTTTCTATTCTCAACCCAAAATTTTCAAACAAAATTCGTAAAGCCCTAGACCTAAGTTTAGAAATACTACATTTCCTTCTTTTCTTTTTTGTTCCGGTTTGATGGTGCTGTGACTGCTGTTGTTGTTTGTAACAGCGACAGTTGGATCGCCTTGACTGTTGATTGCGCCTGTGGTTCGAGATTCGGATCCTGTTGTGTGTGGATCGTGAATTTGGTTTCTTTTTTGAGATATATGGTGCGGTTGTGGTTTATTTTGTGATGTTGCGTGAGACTTTGGATCGGATTGAATTGTGTTGTGACAGAACCGTGAATGAATATTGGGACTTGGTTCTCTGTATTGTTTATTTTTTTGCAGGTTTCTTGGTTGATGAATCTTTGTATCACGATGCCTTTCATGAAATTCGGCTGTTTGTGCGTTTTTTGGCCGTCGTGAAAAAGGTTTATCTGAATTTTTTCGGCCCCTTATGGCTGTGTGTGCTGCTGGATTTTATAGTGACAGGATTGATACCTAGGGTTTGTTAAAAGGAGTAGAAAAATCAGTGGTTTTGGATTGGAATGGACTGGAGATTTGGATGTGAACAGGCCGTGTTTGAGGCGTGAACTCTTTTGGATCAGGACCTTTTTTTTGGATTTTTGGACAATTAAATAAAACAAAATAAAAATGAAAGTAATTAAAATAAGATGACTAATTAAAAATAAGAATTTAAAAAAATTAAAGTAAAAGATGGAAATTAAAAAATAAACGATAAATAAATAAAATGAGACGAGGGCCCGACTCGGAACCAAAAATGAGGTATTTTAAAATACCTCTCTGCCGAAATTTCCACTGAAAAGTCAGGGTCGAACGACGCGTGTCGGTAGGATCTTGGGTCAAAAATTGGGGTATGACACACTTAATTAATCAATATATCATGCATATATCAACCATCAATTCAATCATTATTCATCAAATTATCATTATCACATATTCATTCACAAGTTGTCATAACATGATTCATTGTTTATTTAAAGTCCATATATTTTTCCAAAGTTCGTCTATTTTCACATATTTCAAAAACCAAGTTACATGTTGACATACATCCTTGAATGTTATCTCTATGTTTATAATCACAGTAGTGAAAGCATAACAACATCATTTCACTTGGTAAAAACTCTATTTCATTCTAAGGCATTTTCATATTTCACAAAATACCTAGGTTTGTCTAGTTTTACACATTACACATAGGTCAAGTCTACCTCAATCATATTATAAGTTAATTACTCATGTACATCTTAATTAAACTCATGTTAATCAAGTTTCGGGGTTTGGGACTCAACCATACCTCTTAGGTTCACTTAAACATAGTTATGCTGAAATTTCATAAAAATGCATTTGACCTACATGTAGTATTTTCATCATAACCCAAATTATAGAAATAATAATGAAGTCACACCAAAACCACAAAACAAATTACGATCCATACCTACAACTTTCATGTTTACACCGAGACCCAGTTTAGAGAGGAAAATTGTGAAAAAAGTCGATTTTTCCGAGGTTGGAGAAAAGTCTGAGAGCTGAGTATAGACCATGCGCCTAAGGAGCACGACCGTGCGTATGCCTCAATCAAAAAATCAGTTTTCTAAACACGTTTTTCACCACATTAAGCTCAAGGCTTCTAAACCAACCCCAAACACACCCACATCATCATAATAATATCATCTAATCAATTATACATTTACTTCATCATAACTATTAATTCTACTCATTTTATCATTAATTAACATGAACCTTAATCATTCAAAATTTATCATTTCAAAAACCCAATTTCATCAATTTAGTGTATGTTTTTTACGGCTTCTACATCCTTTATAAGCAATTCGGGTAGCTTAAAAAGTGAAAACTAACAATTCCAACATGTTTGGTTCAACTTTTCAAAATCAATTCTCATCTCCAAAAACAATTTTAGTTGAAGCTACAACTCCTAGCTTTTGAGTTAACTAGAATCAATTCTCCAATAAATTTTATATTTTGATTATTACAACCTATTAATTTCATGTATTGCCCTTTATCAATTCTCCTTCTTTTTGCTTTGTATTTGATTTAATGAACCAAATTTAATCAGAAAATTTAACAAACCAAATCAGCCCTTAAAAAATATTTATGGTCATGAATTACCAAGTTTTGGATTTTTCTTTACGGCGTTTCCGTTCAAACTTACTCTATTTATTTTTTTACCTTTCTTTTATGTTACATTTTATCATTTTCGGCAACTAACTTTAGTATTATTTAACTTAAATATATATCAAAAAAAATAAAATATATGAACAAATATTTGTAAAATTTTTTGGCTTAATGATCGTATTTTTTATTTTTTAAATTAATATATAGAAAATTTATTTATTTAAATTAAAAATATATCTACATTTAATATTGATCTACATATACATTCAGCTATATCCATTTATTTGTATTTAGTTATGTCCATTTTAGTAATTATACATTCAAAAGCAATTTTGATCAAAATCATTCAAACAACATTCAATGTGCTTAATCAATTTTGCATTATTGTATCCAAACGTAAATCAATTCTCTCAAAATCAATTTTGTCAGAATCAATTCTGTCAAAATCAATTATATCCAAAGCTGAACCAAACACACACTTAATCTCACACCCAAAAAAAGTTAACAACATCAAAATCATACACATTTCAACATAACAACAATTTCACCAATTCAATCATGTACTCCAAATCATAAAACAACAACTTCCATGAAGTTTACTTATTTCTCACAAAATTCACAAAAACACCACACATTATCCAAACATCACATTTAACATAATCACTTTCATGAATTTCAACAATAACATATACCCACTAAAATGACAAGTAATTAGAACATGGTTTGAGCAATAATCATCAACAATATCATGAATCTCACATAATTAAGCTAAAATATAAAAAACACTTATTCCATATAACTAACATGAGTTTTAACACATCAACAACAACATTTCACAACTTTTATCACATCCAAAATTAGCATAATTAATGGAGCACAAAAATCAACTTAAATCAACATCAATTTCACGAAAGCATAAAAACAAACATGATCCACAACCACACAATTGCTCATAATCTCTAAATTGTGAAGATAAACTTCCCTCTTGCCTCAAACTCCCAAAAGCTAAACTCTAAGCTCCAATCTCCCCCTTTACTTTGATCTTCAAGCTTGTTCTACATCTTTCTCCTCTTGTGCCTCTTTCTTTTTTCTTCTCTCTCAATTTTCTCTCTATTATCCCTTAGCCTCTTTCTAGTGGAACTTACCAAATGAATATCCAAAACTAGGGTTATGACTAACACTATACTCATCTTATTGGGCTTAGTTAACTTAACATCTATTGAGCTCAATTTTATTCTTACTAATAAATAACTCTCTACTTTATAATTCACTTAATTCTCCCTTTTTACCATTTACCTCTACTCTGGTAATTCTACAAAGTTACCACTAACCTCGTAAAATAACCTTCACCTACAATTTACTCAAATGTCATTCTCTTTTAAATTACCAAAATACCCTTATTTTCTCTGTACCCAATAAAATCCAATCAACTCAACAATTAAACAATCAAATAAAATAATAAAACAATTTAATAAATAAAATCCTAAAAACCGGGTCGTTACAACTCCCCCTTTAAAGATTTTTCGCCCTTGAAAATTAGCTGAAGGAAACAACTCCAGATACGATTCCTTCATCTGAATCTCCAACTCCCAGAGGCAGTTTAGGTGCAAGGCACATGCGCCTCGCGTATAACCTAGACGCCCTGAGCACGACGACTTGCAAAAATATTCGTTGTTTTGTGACTTTTTTACCCTTTAAGCACATATTTTTAGCTCAAGTTTAGGCAGATGCTTTTCCTATAAATACCGCCTTCCTCATTCACAAATTCTCGTTCATAACTGTAGCAGTTCAAGAGGAAGACGGATTCTAGGAGCTTTCATGAGGAGTTTCTCTCTCCTCTCCATGTTTTTAGGGTAAGTTTTATTTATTTTGTAATTAGTCGTTTAGTTACCATGAGTAAATAAATCTTTTTAGGTTATGGTTCTAAGATGAACCACTGTTTATTTTGTTGGATAATTATTTAATTTTATGTCTTTTATTTAGTTATTTTGTTCGCTGTTAAGTTTTATTAAGTTAGATTTATTTGTATTGTAATGCAACCATAGTTTCGGCACTTAGGTTGTGACAGTGTCTAATATTGATGCTTATATCTTTATATTTATATATGTGTATTTAGTAGTAAGTACTTAAGAGTTGACATTACTAATATTGATTTTTTTTGCTGAACCTAGGATGTAACTAGTTATTAGTTTAGGAAACAAGTACTGCGAGATCTAAACTGAACCTAGTAGAACCGTTCTCCTTGATCTTTGGTAAGGTAAACGCTGATAGAGCTGCCTGTTTATAGAAATGTCGAGAGGGAGAATGTATTATGACATATGATGACAGTAAATCATTCGCTATTTTTAGTGTTATTTTCATGATATTTTGAGTTCACAAGCAAGTTTAAACAACAAGGAAAACAATAAAAATAGAAGATTTTGAAGAAAGCAAAAACGTGTCACGATTGTTGAAAACGTGTCACTATTTGGAGTACAGGATGAGGTTTATTCGACATTGGTTAAAACGTGTCACGATGGCTATTTTGTGACACGATTTTAGGAACCCTAATTTGGAAGTTTGTTATTCAAGGCAGAACCGTGTCACGATTTCCTCAAATCGTACCACGATTTTAGGAGCAGCTGTTGCCTATTTAAGCTTAATTGTTTTCATAAACAAGGGTAAAGAATCCTGGAGAGAGAAAGTGCGATTTTGAGACCTGAAGACGGCTGCAGGGGCGATTTCATCACCTTGTAACCAATTCATGTATGTTTTAATTCTTCCATTGATTATGCTATTTGTAAACTCAATTTTGAGTAGCTAAATCTCTTAGAGATTAGGTCTGAGATGATTCTTTGTAACCCTAATTGATCTACGTTGCTGTGAAACTCTATTCATTGTGAATGACAATCTAGTCTTTATTCAATTCAATTGTTCTTAATGCTTTTTATATCATGATCAAATATAAACATGATTTAGTAGGAATGAATGACTACCGAACATAGCTTTCTACTTAGACCTAATTGAATTGTTCTAATAAACATGGTTAATCTATGAATGGATAATCGTTTGTTAGTGATATTAGGCTAACGCACTTAAAACCTTCGACGATTATTAGACCACCTAAAGAATTAGGGGTTGTAGTTAGAGAAGAGGGTCCTAAGTCAAGGGATTTATTAGGGCTATTTTGTTAAATATCGTGGGACTAGAAAATCATTCGTAAGAATAGGTGCAATATACCAATTAGAGAAACTTGGATGATTCGAAAGACCTGATCCCATCTTTCTTCATATTTTCTAAACCAAATCTATATTTTCTACCTGAATCTATATTTTCTAACTGAATCTGTATTTTCTATTATTTAATTATATGCGATCAAATCAAATCTACTACCTATATTTTACAAAATAATATATACATCCTAAATATTTACTTTATTTCCAAATTGAGATTAACACAGTCCTCGTGGATACGAACTTATTTTATTACTTCGATAGTTTTTAGTACACTTGCTAAAAGTGTCTATCAAGTTTTTGGCGCCGCTGCCGGGGACTGTTAAATCATTTCAGCTTGGCAATTTTGTTTTTATTTAGGATTTCTGTCATTTATATTTTTGTTTATATATTGAAAAATTAAATAAAATTATTTGATCCCTTCATGTTTATCTCCTTGTACTTAGCTGCTAAAAAGTTTATCCAAATTTTGCAGCTATGATAGACATGTTAGTAGACAGGTTACGCCTCTATGACATAGAAGAGATTGTTACGTTGCAGTATGAAAAATATATGCTATCTTTGAAGATCAAATATTTGGACAATTTAATCCTGGGATTAAATAAGAAAAATGATCGTTATGAGGCAATTCAACCAGGTAGTGATTGTGAAGGGAAGAAAGAGGTGATCAACATCGATTACAATACTCAACTTAAAAATATTTTAGATGATTTCTTGATGTCAAATCAAGTTTCATTTGAGAAGTTTGATGTTCAGTGTGGTGATCTTGTTGAGAAAGCACATGAGTCTCAGAGGAAGTTGGTTTAGATGGAGACTGAGTGTCACAACTCACAAGGTTGTGGTGGAAGAAAATCCCAAAGTAAGGAATGTTGATATTTTCCCGAAGTCTGAACCAGTGGGGTTAAAGAAATCACTCGTGTGAAAATGGATGCATGTCTTTCTCTAAGGTGGGAGAGTTCAAATTTTAAAGGTTTAACAGTGGGTGCATGGAAGTATCTGATTCTTTGTGCCAAATTCATGGAATTCCTACCAAACAAGAGGAAGAAGAAGGATGATATATTCTTTCTATGATTTTTGCCACCCTAACAGTGGTTGAAGCATCAAGCTCAATGATGTAAAAGAAAGCGCTTGGTGGGAGGCAACCCATCATTTTCTTATGTTTTTATTTTCAGTATTTTATTTCTATTGTTGAGTCAAACAATTTGTCTTTAATTTTCATTTTGGATTAACTCAGTTGTATCCCCCTGTTATGTAATTGAATCTGAACTTGTTTATTATTGATAAATTTGCTTGTTTGTTGACTTTTTCCAATTTGGTAACAATTGTTTGTTCAAGTGGTATTCCAAAAGTTCAAAAGGAGGAGTGACTTGTGTTCAAAGGCAAAGTGTATGGCAGTTAAAGATAGGTAATCACAACTCCTAGAAATCTAAACACTGTAAGGTTCATGGCCAAATTTTATTTTTCCAATTTACTTATATAAGAGTGTTCCTTGCTTTTACATTTCTAAAACTTGGATTGTTTCTCTACTGTCGATTGATCTTTGTCATTAGCACAATGAGGCAAAGGTTCTTGGTCCTGTGTGCCTTTTTGAAGCCTACCCTGTTTATATTGAATTTATATCCTCTTTTTAGCCAAATTGAGCCGGTAGGTTTATAACTTTTTGTTCGGTGACAAACTACATTACAAGCTTAAAGACTTTTAGGATTTATCCCAATTTGTTTTATCTGAGTTAGGCATTGTAGAATGTTGCTAAATAATAAGTTTGGGGTTGCTATTGGGATTTGCAACCAATTAAGTTTGGGGTGGGGGTACTAGAGAACAAAGAAAGAACTTTATAAAAAAATGAATGAAAAATACACACAAAAATGGTGTATAAAAAAAAAAGAGAAGATAGAATGAAAAAGGGACATATCATTGAAAATCCGAGTAACTTTAAACTCGATCGTCCCAAAAAGTTACAAATGTTCTCTAGTACCTTTACAAATTGTTGTTTCAAGGGTGAATTAAGGGATTGAATTCATGCTTTAGTTTCTATAGGAGTGCCTAACTCATGATTTTGTGTAGCCTACTTATCCAAATATTATCTCACCTTCACCTAAGCCCCGTTATAACCCTTAAAGACCACAAAGTGTGCATTGACATTGATTTTGATTGAAGTCTAGAAACTCTTCAAGCGTATGGTAATATGTAGATTGCATGTCGACTGTGTGTGAACCCTATTCAATTTGTTGCGTGGAGTTGTGAATTGGTGGATGCTAACAAGTCAAACTGGCTCATCTTTAGCTAGTAAGGAGTTGAACTTTTGGGTACTATCGCTTGATCAGGTAATTGTTATTTTACTGTCGATTGTCAATATTGCAAGTAATTTCCTTGAGGACAAAGAATGACTCAAGTTTGGGGTTGTGATGACAGTCAGTCATTCGCTATTTTTAGTGTTATTTTCATGATATTTTGAGTTCACAAGCAAGCTTAAACAACAAGGAAAGCAATTAAAATAGAAGATTTTGAAGAAAGCAAAAACGTGTCACGATTGTTGAAAACGTGTCACGATTTGGAGTACAGGATGAGGTTCATTCGACATTGGTTAAAACGTGTCACGATGGCTATTTCGTGACACGATTTTAGGAACCCTAATTTAGAAGTTTGTAATTCAAGGAAGAACCGTGTCACGATTTCCTCAAATCGTGCCACGATTTTAGGAGCAACGGTTGCCTATTTAAGCTTAATTGTTTTCAGAAACAAGGGTGAAGAATCCTGGAGAGAGAAAGTGTGATTTTGAGACCTAAAGACGGCTGCAGGGGCGATTTCATCACCTTGTAACCAGTTCATGTATGTTTTAATTCTTCCATTGATTATGCTATTTGTAAACTCGATTATGAGTAGTTAAATCTCTTAGAGATTAGGTCTGAGATGATTCTTTGTAACCCTAATTGATCTATGTTGCTGTGAAACTCTATTTATTGTGAATGACAATCTAGTCTTTATTCAATTCAATTGTTCTTAATGCTTTTTATATCCTGATCAAATATAAACATGATTTAGTGCGAATGAATGACTACTGACCATAGCTTTCTACTTAGACCTAATTGAACTGTTCTAATAAACATGGTTAGTCTAGGAATGGATAATCGTTTGTTAGTGATATTAGGTTAACGTTCTTAAAACCTTCAACGATTATTAGACCACCTATTGAATTAGGGGTTGTAGTTAGAGAAGAGAGTCCTAAGTCAAGGGATTGATTATGGCTATTTTGTTAACTATCGTGGGACTAGAAAATTATTCATATGAATATGTGCAGTATACCAATTAGGGGAACTTAGATGATTCGAAAGACCTGATCTCATCTCTCTTCATATTTTCTAAACCAAATATATATTTTCTAACTGAATCTATATTTTCTAGCTAAATCTATATTTTCTGTTATTTAATTTTATGCAATCAAATCAAATCTACTACCTATATTTTACAAAATAATATATACATCCTAAATATTTACTTTATTTCCAAATTGAGATTAACACAGTCCTCGTGGATACGAACTTATTTTATTACTTCGATAGTTTTTAGTACACTTGCTAAAAGTCTCTCAAGTTTTTGGCGCCGCTGCCGGGGACTGTTAAATCATTTCAGCTTGGCAATTTTGTTTTTATTTTAGGATTACTGTCATTTATATTTTTGTTTATATATTGAAAAATAAAATAAAATTATTTGATCGCTTCATGTTTATCTCCTTGTACTTTGCTGCTAAAAAGTTTATCCAAGTTTATCCATGTTTATCTCCTTGTACATCCTAAATATTTACTTTATTGCCAAATTGAGATTAACACAGTCCTCGTGGATACGAACTTATTTTATTACTTCGATAGTTTTTAGTACACTTGCTAAAAGTCTATCAAGATACCTAAGATTCATAGATGGAAAAATCATTTAGGAACACTGGCCTTCATTGCCTTTGGAAATTTAGGAATGCAAAGGTAAGTCTACGTTTCAATTACCTTTGAGGGAGTAAGACCCTCACACTAATAATCCTTATGAAGGTGACTGATCCTATAGGATTAATACCCCTACATCGTAGCGTGCGTATAACCATAGTATGGACTAGCAGGTGCAACTCAACATTGGAGGGATATGCCGAAATCAATTGAGAGAGTAAGGCCTCGCACGTAAAGATCATCGCACGATCAACAGGTGCAACTTGACGAACCGATTTTGTTAGAACGTCCCAACGGTCTCATCACTTGTATAGTCTACTTAAGATAAGACATGAATGTTATTTAATTCCAACAAATAAAAAATGAATAGGGGGATTCAAATCCTAACCACTGCCTAATTTTCAACAACCAAAAACATGTAACTTGCTCTGTTGCAAATAGATAAAAATTGCAATCTCTATCTTTCAACTCTTTTATTTTAATTTTGTTAAACCAAAGAAGTAATGTTAGTTGTTTGGACGAAATGACAATCCTTGTGGATACAATACTCTACTTACACTTTATTACTTGGTAAATAATTTGGTACACTTGCCTAATCCGACCACCAATATCATTTCATTTGAATAATACTGTTAATACAATCGGGAACATTAGAATGAATTGTGGGACTAACAGACAATGTGGCCTCACCTGCGGGCATGAGCAACCACATTTTCTTGTCTCCTATTAAACTCCACCCTAGAGTTTGTAAAATGTGAGGAAAAAAGATTTTGACATGCTGTAATAACGTGGCTAAACTCTGTTACATCTTAACAATTTGAGTTGAAATATCTGATGTGATCTTTTAATCTACCACAAAATCTTTAATGTCGAACTACATGTCTACTAACCACTATAACACGTAAAACAACCCAAGAGCTTCTTCGACTTAAACCATATGCTTAGGAGATAAACTTATAGTTTTAGCAAACACATAGATGTCATCTTCATTGCAAACATATACCTATTCCCGTACGGTTCCTTAAGGAGGTATCAATGTTACATTTTATTATCTAGTTATGTATCTCTTTCTAAACAACAATAATACATATGCAAGAATGCTAAAGAGAAATTATATTTGTACAACCATTTAGTGACAACCTTTTTACAACTTTTTCTCTCATACTCACATTATCATCTTGTTTTTTCTCTTCCCTTCTCTCTCTCTCTCTCTCTCTCTCTCTCTCTCTCTCTCTCTCTATTGTTTTTGACCAATAAGAAGAGCGAAAAAGAAAGTTGTCACAAAATAGTATTAAGTTATTTCAAACTCATTTGTTATAAGTTAAAAAAAATATTTTGACATTCACTAACCTAAATATTCATTGTTCGAGATTTTACACAGTGAAAATCACATATTTTTTCAAAAATGATATATTTCAAAAATGATTTTTATGAAAAACTATTTGAAATAGTTTTTTTTTTAGAGATTTTTTTCAAAATTTTAGTATCCAAAAAAATTATAACAAAATGATGAAATATCTAAAATGACATTTTAAGATAAGCTATTCAAACCGATTTTTTATTTGAAGCTTTCCTTAAAAATTTCTTTGTTAATTTTTTTTAACAAAAATATGTTATACTACAAGAATCTATCTACTAACTACTTATTAATATAATATACCAGGTAAGTTACTAATTTGCCCTTTTTTAAATTTAATGACACAAAATTAAATTTTGATTAAGGGTCTTTATTGTAATTAACAATTAAAGAATTCTAATCCATTAGAATTTAGAAGAGACAATACATTCAGAGAGACGGTTAACCGTTGACAATTTCTTTTCTTTTCATCTCTCTTCCCCCTTATTCAGTTTCCTTCTTTTTTTTTCCGCCCATTATTATTCTCTTCATATGTTATTATTATTCTCTTCTTTATCCGTTTACCCCTTTTCTATGAACCTAGGCTAAAGTTGGTATCTAGGGATAAAATTGGATGATAAGTAATAGGAAATAGAAAGAAGAAATTGGAAGGGGGATTAAAAAATTAGAGATGGTTATGGAAAAAATTTGAGACGAAAAAGAGAACCGATGAACTCTGACACGGAGAAATTTTCATATTGAACGAAGATGAAGAGGATTATGGGATACATACAAGCAATGGAATTTATACAATTGCTTATTAGTTTCTGATTTGTTATCACCTTTCATTTTGGATTTCTCTCCAATAATTTACCCCTTTTTAGACATCTTTAATTACTTCATATATTGCATGTTGATCCGAGCGAGAACAGTCGAGACAGAGAGAAATAGGTCTGGAATAGGGTGATACAAGAGAGTATGAGAGTGATGACGACAGTGAGTTTTTTTGTTGTTGAATATTTTGCCTCTTTTTCTTTTTCTTTTGGAATTTGTTTGACCAATTTCGCATTATACAAGTAACCATTATGTTGTTAAGAACAATGTGAAGAAATTTCTACATATTACAATTTAACAACTCACTTAGTTTGAAATAGGTTGTATCGTTTTATTAATCAATAATCACTACTGTTTTTTCATTTTCTGAAGCAAATCCTTTATTAAGGTTTGTTGGTGTTTCATTATTTTGATTTATGCTTTATAATGCTTCCAATTCACTTTCTTCAATTTACTCTCTACCTTTAGTTAATTGTTTTGTTCTTTTTTATTTTATGATTCCTTATCTTTTTGTTTATGACCTGACATGATAAATTATGACGGGGAAATAGGGTATATCACAATTTGGTAAAATGAGTGTGCAATTCAGGTATTTCATCGACGCACACTATCAAAATTCCTCTGTCTTGCTCTTTGATTTCTTCTGTGACGATAAATGTTAGGGCTTCTTCTGAATCAAACTATATCATTTAATTGTTTATGTCCTTTGTTCTTCTCTATGTTTTTGCTTTGTTTGGTGGCTAAAGCTCCATTTTCTTCTCATTTTGTTCTTTTCCATATTCCTTTTTTTCCTTGCTAGAAGTTTCATTTTTCCATGGAAGTTCTAGATTGAAGGTGTTGTTTCTCTCATTCAATCTTTGACTTACCTGTTGTTTGCTTTTTGTCCTTTCTTTTTGCTTTTATTGGAAATAGTTTGTACTATGTTATACATAGGCATGCATGTTAAAACTTCAAAGCCTAAATCTTTTTTTCTATTATGTGCTAAACTATTAACAAGGTGCATATCCTTTAATCTATTTCACTATTTGGTAAATGTTTTTTCATTTATCAAATATTGGGTGATATGTCATACTATGCGGGGTGTAAGCAATTGCTTAAGGGATAAATGCTTGGTATTTTCATCTTAATGGTTGTGTGCGCTTTGTTTTGTCCATGACAAACTTCTTAAGAGGGTTGTCAACTTTTTTTTCTCAAGGCTTTGGTGAATTTTATATAATTTGGTCCAAGAGTGTTCAACTATTTTAGTAACATGTGAAGTCTTTCATAGGTTGCAAACTCTAACTTGCTATTTAATTATTTAACTAGCTAGCAGGTTGTCATGTTTACCAAATTATTTGTTACCACGATGATGAATACGGGAGAAACATGGTTATGTGATTACTATGGGAGGCGTTGGATTCACGATACATGAAAAACTCCTTGCACAAGTAACTGTTTGAATTTAAAAGCTTCTACATTCCATGATTCTAATTGTCAAAGAATAGAAAAGAAGTGTTCATGCCTTTTTAGCTTTGTCTTTCAGAATTTCTCATTTTTAAACTATCTATCATGTAGATGAAGGGATTGACAACTTCTTAGGAATTGTATTTTTGTTACACCAAATGGAATTACTTATTGTGGAATGGGACATTTTTCCCCATAGAGAATATAAAGTTTTTGATAGTTGAGACAACATTTTCCTATGTATTTGGTTTATCTACTATCCGAGAACCATTGAATTAAAAATAATGGAGAGAGTAAATATTTTTTAGGCGTTGAAGGCAAATCGTAATCTAATAGATGATTATTTTAATACACTTTTTGAAGTTTCAAAACAAAGATTAATTCATCTGTTGAAGCTATTGCGACAACTCAAGTTGTAATCATCTTATTAGAACAAGGTGGGAGGAGCATATATCAAGAGTTGTCTACTGATATACAACTACAAGTTGTTTATTTATTGAGTCCACTCCATGAAATTCATGTTGTTTCCATGAAACTTATATGTAATTTATTAATATCATATATGAAATTCATGGAGGTAAAATCATACCCCCATACCCGTGCGGATGCACGAGTTTGTAACTAGTTTTATAAAAAACTATAACAAATGAGCTTTAAATAAGCTTCATTCATAAAGACTAAAGTAACAACAATACAATTAGAAGGATCATTGGTTGGGACATTCTCCATCCACAAATCAAGATTTATTAAGATAATTAGACATTTCATTCAACCTCAATTATAAACAAAAGTTCTTAGATGAGATGAAATCAATAACTTGCAACCGGAAGAAATACATGCTAAGGATACATATTAAACTTTAAGAAGACACTAATAGATTAACAAAACAAAATCCAGTTTATAACAACCAAACTAATTTCATACATATATGACCACATGTCCATAATAAATCGAGATTCATAATCTTCAATTTTTCCAACATTGATATTTGAAGGAGTTTGTTCAAACCAATTATTTGTGATATTTGATATGATCAATTTTACTACGTGTTGATAATTGAGAAGACATTTATGGTTTTTTTTTTCCTTTTAAAAAGTCAGAAGAAAAACATTTGCTAGGTTGAAAGCACATTAATTTTTTTATAAATGAAAAAATAAATAAATCATTGAAGCATTTTCCCTAAAAAAAATTATTGAAGCAGTTTTTATAAGAAAAAAAAAAAGCTCCATCCAAATATTTTCAATTCCAAAACTACTTAGAATCTTCCATCTTCTACCAAAGTATCATCGTAAGTCATAACCATCCAACTGTGCAAAAATAAGAAGGTGCATAGAATTATTAAATCTTTACCGCACTGTAAAATTTCTTCTCATCCTTATCCTGCGCACACCGCTTCATCATCTCTCTCACCGTTATGGCGCCGGAAACACACTCACCGCCGCCGGTACCTCCGATCACATCCTTACCGGAAATCGCACCAGAAACAACGGCGGTGCTAGAAAACGCCGATATCACCGCCCCTCCTCCTAAACGGCAACGTCGTCCAAGTGTACGTTTAGGCGAAATCGGCGACCAACACGGCACCTTCCGCCGTCATAACCGTCCACCGTGGAGCTGGCGAGTCTCGAAGGAATCTTCAAGAAACTCCAAACCGCGAGCCGTATCAAATCTCCTGAACGGCGGCGATGGTGACGGCGATGATTTTGGTAACAATCCAAGAAACAAAGGGAAACGAGGCTCAACGAAACGGTTGAGATCGAATCATGCTTCAAAACCGATCGACGAGAACGGAAGCAAAAGATTGATGAATTTCGATCACGATCATAATCCAAATAGCAACACATACTCTGTTGATGAGAATGATTTCATGCAAATGGATAGAAACAATGATAATAGAGTTAGGGTTTGGGAGAATGAGGGCGGCGTTGAATCGGAATCGAGGGAGGGAAGAAAGAACGAGGGGGTGTGGTCATGGTTATTTGATTTAGGGTTAAGTAGATATGCTCCTGTGTTTGAGATGCATGAAGTGGATGATGATTTACTTCCCTTGTTGACATTGGAAGATCTCAAAGATATGGGAATTAGTGCTGTTGGTTCGAGAAGGAAAATGTACAATGCAATCGAGAAACTTCGTAAAGGGTTTTAAATCGCGTGTAATTAATGGTTGCAGGGTATGATGACATTCGTCAACAATGTATGTATGTAAATGTAATGTTTTGTAGTAGTTTGCACTTTGCAGGGTTTTAAATAGCGGTCGCGATAACAATTGCATCGTGATGGTTGATATTGCAGTCAAATGCGATCGATGCAAACACATTTGGTTTTGGAAAAGATCAAAAACCGTTTTTTGTTGTTAGTATTGCAGTTGCAGACCTTTATTTAAAACCCTGGTAGTTAAGTTTCGTTGTTTTCGTGTTTGGTGGCTTGAAATTGTGGATAAAAAGAAATGTAAGTATAAGTTTTTTTTGTTGATGTATATATCTGGTGACTGATCAATAGTGAAATAGCCATAGTAATCTTTACTTTTGAAATGGAAGTTGGAACTTTTTGATTACATGCTTTGTTTTCTTTATATTTTTTTCCTGTGATTCTGTCGCGGAATTGAAATATATTCTTGACCAATGTTGAGTTTAGTTAATGATAATAAGTTTTTGATATTGAAATGTTTGCTCTTTCATTGTATTTCTGCTAATATTTTATTTTGAAGTTATGTGCAACTTAATGCTCCTGATGCTCATGATTAAGGTGAAGATTGATGGGTTTCGATTAATTTGAGATATATGTAGTGTAATTAGTTTCTACTATATGATGATAGGATCCATTGGTTCTTTCATTAAACAAGCTAAGGGCTATAAGAAGATTTGATAGTTCATTGTATATTGGCTCTTCCTTTTTCATCTACCGAGAGCTGCATTTTTGTGTTTCATCGAAGTGGAAGTGTGCGGTATTGATTTGTATGGGGCATCTAGTCCTTTTCCTTGTATTTTGTATCTGCAAAAATAAAAATGATTGTCTGCATAGAATTTTGTTCATGTAATCTGATCAACCTTTCTCCGATATATGGTTTATGATAGAGCATTATTTCGGTGTTTGATTCATGTAGCTGACCCCACTTAGTGGATAAGGCTTTGGTTGGTGTTGTATTCTGTTTAGCCTTTTTGCTGATCCATATTCTAGCTTAGATACTACTTGATTCATATTTCTTTAAAAATAATAATGAACAGATCTATAAAGTTGCACTTATGGTATATCCTGATAAGATTTTATATAGACTATGTAGTTATGAAGATATTCCACATTCAAAGTATAGTAGTATAAATTATCGTAAAATATACAGTGGCTTAGGATGTTTCTCGTCTCTTTGATATATTCTTATTCCTATGTCTATAAAAAAGTAGTGTTGGGTGGAGTGTGGTCTCTGTGTTACTCATGGTTAACCTTTCAGCTGCTTGATCCATTGCCATATTGTAACTTAGATATAATTTTTTGTTTTCCCAAAATTATGAACATACTATGACAATGGTTAACTAACCTTAGTCATGCAAGTGGATAGAAACAATGATAATAGAGTTAGGGTTTGGGAAAATGAGGGCGGCGTTGAATCGGAATCGAGGGAGCGAAAAAAGAACGAGGGAGTGTGGTCATGGTTATTTGATTTAGGGTTAAGTAGATATGCTCCTGTGTTTGAGATTCATGAAGTGGATGATGATTTACTTCCTTTGCTGACATTGGAAGATCTCAACGATATGTGAATTAGTGCTGTTGGTTCAAGAAGGAAAATGTACAATGCAATCGAGAAACTTCGTAAAGGGTTTTAAATCGCGTGTAATGGTTGCAGGGTATGATGAGATTCGTCAACAATGTATGTATGTGAATGTAATGTTTTGTAGTAGTTTGCACTTTGCAGGGTTTTAAATTGCGGCAGTGCTAACAATTGCATCGTGATGGTTGATATTGCTGTCAAATGCAATCAATGCAATCACATTTTGGTTTTGGAAACATCAGAAACTGTTTTTTGTTGTCCATATTGCGGCTGTTGACCTTTATTTAAAACCCTGGAAGTTAGTTTTCTTGAGTTTCTTTGTTTTTGTGTTTGGTGGCTTGAAATTGTGGATAAAAAGAAATGCAAGTATAAGTTTTTTTTTTTTTTTAAGTATATCTCTGGTGACTGATCAATAGTGAAATAGCTATAGTTATCTTTACTTGAGATGGAAGTTGGAACTTTTTGGTTCCGTTACTTAATTAGAATATATTTTTAACCAATGTTGAGTTTATTTTTTTGGATTAACCAATGTTGAGTTTAGTTAATGATATAATTAAGTATTGATATTTGAAATGTTTGTTTTTTCATTGTATTTCTGGTAATCTTTTATTTTGAAGTTATGTGCAAGTTAATGCTTTTGAAGCTTATGATTTAGGTGAAGATTGACGTGTTTTGATGAATTTGAGATATATGCAGTGTAATTAGTTTCTGCTATAACTGATGATTGATGATGATAGGATCCCTTGGTTATATATACTGTGTTCTTTCATTAAACAAGCTAAGGACTAAGAATATTTGACAGTTCATTTCATTATATAACTGGCTCTTCCTATTTCATCTACTGATAGCAGCATTTCTCTGTTTCATTGAAGTGGAGATTTGTGGTATTGATATGGCTGGAGCATCGATATACTCTTGTTCCTATGTCTGTAAAAATGTAGTGTTGGGTGGAATGTGGTTTGTGTTACTCATGGTTAACTTTTCAGCTGCTTGATCCATTGCCATATTGTAACTTTGATATAATTTTTTGTTTCCCCAAAATTATGAACATACTATGAAAGTGAGATATAATTTGGACATGGAGTTTGTACTGATAAGATTTAATCTCAATTCTTTGTATGTGGCATAAATCTTTAGTATGGTTTTATTGTTAGGAGTTTATACTATGGTTCAAATCGAGTCATATGAGTAGTGACCATCTGTTGGTGAAAAGAAAAATGTTTGGTTTCATTTTCATTTGACTTCCTCTTGATTTACTTTCTGTCATTTTACGCCGACTTGGTTTGCATTTGAAATATATATAGGAGAAGATGAGTGCTAAGAACACTCTTTTCAACAATCAAACATTTATTGGTTGAAATTAAGTTAGAATATAAACCAATTGACTTCCCGAGATTGCTTGAGTTTGAAATCTATGTAGGTTTCACACTTTGGAGCTGAGTCTCGCATGAAGTTAGAATATAAACCAATTGACTTCCCCAGAATACCCGAGTTTATACTTTAAATCCGCAATGTAAGATTTGATAAGGAAAGTCACGGACATACATTCTATCTAACCTGTGAAACAAAACCTGTAATTTACTGCCATTGCCACCTGATGTGCTTCAATCAGACCTTGACAATGAAGAGTCTTGAGTCAGACCAGCTGTGCTAACAATTTTTGGTGATTGGAGTATTAGATTTTATCCTGATTCTTATATATTAAGGGCTGAGTTGGGAGATTCTCTTTCTTTTATTTGTGGTGTGCATGTGATTGGCTTGTTAATGAAAATGAAGTTGAGGTTTGGTTTCATTTTCATTTAAATTTGATGTTCTCTTGATTCACATCCTGTCATGTAACATTAACTAAATTTGAAGTATATATGATGATATTGTTTTGATTAGTTTTTAAGTACTTTATTGGCGATATAAATATTTTTTTCAGAAATATTTTGATTGTACTGTTTTGAAAACAACACATAATAAATTCATTAAAACATGATCTTAAACTAATTAGACTAAACCAATAAGTGTGATGTAACGACAAAAAAAAAACACCAATAAGTGGGTGCTACCTCAAGTATCTCCCATACATAGTTTTGTAAAAACAAAGATTTCTGGAGATACATTTGTCCTCATCTCTAATGTTTGTCTCATTTTAGTTAACTACTTTTAACTGGAACAGGTCTTTGCCTTGGTACTGGGTAGTCTTCAATGGGATTTCTTTCTTCCCATTAATTAATTAATTATTATTAAAAACCGCTCTCGTATGGATTTACCATCAGAACATGAAAAAACATCGGGATAAAGATATAGCAATCAACAAGAAAGTAATCATAATAGTAGAATGAATAGATTGATAAAAAAATGAGACAATAGTACAATAGAGAGTTATTCATAGGTGTAAGTCAGTTTCATTAACTCTTGACTACCTAACCAACTTTATATCCTCTCAGCTAGCTCTAGTTGATTTATACAAATTATTCACTATATTGTTGTAACTAAGGAAAAAAGGGGTATACTGAGCAAAATAAAATTCTGCAACACAAGCCCAACTTCTACTTTCCAAACGAGGTTAAGTCCTGAAAGGGTGTTTCTCTTTAGGCCCCTTCAACATCTTAAGGCCTCCTAAATACATATCCAGTTGTTATCTATCGATGTACATTTTTCAAGTAGAAACCTTCAAGTTGAAAATATGAGATGAGAAACACACGAGAACACACAACGCGCTTTTTCTTCTTCCTGAAATCTGCAACCAACTTTCCAAAAAATCGTGATTATGTAAAACACGATATTTACAAAATCAGAATTACTTTTCCAAAACACGCTTCTACAAGGAAGAGTAAAAACAAAACGTGATTCTGCCACATTGCTAACAACAAAAATAAAACCGATGATTTTGGAACGCAAATATACAAAAGTGATTATGCAAATGCAATTCTGAATATGAATGCATTTAGAATTACTTTTCGACTTTCAATATCTGCTCAAATTCTCTTTATACTCATACTTTCTCAATTACAATTGAATGATTGAAAAGCCAAAAAATTGAAACGCTTCAAGACTAACTTATTCCAGAACGCATATCGAGAAACTCAATGCTGCAAAAATAATTTCTTCAACTCACATTTCCGAAACGCAATGTGGCAAAGTTGAATTTGCAGTCGTTTGCTTCCCAAAATCTCTCAATCACAATGCAATTTTTCTTCTTCATTCATTGGAACACGTTACGCGACAATTGTGTAGATCTCGACGAAATCAACGACGAAAGACAATTCCTCCCTCTGACCCAAGGCATTCACCACAAACGAACATTGCTAAGAATTCTGCAAACATTGAACAACGAAAACAAATGTGTTCTTTCATTGGGATCAAAGTCGACTCGTCATGTAGATTAGAAAACATAATATGGTTGTTGAGAACAGAAGCAGTTTGTTCATTCTTTTTTTCGACGAAGAACCAAGAGGCGAAATGCCTCAGGCGGCGACGATGTAAACATAGCTGCAAAATCTCACTATAATTATGTGTATGAAGAAATCTTCCGACACTTCAGAGATTTCAGAAAATAGAGGCGCAACTCTTCAATTCAAGTTCAAGAACCTACAAATACTCGTCTTTTTGCAAAACTACAAACTTAGAATCGTTGTCGTCGATGATGTTGTTGCAAGCATCAACAAGAACACAAGAAACATCACCAATCTTGATGGAGAATCCATCAAATTCTGGTTCGATGGAAGGATTTGAAACCAGTTTGATTGAAGATTCAAAATTACCTAAAACAATTTGATTATGCGAAACTGATGAGTCTAGAATTTGTGCAGAAGTTGTGAGTACTTTATCACCACCAGATTCTACATCTTCATCATATGTTGAATTGAAAGCGGAATCATCATCATCATCTTCATCTCTTGGATATCACAGGGATAAAGATCATAGTGATCAACATGAAAGCAAGCATGATAGTAGAAAGAATATATTAATAAACGAATGAGAGAATGGTACATCAAAGTTATTTATAGGAGTGGGTAGATCTAACTATACTCCTAACTATCCAACCAACTTGGTAATGTAACACCCTACTTTTATTATTTATTATTTTATTGAGATTAGATGTCTTTTTATAATTTAGTCAATTTATTTTGATGAAGTGATATTTTGTTATGTTATATGTTGGTATTTATTTGTATAATATATATGTTATCTGGTGTAGAAATATATTTGTTATTTTGTGTGGAAATATATATGTTATCTAGTATAGAAATATATTTGTTATTTTGTGTAGAGATATATTTGTTATTTGGTATATTATTATTATTAAGTGGGGGAGATATATATTTAATTTAGAAATAAATAAGATTATGAGGAAAAGAATAGTTTTGGGGTGTAAGAGAAATTATGGTTATTATATTAGGTAGAGAATAGAAAAGTTAGAAAGCAGAAACACGTACAAGAGTTTTGGAGAAAAATGGAGAAGACCTTAGGAGAGAAGAACGCTGCTGCTAATTCAAGAGTAAATCTAAGGTAAGGGAGGGAGTATCATTCAATAATCTTGAGTCTATGATTCTGAAAATTTCATTTAACATGTTGTAGGTTTAGTTTTTGAGAATTGGAGAATTAGGGTTAAGAGTGATAATTGATGATTTATGTTATGTTGTTGTCAATTTGTGGTTGGATTCATGATTATGAGTTATGGTTGTTGATGAAAATGACTTTGATTTAACATGAAAGTTTTAGATAGTTTTGTTAGCTTTCCAGTGGCTTTGGCTTGACGTGAAAATGACTTTTAGTTTTTGAGTTATGATGAAAATACTCCAAGGAGGTCTTAGCGAAATTGTACGGTGACAACATTCTCTGTTTCATGTTTTTGCGTCTTTTTCACACGTCTCTGTTTTAAATTGGTCTTTGATATAAATTTGAAAGTTGTTGATAATTGTGATATCTTTCTAGTATCCTTGGTTTGACATGAAAATATGTTATGTATAATTTATTATGTTTTTACAAAGATGCATGATGAATTGTTGATGTTTGAATACGATGTTATATGATGAATTGTTGATGTTTGAATACGATGTTATATGACGTTGTTTATGATTGATGAATATGAAATTATGATGTGAAGTCGTTGTCGTTGTCTTTACCACAGTTGTCGTCAATGTCCTCAAAGTTGTAAGTAGTTTGTCAATGTCGTTTAAGTTGTAAGTTGTTTGTCGATGTCGTTGAAGTTGTTGGTCGTCAAAGTATTGTTGTTGAGTTCATGCATCACCACTAAAGAAGAGGGCTTATGCCCTGGAGCTTATGCTCAATTAAAGAAGAGGACTTATGCCCTGGAATGCTTTGTCATTCACCCCTAAAGAAGAAGGCTTATGCCCTGGAGCTTATGCTCAATTAAAGAAGAGGGCTTATGCCCTGGAATGCTTTGTCATTCACCCTAAAGAAGGGGGCTTATGCCCTGGAGCCTATGCTCCATTGCGAAGGGGGCTTATTTCCTGATTGGTACCACATACATATAAGTTGTCAAGTTGATGAAGTTGTTGTTGCATATGTCGTTGATATTAAGTTGTCAAGTTGATAAAGTTGTCGTTGCATAAGTAGTCGATGTTGTTGTCGTGTTGTCAAGTTGTCATTATGTTTAATGAGTTGATTAATGAGTAATTATGCGAAGCATCTATGTTGTATAATTGTTGTTTAACATTGTTAAATTTGTTCTTATTTATGTTGTTAAATTCTTTTAAAGAATTATATGCTTATTATTATAGAATGTGAAATCTCACCCCGTCTGCTTGGAAATGTTGCTCTTCGTATGAGTAACTTGCAGGTGACCAAGAATAGTGCAGTTGAGAGTAATCTCCGCCGTGTCGTCTAGGATGCTCTGATACGTAACGGGATGAGGATTGTTTTGTTGCATGTTTCCTTGTTACGTATTTCCTTTTAAACAACGTTGAACTATTTTTATGAGAATTTATTTAAGATGTTGAAATTATTTCCGCTGCATGTTTGTTAAATTTTTATAAAAGCAAAAGTTTTAATAAATAGCAATTTAGCTATATTTATATTTGTGGGATATTTGTAAAGTTGAATGTGACACTCTGTTTTTAAGTTGAAAAACTCTGATTAATCTATGTTACTTTAAAGTTGGGAAAACGGGGTGTTACATGTAACCTATCAACTAACTCTAGTTGCTTCACTATATTGTAATGTGTTTATATTTATTCATCTATATGCAAAATATGTTTTCTTTCCGGCCATGAAGGATAAATCTCAAGAGGTGATATTTGAGAAATTATTCGAATAAAAGAAGCTATATTGTTTGAAGGCCTAACTTAATTGACAAATGTTGAGTTGAACACCTTCATCTATGTTCGAATTTGAAACATTGCAATTATGTTAAAAACAAAACACTTTTATTTTTAGGGTAGCTTAATCATAAAAAATGAATTGCGAAGAAAAAAAACTATGAGATTGAGGTTATTGTTATTGTAAAGTAATTATCATCTCCATTTATATAAAAAAAAAAACAGAGATTTCCATTTACAAAGAGATACACACAATATACAGATTGTGGGTCTTACCAACAAGTGGGTCCCACCATAATTAATTATTTTTAAATTTTATTGTGTCTTTATCTCTTCAAATAGAAGATACGGAGAAGATCCTAAATATAGATGATCTTGACTCGCTATTGTGGGCTTGCAAATTATACAGACTTCCTTTATAGAGTTGTACAACCGAAGGTCTTGCTAAGCTCCCAAACAAAGTGGGCTATCCCACAACCTTGTTACGTTTTTTTTAAAAGTTATTGGACAGTCTTATTGTGTTGTAAATTCAAACTCAATTCCCACAACAATAAATTAGATGTGTAAAGTAAGTATAAGTGATAACCAATTATTAGACTGTCTCCAACAACAACAACATATCTGAATCTAATCTAACAATCAAATGTAGCCTAAAATCACAATCATTAAAGAAAAAGAAAAAGATAAAAGAGGAAAGGAACATCACACTAATATTTATTTGTCAGTTCGGTTAAACAATGACCTACATTTGAGAGAGAGAATATCACTTTAATCCAGTATCAAAGAGTCATTACAAAGTGATACAAAGTTACAGAAAGTTATCTTCAACAAGCTCTCTAAGAGCAAACCAAATTTCTACAGTTTTCCCATCCTCATCCCTTAATTAAGAGAGTTACAAAAGTGACCGATAAATTTAGCTCTCAATATTCTTCAAGAACATCCCTTAAATTTGTCTTATGAATTTTCCATCTTATAATCAATCAATGATTTTCACTTTCAATGTGTTGCCCATGTTTTCCAAGTGTTTCTTACTCTAGACTCCCTCCCCAAAAGGCATAAGATTCTTTCCCAGAGTCTCCTCTTTTGGTTTTTCAAAATTCATATTTTTTTAACCGTTGAATCTCTCCCAAAGACCCTTAACCCTTAGCTTCTAAGGTTCCTGAAAAATTCCTTCATTGATTTCATGTGATTCCACAAAAATAACAAGTTTTGGCCATTTATATACTCTAAAAGCTGAAAAATGGAGCGCATGACTGTCTTGTCACCAAGCCCATCCCTATCATGCGCCTAGACCATGAGGTAACAACCAAAACAAGTTCATACTATATTGATCTCTGCAACTCACGCAATGATAAGTGCCATAAAGTAGTTAAAATTATCTTACATTTAAGGCACTTTTGTTACTTGTCATGCAAGTAATCTAGGGAAAAGCCAAGAGATAAGTGATTATTGCCCTATTACGCTTTATTTCTCTTACTCTACCGTTTTTGTGCAGGAATTGAACTCAAGACACCAAACAAAGCAGAAAAACAAAGAAAAGTACAAGAGGCAAAAGTTTCAAGCCACCCGCCCTCAACTCACAACGACAAGCAGTGAAAGGCGAGCAGCCAACAAACTCGCCACCAACTCACAACGGCAAGCTCAAGGCAAGCACTTGGCAGAGAGTTCATCATCCGTCGCCTCCAACTCGCCATGGCGAACTCTAGGCGAGCAACTCGCAATGGCGAATGTATTTACTCGCAAGGCGAGTTAGGGCGGCCAAAACTCCTCAGAGGTGACGTGCACAAACCTACTGGCGAAGAAACCTCAACTCGCCATGACGAATGAAGTTACTCGCGAGGCGAGTTGATGAAGATCAGAAATTCTATAAATGCCACTTGACCCTTTCATTTGGAGGATATATGAGAACTTGATATTTTATTTTTTTGTAGTATCTTAGAGAGAGATATGGCTTGTTATTCATAGAGTGAGAGTGATAGAAGGTGGATTCTTCCTCATTTGTTGAGAAATCACAAGTTTGTAATGAATCCTCGTCCTTTAATTCAATCTTGCAAGGCTACCATGAGAATGAGTAGCTAAATCTCCATTGTTGGGATTAGAGGTACTTGATCTTGCTAAACATGTAATCTTTTGATCCTTCAAAATATGGTTATAGTATTTAATTTGATATTGAGATTATTCTTGCACTTTATTGTTTATGTTTAATTTAATTTCTATTGAAAAATACTCTTGAATCTAGGTTTAGAATAATCATCTATCAAAACATAAATTTTAGACATGGAATTGATGATTTGATAATCACTCTTTTGTATCCAAACTTAATGCTCTCGGATCGTTTAATAGATTGAGAAATCGTCAATTAAACGTTACGATAGACTCTTGGATCGTTCGATAGTTTGAGTCATCGACTATTGAACGATGCAATTGATTACACAATATCATTTGGACACGAATGATATTGTTGAGGGATACGTGATAATATCAAAGAAGCTAGAATCCGTATACGATCATTAGGTTATATGTGGCGCTTGGTCAAGGAACTATAATCCTAACAAGTTTCACGCCTTATTAATCTCAAATTTTACTTTTGCAATTTAGTTTTTATAGTTTCAAACAATCAATCAACTAAACCCTAACTCAGAATGATATCGATTGTTGAACGGCTGTTAATATCGCGCCATTGCCTAAGAAGACGATATAAAATACACCCTCCGGTCACATATATAAGCAAAAAAAAAAACATCAATCTTTGGTCACAAATATAAGCAAAATTAACCACTTTTACAATGTTATTCCTAATATACCCCTTTAAAGTCTTTTGTGGTTTTCAATCACCTCTTGGAATACACGTACACATGTTTCCCATAACAACTTTTCATAATATATTCATTTCAATTCTCCATAACAACTTTCCATATCTCTTGGTGTACCCAATATTATAAAAAACTCATTTTACGGTTTTCTATCTCCCATTCATCTTCTTCTTTTCAACTCAAAAAAAAATGGCATCCCCACAAAAATGGTTTGATGAAGTACCCTCATTTGATTTGGGCATTGACAGCAACTTGGAAGATATTTCTCTTCTTGTTGTTGAAGACTCACTTGATGGGGATGGAGATACCAACCTAATTCAAGATACTTTGTTTGAAGATGAAGTGATGTCAAAAAGTGATGATGAGGTCACAACAAAGCAAACATGGGTGGTTGAAGATCTAGCATTTAGAGGGCAGTACAAGAACAATTTTGAGTTGAACAAAGCCCCTAATGAAGATGGGTCTTCTATGAGTGTTTGTGGTGAAGTTCCAGAGGTAATGCAATCTAGAAGAGTGAAAAATCTGCGTCAAAAATTCGTCCAACAATGTGAGAGAGCTTTTCTGAACTTAAACATGGAAAACTTTGATCTGAATGAAGTTCCAGTAGAAACAATGGACTCTGGAGATGAGATTGAGGAGTTGAAGGATGAAGAGTTGGAGAATGGACTTGAGATTGAGGAGTTGGAGGATGAAGAGTTGGAGAATGGACTTGAGATTGAGGAGTTGAAGAATGAAGAGTTGAGGAAAGGGATTGAAGATGTGCTGAAAATATACATAGATTCATTGAACTAGGTGTGGCATAGAAAGTGTTTTTGGATACTGGAATGAGTTTTTTTTTGTAACCTGATATCTTTGGTTAATCCTTCTTTCATAATGAAACTACTGGAATGAGTTTTTGGATACTGAAATGAGTTACACCTGTTATTTTTGGATACTGGTGTATATTTGTCCCGATTATAGTATTTTATTTTCTTTCTTTTACTTATAATTCCTCAACTTTCACGTCTGCGTTCATTTGTTTGCATGCATTGCACTACGTGTGGCAAGATAATTGAAATGAATTGTGAATCTAACATGGAACATAAAAAAGTGGATTTTCTTATGTTAGTGGTATTACGTGTAGCCTTAAACAAATTATCTTCCCTCTAAAGCTGCCATGTTATTTTATCTTTATGTAAATGAAGAAACAATAATTATTCAGTAGGCACACTAAAAATACTGAAAAATTTCTTGAAATAAAAAAGTTTCCTCAACATTATACAAGTACACCAAAAGAAATCATGAAATACAAGTACTTAAGAGTTTAAGTTTCTGCCCTCACATTTCCTCAACATTATACAAGTAGTCAAAAGTTTCTTGAAATAATTCCGGGTCACATTTTAGTTGTGTGGGTAACATGCCTCTCCTAAGCAACATCTCTTTCTCCATGTGAGGAATTTTGTAGTTGTTGGATCCTTTCGCCTTCATTATCTCAATCATACAAGATTGAATTGTGAGAAAAATGTTGTTCGAACTTTGGGCGGAAAAAGCATCAAAAGATTTTTCCACAGCTTCAATAAGTGCATCAACCGAATTAGTTACTTCCTGTTGCTGCAAAGATTGAATGGCAGAAAAAAAGCCTAAATCCAATACGTTTAAATCGGGAGAATTAGGAGGTTGAAAAGTCAAACGAATGTCGAATCCCCCATCGCAAGCCGCTCTACAAAACTCTTCATCATCTAGAGGCACATGACAAGGTGCATTATCTTGTTGAATGTAAATTGTTTCATGTGCATATTCTCGTGGCCATTTTTCTTTGATTGCCGGTAAAACTTCGTCGATATACATCTTTCGAGTGACTTCTCTATTTATAGAAGTGATTGGTTTTGTTTCAAGTGTCCTGGCAGGTCTATTGATGCTAGACCTTTGTGCTGGTACCTTGTGAACTATTGGAAAGCAACCAATTTTTCCTGAGAAGGTCTCATTACCATCACCATCAAATCTTGGCCTAGCCACAACAACTAAAAACATGACCTTACCGATGTAATTTTTGTTCCTACACATACGATGTGGCTCATCCTCATCTGCAAGAAGGTAATAGTTTGATGACTTTTTCGTTATATAGAACCATTTTTCATCAATGTGAACAATATTATACATAGGCTTAAACACTGGATCATGTGGTATGCTACTCTCCTCAAGCATATCCAAGCAGAATTCAATACGAGCTTTCAAATTATTATCATTCAAATATGGTTTGAGCACATTTGAATGTCGGCGTAAGACTCCTTCTTTTATGTACTTCAGCAAAGTTGTCTTGGTTTTAAGCCCCAAGACAGTTTGTAAAGATCGAAGAGTGCTACGCTTAGCTAATGAAGCATTGCGCATTTTGTCGAAATCTATTTGGATCCTTTTTCGACCACAATTTTTTGATTTCTTATGACACGGATCACCCGTTTCTTTTACTTGCCTCCAAATCCGATAAATGACATCTTGAGAGACTGAAAAATAAGATGCCAACGTTCTGACAATCCCACGACAAAGTTTTCCATTATAACTTGAATTTAACAATAAATGAGAAACAAGCTTCCGTTGATTGTTGTCGAGAAAAGAACGTTTGTTATTAGATTGTTCAATTTCCTCAACGATAATTGCATCTGCATGATTAAAAAAAGAAGTTCTTAATGTTATTAAATACAAGAAGAAAAAATACAGAAACGTAAGAAGAAAACAATGTTTTAATTTTAATACTAAACTAGTTTATTTTAATCTTCTTTAATACAGCAAGCAATGATAATATCTCAAACAATGGTGTGTAATAGTTTGAATTAGTTGTCTCACCTTCATTTAATGTATAACCCATATCTTCATCTTCTTCACTAAATAAGTCACCCATGTCTTCATCTTCACCATTTGTATCATCTTGGGTCCCTGAAACAAAAAGTTTATAAAAAATAAAGTAAGAAAAAGAAAACTCATTTGATTATAGTACATTATAGATTCCTCAGCTTCAATGAAATTAACTAATTTACCTCTAAATATATTATCAGCTTCATTTCCACCAGTGACATTTTCAGCATCATTTACACAATCATCTTCAAGTGACGGGACAACATTCAAGTCGAAAATGTAATCTTCATCGTAAGGCTGCACATTTAAGTCGATGGGTAACACAGCTCTGTTTTCATTTACCGGCGACCCATCGGCGACTCCGTCGGCATCATTATAAGGTTCGTTCAAGTCAATATCAAAAGCCATATTGAAGAACACTCATAGATGGTGATAGTGTAAATGTTCATAGCCTATTTATAGGAACATGATAAGGAAAATGAATCATCCCAAAAAAACTTTTGAAATTTGACATGGAATGAAAATTGCATGTCATTCATTCAAATGAAAATTTTGGCGGCACACCAAAATTTTAAGAAGCTGAAATGCCTTGCATATAATTGAATTTCATGAGGTGTTAAGAAGCTGAAATGCCTTGCGTATAATTGAATTGATGTTTCCAATGCCTTGCATGTTTTCACGTGAGATGGAAAACCAGAAGGTGTACATTATTAAATTTCTCTAATGCAGTTGTACAATCATGTTGGTGCATTAATTTTAAAAAAAGGGCAATATAGTCAATTTAACTTATGTTTTACACAAAATTTAGAAAATCAACACACTTAACTGCATTTCTTAATCACCGTGAAAACTGTTTTTTTTTGCTTATATATAAGACCGGAGGGTGTACTTACTTTTGTTTGATGGAAAAATACTACATCACGCAACAACATGCACTTGCGCCTAGCACAACCCACATAACTGAAACTTCTAGAAAATAGTAAAACAACATGCCTAATGCATTACTCCCCGCGTCTAGCCCATGAGACAAAATTCCACCGATATTTTTAAGCTTTCAACATGATATTTTAATGTATATCTTAACATATTGGTCATAAGAAAATTTTGACTATTTTGATTGGGATACAAAGAACATTTTTCTTCTCTAGTGGAGATGAAACTAGAAAAGTTGATTGGGAAACGTGGTAAAAATTCTTAGGCTTTAGCGCCTCTGATGCAACAACAAACATCAGTTTGACTTGGGGCGGTGGTGATTTAGTGGCAGTGGACGACAAAGTAGCTTTGTTACCTATTCCCTTATGACTGAAGATTTTTTTGGTAAGTTTCATGGAATTTGGAAATAAGAAAAATGATTTTTTAATTTTAATTATTATCTAAGCTGAGATGGGTCTTTAAGCTTAAGAATGTTTTGAAGTCCTAATTTTTTTCCTTTTTTTTTCTTTTCAATGTGAAGGCAGAGTACTAGTAGCATTGTTGTGTTAGTTCCTCAGTCTTCTGTACTTTCATAATCTTTTGGTTCTATTCTAGGGCATTGATTTCTTTTTTTGAGAGGATTCTAGGGTATGGATAGTGGATGATTCAATCAAGAGAGAAAAATGCACTAAATAAAATCATAATATTGTAAATA
This sequence comes from Medicago arabica, assembly GCA_946800305.1. NCBI lineage: Eukaryota > Viridiplantae > Streptophyta > Magnoliopsida > Fabales > Fabaceae > Medicago > Medicago arabica. The sequence goes on from OX326969.1 coordinate 8,090,586, forward strand.
TTATTTTGTTAGTTACGTTTTTCTTTCTTCTATATGAACCACCAAAAAAAAAACTTTAGAGGAAATTATAAACCCTTATTTAGGGTACAACCCTATTTTAGGTATAGTCCATCTTATTAACATCTCCATTTTTTTATAATATTTAACATATCAATTTCATCATTTATAAAAATGGACAAGCATGACATTAATCACTATTCCTATACTTGTTGTTTGAGAATAAACTATAATAACAATAACAATAAATTTAAAAGGGGAAAAAGGGTTAGTATATCAAATTAGATTGAGTTTTGTGCTTGACAATACACTTGATGGCAAATTCCTCAGTCACCTCACCCAACATACATGGGAATACAATTGTGGGCAACAATGCCTTCACCTCAAAACAGTAATGGAATAAACACTGTTTGAGGCTAATGTGATTCTCATGATATATAAAGAAAAAAAAATCAAAATAAATAATAACCAAAACTCAATAAAAAAGAAAAATTGGAAAACTAAAAAAAGAAGGAAAGAACAAAAGAAAAAAGGGGTTTGGATAAGTTAACAAAGATACAATGAGGCACATTAATTTAAGTTACTTGAGGGACTTCACTTGTTAATTTTAAGAAGCACTTTTTTTCTTTTTCAAGAAGTGCTTCTACCGTAATGAAGCACCATTACATGATCTGTTGTTGAGGAATCTGAAAGCAAAGGCCTTGTTGTGGTGTCCCTTGGTGTCCAAATATTATCTCTCACATGCTGCAACGTCAAGAAAGGTAAAAGTTGTTGTCCTCTGCATGTTATCTCTATCTGCAATAGTAATTCATTCATCATCATCTTGTTACATGAAACAAAAAAGTAACATTTGATTGAATCAAAAGAGAAAGAAAAAAAAGTGACAATGGAAATATGTCTATTCACATTATAATTAGCCATGACCCATGATTAGCCTAATTATATATATGATGGCTTTTACATTATATCAAGTAGTACGTGATTATAAGAAATGATGGTTATGATTAGACTATACACCGTTCTTCGTTCCATCTTTTCCATTTTCATTTTGATATACATACATATATATATATATATATATATATATATATGTATATATATATATTTTTTTTAATTTGCACTATTTTAATATGATATGCTCTCAAAATCGTTATGTTTACATCCTAAAATAGTAATATCTATATCTATCTTTACGCGACGGGTCGCTTTAGTTCACTTCCAAGTAAAGATTCTACACTATTGAATCCGTGTACGTACATATTTTCTTCATGAAATTAAATGATGGTATAGTATATGCTTTATTCCTTTTTTGGAGAGCCAAAATTTATTTTAGAGATATACCTTGAAGTTGAATTGATTTTGACTCATACTCGAAACTATAATCTATACCGTGTAATTCTAGAATTGATTTCTATACTCATATTCACTTTTACATGAATGCATGTAAACATAAATCATTTTGGATCTAACTCAATTTTAGCCATCATTTTATCCAAGATAATTTTTTTTTTCATCGTAGGACCAAAGATACATGTAGAGCTCTTGTTTTACTTAATCAGTTAACTTGACTAAGAAACATTTTCATTTGTGTCTCTAAATTTTTTATGATATTAAGGTATTTTAAGAGTAAAAATTAATCTATAGTTGAGTATAAGGGTGGTCAAATCCAAAATACAAATGGGAGGAAGAACAAATCAAAGACTAATATTCAGATTAATCGGTAATCTTCCATAAAAAGCTTCATTAATTAATTATCTACTATTCTTCTTTAGCAAATGCTAACCATCGCCCCGAGGGCATTAGCTAAGAAGTTTAATAAGGAAGTTTTGTATTAGAAATGGTGCATTCAAGACATTAAAAGTTTAAAAAGTAACATTTTCTACATAAAACTTATAAATTATTTCCATTTTTAAATCGTTAACCATTGTCAATGGTTAGCAAGACCCTTTTTCTTTATTTCTCTAAGAAATATGGGTGAATAGTATGAATGAAACGAGTATGAACTATGAAGTCATGCTTAGTCAGTATCTTACGTATTGTGCCTACTTTAGAAATGCATATATGAGATCTTTGTAACTTCTACTTTACGCATAAGATCGATTCATATATCCACTTACGTATTTTGCATTTAAATGTAGGAGAAAAAGTAATTTCCAATTGATAGATTCCTAAATCTTAAAGCATGCACGCATATTTGGGTCAGCGGAAATGCCCACCCAACCCACGATGTTAAAAACTGCCCTCTCTTTAATCATTATGGGGGTCCATTTAGACTTTCTTCCTAAGCCATAATCATTATCCCTTAGACTTTCATTATTTTTCTATTCGATATTCGATATATACCCCCAATTATATGACATTATAGTATGATATGATATGATATATGGTGATTGTACTCCTATCATAAGAGGTACTACGCAATAAATATAGTATGATACTTCCCATAAATATATGTATCATTAATTTCATAGTATATTTTTTTTTTTACAAAAATTCTTTAGTATCATGTTTTCAAGTAAATCTTACCTTGTAAATAATTTTTTTTTTTCAAATGAAATCAAAAGGTTCACAACAAGAACCACACACTATGTGGTTCATATTAATGATGTATGTGATTCATATTATTTTTTAAGTTCATTCAATTAATGATATAGACCACATACATCATTAATTGAATGAATTTAAAAAGCAAAATTTGCTTATAATTAAGAACGAAGGGAGTATAATACAAACATAGTAAGATACAACAAAATATTATATGATGTGATCGTGCATCCATGAAGGACGGCGAAGGGCTAAGGTGAAATGAAGAGATTAAACATAATAATTCAATCCTACAAAACATGAATTTGACTCATCTAGAAATCGGGTTGTTATGTCCCGTGAGCTTATCGTTGGTAGAAATACAACGATATTGAGGTTCAAACTTGCTCTGTATTTTCATCTTAAAAGATAATTTTTTAATTATTAAGTTATTTGACAAAAAACAAGAAATTAAGTTGTTATTGACCAAAATCATAATTTGTTAAGATATCTTGTAACTATTTTTTTTTTTTTTGACTTTTTTTGTTATAGTTTCCATTAATCCCAACTAATGAGATAAACTCGTGAGGACAACTCCTTAATCACTTTAATCCAACTTGAGATCTACACTTTAAAGGAGTCCATCCTAATATATCTAATTTCTGCTTTCAGTTATAATGACGGGTGGTGGCACCCTTTAATTTGTATGAGTGTTATGGAGTAATGTTCATTTTCTTTTTATTGTGTGTATTTTTCGGCAACAGACAATTAAACTTTGTATTCTTTTGAGGAGCGTTTTTCTCTGCACGCCTTGTGCGAGATGAATTGCTCTCAGTGGTTATAATATTTCATTTTGGTTTGTTAAAAAAAAAATATTTATTTATTTTTCACTTATGGTCATGGTTTATTTTGTTTTTGACATCCGATTCAAAATTTTCTGTTTTGTTTCTTCCTTTGCAGGACCTAATCATGTTTTTATATTACTAAATTTTCATGGTCATGCACGTCCCTATCACGTTGCACCACCGAAACCATAATGCATGCGAGCGTCAACATTACAACATGAAATAATAGCACTTTTGATTTTTCATCATCATCAACTATATAGCTAACAATTCTAAATGTCATGTCAAAGAAACTAAAAAGAAAAAAATTAACTACATTCACTATCAATTGTTTGAATATAATAATTATATACCACCGTATTCAACTTAGAAAAACAACCCTATTATAATAAATAATAACCAGTTTAAGTGTCATAGTTTTTCATATCCTTTCATTTTTTTTTAATGGTACACGCATAACACTCATTGACTTTAACATTTCTTTTTCAACTTTCATTTTCTAGTAAAAGAAGACACAGTTACCTGGAGCTTTATATATGATTTAAACTCAGATATCTCGAACAATTTTTTTTAACCAAAGTTCATTTAGAAAAATACTGGTCCAACACCTATTGAAGTCTAACGTAAATTATAAAATAAAAGATTTTTAAGTCCATAATGTTATTTTAGTAAAATTATTAATTTTTATTTAAATTTTTTCCAGATGTTTTATAATACAAAACTATTAATGAAAATAATGTGGTTAATTTTGTTTAATATTTCTTTTTAAATTGATAATAAAATCACTCGATCAAATATCTGTCGTAACCACACTAATATTTTTGTTTTTGAAGAAGTCAAATTAGCCATAAAAACTAGCATTGGAAAAAATTAAACCTAAAACTTTGAGAAGATCATGCTTTAAGATCACAAGTTTATACCATCAGGCCAATCCAATGGGTCAAGGCCACACTAATTTTAGATAGAACTCTTTTATATTTTAGAGGCCTAAAAGACCTTCATCGTTTTATCCTTGAACCGGCCTACCACTTTTTTTTTTTTTTAACGCGACCCTACCACTTGGTTAAACTATCTTTTATAGCGGAATTTTCTTCCCACGCACATATAGACATAATATACGTATATAGTATATACATATTGTACGAGCTCACAGATACACCTATGTACTATTAATTAGATTAAGCTTTTGTTCTTATTAGAGACTTGGTATCAAAAGTACTGTGGTTGGTGGAGGATGCTGCCTATACATGATGTGGTTCTTTCTTTTGGCTCCATTTATATATAAGAGTGCAGCACTTGACAATTCGATAATCGATGGAGCCTTTTAAGCCAAAAGGAGAGAGAGAATAGAAATGGGAAGGGCCTACAGATATATGAAGCGAAAGCGTGACGAGAGGGAGAGGGCATGCAGATAGGTATTGAGTGGTGAGAATGACATGATGTCCACGTGTGATTTTCAAAACCCTAGAATATGATGTTTGAGTTCAATTAACAACATATATATCTTGCAACCTTTTCGTATGAATTAGAATGAGTAGTGCTGTCAACTATATGAGTAGGCCAAGATAAAGATATATCCAAAGTTTAACATGTCTTATATCTTAAAGTCAATACACTCGTTATAAATTACAAAAGGGTGTGATACACACCTCCCCCATGAATGACATCTTGCTTTATTCCTAAAATGTAAATTGGCTCCCTTCCTTTTACCTACCTAGGGTTGCCGGTTGGAGCGAATCCAAAAAGGGTCGGTACATGGAAGCCGGTAATTGAGGCATCGGAGAAAATATTTGGTAGTTAATAAAATAGATTTGTAAGTTTTGGAGGGAGGATGGTGTTTATAAATTTGGTGTTGGCTTTAATCTCAATTTTTTCTCTCATTTTCAAAAGGACAAGTATGGTATGGAAGAGGAATAACGTAAATTCTAAGGCAATTTTTAGAAAAATGCTCTTTTTACTTTTTAAATTGTTCTTTTTTCAATTCTCGTTGATCTAACAGTAGTTAACTGCCGTTCGACACTTGTAAGGTTAATTAAACCGATTTAAAAAGTGATCAAACCATACTAAAAAGTGTATAACGACAGCCAATTGCCGCTGGGCCAACGACAATTGAGAAAGAGCTATTTGAGAAGTGAGAAGATTAATTTTCCAATTTTTATTGGGGGGGGGGGGGGGGGGGTCCTCTTTGGTGGAAGGAAATTTTTGCTATATGGTAGAGACCACAAAATGATCAAGAATAGTTTTGAAGTTTGCAAAGAAGAGTATCAGTAGTGGCTAATCATCATTTTTTTTGGCATGACACATGGTTGGGGGAGAAATCTCTCTCTCTCTCTCTCTCTTATTCCTTCAACTATTTTCATTGTCTCTTCAGAAGAATAGCAAACTGGGTCAAATGCATCATTGGAGAGATGCATTTGGTATTGATATCTTTATTGGAGGAGGAGGCCATTTTGTAGAGAGGTGCAAGCTTTGGGCGAGTTAAGAAATTTGTTATCTAATAACTTGGTTACTAAAGAGATGGATGAGTCGACTTGGATGTTTGAAACCTCAGATACTTTCACGCCTAAATTCCTTTATGTTGCTTTGTGTGTCAAACTTCATGCTTCTCCTCTCATGAGTGCATCGTGTCAAAGGAATTTGGACAAGCTTTGCGCTTCAAACGGTTCAATTATTTTCTTGGCAATAAATTCTTGGAAGACTTCATACTCGCGTAAACTTAACTAGAAGGAGAGTGTTGGGGGGAAAGGAGTTAGTTTGAATTATGTGTTTTGTTTGGATAACCTTGAGGTCGAAGATGATTTGTTTTGTAGATGTAGTTTTGTTGAGAGGGTTTGATATTCGATTTTCAATTTGATCAGAATATGAGCGATTCTACCTGAAAATGCGGTCTCTCTTCTTGACTAAAGCTAATCTTAAGTTTGGTAGTGACAAATCGTTATTGATGCAACTTATTCAACTTATTCTAAACTTTTGTGTGTGTAATTCTTGTATGTTCTTGAGTGTTCATATAATTCTTAGCTAGTGTTCATATAAATTAGATAAATCAATCATAAAACATTTGTGTGGTTAACTTCCCTAAAAAAAACATTCGTGGGTTAAATTCTTGAGTGTTTAATAAGCTACAAATCTAAAGCCAATCATTGGGTGTTTAATTAGTTCCAAACTATGCCATAAGTCAACCATGTGTGAGATTTGCCGTTCCGGGCGGCATGGCAACTCCTAACAGCTAGACATATATCTATATATTCTTATATATATTTTATGGCATTGATTTGCATACAAAAATACATATTATGGGCATTAATTTGGCTATATAAAACCAAGTAGTATATAGGTTGACTTCACATAACATTCAAACAATATCCAGGCAAATATAGAAAACGAAACATGCAACTATATAGGGGAAAATGTTGAGTGCATGACACATTCTAACTATAAAACAACTTTGTTTAACTAAACTAATGACGATGATAAACATATAAAAAAACTTTAGTTGGTTCCTATTATTCTTAAATGGGTTAATTGTACTTTTGTCCCTTATTATTTATTTTTGGTGAATTTTATCCCTTATTATTTGAGCGAATTGCCATATACGCCTTGTATTTTTTTTTATTAACAATAATAAAAAATTGGATATAATTTCTTAAAAAAAATGGACTAAACTCTATATTTAGTTAACCTCAATGGTTGTTTTAAAAAAAAGGTTAACCTCAATGACTTATCTTTAAACTCCATTTTTAATAGGTTCATATTTGAAGTATACCTAATAAATAGTATGAACATACATCATGATCATTATGCAGCTGTCTATGATCTAATATATATTAAGGGTGATAAAATTTAAAATGTTGTCCTAATCTCATCTTAAGAGCATGAGTTGGAAGGGAAAGAATATTCTAATTAATTGAGGAATATGGGAATGAAAATCAAATCAAAACCAGATGGGTTGACCTAAGGGTAACTTGCATGAAATTATAATGGAATGTCTATTGCATGCGTCCTGCAACCTAATATCATATTTATTTAGACTTTGTTTGGTAATGCAAGCCATGAACGTATAGTGGACAACAAATTCAAATTAACAATTGAGTTTGAATGAAATCTGCTATACGTGTTCGATACATTTGACACTATTCTTCTTATTCCCATTGAACAATATTAATAATAACAATAATACTATGACTATTTTTCTATTTACAAACATAAATTTTCCTTGCTTTTAGTTCTTAAAGTAGTATGGATTAAAAGACGGATGCATATAATACGGACCTCTAAAAAATGGATAAAATATTGACCTTTATTGTTTTTTAGTAAAAAAAATAAATTTTATATTAATAAAAAACAGGAAAAAAAATGAAATATTTAGTAAAAATTTATCGAAAATAGTCAAACATCTATACACTTGCATTTTTTTTAAAATGGTATTACTTTTAAGCCGATTATATAAAAAATCAATACGCTCGCATTTTTTAAATTACTTGAAAACAATAGAAGTTTTAACACGGATACTTAGACAATCGGCTTAAAAGAGGCGTCTTCTATATGCTAGATATTTACAACATGCTTAAACCTAGTTTTCTAAACTCATGCAATCCTTGTGAAAGAAATTCTTGTATTATATTTATCTACTCTCTTGCGAAAGAAGCCCTTATTCCTCTGGTTGTGACCCTCTTCTTCACATCTCGTTGTTGCCTTGTTCCCTATTTCCACTCGATTTGCCCCTATTACCCTTACCCTCTTCTCATCTTGAAAATAGTAAGACTCGTCTTTAGACTGGATCCATATTAGACACTCCTTAAAAAATATTACTTTTAAGTCGATTATATAAAAATCAGTGTAGGACATCGATACGGTGGCATTTTTGAAATTAATTGAAAACGATATAAGTTTTAAGACGACTACTTAGACAATTGGCTTAAAGGAGTAATATTCTATGCCAAGTATTTACAACATACTTAAACCTAGTTTTTTGAACTCATGCAACCCTTGCAAAAGAAATTATTGTATTATATTTATCTACTCGCTTGCGAAAGAAGCCCTTATTCCTCTCGTCGTCACCCTCTTCTTCACATCTCGTTGTTGCCTTGTTCCCTATTGCCTCTCGATTTGTCCCTCTTAACCTTACCCTCTTCTCCTCTTGTGTGTCGTCATTACATATATAGTAAGTTTTCACTACTAGGTTGCTCATCCATTTTTTTCGTCGAGCACATTTAATTATGTAGATCTAGTCGTTTTTGTAGAGTTTCGATGTTAAACGTGTTTATGTGTTCAATGTTTTCACGCGTTCATGCATCAAACATTGATGTTGTTCCCTGAAATAAATGGCAACACCACATGTTTTTTGTTCATGTTATTGATATTGATCAATGTACTCATATGGACATCATAATTTGTTTTTATGCCATTGATCAAATTAGTTTGGTATGATATTCTTCCAAATTTATTTGTTCTCATTTTCACTTTCTATTTTTGGCATTTATTTATTTTAGTGTTTATTCAAATACATGGTATTTTTTGTTTTGTTTATTTTTTTGAGGGAATTGTTTTGTTTATGTTATTCATCTTTATAGTTGAGTTTCTAGGACCTAGTGTTATGTGGTTGGAGGATGAAGTTGAAATCGATTTCTTTCACGTTTAAGGAGTTGAAATAATTTTAGTGGAAACATGTTATTTTTTCCTAAAAATACAAGGTTGATTGAGAAGTATATAGTCTATAAAGTGAAGCACTAATTTCATTTAACTATATTAGTTTGTTTGCTTAAGAATCCAAATCACTATGAACAATGGTGTAGAAGAGAAGAACGATTATGCAAATGGGGAGAACAAGAGAACAATGAAGATAGAAAACACACATCACTTCACCAACCGATTTTATCAAATTGATCAGACCTAACCTATCTCAGATATATGGAACAAGAAAAGCTAAACCTAAGGTAGCATCAGCTAAATGAAAATGGAAAGATGGCATCTAATCATCATTGTTTAAAAAACGTAAATATTTTTTCCTAGGTCAGATCTAACTATAGATATCTTAAGGGCATGCATGATTATTCGAAGATCCAATGTATGCTACCCCGTTTCTTGTAAGGATTCAAACCCTTATTAAGTAATTATGAGGCAACAAGTAGTAGTGGTGTAATTCGATAATGAAGTGTGTGCATGAAGTATTTCAAAGTTCCATTCATGGTGGACACACAATAATGGCACATATACACTAATGGATAATAATATCACTCAATGCATGGCCTCGTGCACATAAATATCATGATTAATTTGTATGTAAAAGTAAAGTACACATAAATCACCAACCAATGTAAATACAACAATATTAGTTCGATATGTACTTTAAATCATTAACTTTCGACTAAAACATGCACATATATATGTATAAAAGAGTGTATTCAATTGTGTAATGTTTGTGTACTGAGATGTTTCAAGAATGGATGAAAGGAAGAACATTTCCTATCATGTAATTTGGTTAGCAATTTTTGTTTTTTGTATTTGCATTTGATTAGAAATCAGAAGATGGTGAATATGAAAGAGGTGGTAGATATTTTTAAAAGAAAATCACTGTTGGTTTATTAATAGAAAATATATATAGGCAAATTCTATGGTATGGTACACCCAAAAATTTGAGTGTATTGGTACACCAAAACAATAAATTAATAGTTAAATATGTAATTTTTTTAAGAGAAAAATTGTTTTCTATTATTTATAATTAAATCTTATTTACCAAAAACATCAACGAAATAAAATTTAATTTTTCTGAATTTTTTGTACTCATAATAGAGAATTTTGATTATTTTTTACAGTAAAATGTAAAAAAAATTAGTATGATTTTATAAACAATGAAATGATGTTTTTTCTTATGAAATGACATTTTTTAAAATATAAATATCAATAAATAGCTCTTTATTTCATAAAAATAATAGTTGATTTCAAAATTTTTGAAGTAGGAGTATCGGTACACCTTAATTTACAGGTGTACCGTAGAAGTTCCCATATATATAATGTTAAAAGAATATCATGCTCCTACATTGAATGTTGCGAACTTAAATATGTATTTATAAATAGACGCATTCCTCACATTTACAAATTAATTTTAAAATGGTTGAGTTAGGTCCAACTCAAAGTAATGTATTATGTTTTTTTTAACAACATAAGGTTAACTTTATGAATTTTCAATATATACTTTAGTATTTTCCTACAAGAAATTTTTTATTATATCTCTTTAACTTATAATAAGTTTTTCTTTTTGAATAGTTACGGTACACCTAACTTGATAATACATGAATTCCACTTCCACCAAACTTAATACACAAACCTAATGCCCTATGTAGAAGCCACATAATATATATGTGTTGAGTTGAATAGACAAACACCTTAACTCTATTCACAATTTATATGAGTTTGAAACTCAAATAAAACAGAAATGGAAGACAACTTCCAAGAAATGTACTTGCTACCAACACATCGTTGTTACTGTTGTTGTTTTCACATTTTTTTTAGCTTCCCATTTTAATGTACTTTTGGTGAAAAACACATTCCATTACCTTTTCAGACATTCCTATATATGCAATCCACAATATAATATGTTGCATGACTAAAATAACTATCTATATCCTAAGATAGCTAGGTAATTAATACTTGATTAATCCCATAATAAGCAATGCACACACATTATAGATAGTACTAATTAGCACTAATTATTTTTAAAAAAGTAATTAATTATAAATGAAAATTACCTCTGATTCACTCTCAAGTTTGAGTTTGCTAACCAAATACTTCAATAGCAACCGAACTGTCATCCTTCCATCTCTGAATTCATTTTTTAAAAAGTCAAAAAACAAATCATTAGCTTTATCAAATCACAAAAATTAAAATAGTGAACGACATTGATTACACACTGACAAGACTTTAAACCAAAAAAATACCAAAAAGAAAAAAACAGCAGAGAAGAACAATCTAATCTATTTAGGAAATTAAAGAAACACAAAAATAAAATAAAACACTTACTTGATTCTAAGATAGTTCTTAGGTATTTGTGGCAAGAATGGTTCTTTCAATCTGCATTATATTTTTTAAAATCCAAGTGAATATTCATCACAAAAACTATAATTAAATTGCACTAGCCTAAAATAGTCGACATGAATCATATAAATATATCTTATGGAGTATATAATAAGTGTCAAAAAATTAATGTTAGCTTACTGATTTTGTGAGGCTTGTAGCATAAACCAAATTCCAGAATGAGGTCTACGAGGAGGATCGACTACTCGAAAAGCGATATGAGACGATGAGCTAGGACCAGCCACATCAAAATGATCAAATCCAGAAGATGAAGAAGATGAAGGAAAATGAAAGGGTGATGCATGATGATATTGAGGATAATAATTAGGTCCTAAAGATGGCCTTAAAGAAGAACAAGATTGTGATAAAGAAGAAGATGGAATATAAGATGCAGAAGAAGGCATATTAATTGCCATTGAGTGTGGTAGTAATGGACCAAATGCCCAGTTATGTGGTACTAGATGTTGATGTTGTTGTTGATGACCATAGGTTGGACCACTTGGCATTGACATAGATATGGACAAGGATGAAGAAGATGAAGAGGGTGTCGTTTGTTCGAAAAACAAAGAAGAATTAAAATTTGAGCAACCTCTGGTCGATGGTTGCTCCAAATTGGGCTGTGAAGCGGCCCAATTTGTTGGTAATAACTCAAGCTCCAACAAGCCTGAACTGCTTGTTGGAGTTTGGTTATGATCACGACCATGTTTCGTGGTTGTTGTCACCGCCGTATTACCTATGCTTAATTGAAGCCAATTATTGTTGTTGTTAATGATGTTATTGTTGTTTGCTTCTCTTTCTTGTTCTTGTTCTTCTTCTTCCTTTGAGGTTGAAATGGTTTCTCCTTCGGGTTCGGGTTCAAGTTCGTTGTGATGAGTGGTGGTGGTGATAGTGTTGAATCTTGATGATGATTCCTCTTCTTCAGCCATTGGCCTCACAAAAAATTCAGATCTTAAACAATTATTGTAGGTGCTATAGTCTTCAACAAATTGAAATTGGTTCATAGCACTTGTTGAGTTGTTGGTGTAGAAAACATAATCACCATTTATAGTTTTGTAATTTTGTTTGCTACTTTGAGAAGGAACCATAGTCATATTGAACAAATCTCAAAACAAGCCATGGATGATGATGATGAAATAAGAAGAAAAAGAAGAGAAAAAGGTGTTTTGAATCTTGAGTTTATATTGTGAATTAGAGGAATTTGACATCATCAACATCATGATCATGATGAACAAAGAGAAGACTTATTAATAGTAACATGGTAGCCACATAAATATGATCAACTATAGATTATAAGGGTTGGCTTTTGGTGTTTGAGAGGTTCCTTTAATTCTTGCAAATCTCACTTTCTATTAATTCTCTTTGTTTGGAAGTTTGTGGGGTAAACTATTTGCAGGAGCTATAAGAGAGAGAGAGAATAAAGAACGAGGGATGGAGGTCTCTCTGTCACTTGAATAAATAATCATATCATATACTAGTATATTTTATGTATGTACATATATAATATTTATACTATCTTTCAATATTATTCTAAGAATTTATGTTGCCTATAGTGATTTTTTTAATACATTTCTTAAGCTTGAAAAAATGAATATGTTATTGAACAATATTTTCTTACTCAAAGTTGATAGTGCCAAAGTTAACTTCGAAGTACGTAATTATATTGTAATTAAACATATTTTGTGAAGCAGCAAAAGATAGCATATTAAGATGAATATGGAGGTACTCAAAGTCTCAACCCCATATAAGAAAAATAGAAGAGGAAGAAGAGGATGAGCAAAGTAAAGTGAAGTGAATTCCAGAGAAAAATATATCTGTCCGAGGAAAACCCATATTTTCTTAGGGTCTTTCTCTCTCTCTCTCTCTCTATATATATATATATATATATATATATATATATATATATATATATATATCCCCTAGTCTTATTTAAGAACCATTTTAGGAAATTATTTTGATCTCTTAATACTATAAAATTGGTTTCCATTGTAAGATTGATACAATCAATTAAATTGATATATGTATAAATAAATGGGAGAATGGTATTTTTATTAGATTATATTTTACTATTTTTTATTGATGTGATCATCATTTTAATGGAATATATTGATTTGAGAGTGAAGAGATTATAAATCAAAAGTTAGATATTTTTTTTTAGAAAAATTAAAAGTTAGAATTGAAAAAAAAAAATTCCTTCTTCCAAAATTATAAGCTGTTTTGTGAAAAAAAATGTTTCAAATCTATTTACACCACTAACTATTTATTACTCTCAAATCTTTTAATTTTTTTATTTATCTTTCATACCATTAATGAATCAAATAATTTTGTAAATTAAAATATAATTTTTTTTCCATAAATAAGTAACTATCTTTCTTAATATGTGTGACATGATCATATCTACTAATAATTTGAGACATAGTAAGTAATTGATCTTACCTTAAAAAACAAAATATATTTTCTTCAAAATAAAAATAAAAAAACAAAATTTATCATTCATTTTAGAATAGTAATATTTTAATATAAAAAAGTCATTTATTATGTGATAGTAGAAGAGAAGGAGGAAGCTTTAATAATTGGGATAAGATAATTTTCTTCTCTTTCCTAGGAATAAGAAAAAGTAAATGAGATTTTTTATTTTTTTGAGCAAAGTAAATGAGAAATTTAATGCCTATAAGTTAGTAAATGAGAAATTTATATGGAGGGGGTCGTAGACAAAAGAGAAGGGTCCTGCCAGCTAACAGTTTTGGGCATGTTCCGAGGAGAAAATGACCGTAAAGGGTCTCACCCTTTTTGTGTTTGTTATGTCACTAAAAGCTCCTTTTTAGCCCTAATCACCTTCTTGTTGGTCATATCTAACCCAATTAACCACCATTGATTTTCTCACAATACTTCAAAAAAAAAAATGATCAATTTTTCAATTTCATTATTTTTATTTGATAAATTAATACTTGCTAAAAAATAATAATTTCAAAATCATATTTTAAGATTTATTAAGCTAATTGAAATTAATTTTTAGAGAAAAAATTATTTTCTATAAAGGAACTTATTATTATTCAATCTATTTTTTTGTGGTGTTTATAATTGTTCAATCTAATGTTATCCTTTGCTGTCAACTAGTAGTAGCATTTTTGCATGTTTGTTTTTGAACTTTTTTTTGTATATTTATTCAAAGTGATTCTTATTGATGGACTTCTTCTGAACATTCAACTGCATGCTTTTTGAATAATGCAACTTTTCAAAATGTTGTCAAAAAGTTTACTTTTACAGTGACTCTTATTACAAGTTTTGGAAGAAGTAACTCTAAAGGTATAGTTTTTAAAGAGTGGCATGGCAGCAATATACGAAATTCAATTAGCCTATATATAATATACTATTATTTTATTTTCACATTGCCCATCATCCTTTCTATGATTAATTAAATATAAATTTATGCTAGGCAGATCATATTGTAATGAATCTCTGATCAGTGATCATGCAAAATGGTTTATACATAGTTGTTGTTTAAAGAAAAGTGCATTGAAATACTAAAAAGTTCAAATTAAATAAGAAAGAATGAAAGAGATCAAACAAAGTGCATTTTTTTGAGTTGTTTGTTGTTTTGTGTATGTTTTTGCTACACTAGGAATTGGTAGAAGGACATGGAGAAGAATATAACTAATTTAAGTGGGAGGGCATGATGACCTACCTGTCAAGAATATGTAACATAGAATTATAGAAAGACAAATAGGTATACTATAATAAAAGGACATTGTCATTAAATTGATTATAAGAGGCAATTATAAAGAAATAATAAATAGAATATTATATGACTTTTTTTATTTGGCATGCATGATGATGATGGTGTCTCACACACGACCCAAGAATCGAAACACTGCGACGTGGGCTTATATTGTAAGACATTCGTTGCTTAAGCCATGTGCCTCCCACCCTCCTTGCATCTATTTGTACGGTACCTCTTGGTGTTTTGTTTATCGGAAGTGATCTTGACCTTGATCAGAAGAGTTGGCCGGAGCAGGTGGTAAAAGCGGATGAGGTGTGGTTGATGATGGTTCTTCTTTAGTGCAGGATGATGTATTTAGTGTATGTTTGGATGAGTGGTAAGTTTGAATTTTTTTTACCGTGATCGCGTGATTTTGTTGAAGCTTCAAAAGGGCAACTTTGGTCTAAATTACGGTGGCTCTATGTGATTATGTCATTCTTACTGTGATTTTAAACAAGAACTTAGAAAGACATTCTAACGGTTAAGTCAGTGACGTCTCAAATTGTTTCAAGGTTTTTCTTGAAATGAGATGTGTGCTTGATTTTGCAGTGTGTTGGTTTATTTATTAATTTTCCTCTAGCCGCATGAGTGTTTTGATGGTTGCATCCTTATAGCGCGAGGGCCAAGTGACTCTTTGATTACTTGAATGACTCAAATCGACTTTCAACGTCTTATTTAGTCTTTCAGTGCTCTTCGTCAATATAGGTGATCATCAATTGCATTTATGTGACTTATTGGACTTTAGCTTTGTGTATGGATTTCATATTTGAGGATAGGAATTTGACACAACCTAGAACATTAGCCCCTAGTTGTTGTCTCGTTGTTCGAGGCAAGGGCTTAAGGTTCACAATGTTCTAAAGTCAACAACTCATTCCAAAATGTTTTTTTTTCCAAACCCATGTTTTGGGTGATGATCATGTTCAGGTGTAACGAGGTTCCACTTTTGTGTTTAGTCATCCTAGTGGAATGTCCTCCAGGCGAGGAGGTCGTGAATTCCAGAGACACATCTTTTCGTTTCAAAGAAGCCTTGAATTTCGTGCGTAATGATTGTGTCAATTAATCATGCTTCTTGGGTTGGCCTTTTGTTTGGTGTGTGGGGCTACTCTCCTTGATCTTCTACATTACCTAAGGTGCGAACCTTTTTGAAAGATGTTTTACTGGTTTCTTATCTGGTTGAATTGGTGACTTCAATTCCACCATGTTTCTCCTCAATCCAGACATTTCATTATAATCCTAAGCAAACCAGTCTTTGTACTCTTTTAAGAGTGAAATTATTTGAACCTTGAATTCAAGGCCAACTTTGGAACTTATGTAAGTTGGCATTTTTATTGATCAAACCCCTATGTCAATTTCTTCCAAAGGATCCTGAGTTTGGATCTTTTTGGTCGAAAGAGAAGGATATTTCTCAAAACCTAAATGCTCATCATCAAAAATACAGTCAAGCCTTTGGCCCTCAACCATGATTTCCTCAGGTTCTTTATTAATGGTTTCAAGTTCCAATGACCATCTTGGAATTTCACTTTCCCACATGAAACCATGAGTTGGGTGAAACCTTACAGAACTTACATTAGCTTGTTCAGTGTAACCAGACTCTGCAAAAAGCATGGCTCAATGTTTGGCAATTTTTTCTCAAAGGTCTGTTGAAACAAAATGTGTTTAACATTACCCTTTGAGTTTTGATGATAACAAGGTATTAAAAATGTCAATTGGATATGCTAATATTTGTTCAAGTATGCATGACCATAGACAATTATTTAATTGTCTTTAAATCAAGCATATGTTATGGAAGAACAAATTGAGAGCAATGGAATCTACAAAAAGGAAGCTTGTGTTGCAAGAAAGCATCTGAAGAAAAGTGTGTCTGAAGAGAAGAGGTTCTGAAAATCATCAGAAGCTGAAGTCTTGAAGCTAAAGTTTATTTAAAGTTGTATTTTTGATTGCACTTCATTTCAGAAGGAATAGAAACCTGGAGCAACAACTATTTCAGAGGAATTAGAAGGCATTGGATGCTTATCCACTGAAGAGCTCAAGAAAAGGACATAGTACAATTGTACAACCACTATCTCCACTACTCTGTTCTTTGTGTCTGCAATAGTACAAGACAAACAGCTGTGACTACGCTGGTAACTCTTTATCCTAGGACAATAACTAAATCAAGCAACAGATCATTGGTGATTATCAAGCTTCAACAACGACTCTTTTGATGTGGTGGAAATCTATAACGTCTCTTTCACACCTCTATATAAAGGAGTGAAGACTTGAAGATTTCAATAAGACTCACAATTTTTTTACAAGAGCCAAACCTCTGCTGAAATTGTTACACATCAAAGTTCACTTAGAATTTCTTAACAACTTTCATATCTTAGAAATTCTAGAGTCTTATCTGATTTGTATTGTGAGCACCACTAATTGTATATCAAGTGTTCAATCCTCAAACATTTTATTTGTAATTCTGTTTGAATAGAAGTCTCTTGCAGTTGTGCTTGAGCATAGGAAGTCTCTTGCAGTTGTGCTTGAACATAGAAAATCTCTTGTAATTTGTGCTTGAGTAGTTTGAAGTCTTCTTGGAAGTGCAAGGAGGAGTGGACTACTTTCGGAAGATGGAACAACACCTACTCCATGAATCCATTCTCTACCGAACAACAGATTGAAATTAGCTTTGGATGGTACCACCATGAACATAGTTGGTCTGGTAATAGTTCCCACGACCAAGTTCACTTGAAGAGCACCAAGTAAATGTCCTGATTTTCCTTCATAGTTCGACAGAACTATGTTATAAGGTTTCAGGTCTATGTCGAATTTTCCAATCTTCCTTAATAGGGATTGGGGCATTAAATTGATAGCAGCACCACCATCAACCTGTTGGTGTAAGCCCTAGAGGTCAATAGTTTATGTTAAACTTATCTTATGTATCATGACTTTTATTAATTAGTAATATATGACACCCTTTATTATATTTGTTGCAATGTTTATAAAGTCCCTAGAATAGATAGTTCATGTAATGATATATTAAGCATGACTTAATCATGAGATTACAATTACATAAAGAACATTATTCTTAAATGTATATGTAGTCAAACTTTAATATGAATTGGGATAGTAATAAAGCACCGAGACTATTATGTATGTAGATTGATAACCACATCTCATGGGTCATAGATATGAGATATCAAGTATATACATAGGTATAAATATTAGGAGTAATACTTATACTGGATTGACCCACCGTGAGAATACTACATAACATGTTATGAAATTGTCATAAGATATTCTCACAATGATAATAGTGTATATCACTCTTAGATCTGAAACCACTATGATCTCTAGATGTGGACTCAAGTGCTTTGTTGCCATTCTATACAAGGGTGACAAAATTTATGCCTTGTAATCAATATAGATATTAGGACAAAGAAGTAATTGTATACATGAATATTATCA
The DNA here is from genome assembly GCA_946800305.1 of Medicago arabica. Classification (NCBI taxonomy): domain Eukaryota; kingdom Viridiplantae; phylum Streptophyta; class Magnoliopsida; order Fabales; family Fabaceae; genus Medicago; species Medicago arabica. The sequence goes on from OX326969.1 coordinate 8,109,216, forward strand.
TGGAAAAGGTTTCGTCAGATCACTTGACTTTCTAGTCACTTGGGTAGCAATGATGTGTTGCTAGATACCGTTCATTGTTTATATTATTGCCAACATGACTAGAACATATAGGGTCACACACAAAAGATCGGTCAAAAGAGAAATATAAGTATGACTTATTTAATGGGTGTGTTTAGTAAATAAAGCTAATTAGTTAGCAAAATACTAAACTCGTTATTGGGCTTACGGAAGCTCAATAGTGACTTCTAACTTGCAGAGCACACTAGGAGTTCTATAAATAGAACCCTAGTGCTGAAGTCTTGGTTACACGTTTTTTGAGAAACCCTATTTCTCTGAAACTTCTAATTCCTTGGCTAGCACCGAGACTTGGAGGACCACTGTTCGTGTGGACTTGTTAGAGGCTTTGCTTCTTGTTGCTTGTTGCTTGCTTTGTTGTGATCGTGATTCTAGATTCCACACTTCGAGGTAACAATAGAATCACTGATTCTTGTCTAATTCGTAATGATCCAAGGAAAGAAAATCGAAAAAAAAACATTATTCCGCTGTTTATTCTGTAATTCGATTTTCCTTCACAACCAACACTTTATTCACTCCAATATCATCTGCCCTGGCTTGAATGAACAATGGTTTTAAATGGCTCTTCATGGAACTATCTGCTCTTTCAAACATGGATTTCTGCTCGTCTACGCAGTCATAATTTGTAACATAGTAACACATGGGTCTATATTTTTCCATGTCTTCAGGATCAAAGTCATCCTCAGATTCTTCAACTTCATAAACTACATCATACTCTGCAGGAAAAATGGAAACTACGTTGCAAGGAACGTCGAAATCAGGTTCCGAGTCTAAGAAATTTGAGTCCATTTGGTCATCTCCTGCGGGATTTTCTTTCATTGGGGGAAGTGGCGATCTTTCTTTCACTAGCCTTTTAGCCACTTCGATCGCGTTTTGTTTTCCCTTTGGGTAAGCATTTTAATCTCCGAACTCTGAAGAGGATTCAACAACAACCTTTTTGTACCTTTGATGCCTCCTCTACTGTGTCCTTGTTATAGGGTTATTTCCTTTGTAATTATTATTGTAGGCGTATTTCTTCGACCCATCAGCAGTTTTATCACCAGCAACAACAATATTTTTGGTGGCAGTAGTGCTTGTACTTCCCTGCACTATGTTATTCTTCCCAAATTGAACATTTTTCTGGGTTGAATGAACTCATTTCTGAGCAGGTGTCTTAGCATTGGGCACAAAAATTTTCCCTCGACCATCCTTTGCAATATAATTTATGGTCGAAGAATTGTTAATAAAAGGGATGTAACTTTTAGTAAAAGAAAGTTTTGGCCTATGATCAGCAGACCATTTTCCCATTTTCTTCGATTTAGGAATAAAATTTTCAAGGCCTTTAGTAGCCTCTTTGTCAAAAACAGAACTGCACCTAAGGCACAACATGACGTCAGAATTTTTTAGTCTGCAACGATCGAAAAAGCTAATCAACTCCTCCTTTTCCATATGATAAGCTACTTTCAATTTTTAAGCAAACTGGAATTCAGTGATGCCTTCATTATCAAATTTGGGGCCTTCAGTAGTATCCACCACCTAACATTCAGCAACATCAGTGTTTGCTTCGACATATAGTTGTTCGACATCACCTATGATGGCTTCGACAACATTGCAGTCAGCAATTTTAGTATACATTGCATTGATAGCCTTCATAGGATCTACATTAACTTGCATTTGAGGCTTTGACTTATCTCCGAATTTCATTCTTCCTTCATTCATAATTCTTTGAACTAGGTCCCTGAAAAGAACACATTGTGAGGTTATATGTCCCAAAAAAATTATGAAATTTGCAAAATCTTCTGTTTTTATGTTGCTCTAATGGTGGAATTTTTATGCCCTTGGGAATTACTACTTGACCATTAGCAACTAATAGATAAAAAATCTCATCACATTTGGTTACATCAAATGTATAAGTTTTAGGAACATATTCTTCATTTTTTGGCTCGACATGATTCTTCCCATCACACGGCCTTAACAATTTACATGTATAAGGAGGCCTAGGTTTAAGTTCAGGAACATTAACCTCACAATCTTCGACATCCTCTTAAGATATGTCAAATTCTTGGTCACTATCATTAGTTTCGACATACACAACCTTTTCTCTTTTATGATACTTGTGAGTTCTAGCTTTTTCAGCCTTCAGTCTTTCGACCTGTCAAACTCTATCATCCAGTTGGGCCATAACCCTTAAGTATTGAGTGTCTAACTTTTTCCTAATATAGTCTAGGGACTTGAGTAGCCAGTTGGGCTATAACTAGAGTAACCATTTCGACTAACTCATGCCCAGGGACTTGAGTATAACACATAACCTTCAACAATTTGAATCTATTCAAATAATCATCAATGTATTCAAGTGTTTTTCTTCTAACACTAGCCAATTCTTTCAAACTTATTTTGGTTTGGCCCATGTAGAATTGTTCATGGAATACCCTTTCCAACTGAGTCCAATGCTGAATTGAATGTGGTGGAAGGGTAGTGAACCAAGTGAAGACTGAAGGTGAGAAAAACACAAGAAGGGGGGGTTGAATTGTGTTAGCTTTTCGCAGCTCTTGAAGAGTGAGAATCTAATTCCTTAAAATCAGAGTCTGAATGGGATTAGAGTCTGATGGGAGATTAGGTTCTGATGCAGCGGAAATAATCAAGAGATAGAGAGAAGAGAGAACACAAGCAATTATACAGGTTCCTTCCACAAACCGGAAGTAGTCCTGTCCCTCTTGTACTTCCAAGGAGAGTTCACTAAAATGTAATATCAATTACAAGTTGCTCAAACACACAGTAAGAGACTTCCAATGCTCAAGCACGCATGCAAGAGACTTCCAATGCTCAAAGACACAACTAAGAGACTTCCTTGCTCAAGGACGCAGCCAAGAGACTTCTTTGCTCAAGCACACAAGCAAGAGACTTCTTACACAATTACAGAAAATTGAATAGAGTTGAAACACTTGACAAACAATCAAACGTGTTTCTATTATAACAAAGACAAACTTTGTTTCAAACAAAAGACAGACTCTGTTTTTCTGTGAAACTTAGAAATTCTAGAATACTCAGTTTGTAAGAATTATCTAAGTTGAAGATGTGTTTTTGTTAAGACTCAGTTGAATACGAAAGCAATGCAGCGTAGTTTTTCTAGTTGTAGAGTCTAACAATTCTTCAAGTCTTCTATCCTTTATATAGGCGTAGGAAAGAGACGTTGAGTCATCCAGCACATCAAGATGATTTCTGAAGCTTGATCAAAGGCTGTTGATCTGTTGCTTGATATGGTAATAGTCCTTCAATTCCATAATTTGAATTTCATTCCCTTTGAAGATTAATACCGGTAGACACAGTTGCCAAACTGTACGAGGTAGTGGAGTAGTGGAAACAGATTTCGTACAACGTACTCTGTACTGGCCTGCATTCTTTGTCGTTGTGCTTCCCACGCTCAAGTTGACTTTAAAGCTATCCGTTACTCCAAATGAGAGTTTCTTTAGCATCGTAATGCTTGTAGAAATCCTTGTTAGCAGATTTTCAGATTTCGGGCTTCAGACTCACTGTAGCACTAAGCTTCTGATAATCTTTAAACTCTCTTGGTTTTCAGATTCTGATAGTCTTCAGACTCTGATAGTCTTCAGACTCTCTTCGATACAGTCTTCAAACTCTCTTCGGTACAATCTTCAGACTCTCTTCGGTACAGTCTTCAGACTCTCTTCAATACAGAATCACAAGCAACAAGCTTCTCTGGATCTTTGCTCTTTAACATTGTTCAAACAGAATATTTTCTAAGATATAAATTTTGATTGATATCCTGCATACTTAAACAAATATTAGCAATATCCAATTGACAACTTTTAATACCTTGTTATCATCAAAACTCAAAACGTGGTATTACTGAACACCTTTGTTCCAACAAAGACATTCTTTATTAGAGAATTTGGAAGAAAAAAAATTAATCTCAAATTCGCATTATTTGCTATGTTTCCTACCTCAGTAAGATAATGTGCAATGTGTTTGATGTGCGAATTAGGCAAGTGTACCAAAAATTTTACCTAGTAATAAAGTGTTAAGTAGAGTATCGTATCCACATGGATTGTCGTTTCGTCCAAACAATTCTGGTTGCTTGTTTTTAGTCGACAAATAAATAAAAGAACTAAAGGTTAGAGATTTGCAATTTTTATCTGTTTGCAACAAAGCAAGTTACCTGTTTTGGTTGCAGAAAAGTAACCAACGATTAGGATTCTTCAAATCCTTCTTATTTATTATGTTGGATATTAAATAATAGTCATGTCGCGTTTATTCATTCTAGGTAGACTATACAAGTGATGAGGCCGTTGGGACGTTACTAACCTAGCCGGTCGTCAAGCTGCACCTGCTGATCACATAGTGATCCTTAGATGTGGGGTCTATACTATCTCTGTTGACTAAGTATATCCCTCCTATATTTGGTTGCACCTGCTGATCACACAGTGATCCTAACGTGTGGGGTCTTACCATCCCAAATGTAATTGAAAACATATACTTAAATTGGCTTTTCAAGATTATCTAAGGCAATGAAGACCAATGTTCATGTAGGTCTATCCATCTATGAATCTTATGACATTCATAGCTCTCTCTCTCTCTCTCTCTCTCTCTCTCTCTCTCTCTCTCTCTCTCTCTCTCAGTAGTTTTACAAACTGGAAGCCCTATCAGTGCCTACCTTACCAAGGGTTTAAGAGAATGGTTCTACTAGGCTACGACTTATTTTCTTCAAGTACACACTTGTTTCCTTAATTATAACTAGTTACCTCATAGGTTTAGTAGATTTTACTCAATATTAGTAATGTCACCTCCTAAGTACTTACTACTAGGTTCAACTCACTTTCCATATCTTTCGCTAGCTATAACTAATTACTTTCTAGAAAGATAGATATTAATAGCAAGATATAAATATCAAGATTTAAGCATCAGGAGAGTAATATCAATATTAAGCCCTGTCACAACCAAAGTATCTAATCTAGGGTTGTGCTACTACATAAATAAACTAAATTACTAATAAAAATAAATAGCGAACAAAAAATAAATATAATATAAACGACATTAAATTAAATAAATTTCCAACAAAAATAAATAGAGGTTCATCTTAGAAATCTAATCTAAAAGGAATTAGTTACACATGGTAACTAAAAACAAATTACTAAAGATAAAATCATACCGTAGAAAATCAAGGAGAAGATAGAAACTCCTCTAAAGCTCTAGAAATGCCTTCCTCTTGAACTGCTCCAGTTATGAACGGGAAATTCTGAATGAGGAAAGCTGGTATTTATAGTGAGAGTTTCTACCTGGGTTTGGGCTAAATGTGCAAGCTTTCCCCGTCCATGTCTGCGTCCCCGCGGATCCCTTTCTTTTCGTGTCCCAAATTAAATTTGTATACACTTTCTTCCTTAGTTATTTCACAATAACTTTCCAAGATAATGGGAAACAACTAAACTACCAAATATGTTATATCAAGCCTTAAAAATACACACACACACCACACACACACACACATATATATATATATATATATATATATATATATATATATATATATATATACACACACTCCAGGCCAAAGAGAACTAATAAATATGAATAGATAACAAAAGAAAATTAATATAAAGAGTCAAATTTTAATATAGTCATATTACTAATAGATAAACAAGAGAACTAATATATTCATATTCCAGTAGAAAAAGCACAAAAGTGGACAAATCACATTACTTAATATAAGTTACATTTAAATTCAAAATAGGAAAGCATCTATTCAACATAAAATCATGTATCTCATTCCAAATTTTCATTGTAAGATTTTCTCCATTACCATTTTCAATTATGTTTGACTAATTTCCTACAAAAAGTAAACATATGGTCATAACCACCCCACACAAATACTTTAAAAATGTGAAAGTGGTCAACAATAATTTTTACACTACCTCATCATCATCATCATCCATATACTCATCAATACATTCAAAAGAAGCCAATATCATTGAATAATCTAAGAAACAAATAGCTAAATTACAATCATGGTTATAAAAATGATAAATAAAGATGAATTCAACATAAAATTTACTACCTTACATTTATGTTTTGAACAAATTTTCGCTGCACATCAAAGCCTCTAATGTGTCTTCCTTCAACCTACTACGTCGTGGATTTACAACATGATCACTGGTATCTAAGGAAGATTATAAAGCAATCGTAGATATTGAAATTGCTAAAAATTCTCTTGCAATCTTTTACAAAGTTGGAAATTTCAAACCATTTTGTTTCCACCATCCTAGTATATCAAAATTTTCTATTAACTCATTATTCTTTTTATTCACCAAAATGTCATCTTTTAAGTAAGAAACGAATTCCGATTTTCAATAGTAGTTGAAGCACTTTCCATCACATATTTCATAAAACTTTTTCCCAACTTTCTTTTCGATAGAAGGGACCGTCTAATGTTGATGCACTACCACTGCAAGAATGTATGGAACTTGCTTGGGGAAAATTCCAACGCAAAACGTAAAAAAGCCCATGCAAAGTGAATTTTGCTACGAAATTAGGATTTATAATGACTAAAACGTATAACACAACATTTAAAACCTTCTTCATAAGTCAATGCAGAAGCAAGCATTAAAAACCATAGTTCCATCTTGTACTATAATATTGTGCAAACTTCTTTTCATAGGTCATACTCCATTGTTGACAAGCATCTTTAAATTTCTCCTTCCTCTTAGGTGTTGTATCCCAATAACCAACACTTTCCCTAATCTTTTCAATTAAAGTATAAATTGTTTGCAAGCCATCTTTAACTATCAAGTTTAAGATGTGCGCGCAATAGCGCATATGAAACAATTCACCATTCAAAACAAAAGGCACGGGTCCAATCTTATTAATAATATAATCAATCAAATCATCATTGGTGCCTGCAATTATCAACAGTTAATGTTGACAATTTTTTATCAATATTTCATTCAAACAAACATTTTGACAAATAATCACCAATCAATTCAGCAGTATGTGGTTCAGGCATATAAATGAACCTAAAATATAGACATAACGAATCTAAATTATGGTATGAAGTGAACATTACATATGGCAATGCAGAAGTGAACATCACATAAAATAACCACGTTAAATTATAATATTTACTTGATGATTCAATTATGCAAATTCCAATATTTTCATCAATGTAATGAGTTATGACAACCATATACCCTATGTTTCGATTGCTAGAAGTCCACATATCAGTAGTTAACGCAATGCGACTTTTATTCTTACCAAGTGAATTCATTTAATTTGTCCTCTCGCTTTCATATAACTTCATGATGTCATTATTCATGGTATTGCGAGAAGGTATCTTGAAAAAAGGTTGAAGAGAATGTATAAAACTTCTAAAACCAGCATGGTTAAAAGTGTAAGTTCCAGCCAGAAATGATTATTTACTCTTTCCCTGCACTTAATTTTTTTTAGCAAGGCTTGTGCTGGACTTCTTTTATTATGAGCTCCACATATATGCAGATAGTCTTATAAATGAGTAGTACCATTTCCTGTCTCACCACCAAGTTTCTTCGCATAATATTTGTATATGGCCTTCAATACATCGTCTATCTTCTGCCATTGTAGTGGGGCCAAACAACATGTTTGAGTCCTCTGTTGTTAGGACTTACACTAGACTCACAAACAACTTCAAATTCTTGACTTTCCACATCTGTCTCAGTCAGAGACGTTTGAGTTTCCTTTGTCTGTGGAACATCATTGGATGATTGAACTTCTTTATTAGTCACTTGTAGGTAAAAACCTTCACATACAAATATAGAAGGAAAAAAAGGTTAAATGGAAGTTGGACAACAATATTAAGCAAACATATATTTAATCATAAAATTAGTACACTTAAATCTAATCATTCACATAATTTATAAACATCAAAATAACTTAGAAAAGTATTCCGTAATTTTAAAATAATTTTAATAGAAAAGTAAGCAAAGAACAAACATAACTTCAACTGTATTTTTGAAAGATGCAAACTACTCAAAATTTTAACAAAATTATTTTACTGGACATGATTAGTTGCATAGTTTTAACTGAATCTATAAACATCAAACTAACTCAGAGGTAATTATAATATTAAATTTGAGATTGACTGGAAAAATTAAAGATTTTGAGGCAAAGAGTGAGCGAAGAGGCCGAGAGTGAATAAGGGGGCTAAGATTGAGATCGAGATTGAGAAGGAGGAGGCTAGCATTGACAGGCGTGCGATTGAGATTTGAGAGGCGTCAGATACTGAGATTGAGAGGCTAAAATGGGAAAATCAAGGTGAAGATAGGGTTTGAGTTTCCCCAAACCCATGAGATTAAGTTACTCCATTAACAACTAAAAATATTATATATCATCTATTTTTTTCTATTTTTTATTTTATAAAATCATATGAAAAGTTCAAAAAACCAATAGAAAATGTTATGACTTTTTAAAATTACAAGGGTATTACAATATTTTAAACGGGGCCAGGGAATCTGTGTGGCAGGGGATACTTCCCCGATCCTCACCCGAAGTGCTTATAGAGGAATATTTCTCCCTGTCCCTGTTGGGAGAAAATTCCCCGAAAATGGGGCCTCGAACGAGGAAACCCCACGAGGATCCACATTAACACCCCGATCGACGATATCAATGTGCATCATGTAACACCCCAAATTTTATTTAGTTAATTTAATAAAGTTAAATGAATAGTATCTTAATTATTATTGTGGTGACGAGACTTTTTACTTGGAAATACTATGTCGTTGTTGAGAAAAATAGGGTGCTTGGTGGTTATTAATATTTTATGGAAATTAAAATAATGAGGAGAGGAATAAAATAATAAATGATAGAGGTGGGAGGTGAGAAATAGAAGTAATAAAATAAGAGTGGGAGGAGGGAGCAAATTATGATAGGGGATGGGAGAAAAGTGATTATATATAATTAGCAACCTAGTTTCTTAGTATAAATAGAGGAATAGAAAAATCAAAAAAACATTGTTGAACGTGAGAAACCAGAGAATAGAAGAGCGGAAAGGAGGCAAACCCTAGATAAGGAGAACTGAACCAAAAGTTGCGTTGGAGAGTTCAAGGTAAGGGGGAATATTTCATCTTAGGGTATAACTATTTCCAATTGTAAAGTTGTTTTTAATCATACCAATTGTGGTGTTGTTATCATAGGAATCATGGTGAGTAATTGTCAAAACAACAAAAAAAAAGATCCGGGACAACACAATTGTGATCAATATGCCAGAATTTTTCTTTCTTTCATTCTGCAACTTCTTCTTTGTTTTCAGATGCTTGCTAGTGACGGATTCTTTCACATATTTCTTGCCTTATTCCTTTCCAAATTCAATTCTAATTTCCTTCCCAATGTCTTTGCCAAATTTCCTTAAGTAATCAGATACCAATAGACAGTTTTCACATCCAACTACATCATTCTCTGAAGAAAAATTTTCATAAGTGGTGGGACCAATATTTGCTAATTTTGAACCCATATTTTGGTTGCTGCTAAAACCACCTTCAACATTACAGTTCTTTGCAGCCAGTTTTTGAAGCAGGGATGTAACTTTAGGCTTTTCAAGTTCATCATCCCATATGAACAAATCACAGTGGTAATCGTTCTACACAAGAATCAAATTAAATTGTTGACATTAGAATACATATTTTCGATAATTTTTAACCAAATATATAGAAATCAGAATTCCAGATTTTCTTACCTCCCAGAAATTTCGATATCTCCAAAATTTTCTCTTTGGATTTTCATTTGTATTTGATACCCACTATTTCATCACCTGATTACAGCCACACTTTGATAATTTTCGTCGATTTGAGTACCCAACATATGAAGTTTTGCTTCCTCTCATTTTAGAAACCCCAAAAATATAGAAGTGGTGGACTGGGCAATATAAATTGCAACAAAAAGAAGAATACGAAAAAGAGGAACAAATTAATCAATTTTCTTGGTTTGGGTTGAAGGAATTGATGCAAATGCAAATGAATGACAAGAGGAGAAGAGGTTCATAAACCCTACACATATATGAAGGAGAAGAAGAAGATGAAAGAGAAAATTGGTAATTTTTTTTTTTGTATTTTTATAAAAACGAAATTTAAGTTTTTAAAAAATTAATATTAAAATTTGATGTGGAGTTAATGTTTTACACGTGGCAAGTAAAAAAAAAATCATGTATGTGCCACATATGCACATTTGGTGAGTTGGAAGGGGGAGAAGGGTAAATTGGAAATAGTCTATTTTACAGAGGGAAAATCACTATTAACCCAAAAAAAAAAAAACAATTCTATCATCCATTAGAAGATTTGACGAAATTGGAGTGAAGCTTTTTAAAACGAGATATGTACGTTTTGATGTGACATTTCCTATAGGAAAATGCTCTTCTCCCATCAAAAACCACTCCGTCCCAACTGAATGGGCGAAAGTATCCCTGCATGACTTAAGTCGCACTAGGTACTTTCAGCGTGAGTTAAATCACGCATGTTATAACTCAGCGTGACTTAAGTCACGCTGCGTGCTGTTCTAACACAGAAAGTCAGAAACATAACAGTCATTTGCAAAACATAAAAACATCACTAAGTGTGAATTTTTCACCTTCAAGGGCGATATTCGTCATTCAAACTCAATTTCTCCCACAAAATCAAGTAAGTATTTGCATTGCCCTTTTTTGGTTTAAACTTTGGTATTTTTGGAGAAATTTTCAATTTTAGGTTTATATAAAATTTGATTTGCATGTTAGCTTTTTTATGACTTAAGTTATCAATTGTTGTTTAGAAGTTGATTAGAGTAGGTTTGATTGAAATGTGGTATGTTAGAGTTAGGCTAGAGTTTATAAATTGTTAGAAATTGTGTTGAACTCTAGGTGTTTGATAAAATGTCTCAATGATTTTTTTTTTTTTTATGTTTTTTGGACTGTTAAGGATGAAATTAATTAGAAATTGGTTTGTTATTGTTGATTATAGTTAGTTTGATTGCAATGTGGTGCTCATGTCACTTACACTAAACTGAAGAAGCGTTACAAATTACTGTTGAATAGGTGTAATCAGTTGGTGGTGTCTGCATCAGAGGAGGAGGAGGTGGGGCAGAGTATTGTTAGTACCGCCTACATTAAAGCGTTTTTGTTGCTTGTGCTTGGCTACACCATTTTTGTCGGCAAGAACAGCTGAAGCGTTAATTTGTTATGGCTGCATGCGCTTCAGGATTTGGACATGTTGGGCAACTGGACATGGGGCGGGATGACACTTGTTTTCCTGTATGAGAAGCTTTCTCTTACCTCCGTCTCAGCTGTTAACGCCGTTTGTGGTTACATGACCTTGCTTGTGGTAATATATTTTATCTTATTTTTTTAATGGATCATAAATGTATAGTTGTTTGTATGATAGTTGTGCTGATATAAATTTGTCTCTTTGTGCTGATACATGAGCCAGATTACCAGCGTGTTGACCCACTTGTGGGTAGATGGAAACCTTCCAAGGGCTTTTCTGATTCTGGACACTATAGAAGCGCAATTGATTTGATGAAGCATCATAATGTCATCTGGAGGTCGTATGAGTCTCGACGAGACATGACGCCTTTTTGGGACATATGCTGGTACTCCGGATAAATCATGGGTGGCAAAGACATGATGTGTCGTCACTTGTCGGAGTGGGTTCTGAGGCAGTAGGACTATGGCCAGACCATTCCCAGATCTCCTACGACGATTGTAGATCTTGAGCAAGCGGATGTGGTTATAGCCTTCATGGAGTTTGTTGTCCATGTCCTTAGCCAGCAGGAGATGGGTGATCCGGTCCCGGAGGACGAGGTGTGGAAACATTTAGTGGGGTACATCAAATGGTTCTACCGTGTATCCCATCCTATTATGATCGCCCTTGCAGTCGTTCCTGACTACACAACTCTTATCCCTCCCTACGAGGAGGTTATTATTGATCAGCAGCGAGTCAGACAACTTCCCGACCCATTCCTGATCATATACAATGTCAGAGCCATAATGGACAGCGCTATGACGGAGTTCCTGATGTGTATTCAAATCCTATTGTTGTCGGCATTATGGAGAGCATCTGGTCCTAGTATAGCGTACTGGAGGAGGTACCGGCTCCGCGAAGGAGGACTATGAGTAATAGTCCACAGGAGCAGGGTCTTATTTTATGACTTTTGTATATTTGTAGTTTTTTATGATATTTTATCGGATGTGGATGTAATATATTTACGCTTGCGCTTTTGCGTTTTTTTATGACATTTTGCGTAATTTTGAGTTTTATTATACGTATTTTAATGATCATGAGTGAAAGAATGCTTGAATGAAATGATAATATAAAAAAAGGATGCAATTGACTTAATGGATGTATGAATGAATCAAGGAATGAAAAAATTAGAGAAAATTGAGTCTCTGGTGTTTTGTTAATGGAGACATACCCAACGTGACTTAACTCACACATGTGTTAAACCCGTTTGAGTTAAGTCACACAGACCTATAACCCGCGTAACTTAACTTATACCGGAGGTATTTTCAAAATTTTGGTTGGAAGTGAACAAATATTAACGGGAGAAGAGCAATTTCCTTTCCTATAAGCAATTAAGGCCGACTTAAAGCCCAAACCATTGAAAGGAAAAGTTTTAACAATACATCTTTGAAGTTTTTATTTAGGATTTGCTGACTAATTTTATGTTTTTAAAAGAAATGTCTCTCACGCTCTGAAAAACATTCAATCTATTTTTAGCTCTCACGATCCGTTAGGTAGGACATGTAGGTAATTGTTTTTTAGAGAATGGCAGGACAGTAAGTAATTAAATATCTAAATAATTTTTCTTCTTTTTTTGAGAGAAATATCTAAATAATCCCTATAAATTTATTGAAAACAATTCTTATAATTTTACAATTTAATTCATATTTATGGTCAATGTAAAGATTTTTATAAGCCTCAAATCGTTAAAACAATTGACTTATAATCACGCTTAAAGTCTCTTAAAAGAATGATTGTGATTTATTGATACAATAAAACTTTATAAACCAACAATGCATGAAAATTTCCCCTCAAAAAATAAATAACAATGCATGAAAATGTATCAGAGTCTATCCAGTAATTTTCAATAATCAATAATTTATTTTTAAAATATGATGCCTTTTGTCTACGTATGGGGTTTTTTTTTTTTTTTATAGAAAAACTAATGAAAAATAAATTTTTGGTGTGCTTTTAAACCATGACATTTGACCCAAGAGCGTTTAGATGAGATGATACGGGTCTTTTCTAGTTTAACTAAAATCCTAAGTTTAAATCCAATTTTGAACATGCAACAGTGTTAAAACTCTTAGAGATAGTTTGTTGTCGATTTGAGTCCCACAAAGTTCAAACGATTAGTCTCCGTAAGTTGTGCACCGAAGATACCTGATTTAAAAAAAATAAAATAAAATAACATTAGCACCATTGCCCTTGATCAGTCCTATTTTTTTTTATCCACGGTCCTGATTTTAATTGTTGAAAATATGTAACAAAATTAGAAGACTATAGGGGTATATCTGCAACCTTGCATGTTTTATTATCGCCTCCAAAGTTGAATGATTATTTTCAATTTAGATGTAGTACATATTATGGAACACTGTAACCTCATTTTTTCCAATAAAGAAAAAGTATTTGTCAAATGGAGAAATAAAATACCATGTGTCATGCGCTTATAAAAACAGCAACAAAAAAAAATGAGATTGATATGAGGCGCGTGTGACCTCTAATGACAGTGCATGCATGGACTGAAATCAAAGGGACTTGTTTGTGCGCTTATATGATGGTGATCTCTTTCTACCCTAATATATCATCCTATAAGGAGAAATGCATAATCCACGTCTATGCCTATATACAAATCGAATACTTAATAATATTTTATTGTGATATGTACATACAAGTATCTACGACTACAAGTATATGAAAAACGAATCAACCAATTGGATCAACTTTGAATGGTTAATGAAATTTATCAAAGAATAAAATGATAAAGGGAATTTTAGTTTGATTATCGGATTAATCAATTTTTAGAGTTTAAATGGTTAATAAACTCTACTATATTAACATTTGTCTTTCCGCTAATAATAATAACAATCACACATATACATCTAATAGATTAAATTATAGGCTAAAAAGTTTTGAACGAGCAATATATATGTGTGTCTATATATATATATATATATATATATATATATATATATATATATATATATATATAGGGTTTTGTTAGAATACACATATGAAGACATCTTTTAACAATCTACATCTTAAGGTGTTTTTATCCACTTTTTAGTTATAAATTACAAAAAGACACCTTCATAAAAATTAGTTGGTGTCTTTTAACAAATGCTCATGGAATAACTTGCTAAAAGACACCTTCATAAAAGATGTCTTCTAGCAAAACCCATATATATTATAACCACAATCAAACAATCCCAATAGCACAAGACGAGCCAAAGAAACTGCTAAAGGTACACAAAGTCAGTTAGGCAAACAAATAACCATTAGCCGATGCCCATACATTGAAAATGGCTCGACCACCACCTATGAGTGTCAAACACAAATGTGACTTTTTAGCTTTCAGCCAACCTAAAGACAAATACTTAACTTTATCCAACAACCTGGGAATGAGAGTTACAGAATTATTAACCAACCGGTTATTACGTTCGTTCCACAATACCAAGACACAAAGAAGTCAAATGAGCTGAAGAAATGAACGCCTAGATTTACCACCACCTGTTGAGTGAACAAACTGCAAAAAATGATCAGATAAAATGTGGGAGTCCACCCCCAAAAAACTCATCCAATCCCGCACCCGCAGCCATAAAGATTCAAAAGTAGTGCACGTTAAAAATATATGTTGCGTTGTTTCTGCAAGATCACACCCAGAGGCACACGAAGAGGCCTCAGAAGAGATGACGCCTCTATTTACCAAATTTGATATAGTATGCAATCTATCACGAAGCAGCCGCGGCGCAAAAATGGAGACTTTCAAAGGAACTTGATTATGCCAAATTAACTCTGCTGCTAAATCCGCAAGAGGAATATTTGTCGTCGTTAACAAGTGATACGTGCCACAAACTGAATAACCCCCTGACAGGTCAGGAAGCTACAACCACTGATCTGAAAAATTATTTTGCAAAGAAATATCAAGCAGTAAAGTCCTACACTCCTATAACAACTCATCCTCCCACACCCACAACTTACGCCTCCACTTTGACGCATCCCCCCTGCTCCAAACCAAGTTAAAACAAATTTGCTATCGTAATAGATTTGTTCTTAATTAAGTCAAATAACAGACGAAAATGCACACAAAGAGGAACCTCCCCCCAACCACATATCATACCTAAACATTTGTAACAAATAATCAATAACTTTGTTACTCTCATTCAGATCCGGCTAAATCAAATTGGAGACCCGTTTCAAATATTAGAAATAAATCTTTAAAATAAAAAAATACTCATTTTTTAAAACGAATATTCTTGTATTTAAATTGTTTTTTTTACAAGAACCTCTATTTAAATTGTAAATAATATAAAAAAAAATCATCTTTGTAACCAGCATAAAGAAAAGTCATATTATAATTAATAACATCAAAATATTATCATTATCAACTTTTTTTTTTTAGGGAAAATATCATTATCAACGTTATTGATAATGCATGATGTAAGTTACAAAATTTTAATATATATATATATATATATATATATATTGCATAAATCAAAATGAGACTTATATTAACAACAAAAACAATGATGCATCCTGCACAAGGAGTGCAAAGAACACCACTAATCAAAGTTTACATAAACACTTAGCCAAAGAAAGAGGCACCAACAAAACACACAAACTAGTAATTAGTGGACACCCGTACAAGGTAACGGATGTTTCCACCAATCATAAATAAATAATGGATGATCAGAAATGTTGTGAGAGAATCCCATCGTAGCGACATAATCAGTGAACCGCTAATACCAGGCGCGCGGTGTTTGTTTAAGTCCATAGAGAGTTTTTTTGAGCAAACACACGTGGTCCGAAAAATTTAGGATGACGGAAGCCTGGAGGTTGGTGCATATACACAGTTTGATCAAGATTGTTGTGTAAGAAGGCATTTTTGACATCTAATTGATGCATATATATTTTACCAATATTAGGATATTAAATAATATGTATACTCATGTTGCAACTTGAATAACATAGGAAACACTGTAGCCTAGTGGGATATGGTCATTGTTTTACAATTTATATTATTTATTTATATTTTCGAAAAAAATAATGAAAATATACACAAAAGCTCATGGTGTTTTACAATTTATATTATCTATTTGAAAATAAATAATGAAACAATACACAAGAGTTAAATAGCAGACATCAAACAAGGATGCAACCTAGACTTTTCAGATTGACTAAGTTGTAGCTGCCCATAACATAGCCATAGTACAACAAGCCAGTTTGGACGGACCACCTAACACACAAGGTTCCTCTCCTCATTCAAACTACTGTCCCTATAAAAAGACTATCATCTGAACTAACAATATCTCTCCTACCTAAATTATCCTTAGTTGGAATGCGATTCAAGAGCAAGCGCCACACAAACAAATTCACTTCGAGCGGAACTTCTTCAATCCAAACATTGGTAAACCCCCTACACAAAAGTTGGGACTTGGACACAAGACTACAAGATAAAAAGTAAAAAAAATAAAAAAAACATGTGCCTCGCTGCTAGACCATTGCAACATATCTGGTAATACTTCAAAATTGAAATTTTCTTTTAGGAAATTTTCAAATTGAAAATATATAATATATAATTTCGATTTTGTATATATTTTATACAAAAACAAAACACCAAGCCTCACATAAATCCTCCTCAACATTTAACATATTTTTTCACGTCTAAAATAGCGTGACCTAGTGGCGGAGTCAAAAAAAAAACTCGGATGGGTCACTAAAATTAACCGTTGAAAAATTGTTTAAAGTCTCACAAAATTGAATTATTTAAATTTTTGGATGGGCAACTACACCAGTTTGCAGAAATTTGGATCAGCCGAAACCTAAAACCGACACAAAATTGTATAAAATCACGCAAAATAGACCTATGATCGTTAATTTTTCGGGATGGACCGTGGCCCACCCTAACCCATGAAGGGCTCCGCTATCGGCGTGACCCAAATAGTCTAATCCTAGGAGGTCCATTAGATCATATATATATATATATATATATATATATATAGGATATAATACCTTCATTTTTTTAATGGCAATGCTGCGGTACATATGGTACGACATCATCTTGCAAAATTAAGTTGTTCATAGTCATTTGTGCAAAACCTATAATGTGTAAACCTATAATGCCGCTAACCAGTGTCCCGGGCACCGGTTAAGGAGCTATATATGAACTAACCCAATCTATTTTACCTTAATTAAAATTATAAATAAGTCAACTAATTAAAATAAAATAAAAGTTGTATTTAATACTCTATTAAATTTCCTTTCCTTTCCTTTACACAATTGTACATGCAGTTCCTTTCATTTCTTTTTCTTGTGATTTCAGTTTCCGGAATTGAACCACTACATATTTACATCCCTGTATTCTTTTCATTTCTTAACAATTCTTTTACTTCCTGGGGATTTTACTCAAACCAAATTTTTTTCTTGTGAATTTTTTATGAATCATTTTTTCTTTCAAACCAAATTCAGGGAAAGCCTATGCATAATTAGTAACATGTCCAATTAAAATAAAGTCCAAAATAAATTAACAATTTTAAAGATAAAACATAACCAATTAAAGTATCAAATACAAAATCATCAAATGCGTAGAAATTACAAAATATTCTTCAAAACAAAATAGGATTCCATTCTTGTGTCACAAAATAGGAAATTTGATAGAGTATTGAATGCACATTAACTTATTACTCAGTTTAATTAAGGTAAAACAAGTAAGATTCATTCATTTATTGCTCCTTAACCAGTGCCCCTGGGGATAACATTACCCTATCTTTTATCATTTAATCTGATGTGAGATTCTTCAAAGATTTCAACAAAATTTTAAAGCTTAAATGCAGTTTTGATCTTCTAATTTTTGTGAAATTTGTAATTTCGCTCCTTCTCTTTCTACTTGTAAAATATTGGTCTTTCATTTAAAAAAATTGACCAATGTATGCTTTTTCACCATAATAGGAAAGTCAAACTACATTTAAGTCTAATTTTCAATAAATTTTGTTAAGAAAAACTGGTTAGAGATCCTATATTAAATATACCATAGAAATATGTAGAATTCTTGTTTACAAAAAAAGGTTATGCATCCTTAAAAAAAAAGTTATGCAAATAATTAATTAGCATGAAATATAAGGTGTGATGCACCACGTTAATTATAAAACAAAAAGTAAAAACGATGGATCGCCACTTTGTCACCTAAAATTCTTCATTGTAATCATAAGGTATATATTTTCACAAGAAGTACAAATCTTAATATATAACTTAAAGTGTGGACAAAACCAACTGAAACGTAAGTAGTTAATTTAAAATATTAAAATCTCAACCAATCACAAGTTTATTGGCAAAAAAGTTGGCGCTGAAAACAACTCCAGATTAGGAGTTTGTCTTTTTTGTGTTTCTCACTTTGCCTTTTCTCTACCTTTCTTTTTCCTATTTTCCATAATGAGTTTGTCACTTTAATTCTGATTATAGCTTCTTAGGATATATCTTTTTCATCAATATTTAATCGAGTTAAACATAAATTCCTCCATAAGTGTTTAAAAAAGGGTTTGAAAATATTAAAAAAAAAACATGATAATCAATAGTGTAGGGGAAAAAACATCTATTTTGGCTTTGGAAGGAAAAATATGTACGAAGGTTTGTGAGAATACGTAATAATCATGCATGGGATGCTACCATGAGTCTATGACTTTTAGTAATTGTAACAAGATTCCATATGCTATATGTGATTTTGATATTAGCATGGTACTAAAGGAAGGGGACCAATACAATGATAACGTTTGCAATGTACATGTTCCCATTAGAGAAAGTGGGTTAGCTAGAGCTATAGTGTCTTTTTCCCACTCTTATAGATTATGAGTGGACGATTAATTTTATTATTTATATATTGCTAGGAAAATAAGTAATCAACTTTAATATCGTCATTATGCCATCATCAATACGATCATCATCACCAATTCATATTCCATGATCAATCCACATACAAGACAAAGAGAGTGAGACCCAATTTACTACAACTAAAACGGACATGAATTTTATCATGACCTTTTAGTTCAACCATCTCTCTTTTTTTAATCTAATAATTGATTGATCCATAAAAACGAAATAATAAGGTTGAGATTAAGCACAAATGGACAACATGAGAGGATTTAAATCCAACAAAAACTACTATTATTACTAGAATTTTTATAGCAATCCACGTTTATACGGTTGAAACATTGGTGGCCTTGTGATTAAAATTAAACAGTTTTTATTTTGAGGGAAAAATTAGACATATAATTTGTTTTTTTATAGAAAAATGTTAACTAACACCTTAGGGGCATTAGTTAAAAAGATTAATATAGAAATTATGTATTGGAAATTGTTAAAAGTGGAATGTTTAACTTTATAAAAGTTAAAAAATTGTTGTTTTTGTTGAATTTTTTTATTTTTGACATTCTTAATCATTGCCCTTGGACACGGTTTAACAAAATCCTTTTTTTAATCCAAAATATTAGATTGAATTTAAACTTCTAATCTGTATTGAATGGTTATCAATATCCCAATTATATGTATAAAGAATATTTTTGAGCCGGATCCCTATGGATAGCTTCACTTTTATTTCTTCAATTTTGACCTCTAGCGAGCAAATTGACCATTGACTATTAAGAAAAAGCACTATAAAAAGGGAAAAGAGGGAAGGAATTATATTTTGTTTGAAGTGATACCAAAACCATGAGAGATAGAAGGAGAGGGAGGGGGAGAGAGAGAGAGAGAGAAGGGGAGTGGTGTACTATTTAGTTAGTGTTATGTTTGCATGTGCATGTGTTATAATGAGTGACTATGTCAGTCCATGCATGTGAGAGTGTGGGGGATAACTGTAAATTGAGGAAACCGAGAGGAATATTGCATGGCTTATGGGGGTTAAAATTTGTCAGATTCGTGTGCACGGTACTTCACTTTTGGGCTTTAAGATAGGAGTGCCATGTGATATTGTAATTTATAGGAGGGTACTTCCAACCCACTAACATTTGGTCAACAATGCTTCCAAATCAATTCATATTTGAAATATTACCTTATAACGTGTGTACACATATGCATCTTTCAGAAATGATTTAGTACTTGTAGATATGACAATTGAGATTATATATGCTTTGTTGCATTTATTTTTGACAATATTCATGTATACATTTATCAGGCTTTGCCCGAATATGATCCTTTTTTTCCACTTATTTTGTCCTTCTATAATTTGTGTCTATCTTTATTTAAATTTTAAAGAGAAGATCAAGAGAGAGAAAAGACAAGAGGGGAGAGATTGTGGAAGGAGGGAGAAGGAAAGAGTGATCGGAAGGATTTGATCACCATAATCCATAATCGATTATCTTATCTTAGGCACAATAAGGTGCTCATCTACAATTATGGACCACAAACATTGATGAAGGGATGTGATACACTAGATAGTAAGATCCGATCACATCTAAGCCATTCACGTGATTAACCGATCGTCCGACCATAATAGTAAAACCAACATAACTGTTCTAGTGTGTACAATATATTGTTCCACACCGAAATAAGGTACACATTCTCATTCTAAAAAATCTCTTCAAAACATCTTGAGACCTCATTAACTTAAGCGCCAAAGTATCTTCACATGTGCCCTTCCCCGTGATATATCTCCGCAAGTCTTCGATTTTATTGTCGTAATAAAATTTCAATCACGGAGACTTGTGAGACTTGATGTAGCTTTTCTTCTCTTAAATATTCAATTAAAATGTATTTTTGGAATTTTATAAGATGAACGTTTTAGGATTGCTTGAAAAATATTTTGTAAATATGCAATGATAAAGATACATTTCAATTATTGGAGTTCAATATTACAACGAATAATTCAAATTCAATCCATTTCTTTTACCTTTTAAATGCACGTCTAAGAATCACATATTCTCTTTTTTTTATCAATATTATATTTCTAGCAATAAAGAAGGGCCTCATTAACATGACTCCCTATTCTCTTGGTATCGATGTTAGTACGATCCATTATGACCGAATAGCCATTTGCACTCCAAAAGATCTTAGGTTATTCTCATGCTTCAAATCTTTTGTCTAGATTTATATTTGCATCAATCTTTCTTCATTTTCATTTATCGAAAGATTGTCTAAATTTTGATAAAAATATGATAAAACTAGATTAAGTGAATGCATTTACTAAACAAAAGAAATCTGATTTATGAAAAGCTTATCATAAAACTATTTTCCATGACCCCAAGACTAACTAACGAGAACTACTCACTCATCATAAGAATGAGCTACATAAACAAAATAAAATAAACAAAGTAAAAACAAGAAAACTTTATTAAAAATTAATGAAAATGCAAGTACAAGAGATCTTTGGTGGTAAGTGGCACCCAACCAACGAAAGACTAAGTTTATTTACAGGATAGGCATTATAAGATCCATGCATAACATCACTAGTCATAGATTAATTACAAATACAAAAAATTCATTAAAGTGCCAAAAGAAAAACTACCAAAATCGAAGTTATTGAGTTATTATAGTCGTAGCCACTCACTACGGTTCGTCGTAATAGCTTCAATTTTAATGGCTTGATCACTTGAATTCTCCCATCATTTGATGAAAGTTCTTGAACTTAATGTTACGAGATTTGAAGTGTTGTTGAGTTATAATCCACCTTTTGATCATTCCTTCATATATCTCTTGTACTTACCTATTTATTAAAAACAAAAGAAATTAAAGTGGGAAAAAAATCATAAATAAAAGTACTATTTTATTAAAGAGATATTCTTGCATGAACTCTCACCCAACACGTTATTCTTACATCCAACCAATAAAAATATGACATATGTTATTAACTTTAAAGAAGTGTGATTTTGATTAAAGAAATGGAAACATAAATGGTGGTGGGGTGGTTCTTGTCGGTTAAAGAAAGTAGAAAAATGAGAGAGAAATATTAAAAATAATGAGAAAAATCCTGATACTAATTCATTTTATTATTTTAATGAGGTGTTTGATTTTAATTGGTTGGGTGTAAGAATGATGTGTTGGGTAAGAGTTCACGGAAGAATTTCTCTTTATTAAATAAAATATAACAAAAAATACTATAAATTATTGAGTTATTAAACTCTCTCATGATTGAACTATTGTGTGTCCTGAAGCAATTAGCTTAGATAGAAAGAATTTTTAAGATAAACATTGATGATATTATTGTTTTTAGCATTAATTAGGAGTCATTTTAGAGTCATTCTAGCAAGTTTATGTATGTATTAGTTGAGTTTTTTTGTAAATAAATCAAGAGATGAGCATGAAAGAGTAATTATGTGTATGAGGACTTGATTTGTGTTAAATCAACCAAACCAGGTGGTTGTGATATACTTTTAACAAGATTTATCAAGTGCTTTATTGGCGTATAGTCACCACATACGTTTTGGTAAGGAGAAATAGGACAAGAAATGAAGAAAAGCATTATATTCAACTATTGGTAGAGCATGATGCGCACTATGAGTTGCATGTCACATAGCTAAGAAGAATTCAAAAGTTGTCAGCTACCAGTAGATGCATGATGCATGCATTAAGTTATGGGTCACGCAAAATGAAAAATTCTTGTAGTGTGCATTTGATACCTGATGATGGAATAACATGATGTTTTTAAAAGGTTCTTAGAAGGTTTTTAAAGACAATACAAAGTGAAGAAAATTCAATTCGAGTTCCAAGGCATTGCAAGACGAAATAATGAACGAAAAAGGGTCAAAAACAGCTGAAATTTGCACATGATGGGCTGCCTCATGTGCCCCTACGCATGGAGAAGTCCTGGCTACAGCCCCATGCGCCCTTGCGCACCATTGCATGTGTCCCGGATTTAACTCAAAATCATTAGAAGTAAGAATTGATCACTTTTACTTCTAGTGTTATAGCTCGATGATCCTTAATCAATATGGGAGTGAAACATGTTAGTTATGAGTTTGTCCTTAAGCATCGAAAGGTGAAAGGATCAAGAGAGTTGGCTTGAACATTAACTAGATCTTAGAGGAGCCTGGAAGTTATATGAAGCTATAGATAAGTCATAAGATATTGAAAGCACTCTTGTACTAGGCTAAAGGGCTCAGGTGGAGTACATTTCGTGTAGAAAAAATGAGAACCTAACCTAGCAATGTAGCGTGTTAAGTTCTACATAATCGTACCCCTAACGATGTGTCGTTACGGCCTTAACACGATGGTTGAGGTAACACTCCCTAAGACCACCAGGTTTATAGGGAGCTATAGAAAGTTGTAGCTCTGTAAATTGTAGTAAAGCTTTGTTATAACTGAACCTAGTTTAAACCACACTTTTTAGCTTGAGAATTTCTATTTTGTTTTAACTATTTTAACTATTTTAATATTTTATTTTATTTCCTTGAAAACAAGTTTTATACTAGAAAGCTATAGCTCCCTAGTCCATGTGCGATCGATTTCTTTTTATACTATAACTTGAACAGTGTCTACTTGCACTATGTCTTTCCACCTTAAAATACTCATAGTGTACTAGAAGACACCGGTAGATACCGCACTTTAGAGGAAGAATCACTTGAAAAAGACTCACGACCCTTAGAGAGCCCTAACCGTATTCTAAACCATAACACATAATTGTAAGATTTTAAAAGTTCACTTTGATTAAAAAAAAATTAACAACAAATGAAGAAATTTCATTGAGAAATAGGTCAAACAAACGATAAAAGGTACTTAACCTTCAACAACAATAGGTGAAGAACAAAGAGTATTCTATCTACTAAAATCAAAAGAAAACAACAACCCTAGACTCCTACCATTATCTAAGAATACAGTCTAGAGGGAAAGTGGGTCATTTATAGAATAAGCAAGGAATCCCAAACTTCTTTATTAAACGTCATTGTCAGGACAAGTTTTTTATCGAATTCACCACCTATTCACTCGAGATCGTCTTTGACTCAAAAATAAGGTCGTTTCTTTCTTTCCAAATAGATCATAAAACTACATGCCAAGAAAGAGACCTTTGTTTCATTTCGGAAAGGACAACTAAAGCTTTGTAACAAAACAAACAAATCTTTCGAGAGTGTCGTCGACACCCAAATTATCAAGTCAAGATTGTGTACCAAATAGACTCAACAAACAAACACTTTACAAAAAGATGTATTTCCGACTCCAGTAGCTCTAACCACCACCCACACAAAGATTCTTCCATCGAATAAAAAATGTCATGACTAATGATCAAGTTTCTCCTAAATACCATATATATATATAAACAATGAGGGTTAATATTTGGACAAAAGGTTTTGCCACAACGTATGCAATAACAAGCCATTGTTGATCTTGCATGGTATACGGTATGTGTTCCCCTTACAAAAATATACGGTGTGTGTTTGCTTTATCAATTCTCATAAACAAATTAATATATAGTAATGTGCAGACATGACCATCATGCATGTTATTTCACTTCACCGTGAGCCTCTTGGAAACGCAGTTAGGTTTCAAAAGATATATCATTGCTTGTTTAATCATATCCTATTTCCTATGTAACTTTTGAAAGTGAGGAAATAGACACACCTAGCTAGGTAATGTCCTCCACTGCAAGAATGCTAATTAGACAGACCGTATTGTCATCACCATGCATGCATTTGCATTGCATACACAATAATTGATTAATTAATGGAGAAATGACATAGCCATGATCAGTCATATAAGGAAGCAAATACTCTTCATCTTTAATAGAAAAAACTATTATTTCCTTACCAATGCTCAACGTAGCTTCTAAGCTCCGCAAATAAAAGGTGGAATTGAAGGCACCTCTAGATTAAAGATTATCATTTACCCTTTTTTTTTTTTTTTTTAAGGATTTCTCATCATTCACCCTTTGAATAACTATATTAAATATATATATATATATATATATATATATATATAGACACACACATCCCAGTGTATACTAGTGCTACAAGAGTGAATATACTTGTGAACAAGAAAATAATTATATAAATTATTCAGCAGATACTTTTTTTTTTGACAAATATTTAGCAGATACTATGTTATCATTATTTATTTTCTTTAAAAAAAAAAAAAAGCTGTAAACTATGGTACAATATTCTGTGCCATTCTCTTTTCTCTCGTGTGTGCAGGAGCCAAACAGTGGCAATACAAAGACAAACATACTTTATTTTTTACAATTCTGTGACAGGGACTAGTCTTCAGTGAATCAAAGGTAGCTAGCTATATGGTCTCAATATTAATCCCATTTGTTTTAGGTCGTGGAATATTGGGTTGTTCATTACTCATTTCCAGGGTGAAAAGGGGGCCAACTTTCTATAAATTCCTTCTTTTGTCTTACCACTTTGCATTGCATGTTTCTTTTCAAATGCAAGTAAAGCCTCTTTTCATCGTTTCAAGAATATTCTTTAATTTCTTTTTTAATTCTTATATCTTTGATATTTGTTTTAATATTTTACTAGATGACTCTTCCATTTTTCAATGTCACTATAGGGTAGGCGCCCCTTAATAAAGAGGGACCAACACCAAAACAATGAAAGCACAATGTCTAAATGTCCAATTAGTTGTTTATATAGTGCCAAATGTTAACACCCTTTCTCTCATTTTTTGTGCAATTTAAATTATATCTTGGGTTAGGAAAATGCTAACTTATCTCTTTGGAGCCTAAGTTAAAGAAACTAGATATAGAAGTTTTTTTTGTTTTTTAAATTGTATATTTAATATTGTAAATGTTTAAAGAGAGTTTGGTCGCTTCCCCTAAATATTTATATTTTCAATACAAATTTTATTTCATATTTTCTTTTTTAAAAAATTACTCGCGTTTGTATGACACAAGTTAGCATGACTCGTTAGGTTAAAATATAGGGACATCAAAACGATAACAACTGTCCTCGTGATATTTGTTAAAGAATCAAATATAATTAATAATACTCTATCCGTTTCAAAATGTATGTCGCAGTCAACCACTTCACACATGCAAATACACAACTTTGATAGTCCATATCTTTATGCATCTATAGTAAAAAATTATAAAATTTAAAATTTTGAAAATATTTATCTAGACAAATTGGACAACATCTTACATACTAATTTGTCTTTAAATATAAGTTAAAAAATATGGTCAAAGTAAGTTATATGAATAATGCACAATAAAAGAGTTCCTAATAAGGTATGAAACTACAAGGTTGAAGAATAATTTATAAGAATTGTTTTGTACCACTTATATCAACAAAATGCATCTTAGTTTTTTTAACTCATTCAATAAAAATTTCACCGTTAAACGTGTTTGACTTAGCGTAATTTTGAAAATATGATCTTATAGGATGATATAAATTTTGAGCAATTTTGTTTGGTACTACCTATATATATTATTATTCTTCAATAAAAAATCATGGTAGACATAAATATAGGGATGCTGCCACCACTCTGGCATAACTAGAATCGTTCAGTATATTCAGGACTGAACTGCAGGTCACGCTTGCCGCTGTTTAGATCGAAAGTACAAATTAACAATTCAACACATTTAAGAATAATATGCTGAATCAAGGTATTATTTTATGGTATTCATAACTAAATATAAGCATAAAGACAATGTACTGTGTTTTTAATTTGCATGTCACCAAATACTAAATATTCCATTCTAATGTTTCTTATTTCGCACTATCCATCATCACCTCAACTTCATCATTCACAACTATTGAAAAAAAGTTCTTGTGCCTTACTATTATTATATGGTTTCCAGAAAAATTTAGCTTGGCTTGCTGACTAGGAGATGACTTTAATTTCTAATTTATTAACAAATACTCACATTGCTAATTGTTAATCCTCACACTTAGTGCTTGTGAATAGTCCAAATTAACTATCAATTAACTTTGCGAATAAATTCTCTCAAGACACGTTTCTTTATAGTAAAGTTTCTACCATCCACCAATTGAGACTAATAAATCTTAACGTGATGAATTAAAGAGTTGAAAGTTTTGGGTTCAAACCTGAATAAGAGAAGAAAAATAAAATAATCTAACAAATTATGTTATTGTTGTGTGTTCGTTTCTTTTTGTTATTAAATTTTTGAAATTCAAGTTAGTTTGGTGGTGTTTGTTTGGGATTGTTCATTCTCAATATTTTAGATTTGATTATCTCTTGTGTCAATTTGGATAGACTAATTTATCTATAAAAAATTGAAATTAAAGTCACGTTTGTGGTATAAGGAATTTAGGTAATAAATGTTCAAACCTCATTTGATCTATTGTACACCAATTTTTAATTAGCAATCACTCCCAAAATTGTATTTGGAAAATGAATATTTTAAAATATATAAGAAAAAGATAGGAGTGCATAAAGTAACTTTCAGCTGAAAAAAGAAAAATTGAAGTTAGACTTGAACATACTCGCTTGTAAAATTCATGATGAAAATTGTTGTTTAGGCCCCTCAATTGCTCACATACTTCCAAAATTCGAAAATGCCCCTTTTAATACCGATCGGAAGCTACAATTTAATAGCATCAAAAGTTATCTTCGACTTGCTATGTATCGGAAGGAGAAATGACATTTATACAATCATTTTGTAACAATTTTTTGACAATTCTCAATTTTCTCTTTCATACTTACATTATGTTTTTATTCTCTCTTCCTTTTTCTCTCTCCATTGTTTTTGACCAATAGAAAGAGAAGAAAAAATGGTTGTTCAAATATCACTGCCCTATCGAAGTTATGATCCAGTCAGTCTAATATATATGTCTGGCGTAAGCTTTTGTACTACTACTTCTTTTATATGCAATATTTAAATCCTTTCAAAGTTCAAATTTGTTGACGAAATATGGGTTTCAAATGACCATTCTTTAGTTCATACATGTTTTTTACGTTCCTCAAAATACTTTATAATCAAAGCCTGAAAAAATGTTACAAACAAATGAGGAAATATATCTTAAATATCCTAAAAATGGTATTAGGGTTTATTAAATTTTTACCTGAAGTAGGGCACAATGGTTAGGGATGGGAACAGGCTAGGCCGGCCTACAGGGGTCTACGACCTAGCCTACGACAGGCCAGGTCAGACCAGACTTTTTTCTTAAATAGAGAAGGCCTAGACTTTTTTTTTAAAGTCTATTTAGCTTAAAAGGCCAGGCCACAGACCCTCAAAAAGCCTATTAGGTCGGCCTATTTAAGTAATATGAATAATATTATTTGTTATTATATTATATTTTATACTTTGAATTAAAATATAAATTTGTAAACTTTTTCAATAATTTAAGCTTTATTAGTATATACATTAACTTTTTTTCCATATATAAATGTATTATTATAAACCAGAATATAAATATATACAATATATAGTCGAATTCCCTAAAATCTCATGTTGATTATCAAAAGAGAGTTTAATCTAATTGAACTATTAGTTCGCTAGTCCATTAAACTTAGATTACATTGCTTGTTCATAAGATATAGGCTTTTAAACAGGCTAGCAGGTCGTATCAGACTTTCAAAAGGCCAGTCTCAGGCTTAAAAAGTAGCCCTATGATAGGCCGCCTGCCAGGCTTAGACTTTTAAAAAATAGAATCTTGCTCTTCACCCAGCACAAAACACTCCCGCCCTGTAGGCAGGACGATTTTGCCCCTGCGCATGTTAACTCACGTAGGTGTAAAAGTGTGCGCTAGTTAACATGCGCAGCGTGGCTTAAGTCACGCATGTGTAACTTAAGCTACGCACACTCACGCAAAAGTAACGCACTGCGTGAGTTAACTCACGCAGTGTCACGGTAGTGTAACGCACTGCGTCACGCAGTGTCACGCTAGTGTAATGCACTGCGCAAGTTAACTCACGCAGTACTGATATATCAGTACAACATTAAATGTTGTACTGATATGCATTGAATGTCATTAATGATCAGTAATTTTTACACGCTCATAATTGAACCGAATTACGCCAGTTTAACAAGATTATCGGATAATACGACATAATCGATCAAAATTACACAAAAACATCGTTTTTATCACAATCACATAATCACACATAACGACCTAAACGGTCCAAATTTCACAAATTCGCCGGTAATGATCCGTAATCACTTAAACACACTTAATGACACGTAAACGATCCAAATTACACCAATTTGTCCATAAATCTTGAAAATCACATAATCTCACATAAACGGTTAAAATTACCGAAATTCATCGTTAAATTACATAAACACAAATTCATTAAAATTCAATAATACGGACACAAATTACGATATTACACGTTAATAAATATTACACTTCAACGGATCGGACATAAAGATGTAAAGCGTTATCTTCAACCATTACGTAAAACATGTTAGCGACGTCGCTATCATCTTCGACACGTTGTGGAAAATACACCGTCTTCGAAAAGTCCTCTTCCTTATCCTCCCCCAAGTCCACGCCTGGCGCATTTAAAATTACATCGTATGTTCTATGATTTGAACCAATATGGATAAAGAAGTTGTCAAGTTTTGTCTTCAAATCGTCCAACTTGCCGGTGGGCTTTACAAAAAACCTAGCCTTCATTTTCACATCTACATAATGGACATGAAGTTTTACTGGATCTTGTGCATCTTCATACATGTTTCACTTCAAAAAATATAAATAGTTGAATAATTAATGACAAAGTAAATGCGAGCAATAATTGGTGTGACATAACCGGCCATCAAAAAAATAATTCATTTCATTTAATATATAATATTAGTTACATATTGGCCACGAATATCCGAAGTACATAACCGGCCACCCAAAAATACGTCGGGGTGTAATACCACCAAAAATGTCTTCCCGACCGACCGACCTAAAAATGTCATAACCTATAACCTATATAAGAATTCTAGTGACATTCCTAGATTTTCCTCTACTTCAATGTCTTCCATCGCTTCAAACTCTTGTTCCCTTTTTTGCGGAGTGGGAGTATTATCACAAAGTATTGGATTGTGCTCATTTGTTGGTTTCTTTGGCGGCTTCGGCTCCTTGGACATGAGCTCATTGAAGGCATCTTGTCTATCCAAAAACTCAAAATGTCATTTCTCCGCCTCACCGATCTTGTTGGACATCCACTCCGTACAACTCGGTGGTAACGGACACCCTTCCTTCAAAGTAACATGAAGATAGTGGCCGGGAATAAAGCAAAGACACATGATGTTGGCATGTGGATTAAGTGGTGGAGCACTTCGGATTGGGAAATATGTCTCACATACACAACCATTTTCGGGCAATGTCAATAGAACAACGGCTCTATTGTAGTAAGTAGCAACAATGTGACCCATATCTGGAGTGGTCAACCACTTATCTACCGGTGCAATACCAATTGTACAGTTTGGAGGGTGTAAACCATTCAAGATTTTGTTATAACGCTCCTCCGTGACATATCGGCATGTAGTCACTCTTATGAGTTTTCAACTCATGAATAAGTTGATGACGAATCAATACATGATCTTCCTCATCCATCCCCAAGGGCCTAGCTATGACCCGGAATCCACAATGACCATCCCCTTTAACATTCACAATGTCTTCAACAAAAAGTCTCATGAGATTTGGAATTTGTGAAATGTAAGGGATGCTCCGAAGCAGTTTTGAAGTAGAGGATGAAGCTTGTGAGCGGGAGTACGTGCCAAGGCGTGCATCTTTTCTCTTTGGAAGTGACCTCTTGGGTTGTGAAGATTGACTATCCGGATTTTGAGAATCAATAGTCTCCATCTAGAGGGGGATTCGACCCGTTGATGACACTTTGAGTGTAGTCCTCTTCCTTTTAGGTGCTCCCTTGGTTACCGCTTTTTTTGAAGGTGGACACATATTTGTGGTTTCTGGAAAGGCTATTTGACGCATCATCTCTTTGATGTGGAGTTTCATATTGTAAGGGCTTGTCTTGAGACGTTCTTGAATGTCATTCCACTCTTCCACCACGGAAAAATCTGTTGGAGTAAGCCCTAATATCCAATCTATATTTATTGAGTTTGGCTTTGTATCATGATATTGATATAAATATATATTGTGAATATATAATAATAATAATAATAATAATAATAATAATAATAATAATAATAATAATAATAATAATAATACGGCATTTCTTTGTTGATTTTGTTTTGTTTCAAAATAACAAAGTCCTTAGAATAGTTAGTCCGTTTAATGGAACATTAAGTATAACTTAATTGTGAGACACCATTAAACATAAGGACATTATTCTAAAAGTATCTGTAGTCAAGCTTTATTGTGAAGTGGGATATCATTAAAGCATAGAGACTGTTATGTGGATAGACTGATGATCACATCTCACAGATCATGGATAAAGAGTTATTAAGTATTCACATAGATATAAATCTTAGGAGTAATATTTATATTGGATTGACCCACCATGAGAATACTACATAGTAAAAGTTATGAAAAGTGTTATAAGATATTCTCATAGTGATAGTGGTGTATTCCACCCTTTGACCTGAAACCACTATGTACCCTAGATGTTGGAGTCGAGTGCTTTGTCACCATTCAAACGTTGTCTGTAACAAGATAACTATAAAGTTGGTTGATGGGTACTCCACGAATCTTGCTAAGGGACATGAGTGACCTAGATGGAATTTGTCCCTCCTACATAACAGGAGAAATGTCTAAGGGCCCAATATTGAACTGGACAAGGGTGACATGCTATGCCTTGTGTTCAATATAGACATGAGGACAAAAGGGTAATTATACACATGAACATTATCACATAAAGGTTTCGTCAGATCACATGACACTCTCGTCACTTTGGTAGCAGTGATGTGTTGCTAGATACCGCTCACTGTTTATAATATTATAGATGTGATTTAATATTATTGCCAACGTTACGGGAACCTATAGGGTCACACACAAAGAACAGATAAATGAGAGAAATAAATAAGTAAGACTTATTTATAAAATAATAAGTAAGACTTATTAGTAATTAAATAATTTAATATGACTTCATTATTTAATTTAAAAAAAAGGAATAGTGGTGCACTGTAAGGTACGATGTACTTAAGTGTTGTCTTGCTGGCCACACAAGTGATTCTATAAATAGAACCCTTGTGCTGAAGCATTACGAACTTTTGCGAGTACTTAAACTAATTCACAAAAGTTGTGAAACCTTAGCCGCCGCTCTCTAAACCTTGTTCTCTCTGAATCTCCGTTGGAATTGGCTAGCACCGGTCATCGGAGAAGTTCTGTTTGTGTGGACTAAGTAGAGGCATCGCTACTTTGCTTTGCTCGTGATCAGAAACAATTCTACTACAAAGGTTCTTCTCTTCAAGAGGTAAACACATGAATCCTTAAATTGTTTAAGTATGTGTTTGATTTGTGATTAATGATTTAATCAAGATCCGTTTCAATGGGATTTCTTCTGCAAAGAGGATTAAAATTTTGAAAAACCCTTCTTAAAATCCTTTCAGTGGTATCAGAGCTTCGGTTGTGATTAAATCATTGAATCTGATTCAAACTAATTATGTATACTTATTTCGTATCAAATTATTTATGTGATAAATTCTTGATTGAAATAAGTCTTCTTATTTTATATTCAGTAATCGTTACTGATATGTTTGTCGAAGTTATATGCATATTTATTCAATTGAAATTAGTTTACATTACATATTTACCAAGAAGTATATTTCAATATTTGAAAGTATAATTAAAGAGATTCTACGAAGTGTTTCTAATATATATATATATATATATATATATATATATATATATATATATATGATGTACATTTGATTCGAATATATGTTTGACATATAGAAACTTCAATTACTTATTGTATATATATGAAAATCCGGTGATAATAATGACAATATTAAGTGTTAATATTTTTATTATTTTAAATAAGAATTAATTAAAATTGATTGATCAATATTATATATGTAATATATGATTCTAATACAACGTCATTATATGTGATATATTGATGATGTCATTCGTTCAATAGGTTTTATGAAATTGACTGTGAATTTGTAGACAATTCGTGAGATTGAGCTTCGATATCTGAATATCCGATTCTGGTGAAGCATCAAATATCTGGTTGCCCATACTGAACAAATAATTTTTAAACTATTGATATTTGATTGTCGTATTAGGGTACCTAATTATACAAGAGTTGTTGTATTATTATGGTTGATCAATTGTTTTCAAGATGATTGTTGTGACTTTGAACAATTCGTGAGATTGACCTTCGATATCCGAATCTGGTGAAGCATCAAAGATCCGATTGTTCAAGTTAAACAAGCAATTTTTGAAATTATTTATTTTAATTTATTTATTCAAATTGGTGAAAGGTAGTAAATTTAAAAGATCATATTTTGAAAGAGTTTCAATATCATATATGACTTTTGAATTTGGTAATAAAATATTTGCTTAATTTTAGCACCATAATTTATTTTGGAAACAAATTGGTCGCCAAAATAATGCATATTTAATTATAATAATTATTGAGTGTCAATATTACTATAATTAAGTAAATAAAAATTCTACCTTTTGGATTGTTTTTCAAAAGTTGTTTCCAAAGGTAATAAACGATCCTAATTTATTTCTAATTTAAAAGGATCATGATTTTGAAAAAGTTTCAATATTAGATATGATCTTTTAGATTTGGTCCTAAAATTTGCATATTTTAATTTTATTTATGATCCGATTGATTTTGAAAATATTTTCAAAATGAATATATTCATATATATGAATCAATTTTATATGACATATATCTCGGTCAAAAATATTATTCCTCCGTAGGTGATTCGACCAACTCACTCCAAGCGATCACGACTTTCTCAACAACTTCTCTATTCTTCACCTTGCTCTTCTTCAATTCTTTTTTGTCAACTTTTGCACCCTTAGGAGGCTTTGGGTGAACTTTACAATCTGTGATGCACTTAGACCTTGCATTCTTCCCAATATGAAAATAACAAAGCATGGTGTATGTTTTAGGGAAGACTGTGCCAACGGCGTTCATCAAAGCACCATCTCTGTCGGTGACAATCACCTTAGGCATGTTGTCTTTTTAGGACAAAAGACCTTTCAACATCGTAAGTGCCCAAGCAAAGTTGTCCTCTAGTTCAAAGTGAAGGAAGGCGAAACCAACGGAATACGTCATTTTTATAGAGGTGCAACCAACTATCTCAAACAACGGCATTCGGTAGTTGTTGGTTTTGTAAGTGGGGTCCATGACCAAAACGGTCGGAAAGGTGTTGAGCAATTTAATTGACTCCGGATGAGCAAAAAATATGTCTTCAAGAGTGCTTTCCTCACTATTGCATCTTGTGTAATAGACATATTTATGCTCCACCAACTTCGAAATCAAGAATTGCAACTCCGTCATGTTACCTATTTCCCCCTTTCGCCATCTTGTTTGAACATTGTACACTTGCTTGATAGTTATGTCACTTTCTTTGTTATTTTGCTTCAAATTGGTGAGGATATTCTGAGGCACCGTCAAACTCTTTGTCATGTCGATATCTTTTTTCTTCTCCTCCGCACTAAGTCTTCCCACAATAAGGTGCCCCTTTAACTTCTCATCCAAGTCATGGTTTTGCATTCCGTAAAGCATTGCAAGCCACCAATCATTTGTCTCTTTATCAAAGAAACCTTTCAACCTAAACAGACAATTACATTTCCTTGAGCCGATGTCTTCAATGTTCGGTTTCTTCCTCATCTTAGGTGGCTTGTATATCCCACTCCTTTCACATTGCATCGTCAAGTAAGGCCTTTTTAAAAAGGATTTATCTATACAAACATTAAATCCGGCTCTTACCCCTTGTCGGCGAACCCAGGCAAGTAACTCTTCTCGCTCTCTCCATCTTGCATTTGTTGTAAAAAAAGAAGCAGTGTCGCGACCTTCACAAAGAACACTGATAGGTACCGGTTTAGGTTCTTCAATTTGACCAATGCGAGCTTGAAATGGAATTTTGACTTTAAACGGCTTCACATTAATGGTCGGTTTGACATCGTCGGAAGCGTCGCCGGAAGCTTCATTTTTGGCCGGTTTCGGTTCGACGTCATCACCCGCGACATTGTCAACCATCTCCCTATATATCTATTGAATAAAATAATTTACAAAGTGAGAATAAATAAATTACTTGTGAAACAAGCTAACCAAGAACAAAAATGAAGCTAAAAATTCAAAAATCTGGACTGTGTACAGTGGCATGACTTAAGGTCACGCAACACATTAACACATGCGCCACTTAACTAGCGCAGCACATACGCCCTGCCCAAGTTAACTTGCGCACCATGCCTACTGCCTACGAAAACAGCCTAACCAAGCTTAGAAACCAGCTAAATGAGATGAGTTTTTATGATACATTACCTGATATTCGGTGCTAGATGAGCGTAGAAACTTGTTTCCTGACGATTTGCAATGATTTGGGATGAAGATTTTGATCCAAAAAATCGTACTTTTTGGGTTTTTGAAGGTGGAGGGAAAGAAAATGGTGTTTGGAGTTCGGACTGATGGGTCTTGAACAAAAACAGTAACCTGCGCAACTTAACTCGCGCTGCATGAGTTAAGTTGCGCAGCGTTACTTAACATGTGCAACGTATGTTAACTTGCGCATGGGTAAATTTGGAAAACTTGCAGGACGTGAGTGTATGTTGCTGGGTGAAGAGTGGTAATCAAAAAATATGGCAGACCAGACTTAGACCTTGCAAAGCCTAACTCGGCCTAGCCAATTCTCATCCCTAACAATGGTCAGCCATCTGCTTTGGTGTTGTTTTGTCGCATCATCCAAATAATTATAGATGAAGGCTAGAGCTGCAACACACCATGACCACTTATTCATTGTAGTAAGCTCTTCGAAGTACTTTAGGTATATGACATCAACGTATCGCAGACTCTTATCAATGAAGGTCATGCAACGGGCTAGGTAGAGTGGATAAGCTTTGATACACAGTAGTAGTATTGCTCCCACATTTTGGGACCTAATAATATAAATGGTACAGCACCCACAATAAAAAAAACATAAGAAAAATCCTACTATATTTCTATCTAAATATCCAATCCACCTGGTTCACAAACCACTCCTAGAATAGACATTAAGTGCTCTATTGTTTTCTCAAAAACCAGTGTCAATAAATACTTTTGATTGTGTCAATTATGCTAATTTTTAGAATTTAAAACGGAAGGTCTTGGTTCAAAGAAATTTTAATAACTTTTTGAGATAATGGAAGCAAATACATTCTTCGTCAAGTGTTTGTTTTCATTAGGAAAATATGAAACTAAAACTTTCTTTTGGTTACTTTTCATAAACTATCTAAACGC
Organism: Medicago arabica; assembly: GCA_946800305.1. Lineage (NCBI taxonomy): Eukaryota > Viridiplantae > Streptophyta > Magnoliopsida > Fabales > Fabaceae > Medicago > Medicago arabica. The sequence goes on from OX326969.1 coordinate 8,145,734, forward strand.
CAATATATGATCTTTGAAGTTAATATACTTTTGGACCAAAAAAAGTTCTTATATGTTTCATATCATGAAGAAAAAATTATTGGTTTTTAACAAGAATCTTAAAGTACCTTTCAGAAAAAGAAAAAAAAAAACAAGAATCTTAAAGTAGACTCTTGATAATTTAAGATGTGATTAAATAATATTGATGCCAAAAATGCCAACACTAACCACTGAGGAGTTGTTTTAACCAAAACACACATAACAAACATAACCACTCCATTCAGGTTCATTTTCCTTGACCAAATATTCTATCAACTCCACTTGTTACACACCCTCCAATTTTATGTGTATCTATATATAACAACACAACCAGAAATCTAATTCATCAACAACAAGCCCTCTCTCTCGAATCCTAACAATAATCATCCTCACTTCAATCCAACTTCTTGTGTGCAAAATGGCCAATGTTTTCATACACAATTTTAACACATGCAAAACTACACTTTGCCTTTTCCTCCTAACCACAACTTTTTTGGTTGCCAACTCTGCAAGAATCTTAGATGAATTTGGCTCTCAACCACAAGCTATAGGCAATCTACCGGGACCTGGAGCTGCCATTCCCTCAGCCACAACCATACCACAGATAAGCCCTATTACCGCTTCGCCAAGTGTGATAACACCTGCAGCCACCACCGCCACCAATACTGCCACACCGGTATCTGGTGGAGATACCAATCCAGACCCTTTAGTCTCAGAAAATGAAGCACCAGTTGTGGACATCCCTCCAGTTGTGAGTCCTGCCACAGATGAAACGCCAGAAGAACTTCCACAACCAGAAGCTGAAGTGCCACTTCCACCTCCAGAAGCTGAGGTACCACTCCCGGCTGTTCCTAATGCAACGCCGGTTACAGCAAATCCTATAGCAAAAGAGCCGTCATTTTCTTTCTTCATGCATGATATCCTTGGTGGATCACATCCATCAGCAAGAGTGGTAGCAGGAATTGTAGCAAACACTGATGTAACCGGCTTACCATTCTCCAAGCTCAACAACAATCTCTTCCCAATTACTGGAGGAATTCCATTAGTTAACCCTAAACTCAATGGCATTGTCACAAACAACAATCTCCCAAACCTAGTAGGTCTCAGTGCTGCTCAATCCTCAACTGTATTTAAAAACAGTGGCACAAGTAACACTGTTTCTGGCGGCGACAACCAACCTTTTGTTTCGGCGGGTAATCTTCCTGGTGGGTTTACAGTCCAGAAGCTTATGTTTGGTTCTGTGACAGTGATTGATGACCAGTTAACAGAAGAACATGAGCTGGATTCTTCTGTGATAGGAAGAGCACAAGGGTTTTACTTGGCAAGCTCATTGGATGGTACTAGTAAGACCATTGTGCTTACTGTTTTGGTGCATGGGGCTGAGCATCATGATGGAGCTGATGACACTATAAGTCTGTTTGGGATTCATAGGACGGCGTCGCCAGAATCAGAGATAGCAGTTATTGGTGGGACTGGGAAGTATGAGAATGCTAGAGGATATGCTGCAATTGAAAACCTACTGAAGGAGGACCAACACACCACAGATGGGGCTGACACCATCTTGCATTTCAGTATCTACCTTACTGAGTAGTGACTAATGTGACTGGTTTTCATATTTGAATTTGAAGTTTGTTTGTGTTTGCTGTCTAAAATTTAAAATTGGCACTCCTTAAGTTAATGTTTGATTAATGAAACAACACTGTTCATTCTGCTTCTTTATTTTGTCATTTTTAGATAATGTACATTTGTATTTTTCATTCTGTTTTTCCCCCTCATTGCTGCTACATGCTGTGACAACATTCTGTTGTAATACAATATTGCACAATCAACATTCCCCATATTTTGTTATCTAAATTTTGATTCGTAATTCTTAATTTTTTTTGGGTAAAATCATAGCTATTATATAACTAGCATCATGAAATAATAAAGAGAAGCAGATTTCAGAAAACAAATATACTTGCAGGATTTCTTCTCTCTGATATTAGGATTAAAATTTAATATGAATCACAATCCACTTTCAATATAATCAATGATTTTTCCATTTGAATTCTAAAATGAGCTCTTACAAATGATATTTTAAAAAGCCTAAAAATACTCTAAAATTGTTAAGCAAAGTATATAAAAGAATACAACAAATTGACAAGGCATTTGTGCAAGTGTTTCCGTTTCCACTCAGATTTCTCAAGGATGTCATCCTCATTTATGCAATCTTGTAATGCCCTGCAAGAAAAATATGTAAAGGAAAAGGTTAGCCCGACTCCAAAGCTTTTCTATCATACTAGAATATAAAACCTCTAATAAACCCAGATGAACTCTAGGAGTACATACGTCTTGGAGCTATTATTATAAATGGACCATTATCAGTAATCTTTCAGGCACACAAGTGCATACAACACTAACATTGAACAAGATCTTCCACATCTAGATTTCACTAGTCAACTAGCAATAGTAATAATTGGTGTTAAATCAGACTATCAGATTGAGAACATCAGTAGAAGATTTGGATTGGACCTCTACAGTTTAATTTCAACTGAAGCAATCTGATAAAAAAAATAAAAATTAATTCTATACAACAACAACCAAGAAAAAATGTCCTATGCAAACAAACAAATGTAATATTAATGGTTGAAGGATTTTAAATACATGCCTATCATAAGGCTTGACCTGAAGGGGGAGCCTTAACGCAACAGTAAAGTTGTTGTCAATAAACAAATTGAATGAGACAACACACTTTATAAGTCTTGATCTCATCATAACACAACACACTTTCCAGTTTACCAATTGAGTCCAGTCCCAATAAACAAATTGAATGAGACAAATATGATACTCCATCTATTCCTTTTTAGTTATTGTTTTTAGAATTAGTTATACATACCAAGAAAAATAATAAATTGTTACTTTTAATAGAATTATTGTTTCTATCTAATATACCATTAACTATTTATTATCTCATTTTACATATTTTTCTCTCCACGACGTAAGGGAATTGCTGATAAAACAATAATTAATATTTCATTAAACTTTAAAAACGATGGGTAAAGAGAAATATTATCAACTACAAGTGACAATTGTCTCAAACTTATCTCGGTTGGTAGAGGAATTGCAAGTTATATGTAGGGCCGGGGTTCGAACCCCAGACACCCACTTATTCACCTTAAAAAGGTGAATTTCTAGTCACTAGGCTATCTGACCAAAACAAACAAGAAACAGCTAAAAACAAACAAAGAGAATCTTGAATAGTTGTATTGATATAGAATGAGACTATACATGTTAATATATAGGATGAAACTATACATGTTTTTTTTTTATGGAAAGGTAGTTCGGAGTTCGACCGGAAGGTAGGTAAAGTTTGGCCAAGATCTGTTTCACCCAGTAATCGAATTCAGATTCTCCTAAACAATTCGTTCTTGATGGAGCTCGTTAACCACTTGAGCCTAATTGCTTGGTTAATGAAACTATATATGTTAATAAACAAGAGACAATATCCTACCCATCTGCATTGTAAAGATAGAGACGTCCATCTCATTGGTTTTCTTAAAGTACAAGTCTTATCTAATATTTGTTTCTAAAATTCGTTTTGGGGGATGTTGTCCTGATGGCATGTTATCTTATAAATCATATGCCCTCTTCTGTCATAGATGACCAAGTCTCCCACTCGATCCTTTTTTCTAATATTTATCTACACTCGTTTACATCTCGTGTCTTTGGGTCCACGTGTTTTGTTCATAATCTCAACCAGTCTTGACAAATCAGCCTGCTCACTCAAGTGCGTCTTTGTCTCAAAAGGGTTATCATTGTTACTATACTACCCTTATTTCGGCTGATGTTTCATTTTGAGTTTGTTCCACACTTTGAGTCAACACATGTATCTCATGATCCACTTCCTACTGACGTACCTACCCCACCTCCTGTTATCCCTCTTCAACCTATGGTGTTTGTCTCACCTGAGACCACTATAATTATCCCTTCCGCAGACCCTCCCACTAAAACGACCTATTCAGACATGTTATTGTGGTCAACCACCCTATATTGTGCATGTCCTAACACCTGCTCTTGATGATGACATCCCAAATTCCATGCTGCCACCTTAACAGATTCGATCGTAGATCTTTCCATTGCTATTCAAAAAGGTATACGTCCTACTCAAAACCATTCTCCTTTTTGCATTAAATTGTGTTACCAATCTTTGTCCATTCCATTAAACTTGCATGTCTTTTGTTTCTATACAAAAATAAATCTCCAATGGAGGCAAGCAATGATTGATGAGATGTGTGCTCTCCAAAGCAGTGGTACCTAGGAACTGGTTCGTCTACCCGTCAATAAGTCTTTAGTAAGTTGTCGTACTTTAAAGAATGAAAGTTGGTCATGGTTGTAAGATTGATTGATTTAAGGCTTATTTGGCAGTTAAGGGATTTACATAGATTTTTGGGTTGGATTATAATGATATGTTCTCACATCTAGCCAATATGGCTTGTGTTGGGCTCTTTCTCTCCATTGCAACTATTCAACATTGACCTCTCCCTCAACTTGACATTAAGGATGCTTTTTTTACATGATGATTTTGAAGTGGAAGTGTATAATGTAGCAACCACATGGTTTGTTGCTCAGAAGGAGTAATCAACCATGGATTGTCATCTACACAGGACCCTTTATGGTCCTAAACAATCTCATCAAGCTTGGTTTGGCATATTCAACACAATAGTGCAACAGGTTAGTATCATTCGAAGTAAAGTTGGTCATTCTGTTTTTTATTGTCACTCAGTCCAATGATGCATTTAACTTATTGTTTATGTAGATGATAGTCATAATTGGTAGTGATCGGCAGGGGATACTCCAGATAAAACATCTTTCTAATCAATTTCAAAAGACCTTGGTAAACTTTGTTACTTTTTGGGTATTGAAGTAGCTCAATCCAATGATGGTCTTCTAATATGACAAGAAATATGTCATAGATATTCTTGAAGAAATAGGTCTATTTAATGTCAAACAGTTGATACTCTTATAAATCCAAATGTCAAACTTCTACCTAATCTGGGGGAACTTCTATCAGATTAAGGGAGATATAGAAGATTGACTAAAAAAATTGAACTATTTATCGGTCACTTGTCCAAACATTTCCTTCGCAATTAGTATGGTGAGTCAATTCTTAAATTCTTCTAGCCAAGAACACATGAATGTTGTAATCCGAATTGTAAAATACATCAAAGGTGCTCTAGAAAAATGTATCATTTATGAAGATAGAGGACATACTCAAATAGTTGGTTACTCATAATTTGATCAGGCAGGCTCACCCATGATCAACTTTTGGATATTGTGTACTTATGGAGAAAGTTTGATATCTTCGAAGGGCAAGAAACAAAATGTAGTTCCAAGATCCAGTGATGAGATAGAATACAGAACCAAGGCATCGGTAACATGTGACCTCATTTGGATGAAATAGTTACACATAGCTTCAATTTGAAGAGGCAAGACCAACGACACTAATTTGTGATAACCAAGCCGCATTGCATATTACCTCAATCCAATTTTTCACTAGAGGACCAAGCATATGGAGATAGATTGTCACTTTGTCAGAGAGAAAATTTAAGCAGGCGACATCGTCACAAGCTTTGTCGATTCCAATGACTAATTGGAAGATATTTTACAAATTCCTCGTAGAGCCTATATAATGAAACCTACATGGTGTTGTTGAGATACGAGGTTTATGCATGTCTTTATTTTCTCTCTTATTCAATAAGATTCAATAAACTGCCCTCCAAGAGATCTTCATAAGGAGAATACATGAATTGATCTACAACAATCACAGAGAAGACAATACCAGGTCCGATCTGAACTAGATTGTAATTTTGTCAACTAACCTTTTATATCTCACAATATAAAATGGAACACTGCCTTTCACTCAACTCTTGCATTTGGTCTCATAGGGGTTTGTTGGTCTACACCCACTTATCTCAGTTTCCTCCAAGAGGTATATAATGTACTTTCTCTCGGAGACCGTAATTCCTTTCTTTGAGTGAGCAACCACCATGCCAAGAAAGTATTTCAGTGTACCTCATTCCTTGATCTCAAACTCTTATGAAAGCTTTTCTTCAATCTCTCCATCTCAACTATGTCATATCTCCTGTAAGAATGTCACCCACATTTACAATTAGTATTGCAAATTTATCACCATTGAAAATTATTGCAAATACTATATGGTCTAGTTGTCCTTGAATATACCCTTTTCTTTTAACTGACTCGGTGAACTTTTCAAATCAAGCCCTTGGAGGTAACTTTAGACCTATTAACAGTTTCATGTTGGATGAGATATGACATGAATATATGTTCATTAGTGAAAACAATGCTCACTTTACAAGTTAGCTTTGTAAAGTTGAGTTAGGCTCAATCTAAATTCCAAGATAGTATCAGAGCTTATCCAAAATCTATTGGGCCACCTACTATCAGGTCGAACCGCTCAGATCACATCCAAAAGTCTAATCCTAGGCGTAAGAGGGTGCGTTAAGAGTCTCGTATTGCATGAGATATGACTTGAACATATGTTTATAAGTGGGGACAGTCCTCACCTTACAAGTCAATTTTGTAGCATTGAATTAGGCTCAACCCAAATTTTAAATTAGTATCGGAGCCTATACGAGATCTTTTGAGCCACCTGCTTTCAAGTCACAGTTATCGGATCACTCAGGTCACGCTCCACTCAAATTGAATGAGATATGGTTTGAATATATGTTTTTAAGTGGGGTGAACCTTTCAACTTACATTCCGATTTTATAAGATTGAGTCAAACCAAACTAAAATTCTAAGATCATATAGCAACATTTGTAATTAGCTCACATTTGAACCAAACCTGTCTTGAAGCAAGGAAGACTATCCATGCATGTATACTTATTCCTCTAAGTCACCATAAAGTAAGGCATTTTTCACATCGACTTGGTTGAGAGGTTAATCTAAGTTCATTGCCAAGAATAGGAAAACAAAGAGCCCGTTAGTGACTGTTTATTTTATTTTTTGTGAAAAAAGTCTCTTTTTTTAAAAAAAATAATAATAATTTTTAAGTTTTCATTTGTTTGCTAAAAATTTATAACAAAAAATTGAATCTAATAAAAATCTAAAAACTGCTTCAAATGAAAAAATAGTTTGAATAGCATCATCAAAAAATTATTTTTTTCATAATTTAAGAGAAAAAAATTATGATGGTAAACAAACACAACAACTTTTACTTTTTTAAAAAATCTCAAAAGAGTCGGTTTGTTACAACTTTTTTCATGAAAAAAACGCCTCTTAAAAAAGCATTACTTTTAAAAGTTTTCATCAATTTGTTAGATTTTTAAAAATGATAAATTGAAAGAAAAAATCTATATAAAACTAGTTCAAAGGAGAAGTTGATTTCAGTAGTTTCCCAAAAATATCATTTTTTATATTAATTTTTTATGTGAGGGGGTAATGCATTATTTTCTATTAATTTGTTTGGTTTTCTATTAATTTTTCTATGTGAGGGGGTAATGCATTATTTTCTTGTAACAAGCTTAAAGCTTGGTAAACTTTAATGTGAGGAAGAGTATTAGAATATATGAAATATCTTAGAATGCGATATTATGTTACAGTATTTCCTAGGATAAGTTTCTGATAGTATTATATCTCCTACGAAAAGTTTCTATATTAGTTATTTTTAATCATGATTTGTTTCCTAAGTTTCCTATTTATTCAAAATTAAGAGTCCTGTACCTCGATAAATACGGATTAGTATTTTATCACTTTTATATCAAGTTAGTATTTCTCAGTTTATCTAAAATAAAAACCCCAGAACATCAATATCTAGCCTAGAGGATAGCATGGCATGCAATTTATCAAATAAAAGGCATTAAGAATGACATCAACTTTAAATATTAAAGTGCATAAGCATTGATCAACAAAGCCCAAGTTGAATCAACCATGTTAGAAGTTGAACATGTAGTTCATAGATTGTTGGGAGGGTGCCGTTTAGCATGGGAAAGACTAGTTTTTTCCCACCATGAGAAAGTAACTTTTAGCCATTAGATTTAATGAAGAACACACTTTTACCATACTCCTAACACCAGATTTTTTTCCTCTCTCTTCAACCTCACAATCATCGATCCGATTTCTCACTTTCTCTCTCTACCTCCTCCTCCTCTCCTCTCTCTCCCCGAACAGAACCATCATAGCAACCACCACCACCACCATGTTTAACACCCATATCTCCATCACTTTCTCTACATTTTGGGATAATTTGATTAAAGATTGATATGGTTTTGGATTTTTTTAATTTCTTATTTTTATTTTACGGGTTTTTCATTTCTAATGTTATGGATTTGTTATTAATTTGGTGAAGATGAAAATAATAATGGAAAAGATGAACATTTTCACATGCTCTAGATTTTCTGGATTAAACTTTGACACCCGCTGGTTTATTTATTTATGTTAAAAAAGTGTTTTTGATGTTTATGTAGTTGCGGGTATGTTTTAGTTTGATAAAAAGAAGTCTTTTTTTATAATAAGTGGGTTGATTTTCTGCTATGTACAGATTACTTATTGATAGAGAAACTAGAAAACCAGAAGGTTATGGATTTTGTGAGTATGAGAATGAAGAATTAAAGAAAAGATATTCCTTTGATATTGATAGAGAAAACACACAAGTCTATTGGTATTGTATAAGTGTTGAATTAAAGAAAAGATGGAGGTGTGAGATATGTGTTCCGGTCCAGCCATTGTTACTGTCAAAAAAGGCACAAAGGTAGGGGAGAAGGGTGGTGGTGGAAGAAGATGTGGGAAAAATTCAGTGTTGAGAGACCATGATAAAATTGTGTTCCCTATTTAATTTAATGGTCAAAAACTAACTTTCCCATGGTGGGAAAAAACTAGCCTTTCCCAGGCTAAATGGCACCTGTTGGGAGAACTCAAAGAGCACTTTGTGGTTGATCTCTGATTTATGAATTCTCAATTATTACAATGAGCATTGATCCTATTTATAGATTGCCAGAACTCCAACTAACCTATAACTAACTCCAAGAGGTTAGTTACAGGGCTCTGCTAAGCTACTGCTATCCCACAGAGTAAGTAATATGCAACTGTAACTAACACTAATTAGTTACAGTTTGTTACACAGAAGTGTAGCTACTCTAGGTGTAGTCTACCATACATACAGTGTACTCTAATAAACCAAATGACGATATTTAGTTAGAATCATCATTCTATTGTGGTATGTGGGGACATCTAGACTAATGTAACCTGCCATAAGAAACCATGAAGAAGTTTAATGGAGAGCTTAAAAGAAATTTTTAGCATTTTCACTTCAAGAGTTGAATTATTTTTCCAATTTTGGTCTCTCTATCTTTGAGCAAAGGATTGGAAGACACCAAATAATTCAAAACAGTCTCTCACTAAGGTTATCTAAGTGAGTCTTGAGGATAAATACAGACATATATATATATATATATATATATATATATATATATATATAAGTGACAATACTTGTTTCATAAGATAGAAAGCGTGACTAGGACCCCAAACATTATCATTAACAATATCCAGAAAAGTAACTCTACTATTGACACCAGTGTAGTGTATCCCAAAACACCTTCACCGGTACGTATCTTACTTTGTATCCCAAAACATCTTGTATCGTGGGATACATATCATATGAAAACACCCTTCACCGTATGTATCTTACTTTGTATCCCAAAACACCTTGTATCGTGGTTGTATCGCCTCCGTATCGGCTGTATCGTGCGATACTGTTCGGTTTTAGATTTTTTAAGGTTTTTTACTGTCCCTCCTATTTTTCTGACAGTAGCAGCCAAAGAGAGGAACCATCAGACAGAAGAACCAAATCGAACCAAATTAGTATAGAGATGAACCAAGCCAATCTAAATCAAACCAACAGAGAGAACAAAAGCAAAAAAGAAATCCAATATCAGAAGTACAACAAGTTATGCCCAACCCAAATTTTAAAATAGTATCAGATCTTACCCAAGATCTATTGGACCACTTGTTACCAGGTTTCCTCTATCGGGCAACTCGGGTTACGCTCCATGTGTCCAGTCTTGGACATGAGACAATTTTGTAAGGTTGAGTTTAGGCCAATCTAAATTCTAAGGCTTTGTTTGGGAGTTTGAAGGGAGGGGAAGGGAGGGCTTTGAGGGGTTGAAAATATGGGGGGAAATGGAGAAATCTTTCACATTTTTTGAAAGATTAGTTTTTTAGAGAATGATAAATTGATGTTTATGATTACTATATTTTTAATTTTAAGAATATTATAACAACATAGATTAAATTTAAAGAATTCATATAAACCCTCCAAAAGCCCCCTCCAATACAATTTTTTAGTTCCCCAAATGAGGAAAGTTTTGTATTATAAAGAAAAATTAACCCCCCAAAGCCCTCCCCTCCCATTTTCCTCTACTTCTTCCACTTGCTCATTCCTTTTTTCCAAATCCCTCCCCTCCTTTCCCCTCCAAACTCGCAAACAAAGCCTAAGAGTCTATAATGCCCAACAAGCAAGCAACTCATTTTAGTGAATAAAGATATGTTTTGGCTATTACTATTGTATAAGATTTTTTGTATCTTTCGATAAATCATATGGTTATTAACACTTTCAATATATTATAAACCCAAATAGTTTCACCTATAACAACATACCTTTAAGTGGATTAACAAATCAGACCAAGTCGTCTAAAGTGGCCTTAAAGAAACGTAAGGCAGATAACAAAACTAGACTTGGACTTCAAACTTTCCTGTTGGACAGGATTCATTTAAGAAAAACCTTCTTCGGCTCAGTTTATTCATGTCTGTCTCTAACCAAGAAAAACTAAAATCCTAAATATCTCAAGATAATTCATTTTAATGCAATTATTGTACCCCATTACACCAAGAGACTGTTTGTACAAAATTGAAAATCTGATTTTTACATAATATAACCAAGTGATTATTTGTTGAGATTTTATCTGAATTTAAAACCAATTTGCAATTGTTTACAATCATAAAACTCACTCACTTATTTAACATTAATTATCATCCATCACACTCATTGCAAATAGATTATTTCTTATACGCTACTAAAATTGTTTTTCATTACTAATAAGATAGTTCTTCATATTATGATTATTTTCAAAAACTGAAATAAACGAACCCTCACAAAATCATAAAAATAAAAAATAGTATAAATAGAAATTGATCAAGACAGGCCAAACTTACCTTAAACTAATCTGGCTAATTTCCAAAACCTAACCTAAACTGAAGAGGCATTAAGAAACTATGTAAAGTATAAATTGTTTTCACAAAACATTATCAAGAGCTTACATATGTAGTAAGAAATATGTTATAAACATATCAACGAGCTTATAATTATTTTAAGATAAATTCAAATAAGCCCTTTCAAACACTACCCTTAATCTACTCAACAAGACTAAATCTATTTAAAGTTTTATTTTGTAATAAAACCTTAAATAAAGCAATGGCCATATATCTAAATAGTCTGATATGGTTAAACCTTACCACGGAGTAACTGACATAACACTTTCAATGGACTAACAAATATACAATTTTATGATATTAAAACATAACTGCAACACACAAAAAAAATGTTATTATATCATTTTACTTTTTCTTTTTTTATATCATATTACTCAAATAAACTAAATTGTCAAAATAACAAAACGTTTAGGGATCATTTGGTTCAACTGAGGAAGGGAATGGGAGGGGAAAGGAAGAGGGGAGAGATTTTAAAATATTGCGTTTGGTTTGATGAGAAGAGGGGAGGTATTTTAATGAAGGGGGATTGTAAGTTATATTTCCCACCCTTATAATATTTAAGACTATATTAAATAAAAGGGTACTTAAGTCCATACTTTAAACAAATATTATTTCCCCTCACTTTCCCCCACTTTTGGAGAGGACCTAAAATTGGCTCAGGAGATTTGCTCCACTCCCTTCCCCTCCAAAAATAAAACCAAACTAAAATTTAAACTAAACCCTCCCCTGCTCTCCCCTCTAAGCAAACATACCCTTAAAATAACCAAAAGCCCTACTTTTTAACTAAATAAACATTCATGAGTTTAATAATTATGCTTTGATAGTGTTGACATTTATTTCAGATGTCTAATCATAATCCACCATTGTGTAATATCATAGTATTACTTCTTGAAATATATTTATATTGTGAAAAAATGTTTAAAAATGACTGGATATAAAATTGTTTATACTATCATTGCATCATTTATTTCAGATGTCGAATCGTAATCCACCATTGTGTAATATCATAGTATTACTTCTTGAAATATATTTCTATTGTGAAAAAATGTTTAAAAATGACAGAACATAAAATTGTTTACACTATCATTGTATCATTTTTAAACTCAGGAAATCTTGATGTCTCAGTGATCAAATGAAATCAACACCTAAAGCTTTTATCATAAAAAGGTAAAATTAACCAAATAGATCAAACGATTCTGTAATATCATCATAATTAAATTTAAAAAACAAGCCCCAATTTTTTTTATTTGTCTTCTCCAAAAAAAAACACAAGTCTCACATGGACTAGAGATATAACCTAAATAAAACTACTAAAGCTTAGACAATATTCACATCACAGGTCAGTTTTGTGGAGTTGAGTAAACTTTAAACCTAAGATAGTATGAGAGTTTGTACTAGATCCGTTATTGGACCACTATCCACTTCTCCGGCCTAATAGCCTTTGGCTTCGGAGGTATATAGGAAAAATTCAAATTTCATATTGACCAAAGATATTACCTAAACAGGGTTTATAAAGTTTAGGAATAGGAAATTTTCAACTTACAATCCGGTTTTACAAAACTGTGAGTAAGCCCAAAACCAGATATATTGACCTTCAATATGTATTGGATTCATTAATGACACAGGAGGCAATTTGACACAATCAGCAATTACATACATTCACATTCTCAATTTCTTCACATTTAATGAATGGTTTGATGTAACTTCAACTGTACCTATTCAATGGGAAGTTACAATATATCCGCAAGTTGGTTGAGGTTAAACAGAAGCCTTAATTGTGATAATGAATTTCATATGAAATCATTTGTAAAAAAAAAATGCTGTCTTTCCAATTACCATAACCAGAATACCGAGGAAACCACCTTGAGCCAACATAAACAGCTCAGCTGAGGTTATGGATTAATGGGGAGAATCAGATGACCTATGTACTACACTGTACTTTCGGAAAATGGCAGAATTCATGACAGAAGTTGTTGGACAAACGGTCTATCTTCAAGAATCCATGGCATAATTTAGGATTAAAAATCTGCAAAACAAAAGAAAAACAATGAAAAGTGGAGAGGTATGACGGAATAACGACTAGCAAAAGTAGATAACTTCTGAATTTGAAATTGAAATGATGGATTTAGAACAAAATATAGACAACAAATGACAGCAAAACAAAGATGTGGACACGTGGTGTGGTACAGAACCAATTTAATCACCACATTTGCAGACATCTGTGATGTTGACTCAAAGCAGAAAAGAAACCTCGGAGAAATACAAGCCACGGGAAAAAGACATGACCTTCTACATCAGACTAAGGACATGAGAGACAGGACAGCTTAAGGTTCCAGGGACCATTGGCATATTAAATTTAAAGATAATCTTTCTTATTTTTTTGTTCTTACAAATTTCCTTCAGCAAATGACCAAATTCGGACAGCTTAAGGTTCCAGGGGACCATTGGCATATTAAATTTAAAGATAATCTTTCTTATTTCTTTGTTCTTACAAATTTCCTTCGGCAAATGACCAAATTCATCTCTGAGAAACTAGTATTCATTTTGAACTGAATGAATAAATTTTCAAGGACAGAGCAGAAGTACACATAAATTACTGATCAAACATATGTAAAAAATAAACGAATATTCATTCACTCAAGAGTTCCCCCTAAAACCTACATGAAATCCAATGAAACCAGAGTGTGTGTGTGTGTGTGTGTGTGTGTCTATATATATATATATATATATATATATATATATATATTACAATTAAGAAATCATGGAAAACAAAGTCTTGCAAGTAAAATGCATAAGCATTGGCAAGTAACTCAAAATAAAAGCTAATATGGTTCAGCAAGTTCATATAGACCAGTTGTATCTAGCAATCTCTTAGAATTTGGGTTTTAGGATTCAACCCCCAAAGCTAGCACAAGAGGTGCAGACTGTCAAGCAATCTAAGGACTACTTTGGTCGTATTAATGTATTTGTAGTCGATTAATGATCTCAACCCACCCCTTCACATCTACAGCTAAACATCTAGAGCATGGACAAATATGGGTCACCCAAAATCAACGCCCCTCATGTCTAGAGCCGGACATCTAGAACATGAACAATACAGGTGGCCTAATAACAAATCTAGAATAGGCTCCACTACTATCTTAGCACGTGGACTTTAGGCCAAACTCAACCATTCATATCTATGATCGATAAGAATCTTAACATAACCAGTTTAGAATCACAGTCAAATTATGACTCTGCTAGCGTTGCCTGTAAACAATCAAATCCATGTTAAAAACCATGTTTTTGGGAATTATAATGTTCATGTCAGGTCTTTTTTAATAATTTAGAGACAGCATATCCTCGATAGAAGAAAGAATTAACCAAAAAGAATCTCCAAAGCCAAAAGGAAAACCTCACAAGAAATCATAACCAAGGAATCGATATCAAACAACAGAAAGAAAATTAAAAATAAAAAAGTATAAAGTTTTGTACAGGGTAATAGTACAAAAAACAAACCACACTAAAAACTCAACCACCACTCAAAATAACAATAATCGGCAAGCTTCCTCAAAGTTTGACTAAGCACAAAAGTGAACCATAAGCCTAAGGAAGTTCCTCTCGGAAGACCCCAAAACAGAGGTCATCTCCAAATTTCACAATTGTAAATATTGGTCCTTTTGCATCATTGCTTAAATTGTAGATTGACAACCCCCAACCTTAACAATCCACGTCAATTAAAGTGATTGTTTGAAGTTCAATATTCAACAATGATGTCAGACAGCAAGATAAATGTTGCTTACCTCATTCTCCTTTCCAATCTACTAATTCACTTCGTGGAGCATATCGGGTACCAGCTCGCTCTTCTGCCTCAGTATCATTTACTACACCTCGACATTTTGGGAAGCCACAGTAACAAGAAAGCCGTTCATCTATTGAGAAAAATCTATCACAAGAATTAAAGAAAGTCAGCACACTATAAAATTATGGAAAATTATAATATATTTGGAAATTTTAATGCTACACACAATCAAAACCAACATAAAACCAACTTTTGTATGGTTCTTGTGAATGTATCTTATTCAAAGAAGAAAGAAACCTATAATCATATGTGAGCTCTTCCCATTGTTTAATGTCCCTCTTGGCAAATATTATAATATGCTCATCGCCGTTAACACTAATGACTCTTGAATAGCAATTTGGCTGCATAAGAACAAAAAAAAGATATAGATAAGCAATTGATTATTTTCTTCAGCAATGGAAAAAAGGCTGTAAAGCTTCTTCACCAAATAAATAAGTTGAATTGCACTATTTTCAAACTGAAGTCGATGGAGAATGTAGGTTTAACAACAGGATTAGATGCAATATATTTTGGCACTTGTGTATGGTCACAGTTTTGTGGGTACTAATCAAATTGTTCAACACTAAATGCAATACATCGAAGGTCATTTAAAAATGTCTAGAAGCTAGAAATCTGTTAATATGCCATGACAAGGCTAAAGTTTTCTCAAGAATGCATATCCCTAAAATTATAAGCTAGAAACCTTCAACGCTCCAGTTCTAAAATAGTTAGCTAAAAATTGAAGCATTAAAAACAAAATCAAGTGAATCTCATGCCATCAAGTTAAGAATGCAGATTGAAATGGCAATTTTTAACAAGTAGGAAATGGATTAATAGGAAAATGAGAAAAAGGGGGAAAGGACCCACTGCACAGGAATGATTAATTAAATGAGCAATGCTTCCTGCTCTAGTGGCATCAATGACTCGTTCATCATCAATCCGAAACATATATGTTCCAGCACCCTGCATAAGGGAAAGAGACACAAGTCACTAATCCTGCACAAACATATACTTAACATTCCAGAAGGTATAATAGTTGTAACATCTCTGTTTCATGTCACTCTTTATACTAGTACATTTGATATTAGGGTAGTTGGTTAGTTAGAAGGGATATCGTTTATAAATAGCAGAAGGAAGAATAGAAGACGGAACTATGTACATTTGATAGAATTTTGTGAAGGAGAAATCCTTTGTTAGAAAAGGAAACACTATTGGAGGAGAGACTTCTCTCCTATTCTTAGTCTTTCAATAATAACATGTTATTTTTTTTCGTCAATTTTCAAATTCTTTTCATAAGTTCCGAACATTTGATAATTCAAAAAAAAACTTACCACCAAAGAATTGTATATAAAGCGTTCTCTCCGGTCAGCTATAGGAGGTCTAACAAGTTCACCAGTGTATTCAATCACCTGAATAAAACTAAATCAATAAGCACATCCTTTAAAAGTGAAATGCTAAAATAAAAGGAGGCTCGTTCAAATGGAAATATTTGTCTTTACCATGTCTCCACCTTTATATGGATGCTTTGCAAAGATACCAAATCCATGAATTCTTGATTTCCCTAAAATTTATAAGACAAAATCAAATATTTGTTTTAAGACGGGATCACTCCATGGCTAAATCTTAAATTATAATAGCCCTGCATGCCAGTAAAAGTCAAAATTCCACTAAGAAAGAAAATATCCCTTTTCCCCACCAGTTTCAAAAATATTAGAAACAATTTTTCTTACCAAACGCCAACTGTTTCCGAAAAGTTTCCCTCATGTACTTATATTTCTCGGCAACTGTAAGTATGCTGTCTGCAGCATCAACCATAAAGGTTCTCAGCCTTTGTTCACTACAAAAGAATTTTGAGCAGACTCCTCTGCCAGAAGGCTCTGGGTCGTTCAACAATCCATGTTGGCAGTATCCACCAACTAAGTAAGGTTGATTCTCCACAAATAAACGTTTCAGCGATGAAGCTGCAAGTGCTTCAGGTTCTTTTCGGCCTCTCCTACCAAAGTAATCATATGGTTCTGCCCAAAAAGAATAAAGATATACCTCATTAATCAAACTCATCTTTAATTATTTGAGTTGAACAATTTATTATAAAGGAGGAAGAAAGGCCAAAACAAATAGAACAAAGAACTAAGATACAGGAATTAAGAACACCCAGCAACATTTGGTTCAAAAAATGCATCCTAAAAAGCAAAAACTCTCAAAGAAAAGGTGACTGTTCTTATTTACCCACCATCCAATCCAATTCACCTTCCATCCCCCAAGCAATGAACAAGGGGTCCACACCCTTTTCCCCAAGCTTTAACTTTTCAATGCACAAACAGGGAATACATCCGTTAATCTTATGCATGTCATGGCCTAAGGTTGAATTTAAGAAGTATTAATGCAAAATACAGCCTTAACCAAATGACAATCTAAACATCAATCAACTCAAAACACAGTTCTGCAATAAGCTGAACAACTAATATTTTGAGCAAGAAATAGAATGAGCATCCTTCAAACCAGCGAGGAAGCAGTAACACCTCAACACAGTAGCAGTGTTGTGTGGTATCCATGTTGCAGACATTTATATCAGACACTTGTAGTTGTAGTTTATGATTGTTTTTCCTTCAATTTTTACAACTTTTATGCCAATAGGGATGAGAATATTGTTCCAATAATTAAATTAAGTACCATACCTTATTTTGTCTGAAATAATACATGCCAATTTTCTCTTTTAAAATGAGATTTATTCTTTTCTATTAATTTTATACTAATTTGATGCTCTATGATATGATTGCGCCCTATAATTTTTAGAAAAATCTGTATCTACGTGTCTGTGTTGGGTATTGCATCCATGTCCCATGTCATATTCCTGCATTTTATCAAACCGGTGCAAAATGACACCAATGAACTGAGAAATACATTTAGAGGTTTCGTGTATTGATTAGGACAGCATACACTCTTGATAAACAGAATTGGTCTTTAAAAAAAGTTTTCATCATTAATAAGCCAGGATTACAGTTGAGAATCTACCAAATTTGTAGCCCAGCACAAACTATGTTTACTGATCACAATAAATTCGTGGCGAACATTTTTTCGCATCAGCTTAGATACTATGCAACCCGGTGATAGATCTAGAATTTACGGGTAAGTGAGTGACAGTACATACTGAATGCAGTATAACTTGTATTGAAACCAAAAACACTCTGAGAATAACATTTTGCAAAGTTGGCTACAAGAACAAGAAGAAATGTGATAGCCCAACCTCTGGGAATTAGAGATCCTAGTCTCACAAGCAACCAAGCATAAAACAACCGGATGCCTCCTTTTTCCCTTTCAGCCTATAGTTATTATTCTAACTTTCTGCAGTAGTTACATAGCAGTTACTGCACATAAAACATTTAATTATAGTAATAGTAAAATAAACTGACAACTAATATTACATAACTTATGCCCCAACACTAATTTGATTTCTATGCTTCTTATTAACATAGTCCTAGTGATAGGAGGCCTATTACTAATACCCTGCTCTTAGCACACAACTATTTCCCTTTCCAAATGTGCCCATAAAAAGCTCTTCAGTTCAAACATGATTGTCAACCCAATTACTAAAGTGAAAACCACAAATTGCAAGCTGTGATTTGAGGGCCCGGGTCATTATAGTTTGATGCTAAACAAGGAATAGCTAAAAATGAAGTCAAGTCACGGACAGACAGTAGAACTGTAAAACAGAAAATTAACTAGGAGTCACCACACACAACTTCTGTATAGTTTTACATTGGCTGCTGAAGATTAAGCAAGAAAATGATATAAAATTGCAAATTGCTTAAGTAAAATAGCTTTCAAATATCATACCACTTCGGGCACACCCAGATGGATTGGGTGGTGGTTCATAGTCTGAACATTGACCAATAACCTGGACACGTTCATCGGCAACAGAATGATCATGAGATGGCTGCCTATGTTTCTTGCAGAAAGAAAGTAAGCGAATGCACTGATCCTCATCATCATCTACGGAAAGTAGGTAGAGCCTGTCCTCGTTCTCAAGCTATAAATCATAAAATTTAAAAAATAAATAAAGGCACAATCATATCAACTTTTCCAGCTAATTATTGTATCAAAGCCAACACCACACTTTTAAGGTCAAAACAAAATAATTTATAAAATATGTATAGAAAAAAGAAAAAAAATACCTCAACACAAAGACCAGCTGCACGTGCACAGAGTGGATGATACGCCACTCGACAAGAATTGTTTGAACACTACGACAAATTGACATTTGAAAACAAAAAAAAGCATCATAATTTAGTAAACTATAAGAAATAGTTTAGTACAAAAATATTGGCCAAGCTCCATGCATTGTCTAATGTATACATGTGTTCTTGCATACAGGGTTTATCAAGTGAGAGACAAATGAAGTTAATATTGAACAAACTAATATAGATGGATACGTAAATACATAAATATAACATTTTCAAAAAATTGAAGAGAAACTCGTTTATTTTGAATGTTTCTTCAGGCATAAGATGATTTTTGTTGTGGTTTAGTTCATTCCAATGTAAATGTGGTGTTTCAGGTTGATTTGCTCTATAGACAAAGGAAAAAAATGCTTAAGCTATTCTTTATCTAAAAACTCAAAAAACTTACTTGGATGCAAGCACCGTAAGATACACCACATATGCTGCATAACAACTTCCAACGGTCCTGTTCAGATGCAAAATTTACATGATTAAAGGGAAAGCAATTAGAAAACAGGTTGATCATATGTGCTGACTACTGATATAGAACTCAACATGATCAGTGTGACACACAAGCAATTTGAAGAAAATTAAAAAGAAAAAATAATGAAAATGTCCAAAGCATGAAAAGTTTGAAAAAACTTTAAAAAGGTACTATTGAAAGGCATAATTAGCTATAAAGGCCTACCTTACTGATTCTCCTCAAACCATCAATAGGCTCCATTCTCTTGACATCAGCTAAGCAAGTTTCTGGCAAAAATTATAACTCTTAGCAAATACGAGCAAACTAGAGTCTAAAAGAGTACATAAAGTCAGACAAACACACCAGGTATCCACATGGCACAAGCCAAGTGAGCCCATCGGCCATCCGTTGTAGGCTTCATTGCACCACCTAAAAAAAAACTCCATTATAATAAACGATGACATGTAATAAGTTACACAGCAAGAATATCAAAGTCCCAGAATACCTATGAGTGGACATAAGCAACAAGGTGGAGGAGGAGCACCCGAGCGACATAAGTTGCATAACCATAGCACTCCATTAACAGGTTCATGTTCTCCATAGCATCTAGCATGGACCTGGATGAACATCACAATCCACAGCTCCATATCAATAAATGGATTAAATAGTAGAGATTTATCAGTACATTAAACAGTACTGAACAGATGTTAAACCCCATCAGGATGTTACATAATCCATTATAGAGAATAAAACATGAGGTCTAAAGATTTGTGAGGGTCATACCATCATTCTGCATTTGTCGCACTGCAGAAAGAGATTGTTCTCGTACTCCTTACGACATAAATAACTCGAAGTTAGAAGGCACGGAATAGAATAAGATATTAGCAAGCAAGAAAAATAATATTTATATTTTCCTTGAACAAATTTGACAAACAGGATAAGGGAAAAATCAGAAATACAAAACGTAATTAAAAAAAAAAAAACAGGAACTCTAAAGGATTAAAGGGTAGCTCAGTACCTCATCCATATGGCACACATTGCACTTATCGAGATCAAACCAATTAATATGAACCTGCCTATAACCAACAGGTAATCTGGAACCTGACTTGCAAATTGATTTCTTCAAAGAGACTTTGGATTTAGATAATCCCTGGAAATAATACTTACTTTCAGTGAATATCAAGGATCATGTAAAGAAGTTGAAAAAGTATGTGTATTATAGTAAAAACAATATCGAGTTAGATCAATAACTTGAAGATATTACAAAATGAGAGAGAGTATGAAGCTAAACTTTTTTTATAGAATAGGGAAGCTAAAAAAAGATCCTGGTGCAGAAAATAACAAGCTTAAAAAAAGCACTAGCATATAGAGAAGGGGAGTAGATTGACATCAACCACAAAGTTCAAACTTCTTGATACAAGAATAACCAGGTCTTATCCCCCAAGGTAGATTCAAGTATATGGACTGATTGACGGTTGACACTATTGAGCTATATCAAAATCCAAACTATCATTATTTCACCAAGTCTACAATGAGAATTCCGGGGTAACTCGCTAATTTCCAAAATATTGACTTAATGTTCCAGTTCAAATCTAAAAATCAACATATAATTAAACAGCACACCTTTATCAGTTTAGCCACTTCAGGATTGGAGAAACCAAACATATCAGAGCCGGATTCATAGCCACTTTCTACCGCGCTGTCAACAGCAGAACCTTCAGAAACAGCCTTTTTCAATTTCTTTATCCTTTCGTATACTTGATTCCAGCAAGTAGACGGTTTATAACCATTGAACTGCAGCAAAACATTTAAAACAAGATTAATTAATACAAATCATGGGCATTAAAGGTTATTTTCTATTATCTCTTGCAAGACAAGGGAAAAACCAAGTCAAAACTTAAAAGTTAGTTAAGCAATCTAACAATTAATAAACAAACCCAGAAATCCTGCTATCAAAGCGACATTGTACATACTTTTTTCTTCAGACACAGAAAACTGAAGAGAAAATAACATTTTAAAAAGTACAGAAAGAAAAAAAAAACTGACAGTTAGAGCCCGAAGTAAAAAAATGTGGGCCATGTCCTGGATCATGCAGAAAACAAGCCTAAAATGCGGCTTGTGTATTATCCAAGTAAAAAATAAACAGGGTAGAATTAGTAATAGGAAAATCAAACAGTAGGACAGTTATGTAGCAAATATTTAATTGTATGTTCTTTTAATTATATGGAGGATCTGTAACAGCTTCTGGTGTGATTTCTGTTCTCTTTTGCGTAAAGTTGAGAATTGTTTTTTCAAAAGATAGTCTTGAATCTCCTCTCAAAAAAAATAGAGAGACTCTAAGGTTATTAAAGTTCCTGCTTTATTTATGTTACATATGTCAGAAAAGGTGAAAAGTGATATCCCTCGAGGATAATACCAAAAAATTGATACTGAAGTATCAGCATCATATAATTCAATATAGAATTTTCAGAGAAATGCATGTCTACAAGTGCAAAGTCGTATCTTGTAGTAAAAACCAACCTGCTCACCACCATCAACTGTCACTCTAAATAGTGGTCTGAATCTGGATTCTGGATCTCTCAAAACCTCCATCTTATAAGGGACAGATACTTCAGGGTCTAAACAACCAAAAAGCACAAAATTAAGGAGGGGGGGAAATTAAAGAATCAGAATAACTGGAATTAAAATATTCAAATAAGAAAGATATGACGTGTTTAATATTCTTTAGAGCATTCAAAAAAATCAAATAAAAAGAAAGACAAACAAACATCCTAAAAAAAAAAAGAAAAAAACTTCACCAGTAACTGAAGTGAACTTCCTCACTGCTGTGTACCCTTCAGGCCAGATGGATCTTCCGTCCCGAAAAGCTGTAGAATCTCCAACTATCTTTCCTGAAAAAGAAAAAATATTTAACATTCATGTAGTTAGATGTCCATTTGGCTTCACCAAATTGCCATTGCCAATGACCAAGAAGTAACACAGTGACCCCAAAAACCCGTCCTCAACTTTTGTTGAAAATGAAAATGCAGCGTCCTCTATATTGTACTGTATGGCTTGTTCAATCTCGGATACAATATTAAAAATTTCAAGTTTTATCTATTTTCAGTGTAAAACTCTATGCGCTTTCAGGAAACAAGAAGCCACACTGATGGAGTTGCTAAACCATTGAACTAGCAATAGAAAGTTAACAGTTTTTTATACACATGCCATCATATAACTTGGTTGATAAATGAAAATTGTTTGGCGTATTATTAACAAGCCGCCTAACCACTCTTTCTAGCTAATATCATCTAAAATAATCATATTATTAAAAGGTGGCCTTTCCTAAACACTCAATTTATTTTATGAGTGGCAGAATAGATAGATTTGAAGTGAACTAAAAAATACTGAAAGGTTATGTTTTGATGGTTCTCTTGGAATCACCAAGGAAAAGCAGAAAGCAGTTATATGAAGCAAGCATCAACCAAAAAATGAGATCCTATCAGAAAACTAAAAGGCTAATTGAAGAAATTCCTAAAGACAAAGTACTAGTAATATTGAAAATTTACCGAGGCTTAGAATTTGCAAGTCTCCCACTTCATAAGGAAAAGTGTCGATCTTTTGAAGTGCTGCCCAAGTCCCTTTGTCACTTACATAGTCTTCACCTGAATCTGAACATCCTCCATCCTCTCCACTTAAATTGTTGCAGTCATATCTTTTCCTCAATTCTATCATCTCCAAAGGAAGCTTCTGTGCGCTTAGATACCTGTTTAAGCGAAACAGTTGCAAAACCAACAAAATTATAGCAACCATCTGAAAATTATTCAAAATTGAGTATTAAAGCAAAGAACCCAAAGTGCTACATTGCAGAGAATAAAGACTTGTACTGTTAACATGTTAATAAACATGAACCTGAAGCAGCACAACCAGCAAAATTGCAATGGCAATATAGTGATCTTTCCAGCTTTTGATGTTCTAGTTACTAAGTGTGAGAACCATTATTAAAGAGAAAAGAAAAGGCATGATTAGTATTACCTTTTTGCCTCTTCTAAACCTTCAATGAAACTCGGTTTCTTGCACTTTGAGTGTAGATCTGTTAGAAGTCCACTGAGAAATGATTTCACCTGTTGCACTCGAACTCTGAAAGAAGGAAGGGCACGGTTCGTATTAAAAGAAGACAGTTTCTCGCTCGTTATTGAAAAATAAAATTCTCTTAGTTTTAATAGAATACCAAACCTTGCAAAGTCATGGGTGCCAAAAAATTGGACAGGAACTGATCTCCCCCCTATGAACGTTTTTAAACCCTTACAGCTGCTAGCAAGTGATTCATCCAGAACAACTGCTGGCCACATAGCATAACCTGCAAAATAAACATAAACAAAACAGTAAAAGGGCACATCCATAGTAGCAGTTACAAAATTAACAGATCTAACTGTTTTGCTGAATATGCAAGTAAGTAATAAACAAACAGCATAATCACCAAAGTAGAGACTGTGTACCCAGCTCCTTCAGTTTGAACCATACATAAATTACTTATTTAAATTACAAAGGTATGCATATGGAATCACAGCAAATAATAATAATAATAATAATAAAAGTTTCTTAAAGATCGTTGTAAATAATTTTAAAATTAAGACAAATCAATTCAATAAAAGATATCCACATACAATAATCTGTGAATGGAACAACTGAACAAGATTGAGCATATACCTGTAAGCTTGGCCCATACTATATCCCCGGGCTCAAAGTCTTGGCAATCATTCATACTTGCAGCCAGTGCGAGCATCTCTTCAACGTTATAATCAGAGACATTATTGTCATGAACTTTGGCGTAACTCAATTTTAAACGTTCCATGTCATTACGGGAAACATGGTATTTTACATTTTCATTTGAAAGAATTAAATTTTCCTCTTCTCCATCATCATACTCGATCTGCAAATATATATAATGAACGGATGAAATCTCAAATAACATGTACAACATCATGTAATACACATGATCGTAATTGCGCACAACATTTTGTTTGAAACTATTCAAATCATTTGAGCAATAATTTAGATAAGGGCGTACATGATGTATCTTAGCTTCCCTGTCGTAACTTTTGACAAGGCCAGTGTATGATTTTAAATCCATGGGCCAGTAAACCTGCAAAAAATGAGATTGAAATTGGTGAACTGTAGTTATAAACCAGAGTCGACGGAATGAATATACAATTATTAACAGATCATTTACGTCACATCCATTTTTAAATGGCGCACGTCTGTGCACCATATATTACAAACGTTAGATTAGCCTACAGTTCAATGGTTGTAAGTTCGTCAATTGATATCAATCTAGGCAGTAGTATGTTGCGCACAATTCAAAAACAAATGGATCGCATATCCCGCCCAACAATTAATAACCAAGGGTTACATAATATTACCTTGCATTTCAATCCAACAAAAGCCTCCGGATTGGCATCATCAAAACTCAACCTGCAATAAGTGCAGATAACATTAATGTCAAATTTCCTTCTCCCTACCACACAGAAACCATAGACAACACATAAACAACATCACTCAGCCATATTCACAAAACTAAACACTCTCAAATCCCTACACATCAAGCAAAATTCAGCTGCGGTCTAACCAAAAACTACATTCCAAAAAAATCACAAAACAACAATTCCTCTTCAGAAACCAACCACAGGCAACATTTCACATTCACATAAGCTAACCATCTAAGCACCCGTTTTGATTCACAGATGCAGCATCATTTTCGTGTCCCGAGGCATTATTAACGTGAAAACAGAGAAGCTATACAATGCAGCTTCCACGTTAACGCGCCTCTTTGCCGCAATTTTTCTCAAAATGCCGCAGTACCAAACACCCTGTAAGAGACATTGAATCATAAACCATAAACCCAAAAACCAACTCCTAGGCTACCATCTAAGATACATTGAACTTCAAATAAGGGATATAGGGTTGGTTTAGAGGATACATGTATATAAGGTAGGTTTTGTAACGTGGTTAAGTATGTCGACCATTTGATCCTCACTCTCAGCATATAATACTAACAATACTAACAAACAAAAAACATTAAATTTCAAATTATCTAAGTTTCTAGAATAAAAAAAAACAAAACTTTAACATACTACAAATAAAAACAATAAATAAACAAAAATTTAAAGAGATTAAGGGAAAGCGAAATTACCCGACCCATCTCTTCAATGTGTAAGATTCAGGCACCAACTTTGAATTCTTAGCAGCAGAATCACAATTCTCAGAAAAATTCCCAATTTGATTTCGACATTTTCTCAATCCAGGTCCATCATCAATTTTTCCAATCAAATTCAAATCAATCCCTAATCTCTCCAACTCATTACTCCCAATTCTCCTCCTCTTCATCACCGTCCTCTCACAATCAACCTCAATTGAACTTCTCTTCCGTCTCCGGCGCGTGTAAACAAACAAAAGCGGCGGTTTAGGATAATCCTCGACAGAAAACAACGTCATCTTCGACAGGGTTTTTTCAATTTCAATCGGTGAATCATCGGTTTCACCATTACTGAACTGAATCTCGTTGTCTTCGTTGTTGTTGTTGGAGAGTTTTCGAGCTTTCACTTTTTTGGACATGACATTGGATGAACCGCTACAAGGTGATGTAGCGGAGTAGAGATGATCGAGAGGAAGGTAACGAATGGGAGCTCCGTCGGTTTCTTCGGTGGCGTTGGCGATAATTCCTCCATTGTTGGATTCGGGTTGTGGAGGAAGCGCCATTGAAGAAGAAGAACGAAGAAGATGAAAGAGGAATTTGAGAATTTTAGGGTTTTGAAGTTTCTGAGAGAAAAAGAGAGAAAATGAAAAAAGTGTTCGTAAAGTGTTTGAGAAAATGTTTGTGAAAGTTTTTTTCACTATAAATTTCAACAAACGAAATCTGTTTCCCGCCGTTGGATCTGTCTCTCTCTCTCTTGTTGTTCAAAGTGAAAGATGAGAGAGAGAATGTGAAAAATGATGTGCTGTTAAATCAACAATTATTATCAGAAGAAGATATAAAGTGTGTGTTTATATATGTGTGTGATGTGTGAGTATCAAATACGAGCATGACATTACATCACAGTTTTAAGAAAACAGAAGGCAGAAAGGGGGATAGAGCCATAGAGGATTAGAAATGGTGGTTTGATATTGTAGTGTGTGATTGGAACTAGGGTGAGTGGGAAGTTAACGTTGGTTTGAAAGTTAAAGTTGTGATCTGTAGTTACGTTTTGGAACCATAGAGAGTGAAACACGTGTAAAGTGAACGATCTGAGTTGTTGTTTAGACGTCAGTTGTTTGATTTTTATCTAAAATTTGTTTTATATTGGCAAGATGTGTATGTTCGGAACTATGATGAAAGGGAATTTAACGCACGCGGCTTAATTGAAGTTATGATTTGCAACCTCTTTTGGAAACCATGGTTGGATGTAGATTCAGACTCATGTATAGTGAATGCTAAGTAGTTGCTAGGATGTTGTTTATTTGATATTTACTTGTATGCTTTAGACTAATTGAATATTGTGACGACTATAATGAACTTGAAAATAGTGTGTTTGAAATCATGGTGAAATGAAATTTAACACCTGCATCAAAGTTTTATTTTTTTGAGAGAACACATGCATCAAAGTTGTTATGTTTTCATTTATTTGATATTTATCTGATATGTCTGAGATCGAAGTGTAGTGGTGATTGTAGTGAATTCGTGTTCGTATAATAGTTCTTGAATTTTTACATATCAAAGTGCAAAAAGGAAGATAAAATTTGAATTATTCTATATTTAAATGTTATTTTAAGTTCAATATATGATTTGGAACCTTATACAAAATAACATTAATAATAGTAGTATAAAAATAACAGTAGCCTATAATCTTGAAAGGGAAATATTAGGCCTCGTTTGTTCAAGCAATTTTGTACCTCAAATCAAATGTGTCACCTTTTCAAAGAATTGTGTTTTACTGTGAAACATTGGAAAGGAAAATATTTGAATAGGTATGAAAGGGAACATGTGAATCAAAAATGTATCGTTTTAAAATTGAGCACATTTTTTATGTAGACAGATGTATATAATTAATATTATATTTGAAGCAAATATATATTATTTAGATAAATTATAAATGAATGTTTGATGAAAACCTTAGTGTTGGACCAACGTATCGTGTCAACAAATCTCCTTATTCTGAACATTTATGATAAATATAACACATGTTTCGAACCACGGTGAGAAAACGTTCAACATGCAACAAAGTTTTTTTTTTTTTAGGGTAACATGCAACAAAGTTGAAGCTCTGCTTTGTAGTCACTTTTGAACCATCATATATGGGTCGACTATGATTTGTGGTTGGATGTTTACTCGAACACATGAATAGTGAGTGATCTTAGTTGTTGGTTATTTGATCTATATCCAATGTGTCTTGTATCACCCAAATGAATTAGCTATTGTAGTGGATTCAAGTTCTGAGTAGCTCTCCATTGATATGCCATACATGTTATTTGAAAATGGAAAAAAAATCCTTTAATTTGTAGATTTATCCCTTTTAAGGACTAAATTGTGTTAAGATCCCTTAATTAATGGTGTTTTTATCAAAAATGGTGTACCTCTTCATCTAATATGTCAATTGATCTTGATTTGATCCCGATTTGATATTTATAACTCTAGAACACTCCTCAAAATCAACACAATTTAAATGGTGAACTTTTACATTATATAAAACTTTAATCTGATATTCCACCTTGTTAGAACCTGATTCTGGTTAACTAGATTTTTTTTTGGATTTTCTCTATGGTTTTTCAATGTCATCAAGAACACATCAACCAGACTCGTGTAGCTTAATTTAAGGCCAAAAAAGGTATAGTGGTGTAGTTGTTAGTGGTGTAAATTGATTTAGTTGTTACATAAATCAATTTATCTACTTTCTTCGATGTAGCAAAAATTGATTTTTGCTTTAAAAAATTTGATTTATGCAGTACATAAATGCATACTTTTATGGTTTTGAGTTTTATGTATGTCCCAAACTCATCGAAATAATTTGGATTAATATTTGACTCACTAAACTCGAACTATCACACCTGAAGCCATTACTACTTCAACCAATTCAGAGCCAATTTTTGCTTACATTGCTTTGGTGATCAAAATAGGTGAGATTTAATATGAACACTGAAATACTCATAACTTTCTCATTCGTTAACTGAATTTGATTATGTCTATTGTTGAATGAACGTAGAACCAAGAGTCATGATCCAGTGTCTTCTTTATCGTTCACAATTTTGTTCTATTGTTGATAAAACATATTTATATTCTATTTGTAATTCTTTCATAGAAATTGTTACTTTAACCATTGGTCTTGTTCTTGACAGATTGTTTAAGGTATAAATTTAAAGTGACCATTCTTTTTCTTCCTTGATCGTGAATAATATTGTTATGGACTTAACGACTTATAACCCACCCCTTACCAGTTAATATTCATAAGCCATCACCAAGTTGCCAAACCCATGACACGGGTAAGATCAGATTATACCTCAATAACTCAAATAAGATAAAAGGATGAAAATGTGCAGGTTAACTCGGTCAAATCTCACGTGGAAAATAAGGTTACTAAATTATTGGTGGAAATTGGGATTACCCACTAAGAGATATCATCGAGTGAAAAGGGGGTTGATTACAATTAACATCTAAAACAAGTCATCCACTCAACGACAAGGGATGAGAGGTCATTCCATAAAAAAAAGTCTCAACCTCAGTCGTCAAGCTTCAACTCTACATAAAAGACCAAGTTTGTTTAAAGAAGGTTACGACACTTGAGCAAATTCACGTACATGCATTTTTAGCCTAATCTATTCGCAGGGCCGGCCCATAGCCCGTCGGGGCTGGGCTATGGCACCGGGCCTCATTATTTTTGGGGCCCAAAATAATTTTTTTTATATGCAAGACACTAAAATAATGGTTATATATCTATTAAAAGTGAAAAATATCAATCTGTTCAACATGCTTCAGTGGCGCATATAGTTCTTGTTGAGTATGAGGTTGTGAGTTCAAATCCCACTAAAGATGAATCTTTTTTAAAATGACTTAATTTTTTTTTGGGGGCCTAGAATTTGATTTTTTTTGCATCCTTTATAAAATTAAAACGGGGCCTATGAATTTGTTAAGACGGCCCTGTCTATTCGTATACTATTGTAATTATACACATACTTGTTAATAATATATGCCTTATTTAGAAATAGTCCAAGAAAAATCATGAGAGATACACTTTAAGTCAATTGTGCTTCATATTTGTTTACTACTTTTAGAGTTTGTGAAAAAACACAATCACCTTTTGTAAAACAACTTCTTGTTGTAATCTCTAAATTTAGACTAAGTCCTCTGGGTTGAGACAAGGAACTATAAGACTAGGATGTCCTAGCAGTTATTGTTGTAATCAGTTGATTATAGTGAAATCTCTTGAAAGTGAAAGGGAACTGGACTAACTGTAGATTGTGCAGTGAAACATGATAACTTTGTTATGTCATCCTCTCTGCCTTATCTAACTGTGGTCATGCTTCTAAATACGAACGACTTGCAACCATTAAATGAAGTTTATATAAATGTAGAAATTTGAAGCTTTGTCAACGGGTGGATGAGTCCAATGCTTAGGTTCTAGAACAAACTACACACCTTTTAGAAGATTGGAAATTAGCTTAAGGGGTTAGGACATGAAACACAAGTATGACCCTTGATCAGCCATAATCGAGCAGTGCAAGATGTCAAAGCTAGTCGAAATCGACACGTAGAATGTATAAGTCTAACATAGATGACTTATTCTCTTCCACTCTTAATAAAGTAGGATTAATGCGTGCATTTGGGACAATGATGATTGTTTTGTGCTTGCGAAGACTACATGGTTCTCCCCACTTACTCTATGGATGTGAGGGAAGCCTTGGGCCTCAATACCGCCTTAACCTAGGCGACTGACCTTCAACTCTACAACATGAATTTTGTTTATAATTCTAAGAAGGTTGTAAAATTATTTTAACGCAAGTATCATTGAGTTTAGTTGTATTTCGAATGTTCGTAAACAATTATTTCATACTCATTTTCACAACTCTTCTATCATGTTTAGCCGAAGACAAATCAATGAGATCGTTTACGCATTTACGAAGATAACTCTCTTTTATGCTAGACATATTTACCAATGTACGTTTCGTATTTGCTGTTTCATGATTTTTTTTTTTTGTGTAAACAGATATCCTACGCGCGCAACTGTTGAGACTAATCCCTCGAGCATTGTGATATCTAAATAGGCGACAAGCTCTCCTTAAAAGTTTTAATGCTTCTGCATGCCTAAGGTTGAATTCGAACCCATACCTTTATTAAAGACTCGTGTCATCTCATCTAAGCGCTTTTGGGTTGTTGTTTCATGATTTTAAAATGCTCTAAGTTTGTTTGTTTGTTTTTATTATTTATTTATTTTTATTTTTAAAAAGAACATTTATCAAAGGGCACACTAACCTTAACTGGTCCTAAATTAAATCCCAGTGTCCTATGCACCACAATCACATTCTCATTCATTCTCACTCAGATAGATAGGGTTTCAAACCGAGAGAAAATACTCAAGGTCTGAATTGGTCAGAAAATTTGTCATGAAGTGATCATATTAGCCAAAGATTATATCTAGGAAGTGATCTCAAGGTTTATTTTTATTTTTTCTTTCTTTCTTTCCTATTATGTTTTTCAGATTCTTGTCATGTATAACTCCGGTCATATTTATAAGCAAAAAACAACTTTTTAGATACATTAAATAGTTAATGTATTTGATCTATAAATGTGACCGAATACATTAATTATTCAATGTATCTAAAAAATTGTTATTTACTTATAAATGTGACCGAAGGGAGTATACTTAATCATCTCAACACTACTACCTCCTCTCCTCCTAACACAGAAATAGAAATACAACTGAGTGATTAAGATTTTTTGTCACACTTTGTTGTGTATGAACTTCTTATGTGCACTTGATCATGAATTGAAACGATTAGAAGCATATAGAACTCACAAATAGATTTAAGACTTAAATATGATTTTCGTCCTTGTAATTTGGAGCGAGTTTTGATTTTCGTCCCTGCAAAAAAAAAAATTGAAAAACTCCCTTGCAATTTTTTTTTGTTTGAAAAAGGTCCCTGACCCCACTTTTGATTTGATTTGGCATGGTTTTGGCCACGTGGCATTTGCTGACTGTGCAACTATTGCCATGTGGTGCTGACGTGGCATGCCACGTATTATTCAATTTTTAAAATTCTGAAAACTATTTTTCGAAATTAAAAAAATCTAAAAAAGATTTTAAAAAATCATAAATTATTTTTGATTATATAATTTTAAATTTTTTTTTTAAAATATGAAAAAAATGGAAATTAATATTTTTTTAAATTACATCATCTGAAAATTTATAATTTTTGAAAATAAATTATAATTTAAAAAAAAATCTAATTTCTTGTTCTTTTACGAAAATTTTAATTTTAAAAAAATATATTTTTTTCGGAAAGTTATTTTCAGAAATTTCAGAATATATAATATTGAAATTATTTTTTTTTGAAAATTATACAAAAAAAATTCAAAAAATTATTTTGGTCCCTTACTTCAAAAAAAAAATTATTTTGGTCCTTGAATGTATAATAGCCATTCATATCAAAATTTCAAAATAGTCATTGATTGTGCATTTTGTTAGTTAAAATAGTTTCTAACATTAAAATATTTCATCAATATTGTCATATTAGTCATTCAATATAGTTACTTATTGTCACTTCAGGGACTGTAACATCCCGAAATCCCAACTTAAAAATTTCATACATAATTATCAGAGTATAACACAAATGGGATGTCACACATCATAAAAATCCTTAAAATAAAAAGAATAATAATTCTTTATCCTTCAAAATTCATTAACATAAATCTTTTCAAAAACTTTGCAGCGGAATCATAATTCAAAACTTCTTATCAGGATTAGTTCTTGGCATAAATGTCATAATTAACTCAAAACGATACATAAAGGAATAGAAACAAATAGTAAATCCCCATCCCGTTACGTATCAGAGCTCCTATGACATCACACAGGAAAATCCTCACACGTCGAACCTATACTTGGTCACCTGCACTTGCCCACGAGGCGGCAATTCCAACAGAAGGGGTGAGATTTCACAAACAATAATAATAAGCATATAATTCAACAAATATATTCAACGGCATAACTTCATCATCATAATATTACAACAACAGTCAAGTAGCATCTTAATCAACATCATAATCAACATCATAGTCAACATCATAATCAACATCATACTCAACATCATAATCAATATCATAATCAACATCATAGTCAACATCATAATCAACATCATAATTTCAACTTAATAGTTTGATTCGACAATGCAACCTCGACACGACTTATGCAACTTGGACATCTTATTCATGCATATGGTACCAATCCAGGGCATCAAGCCCTCAACGTAATAAGTATTAATATACTTCCAGGGCATCAAGCCCTCATCGCAAATGAGCTAAAGCTCCAGGGCATCAAGCCCTCAACGTGTAGAGTAAAAACTCACAGGGCATCAAGCCCCCAACTGAAATGAGTATGCATGGACTTAACATCATACAACTTACACAACATCGACAACTTATAAGACTCCAATACTTTGGAACAACCACTTACAACTCAGACAACTTAGACCACACTTGCAACTTTAACGACATTGACGACAACAGTGGCAATGACAACGACAACGACTTCGCATCATAATATCATAATTCATCAGTTATAGACAATATCATATAACATCGTATTAACAACAACAATTCATCAATTATGAACAACATCATGAAACAACATATTCATCAACATATACACTCATGTAATAATTCATCAACCATGAACAACATCATGTAACATCTTATACATTCATATAATAATTCATCAACCATGAATACATCATATAACATCATATTCATCAACATATACATTTATATACTAATTCAGCAATAAGGGAAAACATCATATATTATTATCAACATATACATTCATATAATAATTCACTAAACCCTCCTTGGAGTATTTTCATCATAAATCAAACACCAAAAATCATTTTCAAGTCAAACCAAAGCCATCGGACAGCTAACACAATTATCTACAACTTTCATGTTTATACCAAAGGCCAATTCTGTACCTATCAATATCGGTTTTCATTTCAAATTCGGGAAAGGTTGTGCTGAAATTCATAAATATTCACGGTGACCTACATGCAGTAATATGACCATAACTCAAGTTCTATAAATCATTTAGAAGTCAAACCAACGGCATTAAAAAGCTAACATTCATACCTACAACTTTCGTGTTTACACCTAAAGCTATTTCAAAACAGAAACGGGTGAAAAGTGAGTGTTTTTCCAGTTTTGGCTTTCAGAAAATCGGTGGCCGAATTCGCTTACGGGAAAGAACAATTTTCACTTCAAAAACCCAATTTTTGATCCCTTAATCACCCAAAATGATTTACAATGATGTTTACAGGTCAAACAGGCAATATAGAAATCAAAACAACATAGGAACATGCATCAAACAACACAATTCATCTCATTTTATCAATTAACATAAACTTTCTAACCCTAATTCAAGAACACAACAATTCATCAAATTTCAGAATTATATATTATGATTATTGAAGGAAATCTCACCCTTACCTTAATAAAATTGGAGCAGCAACCTCTTGGTTCTCCACTTCTAGTTTTCTCCTTTTTCTCCCAAAACTGATTGTAGGTACTGTCTGTTCCTAAACCTAGGTTTTACCTTTTATACCTCTTCTATTTGTTTTATCTTATTCCACTTATTCCCTCATAATTCTAACTAATTCAAAAACAGCCCCACAACTTAATATTCTATTTAAGAATATATATAAATTACTTCCATAACAAATATCAAATATATTTATAACAAATATATTTCTAACAAAATAACAAACATATTTATAACAAATATATTTCTGAACAAAATAACAAACATATTATCACTTATCAAATATAAAATCATGTAAAAGTATTCAAATATTAATTAAAAATAATTAAATAAAAAGGGGGCGTTACAGGGATTATTTTGATTAATAAAGTGCAAAATTAGATACTATTTTAGAATTTTAATATATTAAGAGACTATTGCGACTACTCGTTAAACATTATGAGACCAAAATAACTATTACCGTTATTTATAATTTTAAAAATAGAGAATTTCATGTGGTGCTTTAGCCACACATGGCCTATGAATGTATCCGTCCCTGTGTTAGGGATAGGTCCTTGCTTTATTGACTAGGTGTTTTAAGTCTCTCCCTAGATTCTCTTAAATCTACA
Source organism: Medicago arabica (assembly GCA_946800305.1). NCBI lineage: Eukaryota > Viridiplantae > Streptophyta > Magnoliopsida > Fabales > Fabaceae > Medicago > Medicago arabica. The sequence continues at coordinate 8,180,875 of OX326969.1, forward strand.
GGTTGCATCCAGGTTCTGTCCTAATACTCATTTGTGTCCTTTGGTTCTCATTTGTTGCTTCTTTCCCGTACTTCTGGTAGGTTGATCTATATAGGAAATCGCCATATGTTCATACTCACAGACTCTACATCCTTTTTTTTTTTTTTGGGTCTTACTTCTGTCTTTTATTTCTTGAAAGTTCAAGAAATTCAAGGATGAACATTTTTTTTCAAAAAAAGTTGGGGAAAGGGGAAATTATTATTAATAACGTTAATAATAATGGTTATTTTACAAATGCCTTAAGTTGGATTTGAATAATGTTATTTGAAGTTACAAAATCAAACTCTACCAATGAGATGGCATCTTTTGGACACTAATTAAAAAATGTTAACATTCTGATGATGCCATGGAGTTTTATTGTATATCAACGGGGTCGTTCCTATGAGACTGGAGACTCGACTCTGTAAGTGAAAAGATGTCCGTAAAAAAATAAAAATGTATTTTTTTTAAGAATAATGTTCTATTTAAATTTTTTAAAAGATAAATACAAGATGCCGAATATATGCGGACATCCAAAGGTAAAAATTATTACCGTATACATGAGAGAACCAAAGATTATCTATTGAATTTGTGTTGAGAATATGTGATAGTCTGATCGGAAATCGAATTGGAGAAGAAGAAAAGGGAAGTCTGATGGAGGAGTGGTGGTGATGAAACGCGTCGTATGAGAAACAGAAGAGAGAAAGAGAATAAGGCAAGAAACGTGAGTGGTATGTATCAAAGTTCTCATAAGATTTTTTTTAGTGGGGTAGTACTTAGTAGTATTACTGGGCTATAATTTTTTTTTAGGCTCATACCTTAGCGAGACTCAGATCCATTAAGGTCTTTGCACTCCCCAAAGTTCGGCCCTGTATATCAACCTATCATCGAATTATTTATTGTCATGTACTTCCTATATCCTTAATTATTAGCACCCTATGGAAAAAAAATATTGTCTTTAAATATAAGCTCTTATATAAATTATTAAATTCATTGATTTTTTTTTCTTTCTAAACATTTTACATACCCCTATTTTCACGTGGACCGCATTAATTTATGTTAGATGGACTCCACTAATTTATGTTAGACCTATTTCTAAAACGTATGATCTATATTGATTTTATCACGAGTGTTGAAAAAATATTGTTCCCAACACCCCTCATATTTTAAAGGCTAAAATATGGTTTTGGTCCCTGCAAATATGCCTAGTTTTGGTTTTAGTCCCTGTAAAAAAAATATTTTGTTTTTGGTCCCTGCAAATATGTCTCGTTTTGGTTTTGGTCCCTGACCCCACTTTTGTGATGATTTGCACACGTGACACATGATGACTGAACTCATTTATTAGATAAATAGTCCCTGCAAAATCTTTTGATTTTGAAAAAGGTCCCTGCAAAATATTTTACTTTTGAAAATAGTCCCTGGAGGGACTATTTTCAAAAACAAAATATTTTGCAGGGATCAAAATTTTTTACTTTTTTTTACAGGGACTAAAACCAAAACTAGACATATTTGCAGGGACCAAAACCATATTTTAGCCTATTTTAAAATTAAAATAATGTTTTTAGGAAAATTAAAATAAGTTGTTTGACTATATATTTTTGACCCTTGAATGATGGGAGCGGATAACGACTTGTAGATTGTGATAGATGAGGACTTCTAAAGTCAAGGGAATCTAGCATTCACATAGTCAAACAAACTTCAACCGTTTGATCCATCCAACAGCTTAAATAATCAATTTTTAATTCTTCCTTAAATTTTTAGCACAATGGTACGCTTAAGTTTAGTTGGATGTATTCTGTAAAAAAAGTTTTGTTGGATATATACTATACTCATCATCCAATTATTTAATTTCAACATTTTTTATTAATTTATTTAGAAATAAATTAATTGTAAATGATTTCTTTTAGAAGATAACAGTACCTAATCAAACTCCAGGATACTTAAAATTTACCCTTATACCAACTCTTTGTTTGACGATCCACTCCTCCAGCAGCACACATTGTCTATCTCATAGAAAGCGAACATTTGCTGAAAAGAAACATGAGAATTTGACCGACATTCGAAACATTATACTTCTCTGGTCTTTAATACAAGAAAAAAAATATTTTCAAGATTATGTATTTAGCCTATGATACCATGTGTAATATTTTTTTTAGATTATATATTTGACCGACATTAGAAACATTCTACTTCTCCGATATTTATTACAAGAAAAATTTACTTTTAATTATGTATTTAGTATATAATACCATATACATCAGTTCTTGAATGAATCTAAGAAGTTTGTTGGGGTAAAAATTAAAGGAATTACCATTCGAGGGCACGCCTCAATGTAAGTACCATTCTTTGCCATTTTTTGGCGTCACAAGCTGTAGAAGCTTCCATCATAGCTTAATAAGCTTCACATTTTTTTTTCTTTTCTGAGTAGTCGATTCACGAAATGACAAATCCATTATAAACTCACACACATAAGTGGATGTACCAGGGTTTGAACCCCGGTCATAGCATCCGGCCTAACAATTTCGACATTTTACCAGTTAAGCTAGGATTTGCGGATAGTCGTTTCACTATTCTAAATCTTACATTATAGGATATAACTTTTTTATTGAAAATGAATTGTATGCAGAGTGTCAAAACAATAATGCACATGTTTCGCTCACAATCGTGCACGCCAACTGCATTTTGGTTCATAATCGTGCATACTGTCCTGATATGTATAAAACAATATATTTAAAAAATATTGATTTCCAGTTATGAGTGGACATACGGAGGAAAATCAATAATAACCTTCTTGTGAAAAAATTTCTTCATAGATCCTTTCCATTAAAATGGAAATGAACCACCACCTAAGATTACATTCAATTACGTCATTTTACAATAATTATCGGTGTTGGGAATTGGGATGTGAGTGTTGTGTCCCTCGTAATAAAATATGAATTTGAGATTTTCCTACATGTGCATTCTGCCTCAATGAACCAAGATCTGACATTACTTGAACAAGTGCCTTTGATAAGAGTCGCACTCCCAAGTCCCAACCAATATTTGGAAGGTAGAAGATGGTGAGATTGTGCAATGTGTGTGCTAGAAAAAAATGAAGAAGAATGATTGGAAATTATATGTTTAGCAGAGATGATTTTCTATAACATTGACAATGTAAAAATGAAAAATTGGTTAAGCAATCATTTTGGCTCTTGGAATCTGTGAGTACCCGAATGTATCTTAATGTGAGTCTCTTTTGTTCGTTGATAAACTAAATTGATTAAAAAAACACATTTGAGGACCAAAATAACAAACAAAAAACACATTTTTTTTGATCAAAATGACTAATTAAAGAGACAATTAAGGATGATTTTGCAATTTAAAACAGATTGATGCCCAAACACCAACCTTTTTGATTTGAAAAGAATAAGTATGAATAGAACAATACTATAAAGACATTCTTTGTTGAACAATACAAACAAAATATAGTAATATTTTACACAATGATACAAGTGCAGCCTATAGTACATGTTGGACTGTCTAATGATTCCAACCTCCAAATGAAAACCTTGTAGATAGTTTGATCAATTCAGAGCTTATGAGTGTCCATAACCCATCATTGTTAAGTTAAAAATGGTTGTAGATCTTGTTTGCATACCCAACTATACCCGCAATTCTTTACCTCTAGTTGCAAGCCTTGACCATTCATCGTGGAAGCTTCCATTTTGATATGATCAAGATCCCAAAGTGTATTATCTATACATCTCAGAAAGCTGAAGAATAGTTCGCGATCAAAATAGATTAGCCACATGTGCTTTGATTTGACACTTATAAGATATCTATAGAGAGTTACCGGAAGGACAACATAATGACAATTGACAGCATCGTTGCTCTTGAAACCTAACCGTAATACAGGTCCTCGTTCATATATTGTCGTAGTTGGATCAAAAGGTGCTACAGAAAATACGACACAACAAGCAATGCCAACGATATTATTGTCATATACAATGGGAGATGGGTCGATGCTTATTGATCGACCCATTCCCCGGTTGTTGAACCATCTTGGAATTTCACTTTCAGGAATAACAATATCAATCTGATGAAATGAGGCAGAGGGATCTTGGTTTGTCAGAATGAATTGCATCATCCATGAAAATGTCATACTACTGCAGTTTTCGGTCTTACTCAATTCTTGACAGTTGAAAATATACATTCCTGCTTTCTTATAGTTATCCCTCTTGATAGAAACAGGTATAGGGAGCTCATTCAAAGATTTCAATTGCTTGCAATGCTCCAAATTTAAATATTCAAGTTTGGAAAGCACGCGAAGGCTAGGCAATGTAACAAAATTATTTCCTCTTAAATTTAATCTTTCTATGCTGGGTAGACATCCAAGATCATTAGGGATTTTTCCTAGACTGCAAAAACTAATATCAAGTTCACTCAAACAAGAGAAACTAGGCAAGGAAGGCAGCAAACAACTCGAAAAATCTTCACGTGCACTGCGATTTTTGAACGCTTTGGAACAACCGGACATATTAAGATATTTAAGAGAGGTTAGACAGGATATTTCATTGGGTATGCATATAAGACTTTTGCAATTCTTCAAATTTAAGAAAACAAGCTTTCTTAGAAGACCAATAGATGGATCCATCTGCACAAGTTTTATACACCCTTCAAGATTTAGCTGTTCAAGATTTGGAAACTCTCCAAAATATGGCATCATGATTAGATTTTCAGAGTAACTTAGATCGAGAGTCCTCAAATTGGGTAGATTCTGTTATGAGAAAGATAAACAAAAATAGAGGCATTATTTTTTTACCTTTAATAAAAGGTGGCAATATAATGTTTATATTTTTATTTTTAAACTTGTTATGAGTTTAAAATGATAAATAATAGAAATAATTTACAGGACCTTATTGCCTTCCCATAGTTGTTTGATGCTGCTATCCACCAAGATCAATTCAACAAGTTGATCAGGCTGAAAACTTGATGGCAAATACATGAAAGGATACCTGTCCCATGCAACATATTTTAATTCATTAGAAAGATTATCAAGGCTTCTTTCTGAAAATTTAACATCCTTGAGTATGAGCAATCTAAGACGACTCATTTTTGACAATGCCTCAGCCTTCAATATTTCTGTATCTCTTTCGTTTCCATCGAAAACTATAGCTTCAACGTTGTTTTCCTAAATCATTGGAAAAGAGAAAGAAAAACTTCAAATAAATTTCAATATATATAATTTTAGCTCTTGTATAAATGAAAGAAATTTTTCTATCTTAAACAACTAATTTACCATTTTCTCCATAACAACATTGTGGAATTGTTTGTGCAACCACAATCTGCTCCACTTTCTTGACTTTTTGCTTGAATCTTCATGAACAATTTTTCTGCCTAGCTCTTCCAATAAAGCATGCATTTCAATCTTATTTTCATCTGAAATGCTTATGAGTGATTTCTCAATGAGAACAATCAATTGAGTATCGGCATAAAATCCACAACAATTTAGAATATTTTTAACATAATCCTCCTCGCGCCCATTAAAAAAACAAGCAATATCAAGAAATATTTCTTTTTCCATTTTATCCAGTACATCAAAACTTAATAGCAGCACATCCATGATATAGTTTGGACTTTCTCTAAATCTAGCTAATGCACTTCTCCATTCAAAAATATGTCTTCCAAACAGGTATGAGCCCAATACTTTAATTACTAGTGGTACACCATTAGCATAATTTAGTACATCATTAGCCAGTTTTTCAGGACTAGTATTATGATCATGCTTGGAGAGTATTTGACAAAATAGTTGAAGAGAGTTAGTCTGGTTCAAAAGTGGAACTTTGTAAACATCATCCACACCATACACTTTCAAGACATGTTCATGTCTAGATATTATAATGATTCTACTCCCTGCACCTAACCATTTACGATCCACGGACGTTTTATCCAATTGATCAATTTGATCAACACTGTCAAGAATTATTAGGGCCTTTACATGACGTAGCCTGTTGTTCAATATCAAATTAGCCGCATCATGAAGATTGCAGACCTGAAGGTGTTTTTCGCCAAGAGTTTGACGTAGAATTTGCTTATGTGCACCGATAGGACCTTCATGTTTATAAATTTTGCTCGACTTTTCAATAAAACAACATGCATCAAATTGATGAGAGATTCGGTCATATAAAACAGTAGCAAGAGTTGTCTTCCCTATTCCACCCATCCCACAAATTCCTATGACTCGAACATCATCAACCGATTCCAAATGCAAAAGCTTTTCTAATTCTTCTACAGGAGAATCCATCCCAACTAAATCTTCTGAAACACTTGAAAATCTGCGATCCAATATATATAGTATCGCTTCAACAATCTTTTCAATCTCTGCATATTGTGGCCTGAAAATTTAAAGAAGTAAAATTTCAAGAAGCAAGAGCATGATAAATTTTAGGTAGAAAAGTCAATTTCTAAACTTTCAAGGTGTTACACACCATTACCAAAATAAAATTTATTTTTTAAACTTCCAAACAAATTCACTTAACCCTAAGGGCACTTGTTTGTTAGCATTTTCCAAATAATGTATATCAGAAAAAGAAAGATTACTTACTTATGACGCACATCCCAGCCAGAAAGATTGGAGACCTGTGTGAGAGCTTCCCTCCATCGGCGAACAATGTCAGAATCGTGTTTGAATTTTTCTTCATGATCAGAAAAAGCTTTTTTATAACTCCCACTTTGCCTTCGTACTTGCGATGGATGGACATCATAGAAAATAGGTAGAACACGTCTTTCGGATGCTTGAACGCAATGAAGGATATATTCCAATTCTCTTAAGCACCATGTTGAGGAAGCATAGTCCTTTGTGAAGACAACAATAAAAATTCGAGAGGCTTCAATTGCACGAAGGATTTTTGGTGCAATGGATTCACCTTTGTCGAGCTTACTGTCATCCTTGAATGCAACAAGGCCTTTTCTTCGAAGAGAAGCAAAAAAATGATGTGTGAAACTGGACCGAGTGTCTAAACTTTTGAAGCTGACAAACACGTCAAAATGATAAGGATCACTCATTGTCGATCTCATCGAACTCAGGGAAGAGGAGCTTTGGATAATGATGATGAAAATTTATTTTTTCTTGACAAGACGATGATACTGATAATTAAGCTAAATTGATGATGAATAGCAAATGAGTTCCAAACTATTTTTCCCTGGCAAAAAAGGTTGATTTCCAAGTATTTAAACCAAATACACATTGACTTTTTTTTGGTTGGTACATATACACGATAAGTCAATGACTAATAACATATAATTTTTTTTTTGTTTCACAAAAAAATATTTAATTGTTATGCATTCACAACAAGTACTAAGATACAGGTTGCAGTTCATTGTTAATATATATATATATATATATATATATATCGATTTTGATCTTAGCTTTATATATACAGCTCAGGGACAATTGGTACCCTAATCAAACTGCAACTTTATTGATATATTGCAACGGCTGTTCAAAATATAAAGATATATTGCAACGGTTTATATGATTTGAATTAAAGAGGTCAAACTTTGAAACTTTCCAATAGAAAGAGTGTTTTCGAGAATCGAAAAGGCAGAAGAATTAGATTAGATTCAAACTGATCAAAATTGCTGAAAGATGTTAAATGATGATTAAACTATGGGACATAAAAAAAAAAAATTATTACTGAAAAAGGAAACTATTTTGATTAATTACATAATTTTCAATGCAATAATTATTATATAATTTTCTTTTTTTAGTATCCTTAAATAGTGTTTTGGGAGCATCAGTTAGCATTTTTCAATGTTACGATGAGATGAAAGATTAGGAAATAATCAAATATCAGTATTAGGAAGTTTTTTTTCCAGTTTCATAGAAGAGTTTACTTGTTGACAGTCAGTTACAAGTCGGTGAAGGTTGTTAATGTAATACAATTCATTCAATACAACATTTTTTATTCTCTTCACTTTTCCATCTCAATCCTCTCTAATTCTCACAAAACTCTCTCTTCTAAAAAAAAACCTTCACGTTCACATTGTTCTATCAAATTCGCATCAAGAGCCCAGTTAAAATCACCATTTTGCAAGAATATGAGAAAGATGGCAACTTCCAACAATGAAAACTTCCCTGTGCATGTACCAATATTTGATGGCAAGAGCCATGATCAATTGATCGTGAAGTTGAATGTGATTTTCAGGTCTCAAGACGTTCTTGATATCATCAATGAAGGTGTAAAACAAACTGCACATAAAGATGCGAAGAAGAAAGATGGGAAAACAATGTTTCTCATTCACCAGTGCATGAATGGTGAGATTTTTTAAAATATCATGCACCGTGAAAATGAAAAGGAAACATGTACTCTAGAAAGGTTGTACTCTGGAGATGGAAAGTTGAAGAAGATGAGGCTTTAAGCATTAAGAAGGAAATACGAATTACTGTCTATGACAAAAGGTGAATTAATGAGTCAGTATTTTGATAAATTGATAAATTTGAAAAATCAAATGAAGAGGACCGGGGATATCATCTCTGATTTGATGAAGATAGAGAAGGTGCTCAGAACCTTGACACCAAGGTTTGGACATATTGTTGTAGCCTTAGAAGAATCCAAAGATTGGATTTGATGAAGACCGAAGAGTTGCAAGAAATCTTTGAAGCTCGTGAATTGAGGTTATGTGATAGTGTTGTAGTATGACTCAAAATTTGTTGGACGAAGAATATTGTTGCTAAAAATATAAAATATTTCTTTCAAATATATTTTGTGCTAAAAATATATTTTATGGACAATAAATACATTTTTGTACCGTATGAAGGAATATTTGAAACAGATATATTTTTAAAAGAAATATTTGATGCAAATATATTTTTAAAGGAAATATTTTATGCAAATATTCTTTATGCTAAAGGAGAAAGAAAAAAAACGTATCTTCAGCGTAATATCCGTTTCAAATTATGAGTTATATTTCTCTGTAAATATAGACTTTGTATCAAATGTAAACCTTGAGGTAGAGAGTCTTAGGGTTGAGATTGATTCACCTTGGAAAACACTAAAGGTTGAGTCTCTTGGTCACAGGAAGAGATTGTGACTTTGAGTAGGATTAGGTTTGAAGAATTATTCTTGTAACCCTTTGATATCTCTTTTACTCATCATTATAGTGGAACGTAAGGCTGCTCTCTTCCCCAGACTAGGTCAGTGATATCTCTTTTGACCGAACTAGGTCGTCGTTGTTGTTTTTTCTACTTTTGCTTGTGTTTATAACTGTTACCCGCCTTGTTTTGTTCCCTTGATTATTCTTGCTCCACACATCAAATATTTATTGGTGTGATTTTTTCAACGAATTCACAACAGATAGGAATGTTGTGAATTAAGACACTCCAAATATGACACCAATGAAATTTAAATTCGTGAGACAAGTATCAATGACAACCAATAACAAAAAATACGATCTAGATCTAATCTAGAAACCAAGTGTAGAGCAAAACCACAATCGAATCAAACAATAAATAAGATAAAGAGTACAGAAAAATAGAACACTTAAAAATTATTTACCCAGTTCGGTCCAACATTGACCTACTCAAGAGGAGAAATTGATCTCACCAATCCACTATCATGGTTACAAGAAATTAGCTTCAACAAGCTCTTCAAGAACAAACTGAATTTCTACCCATATCACAATATCTTCCCATGAACCAAACACTCAATGATTTTCACTCTCCTAAAATGTTTCTCAATTGTTTTCCAACTTTAGAATCTAACCCTCAAAAGAGAGCTAACCCTTGACATTTGATTTCCTAAGGATATTCTCTTTTGGTGTCCCAAGACTCGTCTAAGTTGCTCACAAATACTCTTCTTTGATGTTTTTCCCAACCCCATGAATCTCTCCCCAAAAGGCACCAGCCCTCTCACAAGTGCCCCCTCTTTTGGTTCTCCAAGATTTACATCTTGAAGCTTTGAACCTCACCAAAGACCCTCAACCTTTAGTATCTAAATACCCTAAAAGTTATCTCTTTTGGTTTCCATTAGATTCACCAAGCTTCCCCAAAGAACGAGTCATGGAATGCTTACATAGTGTTTCAAATCTGTCAAAATTGTGCCCCGATTTTCCAGACGAAACTTATCCAAAACAATGCCTCGATTTTTTCAAATTGTGCCCCGATTTTTGTCGAAGCAAAACTCTAATTTTGAACCAAAAGCGTGCCACGATTTCTCCAAATCGTGCCACAATTTTGCTGAAACCCAAACACCAAATTTTGAGTCAAACTCAACAAGGAACAAAGAAAAGTCTAAAGATTCTGCATCAGATCAAGCTTTGCAAGCACAATATGCAAAGAAAGGGAAATACAAGAAAGGAAAAAATTATTGGAAAGATCAAAGTTCCAAGAATGATGAAGGTTTCTGTAAAAACTTTAAGAAAGATGGAACAAAGAATGCCTCAAGTCAGAAACAATGAGAATCTATGATTACAAGGATAGATTAATCCTAAAAGCTCCATTGTCAAAGCAGAGAACTTTCAACATTAGTATTAATGTTATTGAAGGTCAATGTATGTTGTTAGAAGTTGGATGGCACCATAGATTTTGACATCTGAATTTCACTTGAGTTTTATGTGAATTGCTACTGCTTGTGTGTGTGTTTTTTTTTTGAAGAGGTTAGAATAGAATATATGGAATATATTACCACAACAAAAAGACCTTACTAACATAGGATGTGCCGAAGAAGAATTACCAAATATTCTATTTTAAACACTGCTTGCTTATTAGAATACATACAATCGGTTGGTAATGATGTTGTGAATTTGAGCATTGTATCGTTAAGTGAAATATGAAATATGTCGCTTAATTTACAATTAAGAATATTTAGCTTCATTGTGGCATGAAAAATGATCTTTATTTTCATTAGCTATGAATGCAAATAAAATAGGTTAAATTCAAAAACCATATGGAGCATCATTTTATACAAAACTTCAATTCAAAACACTGTGATTGATCTTTCTAAGTCGTTAGTCGAAATTTAAAACGTTTTTACTACACAAAACGGTAAACTAATTTTTTCATTAAAGTTATACAAAAATTATAAATATAAATACAGATGCATAAAACTATATCAACACCCACACGTGGGTTACGAACTAGTTTAGGTAAAGTTGGATGTAAAACTATTGCAACTACTGTGTATATAGTCCATCATTATAGCCATATTTGTATTCTAAAAATATTAACCTTGATTTCTTTGTATTTCTATTACTATTTGATTAATGGTACTATTTTTTTTAAATGTGGGTTAAATTTTGATTTAGGAATAATTTTCCATTCATGCAATTGTATAATTGAACATGTTTTCTCTTGGAATATATTATGGTAGACAAACTTTAATACGGTCAGGTCTATTGGCGAACCGTTTGGAAATACCTGTTAACCGACGGTTTGGGACCAGTTCCCTTGAATTCTTCTTTTTTTTTGGTAGACATTTTTTAAAAATACTCAATTAAAAAACTATTCATTAGAAAAACTTAGTATTTCAATTTCCGATGTATTGAATGTACAAGTTTTCATAAAAACTTACTATATAAAGTCCTTAATTAGTGTTCTTAGGGAACTCGTTAACATTTTCAATAGAATATATTGAACTTCAAACACCTGATATTTCTAGCAAAAGGTGTGCTAAGAGGAAACCAAGAAAAGCAGTATCAAATTCCAACTTAGAATGCCAAAAACAAAACGAGAGAGAAACAACACAACAAAAATTACACCATGATCCTCAAACAAGTTAAGGGATTAAGCCACCACGAAAAATAACTTAAAGCAAAATTGAAGCGATTCACTTTCAGCCACAAATAAGAATTTAGTTTTATTTTGTCAAGAAGTTGTTGAAGCGATTCCGCTTTTTGATTAAACACTCTAGAGTTTTTTTCTTACCAAATAACTCAAACGCAACAAAACCAAATGAGATGGAGAGCTGAACGAGTGCTTTTATGAAACCCACCTAAAGCTTCAAATTTGATTAGATGTTGACCCAAATGTGTTGGGTGCCCCGCTGAAAAACCCAGCCAACTAGAAATACCATGCCAAATTTTCCCAAAATAATCACAAAAGAGAAATAGGTGATTTACATCCTTCGCCAAGCCGCAACCACCCACACAAATATGAACATTAGGTTGAAGCACACACCTTTTAATCAGGTTGTTTGTTGTAGGAAGACGGTTGAGAAGTAGACGCCAAGCAAAAAGACCAACCTTCAGAGGAACCTCATTATTCCAAATAATATGAGTGTAATCCGTTGTTGTGGCGTTGTTAGACGGGGCAATAAAGTTGTAGGCACTAATGACATTATATTTCTTTGAAGCATGTAAAAGGCAAAGCCACCTGTCATAAACATTCGGCTGCAAAACAATGTTATTTAATAAAACACAGCACTCCCTCAACTGCTATGCCTCTCAGGCTAATAATCGCAGCCTCCACTTCCAAGACTCACCATCCTCTCTCCAACCAAGAATATACATTTTTGCCACCGACACCATTTTATTATCAGCAAGGTGAAATGGACGACTAAATATATTCTTTAACAACCCGCCCTCAAGACAATGATCTCACCAAAATAAGGTATGACACACATCTCCCACTTCACGACTAATGTTATCATCAAACCAACGACCTACTCCCACACATGCCCCGCCACATATACTATTCAAATTATTCCACGAAACTGAACTACCTTTATCACCATCAGCGATAACTCCTCCAACCACCACATATCTCGCTGCTAAAAATTTATACCACAAATTGTTATTTTCCACCTCCAACACCATTTATCAAGTAATGCCAAATTTAATTCCATAACCCTCCTCACCTCGAAACCACCATTCGTGTTTTTTAGAACAAATTGTGTCCTAGTTAATCCAAGATATTTTCCTATTTTAAGGTAGATTCAATGAAAGAAATGATACATGGGAAAACCTTGAAGAAGGAAAAAAAAATAGATCGAAAGAAAGGATAAGACAAACTTCAGAAGAACCAACCGACCATCCAAAGACAAATTTTTACTCTTCTTAATTGTCTTAATGTAACCTTTTTGGCCTAAATGCACTTTTGATTCTATTATTTTATAAAATAAAAAATAAAGTTTTGATCCTTTATTTTAAATATTGTTTTTGTTGTTCACCCTTAGAGTTCATAGTTCTTGTTCTTGTACCTTGTTTTTAATCAATAAAAGTAAGTGAATTTACCTTAATGTTATGTTTATGTTATTTATTTTAGGGTTAATAGTGTTTTTCACCCCTGTAATATAGGTCATTTTCGGTTTTTGCCCCTGTAAAAAATTTCGGTTTGATTTGTGTCCTTGTTAAAAAAAAAATCTGGAAAACCACCCTCCTCCCTCCAACTCACCAATTATACATATGTGGCGCTGACATGGCTTTTATTTTCATTATTTCTCCTTTTTTTCACTTGCCACGTGTAAAAATCTTTTAAAAAATTCAAAGAGTAATATAAATTCATTTATATTAATTTAGAAATAAAAAATATAAAAATTAATTTTCGAAAATAAAAAATTGTAAAAATTAGAAAAAAATCATGAATTTTATTTTTACGAAATATTTAATTTTTGTATAAAAAAACGAATTTTTTAATTTCAAAAGAAAAATCTAACCTTTTTTTCGAAAATGATTTTTTTCAGGAAAAAAATTCAGGAATTTTTTTTTGTATAAAAAAGTTAATTTTTTTATTTCGAAAGAAAAATCAGAACTTTTTTTCTAATTGTTTTCAAAAATTATTTTTTAAAATTATTTTTTATTTCTAAATTAATATAAATGAATTTATATTATTTTTTAAAAGTTTTTTACACGTGGCAAGTGAAAAAAAAAAGAAATAATGAAAATAAAAGCAATGTCAGCGCCACATATGCATAATTGGTGAGTTGGAGGGAGGAGGGTGGTTTTCTGGAAAAAGAAAATTTTACAAGGACACAAATCATACCGAAAATTTTATAGGGGCGAAAACCGAAAATGATCTATATTACAGGGATGAAAAACACTATTAACCCTTTATTTTATTACGTCTACGATGAACTTTTGTGAGTAGACTCTCTTTATCTTAAGATTGTAGAAAGAAGTTACAATGATAGACTTTCCATAATATCAAGTCTTTTTGTGTTGCTATGATTTATAGATTTTCTAATTTTATCTTATCGCTTTAACAATAGATTGTAGATATGATTGTTTGATCTTAGTTATCAAACAATCAATGATTATGATTATTTAATCTTATGATATCAACGACGGAACCAAAGTGGAAGTTAGGAATAATCCTAACAACTATAATTCATAATCTTAGACATCAAAATATGATGCAATTGGAAGTATAGGATAGCAAGTGCTAAACTTAGATTGAAAAAAAAACAAGTTTGCAAGCGACAAACTTGTGAAAATAGGATTTCGGAAAAACCTCTAGGCTAGAACTGTTAAGCTTAAATATGAAAATAACAAACTCTAATGAGCCGAAAATAACACTGTTAAGCTTAAATATGAAAATAACAAACTATAATATGCCGAAAATAACAAACTAAAATCAAAACAAACAAATAATAAAAGTAGGCTGAAATATTAAAATATTATAGAAAACCTCTAGCATCATATGTTATACTAGTAATAGACTTGTGCTTCCGCACGGGTCACATAATATTGTGGTGATCATATACAAAATTATTACAGTATTAATATTGGCAAATGTTAAAAATATTAAATGAAAATTATCAATAATATAATGTTTTTGATGAATATATTTATTCTTATATATAGAAAAATATGTTAAATGTTTGAATCGTGTATGTTGTGGATTTTATTTTCTTATGTACGCGAAAACAAATTTTTATATACATATATGAGAAAGTCAATAAAATAATTTTTTTTTAAATTCATGACTATTTTCAAAATATCAACATCAATGTAGTTTCTATTAAATAACTTTTATTTTATATGCAAAATATCGTTCAATGTTTGCAGCACACTCGTTGTAAATTTTATGTGTTTTATCTACAGAAACAATTTTTTACGTAAATATATGAGAAAGATGATATGATCAAATCGTTAAAACTCAGTAATATTCTCAAAATATAAACATTAATATAGTTTTACATTGAATAAGTTTTTGTTTTATATGCAAAACACCGCTCAATGTTTGCACCGCACACGTTGCAGATTTTATGAGCTTATTTACGCATAAATGATTTTATGTACATATATGAGAAAATCGATATGATAAAATTTTAGAAACTCATGACTATTTTTAAAATATCAACATCATGTAGTTTCTATTAAATAAATTTTTATATGCAAAAATCATTCAATGTTTGCACCAAATCCGTTGCAGATTTTATGTGTTTTATCTGCATAATTTTTTTAACGGAAATATAAAAGTAAGTTGATATGATAAAATCGTGGAAACTCATTAATATTGTCATAATATAAACATTGATTAATATAGTGTTTCTATTGAATAACTTTTTATTTTATATGAAAAACAACGTTCAATGTTTGCACCGCATCCGTTGCAAATTTTTTGTGCTTATGTATGCATAAATAACTTTTTATGTACATATATGAGAAAATTGATATGATAAAAATTTGGAAACTCATGACTATTTTCAGAATATCAACGTCAATGTAGTGTTTCTATTAAATAACTTTTTATTTTATATTTAAAACACCGATAAATATTTGCATCGCACTCGTCGAGGATTTTATAAGCTTATAATGCTGAAGAAAGTTTTATTTAACGATATGTGATAGTCGATATGATAAAATTTGAAAAATTCGTGACTATTTTTAAAATATCAACATCACATTATTGTTTCTCCAAAATCATTATTAATAATGTTTTAAGGTATTTCAAAGATCTATTAATTTTGCATCCAAAAAACAAATGGCTTAATTACACTTTTGGTCCCCGTGTTTTGACCTACTCACGAAAATGGTCATGCCTCTTTAAAACAGAACAAAATTGTCCTTCAATTATTATTTTTGTCGCATTTTTCGTCCTACCCCCATTTTATCCTCCAAAAATGCTGATGTGTTAGAATTTTAACTGATGTGGCCAATAAAACATCTATGTGGCAATACATATGTGGATAATATCATTTATAAAATCATCAAATTAATTATATTATTATGGAAAAACATTTTATCGTAATTTATTCTCCACCTCAAACTCATATCTCCCTATTTATTCACCTTCATCTTCAACAATCACCATTCAAAACTCTTTGTCTCTTCTCTCCTGCCTTCCTCCACCAAATCATCTTCCTTTTCTTTGGCTTATACTCGTCTCCAGCTTCATCTTCTTCTTCCAATCTTCTTTAAAAAAAAATTCTTCCATTCAAATTCGAATTCAATTATTCTTCTACTTCTCCCACTCGATTTCGTTTCCTTAATCAAATTCAATTTCATTTCTGTTTCAGGGTTAACTACAGATCTGAAAATGGATACTTGTTGGAATTCGATTTTTTTCTCTCCCAATTTCAGATATGGAAAACCCATAATCCTTGAACTCACTCTAATACATACGTTTGTTTAAAATTTAGTTATTTTGGGTTATGAGTTTTGTTTTGGAGATGATGATTTGTGTGGGAAAGAGAAAGTTTGAAACAGCGCCGATGAAAATGAGGGAGAAAAAATGGTTGAAACAACATCAAATTATTGGTTATGCGTTTTGTTTTGAAGTTTGTATATTATTTTTTTTGATATAGGAATTAATTGTGGTTGAGATTTGTTTGATTTGGAATAAAGAGATGAAGATTTGAGAGTATGTATTGTTGAATTTGTTTTTCTAGTTTTTTTGGATATTTATGAGTTTGAGTTGAAGATGATGAAGATTCATGAGCTTGGGTTTGAATGGAAGAAGAAGAACATGGAGGAGTATGAAGACGAAGAAGAAGCACGATGGAAAAGAAGAAGATGGAAAATCTTGAAGAAGCACTTGAATTTTATCTTTCTTTCAATTTTATTTCCTTTTTTTTCTTTCAAATTTTTTTATTTTAATTTTTGAAATGTTTAAGTTGGTTTTTTAAATTAAAAAATGTTGTTTTAATGACATGTTAATGTCATTTTTCCAGTTGACACTGCCACATAGGTATTTCTTTGCCATATCAGCGTTTTTGGAGGATAAAATGTGGGGTAGGACGAAAAATGCAACAAAAATGATAATTGAAGGACAATTTTGTTCTGTTTTAAAAGGGCATGACCATTTTCGTGAGTAGGCCAAAATGCGAGGACTAAAAGTGTAATTAAGCCAAAACAAATATATGTGAATTTTTTTTATATCGGTGGATAGTTCCATAATATTTATTTTTAAGTCATTTTTTAAAAAACAAATAAATTGATTCCATAGTTATCTCTAAACATTTGTTAGAGTTATGATGACCATTATCCGTAATTGTTTTAACAAATTAAATAATTTCATAGTTATCCGTGGAGATTTGTTACATACATTTGTGATGACCATTATCCATAATTATTATTTTTTAAAACAATTAAATTAAATTTTGCAAAATGATCATTCTGCACGTGAAATTAAAAAGATCATGAATTTTAAAGAGGACAAATATGTAATTTTACTTACTTCAACTTTCCTATATTATTAGTAGATTTGTTTACCTCGCTTTTACGGTCTTAATTTTCATAAGAACATTTTTTTTTTGAAGAAATCAAAATGGAATTATATAACACTCAATGTTAGCAGTGCCCAAGCACAAGGAGTGCCTAGGAAACCACTAAGAATTACAAAGATTCATGAACAACAATACAAAAAAACAAATTAGCCAATATCCAGACAATTTAAAGGGCTTGACCACCACCTCTGCGTGCCATGAACAAACACGACATGTTTAGCTTTCAGACATCCTAGAGCCAACAATTTGACCTTATCTAATAAACGAGGCACATGAGTAATGGAGTTATTGAACAACCTATTATTGCGCTCGTTCCATACCACCCAAGTACATAAGAGCCAAATGAGCTGCAGGAACGACCTCTTTGCTTTGCCAGCGCCTGCCTGCTGAGAAAACTGTACCAGATGATCTATAATAACATTGGAGTCCACCCCATCAAAACCAATCCAACCGCGCACCTGCTGCCATAAAGGATCAAACACGGGACAAGATAAAAATAAATGTTCTGCCGTCTCAACTTGACCGCAACCAGCCACACAAAGGGTCTCATCCACGGAAACAACACCCCGAAAAGCCAGATTGGCCTTTGTTGGAAGCCGATCCCGCATCAGACGCCAAGCAAAAACCGAGATCTTCACAGGGACCTGATGATGCCACACCAACTCGAACGGTAGATCCAGCTGAGCCTCAACACCGCCAGTCAACAAATCATAAGCACCCCTCACCGAATAACCCTCTGCTGCATCAGGAAGCCACTCCCAAGAATCTGAAATATTAGGAACCAAAAAGAAATCAAGAAGTAACGCCCTGCACTCCTCTACCTGAGCCTCCTCCCACGCCCAAAGCATGCGCCTCCACCTCCAACCCTCACCAGCCACCTCCAGACCCCCAGATAGCATAGAAGCAACCAAAATGGTTTTGTTCTCTGCCAGGTCAAATAAACGCGGAAAGCGTTCACGAAACGGGGGACCACCAAACCACCTATGCGACCAAAAAAGCGTCGCAGCCCCATCACCCACCCTTCGCCTAACACTATCTCCGAACCACCCACCGCCAATGTCACCCATCCCATCACGAATCCTACCTACCTCTCGCCACCACGAAGAAACACGCCGGCCCCCTACCTCCAACCTCCCTTCAACCTCGCCATAGCGGGCTACTAAAACAAGATACCACAAGCCCTCCCTATCCACTAGCATCCTCCAACACCATTTACCTAGTAGAGCCACACTAAACTCCCTCATCTTCCTCACCCCCAAACCTCCATCCTCCTTTTTAGAGCACAAAGTCTTCCACCCTATCCAAGTAATTTTCCTAAAATCCTCACTCCCACCCCAAAAAAAATTATTCAATAAAGATTCAATGGAAGAGATTATACCTGTTGGAGCTTTGAAGAAAGAAAGAGCATAGACAGGCAGAGAAGTCAGGACAAATTTGATGAGAATCAAGCGACCACCGAAAGAGAGAAACCTACTATTCCAACCTGCAAGTCTAGATTTAACACGATTTACGATAGGTTCCCAAAACTTTAGCCTCCGCGGATTGCCACCGATCGGCATACCTAGATACATAAAGGGAATCTTGCCCACTTTGCAACGCAACACCGTAGCAGCCTCATTTAACCAAGACTCAGGGACATTACCCCCTACCAGTAAACTTTTATTAAAATTCACTTTCAAACCAGACATAGATTCAAAGATAACAAGTGCTGCCCGCATAGCTCGCACGTTCGCCCAACTCTTGTTCCCTACCAGCAGGGTATCATCCGCAAACTGAAGGTGAGAGACCACAACCGGATTAGCCGTACCCACTGAATACCCGGTGAATAAATTATTCTCCACCAAAGCCTTCATCACAACATTAAGTCCTTCAGCTGCGAGTAAAAATAAAAAAGGGGAGAGGGGATCCCCCTGTCGTAACCCTCTCTGCAGCCGAAACTCCTCCGTAGGGCTGCCATTGACGAGAACAGCGGCAGTGACTGAACCCACACATTCGCGAATCCACTTCCTCCACAAAACCGGAAAAGACATCCCTGCCAACACCGAATCCAAATAACCCCAATCAACTGAATCATATGCTTTTTCAAAATCCACTTTGAAAAGCAAAAGCTCTTTTTTAAGTTTACATGCCTCATCGACAACCTCATTGGCAATTAGAATGCCGTCCAAATTTCATAAGAACATTGTTGGGACTTAGGATCAAAATTTCTATCGTATGATGGAAAACATAATCTAAATTAGATGCTTTTACAACATTGTTAAAACCTTTACCAAAACCAATTCACTCTAAAACCGCCTTGCTCAACATTATCGAGAAACAAAATAGCATAATAAAAAATGTATCGTGTTTTCCAGAGAATGATCCAATACATAACTTTTATTAATTAATAGAATTCTTAACATATGTTCTAGCATGACCCATTCTTTAATCATGACTTCCGTCTAGTTATTATTATTATTATTTTTTTTATAGAAATTCTTATCCAAAAAGGTAGTTTGTGTGTAGTTTCATCCACACGGTTGGAGCACATTCATTTCTCTAAAATATTGGTGAATAAAAAAATAAATATGTTCTGTCAGAGAAAATATGATATCTTCATTGCGTGTGATTTGAAAATAAATTATTGTAAATGATATTGATGTATTAGAAAAATGGTCATGATGTGTGAGGGGCTGATCTTGAATGGCCATTGACTTGAATGGGCCCGTTGCTTTAAAAAATGGCGGCTAATTTATCGCCGACCAATGAAAATGAACAATTTATTGGTCGAGTCAAAATAGTTCATGAATACCATTTAAAAATTGATTTATGTAACTAATGTTTATTGATTGAGGTAAATAATTACCCACCATTCTTCTATGGATACTCTAGTTATCACTTTAATTAAAAAAGGTTTTAAGAGCATTGACTTAGAATGGCATGTTGCCTTAGTTGAAATAAAACTTAAAAGATTGACAAGATGAAAAAATAAATATATATAACTTCATGGTATAATTTGGAAAAAAGTATTATAAAAATGGTTATATTAGAAAATTGGTCATTGACTTGGATGATTATTATTTTATCTTAGTGGATGAGAGTCCTAACTAAATTAAAATATGGAAATACTATCAATTATTTTAAGGATACTTATTAAGAAATTTAAAGTAAAAAAATTATCTTAAAATTTATGGATTCAACGTATTAAAACATTAAAAAAAACATTTTTAATCAAATTTATCAATTATTTGTTTTATTGAAAGAAAGTATCCTAACATCACTTTTCTTTGAAAGGAAGTATCCTAATGTTTCCATAACTCTAATATATATATATATATATATATATATATATATATATATATTCTCAATGATTGGAACTTTCGGATTAAGCATCTACAAGTCTGAACTAAATTAAAATATCTATATTCTCAATTATCAAAATAACTTTACTCACCATCTTTTATTTACCACCTCTTACAGGTGAATTCTAGGTTGAGGGATCAATTAAGTCCCTCATCGGTGGACCACGAAAATAACACCATTAGATTTTATCAAATCAATGGTTCATATCTAACATAAATTGAAATGAGAACATGTACACTTTACCACACACAATCAGAAACTTTTCAATCATCTTCAACATCCAATTTAGGATCAAATATCTAACAAAAAATTCTTCAATTTTTTTTTTCTTTTCACCCCAACCGCCATCACCGCAAACCTTAAAACTAGCCAATGCATTGCAGTGTGGCTCATCCTTACTCTTCCATGATGTATCCCCCTTTTGCACCATTTCTCATCTCAACAAAATAAAAAATAAAAAGGTAAAACAATTAAATCCATTTCTCATCCTCGATCAAACTCATTGTAAAACCAAATGCGCAGTGCTTTGTGGCCAGGCAATGGGGCTTCAATTTTTTTATTAATAATAAAATGTTCATCCTGTTTTGACTATCTTTCTATTAGTTTCTCATGCTATAATCCTGAAGCTTTAAGCTTTAAAACCATATCTTAAACTTCAACCCTAGATCCCTAAAATTTGATCCTTCTTTGAAACAAAATAATAGGACAAAAATTAAAAACTTAAAAAATATGCTAAATTCGTAATCTTTGCGATACAAAAGCTCATCCATTATTAAAGTTACTCGTCAATGATAGGAAGAGGCACTCGACATTGATGAATCTTTCAAGCTATTGAAAGAGAGTAAAGGAGAGAGAAACAACTTGGATTCGGTGTGGTAATGACCATCAGGATCACATAGTCTTACTTTAATCTAACATTCAAATTAAGTGGTTCACCGGTGAGAGACTTAGTTGATCGCTCACCCTAGAATTCACCCCTCTTATAATGTTTTTTTTTTGTTGACAAAAGCACCTCTCATAATGTTTGTTTATCCACCTGTATTCGTAATTATTTTTTACGAAAACTTGTATTCGTAACTTTACTAACCATCTTTTTTTTGTACAGATAAAGCGCACCACTATTTCTTACAAAGAATCTTCTAATATCTAATATTTAAGAAACATAATAAGAAAAATTCTAATAATTCTAAACTACCCAAATTTCATATTCAGCAATGCTATTTAGTACGGGAAAAAGCAACGAAAATCGACGACTAGAGAGAAACTTGCGGTTACACTTTTTTAACTTTAAAAGCAAAATTATATAATATTGGGGTGGTGGCAGTGTATTTCATTAGTTTTCGTTAGTTCCGTGTTGTACTGAACAGTGTTTTCATATATATATATATATATATATATATATATATATATATATATATATATATATATATATATTCATCTGGTCTTAAATGTGAGCAAAATTCAAAAGAAAATTGCTCCTCTCACGAACAAATTTGCTCACTCTTAATTGCTATTTTTGTCCTTTAATTAATTTTTTTGGTATCGCTTTGGTCCCATAACTAAAATTTGATCCGTTTTGGTATTTTAAGTTTATCTCCGTTACACATTTTTGTCATTTTTGTTAGTTTAATTAAAAAAAACGTTAGAGTTTGTATAAGTGTCATTTTTCATTGGCTGGAATTTGTATTTATCAATTTCTGCAAAACAATATACTATTATCATCCACCTTCACAACCTTTCACCATAAACCCCAAAAAAGGAAAGAAAAAAAAAACCACAAAAACTCTCTCTCGTTCCTCTCCTCTCCCTCAAATCTCAAACCCTTTATCCACTTATCACTCTTCTCTTTTCAGATCCAGCAGAGAACAAAAATAGAAATTTAGATTCACTCTTCACTCAATCGAAAATCAATTTCTCCAACTATTCGATCATTTCACTTTTACAAAAATTTGGCGGAGGTTACAGGAAGAAAGCTACAATAGCGCTACAAACAACAACAACAACAACAACAACAACAACAATAAACACCGAAAGCAAAAAAAAAAAAAAACGTTAAAGAATCTTCCAATTTCAATGTTTAAGAATAACAGTTTGAATATGATGAAGGTTTCAATTTCAAGGTTTGATTTTAGCTTTTCTGTATTAATGTATAAGAATTAATTTGTTTTCTTCCAATTTCAACTTCAAGGTTTGATTTTTTTTTCTTTCAGTTCTTTGTTTTGCTAGGTTTTTTATGAAGGTGGATGAGGAAGATGATGAAGAAGTTGAATGAAGAAGATGGTTTGTACAAACCCTAAAAGTTTTTTAATAAAATGCTTAATTGTTGTTTTGGTCCCTTAACTTTATTTTTAGTATCGCTTTGGTCTCATAAGTAATAAAAACTCCGTTTAAGTCCTTTAATTTTATCTCTGTTACACTTTTTGGTCCCTTCTGTTAAAGGGTTAACCTCAAATGTATTAGGTGGACCAACATAATAGATAGTCTACTATAGACCTTATTAGTTTTTTTAATTCTAACCATTGGATATTTTTGTCAAAAGAAAACCATTAGATTATGTGGGTCTACTGTATTTAACAGTGTATCATTCACAACTAATTTTTCTCTCTCTGTCTATTTCTTCATCTTCTTCTTCCTCACCTTCTTCATCTTTATCATTAGTATCTTAAACCTTAAAAAAAAAAAATCCAGAAGTAAAAAAAAAATCTCCTTCATCTTCATCATCTCTATTTCTTTATCTCAGAATTTGCTTCATTTTCATGATTCCATCACCCTTCAACATTCAATGGCCAGTAAACACGAATTTTGAATCAAATCTAAGAACCCTCGATTGGGAAAAATGAACAACCCAACACAATCAATAACCACAAATTGCGAGATAGGAAACGTCGACGAACGCAACCGCACATAGGACCCCTGATTATGAAGATTGTTGAGAAGAAGATTAAGGAGGTTGATGGTGTTGTTCTTCTTACTGCTTGATTTTATGGTATTTTGATTTTGGACGAATCATGGTTTTATTACCACTTTTAATTTTTGCTTGTCTTGGTTGTTGTTAGATCTATGCTATATTTTTGGAGATTTAAATAAATTGTTGGAGGAGATTGATAGAATGAAAAAGAATGAACAAAGATGGAGACGTCAAGATGAGTTTGGAATTTGTATATAAATATTGGAGTTTCTGTGTTGAAAATGAAAGAATTTGGGGATGAAGAAGGATTGTGAGTGAGTGGTGAAGATGGACAACAGTTGATGGCCAACAAGAAGATGATGTCGATGAAGAGGAAAATGAGTTTGAGCATGAATCTTTGTAGTTGGATTTTTTTCAGGTAGCAAGATGATAATGAATTTCTGCTAATAAAAATTGTTTATTTATTTATGGGGATTAATTTTTGAAATCTGCAACTTCAGTTCATGGATTCGTTGGGTTTGGATTGAAGAAGAAAGGTTGAAGGTTGGATTGGTATGATGGAAACAAAAGATTGAGGATTGAAAATTCTGGGTTTGAAAATTGTTGCAGGGTTTAAGTTTGTTCCACTATCAAGAAACTTATTGAGTTTGTTCTTGTTGTTTTTCCAGAAATTGAGATGGAGAAGATGAGGAAAATAAAATTAAGTTTTCAGTCAATGACATGATGACACGTGTACATCAGTTAATGTTTTTTTTATTAAACTTAACGTTTTTTTATTAAACCTAACGGAAGGGACTAAAATGACTACCAAAAATAAAATTAAAGGACCTAAACAGAGTTTTATTATTTATGGGACCAAAGCGATACTAAAAATAAAGTTAAGGGACCAAAAAGCGCTTGGGCGCATGAAGGTGGTCTACACAAACGCCAAGTGCATGGAAAAGCGCCAAGCGCATGATTGATGCGCATGGCACATGATTTGGGCGCAAGGCGCATGATGTAACAGCTCGAATTTTCGTTAGATTTAATTTAATTAATTTTAATTGTGTTTATTTATGCTCGTATGTGATTAAATGCCTTTTTGTATGTTTTCGTAGAATTCGGTGTTAGAAGGGTAATTTGGTCATTTTGGATTTAGGGGGTATTTTGGTCATTTAGCGAGGAAGGGTAATTTAGTAATTTCACGGCAAGAGTTATTTTTATTGTTTCGAATGAGAATCATTAATTATGCTAAGTTACTATGTTCGTGGAGATAATTAATTAGAACCGTTGTTTAGTCGTTATATTTTACCGCGAGTAAATTAGAAGTCTTGAGTTGATGAATTAGAAACTTTGATGAATTAGGCCCATTAAGAGAATATGCTTTATGAATCCATGAGGAGAGAAAATTAGGGTTATTCCATTCATTTCAAAGTTTTAGAAAGAGAAGCTAGAGAGAGAAGTTCAAGAGGAGCTAGAGAGAGGGTTTTCAAGAGAAGAGGCTTGGGAGCAAGAGAAGGGTTAGAGGCACAAGGATTGGAGCTAAAGGGAGGCAATAGCTTAGGATTGTGAAGAATTAAGGTAAGGGGGTTAAATTTCAATGATAATCTCTTAGCTTATTTTCTTCTCTAATTATATGCATAAGTGCTTATTTGAATAAGTGATTTTCATGAACTTAAGTTGTTGAATTCTTGCTCATATGATCTAGATATGTTTGAGTATATGAATTTAGTTGTTGATTAAGTTGTTAACATGAAAATTGAATGTTCAATGATATGATGTTGCTTATTTGTGAAATTGGATGAATTTGGTGAATTATGATGTTGTTGCGGATGGATTGTTGATAAATTCATGGTTTAACAATGTTGTTGTTGTTATGAGATGGTGTTGTTGTTGTTTTATGCTATGGGTGTTCCATTTCATGAAGTTGATGTTTTAAGAGTTTTAATGAAAATGAGTCATTCATGGTGAATTGTGATTCTTGATAAATTAAGGTGAAATGTTTGGTTATAAGATTGAGTTGTGAAAAGTTTTGGGAAGAAACTTGGGTTTTTGCATGAAGAGTTAGCTAAATAGTTTTGGAAAATAAGTTGATTTCTGCATAATCTGATGCTGTCAAAATCATGAAGCGATTTCACAAATCATGAGACGATTCTGACAGCAACAACAATTCTTTGCACAGTCTGATGTTGTCACAATCATGAAGCGATTTTACGAATCATGAGACGATTTTCATAGCAATAGCAAATTTCTGTATAGTCTGATGCTGCCAAAATCATGAGGCGACTGTATAAATCATGAAGCGATTTTGACAGCCCAAAAACCTTAAAAATGGATTTTCTTCAATCCAATTGTTTCCAAACTTATTCCTAAGTGTAGGATTAAGGTTGTTTATTCAATACATGATTTCTAAAAATAGTTGTGAATGATTTCAATGATGTTTAACTTTTTTTGCTTTGAAAATGGAATTCTTTTTGAAATATGATAAGAGAGACGAACCTTGTGATTTTGATGATTTTGTCGTAATTGACCGGTGAAACGCACATGTATACTCAACTGCACTCATATGTGATCTACGAGTATACATAGTTGAGGCATTAGTGTTGTTTTACTTGATTTTTCCTCATTTGTTTCAATTGTTTTTAAGTTGTAAAATGATAGACGAACTTGTTCATGCTTGATAGTTCGTAAGTGGCCTATGTTCATGCTTATATGATTAACTAAGATCGATTTGTAGGTTTTCAAACTTGAATGGATTACTTTACTTTGAAAAATATGTTGGATGTTTTGGCTTAACCATAGACGAACTTTGTCAAATTTAATCCTTAAGACCGATTATCCCGGAAATCTTTTATAAATGACTTTGTATGAATATTTGAGGATACGTGAATGATTGCTAGGTGTTGAATATGATGATTATCATGGATTGGTAAATTTTCTCCTTTACTTTAATTGTGAGAAATTGTATGAAGTTGTGATGATGTTTGTTGATAGTTGTGATAACGATTATGTTAAATGATGATGTGGTGATGATTCTTATTTGAATTGTGACTTGTTGATTGTGTGGACGTAAATTCTTGATAATGCAATTGTTGTTGAAGTTGATCAATGTAAACGGAGGTGATATCTTACATTGTTGTTGTTGAATATATGATGTGATTTGCATTGTCGGGTCTTTGCTTGTATGTTCATGCATCATAGTCTCATATGTGATGGCGTAAAGGGAGGACCTTTACGTAGGTGAAAATGTAAGACGGGTGTGAAATCTTACATATGATGTGCAGTTGGCATCATGGGGCAACGACCTTGTTGTTGTTGGTGATTGTACCGCATGCATTTAGAATCATGTCTAGGTGCATAAAAGTTGTAGCATAAGTCTCTATGATTGATGTGCTTGTTGATTGGTGTGTTTGGTGATTGACATAGTTGGTGATTTATAAGTGACGTTTGTGTAAGTGTGACGTGATGAATTGTTGATGTTCTTGTATCATGTTGAATGAACTTGTAACTTGATTGGAATTAATAAAGTTAATTCAATGTTTATACTCTTTTGTATTTGATTTGATTATTATTGATGTGAAGCTAACCCCCAATGGTTTTGAACGCCTACCTGTTTGTATGAATGGGTAGACGGAGTGCAGGATTAGTTTGATTGCTTGGTGAGTTGCTTGAGGATAGCGGATGCTTCCTCTATTTTGCTGTCGAGTCTAGATTAGGCTCTGATTAGGAAGTCGTCATCTTACTTATTTTTCATGATTTATGTTGTTGAGTATTTGCCCATATGTCGGGATTTGATGATTTATATGTTGACAAGTTGAATTTTGTGATGTATGGTTATATCCGCTGCGACTGTTGAGAACTTATATATATGCATGCATGTTGTTTTAAAATTTGTTGAAGACGTAGCGTCCATTTTTTGAATATTTATTATATTCGCGTGCTTTATCGCTTTAATAGAAAAATGGTGTTACACATGACACATGGTTTTCTAAGCCTAATGCGCCTAGGCGCATGGCCTATGCGCGGGGCGCATGGTGCCTTGCGGAAAAGTCGCTTTTTGTGACTTTTTCGCCCCTAGAAAACCCGTTATTTAATTAGTATTAGTTTCGTCCCTTAACTTATTTAATTAGTATTAGTTTGGTCCCTAAACTTAACGTTTTTTTGAATTAAATTAACAGAAAGGACCAAACTGATACTTTAAATAAAGTTAAGGGACCTAAACGGACCTTTTATTACTTATGAGACCAAACCGATACTTGAAATCAAGTTAAGGGATCAAAAGAGCATTTAAGCCTTATTTAATTATATGTCATTTATTTATTTATTTTCTGTTTCCTAAGATTCATGGATGGGTTAACCTAATGGAACATTGGACATGACCCACACCAATAATCCTTACGAAGGTGGCAGAATCATATAGGATTAATAACCATTACTGTAGCGCGCGTCTAACCTTAGTGTGACCATAATTGCCTTTGGAAAACCTGGAAAACCAATATAAAGTTCATGCTTCAATTACCTTTGAATTAACAAGACACCATACGTAAAGATCACTGTGTGACCAGCAGTTGTAGTTAGTCATCAGAGGGATAACCTTAAATCAACTGAGAGAGTAAGACCCCGCACGTAAGGATCACCGTGCGATCGGCAGGTGCAACTTGACGAGCGGTTAAGGTAGTAACGTCTCACGACCTCATCACATAGATAGCTCACTTAGAATAACTGGGTACAACATATATGTTAATTTAATATTCAACAGGTAAATAGGGGGATTCGAATCCTCTAATCATTGTTACATTTCTGCAACCAAAAACAGGTAACTTGCTCTGTTACAAACAGGAAAAAATTGCAATCTCTCTAACCCTTTAACTATTTTATTTATTCGTCAACTAAAAATAGTAACACGAATTGTTTGGACGAAACGACAATCCATGTTGATACAATCCTCTACTTTATCACTTTATTACTTGGTATACTATTTGGTACACTTGCCTAATCTACATATCATATATATAGTCTATAATATTGATCACATACATCATTTATTCAATCAACCTAACAAATAGATTTTTGTTTATAATTATGATTGGAGGGTGTAGTAGACAACATTTTACCATAATTAATGCATGCAAATAAGATACTATTAATTTGACAGGTGGTGGTTTTAGGTTATTCTTTGACCTAAAATCACTCTTCTACATTTTTTTTTCATCTTTTCTTTCTATCTAAATAAGTGGTTTTCACATATATCAAGTTTTTCCATTTGTGTTTTTTGTGATTTCGTCGTCTAAGTGCGACGTTGTGTTGTTCATCGTCTTGTGTGGCGTTTGATTTGCCTCTTGTCGCGGTGTTCGTTTTGTTCCTAGTTAAAGATCTACATCAGTCAATTACAAATTCAATCAATGATTTGAGCGTCAACGTTGCA
Organism: Medicago arabica; assembly: GCA_946800305.1. Classification (NCBI taxonomy): domain Eukaryota; kingdom Viridiplantae; phylum Streptophyta; class Magnoliopsida; order Fabales; family Fabaceae; genus Medicago; species Medicago arabica. The sequence continues at coordinate 8,210,192 of OX326969.1, forward strand.
GATCCGGAAGCATAGATATTTCGGTGACTTAGATTTTATCATATTATTTGTAGGCATTTTATCGTCGTATGCTATTAACTTGGATGATGTGAGTTTGTTCGCAGATTCATCCTTTGCCTTTTCAGCGATGTTTGTATTTGATGTACTCTATATCGATTTTGAATGCATGAATATCGTTTGTTTTTGTAAAAAAAATAAAAAAATTGGCAGGTGGTGGTCGTAAAGTGTTACTACTTCTTTCCACGTCCTAATTATTTATATTTCTTGAGATTCCTCCAAATAATGTCAATGGACGATATTCAAGGATGAATCATTTTGTTTACCAAACTCATTCCGTGAACTCTATTTTTTGTTTTTAACAACTACATTCTTGATACATGAACACGTGGAACAGATATGCAACCAAAAGAGTTTGCCAGATCTGTAAAATAGACATATAATGCAAGTTTTCTTTTCTTTCAATTTACCTTTTATTTCTGTTGTATGCTGTGTCAGTTTTGTTTGCACACCTTGTGCTTGAGTTTTATGATTTTTCTGTAAGCAAGTTGAAGTTGTGAAGTTGATGTACTACATAAGACTATTTTATTTAATTTAATTTCTCTTTAAATGTTCTTTCTTTGCGCAAGTATCATTGCAAAATTCATAACGCCAACAATAACCATCAACTTAGTCTTATCATTGTCTTTAGGTGTAAGTATAATAAATAATCCCTAAAATATTTGAAATTCGTTAATTTAAGCTCTAAAGTATTTGAAAATTCGTCAATTTAGTATCTAACTTCTTAATGGCGTACATTAAATCGACGGATTTTATATAGTTTAAGTACTACTACATAGATTATGGATTAAATCGGAGAGAATAACATAATTTGAGGTCTAAAACTCTAAATTGATGGTTTCTTTGTTAAAGTTCCCAAGTTAGTCCAAGTTTCAAACCAGTTAGTTCATGGTTGCATTATTAGCAACAGGTAGGTGAACGTCTACAAGTCATTTTCTGTGTTCCAACTTGACACCCTTCGTGGTAACGTTGTCATTTATGACTTCTTAGTTGTATCTTATATATTTAAATAAATATACTGAGTTAAATATTTTAATACTTACGTTGACCAGATTTACAAAAATTGCTTTTATGTACGATAATACTTGTGTGTTTTTTTTAACAAGGTACAATAATACTTGTGTTTTAATCTACACATCAACCATAATCTCTAATAATTTAGCTAATTCAACCAAATGGCTTCAATCAGCAGTAATAGTACCATCCAAAGTAGCAGCAGCTTCTCTTCAGCTTTGACAACATTGCCAAATAATGATTATTATGATGTGTTTGTTAGCTTCAGAGGTAAAGACACGCGCCATAGTTTCACTGATCATCTTTTTGGCGCCCTCCGAAGAAAAAGCATTGCTGCATTCAGGGATGATACTGCTCTCAGCAGAGGTGAATCCATAGCACCTGAGCTCCTTCGCGCAATTGAAGGGTCTAAGATTTTCATCGTGGTATTTTCAAAAAACTATGCTTCCTCAACTTGGTGCTTGCAAGAATTAGAAAATATCCTTCGATGTGTTCAACTATCGGAAAAACGTGTTCTGCCTGTTTTCTATGATGTCGGTCCATCTGAGGTGCGATTGCAAAGAGGATGTTATGCTGAAGCCCTTGCCAAACATGAAGAATATCACAATCCAGAGATGGTTCAAAGATGGAGGGAAGCTCTCACACAGGTGGGGAATCTCTCTGGATGGGATCTACGTAATAAGTAAGTCATCTTCGGACTTCTAAAATTCAGTCAAAAAAGGCGGACAGTAAATTTTAATAAAATATTATATCAATTTATCGTTATTTATTATTGTAAAATTCATTTTTTACAAAAAGTGGCAAGAGTCTACCTTTGAACCTTTTTTGGAGGTAAATTGAATTAGACAACCTCTGATATTTATGGTCTTGCTTGCTTGTGTAATTTGAGGCTTTGCAACTAACCAAGCCTTTTAGTAGCTTGTGTTACAAGCAACTATGAATAACTGTTATTGTGGATTCCTCTTTTAAACTTTCAGGCCACAATATGCAGAGACCGAAATGATTGTTCAAGAGATAATAAGTATGTTTGGATACAAATTTTCATGCCTTCCAAATGATTTAGTTGGAATGCTTTCTCCTATAGAGGAATTGGAAAAGTGTTTACTTTTGAACTCAACCAATGATGTTCGGGCTGTTGGAATTTGTGGGATGGGTGGAGTAGGGAAGACAACTATTGCTTCTCTTTTATATGGAAAAATCTCTCATCAATTTGATGCATGTTGTCTTATTGATGATGTGAGCAAAATTTTTAAATATGACGGTCCAATTGGTGTACAAAAGCAAATTCTACATCAAACTCTAGGTGAAGAACACAATCAAATATACAATCTTTACAGAGGAACTAACTTGGTACAAAGTAGGCTATGTCATCTTAAGGTTCTTATAGTTTTGGATAATGTTGATCACAGTGAACAGTTGGAGAAACTAGCTGTGACTCCTAAATTGTTAGCTGCAGGAAGTAGAATTGTTATAGTTTGCAGAGATGCTCATATCTTGAAAGAGTATGGAGTGGACACACTGTACAAAGTTCAACCCTTGAATCAGACAAACTCTCTTCAATTATTTTGTCGAAAAGCTTTCAAATGTAATAATATTATGAGTGATACTTATAAGGTGTTGACATATGACATATTAAATATTGCTTGTGGCCTACCATTAGCGATTAAAGTGCTAGGTTCATTTTTATTTGATCGAAGTATCTCTGAATGGAACAGTGCACTTAATAGATTGGGAGAAAGCCCAAATAAAGATATTATGGATGCACTTCAGTTAAGTTTTTATGGGCTAGAGAAAATAGAATTACAAATATTTCTTGATATTGCTTGTTTTTTCAACAGAAGTGAGGAAAAATTTGTTAAAAATGTTTTAAACTGTTGTGGATTTCATCCTGATATTGGATTAAGAGTTCTTGTTGATAAATCACTCATAAGCATTTCAGATGAAAGTAAAATTGAAATGCATGGTATGTTGGAAAATCTAGGAAGAAAAATTGTTCAAGAAAATTCAACGAAAGCGGTAAGAAAATGGAGTAGGTTGTGGCTCCATAAACATTGCTACGATGTTATTTCAGAGAATATGGTAAAGTAGTTGTTTGAACATAGAGACTTGTTTCCTTTTTATGAAAGCTAAATATATATTAAAACTTATTTCTGTTTTTCTTCCTCTTTTGCAATGCTTTAGGAAAAGAATGTTGAAGCCGTAGTTTTGCATGGAAATAAAAGCGATACAAAAATATTGATGGCTAAGGCATTGTCAAATATGAGTCGTCTTAGATTGCTCATACTCAAGGATGTTAAATTTTCAGAAAGAAGCCTTGACAATCTTTCTAATCATTTAAGATATGTTGCGTGGGATGGCTATCCTTTCGTGCATTTGCCATCAAGTTTCCAACCCAATCAACTTGTTGAATTGATCTTGGTGGGTAGCAACATCAAACAATTGTGGGAAGGAGAGAAGGTACTAACAATTCTTCAGTTAAAAATTTTCTCGCTTAAAAACTTAAACAATGAAAAAGTAACGGCTTCCTTTTTTGTTGATCTTTCCCATCACAGAATCTGCCGAATTTGAAGATTCTGGATCTAAGCTACTCCGAAAATTTAATCCAGATTTCAGATTTTGGAGAGGTCCCAAATCTTGAACGGTTAAACCTTGAAGGATGTGTAAAGCTTGTCGAGTTGCACCAATCTATTGGTCTTGTAAAGAAGCTTGTTTTCTTGAATTTGAAAAATTGCAAATGTCTTACATGCATACCCGACGACATATCTGATCTCAACTCTCTTGAATATTTAAACATTTGCAGTTGTTCCAAAGCGTTTACGAATGAAAGGCATTTGGAATTGCCTTCCTTGGCTAGCTTATCTTGTTTGCGTGAAGTCGATATTAGTTTTTGTGGTCTAAGCCAACTCACTGATACTATTAGATATCTGAGTTGTTTGCAAAGATTAAATTTAGGGGGAAACAATTTTGTGACATTACCTAGCCTGAGGGAGCTTTCCAAACTCGTATATTTAAACTTGGAGCACTGCAAGTTGTTGGAATATTTGCCTGATCTTCCTTTACCTGCTCTCATCAAGCACGGTGAATATTGGAGCGCGGGAATCTATATTTTCAACTGTCCTGAATTGCGTGAGGGTGAGACGGAACGTTGCAGTGACATAACTTTTTCATGGATGAAGCAATTCATTCTAGCAAATCAAGAATCATCTACCTCCTGTCATTGGATTGAAATTGTTATTCCAGGAAGTGAAATACCAAGTTGGTTCAGCGCTCAGAATGTGGCTACATCGATAAGCATAATTCCATCCCCCGTAATACATGACCATAATGTCATCGGCATTGTTTGTTGTGTATTATTTTCTGCAGCACCTCATGGTGAACCAACAACAAATGAACAAAAAGTTGTATTACATCTAACTTTTCATAGAGGTGGCCTTGTCGTTCATTATCGCATTCAAGTATATACAAATCTTATTATGGTTGAATCAAATCACATGTGGCTAACCTATTTCACCCAGAAATCATTCGTTGTTATTCTAAATGATATAGGCAATGAAGTCACCGATCCTGTCAGAATGGAAGCTTCCGTTGTAGACGGTGAAGATTTGGATGTGAAGGTGAAGAGTTGCGGGTATCATTGGGTGCTTAGAAATTCAACTTAATACCCATTGCAAGCAGAAGTTCATTAGCTTGGAACCACAACTTTTTTGGCAATTGAAGGTGAGGCTCGGTGAAATAATGACATCATTTTTATGTACTTGAGATTCATCTAGTAGCATAGGATACTTTTTCTTATTTCCACATGATGCTAGTGTTGGCTGAAATATGAGATTTGAATTAAGATTTCATAGCATTGTTCCAACATTCAAACTTGTAAGCTTTGGTAAAATTTTTGGTTCAGATATGGAAGACACTGGTAAATAAAATTGTTTATATAGGGAGTTACAATGATCATAAGTTAAAACAAAATAAAGGCAAATGAGAGAGCTAAGCAACCTAGGTATGAGAAAGCTCAAATTCATGAATGCAAATCAAATAACTAATACTCAATTCCCTCAAACGCAACCATTATTGATCAGATGCAAAGCGAATTTAAACATGTTAATTATCAATATTCCCAAAACAGTGCACAAACATTATAAGTTACTTCCTGCTAGGACCATCAAGAAAATATTCACCCTTCATGACTTCAGAACTGATATTGTTTTCATGTTGTAGTGTGGGAAGCATAGAACTAACAAAGCTTTCAACACAGATTTCGCAACTCCACCCTTACATTTTTATTGGTTATTATGATCTCTTTTGAAATGGTTTGTACCTCAGCAGAGACATTTAACATACCCATCAGAATCTGCCGAAAAACATGCATTGAGTGGAAGGCCTTGAGGAGTAAAAGAAACTGAGATATTGAACAAACCGTGAACATTAACTGTAATTCCTGCACCATCTTTAAAATCAAATCAATCATGACATTAGATTTGTTATCATCAATTCTATCATTTACTTTTTTTTCATTCACTATATTTCCTTGTACTGGTTCTGCAAGAGCAAGAGACAACCTTGTAAGATATTGATGTACATCTTCTGGAACATTCTTAAGTCCTCCACTTAACAAAGCAGATTGGATAGCTCCACCATAAGCAAAAGCTTCTTTAGGCTTGTTGCTCATACGTAGATCCTTTCCATTGAAATATCTTGCAACAGCTGCTTCACTTTGGGAATCCTAGAAGAACCGCCAACAAGGACAACATCATCTACTCTTGTCTATTTTAGCATAAGCGAGACAACTCTCAACTGTATTCATACACTTTTCAAAGAATCCATGTTGAGTTGCTTGATCTTAGCCCGAGTGATTGAGGAACGGAAGTCAGTACCCTGACATGTATCATCAATTTCAATTGCGGCCTTAGATTCGTATGAAAATGTTCTTTTTTCCCTTTCACATTCGTTTCTCAGTGCCCTTGAATGCCAACGATTGTTCATTTCGTGCTTGCGCGTGAACTCCTTCATAAAGTGGTTCATCGTTCTTTTATTAAAATCCTCTCCTCCAAAGAGAGTTTTTTCGGCCGTCGCCTTTATTTCAAACTTACCATCCTTGAGTGTGATGAATGACACATCAAAAGTTCTACCACCAAGATTAAAGATAATAATATTTCTTTGTTCAACACAAATGACTCTCTTATGAAGGCCATATGCAAGAGCAATTACAGTAGGTTCATTAATTGATTATCCATATCACATTGAGGCCAGCAATGACACTGACATCACAACCTTAGATTGTTCTGGATTATGGGATCACTATATTTCCTTCCAATCAACTTCTTTGCATCTGCACTATTCAAAATGTTGAGGATGTATAGTTTGTACTCATCTAATAAATCATAGCCGAGCATTGATAATTACTAAACTGTAATAAAGTTTCAAGGAACAAAAAAAAAATCACCAAAGATAGTGTTGTCTGGGTTAGAGACAGGCTGTTTTTTTTTTGCAGCATCACCAATCAATCTTTGGGAGTCGGTACAAGCAACAGTAGAAGGTGTTGTTCTTTCCTTGTTCATTGAAGATAATCTCAGCTCTATTTATTTTCTCCTGCCACACAGCAACACTTGAGTAGGTTGTGCTAAGGTCAACTCCAGTCGCAGGTCCCTCATATTTTCTGGACATTATCTTTCAAGTATATGATCCGAAATCACACTTTGGAAGAGAAAGAGAATATGTAAATAGCATTATATTAAGTTTTTATATTGTGCATAAAACTAATCCTTGCAAAACTGGTTTTCAAGGTGCAAGGTGTCTCTCTTTATAAACTTTTGTCATACCTTATCTTTATTCTACGTTAGACTTGGGTTTTTCGCAACACACACTCAGACCTAACACTATTGAGGTTGGTGCGTGAATATAAATAGTGAGTGATCCGAATCGATAGAGTATGATATCATACAAGGATCTGATTATGTGACCTCTTTCAACGCTTCACTGACGCTGCCTGAGGTAGCATATGGCACTAGCATCACTCCTCCCCCTCAATTTTGGCCACATGCAGTTGTCCTTTGCAACCATCCTAGTAACCAACCTCACCACTACAACCACCTCCTCAAAATCGGCATACCCCCTAAAAGGTCACCACGTTTTTTCAAATGTTTAGACCGCCGACACCACGTGCATCGTCTACGTCGCCTCGACCCACTGGTTTTGGATCTAGTCTTGTGTTTGGTTTCGGAACACAAATAGTTAGGTTAAATTGAAAATTTGAGGTTGCCTTTTTATAAATGTGGAATATGAAAATTATCTGAATGTGACAACTTTAATCTTGTGTGCTTGTATCTTGAAATCATAAACTGAAATTATTTTATCTTATCACAATCGAAGGCCATAACTTTTTCGGAAAACAAAAATTTAGCTGAGTTGAGTTTGCTCACAGGGCAAACCTAAAGGTTGAAAAAGCACTTACATAATATGCACAACCATAATTGTTTAGTGACTTCTCAATACTCTCCTCATACTTGGCACATATAAATTATTTCCGTTAGAAGCACTGCCTTTTGAGTTCTTAGTACTCTCTTTCTCTCTAGGAGTATTAAAACTTTTCATTATGCAAATAGACCACATTTATATAATGGATAAAATTACAATCAATCTTGAGAATAAAGTTTTTTTTTGAAGGACCTTGAGAAACATAAATTAAGATAGTGACAATCAATCAATGAAGAAACTACATATTGATATAATCACATTCACATTATTAATAGTGAAACTGAACATAGTTTTGGCAACTTGCATCGCGCTATTCTATACATGCATTTTCAAGTGTCTAAACATGAGTACCAGGAAAGGGTCTCTTGTGGTCAACTTGTAAGAAAACAAGCAAATAATCATCATATCAAAGTAAATGAGAAAAGAATGCATAAGCTCATGATCATGCATTTAAAGATACACATGCACCAACAAGTTAATCAACGGATGAAACTAATCAAAGAAACTTGTAAACTAAACAAATGAAGCACGGTAATAGGAATAACCAAATCCTGGTTGTAACTTGACTTTCTTAAAACTTAACTGTTTGATAATCATAGGACAGTCTCCACTAGTAACAAAACAGCAAGAAACACTAAAAAGAAAAAAAGAAAACTATTCCTTCTTGGCTAAAATAATGGACTCAAACATACTCTCAAGCTCTTTCAGATGACCTTCAAGAACATCAATTTCAACCTGTTGGTTACTATCAAGCAAATTTGACGCTATCGTGATTGCAGAATTGATTTTGTCGATATCTTGAGATGAAAGCTTTGAATTAAGCTCTGTTTGCTTTAAAGCATTCCGTGTCTTGTAAATGCAGTAATCTAAAACATTCCTTACTTCATCCTTCTTTAGGAATTTCTTATCTTCAACGAGGTAATTCTCAGCTTCTTTAATCAATTTTTTTATTTCTTCACTACACAACCTTTCTTTGTAATTGGTTATTGTAATCTCATTCATATTTCCCGTGGATTTTTTAATAGCAGAAACGGTCAAAATACCATTTTCATCAATAGAAAAATATACATCAAAAGGATGGCCGGAAGGAGCAGGGGGGAGGTTTGAAAGATCAAAAGAACCAAGAAGATTGTTATCACTGCCTTTTGGTCTCTCACCCTCATAAACATTAATGAAGACTCGGGATTGGTTATGGCTAACTGTATAAAATTCTCTCCTCTTCTTGATGGGAATCAAAGTGTTCCTAGGAATCACCACACTCATCACATTTCCTATTGTTTCCTTACCAAGAGACAATGGAGTAACATCTTGCAGCACCAAGTTTGGAACACTCTTAGAGCCTTCACTCAACAAAGCAGCCTGGACAGCTGCACCGTAAGCAACAGCCTCATCAGGGTTGATGCTCATGCACAAATCCTTTCCCTTGAAAACTTCTTGCAATAGTTGTTGCACTTTGGGAATTCTAGAAGACCCGCCAACAAGGACAACATCATTTATAATACTCTTGTCCATCTTAGCGTCAGCAAGACAACTCTCAACGGTCTTCACACACTCGTTAAAAATGTCCATATTGATTTCCTCAAACTTTGCACGAGTAATTGATGAAAAGAAGTCAATGCCCTGAAATAAAGAGTCTACCTCAATGGTGGTGGAAACAACAAAAGAAAGTACTCTTTTTGCCCTTTCACGTGTAGTTCTCAACCTCCTCAAGGCTCTTGGGTTTCTAGTAATATCCACTTCGTTCTTCCTCTTAAACTCCTCAGCAAAGTAGTTTACCAATCGATTATCAAAGTCTTCTCCTCCGAGGTGAGTGTTTCCACCGGTGGCCTTAACTTGGAAGACCTTATCTTTGATTGTTAAGATAGACACATCAAAAGTGCCACCACCAAGATCGAAGACGAAAATGTTTTTTTCTCCAACATAATTAGTTCTCTTATCAAGGCCATATGCAAGAGCAGCAGTTGTTGGTTCATTGATTATTCGTATAACATTAAGGCCAGCAATGGCACCAGCATCTAAAGTGGCTTTACGTTGAGAATCATTGAAATAAGCAGGCACAATAATAACTGCATTTTTTATCTCTGACTGCAAATATTTCTCAGCAATCTCCCGCATCTTGGTGAGAATCATAGATGAAGCTTCCTCTACACATAGTTGCTTCTCCTCGCCCTTATACTTAACAACAATCATAGGTTTGTCATTGACGCCAGCAATGACTTTGAATGGCCAAAACATCATATCATTTTGAACAACCGAATCACTAAACTTCCTACCAATTAACCTCTTAGCATCTGAAAAAATAACATTAATAATTATTTATGTTCATCCATTTAGAGGGGAATTTTCTAGGGTTAGGTCTATATTTTGATATTTCAAAAAATTTACAAGAAAAACATGATGGTACACGTTCATGTATCATGTTGCTGTTTCAAATTTTTTTAAATATCAAATATATATTAAAATATAGATTCAACAAACTCGCAAACACACTATAAATGTTCAAAGATTGAAGAATAGAAGTTTACCAAAGACAGTGTTTTATGGGTTGGTGGCAGCTTGATACTTAGCAGCGTCACCAATCAATCTTTGATCATCAGTGAAAGCAACAAAAGAAGGTGTGGTTTTGTTTCCTTGGTCATTGTGAATAATCTCAACTCTATTGTGTTCATCAAGCCACACACCAACACAAGAATATGTTGTTCCAAGGTCTATTCCCACAGCACATCCTTCATATTTTTTCACCATTATCACTCTGAAGTAAGCAAAAAAGCTGGAAGAAGAAAAAAAACCAAGTCAGAAGATTATGAAGAAGTTAATAATTTTGAATGAAACATTATAGTATTTCTGTTTTTGAAAACTCAACAGTCTTTACCTTTATTTCATCATCAAATCCAAAATGCATGCCAACAAACACGGTAGAAGTTTCAACGTATTTATGGAAGGGGTACGCTACAAAATTATAGATAGAATTACTTGAACTATTGAAGTAGTAGGCATCTTAAAAGAAACTATAAATTATTCCAAAAAAAGAACAAAAGAAACAATAATTATATTTAAAAAATATGCTATAAACTTTGAATCAGAGATCATGATTCAATCTCTGATAAAAAAGATCTATATTATTTCTATTTTATCTCTTCAACAAACTTAGTAATACGAGCATAACGGTGTTGTTGTTCGGATGGAGAGAAGAACCCATGATTAGTTTTTCGGGAAATTTCCAAACGAACAATTTCAACGAAATCTTTCAATTTCTTATTTTACTATCTTCAACTCTATGTATTCCTGTATCCGTAGAGTACGTTGAATGTACATAAATGGTTGTAACGAAGTTTCTGTTATTCATATTAACCGCTACTTTAGCATGAATGTTTTTATGCGGTGCTAATGATTTAATAACTATCTTTGTAGCTCGTTTCAGTTTATGCTCCGATCTACTATCGAGATATACCAAGAAAGATGTACGTCTAATGAGGCTACTGTGAAATATTTACTCAAGTCGATTTGCTTTATAAAAAGAGGATATCAATGAACTTCTATGAAATTGTTTCACAGGATTCAGCGAATTGTCTTGATCGTGGGATATCATTGAGAAATAGGAATTCATAAAAAGATTCTCTGCACTTCTTTCTAGTACAGAATGACATCCAAAACGCGACATATGGTTTTATTTTGTCATTTAGCAAATGGTCAAACTCTCAGCCCCATTTCGTCCTTTTACCTCTTTGACCTTTAAGTAAAAAGGCTATCCAAATCCTCTCTCTTGTGTCTTTTACACAAACACCCTAGATTAATTCATTCCATTCACTCTCGTTTTCTCAACCAAGAACCAATAACCACCACTACCTACACTATTCTCTGCCACCAACAACCAGATTTGCCTCCCTATCAAAAAAACTTTGTCGTCTTTTTTGCATACACCCTCACACACTATTTCCAGTTTTCTTCCTTGTTCTCCCTCACATATCATTGTTCATCACCGCTACTCTCTATCCATTGTCACTGTTTATCGCAGTCTAAACGAGTTTGACAACCGTTTCTCCAAGGCCACCGTCAACCATCATTCATTCAACTTCCACTTGTGTGTGTTGGCCTTCTATCTTGATTTACATTATCCATCAACGAGGTATGTATGGTCTCTTTCAAACTCATTATTGTTGTGATTAAGAATAAAGTTTCACGAGATTTAAGTTATATGTACTTAGAATCAAGAGTAATTATCAAAGATAAGTTTGCAGTGTTGTTTATAGTTATAGGTTAAATAATTTTGCAAAATAAACAATCAATTTATTCCTTAAACTATTAGGATCAAATAAAAGGAAGGACCTAATTGATGAGTGAGTTGATAGTTGGTTTAAATAGTTAGGACTAAATTTACGGGTAAGTCATAGTTTATTGACAACTTGCATGTTTTGAAGCCTAGTGGGCAGTGGCAATGTTCTAGTTTGGGATTCTATGCTTTGATTTATGGATTTTAATGGTTAAGCTATGGTGTTGGGTTTATTTACAAAGTATTGTTTTGCAATAACCTAAAGGACTAAATTTTACTACTAATCCAATCATATTGTCAAGTGCAAAACCCCATATTAGTTACACCTGTCCTAATCATCATCGTAGTAGTTTAGTTGAAATAATGCAATCTCTGCAAATACGAACTTTATAAATTTTACTACTTAACGACAGCATAATAGCTATTTGTCCATCAGTTCACAAGCACGTAAAATTACTAAAGAAGTTAAAACCTAAACATTCATAAAATTACATTAGTTAATCGGCATCAAAACAAACATCATTTCAATGGCAACTTCAAAATGAAGGTGGTTGGGTCGGAGGAGCACCCTTAAGCTTTGCAAATGGCATCTTTTGTCTCTTGTGTATATGACATATTAAGTATTTGCATGCTTGTGTACTTTCCTTTTTTTGGTTGCACCTCCTTGTGTCTTGCTCGCATCTTGTGACCTACTTCCATATGGGTTTAAGTTGCTTGCACATATTGGTCTTGGAGTTGGTTTTGCCTTAGATTTTGTCGTGGTTGATTGTGCATGAGAGGCAGCAGGTTGACTATGAGTTGTTGCAGCTTGTGATCCCTGTGATGCAGCCATTTGTGTACGAGATGGCACATGTCGAGAACTCCGAGGTTGCAATCCATGTGGTGCAGTAGGTTAACTCTGCTCAACTATTTATATTTACACCAATAATCCTGGTTTTGCTCATTTTGCACACCCTCAGCTTTTTAGCTTGCACCAATTGCACTTTTCTCTCCGCAACTCTCAACATGATAACACACTATGGTCAATATGTTATTGCACTGCACATTGGTCTAATCAAAGCACACGCAGTGTAAGTATTTTGAATTGTTTATTATACAAATGAAATGAAATTAAAAGCAAAAACCGTAAGTAATATGAATTGTTTATTATACTTATCGGTTTGGATCCATCCAGTTGATCGGTTTTTTCATGCATTTAACATACATTATACTAAAATATTTTACGGAACTTTGTTTTTATATTGTGTTTTTTCATGTTCTCTATTTTTCTAACAACTTTTTATAACCAACCTTACGGAATATTTCATACACCCATGTCTTCAAAATAAATATTCACTATATGCATTCAAGTTTTTCTTACCAACTTTATAATGAGGGTGTTTGTTTAACTTGGTGCTCAATATGCAAATCGTCTATCATTTTGGATGCTCTAACTTGACATTATATTAAATTTTATTATTCTAATATATTATATAATATTAATAATGTTTTTTCCTTAAAAAATTATTAATATATTTTTAAAATAATTTACACCCCTGACCTAAGGTTCTAGATCCGCCACTGCAGTTGTAGGGGTGATGGTGGCGACAATTTGCATGTAGACATGTTAGTGACCTTATTGCTAACATTTGGTGAATTTGCAATAAGCTCTCTTATCTGAGAATCATACCTTTTCATTTCATCAGGTTCCTTGTTTCTTCTCTTCTTGGGTCTCCCTAGGTTCCCTTTTATAAGCGGGGGTCTGAGGTCTGTATACTCAGTTCTTGCCCGCAATGGTTGATTTTTTGCTGGATAGATCATATGATTGTAGCATGCTTTTTTTTTTTAGGGAAATTGTAGCATGCTTTATTTGTTTCCCTTCTGTAGTATGTAAGGACATATTAATTTGGATCAACGATCATTTCTCTTATGCAAGAAATGACATAACAATAAGGTAATCGTGTCAATAGTGGCTTTTTTTATCCAACCCTAAAACGGAAAAAATTACATGTCCTGATGACCTAATAAAGTATTACCTACAAGGTTTACCTCTACACCAGAGTTGAATCCATGATATCAATTGACTCGAACTTGTATATATACGATAAGTAATAGAACAAATTTATAAGGTAAGTAATAGTTTATGAAATATATTTAACAGTTTAATGTGTTTTTGATCCCTATAAATATACCAATTTTTCGTTTTAGTCCCTTTAAAATTTTCCTTCAACTTTTAGTCCTTATAAAATTTTCAATCACTACTTTTAGTCCTTAATTTAAAGTAAATTTTTGTATTTTTTAATGAAATTGTGCAAAAATATTGTAAAAATCTCTCCAAAAAAAATAGATTTTTTTTAACAAAATATAAATTACATATGTATTTTTAACCACAAAAAATATGAAAATTAATATTTAATTCATGTTTTGTTAAAAAAAATCTAATTTTTTTTTGAGAGATTCTTATAATATTATAAAAAAAATTAAGAAAAAATTCAAAAATATGAATTCTACATATGAGTTTGTTTTAAAGGAGGGACCAAAAGTGAAGATGAAATTTTTTTTTGGGACTAAAATTTGAAGAATTTTTTTAGAGGGACTAAAACAAAAAATTGACATATTTATAGGGATCAAAAACATATTTAACCCTTACAAATATCACTATAAATTGCCCAAAAGATAAACTAGATAACTATTTTATTGTACAACAATTCACATAAATACATATATTTAGGAGTAAATGAAGATTTCGATAAATATTCACAATTAAACACTCAAATTACCCAAAATTTTCAAAGTTTCAATGAAAATTCAATCTTTTAGAATTATTGAACAACAATTCGAACATAAATACATATATTTAGGAATAAATGAAGATTGCTACAAAAATTCTCTGTTAAACACCCATATCACCCAAAATTTTCAAAGTTTCGATGAAAATTCAATCTTTAACCGAAAAACCCAAATCACCTAGGCTTTTAACGATAATAATTAAAAACAATCAATCTAAATCACCCAGATTTGGTAAAAGAAAACTAAAAAAATTGTGATTATAAAAATCAAATTTTGATTACACACTACGGGAAAATAAGTGATTTGCTGCGCCCATTTTCGCAGCTAATTCCTAGCAAACGAGTTTAGCTAGAGATATGCTATGGAATACCTATTGATTCGGCCGTAGCATGGATTGAGAGACAAATTTTCTAGGGAAATATTTCTTAGTAAATCCATAGTTAAAAGAAACAAATTCCTAGCAAGTATTTAGTTAATCTATAGCAAATAAGTTTTGAAAATGAATTTTCCATAGCAACATAACTATGACATGTCGTAGTAATTTCGCAACAAATCCATAGCAACATAACTAAAAATTGTCATAGCAAATTAGCATCAAATCCACAGCAACATTACTAAAACTTATGGTAGCAACTGCTCAACAAATCTATAGCTATAATTTATCTAATCTGCGACTAGATCCTAGCCATTTGGAAGTTTTCGGCCAATTTTTTTTTTTTTGGCAGTTTTTTTTAAAGAAATACTAATGGTATAATTTATTATTATATTAATTTAACAAACTTATTACTAAATAATCATGTCATAAGATCTACAAGATATTCTTAATATTAGAACAATAATTGAGCTTATCCTGTATATTCTTCAAAATAGAACCATAATTCAGTTTGTGATATTATACTCTAGACTTATAAAGCCTTTTTCAATTACATGTAACTCACTCACTATCAATTATTAAGAGAGAAATTCCAGTTGAAGGTACCAAACAGGTAGCAATACATAGATCACAAATGATCCAATATCCTCAACACATAATAAACAAAGATGTGGTCTTGACAACATTGATATCCTCAGCTATACACAAAGACATTAACTAAAACTGCAAAAAAATTGAGATAGGCTTCTAGTCCAGTAATTGATACAAGATATTCAATTGATGCAATGATGAAAATAGGCTAGCAAAAAAATTGAGATAGGCTGCTAGTCCAGTAACTAAAACTGCGACTATATCTTCACCACAAAATCATTGCTAGTTGATGCAATGATTTCATTTCGTGCCACAGTAGTAGCTGCTAGTCCAGTAATTGATACATTAGAGGCACGTCTACCACTACGTGTTTGGCTATTCTCAAGAATCAAAAATTCCAAGCACTGCAATAAATTGTCCACGTTATTATCTTTCTATTTATGCAATAAAAATATTTTATTCTAACAAAACCTATATATGAAAACATGAAATATACAACTGGAGATAGAATATAGACATGGCCCATATATTTTATTCTAACATAACCTATCTCTGAATGACATATCATCATTCAGTCACACAACAAAAACTCATATGGCTAATAGTATCACTTGCATGTCAATATGTCATTAACCACAGTTCACAACTCTAGGGACCTACTTTTGAATAACATAGTATAATATATAATTTTCCTACCTCAAATACCATCTGGTACTCCACCTTGCATTTGTGCTTGCTGCATGGAGCTAAGCATAGACAGGATTGGCTCCAACATTGGCACCAATTGTGTTTGGACAAAAGAAGTCATTGCTTTATCTACCGCTTTCTGAATGGCTTCTTCTGTCGTATCCGGAATGCTGAAAGGACCAATGTCATCTGCAAATGAAGTAGATCATCTGATGTCCAAGCTGCGGCCCCCTAAAGTTCGTCTCTTCTTATTGGGACCTGTCGCCTCTTCCCACACTTCTGAATCAACCTTCGGATGAGTTGAAGAATCCTCTCCATATTTTTCCAACATTGCGGTGTCATATGCCACCTACAAAAGAATTGATTAAGTGTTGGTTACAAGATAATTGAATTGATATTATACATAAATCCAAATTCAAAGTAACTTACCATAAATTTTTTTGAGCGGCGAGAGATATACTCTCCATCTTTGTTCTTGTGAATATGATCATACACATCTCTATAAGAAACTTCATTCTTCAACTCATTCTCCTATAATTGACATTTATTATAATATACTAACTTGAAAAAATGTAATTTTAGAAACACCCCAAACAGGAAAGTAAAATGTATTATAATATAAAGCTAATAACTAACCATCCTCTTTTTATGTTCAATGAAGCTTACAGAGCCTCCAGTGTACAATACTGCATCAGGTAAGGGTCCGTTTGGTTCGAGAATTAGGAGGGGAGGGGAGGGGAGGGATTTTAACGGAGGGGAGGGGAGGGGAGATATTTTTAATTAAAAACGTGTTTGGTTCGCAAGGGGAGGGGAGGGGAGGGGAGGGGAGAGATTTTAATATTATTTTATCGTTTTACCCTTAAACTTAATTAAATAAAAGACACTGCTAGTTTTTACGATTTCAGAAACCGACGAAAGAATAGTGCATATCTAAGATGTTTATTTTATCTCAAACTGGCTCATGTATTTTGCTTCATGCATCGTATATATATTTTTTTTATAAGAGCAATTCTTTGAAATCCTTGCATTTTTTGCCAATTACTTCCGTAAAAAAATAGCACATCTCTTAATATATAATCAAAGTTGTTATAAGAAAAATATAACAAAATAATAAAATTTGTTACAAGAATAAGATAAACTAATAATAATATGATTGTTACAAAATAATATAATCTAATAATAATAAAAGTTGTTACAAGGTTAATATTGAGATTTGAAATTAATTTAAGGATAATTATGACAATGCAATAAAATTTTAAAGAGATTTGTTCCTCTCCCCTTCCCTCCCCTCCCCTTCTACAAATTGAACCAAACACATCAAATTAAAAATCTCTCCTCCCCTTCCCTCCCCTCCCCTCCAAAACTCTCGAACCAAACGGACCCTAAGGCAGCTCTGTTACATCTATTAGCATCTGACTTCTTCCTTCATTTTGGTTTCAACCAAATGTCGACCAAACCATCCCATACTTCTGTCTTCATTCCTTTGGGCCCATGGCCCTTAGTGTCGACCAAATTTGTTGAGTTCACTTTTCGTAAGGCAGAGTTTCTTGCATTTTTTAAATGATCAAGATATCGGTCCAAACATGTTCTTTCCCACACAGTTCTTGCCATATAACGATCATAGTCTGATGGAAATTTATATTTACCCTACGTTGTTATCGTATATATCATATAAGTATAATATAAATATAAAAAATTATCTATAAATTAAAATATAAGACTAGAGGAACATATATAGTTACCAAAAATTCCTTAAATAACTCCTCCTTCATCTCAGCAGCGTAATCTTTCCACTTCTCAGCTGGAGTATGCATCCTTGTCATCACCCCAGATATAATATCTCGGGTTACACTTTGGGGAACAAACCTTCTCCTACATATGGGATTTAATGCAAGTGAGAAGTTCGAATCCAAATAAAACAGTAACATATTAGGGATACAGTGGTAAAAACATAAAAAACAATTCAGCTAACAACAAGGCACAATACAATGAACTAAACAATAGTTAGCAACAAAGTAGCTTACGAATTAGAGATCGCCTCAACAATTACAATTTTTCTCCTATCAGTTTTTGCATGTGATCCTTCACTTGAAGGCATTGAAGTTGGTTCTTTAGCGGGTGGACCATTAGCACTACTAACCTTCTCATTGTTGGAAACTCCAGAAAATCCTCCAATACCTTTTTGTTGATTTGTTTTCTCTCGAATGAGCTGAATCTCTTCATCTTCACCATCATTGTAGGCACCATCATCATAAGCATAGTATTCATCATTCACAGCCACACCTTGAGCTTGCCTTTTTTTTCCAATCATTCTTGCCATAAAAAGTGGTGTGTGCATTTTCCCAACCACCATAATTAGTTGTGGCACCTTGCAATGATTATATCAAGATAACAGCGTGAATTGAATGAAATCAGATAATTAAGAAATCAAACTCATAATTGGTGATGATATAGTTCATCCTTTTTGCATTTTAATTTTTAATTGGTCCCAAACGGGGAATTTATGCTATCCAATTCATTTCGTTCAAATTTAGGATACTGAACTTACGGGAAATTTCTCGCCTTTATACTCAGATTCCACAAAGTACGGAACCCCAAAGTATAAAAAGCACTATACTTAGCTGAGCTCTGCAAACCTCCTACAATATTATCCCAACATGAATGCATTGCCAACAAATATATAATTCTTCTAACTGAAGCTTTCACCCTTTTCTAACTGTATTAGTGACTTAAAGCTTGAGAGAAACATGGTGAGAAAGGAAATATTATCTTGGTTTTGTTAAGTCATACTTATGCTTCCTAATATTCTTTACCAAACTTGAGCTTAAATGTCTCTAAATTGATACACATGAAGTTCAACTATGTTTTTCTGAACAATTATGCAGCAACCTAGTAAGTAGTAGTAACCAACTGATATTACCTAAACAAAGTAGTAACCACCTGAAATACCATCAACTCCATTTTTAGAAATCTTTTAGAAATCTTGATGAATTCGTCAACTCCATTTTTTAATTCTTCAGTTATTTGATCAGTAGAATTTGGATCTCTTTTAGAAATCTTGATGAATTTGTCAACTCCATTTTTTAATTCTTCAGTTATTTGATCAGTAGAATTTGTTCTCTGTTTCATCCAACTTCGATTGGGTCTCATTACTATCAAGGGAATCAAGTAAAACATAACTATACCTTATTATCATAACATATCATATTAAAATCAGAACCAATCAACCGGATATGCAAACCTTTATATAAATCTCTAATATGAACAACATATGAAAAATTCACAAGCATTACACTAATATGAAAAACATAACTACCTACATTTAATTGAGAAAGAAGCAGAGAACAAGTCGAGTGTGTCGAAGAAATGACAGTATATTCGCCACTACTTCTCAACACAAAACATTGTAAAATATAATTTAGACACAAACCATCAGAACTTCGAATCTATGTGAAGTGAATGGATTCAAAACTTAAGATCACAAATCAGAGACAAAAACATAAAGCAAAACTAGAATTACATAATTATTTCATCTATTAATTTTAGGTGATGTTACCGATGAATGAAGGAAAGTTTGAAAGTACTTTTGTTTAAACTAGAGGAACAGTTTTGGAGAGAGAAGACTAATTCAAAATGGCACTTAGATGGTGACAGGAACACTAAGTATTTCCATAAGATAGCCAGGAACTCTAAGCTTATAAACTCTATCAAGGATAGTGATAACCAGGAGATCCATAGTTTAAACCAACTAACATTTACCTATAAAAATAATCCTACAAACAAATTGTTCACTTTATATTCTAAAATGAGCTGTTCACTTCTGAGAAATTAGATCCAATATAAAATTGGAATGAGATGGTAAAAAATGAAGGGAAAAATATACATTTTATCCAATTAGGGTTTGCATTAGGGTTTTCAAGCTATCTTGTAATAGATAGATAGATAGATAGATGTCATTATGTCCAATACAAATGTCATTTAGCACATTGGTAAGTGTCAGAAAATAGTGATTTACATGTTATGTTTTAGCCACTTTTGTTACTTGTTTTACAACTTATCCAAGGAAATTACATGATTTAATGAACAAATGGCCAAATGTTTTTTATACCTTACTATATCCCATTGTGTAGGAAATTGCAAGCCAGGACTTGAATTTAGCAAAGAAACATGAAGAAAGGCAAATTTCAACTCGCCATGGCGAGCAAAGGGTAGGTATATGGCGAGCAAACTCCATATAGCCATATATTTCACAAGTCCATGCCTTGCCACAACGAGGCCATGGCGACCCAAAAGCGAGCAAAAAGGCGAGGAGTTCCAAAAAGGCCATGTTTTTGAAGTCCCTAAGCACGCCACAGCGAGGCCATGACGAGCCAACTCTCCATGGCAAGCATGAACCAAGTGGAAAGGCGAGCAAGTTTCAGAGAGCCATAAATCCAGGGAAAGAGGGCCTCGCCACATCGAGCAATAGCCTCACTGAGGCGAGCTAAGGCGGTTTCAGGCTCATAAGTGACGTGGCAGAAACCCAATAGTGAAGTAAGCTCGACTTGCCATGGCGAGCAGCATCTCGCCTGACAAGTTGTCACTTATCAGCAAAAGTATAAAATCCATTTCTCTTATTTTTCAAACATAACTTACTTTACTTAGAGAGAGAGAGAGAGAGAGAGAGAGATGGCGCATTTGAGAGCAAAGCATAGGGAAAAAGTGTTAGAGAGTAGATTTCACAAGATTGTTTGAGAAATCAAGATCTTAGGATGTAATCTCATCTTTTCTTCCATTTTTGCAAGGCTACCATCATGACGATGAGTAGCTAAATCTCCTTTGTTAGGATTAGATGTATTTGATCAAACATTGTATGTATCTCTTTTGATCTTTCAATATATGATTCTAGTTTTTACATTGATATATTGATATTATCCTTGCTTTTCATGTTTATGTTTGATTTTGAAATGATATTGAAAAATATTTTTTCAATCTAGGTTTAGGATAATCATCTATCAAAGCTTGAATTCTATAAATAAGGTTTAGGTTTTGGTAATCACTTTAAATATCAACGCTTAATGCTATCATATCGTTTAATAGATTGAGAAATTGTAACGATACGATCGAAGTCACGACATTGTTTAGACATAAACAGTGTTGTCGAGTGATATGTGATAATATCGATTAATAGCTAGAATATATATACATATATACATATACATATATGTGTGTGTGTGTGTGTGATCATAAGGATATATGCGAAGCTTGGTCAATTAAATCTAATCCCTGTGGAAACGATACTTGAATACTTACTTTTGATTGATAGCAAAAAAATTACATCAAAATGACGCCGTTGTCGGGACTGACGTTTAGATATCATAAGCATTGCAACAATTTTTATCGTTTTAAGCAATTTTGCACATATTAATTCTTGTATATATATATATATATATATATATATATATATATATATATCATTTGTTATCCTTTGTGTTGCTAACTGTCTTGGTTAGGTCTTTGAACTTTGTTTATGCGAGGTAAGGTTCCGGAGGATCAATTGCTATTTGACTCCGAAATCGAAAGAACATCCCGGAAGAACAACAGTAAAACTAGAAGAGAAAAGAGACTAGCCAAGCAAAAGAAACAAGAAGAAACCTCTGCTTCTATTCCTTCAACATCACCAACACATGAAGAACCAATGGCTGATACTGCTCAAAATCCACATGAAGATGACGGTGTTGCAACCACCAGTAGTATGTTACCATGTTACAACAATCCAAGACGTCTCGTTGGAAACCAACCGAGGAACAAAAAGCAAGCTGAGATGAAAACTGAAATCCTCTGGATTTTATATGTTAACCCTTTTGCAGATTTGGATGACGAGGAGCCCTTTTATCATCTCACAAGATTCTATGAGATAGCCGGTACACTCGGAGAAAATGAGGAAGAATATGAGGTCGTGTTCATGAGATCGTTTTCTCATTCCTTGATTGGGTAAGCTAAGGAATGGTACTTGGATCAATCACCGCAAGTGATGACAAACTGGAATACCTTGGAAGAAAAGTTTCTTGAAAGGTTCTTTTCTCAAAATAGGTTCATGGGAGCGTTACAAGTCATTGTCTTTGTGAAGATTTTGGTTCTTATGTTGTAATGATTTTTTTTTACTAATGTGGATTGAGCTGATATAATATAGGGTTAATAGTGCTTTTCACCCCTGTAATATATGTCATTTCCGGTTTTCGGCCCTATAAAATTTTCGGTTTGATTTGCACCCTCTTAAAAAAAAATCCGAAAAATACCCTTAATAGGTCATTCAAAAACAAAAAAAATTGAAAAGAAATTCTGAAAATGGCCTATTGGGGGTGTTTTCCGGAAGATTTTTTTTTTTACGAGGGTGCAAATCAAACTAAAAATTTTATAGGGGCGAAAACCAGAAATGACATATATTACAGGGGCGAAAAGCACTATTAACCCTATAATATATTCCTCAAGGTTTTGAATATTATGTTTGTGATGTGATGCGGTTTTGACTTAATTTCTTACGTGTTCTTCTCATTTATTTTATATTATTACATGTTCTCGAAACTCAACCCGTCGTTGTTTGTGTTCACTAGCTTAACCATGCAGTTGCGAAATCGCAGTTCTATAGGTTATGAGTCTTGGAGTCAAATACATGTCTTCCATGATATGCTTACTTATTTAGATTTCTACAAGAAAACCATTTTCTATGATGTAAAAGAAAATCTTTTCAAAATCAAATGATTCGATGTTGATATTATTATAATTTTCAAGGAAGTAAAATGTGAATTATGTTTGTTATGAATCAATGTGGTATCCTAAACTCTTGTGGAAGAATTCTTATATTAATAGGAAAGATTTTATTTGATATTCTCCGTTGCGAATCAAACTCTATTTTTGAATAAATAATAGTAATGATTATTTTGGGATTTAGGGTGTCACAACACTATCCTAGTTTTAGCAAACATACACCACCATTTGTCATCACATGTCTTCGTTCTTCTTCTTTGCTATGCTTCTTCGATGTTTCCTCTTCTCCCAATTTCTATTTCTCTATTTCACTCTCTAACCTTTGTTTTATCATATTTCTACAAAGGGCACAACTACCACGTCACACAACCTTTACCTGACCCCATTGTGCCACATGTGCATGGACTTAATAGTTTTTCAATTAATCTAATAGGAAAGACTAATTTGGTTGACGGAGATAGCTTTATGGGACATAAGCGGAATGAAAAATAGTTTTGCGACCAAAGTGAAAAAAAAAAATTAAGGGACTAAAACATCAATTTAGCCTAAAAAATCTAAATATTTTATCAAAGATTTAAAAGAAAAATCTGAAGTTATTTCTGTTTGTTTACTACCCAGAAAAATCACTCTAAAAAATCAAAGATTTTTACTAGTACATGTGTTACCTTCTTGTTTTTGAAAAAAAAAATAGATTTTGAGATAAGCTAAACCTAGAGCCCTTTTGTTATAGGTTTAAAAAACGAATTTTTCTTTGTATTTGTATTTTCAATATGTGCATCTGAGCACATTGCATGATGTTTAGTAGCTTTGCCAAGCAATTTGATTGGAATTTGTGCTATAAGAACTTAAGATTGAAGTCAGTAAGCCTATTTCATTGTTTATAGACAATAAATCTGCTTTAAACTTGGCCAAGAATATGGAAGAAGCAAGCACATTGAAGCTAAGTTTCATTTTCTCAAGGAACAAGTGAGTAAAGGGGCTCTTAAGATCATACATTGCTCTACTGTGTTGTAGTTTGTTGATATGTTTACAAAAGTTGTAAAATGTGAAAGGTTTAACAAGCTTAGAGGCTTGGTTGGTATGGTGAAGTTGGAGAACTTGAATTAAGGGAGGATGTTAGTTTTTAATTCAAGTTTGTTTATTTTTAATTCTGGTTTAGTTTGGATTAAAATATGATTAGTAGTTTGTTAGATTGTTTACTAAGCAAGTAATATTTTATTTTTTGAAATTTATTATTCTAACTCTTTAATTTTTTTTCGTCCGATTCCTTCTTTTCTCAATTCATCAACCCTAAATTCATAAGAAAATCACAGCTAGCTTTGCAAGCAAGCATTGTTGCGCTATCAAAGAGTGTTGTTGTTGAAACTGACTCGCATGTGCTCTTTAGTATGTGCAAAGTTTACCCTTCTTCGTCTTCTTCTCAACGAAATAATGTCTCTCTTAAATAAATGAGATTGAAATAACTCTCTTTGTTACTCATCCCGGGAAACTAGTTGATGTGCTCATATGCTATCTCAAATGGGATTGTCTGCTTCTTTTATTATCCATCTTGTGGAGAATATCTCCCCATTTTAAAATACTCTATTGATGTACGTTGTTGGTGGTTCCACTACCCGGCTTTTGTTTTAGTTAATGAAGGTCTTTTCATATATATATATATATATATATATATATATATATATATATATATGAGGTTTGCTACAATAGACCCACTCTATTTTATGAAGGTATATTTTAGCAAGATGCACCTTTTCTTTTAGACACAAATACTCATTCATCTCTTTGCTTATTGAAAATGATAAAATTAAGGGACAAAATTGTAATACATTTAAATGCTTCTTTATTTATTTTAAATATTCTACTTTTTGAGGTTTCCCAAGGCTAGTTGTTCGTTCTCTCTCTCTTCAGGTTTCTTTACTTGACATGCTTTTGTTATTCTTCCTAAAATAAATCTCAATTTTTCATTCAAATGTCAATTGCTCAAAACCTAATCAAAATCGGTAGTAAGTTTAAAATTTGATGGAGGAAAATGTAATAAAACCACTTAGTGTCAATGACACCCAATGAAAGAACCAATTTCTTTGCAGCTAGATTTGAAGTTTTTTTTTAGAGGAGGTAACTTGAAAGATTTTCTTTTGTTCAAACTATGCGATTTTGAAGATTTTGAAACTCACCAAGTAAAAAACTCCAAGGGAAATAATAAAGAAGAAATCAAAAGTTAATTTTTGTGCTTAATTTGAGCTTTAGGTTTTGACATGGGTTTAAGGTTGTCTGAGGAAATATAATCGGTGCTGGATTCCAACAGTGGTGATTGTTGTTGAAGAAATGAATGAAGAACAAAGGTTGCCATTATTGAAGAAGCTCTGAAGCAACAGTGAAGGCAACAACTACCTTTAATCATCATTTTGTTTTTGTGTTAATTGAAAGAGTAAATTCACCATGGTGGTGTATAAGTATAAAAAATTTAAGATTACAAAAGATTATGATTCAATTCTTTAACAAAAAATTTCATGGAAATTCGTTGAAACAAAATGGAAGAAGAATAGAAAAAGGGAATTAGAGGAGAGAGACCAAAAGAGAGAGAAGAAAAAAAAATTGGAAATAGAAAACATTAATTATACAACGGCATTTACAATTGTACCCTTAAATTTTGATATCTTCAAGAAGGAAAAGGTTGGGTTTTTTAGTCCAAAAGAAAAGGCGCATCTTGCTAAAATAGACCTTCATAAAATAGAGTGGGTCTATTGTAGCAAACCCTTATACAGTAGAAACTCTATTAATACTCGGTAAATTAATAAACTCTCTAAAATAATAAATTTGTCCGGTCCCGACTTGGGCCAGTGTAAAAAATTGAATAATTCGATAAAATAATAAGATAATAATTTTTTGGGAGATCCCTTTATAATTTTCGGTCCCAAGAAAATCATAAATTAATAATTCATAGAAACTGAAAAAAAAAATATATTACACTTTGTTGAAATATGATTCAATAGTTGTTTGTTTTCCTTTAAAGTTCAAGTCTGTTTGGAGCTCATCTCTAACTTTTCTTATTGCATCCAATAGCTGAGGTGTTGTATTTTTGTATTGTATCATAAAGTTGTGAAGAGTGTTCGACGCCATAAGTGATTCCTTTCGCGTAACAGGCTCCAAAGACACCGTATCATCTTCGTCGTCATCCTCTGCATTGTTCTCAATGATAGTACGCACAATATCTTCTAAACTCTGAACCTCCGAACATGCTTCATTTTCACCTGGGTAGTTCATTAGATTGTCGATATCCATCTTATTACGATGGCCACATTGATTGATCATAGTCTGGAGGTCTTGAGTTTCCTCATCAAAAGTGGATTCATCCAAATTTCCTACTACGTCACTAGCTGAACGAATTTTACAGTGTCGGAAGCAATTCGCTATTGTTTTTTTTCGAACATCTATCGTCCAAGCTGGGATTGCCAAATTGATAGCATCAAGGACATTTATCTTCCCTGGATCAGATTGTCCCACCTCATAACCTTCCAATATATTGCGGTAAAAGCTTCTACGGTAATGCATCTTGAAAGCTCTTATTATCCCAGCATCGCAAGGTTGAATCTTTGATGTCATGTTGGGTGGCAAGAAGAACAATTCAACGTTTCTTAGCCCTTCATTATTTCTTGGATGTGCTGGACAATTATCCACCACAAGTAGAACTCTTCTACCATGCATCATTTGGTCAAATGAACGAACATATTCATCAAAAAGCACATTAGTCATCCATGCTTTTTTGTTAGCTCGATACTGACAATCCAAGCTATTCATGTTGACATTCTTGAAGCAACGAGGCTTTGCATATTTCCCAATAATCCATAGAGGGATTTTTTCAGAGCCATCTTCATTGCAACAAATAACTACCGTCAGCCTTTCTTTATCTTGTTTTCTTCCTTCAAGTTGTTTTGTTGCCAGTGAATGATCAGCTTGTAGCCTATAAAACAACCCAGTTTCATCCATATTGAAAACATCTTTCATAGGGAACTGATCAATTTTCTCTCGAATCGATACCAATTTCTGCTCCATGTCTTGTACATCAACAAACCCACTATCGCCAAAACGACGAAATGACTTTATGTCATGTCGGTGCTTGAATTTCCCAAGCCATCCTGTAGAGAAGTTAAAATCTGAATCATCATGAGGGTACAAGAGTTTCATTGTATCTCTTGCCTTTTGCAAAATTAATTCTCCTGTGATATTCACACGTTCTTGATGTTGTAGAAACCACTCATAAACAACCTTCTCCATGTTAGGATATTTTGCTGGTTTGTGTCTTTTGATCTCCGCTCTTCCCTTTTCTATTTCAGCAGAGAGATAGTCATTTGACCGCTTAAGTGTGTTTGATATTGTTCCTTGACTAACTTTCAACTGAAATTTTCCCTCAAGCCATTTCTGCAAGTCTTTTTGTGTGCTTGCAGGATTATCTCTTGTACTCGCACAACTCCTTACATATTTGATTTGACATAGTTGATTTTGCAACACCTTTTAGATGAGAAGTCATCTCGTGAGTGAGATATGGTTTGAATACTTTTAACACATTCATGTAATTTATATATGTCAAACTTGCTTAAGAATACATTGAACATTCCACTTGTT
This sequence comes from Medicago arabica, assembly GCA_946800305.1. NCBI lineage: Eukaryota > Viridiplantae > Streptophyta > Magnoliopsida > Fabales > Fabaceae > Medicago > Medicago arabica. Next base: position 8,237,794 of record OX326969.1, read on the forward strand.
TACATTTACTATACACTTCAAAAGTCAAAAGTCATATTTCCAATGGATATGAATACAATATTTATTAATTTACATTGAGTCCCAAGATTTGCTGCAACGTAATTCTAAGAGACATAGACTAATTTGCCTTTTTGTTTGGTATGTACAGTATAATTACTTAAAAACTCCTTAAATTAATAATTATTAATTTATCGATAAATTAATAACTCTCTAAATTAATAAATTTCTTCGGTCCCGACATTATTAATTTATAGAGTTTCTACTGTATATATATATACTCCCTCCGTCCTGAAATATAAGCAACAAATGGCCATTTTTTTTGTCCCAAAATATAAGCAAAAAAAAATAATGTTGACCAATTTTAATCTAGTGTTCCAAAATTACCCTTTTACATTTATGGAGCATGAACATTGAAGTTCAATTACCTAAGCATGTTTAAGGAGTATTGGAATTGGAATGCCACTAATATTAACTACCTGCAATAATGAAATTGAATTGGAATCATGGTTTACGGCAGACTACAAGTATTTTTAAGGAGTATATTTTTTGTAAACATGTTTAAGGAGTATTGGAATTGGAATTCCACTAATATTAACCATCTTTTTTCATTGAAAGGAGGATAGTATTAGAAGTTTTGATTTCAGTTGGTGGTGCAGACTACAAGTATTTGTCATTAAGAGTAGGTGGTAGTGGGATGTGTCACTTATGAAGTGTTTTTGTTTTCAATGTGTGTAAGGGTAAATTAGGAATGTTGTATTTTTATATGATAAAATTTAGAGCAGTCAATGAAGAATTATTGATTTTCTTAATAAGTGTGTTTTTTTTTTTTGCTTATATTTCAGGACGGAGGGAGTATATATATATATATATATATATTTGACTCTCTCTTGTCCACTTTTCTCTTCATAACTTATCTTTTAAACCCAACACACCCTACATGAACTTTGAGGTGAAACACAAGATAAAACGTGGGTTTGATGAATTCCTACCTCAATAAATTGCAGATTTTTATTATCACGATTTTCCGCAAATTTATGATTACAACTGAAGAATCTTTTCTGCCGATGGAATCATTTCACTATTGAAATTGCATGATTTCGATTTTGGAATTGTTTGTGAACTAGGATTGGTACCATATTTCAATCGAAACCGGTTTTGAACTAGGTTCGAACCGATTCACTTCTAAATCGTTTTTGGTGAAAAATGGTCTTGTTTTCCAAACTGAAACTTTAAAGTGGATTGGTTCATGTTATTTGGTTAACAATACACACCCGTAGTAAGAACATTTTATTCAGTTAACCATACACACCCGTAGTATTTTCTACTCTTTTTTTGTTTTGTTTTGTCTTAGAGCATTAATTAGTACTTACTAATACAAAGCAATGTGAATTCATATAATAAATTAAATAATTTAAACTTTGTAACACGGTTGACATTACATCTCCAATAATCAAAATCAAAATCAATTGCCTAATCATCGAGAAGGCTAATTGGCAAAAAGGACACAAACAACAAATCAATCAGCAAAAGTGATTTAAAGGTAATCAATTATTCTTTTGAAAAGGTTAATAACCATCAAAGTGACAACATTTTAAAACACTAAAATATAAACAGTGTATCCTAGACTTTAGATTCAGAAAAGTTTATTTCTCATCGGTTGATCTTTATGAAGATAAAAGGTAAATATTATGTGGTTTATCTTTATGAAGTAAAGAATTGATTCACTTATAAGTTTGTGGTTCAACTTTCATTACTAGAGTGAGGACCGGAGCCAAACTCACGTAATTATATATTGTTTTGAAAGGAAGAAAAGGTAATATATATGCTAGCCAATAATCTTCTTGAAATTAGTCAAGATAAAATAATCTTCTTAAAAAAAATCCTCTCATTATGCGCTGTCTTTGCCCTCTTTAATTCCCCTTCTTCTATTTGTTTTCTTTACTTGTTTTCTACGTTAATTTAATTATGACCCACATCACAGCTTAGTTTAGATTTTATAATAATGATTATAAATCTATACCCATATATCTATTATGCAATATACTTTTTTATGTTTTTAGTATAGTACTTTTTTTTCGAATTATGTCCTTTATTTACACTTATGTCTACCTTATAATATTATTTAAATTTTAATAAAAAAATTAGTTAAATATCATTAAAATAAAAACAATTTCAATGCATTACAAACAATATCTTATTCTACAGAAAAGGAACGATATATATTATAAACGGAACTTATTTACCAAAATTATATTAGTGTGGTATATACTAATTTTTTTATAACAAGTATATGTGTGTCTATATATATATTACTGCATTAGAAAAATGGATAATGTCTCCCTTTTTGCCATTGTAAATAAATGAGTAATTCTAACAAGTGTCATAAGCATATTGATTAGGGTTGAAAATGAGTCGAGTCAAATATGTCTGAGTTGAATAAGTGTCACCGAAAAAATCACAAGAAACAAACAAATAATCTCTATGCTCATTACACTCGCATCCTCCTCTACGATAAATGCTCTCATGACATTGTTTAAACAACTAAAAAGAATAATTTTTGCATAAAAGTTGAGATGATTATTACTTTGAGACTACTTTGACTTGTATTTTTAAGATAAATTTTCTATTTGTGTCTTCTTTAATCAATGTTATGGCTGATAATGAACCGAACCAACTCGAAAATAGTTCGAAACTCGATTCGACAATTATCTCGTTGAACTTGGTTCATGAACCAACCGGGCAGAACTTGGTTCGTTAACTAAATGAGCTGAACATGAACTATATGTAGTTTGACTCGTTTGATTCATAAACTAACTCGAATACACACACACACAAACACACACACACATACATATATAAGTTCGTTAACTAAATGAGCTGAACATGAACTGTATATAGTTCTACTCGTTTGATTCATAAACTAACTCAATTATATTATATAAAATTAAGTTGGTTAACTAAACAAGCTGAACATGAACTATATATAGTTCGACTTGTTTGACTCGTAAACTAACTCGATTATATATATATAAAATTAAGTTCGTTAACTAAATGAGCTGAACATGAACTATATATAGTTTGACTCGTTTGATTCATAAACTAATTCGATTAATAATCACGCTAACACGTGCTTTTTGTATTGACACCTTGACAATGATATTTTGCAAAAAAAAAAGTATTTTGAAGATAAACTTTTGTTAGCACAAAAAATTTATTTTAATCATTGTAAAAAATTAAATTCATAAAAATGTTGTTTTATGACAATCATACAACGAAGACAATCATGAAAATCACTTGGGATATATAATTGTGTTATAGTACTAACTTGACATAACGTGTTAAAAGATATAACTAAAAGTTAAAAATAGTCTGCATAAAACATTTTATAAAAATAAAAAAGTACATATTACAAAATTCATATATCCAAGACAACAATATCCTGTAAAAAAAGAAAAACGAATATTCACCTTCAGTAGTCAGTACCTCAGTCTAATAAGTAACTTTTTTATGAGCAAAAAATACGACAAAAAAAGAATAAACAAAAACATTTTGTCAAAAAAGGATAATGTTAAAAAAACATAACAAAAAACAAAAAAATACACAAGCAGCAGTAGAGCAATGTTAGGTGGAGTTGGCAGCCAACCCATCAAGCAGCATCTTCCTCATTGAGTGTACAAAATCATGAAAAACAAACCCTCCCAATGTCCTTCCAAACAACATAAAACCAACCAAACCTATAGTGAGTTTCCAATCATCTTTCTAAAATTAAATGCTTAGACAATTTTGTACCTCAAACTTAACTAAACTTCAACTTCAAAATAATTGAGATGAATAATCATTTTCTTCCACGTTACTCTCAGTAAAAAATGACTAGATCATCTTGTGTTGGTTCATGAATTGGTCTTATAGTAGATCTCAAATACATAAGTCGTAAGATATCTTGAGACGCCTACTAGAGATCAAAGATTTTAATTATGATGGATTAACAAAAAGTGATATATTCTAACAAAATTACCATATCTTTGTACCATAACACACACGATAACATATATTCGCAAATAAACACGCATATAATATAGACAAAGATATTTAGACTGTCTACGTGTAAATACGACAACTTGACGTAGTCATTCAATCTCATCCGTCTAATTAGGACCCCACAAGATCAAAACTCACACATTCTAGTCATTGGAATCAATTTCAAAGTACAACCTAGAAAATGTAAGTTGTTAGATTACGCACAACTAGTACATTGTGCTTGACGTCAATCCATATACAAACATGCGCACAATACGCACAAAAGATATATTTGAATTGTTTGCACTCAAAATCCCCAAAATTAAAACATTAAGACAATCATAGCCGTCCGATTAAAATCAAACAACTCAAGTTCCATTTATCATAATCAATTTCATAAGTAGGTATAATTCAAGTTTACACGGTCATTCAATTTCAACCATCTAATTAAGATCAAGCAACTCAGACAACCAATACAACCTCTAAAATGCAAGTCACTTAATCGAGATCGCACATGCAATACATCGTGATTAACGTCAAAGCAGTCTGTACCCGACAACTACCAAAATCAAAGCGGTCATACATCATACAATCTCAACCATCAAATCAAAATCAAATAACTATAATTTAATTTATCATAATCAATTTCACGATTCTACCTCAAAAACATTAACCGTTAGATTAAGATCAGACGATGAATAACAAAGTTATCCATCTTTTTCTTCCACTGTTACAGTAGCAAAGATGGTTAAAAACCCATAAGCGTAAACCCTAGAAGTTTAAATAGCCTCCAACTATTACACCTTCGTTCTCTCTCTCTTCCTTCGAATTTCTCTCCTCAAAATCACAACAATTTCTCTGTTCGATTCATCTTTACGTTGTTCTAAACCCTAGAAGAATCTCTTCCTAGGGTTTAGATTCATCATAATCGATTCATCAATTCACGTTTTCCGCTTTGATCGAAGTTTTTTGATCGAGTTTTTGGAGCTATGGATCTTCCTAGTCTCGCTGTTGTACTCCAAGCTGCTCTCAGTCCCAATCCTGATGAAAGAAAAGCAGCTGAACAGAACTTGAATCAGGTGAAAATCGCTTATTTTTTTTATTTATACTGGAAATTCGATTATTGATTGATTATTGATTTGTGTTGACTTGGATTTAGGTTTGGATAAGGGATTATGAAGCATAGATAATTGTTACACGTGTTGATTTTGGTTTATTTGTGAAATTTTGTGTATTATTTAGTTCTAATTGAATGGATTAGTGGTTTAATTTGATTGTTTTGATTATTGAATTTCGAATTTTGTTGTGTGCGTTATTTATGATTTTACTTATTGTTAAATAAATCACTTTAAACTTAAGTGCTGATTGAAGCTTGGAAATGTTAAAAAGTTTAAATTGATTCTTAATCCTTGTTAGTATTTCTGTCTGATCGAAGGCGTGTGCGACACGACTCTGATGTGTGATTACATTCATTTGATCGAAGGAGTGTCGGACACGGGTGCGACATGACTCATGACTCTGACGCGTGATTGCATTCAATTATGTCAGTTTATCAAATTACTGCTGGTGTCAATGTGCCAGTGTTGTGTCTGTTGTGTGGTGTCTGTGTCAGTGCTTCTTAGTCTGGGTGTCCATTCTTTCTCAATATTAAGTGGATTTTGGTACTTGCGTGTTAATTGAATGTAGTAGCAATTTAATATAATGAAATGAAATGTTACTGATGTATGGGTTAGATAGAAATATGGTAATGATAGAAAATTAGTGGGTTTGTTTTGATTTTGGATTTTGTTGTCTGCATATTAATATGTTTTTGGATTTTGTTGTCTGCATATTTATGGTTTTATTGAACGTTAAATAAACCATTTCAGCATGAATGTGTGGCTGGAGCTTTAAAACTTTACAAAAATAACATTAATTTTTATCTTCTGTTAGTATGGGTGTCCATTTTGTCTCAATATCAAGTGGATTTTGGTACTTGCGTGTTAATTGAATGCAGTAATGAAATGAAATGAAAGATAACTGATTTATGATTAGATAGAAATATGATGTGATAGAAGATTATGGTGTCGTTTGATTCATGTAGAAGACCTTTGTGGGATGAGATTTGGTTGTTGTTTTGAAATATAACTGATTTATATTTATATTAAGTATTTTTTTTAAGTGAAGTGCGTTTATATATGTACAGTTCCAGTTTGCACCCCAGCATCTGGTGAGGTTGTTGCAAATCATTGTGGACAACAACTGTGACATGGGTGTAAGACAAGTGGCTAGTATTCATTTCAAGAACTTTGTTGCAAAGAATTGGTCTCCTGATTCTGGTATGCTTTTTAACATGGCTGGAATTTAGATAATGAAATAATGAATACCTTCTTTTACTGATGATTTGCTTCCCTATTGGTTAATGTAGAAGCCCAACAACAGATATTGCAGAGTGATAAAGACTTGGTGAGGGATCACATTCTCATGTTTGTTACTCAAGTTCCTCCTTTGTTGAGGTACAGTTGTTTATCTGTGGCTGTATAGTGTTCGATTGCACCTTCCCGGATGTTCCGACGTCTTGTTTTTTTATGACTGTTTACCTTTTTTTCAATGAAGTTGATGTTTATGACTCTGTTTACCTAGTGATTAATCAATGATAGTTTAACCATTGCGGCTGATTTATTTTTCCTTTGTATAAGGTTTGTTTCTATCCTTCTTTTCTGACATGTTGTGTTTGTAGGGTACAACTTGGTGAATGCCTGAAAACAATTATACATGCTGATTACCCTGAACAGTGGCCTCGTCTTCTTGATTGGGTGAAGCATAACCTACAGGATCAACAAGTCTATGGTGCCTTATTTGTGTTACGGATTCTGTCTAGAAAATATGAGTAAGTTTCTATCTATTTTGTTTTAACTGAAAAAAGTCGTGCTGCTGCTCTTGCTCATGTCTTGTGGTTAGTAATTATTCTACATTAGGCCCACATGAGCTATGACTTACCTTTTCCCCTCTTTTGGGGAGATTTTCTACTAGATGTTAATGTTGTCTAATAGTCATTGAAAGTCTTTTCCTTTCTGTACCACATCAATCTTTGCAGTTGTTTTTGTGTTTGTTTATGGTTAAATATAACTACAATTTCCACGAATATGGTTGTACTATTTAAGTAACCGTTGAAGTATACTTTGTTATATATGTCCTCTTGCTTTTCCAGTAGAAAAAGAAGTACAATGGACAAATAATTAAACCGTGAAAATGTTCTGAATGATAAACTCAAGTGTATTTTGAGAGAACAACTGAAGATCATGATATGACCAAAAAAGATGTTCCCAATCTAAAAGTATGTAAAGGAAAAAAGAGGGACAAGAGGTGAGATAGTTTCAGAAGGAAGGTCCAAACTCCATTCGAGACCCCTCTCGACTATTGATTATTTTGTCATTTCAATCAATAAGATTTAAACTATTAGAACGTTTCTACTCACATATTTTAATGTCTTGTTTGACAAAAGCTTGTACACACTTGATTGTTGAAGTATCCTGTAAATCTTCCATACCTCTTGGTTATTGATTATATTGTTATCTCCAACAACAAGATTCAAAATGGTGGATAGTTTCTGTTCCCACATATTTTGATGTCTTTTTTGGCTAGAACTTGTACATACTTTATTGTCAAAATATCCTGTGAATCTTCAATTGTAGTTATGTTAACAATCACATTTTATCTGTGCAGGTTCAAGTCAGATGAGGAGAGGACACCGGTTTATCGCATTGTCGATGAAACGTTTCCTCACCTTCTTAATATATTTAGCAGGCTTATCCAGATTGTTAATCCATCACTGGAAATAGCAGATTTAATCAAGCTTATCTGTAAAATATTCTGGTCCTCCATCTATGTATGTTTTCTCTCCTCATGTGGATTTCTTAAATGAAGGAACTTATTCTCAGTGCTATGTTGTAGATCAAACCTTGTTGAAAATTGCATGCTGCTTTTATTGACAGTCATACTGTAGAACTTGTGATTATTATTGTTTATTGTGTATAACATATTCCTTTTTTGCTGAAGTTGAATTGATGATCCATTTCTCCCCTTATTAATTTTTAATAAACAAAGATTAGAGGGTCTTAGAGCATCCACAATAGTAGTAAACTAAAGAGTCCTTAAATGGGTCCCACATGTACACATAACTTATTTAGAATTTTTTAATGGAAGTACCTATTAAGGACTCAATTACTCCAACCTAGCACCTCTAAAAAACCCCACTAATAATTTAACATTACATTTCAAATAAACACCATGAATTTTAAATGGTGGGACCGACTTTTACCTATTTTCTTTCTTATTATAATTGTGGGACCCGTTTGTTATTGAAGAGAGAGTCCTGTAAAGGTAATAGGTACCCATTATTTTCTTCCTCCAACGGGGGTCTGTAATATGTTGGAGTCCCTATTAGGTAAAGGACTCCCAATTAGAGATGCTCTTGGAATTTGGGTGGGCTTAACTCAAGCGCACAAAATTGGCTTGTGAGGTGAAAGATGTCCCTAATTTGTAGAGACATTACATGCAATATCACATCCAATGTGGGACTCCCAACACACACTCCTCATGCCCAAGATTGGACATCTGGAGCCTGATGTGACCCGGGTGAATTGGTAACGAGTGGCCCAACCAATTTAGGATAAACTATATTACCAATCTTAGATGTTTTAATCGAGTTGAACTCATTCGTAAAAAAAGAACTAGTAAGGCAAGGACTGCCCAAGTTTTATGAGCAATGTGAGACTAAACCGACATCCTCACGCCCAACACAATGAAGGACCCAAATGCCTCAACTATGATGGATAGAAGCAGACCACAATTAAGGCTGAATTTCCAAAGAGGGTTTATGTTTATCTTAATTGTTTATATCTTCGGTAACATGTTCTTCGGAGTGTAGTTTGTATAGCAGTGAACGTTCCCTTCCATGTCAAATATAAAGCAAAGTTTATATAATTAGAGACACAAAATTCATAGTTTATATAGTCTACGTATATCCTTATCTTGATTAATGCGCTGTTTATTCAGATATTATTTCTCAAGCAACATAGCATTATGCTATTGCCTGTTGCCTCATTATTTTGATTCTTTACTTCCCTTAAGTTCACATGATTAACATGTGCTATTGTGGGTTTCTTTGTGAATTTATTCAGTTGGAGATTCCAAAACTGTTGTTTGATCAAAATATCTTCAATGCTTGGATGATACTTTTTCTGAATGTATTGGAGAGACCCGTACCCTCAGAAGGTGAGCCTGTTGATCCGGATCTTAGAAAGTCATGGGGTTGGTGGAAGGTCAAGAAGTGGACAGTTCATATTTTAAATAGGCTCTACACTCGGTATGGTTGTGATGTGGTTGATTAATTTAATGGTAGTGTTTCTGTTGTATGATTGATTGATTCAGAATTTCGATGGCTGTTTAAATTACCGTGTTACAGTTTTGGAGACTTGAAGCTACAAAATCCTGAAACCAGAGCTTTTGCTCAAATGTTCCAGAAGCACTATGCAGGAAAGATTTTGGAGTGCCACTTGAACTTGTTAAATGTCATTCGTGTAGGGGGCTATTTACCCGACAGAGTTATCAACTTGATTCTTCAATATCTAAGTAACAGGTAGCTGATTAATTCGCATTGTCATTCTATTTCATTAATTGCATCTTTGGTTTCCTTTCAATGACTACATGCGTGCTGTTCCAATTAATGTAGGACGACTTTACATATTTAAGCAGCAAATTGAGCATGTTGAGCTCACTAGGGTGCTTTATAAATGCTTAATTATAATGGAATGTCAATAGTTTTTTTAGGATAGGAATACTGCTGGATAATTTTGAATTTCCCCTCCTGATATTGATGTCTCATTCACAGTACTTATATGTTTATATGTTGATTGATATATTGATACACCATTGAAAAGCCATGTAAGGTACTACAAACAAAGCTATATTTGATTTGCTTCACCTAATGACAAATACTTTATTCCGTTTTTAGTCACTCTGCAAAGTCTATGGAAATAACTTGTTGCTCAGTGCATCGATGATCTGGGTAATGAAAACTTGTTCTTGTCTGTTAAGGATTTGACAAAAAAAATTCAAAATACCTAAAACACGAGCCTGGTAACTGACAAGTTCTGATATTCAAGCTGATGCTTTCAGCACCAAACTTGGTCTTGAGTATATAAATGAGGTTTTAATTTGGGGCACGGGAGGTCACATAAGTCCATTGGTGTGCTTTTGTGCTTTGGTAGGTTCTCATGTTGAATAAGGTGATTGGCATTGTTCTTATGGTCATCTACACTGATACTAGGAAAATGAAAACCCCATGCTTGATGCTAATACATTTTTGCTGTAGTTGTTATCATCGAAGTACATATTTCATTTCTAAATTTCCACTCAGACACTGATAAGTTTTTGTATTCCGGAGAGAAAGGGCATTTTAATTTGAGAATATTAGTTGTTATGTTGAATGCTTTTATTTGCTACTGCTGGTTGCAACACATTAATTCTTCCTCCCTGAAATTTTTAATATATGCAGTATTTCAAGGAATAGCATGTATGCTCTGCTGCAACCTCGCCTTGATGTCCTTCTATTTGAAATAGTATTCCCCCTTATGTGCTTTAGCGACAATGATCAAAAGCTCTGGGAAGAAGATCCACACGAATATGTAAGGAAAGGCTATGGTAAGTCCTGTTGGCGTATAAACATGGAAACATTTTTATACAAAATTGCATTGTGATTGCTTATTGTTTCTCATTTTTTATCACAGACATAATTGAAGATTTGTATAGTCCTAGGACAGCTTCCATGGATTTTGTGAGTGAGTTGGTTCGGAAACGTGGAAAAGAAAATCTTCATAAGTTTATTCAATTCATAGTTGAAGTTTTCAGAAGGTAATATCTTGCTTAATGTTGGAATAAATTATGTATACTTTGGACGAATATTTAGGTTTTTGCTGTTTTAGGTATGACGAAGCTTCTATAGAATACAAGCCCTACAGACAGAAAGACGGTGCACTTCTTGCTATTGGTGCACTTTGTGACAAATTGAAGCAGACCGAGCCATACAAATCTGAACTTGAGCGCATGTTAGTGCAACATGTCTTTCCTGAGTTCAACAGTCCTGTTGGCCACCTCAGAGCTAAGGTATATAAAAAAACAAGAAAATCGTAAATAATGTTTTTACAATTGCCAAAACAGGAAAAAAGGAAGGAAAATCCTTTATACTTGATAACCTGAATTTGTACTGCAATTTCGATTGGTATATTTGATCAAATGTCCTTGATGGAAAAAACCTCCAAAACTTGAACTGTAGTATTTGAGACTGAGAGAATACTTGGCTGTAATTAATTGGGTACAGACTACACAGTAATATTTATACTTAATTTTAGGAAGGCATTGCAGTGTGTAGTATTTGAGAATGTAATTGACACATTCTTTCTCTGTCATTCACTTTAAATAAGTTTTCCAATTGAATATTTTGATTTAATTTCATTGAAATTAATTTGGATTTTATTCAAAGACTAGGAGAATTTCATTTTTTTATTCTTATATATTTATGACATTTTTTTTTTCATTTGAAATATAGGCAGCATGGGTTGCAGGTCAGTATGCCCATATTAGCTTCTCGGATCAGAACAATTTCAGGAAGGCATTGCAGTGTGTTGTATCTAGAATGCAAGATCCTGAACTTCCTGTGCGTGTTGATTCTGTTTTTGCCCTGCGATCTTTCATTGAAGCATGCAAAGGTGGTTGCTTCTGGCTGTATTTAGTTGCGTTTTTTTTTTCTTTTTTCTGTACAGTTTAATATTTATACTTAATTTTGTAATTCTCAATGATGCAGATTTGAATGAAATACGTCCTATTCTTCCTCAACTTCTTGATGGTATGTAGGCATGGAAATTTTATCATCACTCCTGTTCCAGTATTATTATTTATGACTTCCTGACTAAATTTAATCAAATGGAATTTTATCAGAGTTTTTTAAACTTATGAATGAGGTTGAGAATGAAGACCTTGTATTTACTTTGGAGACTATTGTGGACAAATTTGGAGAAGAGATGGCGCCTTATGCACTAGGACTGTGTCAAAATTTGGTAGTAATTTTTGCCCTTTCTATATGTCAAGAAAGTTTTACTTGAGTACTAGTACGATTCTGTAGAGTAACATTTTGTTGTTCATTTTCCACCAACAGGCTGCTGCATTCTGGAGGTGTATGAACTCTGCAGAAGCTGATGATGAAGCTGATGATCCAGGTGCTCTTGCCGCAGTTGGTTGTTTACGTGCTATTAGCACAATCCTTGAATCAGTGAGCAGGCTTCCTCACCTTTTTGTGCAAGTTGAACCAACTTTGCTTCCTATAATGCAAAGAATGTTAACAACAGATGGTCAAGGTATTCTTCTAGCTACTTCTTGTTTTGCACGATCCATATCCCCTATTTTCTTTGTATATTTATTCTCCATCTGAACAAAAAAATTCTTTAATAAAATAGGGGCTTGACTTTTCTCATTGGTAAAAAATGTTGATTTTGATTGTAAGAAATCACAACAGTTCTTATACTATTAGCTTTAGTATGTCTATATTATGTAAAAAAGTGTGATGAATACTCAAAAGAGTGTTAAGTATGATGTATCTGTGTTACTAAGATTCTTGTATAAATTTTTTGATTTTGTTTGGATTTTTTGGCTTATTTTCATTACTTCTATGCATGCTTACAGAGGTTTTTGAAGAAGTTTTGGAGATTGTATCATATATGACATTTTTCTCACCATCAATATCTCTGGATATGTGGAGTCTTTGGCCAGTGATGATGGAAGCATTGGCGGATTGGGCAATCGATTTTTTTCCAAGTATGGTTTTTAACTACATATCGACTTTTATTTATTGCTTTGTTCATGATGAAGGGCCTAGTTAAGATGATTTATGGGTGACCTGTCTATTTATTGATATTGAATTGAAGTAGAGACAAGTTGGTGTCACGCACTTGAAGATGAATCCAGCTTTAAGCAATTTAGAAACAACTTTAAATAAAGATACAATCTAAAAATAACATGGAACGGTACATGGTAAACGAGATATTCTCTGTCCCATAGTTTGTAATCAGTAAACTGAAGTATGCCTAGTTTGGTTATTTCTACAGTTTCGCAGTGTCCTTTCCTTTTTAACGATTTCCTTTTCAAGCTCTAATGGCATATGCTGTGCCTGTCACCCTCTTCTTTGTGAGTGGTTGGTTCGGGTTTTATTCTCAGGCTAGTCATTTCTGGGATTCTGTCATCCACATTATACCAAATGGCCAGGGTTATTAGAATTTGCCTCTGGGTTGTGTAACTCTTATTAAACTTTATTTGCCCAGTATACTCCAATTTTTGCAAATACTCCCCTGTCCCAAAAATACTCCCCTGTCCCAAAAATAAGCGACCCATTTGTAAAAAAATTTGTCCCAAAATAATTGACCCATTTCACTTTTCAATGCAACGTTAATTGTCTTTTTCCAATTATACACTCTAATTAATACTACTTCTTTCATCACTCCCAATTCAATATTTTCCATTTTGCATTTATGATAATGGTGAATGCACCAATACTTAACAAGGTCACTTACAACCATTTTTCTCTTTCTTTCACTTATTCACTTTTCTTAATATGTGTGAAATAACCAAATGGCTCACTTAATTTGGGACAGGGGAGTAATAAATAGTTAATGTCTTTATGATTTCTGTCTGTTTCCATCGATTGAAGGAGACACTTGGGGATTATTTGGTGGGATGAGTACATCTGGAGAAGACTTGTAGAATAAGTGGTTTGGGGAGTAAATTAAAGTAAACACAGTTCAATAATTAGAGTTAGACAGAGATGAAGGAAAAATATTGGTCAGATCAGATATATAAATGGTTATTGTCTTAATGATTTCTGTCTGTTTGTCTTCTGCAAATGAAAGACACTTTGGGAGTATTTGGTGGTTTGGGCATGTATGAAGCAGAATTTTAGATAAGGGGTTAAGAGAGTAAATTAAGGATAGTCCAATAAATAGAGTTAGACAGTGATAAAGGAAAACTGTAGGCCAAACCTTAAAGAGAGATTTAAGGATAATAGTGTATCTTTGGACCTAATATACCCGGCCTTGTGACATCAATTGAATTATGTAGCCAACCCCACCTAGTAGGAAATGGTTTGGTTTTTGCTGTTGTGGCTTAATCTTTGTGATACTTGCCTATTGAGAATGCCTTATGAATATTAGGTTTTCAGAGTTAGCAAGATTTACCAGTTTTGATTGGTTGGGGTGGGAACACAAACATGGCGACTCGTGCAAGTCATATTTGTCACTCGACATGTCCTGCTGTAATTCATTTAGATCGCTTGTATCAAATTTTGTGAGGTTTTGTTGGAAACTCTTCCGTAGTGGTCCATATTCTCTACATCCTTTCTACCTTGCAAAGTCCTTCCACAAACATACTGCTTTCTAATGAGGATGCCCACCTGAACTTGGGATCTCTACTGTAGTATTAATGGAGAACCAATCACTTACAGTTTCTGGCATCATAAATACGAAAGTCCATACGTGCAAATATTGAAATTTTTATTTATGTTAACATAGTTAGAGATTTTCCATTCTTTCACTTCAGTATATACTTAGTTGTTAAATTCTGAACTTCTGCAGATATTTTAGTTCCTTTGGACAACTATATTTCAAGAGGAACTGCTCATTTCCTTACTTGCAAAGATCCTGACTATCAACAAAGTCTATGGAACATGGTTTCATCTGTGAGTTACTCTTGCACTTTTACCTACCTCCGCATGTTTGTTTGGACTTGGAGTTTAGCATTCATAATAATACTAATAGTAATAATAATAATAATAATAACACAATTTTCTATTACTAATGTTCATCTGTATATCGTGTTGTAGATTTTGGCGGATAAGAATATGGAGGATAATGATATTGTGCCAGCTCCAAAGCTTATTGAAGTTGTCTTCCAGAATTGTAGAGGACAAGTGGATCACTGGGTTGAACCATATCTTAGAATTACCGTTGAACGCTTGAATCGAACTGAAAAGACATATTTGAAGTGTCTTTTCATGCAATTGGTAAGGGGCTCTTACGATCAAAAATCACATCAATGAATTAAATTATCAGGAAATCTTTTTTGTTGCTTGTCCATTTTCACTGTTGTCTATTGATAACTGAAACCCATCATGTTCTGGAGCTTTGTTAACCCCACACTTCACAGATTAATTCTATGCAAATGTGACATTGTAACGCAGCTCTACCCAGTGGGGAAAAACTTTTTTTAATTTCAGTTTTGATACAAAGACTTGATGTTCTCCTTTATGACTATAGATTGTACTTCCTTGACTGCTGAGGTCTAGGTTCCTTGACTGTTTCAGTTTCTGTGAAAACTCTAGATTTTTTTTTTTTATAAATTGGACACTTTTTATGCTTTACCCCTATGAGTTTTTGTTTTTGGGCTGTAAGTTTACGAAGGTTCTCAAATATATTAGTCAGACAGAAAAGTGGCATCACAACATAAAAAATATTTTTTTCTAATGAGTGATATTGTTTTCAGATTGCGGATGCTCTTTACTACAATGCGGCATTGACTCTCAGCATATTGCAAAAGTTGGGTGTCGCATCAGAAATCTTCCATCTTTGGTTTCATTTGTTGCAACAAGTCAAAAAGAGTGGTTTGCGTGCTAATTTCAAAAGGTATGCTCTTTTCTCCATTAACCATTTCTGGGTGTCACTTGGTGTATTGTGATGATACTATATTAGTTCTTCTGTGTGACAATTTAAAGGTCATGTCAAACTATCTTTATGCAGGGAACATGAGAAAAAAGTGTGCTGCCTTGGTTTAATTTCATTACTGGCACTCCCAGCTGATCTATTGCCTGGGGAGGCTTTGGGCCGGGTATTCAGGGCCACACTTGATCTTCTAGTTGCCTACAAGGATCAAGTTGCAGGTAACTTTGAGATATCACATCTTAAAATAATGAAAAGTGGATTAGTTCCTTCATATCTTTCTTGCTAGGGACGGTTTTTGTTGGTGAGTACTCGGTTTTTAATGTGTTGATCTCACTGTGCAGAAGCTGCAAAAGAGGAAGAAGCTGAAGATGATGATGATATGGATGGCTTTCAAACTGATGATGATGATGAGGATGGCAGTGGTTTTGACAAGGAAATGGGTGTTGATGCTGATGATGGGGATGAACCTGATACTATCACACTTAGAAAGTTGGCTGAACAGGTGTGTTGATATGAGAACAACATTTTCATGCATATATGATTTGAATCTAGTATAGAGCAATGATTTTATCAAGCCTTCACGCAGTGAAAGAAGTTTATAGCATGCAGCAACAGAATTTATGCATGCATGTCTGATCAGTAACATAGGAAATACTAAATTGTCATAAGTTGCTTAGGTAATTATCCTTGTTTTGATGTTGATTTATTTGATACTGAAGGACCTGAATAATTGAATTAGATAACCGTCGTCTCTGATTCATTGGTTTGAAAACTTAACTGGTCGTTGAACTAGAAAATGTGTTCATTGCTAGTTGGTTTAATTATGCTTGAACCAGTGATTGGCATAATGCAATTTATTATGAACTTAAATATATTACTCCAATTTATTATGAACTTAAATATATTACTCCCTCCGTCCCTAATTATAAGCCACCTTTGGAAAAAAAGTCTAGTCCCTAAATATAAGCCCCTATACAAATTACTAGGTGCATTTATATTTTCCCCTTAAACATAACCCTAATTAATACTACTAACTTGCATTGGAATATGAAAAGGCAAATTAAATGCACATACAAACAAAGGAAAATTTAGTAAAATTCACACACAAACTAGACACATTAACTACATTACCAACTTTTCCTAATATGTGTGAAATTTGTCAAAGGGGCTTATAATAAGGGACGACCTATAGTATTTTATTTTTTTTGTTAAATAGTTTTACACACCTCGACAGTATACTATTAAATAAAATAACTTGGACTACCGTAATCATGGAAATATATTGATCTAATACAACTGATGATTATGCATTGTGGTAAGTTGTATCGTTTGGTATGGTTCTTCAATTCCATCTCTTTTTCTTGAGGCGCTGTAAAAAAGAGGGTCATGTTCAAGACATGGTTAACCGACCAGTTTGGTGAAAGAGTTGGACAGTTTTCAGCTATCGGCAATAATGAGCCGAATACTGACTTGTTGGTCTGGTTGGTCCAGTCTAGTTTTTTATGGGAGATCAGAATTATTTTATATTCCCTTTGTCGCAATACAATATCTGTACTTCATTTCATCTTATTAATTATTCAATCATTTTTACTACTTTGGTATTTGTTGATCTTTATTGTCTGATCTTAAAATCTTTTCTCATTTTGCATCTGTTACTCATAGGCAAAGTCATTCCGGCCCGCTGATGACGATGATGACGATTCAGATGACGATTATAGCGACGATGAAGAGTTGCAGTCCCCAATTGATGAGGTGGATCCTTTTATTTTCTTTGTGGATACAATGAAAGGTATGCCAAAAAAATCTCCAGTTCATCATTGCCATCATTGTTGTTGTTTGACATACTGACCTTTTCAAAATAAATTTGTCTGTAGTTCTACAATCCTCAGACCCAGCGAGGTTTGAGAGTCTCAGCCAGACACTTGAGTTCAATTATCAAGCTCTTGCTAATGGTGTTGCCCAGCATGCTGAGCAGAGAAGAGTAGAAATTGAAAAGGAAAGACTAGAGAAGGCAACAGCTGCTGCCACAACTTCTTAAGTTTCTGGATATACATTAATATTGTTGCTTTTTTCTAAAGTTCTCAGTTGTTAGCCATTCTTAGAAGAATCAAAGGGTTGCCAATTTATTTGAGGCGTTTTTTGGCTCTGCGGTCACGAGTCCGTCTTTGAAGAGTTTGCAGTTTTGAAGTTATAGGAACTTTATGCACTGAAGTTCCCATTCCAATTGCCATTTGGTTAGATAGGATGATGCATTTAGGGAACTGTGGAGTTGGCACTTTCTCCAGGCCTTATAGTTCAGCTTATGATTCATTTGCTTGGGGTTGTCCTTCGGAATAAAGTGTCCATTCATGCACTATGTTGTCCTCGCGTCTTTTTCTTTTACCCTTTTGAGGGTCCCTTTATAGTGTTAATGTACCAGCCTTTTCTGTTTGGTGGATTTCTGTAATATTTATTTACTGCCTGTCACATAGATGGGTATGTAGGGTCGCCATTTGTTTATTGGTAATTTTTGGTGAGGGATGGTATGAAAAGTTTTGTTTTTTAAATCCTTTTTGTGTCATAATTTTTGGGGTCAAAGATTGGTTCACGAGTATTGATGAAGGCATCAATTTCGGGCTATACAAATGTTTTCAAGGGTGGTTTATTAGTCACTGCTGGTTGTAAAAGTTATCTTCATTCTTTATACAACATTTTGTGGGGAAGAAAATCAACTTGATTCTTGTTTAGTGGGAATTTTGAACTGATTTGTTTTGCAGGTCTCCGAAAATTTGAGGTTACCATTTGATGAACCTCCCTCCCCTTTTCCCTAGTCACTTATTTTGTGAATGTTTTTTTACCCGATGATATTTTGCCCTTTGTGACCGATTACAGTGTTTTACAATCTTTTAAGTTAAGAGTGTGTTTGTTTCAAGTTTTTCAAATTATTTCTAGGAATATCGTTCTTTGGAATTATTCCTAGGAATAACGTTCTTTGGAATATAAGTAAATTTTTTCCAAGGTATTTAGAAAAAAAAATATTTGGTTAACATTATAATATTCTTGGGAACCTTAAAAATAAAGATTAAAATAGGTAGTTAAGCATTTCCATCTTCATGATAACAATTTTATTTTATTCCCACCCTTTTACTTGAGAAACTTTTTTCTATTCTCAAGAGCATTTTATACTCTAAATAAAATTTAGTAAAACTAGAAATACTCATAGTCATGTGTATTTTTATCATTTTATATTCATGAATCTACACGAATGTAACTTGAAACAAATGCATGAAGATGATGATTAAGTACTTTATGTCACGCATCATTCCATCAACAAGATGTAAACAACGAACTAATGGCAATAAGATGTAAACACTCAAATTCATAAACTCATGATGATTATGACACTATTTCATGCATCCTTCCATTTTATTTCATAAGTCCTCCTTACCATTAACCTGTTCCACCAACAAGTCCTTTCATCTGCAATCAATTAGATTTGGCTCTAATAAGTTAATAAATGTATCACAAACAAACACAAATTATATCATTTTCACATTCAATTTATCACCACTCATCGGATGAATCTAAGCGTTGTATTACACGTATTAACACACATATCAAAGATTATGCACGTTATCATAGAGGAATAAGCCATTCTCTAACTACAATACATAATTATACCTTTTACTATATCCGAAGAATGATCATTCTTCGTAGTACAAATCTCATAATTTCAACATTTGGATCAAAGCTTCCTACTTTGATCTCATTTTCTCCAAAGGAAGGTAGCAGGGTAAAGTAAAGGAGTAGAGAATAGTTAGTGGTCTAATTACTAACTGAGACAAATCTACAAATTTTAAAGCGTGCAATCTTACCAATGTGATGTGAGGGAATAGGTAAGGTTGTGCCTCCAATCGAGTTTGACTCATTGTCATGTAAATTTTATTAGGGTCATACAGGAAAGTTTTTAAGCCTTTGTAAAGATTATCGCTAACATATGATTCCTCACTATTGTCTCCTCTTAATCAGAAAGACCAACACCACTCACATCATTGATAAATTTATAAGACGTGAATAATACAAAATTTATAACTAATTCAAATAACCATTGCCACATAACTATATGTCTTTCCACCTCATTGATAAATTTAACATGTCATTAGAATTAAGTCCCAAAATAAACCATGGGATAAAATATTGACATTTTATAAATTGTAGGACTAAATATTTGCATTAAAAAATTAGGAGAAATTAAATCGTGAATAAATAAAAATAGTTGGACCAAAAAAATATTTAAACCAAACGACTGCTACCTTCATCCCCAGTCCCATCCAAAAGTATTTAAATCTACAGATGACTATAAGAACAAAAACCCACCATTTCCTTCAATGGCTTTTGAGTGAAGGGAGGAATATGCTATATCTAGTCTAGATTTTTTAACAAAGTTAAACGACCACATATGATTTCTTTAACAAGATCAAACAAAAATTTAAAAAGGTGAACAACGTAACCAAGAATATAAAATATGAAGACTAATTCGATGTAATAAAACACTATAAAAAGTGTGTCCAAGTTCAACTGACAAAAGTCAAAATTGTTAGGTCGGATATCATGACCACTTCATGTATATGAGTTTATGACGACTTTGTCATTTCGTCTATCTAAAGAAAAAACAGTACAAAAAATATATAAAAAACAAAGAGATTAATTTCTAAACATTGATATATTTATTATTATTTTTACACATG
Source organism: Medicago arabica (assembly GCA_946800305.1). Lineage (NCBI taxonomy): Eukaryota > Viridiplantae > Streptophyta > Magnoliopsida > Fabales > Fabaceae > Medicago > Medicago arabica. The sequence goes on from OX326969.1 coordinate 8,258,279, forward strand.
CATTCAAACAAATTACATTTGACTCAATTATTTTTATAAATTTACTTTCTTTTTCTTTTTTTAACAAGAGACCAAACTTACTTAAATTTTTATCTATAATTAGAAAATATTCTAGGATAAGCTAACTGAGAATCAAAATAAAAATGATTTTTCCTTTAATTAATTAAGTGTGAAAATACGGAGTGGTGAAAGTGACTTGGACTAATGGAATTGGATTGTTAGGAACCAAACTAGTAGACCCCACAGTCCAAACTTCAGAAATTTCAATTTCAAGACTCACTTCTTCTACTCAACTCAACTACTTTTGTGCGTTCTTTGTCACCAAAATTCAACAACGATGAGAATCTCATTCTTCATTACTCTTCTTCTTCTTCTTCTTACGATTTCTACTGTTTCCGCCAACCACGGCGTTTTCAACGTCCAGTACAAATTCTCCGACGATCAACAACGTTCTCTCTCCGTTCTCAAAGCTCATGACTACCGCCGTCAAATCTCCCTCCTCACCGGCGTCGACCTTCCTTTAGGCGGCACCGGTCGCCCTGATTCCGTCGGGTAACCGTCTTGTTTTTCTTGCAGTCCAATTTAATCTGTGTGTGTTGTTATGTTTTTTGAATTTCAGTTTAATTTTTTGAGAAATTGTGTGAATTTGTGATTGTAGGCTTTATTATGCGAAAATTGGAATTGGAACTCCGTCGAAGGATTACTATTTGCAAGTGGATACTGGAACTGATATGATGTGGGTTAATTGTATTCAATGCAAAGAATGTCCTACTAGAAGTAACCTTGGTGTAAGCTTCTCAATTCCTCTTTCAGTTCACTTTTTTTTTTTATTAGAATTGTTTTTGACCTATGTAGTATAGACATGGACACCTGACACTGACAAATCAACATTGGTTACGGTTTAAAAAATGATATAATTGAATGTAATCGCATGTGTTGTTGTACTGGACACGCTGTCGGTGCTTTTACACTATTTAGTATTTACTATGGAGCCAACAGTCATTTTGATACTTAAATGTGTGATGTGTATTCGCTATATTCTTTGCATGTATCAAAATTACAAAAACATACATGAATATCACTTTTGTTATTTAGTTTTATCATTGAATTTGTCTTTTGTTAGTTATTTTGGTTTATAAAATTACTAACAAAACAAACACTTACATATGTGTTTGTAATTTCGATACATTTAGGAGTCATAGTAACCTAATGTACATGTCCAAAATCTAATTGAAATGATTGATTTGAATTTACTATCCTTGTCCCCAATGTAAGTGTCCTTTGGAAAGAGTATATTCTACCTAACTATAAGTTGCATTTCAAATTACTAGATACATTTATCATTTTTTCTCCAAATATACTCTTAACTAATACTCCTAACGGTTTGGAGGGACGAGAAATTAGAGTTGAACATGTTCGTATACAAATTGGTATTTCAGGAACATCCATACATGTTATTGATTTTCTTGATTAGTGTGTATGAAAGCCTTAATGGAAACATAGGAACATATGTAGGCCCTGTTTGGAAAAACAGTTTAATTTGCACTTTATAGCATAAACGCTATGTATAAGCTATTTCTATAACAAAAGAAATAACAAAGTTAAATTGTTCTCGTACAAGTTATAAGCTGTTTTCCCATGCTATCTTGGACAACTTATGAAAATAGGATGAAAGGAGCTTATGAACATGTCATAAGCTGCTTTCATAAGTATTCACGAATGCTTATGGCGGTAAATAAGCTCAAATAAGTCAATTCAAACAGACCCGTAATGCTAATTACTTAAGCTAGCTTCTTGCCACCACCTATACGTTGTTCATTCTAGGTTACTATTTCCTTGGTGATTTGTTAAGTATTTATTGTTTGCCAATACACTTTATAGAAACATTCTTAGGTACACCCCATGCAAGTCCATCCTCTTATACTACTATACGTCCCGATGATTGAAAAAGAGACGGTATATAGAATTTCATCATATTGAATTGGTGGTGACACAGTAAAATAATACCTTCAATGATATGTTAGTCTGCATGTTCCCCACAACGTTGCACATGTCAAATATCGATTTGATTACCTATGGTTGTCTGGACCTAGCCAATAATTTCTTGTATGGTTGAATCCTGTACAACCTCAACTCAATACTACCGTTTTTATTCACATGATTTTGTGTTTGGATATCATAGATGGATCTTACGCTCTACAACATAAAGGAATCTTCTTCTGGTAAATTAGTTCCGTGTGATCAAGAGCTTTGCAAAGAGATAAATGGGGGTCTTCTGACAGGATGCAGTAGTAAAAATAATGATTCCTGTCCATATCTGGAGATATATGGTGATGGCAGCTCCACTGCAGGTTACTTTGTAAAGGATGTTGTACTATTTGATCAAGTGTCTGGGGACCTTAAAACTGCTTCAGCTAATGGAAGTGTTATATTTGGGTGAGCTTTTTCATGACACTAATGCATGTTATTATGTGTTTATGGATGTCTCTTTTGATCTGTTTCCGTTAGTAGACATTAATTTCATGTTACTTCATACATTTACTGACATGAATTTACACACATGTATGTTAAATTGTTAACTATGTTTATGACAATCTATCCTATTGCTTTAGTTTCTATTAAAGAGTCCCACATTGGTTGAGAGATGGCCTGAAAAAGTGTTTATAAGTGGGGGCAATCCCCATCTCACAAACCAGTTTTGTGAGCTTGTATTAGGCCCAACCAAAAATTCTAAAAGTTTCCATAACATAAGTTCTCTTTTCTGGATAATGTCTTTAAAACAAAAGTGGTTTTATTTAAATATAGATGAGACATGAGTGCATGCATAACTTTTCAAAATTGTCGAATAAGCCTTTTGTTTTGTTTAGAATCAGAAAATTAGGTCCAAGTTCTCACCAAAAGGAATATAGATGACCGAGAAAAGACATAACTTCTATTAGAGATATGTGTCAAGTTCCAGTCGATTAAGATTGAGAATTAGAATGTTGACAATGACATTGTTATTGATATATATATATATATATATATATATATATATATATATATATATATATCCCCATGCTCTGTCATTCCTCTTTTTGTTGTTTCCGAACTGGAATTTTCTTCCTACTCAAGCTGAATATAATCTCGAGTGAAAAAAAAATAGCTAAATAATTTAGCCCACGGGCAATCAAAGGATGTATTTGTTAACTACCTGGAAACTAATGTCCTTTGTTTTAGCGTTGTTAGGTATTTTAAATGCTAATAGCATCTGTTAATACAGTTTCGGTGCTCAATTTTAATCTTCCATTGCTAAACATTTCATTTTTATTAAGAATGCTTTATGTGAAATGTTTAGTGTGTATTGGTTGAGTTGTGAATAAAATTATTTGAGGCACAATCCAAGAAGTACATTACCTAATGCTTAAACGGCTTATGTGATTGTGGAGGCACTCATGTTGTAATGTTTTCCTAGTGATTCTTGTTTTATATGTTAATTTTCACTCTTACAATTTATGGTTCTTACCTGACCAATTTAAAACGAGCTCTGCTGTTTTGCAGGTGTGGTGCTAGACAATCTGGAGATCTAAGTTATTCAAACGAAGAAGCGCTTGATGGGATACTTGGATTTGGAAAAGCTAATTATTCAATGATTTCACAACTTTCTTCCTCTGGCAAAGTGAAAAAGATGTTTGCTCATTGCTTAAATGGAGTAACTGGAGGTGGTATATTTGCGATTGGGCATGTTGTACAACCTACAGTGAACACGACTCCGTTATTACCTGACCAGTATGCATTTGTTTACTACACTTCTGAATGAAATTATTTACTCTCATAGTGTCATTAATTGCTTTTTTGGGTATAGCATCTTTTAACTTTTCATGTCATGTATTTCTTGGACCATTGTCATTGTATATACTGTGCAAATATTTTACTGATATGTACTATGCCGGAATAGTATGTAATTTATGTTATTCAGAGGCACACATGTTCTAATTCTTATTTAGGCTTGTAGATTATCATCGTTGATGGTTTATAGATTTCCTAAAATTATTATGTCGAGTCTTACTGAAAGTCAATCCGAAATTATACTTTATAAAATTAATTCATCTGTCCAAGGGGGAGCTCTCGGAAAATAAGTGTTTCCTATTGTAGACTCTATGCTTCAGCGGTCTTTAATAGTTGTGTTCTTCAGCCATAAAAATAAAAATATTACTTTTTCACCTTTTGTTCTAAACTAAAAACAAGATATCTGTGAAATGCTTATTTCCTTTCTTATTTGCTGGATGTTGGTCAATTTGCTTAAACTCTTATAACTGTTTACATTGGTACTTTGAATTTCTTTTCTATTTTAGATGTTAGTTTACAAAAATACATATGTTGAGATATCTGACATTTAAAAATGTCTTTTAGGCCACATTACAGTGTCAACATGACGGCGATTCAAGTTGGCCATACTTTCCTTAATCTCTCGACAGATGTATCTGAACAAAGAGACAGTAAAGGGACAATAATTGACAGTGGTACAACCTTGGCCTATCTACCAGACGGGATCTATCAGCCATTAGTATATAAGGTATACAAGTGAGCAATGATTTGTAAAATCATGTAACAATCGTATGTGAAGTTGTTTGAGTTTCTTTTTCTTGTTAGATTCTTTCTCAGCAACCCAACCTAAAAGTTCAAACTCTCCATGACGAGTATACATGCTTTCAATATTCTGGAAGGTATGATGCATCTCATGCATTCACTAAATCTTATACTATACTAAGGGTTTACCATAATCTTGCTTTCTTGAAAAACACGTCTGTAAAGAAATATGTATGCATGCATATTTTACGTGTGTATGTATAGTGTTTAATCACTGTTATTTGTTTCACGCTTATATGTTTTCACTGTTTTGGTAGTTTACATTTTACATTCCATTCTTTTCACTTTATGACAAAGTATTCAATGCTCAGTATGAAATTTCTTGTTACTTGTACTACCAATGCTGATTTTACAGTATTGGTTTAAAATTTCTTCTATGAATACTGTTCGAGAATGAGATTTGAATTTTGTGCTTGTGATGTCATTGACAAATTTTAAGTACATTGGTATGTTTATACAAGATGGGTAAAAGAATAGCTTCTCGAAAATCCTGATTCCAGAACCTTCCATGATTGTTTAACTAACTATAATTCTGCTAAATTCTAACAGATTCAGTTATGTTGAGCTGACCACACTAACTCCTAGTCTCGTTTGACTTAATGAGTCAGATGAGTTTGCATAACTAAATCATACCAGTATATGATCATACATAGTAATCTGATACATCTTATGTTGTTATTATCCTTTATAACAACTCTGATTCAAGTATAACAAATTGACACCAATATAGGGTGCATTTGGATAAGCTTTAGAAAACATGCTGTTCTTATATAGCTTTCTTTCGGAGTTCCTTTTCAGAAACTGCTCTTAATAGCTCGTGTCTCATGGGTTCTCATGATTCTTGATGTGAATGACCCCATTCTTGACTTTTCTGAAATTACGTTATTAGGTGGTAGGTTTAGTTTACTAACTTTCATATCACGTATGTAGTGCTTCAATAACTGGACCTTTGCATAATCTATGTTTTGATGTCAGCATGAGCTCCATTCAGATGTGTGACGGCTATTTGATTTTATGTTGCAGTGTTGATGATGGATTTCCAAATGTCACCTTTTATTTTGAAAATGGACTCTCCTTGAAGGTTTATCCACACGATTATTTGTTTCTTTCTGTAAGTACTTGGAAAATCCCTTTACATCTTTGTTGTTATAGTTATCAGAGGTTAATTGGGCTTATTTTGGGACCTGACATCATTGTTTTCTGTCAGTATATATTGCTAATGCGTCATAGTTGTAATCACTTTCTTAAGTTTTTGCAGAAGCTCTCTGTTTGAGATTTAACTCCGGCTGCAATTTTCTATAAATATTGATTTTAGATTTATAATGGCAATTTATAGTGTATGAAAAGATGTAGAACAACATGTACTCTTTCCAAAATCCCTAACTTTTTAAAGAAACTTCTGAGTGAATGGTTTTACTTTTACCTTTAACAATGTTCACCTAAAAATACATTTGTATGAATATGATGTTTGGAGCCTAGTTTATTTTAGTCCCTTGGAAACTTTGAATCCTTCTTCTTGTTGTTGATCTCCAATGTGCTATTTAAAACTTGTAGTTCTGTTAGCATTTCTAGTTTGTTTGGATTGTATTGTATTTCAACTATGTAGCCATTTTGCTCCTCTGATTCATTGTTTAGCCTTCGGTACTTCTCTTGTAACAGACTTGTAAGCCTTTGTACATTTTTTTTTATTTCCATATTCATTTTTATCTCGAATTCTCTGTTTCTGTGGATATCTTTCCTTCTTTTTTTCTCAAGGACAAGTAAATTCCTAATTTTCCTATCCACAAAGAAAAATCACAGATCTCGTGGTTCTCTTAGAATGAGCACCATATTTTTTGGCAATGTGAATATTCAGAAAATGATATGGTCTCATCTCATTTGAATTTTCTCTTATTCTTGTGGTTGGTATTATTAGAGTTATACGTGAGTAATTCTTATGTGCTCTATATCTTAGAATTATAATGTCTTTGAAGTTTCATTTATGACATGCTTTGAAACGAAAGCAGTGAAATTTCTTGCTCTTCCATGGTTCAAATTTCAGTGACATCAATCTTACATCCCGTTCTTACCATGTTCATTGCATGTAAAAGCATAGTCTCCATTTTATACTTACAAATCATTGTTTTTGTATGTCAAAAATTTATTGTTCACAATCCATATATTCAAATTAACTGCTGATGTGTCATCTCTGCAGGATAATTTGTGGTGTATTGGCTGGCAAAATAGTGGGGCACAATCTAGAGATAGTAAGAATATGACCTTATTGGGAGGTATTCTCTTGAAATCTTTCTCTATGCCAATAATGCAGTAACACTTCTAACTTTTATTATCTAGTGAAGCTTTTGAATTCAATGAAAAATCCATCAACTAGCCTTATATGCGTAACTGTAAGGATAGCTTGCATGAACCTCTTCATACATACTTCCAGTTTGAGATCAGCATTGTATCCCTACCATAATCTTAGTGGCTGATTAACCTTTTATTTTATTTGCTGCAGATTTGGTGCTTTCAAATAAACTTGTCTTTTATGACCTTGAAAATCAGGTTATTGGATGGACCGAGTACAACTGTGAGTATCATATGATATTTCTTTATTTTCTCTTGACGTTTTAATTATATTTTCTCAAATTTTACTGATGATTTACCATCAAGCTAGTTTTTTGTGTTTTCTCCAGTGTTCTATTTAATAGTTTTCTCAGTTTTATAATATGCCAAGTCTTGAATAGTGATTTTTTATTTTATTTTACTCACTCTTCTATTTAATGTTGAGTTTTCAATGATTTGCGACATGAGAATCAAAACATCAGCAGATTATGATGTGGACCACGGTCATAAATGGTTCACGATAGACCAACATTTCTAACCGCATGAAAATTAAGAAAAAAGGATCTTAAATTACTTGCATTATTTCCTTTTATGTAACTTCATTCACTAATCTTTTCTTTATTGTACTCAGGTTCATCAAGTATCAAAGTGAGGGATGAAAAGACAGGAACAGTTCATTTAGTTGGTTCCCACACTATTTCTTCCTCTTACGCTCTAAATACCAACTTGATGACAATCTTATTTCTAATTGTACTACTACTATTCATGTTGATTTATTGAAATGGATTAACTGATACATATAACCAAAGTCAAAAGTATGGTTAAAATGATTGAAAATAGAAATAACATAAAATTGCTCTGGGAGAAATCAACACTGCAGTAACTCCATGATTTTGTAAATGTGCTTTCAAGGAAAAAGCCAGATTGGGACCCTTCGCCGTGGATACTATTTGTCCTCCAATGGTGAATCTGTATATTGAAATAGTTTAACGCCAAATTGTATATGTTGTTAGACTTTGGTTTTTAGCATTGGTTTTTATGTCAAATGTATAACTAATAACTTGTATGGAATGTTAGATATAGCTATAAGATACAAGTCATCGAGACAGGATAACTCACTAATTTTGTACTACACTATTCCAATGCTAGTAGCGTTGCCTTTGTTTAGCTTTGCTTTGTTTAGTGTTAAGAGCATCGATAATGATTGTGAGACCTGTTAACAGTAAACAAGAGTCCTTATATAATTGTTGGTAACTAATGGGTAGAGAAATTCTTGTATGCAAACACACATAACACGTAAGTTTATACAAACAACCAATAACAACATGCCACCTTATTCTCACAAAAAGAAAATGCCACCTCAATTATTTTTTAAAAAATAAATAGGAAGAAAACCGTCTTCTCTTTATCTCCATTTCTACCATTGATTGATCCATCGTCACTCCACCATCGACGCTTCGACTGCAAACTCACCATCACTGAACACCACGACCTCTGCCATCACTCGATTTTCTGCACCGTCTTTACCTGAATTCATTGCAAAAGGAAGCAGCTTCGAGCTGAGGCTGCATCCTCTACAGTAGACTTATATTGGCCATTTTATACGAGCTGGGATCTTTGCTATGGGTGGCTATCAAGAGAGTATGCTTATAGAGTTACAAGGATCTCTACCCATCGTGATGCGGCATCAAAGCAGAAGGGTAAAAAAAGCAAAGACTTCCGACGCCGTGGCACGACACATAAAGATGCTCTTTGGGAAGCCAAGTTTGAAAAAGAGGAAGCACCAGCTCCTAAACTAAACTTTAGGGAAGGCAATACAAGACAAGTTTGCCATTAAAGGCACCTTAAGGAAATCTAAACTGAATTTAAATTTTATTACAATGATCATTATTAAACAACTGTCTATATGCTACTTGATTAGCATCACGAGGAATGCTTAAACAAGTTTGAAACTCTGGCTGCCCTTTGTCATATCCTCCTTTGATCAAATCAATATCAATTACAGAAACTGATTCCACCTGGATTGGATTGAAACTTTTGTTAAAAACAAGTTCAATGCCGTGCAAAATCCCCCAAATCTCAGCACGAACTACTAAGCAAGGTTCAATATTTGCATAGAAGGTCTATAAAGTTTCCATTGTTGATGCTCGAGTCCAGCCTGCACTGTTTCGCATTAGTACCAGCCATGCTCATGGTTTGTACAACGATAGAGTATACATTGGTTACTTTATGCTAAAAAACGAAAGTGATCCTAGCAAACCAAATTTTATCCAAAATCACTCCAGAAATGAGGCTACTATTTGTAATCAAAACGTAAATAACCTACTATATACTTCAAAGACAAACTTCCTGCAGTCAATCAAAATGCAAATGATATCTACTTCAAAAACCTTCCTTCAAAAAAACAATTACAAGAAAAAATAGTGATTCCCACAATATTACAATAATCATGATGCTTCACAATCATCATCTGAAAACTTGAGATCAGAATAACATAGAGAAAGTCAAGAAACGACCTGACTGAAAAATCCATAACCAATAACTCCAATTTCTGCAAGTTCTAGCTTAATGTCTAAATTGGAAAATTGTAACTAGAAATGACACAAATAAAAATCGACGACAGTTCAGAAAATCACCAGACAAACTATATAATGTTGTATCTAGAGACTTGGATTTACAAAAACTCCAAATCAACCTATACAGAGAAGGAAAATGATGACCTCTAGCACTAAAAATAAGCCCGGTACCCCTTTTCCTCCGGATGCAAAACATATATTGAACTCCTCCAATACCCCACCCATCAAATGCTGTCCAAGGAAAAGAAAGATAAATAATGAAAAGAATATTGGCAGAAGAACCACCAAAAAAAAAATGTCTCTCTTTGACTGCTATAGCACAACTTTCCCAAACTTCTAAATAAAAAAAGGCTTGGGAAGAGATATGGCACAAAAGCTATGCTATCACTGCAGTTTTTCAGCTTCCACTCCAATTCCATTCTCACTAGGTAGAGATGATTGATCAACAACTGGGTTTGTCGATGCATCTGGTGTCAACTTGTCTGTGGTATGTTCTGCATTCAACTCTGTATTCGAATTAAGGAAGAGGCACACCGCAGCACAATCATCAATCTTACAGAAAGGGAATTTTGTCTTCCAAGCAAGAACAGCTGACTCAACCAGTAATCTAGCAGCAGTAGACCGTGGTGCAGATGCCACAATCTCCACAACTTCTTCATTTGATAAAACATCCCAAATCTGCAGTGAAGAATCATGAAGAGTTTGAAACAAATTCAAATATTTCATAACAAATTGATTTGCTCTATGTTTGTTATTGGTTTCCCTCTATATCTAATTATTCAGACCATCATCCATTTGATCTACCATTGGTGCCCCTAAGAGTTTTCTTTTACACATTTTCATCACAAAAAAAAAGACTCTATAATGGATGCTACCCAACTTTCTCTCCAATTGCAAGGAGCTACCGTATGTTTGGTTAAGGCAAAATGCCAGAACTTTCAGGGGAAATGCTGTATTTAGAGCTAAATTCAATCAAAATTGTTTCAACCAACTTTTTCAAGGTTCAGCAAATTGTAATAAAATTGTGCATTTTCCCACCTAAATAAAAATTGTATTAATTTAAAAGGTAGTGTAAATTGACCCACCTAATCAAGTTTGTCTCAACAGCAGATAATATTTCATACCCAAGTTTGGTATAGAAAGTGCAAGCAAATTATGTGAGAAAATAATCAAATATGTTGAGACCTATAACAAAACTGTAGAGTGCTCTTCATAATTAATTTTATTAGTAAGTTTAAAATGATAAGCGGTTTGATTAAACAGTAAGGGGTCAATTTAAATCCAATCAAGTTTGAACAAATTTGGTTATTTCTACATACTAGAAGGCAATACAACACTAATACAAAGACCATTTTGAGGAAGTACATTATAAAATTAGCTACAAATATGATATCATGTGCCTTACCCCATCTGTTGCTAACACAACAAATTCATCCTTCTCTGTAAGGCGGTGATATGAGACATCTGGAACGGAAATCAATCCAACATCCTTTAGGCAAAAATCTCCAAAAGCCCGTGCCATAGCCAGACCTGGGAAATCAGAGTTGGGCAGCCAAACCCGAGCCACATCCGGTTCATTCTTAAGGGAAAACACTCTTCCTTTACGATGCCTGATCCTCTCTTCTTCCTCTGTGAAATAAAGTGCAAATCATACATCAACACACAAGCATATATGTATATGTGCCATTCTGATTGAAGTATAGAAACAAATTCCAAGTTACAGCATTTATTAAAATTATGTGTAGCAAAACTTTATATTTTCAAGTTTCAAATTAAGCGTTCTGCCAAAAGTAGATAAAGTTAAACAGAATAATTTTAACACAATCCATTGCTCCAACACAACTATTTAATACATTGTAGAATCATATGAATGACAGGACATAAGTCCATTATTTTTAAACTTGTACATGGACCAACATAATTTATCAAATGTAAGTTAGTATCATTGAAAAATAGTTACACAGAGTACTGCTTGGCTATCAAGAGTTAACTTATCTTGCAAAAGTCAAAAGGGAAATGTGTTGATTTGGGGGTGGTAACATATATGTAGATGGAGTTCTTCAATTTATTTCATAAAGTTCGTGAAGAAAGACACACAGACTCAGAAGGGGGTAGGGATGTGTGTGTGTGTGTGTGTGTGTGTGAGAGAGAGAGAGAGAGAGAGAGAGAGAGATGTATATACTTGGAAGATTAGGCTTAAGGTCAACAGTCAACTGAACAGCAATAAGAGAATCCTCATGATCTCGGGTTCCCAATACAGCTCTTGAATCCCCCACATTTCCAATAACAAGGTCCAGCCCCTAAAAGAACATAAGGAGTAGAAACATAGTGTAAAACAAATAACGAAATTATATACAGAACATTCTGAAATTATTTATGTTGTTTTTATGTTGCTTACCTGCTTGATCAAGGTAACTGCTGTAGTCCCACTGCAAAAGCAATCAATATCACGATGCATTTTCAGTTCTTTGTCCATAATCTTGCTAGCCTTCAAATAGGATTCTCTTAGTGCCAAGATAGTATTTGCTCCATCGAGCTCATGATCAAGGTTCTCGTCAATCAGTTTAATTTGCTCTTCAGAATTATGACTTGTGGCAGCACCATTTTGATCATTGAATCCATCTTTATTCTTACGATGCAAATCCCATTGTGCACTAAGCTTTAAAGGGAAAGAATCCCTAACTTTCTTTGCAACCCTATGGCCATAAGGTCCATGACCATCAAAAACACCACAAAAAACGGTGCCCTCCTTTGAACAAAAGTTCTGTATACACAAAATGGCCTTAGTTTTAAGCACATAATTAACAAGAGTTAAATTAAATGAGGGGTATCTTTCGCTTATATTTCAGTCCAAGATAGATGGACAACTTTTTGCTTATAAAACATCTTGGAGAGTGTATTTCATTAAGTGAAAAGCCCTAAAATCCAAAGCCAAAAACAATTGACATTTTTCATTTCAAAAAGAGAACATAAACTTTATCTTAAGCTGAAAAGCAAAAAGAATAAAGTGATACTAGAATATAAACCACAAATAGGCAAAATTTGGATTCCAGATAAAATTAAAGTGTACACATATTCATGGACAAGTTAAACAAGAAAACTACAAAAATGGAAGATACGATACAAAAGTGTATTTCGACTTACATGGAAAGCTGTTTTTTCTTTTTTAAAAAGCCAAACAAATTCATTTAACCCCCAAAAGTACAACCAAAGCCAAACAAACCCATTTTGGGAAGAAAAAAAAACAAGCCACAAAGCTGTTGGCACCAACAAACCAGTGCAAAACCCATCTTGGGGAAAACACTGAAAATTGTTATAGTAATTGCCGATTCTTTCAATATTTATTTTTTCATAATTGTTTTAAGTTATACAAAATTGCTTATAGACCAACATGGTTAAGTTACAAAAATTTGTAACAAGCACATGATACAACACAAGTCAACTTTCATAAACTTCAAAAGTACACAACTTTTTGACTTTAATTTTCCAAACATCGATCTAAAAGATAATGGAACTAACCTCCCAAACAAGCATAGCATCTTGGTTGATTCCCTTTTTACCTTGCCTGCAATACATAGAAGCAATCTCACTTGACCCATTTAAGAACATTCTCCCAGGTACCTTATAATCCATAGTAGAGGAACCCTTTAACCTCCTTCTCTTCCCACCGTCAACATTCAATTCCTGGGAATAAGTTAGCAGAGACTGGGAACCACCAGCACCACCACTACCCTCTGATATACAAGATCCCATTCCCAAAGCCCTCACAATGTTCAGAAAACATTCAAAACCAGCTAAACACTCCGAATCTGATCCCCTCCCTTCTCCAACCAAATCCGTTCCATATCGATTCAAAACTTCCACAGCCTGATACAATCATCATCATTAACATCATTATCATCATAATCATAATTATAATCTATGAAGCACCAACACAGACACAAGACACCGATAAACAAAAAAATAAATGAATTAATTAATTGAATGTAATCGCATGTGTCTGTGTTGTGTCAGACAGACACAACACCTAACACACGTCACGCCTTCAATCAGAATTGTCGATGATACAAAGATCATAATCATCATCAACAACAACAACAGCATAATCATAATTAAAATCAAAATTAAAATTTGAGAAAAAACACATAATCATAATGACCATCAACAAAAACATAATCATAATGACCATCAACAAAAACATAATCATAATCATAATCACCATTTGAAAAATAAAAACAAAACAAAATAAATAGATTCAGAATGAAACAGAGAAATGAAATGAGAAAATCGAACCTGAGTCATGATGATTGTTGTTGAAATTGCAATTGAACGCAAATCAAGCTATGTAACAGTAACCTTGACTCAAAAAGCGCGTGAATTGAAGACGAAAACGCGTGAATCCAAAAAAAAACGTCAAAATCAAATCGGAAAATCCAAAGAATGATGATTGTTATCGATCCAGCGTTTTTTTGTAAGATTAGATTGTGAAATCTGGAATGAAGAATTGTTATTGTGGTTGAGAGGAGAAACGCTACCGTCCGTCACAAATAGTTGCGTCAGAGGCAGGTGGTGGCTTTTGTTGAATGCTTTCTTTGTATATTCGCCACGCAAAATAAATATAAAAATTAAATATAAGATTTCATTCATTTATATAGACACTGTTTTCTTCTTACTTACTTTCAATTAAACATAATGATGTCCAATTTGGATGTAAACGATTTGTGGTTAGGGGATCGATCTCTCGTGCATAGTAAAAATTGGTCATAAAGAGACAATACACTTTTTGTGTCGTATTTCAATGGAGATTAGTGGTTACTAATCAAAGTAACAATAACATGGTAAAAATAAATAAATTAATTACTGCATCATGTCACTATTATAAACAAAAGAAATCTATATTTTACATTCATTCGGTTAATGATGTATACGGTCTTTATTATAGACTACATGCATTATTTAATGAATTAATCTAAAATGTGGTTAGGGGGTCAACTGAAAATTGGAATAAAAGACAATACACTTTGTGTCTCGTACTTCAATGGAGATTATTGGTAACGTGAAAATCGTAAACTTTATAATAACTATAATAATTACTCCCTCCGATCACTATTATAAATAAAAATTGACTTTTAAATTCATTCAATAAATGTTGTATGTGGTCTATATATAGACTACATATACTCCTTCCGGTCTTGAATGTAAGAAACAAAAAAAAATCACACATATTAAGAAAGTGGATTGATTGCATTTAAATCATTGTAAAAAATAGCATTTTTCCAATTATGACATTGTCTTGGAAACATGACTTTTGAACTCCACCAATGAAAAATCTTTGGAATGCGTTAAACATGAGAATGTGAAACAAATTGGATAAAGTCAATGAGGTTAAAATTGGAATAGTAACATTTAATAGGATGACTTTTGTATATTTTTGCTTACATTTGAGACCAACAATTTTTTTGTTTTGTTTCTTACATTCGAGACCGGAGGAAGTATCATTTATTGAATAAATCTAAAAAGTGAAATTTTGATTATAATAGTGACCGGAGGAGGTAACATGGTAAAAGAAAACTTATTCGATTCACTGATCATTTAATATATTACTCCATTTGGTCACATTTATAAGCAAAAATCAACTTTTTAGATTCATTGAATAATCAATGTATCCGGACACATTTATATGTCAGATACATTAGTTATTCAATGTACCTAAAAAGTTGTTTTTTGCTTATAAATGTGACCGAAATGAGTATGTTTTTATCCCTATAAATATATCAATTTTTCGTTTTAATTTCTTTAAAAATTTCTTCAACGTTTAGTCTCTTACAAGTTTTTCATCTTCACTTTTGACATTTCCTTTTAAGTAAATTCATACGAAAAATTCATATTTCTGAATAAAAATTTGCTAAAAAGTTTATAATATTATAAGAATCTCTCTAAAAAAAAATAACTTTTTAACAAAAAAAATGAATTAAATATAATTTTGATATTTATGGCAGTTAAAAATTCATAAGTAATACATGTTTTGTTAAAGAAAATCTTTTTTTTTTGGAGAGATTTTTACAATACTATAAACTTTTCTACATAATTTTATTAAAAAAATATATACATGATGAATTTCCTTAAAAAAACCACCAAAAGTGGTGACTGAAAATTTCTTAAGGACTAAAAGTCGAAGATTTTTTTAGAGGGATTAAAAAAAAGTTAATAGATTATAGAGACCAAAATCATATTTAATATTTATTATTATTATTATTATTTTGGTCAAACTCTTTAGTGTCATAAATTCATCTCTTAAGGTAAATAAGTAAGGTATTCAAACTTCAATCTTTGACCCTTATGTATATAATATAATATTTCTATCAACTGAGTTAAACTCGTAGAAATTGATTATTATTAATAGGGTCTTGCTAACCAGTGCCCTCAGGGCAATGATTGCAAAAACTATAAATATAAAATTTGTCTTGAAAATATAAGTTTTGACTTTTGATTAAGTAAGGGAAAAAAAATAAAATCAAGAGTTGGTATTTCATCAAATTCACGATGCATCCATGATATCCATATTTCATTTCTTAACTAACTATTGATGTTATTTACTTTGAATTCTAGAATAAATTGTTCATTTTAAACGAGTCGGATCACCGTTCCAAGTTGTTCTTATAAGATCACTCGATCAAATCCATATTGTTTAAAGTAGTATTCTTTTAATACTTAAAAAATATCAATTTGGGGCTCACTTAGTGGTTGACATGGGATTTTGGAATGTGCTACTCTCAAGTTTGATTCCCTCTAATGTCAATTTCAGTGGGCAAGTCCATACAGAACTCTGCTGGACCTTTGCAAGTAGGTGGTGTGATTGGTCCTTTCGAATTAATTGGTCCTTAAATCAGATGCGGAGTTTTAAAAAATGTTGACTTAACATTTTGGAGAAAAAAGTATATCTTTATTGTTTAAACATACGCATAATGGTGTAGTATTTCTTTTAATAATAAAAAAATGACTTAGCAATATGGAGAAAAGTATATATTTATGTGTGTCTAAGTACCGTAAATTTTGATACGTAGGCAAACAAAAATATCATCACTGTTCTTACTTCTTAGCAAAATCACAACATGTCATTATAATTTAAGCAAATTCATCGAGATATCAATGGAATAGATTATTACAAATAGAATAAACAATAAACAATAACATGTCGATTGCAAAATGGATGAATGGATCAGAACAATAACGTGTAATGGCCGACTTCTGGAATAAAAAATTGGTGAAAGGAAAAGAAAATTGATAAATAAACATGATGTAACGAATACTGAACACGTGGCTTGGACGGTGTGGATGTTTGGATTATTATTCGGATGTGGATGGATAGGATTATGAAATTCCAATAATGGAATAGTAAGAAATAAACAATTAACATGTCATTTTTTAGGTCAAGAAAGAACATTGTTACTTTTTCTTTGAAAAACAAATTATATGTCATCCTCGTAACAGACTCAATGATTGTTACATAGGCTGATCAAATGCAAGCAACGTCCGAGTTTTGGGTACGTTTGTCTAATTTGGTCAAAATACGCTTTTAATTGCTACATTACTCAAACAAAAATACTTGGTTGAAAACCTCTGATAGTTTTTCCTCATAGTTTTTTTAATTTTTAACTTGACCATCTAAATAGATGGAGTATATCTTAAAAAAAAAACACTTTTAACAGGTGTGTGTTATAATGAGAGAAAGAGTATATATAATGAGAGAAAGAAATAAAATAGAGTGATATGGTAGATATTAAATGTTGGATTTTCACTACAAGAATTTTGGTTTTATTGGGGAAAACAAACCCTCAATAATGTAAAATATCTCTCAGCACCACATATTAGTGACAAATTTGTATCCCTTAGTAATACTGGCGTCAGTAATGTTAGTGACAGAATTTTCCCTCAGTAGTGTTGAAGCTATTATGACAAAGCATTACTGGATGATTATTCCCTCAGTAATTACTGGCAGAAAAATCCGACAGTAATTACTAGCGGAATAATCCCTCAATAATGTTCTTATCGAATCTGATACATTATTACTGACAAAATATTCCCTTAATAATGTTTAGACAGATCTCCATTATCGAAAAATTCCGCCAATAATGTAATGGACCTTTTTTTTTTTGGTTATCCCTTCCTACTTTTTAATTCTAATTAAAGAAATAAAATTAATTCTTTCAAAAAAATAAAAGAAATAAAATTTTAATGTAATAAGACACAAATTAATTAATCATGTATCATAATATTTGTACAATCCATAAATAATTTTCGTAAAAAATCATAAATATTTAATGCCAAAACCTAATTCATCATTCTAATGAGTTCATTGATGTAATCCTCCGTGTTACCAGCATCACCACCTTCAACATAGTGACTTCTCTTCTTCTTCATGCCACCCAAAGGAGCTTTGAGCTTGAAAGGCCATAAGAAGTTGTTTGCCTCTCTGAAGTGAGGTCCAACGACCAGGATCTCGTGGATGAGATCCTCAATGCAAATGATACCATGTTTCCTAAGAACCTGCAATTGAACACTATGTCAGATGAAAAATAGAAAAATTTAACTAACAACATAACCTTCAACAATAATAATAGCACCACCATACAGGGGACATTAGTCAAGAAATCACACATTAGACAAATTCACGTAATCTGGATTGTCTAGTCAAGTTTAAACAACTCAAAGAATGAAAGGTGGGAATACTAATTAAAGACATACTTGTTCAATGATAGAGTTATCTATCAAAGCAATTCTCTGCCTATCAACCTTTCCATAACCGCGCTTGTAGATCAATTCTCTAACACTCTTCAAGATCAACATAAAATCCACCCTTAAGTACTCTAACGGCCTGCTGCAGCAACACAAATAGTGAACAGAGAACGATACTCTAACATTCCAGCACTAACGTTAGAGAATTCACATCCAAAAATACTCTAACATTCCAGCACTAACGTTAGAGAATTCACATCCAAAAATCCCACAAAACTGGCACAAATTGGTGAACATGCTTGCAACATCTATTTGAAATAAAATGCATAATCAAGAAATAAAACACAACAAAAAGTATAGGTTAAATACTACAAACTAGGAGGAGTTTCCCACTAACTTGTATAATAGGGATAAAAAAACCATATTGATAAGTGTTGTTTTTTGGATTTCCAAACTGTTGTATTTGGATTTCCAAATTCTATTATCTACCGAAGTTGTTACTAGGTTGAGTCACGACCATGTCGCTTTCTTTAAGACGTTTCGTGACACTATTCAAAATTGTGCAAAGTAGACTATCAACCACGCCGCCTCCAGGATAAAACAAGCTCAGCTACAACTGTGCGGTTAACTACTGCACTGTAGAAAACCGTTCGAGAATTACATCTTCAATATGGTACTAAGACCACTCTTTTAATACTGAAACCACTTTAATATGGTATTGTTACCACTTTATTATGGTTCTAATTAAGACCACTAAAATATGATGCTACCACCATTCTAATTATTAACTTCTCCAACTATGATACTATGATCACTCAAATATGGTTTTACACATTCTAACATCTAACTTCTTCAAGAATCGAAGAAGAATATATTTTAAGATCATTCATAATTTTGAAGGGACATTATACCGAAAAAGAGACTATGATCTTAAATTATTATTCATTCTGAAGGACGTAAAAGTATCGAAGGGACTATGAACTTAAGACCATTCTTATTTCTGAAGGAACATTAAACTGAAAAAGGATTATGGTCTTAAGAACACTCTTAATTCCGAAGGACAGAAAAAAGAAGATGAAGAGAAGAAAGACTCGTCAACACAAGTCAAGAAAGGGAGAAGAGAGAAGGAGTTCCCGACAACTCAATGAAACTCTTTGGTGTGATTTTTGAACTGAGTAGAGTTCTCTATTTATATAGAAATTTTGTAACTGTTTTAGCAAAAATTGCGGCAGCAGTTACTCTAATGGATAAGATCAAAATGGAACTTATCCATTAATCAGTTCAACAACACTTGTGGATAATATTAAAAAGAAACAAATTCACAGAAGTGGAGGAATCAAACTCATTGGATTTGAATGAAGGATATTCATGAATAAAAATAATTATTTTTATCATTATCAAGTATTTAATTAAATACCGTAATTTAAACACTACTAATGTGTGTGTTCTATTTTATGTGTGACCCCACACTCTATTTTTTTACCTCCTCGAGGTTCTATAACATCTTGTACGATGTTTTCATAACTCTTTCTGATTACTAGAATGTGATCAGATTTAGTGCCCCCACTAGTTCTTAATTTTTAAAATGAAATTTATTTTGCCCTCACTAATGTCGTGATCCCACTAACGCTCCCACTAGTGTCCCACTGTTCTATATTTAAAGGGGTAAATATTTACATAGAAATCAACATCGTTTTATTCTATGATCACTTTAGCATTTAGGTCATAAAACATATATGTTTCGCTATCTATAGCATACCCAATGAATACACATTTATAGGTTCTACTAGTGAGTTCAACTCTCTTGGGGTCCAGAATCCAAATATAGTCCAGATAATTCTAAGTTCAAAAATAAGACAAGTTGAGTTGTCTTTTCTTCAAAAATTTCTTAATTAGAATTTTTGTTCTTAGACTTGGGTACTCTATCCAACATAAATTTCAATTTTCGTTATAAAAATTGAACATATCAAGCGTATCAATTTTATTTTTCAAAATTCACAGTCATCAATAAATTTGATAAAATATCATTTCTAGTTTATGTGCAATCAAGTTCGCACATATCATAATTTATTAAGTTTAAAGATTCAAGTTCTCTAAACACTAATTTATATGAACTTTTGGTTCATTTCTCTTGACTGCAAAAAAATAAAATTGTCTAATCATATAACTTTGGAATTAAATCCAAGTTTCTCAAGTTTAAAATTAAACGTTTGTTCACATGATATATGTCAAATATTAAAATCACTCAACTTATAAAATAGAAGGAGAATTTAATTTTGAACATATCATCAAAGCGCATTCTTTTCCCCCACTAGAATGCATGGTGCACAAGTCTCTTTAAGTCTAAGTCAACACAGTCTTATTCAATAAAAATCTAAAATACATATTCTTTCGTATCTTTATATAAAACATTTGGAACAAATTTTTCATATAATTTCTAATTCATTGAAAAATCTTTTCAATTTGGTCCATTCTTTGATTTTTCAATGTTCTCATTTTCATACAAATAGCAAGGACCATTTGGATGGTTAAATTGTCCTCTTTGTTCCATAGTACATTCCAACTATTACTGATCCAAAGCTTTAGACAATTTGATTCTTATCATGGGTATTATATAAAACTATGCCGAAGCATTTCATGGTGCCGATTTGAAAAACATCACATAAGCACGTGAGATTAACTTTCATCCGAAAAAATAGGGTGTGTTTGGTAAAAAGAAGCTATAAGCTAGCTGATAGCTGATAAGTTAGCTGATAGCTGAAAAACTAGCTTATAGTTGATAGCTGATAACTGATAGTTTATAGCTGAAAAGTTAGTTGATTAAAATAAAAAGTGTTTGGTAAAATTAGTTGTTGAAGTAGCTGATAAATATAAAATGACGTAAAATGACATGTTTGTGTTTTTCATTATAAATCATATATACAATTTTTATTATTTAATGTATTTCTTTTTCAATGTTTAAATTTATTTCAAAATATTTTCATCTCCCATATGATAAATGTATTTATTAATTCAATTGACAATTTTTATTTAACAAAATTTTCTTTTCATGAATTTTACTTAAACTAAACTTGCATCACTATTTATTGTAAATTTCATATAAAATTATTTATCATTGAATTAAGAGCGTGTAAAAAGGAACATGAACAAGAAAATTTGAAAAGCCATACCATGATGCAAAACGTGGGCATTTATCGGTAGTTTTTTTAATTAAAATTAAATTAAACTAAATTAATAAAATGTTAAAATTAGAAGAAAATTTAAAAAGCTAAAAGCTATAAACTTAAAAGCTACTTGAATTAGCTTCTCTAAAAACGCTATAAGCTAACGAAAAAAGCTTTTTACCAAACACAATTCATTCTACAAAAATTAGCTTATAAGCTAGTCCAATAAGCTATAAGCTAGCTTATTTGTGTCACCAAACACAGTCAGAATTGTTCATCAAAACAAAATAACATCCTCATATTATTTTCTTTACCATCCAAACCCCCCATTTTTTTTAACAAACTTGTCACTTTTATCGTTATCAATGATAATCACGTACAGTTGGAGTTCTTAATCACAAAAAGTATTTTTTCTGTACATGAATTTTTAGTGTTGTTGTTTGAAACAACAATCACCTCATCGTTTTAGTCGAAAGATGTAATTTCATAGCTTGATTTATTCTTAATGTATTTAGGGACAACTTAACCTCAATAAGTAACTTCTTCGGTAGACATAACATAAAGAAACGTCTTAAAATTGTTGTTTTTTGGATTTCCGAACTGTTGTATTTGGATTTCCAAATTCTATTATCTACCGAAGTTGTTACTAGGTTGAGTCACGACCATGTCGCTCTCTTTAAGACGTTTCGTGGCACTACCTAAAATTGTGTAAAGTAGAATATCAACTACGCCGCCTCCAGGAAAAAACAAGCTCAGCTACAACTGTGCGGTTAACTATTGCACTGTAGAAAACCGTTCGAGAATTACATCTTCAATATAGTACTAAGACCACTCTTTTAATACTGAAACCACTTTAATATGGTATTGTTACCACTCTATTATGGTTCTAATTAAGACCACTCAAATATGGTGCTACCACCATTCTAATTATTAACTTCTCAAACTATGATACTATGATCACTCAAATATGGTTTTACACATTCTAACATCTAACTTCTTCAAGAATTGAAGAAGAATACATCTTTAGATCATTCATAATTTTGAAGGGACATTATACCGAAAAAGAGACTATGATATTAAATTATTATTCATTCCGAAGGACATAAAAGTATTGAATGGACTATGAACTTAAGACCATTCTTATTTTCGAAGGAACATTAAACTGAAAAGGGACTATGGTCTTAAGAACACTCTTAATTCCGAAGAGACAAAAAAAATGAGATGAAGAGAAGAAAAGCTCATCAACACAAGTCAAGTAAGGGAGAAGAGAGAAAGAGTTCCCGACAACTCAATGAAACTCTTTTGTGTGATTTTAAAACTGAGTAGAGTCCTCTATTTATATAGAGATTTTGTAACTGTTTTAACAAAAATTGCGGCAGCTGTTACTCTAACGGATAAGATCAAAATGGAACTTATCTATTAATTAGTTCAACAACACTTGTGGATAATATAAAAAAGAAACAAATCTACAAAAATGGAGGAAACAAATTCAAGGATATTCATGAATAAAAATAATAATTACTATTATTTTTTATCATTATCAAGTATTTAATTAAATACCGCAATTTAAACACTATTAATGTGTGTGTTCTATTTTATGTGTGACCCCACACTCTATTTTTTCAATTCACACAACATTAAATCAAAGTATAATTATTTGGTGGTGTTTAATCTTCCAACAACATCATACCAATGTTGCAACAATAAGCTTAGCAAAGATTTGAAATTACTCTCTGAATTCAATTAGTATCATGTGAACAATCTCAACAAAAATACTTAATTGTATCCATAAATCAAAGAATTGTTGATGAAAGGTTTGTTAAAAGGTGTTAACACAAACTATAAGCCACAAATAGTAACAAATAAACCAAAACATGTTCACTATCCAAAAGAAACTTATCAAAGTACGAACATTGTGAGAATGATCATCAAAGTACGAACATTGTGAGAATGATCATTGAACAAAAATCAATCATGAAAGTCTAAGAATATTGCGTACTAACTATCTAGCATTCAAACTAATTCTACTAATTCCACTTTTTCTGCCTTTCCATGCTACCATTACTTGTGCCTTCTAACAACCAGTCTAATCATAAGGTGAACCAATCAAAATAAGATAAATTCAAACTTAGAAACTTTATAAAATATTGGTTTTCCTAGAATGAATTGGTTGAAAAGATTGTTTAAAAATATGTATTGTACAATTAAGTAATTGGATTCAACTTGTTAATGAATTTTACTAATAGACGAATCATTCAGAAGAATTTGAATTTGATTCCAATATCAAACAATTCTTAACTATATTATAATTATTTTATGACTAAACTCTGAATTACCACCTTCCCCTGAAACTAGAGGGTTAACACACAAAAAACCTACAATCATCTTGATCAAAGTTTGTTGACGTGGCATCGCCAGGACTTTCCTCAATAATTATGAATTCTCTAAAAAAAGGTTAAATTTCAAATTTTAGAGTTTTTTTCCTTCGTTAAAGCTCAAATTTTTATTAAAATAAAAATAACTTTACAATTGAGTATTAGGCCAAAACTCATTCACAAAAAATCATAAAGTATTTATGCTAAACAGTAAAAGACCGGTATTGTCACCATTGTTCTGCTCGTAAACGAGATTATCTTGAGAAAGATAATGAATTCACATTGCGGATAGATTGATGGAAGGAATTGCTCTATTGATGAAGATATCACTGAAATCCATGGTGTAAGCTTCATCTTCAATGGAATAGAGGGAGTTGTACCAACAGAAATGCTCTGACGCCCAAGTCAGAAGGGCAATAAGGAGGTTGTGAGGTTTCTTGGGAAAGAATGAACTTGGCTTGTTTGGATATCATTGGGTTTAGCGCCTTACCGACTCTTACCTTGTAATTGGGCATTTTCAAGTGGATATGACCAAAGGAAAATGTTCTTTACACTTCAAAAATTGCTCTCCCACACTTCAAAGTGACCTAAATAGTAAATACACTAAAATGTAGTTGCTCATAATTGCAGTTGGCACATGACAACAATTTTTTCCTTCATCACACATCAAAAGAGAGATATGCTTTTCAGAGGGTGATGCACTATCAGCCATTATAACCACCCTCTCCCTCTTATCATTTCTTCAAGGCACGTCATTTATGTTTCTTCAAGGTACAACATTTATGAAAAGAGAGATATGCTCTAAACATGTGTGTTTTTGATAGGGAGTAAGGAGTGTTGAACGTTAGGAAAGTTAATGAGTTTAATCTACCCCTGTTGAGAAAGTGGTGTTGGAGACTTTATGTGGACCAGGGAGGGATGTGGTTTAAGGTGATGGTAACTAGTATAGGGCTGATTACGATAAGGTTAAAAGGGGGGGGGGGATCTCATCGTCTTTTTGGTGGAAGGATATTTATGATATTTGTAAGGGGGTGGAAGATGATGGTGCTGGTTGATTTCAATAGAGTGTGGGGTGTAAAGTTGTTAATGGTGAAAGTAATTTTTTTGTAGTGACCCTTGGTTATATGTTGTTAGGTTGCAGTCGAGATTTAGGTGTCTGTTTGAGTTATGTGTTGATTTTTTTGTTACTGTAGCCGATACGGGGGGGTTATGTTGGGGGGTTGATGGGCAAGGGGTGGAGATGGTTAAGGAGAGTGTACTACGTTGTTCGATAACATTCTTTTTAGGAAGAACGATCATGTTGATGGCTATTTTGTCAAAGAAGTTTATTAGTTTCCAACCCATTCGAATCAGCGCGCTGGCGATGCGCACTCAAACATTACTTAGAATAGATAAGTGTCTCTCAAAGTTTTTCTTTTTGCATGGAATATAATTAATAAGAGGATCCACACGAAGGATAGTTTGGTTCGTTTAGTAGTGGTTCCAACATGTTCTTTGTTGTGTGACGTCTCGGTCTTCATTGGTTGAAAAATTACACCGCCCGCCCTGAAGATTTTGGTTCTCATGCGTTTCAGTTTGGTGGCGCTCATGCCTTCAAAAAAGAAATTCGTGTGTTGTTTTCATGCAATCTGGTTAGTTTGCATTTGAGGCATTTGGAAAATCACAAAATGTTAGATTTCTTTAACAATAAACATATTCTTTTGGCGCAATTACTTGAGCGAGTCAAACCTCATTTTTAGTGGTGGCTGAAGTCTCACAAATTAGCTCACTTTTTTTTTTTAATTTCTATTATTGGTGGTCACACCTTTCTATGTGTATGGGTTTCACTACTATGTAATAGTGGTTCGATCTTCAGTTCTATTTTGTTGTGTAACTTGCTACTTTGTATTTGTTTTTTTCTTCTTCTTCTTTTAGGCACATCTTGTGCGTAAAAGGTTTTTAAATAATATATTTATCTTTTGTCTCCATATAAAAAACGTTGTTAAATTAAAATATTATGTTTTTCAAATAAATACTCCCTCCGTTTCAAAATACATGTCCAATTTTTGCAATGTGCACTATTCACTTGACTTACTTTTACCATACGTTTTAACTAATGTATAAATACAAATATTAGCATGTAAGATGTTGTTTGATTCATCTCAACAAATATTTTCAAAATATTAAATTTTTATAATTTTTTACTTTTGATAATTAAAGATATTAACGGTCAAAATTGTGCATTGGCATATGTGAAGTGGTTGACTTAGACATGTATTTTGAAACGGAGGGAGTAGTTTCTTAAGTATCATGGAGACAGGTTACTAAGATCTCAAGTTTATTAAAAAGTTTTTCCCTCCTTTTGTTCAAATGTTGACTTTGACTAAGAAAATGGATTGGAAAGAAAAGACACACCTCTCTCCCTCTAAAATCCTCTTTCGTTTTTTCTTCTCTGAAACCCATCGACTGTGGAATAACGCTTCTTCTTCGCTGTCTGATTCCAACATTGCTGTCTTCAATTCGCAATAGATAATTCTCTTCTTATCTCACCCTTTTCTCATTTGTACATTCTAGGCTTTTCTTTTTTAACATGTTCCCATCAACGTTTCATTTTTCATGAAATACCACATTCTAGGGTTTTCTTTTTTAACCTCGTTAGTAGTGAAGATGATTTCTGTTGGAATTTTTTCTTCTTCATGAAATTGCCTATTTTCGGTATCACATTCTATTTCTAGAAAGATCAAGAGATTCAATTCAAAACCCTTGTTCTACTACTTTGTAGCTGAATCACTTCTAACTCACTCACAAGTTCTGAAACAATACAATGAAACAAGGAAGAAGAAAATATAGCGACCATGTAAAAGAAGATCGCCTCAGTGATTTACCCGATTGTGTTATTCTTCATATACTTTCTTTTTTGGACACTGGACGCGCTGTTCAAATTTGCATTCTCTCCAAATGATGGAACAATCTTTGGAAACATCTTCCTACCCTATTAAAGAATTCATGCTTTAGGACTATCAAACGTTTCAATAAATTTGTGTCTCGTATTTTGTCCCTTCGTAATGCATCAACCCCACTGCGCGCTCTTGATTTTCTGCCCCTCATGGTACTGTGGGGGGCCGTCTAGTCCAACTGATCGCCAAATATGCTGTTTCACATCATGTCCATCAATTAAGTTTCAATATCAAATGTGATATTCAACAATTCCCAACTTGCTTCTTTTCACGTCCCACTTTAACTTCTCTTAAACTTGCTTTTATTCACTCTAAAACTTATGAGGGAACATTATTTCCTAGTTCTCTTAATTTACCAGCATTAGCCACCTTGTCTCTAGAGTTATTCACCTTTAGTGTTGGCGATGATGGTTATACTGAGCCTTTTTCGGCATTTAGCAGTTTGAATAGTTTGATCATTCGGTATTGTAGCGTTCTTGATGCACAAAACCTCTGCATATCAAGTGCTACACTTGCCAACTTAACTATAGAAACGTATGATCGCTCCAACTATGGCAAAATCAAGTTATCTTCTCCAAGTCTTTGCACCTTTGTCTTTGTTTGTACGGGAGGTATTCCTGCTCTGAAACTACATGGGATAGAGAACAATCTCTCTTCTGTCAAACATGTAAAGATTCATGCAAGCAAATATGGTATTGATGCGGATACTTCTTTGGTTCTTCTCAATTGGCTAGTTGAACTTGCTAATATCAAATCATTGACAATCAACCATAATGTTCTAAAGGTACTTTCGTCCAAGTTTGATTTGAGGAAATATTATTTAATTCATTTTTAATTTTCACTTTTTATTATTTTCTTAATATGCTTCCTTTTCTATTTTAGTTCTATTTTTTGTCAAAAAAATACGACGTGCATTAAATTGATCTTGATTCACAATCATCCTTCATTGATTAGGTTCTCTCCTTAGTTCCTGATTTATTGAAGGTTGAGTTCCATTCCTTGTGTAACTTGAAGTCACTTAGAGTAAAAATGAGCACACCTTCAACCATACCTAATGGAACTTTGTACTTTTTGCTTCAAAACTCACCCTTAACAAAGGTTGAAATCATAGATTTGTGAAGGTAAATGTGCATTTAACTTATTCGGCACAATTTTTCTGGTTTGGTTTTTGCAATGTAGTTAGTTTAGTTTCTGAAAGTTGTCCTTTGCTGAAAGAAGCCTTTGTTTCTAACTATCAAGTGTAATTAATTACTAATACTAAATTTTGCTATTAGAATAACTAAGAAACCAAAAGTTACTCCTCTAATTAATTTCTTAGGTTTAATTTCCAGTTACAGGGGAAAGGTACTGATATAAGAGTATCTAGAGTTTTGTTATTGATAAGTCAATGACAAGCACAGTAGCGGAACATTGACCTTGAAGATCTTAGATAAGAATCTTAGTGGAATACTCTTTGTTAAAGAGTATGATGTTTGAGTGGACTTACTTTTGATTGGTTTCCATATACCTGATAAAATTAAAATAAAATGTGAAAGTTAAAACTTAAGACTTAGACAGATCAGATCCATTTACCTAAAATATACTCTGGAGTTATGTACTCCAACTGCTTTTCTATTGTTGATTCACTCATTTTTTTGCTATTCCTATTTGTTTTGACTGATTGGTATTGTTTGGCTGATTGTTTGTATTTACTTTTCACAATCATAGTGAAGATTTTAAGTCTAGTATCTAAAATTTACACCGAGGTTAAATGAGAATAAACTTAGCAAACTTGAAAGTCTATCTGTTCTGCTGTTGTGTAGGATGTCAATGGGTTAACAAGTGATTAGGGGGTTTTAGGCCTTGCAAATTAAGTAGCTTTTAATTATCAGCTATGGCTTTTAGTTCTCTCAGCACAAATTTCTTATGATTCTGTCATGAAGTGTTTTGTGAGCTTAATTTGTAGAAGCTACACTAATGATGGAGGCTTTTACAATCTTTGTGAACTGTTTGTATGCTTAGTTAGGTTTTCAGTTTGTTCTTGAACTTGAATGTTGTGTTTAATTTGCATACTATTATTCTGGGAGAAAGCTAAAATGACTACAATTTTATTTTAAAAAATTTGATACTTTTAGGTTATATTCATATACATTTCTTCTACCAATTAACAATGCAGACCATGATTTCTTTTGTCCATGTTGTCATGGTGGTGACAAAATTCTTGATTTTCAGGGTTCTTAAGCTAGCTGGGCAATTTCAAAGGAGAATTTGAAAGTAAGAAGGTTTTTATGTTCTCATTATGCTTTAGTATTTATGTATAAACACAGTTGGGGTAAAATTCTGGAGGCACTGGCAGATGTATTTGAGTGATGTTTGTAACTTAAGTTTTCCTGAAACTCAAATGTTACTATGACATTTATGCTGTAATATATGTTGATTTTCCTTTAAGTCTTCAAGATTGGTTAGAAACTATGCGATTCAATCTACTATAATCTCTTTTCATGCATTCTAGGAAAATAAAGCAACCCTCTTGCTGAGAAGTGAGAACGTATAATATGTTGATTATTTATTATTATTATTGATTGAAAAGGAAAATATTTCATAAGATCAACCCTTATAACCCTAAGGTGGTGGGGTGATGATGTGTGGTGGAGGTTGATGTTGCTTAGGGGAGGAGGTGGGTGGTTGTTGTGGGCGATTTCTATTGGAGGCCGCCTATGTTATTCGGGTCCATTTTTGTTGTCGCTACCTCTTGTTTGAGTTTAAGGTGTTTTGAGGGTGTGTGTCCTTCGAGTGGAGCTTTTTTTTTTTTGATTGATGTTTGCTCCACCGCAAGTCACATCGTCTGTCTTACTTATTGTATGCTGAATTTTGTTTCTCTGATGGACCGGAGGTAAGGGGTGCCCTTCTGATTTGGTTCTGAAGTCCGGTGGGCCGATCACTTTTGATTCGAGATCGAGAATCAGTTCTCTAGTACAAGTTTGGTATTGGGCTTTTTTGGTGTTCCTTCGGTAGACCGGAGGTTGCGCGGTGGTGAAAACTGAATGATTTTTAGAGAAAGAGTTCTTCGGTGTTGGTGATGAGGACTGGGTTCTCTTTTACAAGGGTGTTCTTTTGAGGTGAGCAGTGGCGATGAGTGTTATGGATGTCGTTTTTCAGTGGTTGGTAAGTATATGAGTCAATTTTAGATGAGATGTTTATTTTTGTGGTTGTTGTCCTTATGAGTGTTGATTGTAGGGGTCTCTTTGTTGGTGTTTGTTTTCAGGTGTTCCGCCTATATACGACGCCTTTGTTTGTACTTTCTGTAACACCGGTCTCTGTTCGTCTTGTGCAGAGACCTGATTTTTAATAAAATTTTGCTGATTAAAAAAAAAATACATTGACAATAGGCAATACATAACCATTCAACAATATAATCAAATCAAAGACATCATATAAAAAATGATAGTCAAGCAAGTCAAAGCCAACATGAAAAAATGATCACAGAAGCAAATCAAATTCAAACAAAATAGCTGAAGAGGAACTAACTTTCAACTAAACAAAACCAAGCTTTTAACATAAACCTTGAAACAAGCATCAAGGTTTTCTACTCTAATTCTCTCCAATTATAGAGAATTGTTCGACTTTCACAATTTTTTGTCAATAATAGTGTATCACTCTTCTCCGAAAGGCACAAAGGCACCATACAGAAGTCAAAATAAAAGTGATCATCTATTTGAAGATTATGATAACTAATTTTAAGAAATTTACTCAAAGAATTTTCAAATCCAAATTGATTAATTTGCCATATTACAAGATAAATTTGAGTAAATAGTCTGTTCATTTTTTTTTGGAGCAAATAGTCAATTACCCCCTTGAAATTGTAACTTTCGTCAAAAACTCCCCTGAATTTTGCAAAACTTCAAAAACCTCCATGAAATTGTCAAGCGTCTATCAATTACCCCCTCCGTTAATTTCCTCCATCCAACATGCTGATGTGGCCGTTAACTGCCCACGTGGCACTGCCACATGGTCAGAAAAGTCATGCCACATCCGAGGGGGGTAATTGACTATATTTTTTTTTAATTTTTTTTGAAAAAAATCTGATTTTTTTTCTCTTCAAAATTAACATTTGTGCCATCTACTGACTTTGCAAATATCCCCCTGAAATTTAACATTTATGTGCAAATACCCCCTAAAATTTAAAATTTATGTAGCAAATACCCCCTAAAATTTATATATTATATGCAAATATCCTCTCCAAACTTAAAACTTATATGCAAGTTACACCCTGAATCATAAAATTTTGATGGTAAAGTAAAACTTATTCATAATTTATAATTTACTATATCTCTAATAACAATAAAAAAGAAAAAAAATCACAACTTTAAAATAAAACAAACATGTGGATCATAGCAGATCATCTATTAGGATTCTGGAGGCAAAGCACAACGTTTACTCTGCAATCATTGGGGAGAAAATGTGCATGAAGATTGGAGATGGTTCATGGAGCCCATCTGGGAAGGAATGGACACTCAACCAGTGGCCATAACTATGTTGGCACAAGTAGTGTTCACGTAGCTTGACCCTTCCTCTCCACCGGTTGTGTACTGAAATGATGAGGAATTATATGCTGTATGTTTTTAATTATAATTCTAACTCTAATACATGGGGTATTTGCAAGGTCAATGGATGAGAAAAATAAAGACAATCCTTTAACACTCTTAAATTTGGCACAACAAAATGACACTTCATTTTTATTTTAATAATCAAATGACATGAAACCCTAAGAGGGCAATTGATGTTAATGGTTCAAGTGATGTCAGTGGTCCCACTGAATGACACTCAACCCAAAATATCAAATTTGACAATATAACAACAACCAAATTTTATCTCCCCAAGACATTTTATGAAAAAAAAAATCATAAAATACATACCTCTAAAACAACAACAAAAACAAAAGTTTTGAGTTAAAAAAAAAAAAAGAATTGATAAATAAAAAAAAAGATTCAATTAAAAGCCCTTGTTCCAGCAGTACTTGTACAATTGT
The DNA here is from genome assembly GCA_946800305.1 of Medicago arabica. Taxonomy (NCBI): domain Eukaryota; kingdom Viridiplantae; phylum Streptophyta; class Magnoliopsida; order Fabales; family Fabaceae; genus Medicago; species Medicago arabica. The sequence goes on from OX326969.1 coordinate 8,290,028, forward strand.
AGGAGCAGAGTAGTACGAGAGATTCAATACTAACGGTAAGTGTCTTCTTACCCTTTTTTCGTTTTCTTCATTCAAATTACTCTTCAATTTTGATATGTTCAACATGTTCCCAATTAATGTTTAATTTTTCATGATATAACACATTCTAGGGTTTTGTCTCTTAAAAAAAAACACATTCTAGGGTTTTGTCTCTTAAAAAAAAACACATTCTAGGGTTTTCTTTTTTAACATGTTCCACATTAATGTTTCATTTTTCATGAAATAACATATTCTAGGGTTTTGTTTTTTTAACCTAGTTAGTGGTGAACTCACGATGATTTCTGTTAGAATTTTTTTTTTCTTCATGAATCTATTTTCTTCATAAATAGATTCAATTCAAAATCCTAGAGGTATCTCCTATAGGAGGTATATATTTTCCCTTTCCCTTCGCAATCAAAACCTAACTTCGCTTTTAATTGTCGCTAAGTAGCTTCAAACTGACTCACAGGTTCTGAAACTATGAAGCGAGGAAGAAGAAAATACACCGCCGATGTAAAAGAAGACCGACTCAGTGATTTGTCTGACTGTGTTATTCTTCACATACTCTCTTTTGTTAACGCCAAACGCGCTGTTCAAACTTGCATCCTCTCCAAAAGATGGAACAATCTCTGGAAACATCTTCCTACCCTTATATTAAAATCTTCACACTTTATGAGTATCAAAAGTTTCAATAAATTTGTGCCTCGCATTTTGTCTCTTCGTAATGCATCAACCCCACTGTGCACTCTCGATTTTGAGCGCCATGGTTCTGTGGAGTCTTGTCTACTGCAACGGATCGTCAAATATGCTGTTTCACATCATGTCCAAGAATTAAGTATCAGTATCAGCTGTGATATTCAATATTTTCCAACTTGCTTTTTTTCATGTCGCACTTTAACTTCTCTTAAACTTGCTCTTCTTCACCCTATAAGTCATGAAGAAAAATTATTTCCTAGTTCTCTTAATTTGCCAGCATTAGCCACCTTGTCTCTAGAGTCATTCACCTTTTGTGTTGGTGATGGTGGTTGTGCTGAGCCTTTTTCGGTATTTAGCTGTTTGAATAGTTTGATCATTCGGTATTGTAGCGTTCTTGATGCACAAAACCTTTGCATATCAAGTGCTACACTTGCCAATTTAACTTTAAAAACGTATCACCACCAATATGGCAAAATAGAGTTATCTACTCCAAGTCTTTGCACCTTTGTCTTTGGTTGTACGGGGGATATTCCTGATCTGAGAATCCATGGGAGAGAGAGCAATCTCTCTTCTGTCAAACATGCAAATATTGATTTAAATATGGGGTCTATTGATGCGGATTCTCCTTTGGTTCTTCTAAAATGGCTGGTTGAACTTGCTAATATCAAATCATTGATAATCAATGAAACTGCTTTGGAGGTACTTTCGGCTAAGTTTGATTTGCAGAAACATTTGTTAATTCATTTATAATTTTCAGTTTGTATTATTTTCTTACTATGCTTCCTTTTCTATTTTTTGTCAAAAAAATACGACTTGCATTAAATTGATCCTGATTCACAATCATCCTTCATTGTTTAGGTTCTCTCCTTAGTTCCTGATTTATTGAAGGTTGAGTTCCATTCCTTGTTTAACTTGAAGTTACTTAAAGTAAAAATGTGCATACCTTCATCCATACCTAATGGGACTTTTTACTTTTTGCTTCAAAACTCACCCTCAGCAAAGGTTGAAATCATAGATTTGTTAAGGTAAATGTGCATTTAACTCGCTGAGCATAATTTTTCTGGTTTGGTTTTTGCAATGCAGTTAGTTTAGTTGCTGAAAGTTGAATGTGAAAAAAAATCAAAGATGCGATGGAATTTTATGGTTTTGCTTTAATGGTTCTACTGATATATCCCTGTAATGCAGTTCAATAGTTCTTTTTCTGCATGTTATAGTACTAAGCTTATTTGATGATGGACATTGACACTCATATTTTATGTACGCAATGCTAGTTTTATTGAAACAAAGTTTCATTGCCTGGTGATCTTTTTGATCTCATAGTTTTAGATGAAGGTCATTCTTCCTTCAATTCGATGCATAATGTCTATTGGCACTTTATTTTGATTTGTAAGCAAATCCACCTCATGCTTAACCAAGCGAGTTTCAAAGAGGATAAGTAGAAGTTAACAATCTCTTAAGCTAAAAAGCGAAATTTCGTTTATCAAACCACATTTTGGACCATAAGAATCTTAGGTTAGTTGGTCTGACATTCAAAAACTGGTTCATGTTCTGCACACTTGTCCAAATAAAATTTAAAATTAACGGTATATAGAGTTTTGTTATTGGTAAGCCAATGACTAGCACACTAGTGGAACATTGACCTTAATAAGAAGATCGCAGTTAAGAATCTAAGTGGAATACTCTTTTTTAAAAAGTATAATGTTAGAGTGCACTTACTTTTGATTGGTTTCCATATCCCTAATAAAATTAAAATAAGATATGAAAGTTAAAACTTAAGACTTAGACAGATCGGATCCATTTGCATAACAAATACTCGAACAGTTTTTCTATTGTTGATTCACTCATTTTTTGCTATTCCTATTTGTTTTAATTGATTGGTATTACTTTGTTTATTTGGCTGATTATTTGTATATGCTTTTAGGAATAATGGTGAAGATTTTAAGTCTACATCTAATATCTAATTGACACTAAGTTTAAATGAGAATAATCTTGCAAACTTTTGAAAGTATATCCCTTCTGCTGGAGGCATTTACAATTTTTGTGAACTGTTTGTATGCTTAGTTAGGTTTTTGCTTTGTTCTTGAACTTGAATAATGTGTTCAATTTGAATACTATTATTCTACAAGAAAGCTAAAATGACTATAATTTTATTTAATTTGATTTTTTTTTTTTTTATACTTTCAGGTTATATTCATATACATTTCTTCTACAAAATTTGATTGAACAAATTCCATAATTTTTTTTTGTATAACAATGCAGAAATTGATTTCTTTTGTCCATGTTGTCATGGTGGCGACAAAGTTCTTGCTTTTCACGTTCTTAAGTATTTTTTTTTATTTTTTTTTTGAAATCAGCATATATCGATAACAAACGCCGGCACAAGCAGTACCTAAAAGGGCAAGGGAGCAGTACAAAAGCATAAGCCGACACCAGCAAAATAAAGCAAGACAGCAGAACAAAAACGCTGCTGCTAACTTAAGAGGCAAAATTCGAAAGTAAGAAGGTTTTGCATCAAACTTTAGATCGTCAGAATTGCACTCTCTCATTATACTTAAGAGTGATGTTTGTAACTCAAATTTTCATGAAACTCAAATATAACTACGGCATTTATGCCCTAGAATGTGTTGATTTTCCTCTAAGTCTTGAAGATTGGTTAGAAACTCTATAATTTTCCTATAATCTTTTTTATGCATTCTAGGAAAATATAGCAACCCCCTTGCTGAAAAGTGATTAGTAATGCCTTATTTTAATAGTACGACAAAAACATTTCTTTCTGAGCAGTGCAATTCTATACGAATGAAACACCAAAGAAATGCAAGAATAAAGCATGGCGTAATAAAAAAGAGACAAACAAACTCTTTCTATTGATGGAAATAGAATATTACAAATGATTGAAAGTTACATGCTTACAAACTATTTATATTACTATCTACTATTAGGACTAGTATGCTATTAATCTATATCTCCAATAAAGTAACAATTCATCTCCCAAGTTGATTCTCATTGTCGATCCAGTCATTGCAATTGTGGTAATGATTTCTTTTTGGTCAAAGAATGGTGGAAATGATAATTGGATAAAAAAAAGGAAAATACCCTAAGAACACTCTTTAAGAACTATGTATTCTCCATCACATTTTGCGGTTCAAAATAAGCTTAATCCAAACAGGATATGCGGTTCACAGTTCTGTTCTTGGAGTGTGACGTTTATAATAATGTGTGGCACCCGCCATCACATTTTGCTCACTCCCAACTGAACTTCCGAAAATGCCTCCAATGTAACTGGGTCTATTCTTGGAGTGTGACGTTTATAATAATGTGTGGCACCTGGGTACTGGTTGGGTATTTACACCTCCCACACTGATGATATTGGTTCTCGTGAGTTTCGGTTTGGCGGCACTCATGTCTTCAAGAAGGAAATTCATGTTTTTTTTTCTTCAGGCGATACAGTTTGCTTGTATTTGGGTCATTTGAAAAGAGCAAAATGTTAGATTTTTTTAACAATAAACAAATCCTTTGGAGCAATTACTTAGCAAGTCAAACTTCATTCTTGGTAGTGGTTGAAAGCTCACAAACTAGCTCACTTTTTTTTATTTCCATTCTTAGTGGTCAAACCCTTCCGTGTGTTTAGGTTTCACCACTATGTATTCTCCGGTTATGTTTTTGCCGTGTAACTTGGTACTTTGTATTCGTTTTCTTTTTCCTTGTTAGACACTTCTTATGCTTGAAGGGTTTTTTTTTAATATGAGAAATGCTAACTAGTGCCCTAAGGGCACTAATTAAGAAGATTAACATATAAATTATGCATTGGAAATTGGTGAAAAGTGGAATGTTTAACTTTATGAATGTCAAAAAGATGTTTTTAATGAATATTTTTTAAATTTTGACACCCTTACCCATTGCTCTGGTTAGCGAAACCCTTTTAATATATCAATCTTTTGCCTTCTTTTTAAAATGTTGGTAGCCTTTTTAAATTATGTTTTGTAATGTGAAAAAACCGAATCAATCGAACCATCCAAATTATATTGGTTTGGTTTGGTTCAATTTTTTTTAGAAACCAACTGAACCAAACTAAACCGCATTATTTTTTTTTTGGATGGAAAAGACAAACACCCCTTTACCCCTTTCTTTCTTTCTTCTCTTAGAACCCATCGACAGTGTAACAAAGGAACAACGCTTCTTCTTCTGCCATCTCATTCCAACATTGCGGTCTTCACATTTCTAGGTTTTTCTTCTTACCCTTTTCTCATTTGCACATTCTAGGCTTTTCTTTTTTTACATGTTCCCAATCAATATTTCATTTTTTCATGATATAACACATTTTAGGGTTTTCTTTTTTTAACCTAGTTAGTACAGTGAACTGAAGATGATTTCTGTTGGAATTTTTTTTTGTTCATGAAATTGCCTATTTTGGAAACCAATTCATAAAAACAATGACTTTTTTTTTGAAGAAGCTAAATTATCCCACTTAAATTAGCACGAGAGAGAATCGGATCTGAGACCTAAGGAGGAACACACTTCCAGGTCCCAAGCCATATAAACAATGACTTTAAAGCATAAATGGAATTTTTCTTCATATATTTTTTGCTTTTTATTTTCAATACTTGTTGCTGAATCACTTCTAACTCACTCACAGATTCTGAAACTAAACAATGAAAAGAAGAAGAAGAAAATACATCGAGGATGTAAAAGAAGACCACCTCAGTGATTTACCCGAGTGTGTTATTCTTCACATACTCTCTTTTTTGGACACCATAGACGCTGTTCAAACTTGCATTCTTTCCAAAAGATGGAACAATCTTTGGAAACATCTTCCTACACTTATATTAAAGACTTCAGACTTTACGAGCAAAACAAGTTGCAATAAATTTGTGTCTCGTATTTTGTCTCTTCGCAATGCAAAAACCCCACTGCACACTCTCCATTTTGAGTGCCATGGTACTCTGCAGACCCGTCTATTCCAACAGATGGTCAAATATGCTGTTTCACACAATGTCCAGCAATTAAGTATCAATCTCATATTTGATATTCAACATTTTCCAACTTGCTTATTTTCATGCCGCACTTTAACTTCTCTTAAACTTGCTCTTTTTCAGCCTATAACTTATGCGGGAACGTTATTTCCTAGTTCTCTTAATTTGCCAGCATTAACCACCTTGTCTCTAGAGTCATTCATCTTTCCTGTTGGTGATGATGGTTATGGTGAGCCTTTTTCGACATTTAGCAGTTTGAATAGTTTGATCATTCGATATTGTAGAGTTCTTGATGCACAAAACCTTTGCATATCAAGTGCTACACTTGACAATTTAACTATAAAAACGCACAACCATTATGGCAAAATCGAGTTATCTACTCCAAGTCTTAGCACCTTTGTCTTTGATTCCACGGGGGATATTCCTGATCTGAAACTACGTGGGAGAGAGAGCAATCTCTCTTCCATCAAACATGTAAATATTGATTTAAGAATGGGGTCTATTGATGCGGATACTCCTTTGGTTCTTCTCAACTGGCTGGTTGAACTTACTGATGTTAAATCATTGACAATCAACCATAATGCTCTAGAGGTATTTTCATCCAAATTTGATTTGACGAAACGAAATATTAGTTAATTCATTTTTAATTTTCACTTTTTATTTTCTTAGTATGCTTCCTTTTCTATTTAGTTATATTTTTTGTTAAAACAAATACGGCTTGCATTAAGTTGATCCTGATTCATAATCATCCTTCATTGATTAGGTTCTCTCCTTAGTTCCTGATTTATTGAAGGTTGAGTTCCATTCCTTGTGTAACTTGAAGTCACTTACAATACAAATGTGGATGTCTTCATCCATACCAAATGGAACTTTGTACTTTTTGCTTCAAAACTCGCCCTCGGCAAAGGTTGAAATAACTAATTGGCGAAGGTAAATCTGGATTCAACTTGTTGCGGACAATATTTCTGGTTTGGTTTTTGCAACGCAGTTAGTTTAGTTGCTGAAAGTTGTCCTTTATCAGCTTGTCACTTATTATGTGGCTCCAGTTTGAAGTTGAATGTGAAAAAAATGCAAAGATGTGAAGGAGTTATATGGTTTTGCTTTACTGTCATATTTTTATAGTAACTACTAATATATACCTGTAATTCAGTTCAAAGCTTTTTTTTTTTTGCGTATTAAACTACTAAGCTTATTTGACGATGAACATTGACACTCAAATTGTATTTTAATTTTTGTATTTAACTCTGAACTGGACCGATTTTTCTTTACTCATGAGGTGAGATGATTTTCATTATGGTTTTTAGCTTTTGTTGAGATGATGCAATGATGCAATAATATTATGCTTTCATATTGATTACACTAAGGGTTTTCATGGTCTGTTCTTATGATATTTATGTATGAAAATACAACTTAGTTCCAAGACTGGATTGTAGGTAACCTTAATAAAGATGCCTTTGTTTCTAAGTATTCAGTTACAGGGGAAAGGTGCTGATATAAGAGTATCTAGAGTTTTGTTATTGATAAGTCACATATATTATGTTGATTATTATTATTATTGATTGAAAAAGAAAATATTACATAAGATTAACCTTTGTAACCCTAAGGTTCCAACTGAATAATGATCTAAGATAACTCTCTGTACCTTGCACATTCTAGCATTCACAAAGATGTGGGGATGATTCACATTAGAAAAGGTATGATGGTGAGAGGTACATTATATATATATATATATATATATATATATATATATATATATATATATATATATATAACACAAACAGTTTATAAAAATAAATTAGGTCTCTTCGGTATTTTCATATCTTTGATTAGTTTGATATATTGTGTTGTGGAAATTCAATGCACCCATTTACAATTTGATCAATGTTTGAAGAGTCTCTTGAACATTTCCACCTTCTAGTTGTTGGAACACTTCCCACCACTGACTGAATTGAGAACCAGTTTAAGAAAACTGAAATGAAACCATAGAACTTTCTATCAAAGCATAATACAAAATGATATAAAGAGAACAAATGTTCATTAATCTATGCTCTCCGAGGAGCTGATCAACGTTGAAGTGAGCTGCAACAACCTGCAACCGTGCCGCCATGAATACAATACAAGCCTACATCACATGTAACATGATGTTACTAAAGATTAGATTTTATAGCAATATCATTATCAAATTATATAGAAATAATTATTACTAATAATCCTTGCTTCCGTAATCAATCTGGCTGTACTAGGGTAAACACAATTAGAACAAGAATGTTCGATATATGTGTTGGAACATTGGTATGATGTTGGAAGACTAAACACCAAGTAATTTTATTTTGATCTAATGTTGTGTGAATTGAAAAAATAGAGTGTGGGGGTTCCACGTAAAATAGAACACATTTAAATTGTGATATTTAATTAAATACTTGATAATGATAAAAATAATAGTAATTATTATTTTTATTCGTGAATATCCTTCATTCAAATCCAATGAGTTAGTTTCCTCCACTTTTGTGGATTTGTTTCTTTTCGATATTATCCACAAGTGTTGTTGAATTGATTAATGGATAAGTTCCATTTTGATCTTATCCGTTAGAGTAACTGCTGCCGCAATTTTTGCTAAAACAGTTACACAATCTCTATATAAATAGAGGACTCTACTCAGTTCAAAAAACACACCAAAGAATTTCATTGAGTTGTTGGGAACTCTTTCTCTCTTCTCCCTTTCTTGACTTGTGTTGACGAATCTTTCTTCTCTTCATCTCCTTCTTTCTGTCCCTTCGGAATTAAGAGTGTTCTTAAGACCATAGTCCCTTTTCGGTTAATGTCCCTTCGGAATTAAGAATGGTCTTAAGTTCATAGTCCCTTCAATATTTTTATGTCCTTCAGAATAAATAATGATTTAAGATCATAGTCCCTTTTTCGGTATAATGTCCCTTCAAAATTATGAATGATCTTAAAATATATTCTTCTTCGATTCTTGAAGAAGTTAGACGTTAGAATGGTGTAAAACCATATTTGAGTGATCATAGTATCATAGTTGGAGAAGTTCATAATTAGAATGGCGGTAACACCATATTTGAGTGGTCTCAGCACCATAATAGAGTGGTAACAGTACCATACTAAAGTGGTTTCGGTGTTAAAAGAGTGGTCTTAGTACGTACCATATTGAAGGTGTAATTCTCGAACGGTTTTCTATAGTGCAGTAGTTAACCGCACAGTTGTAGCTGAGCTTGTTTTATCCTGGAGGCGGCATGGTTGATAGTCTGCCTTGCACAATTTTAGGCAGTGCCACGAAACGTCTTAAAGAGAGCGACCTGGTCGTGACTCAACCTAATAACAACTTCGGTAGATAATAGAACTTGGAAATCCAAATACAACACTTTGGAAATCCAAAAACAACAATATGTTAATTTGCAAAAATATCGTTATACTTCAATTATGGATAGCTAAGCTCTAAATGTGGACGTAGGATCATTAATGCATTCTACCATGCATGAGTTTTGTTTAAAATGTTGTCATAGACCATCACAATAAAGAATATTCTAGATATAATGAATTTCTTTTTGGGAGAATTACCTAAAGAATATCCATCTTCTAATAACTTATAATAATTATAAGAAGAAAAATATTAAATAGATTCAGAGATTTTCAATACGTTGATAATAGGCGATACATAACCATCTAACGATATAATAAAATCAAAGCCTTCATGAAGAAAATGATACACAAGCGAATCAAAGCGATCATGAAAAAATGATCATAAAAGCAAATCAAATTCAAACAAAATAGCTGAAGAGGAACTAACTTTCAACGAAACAAAACCAAGCTTTCAACATAAACCTTGAAACCGAAGCATCATGGTTTATGGACTCTTTCTACTATATTATCTTTCCAATCATAGAGAATTGTTTGACTTTCACATTTTTTTTGTCAAGAATAGTGTATCACTCTTCTCTGAAAGGCACAAAGATTATGATAACTAATTTTAAGGAACTGGGTCAAAGAATTTTCAACTCCAAATTGATTCATTTGTCATATTACAAATGAATTTTTACTCGAAATCATGAGAAAAACAAAGACAATCCTTTAACACACTTAAATTTGGCACCACTAATGACACTTCGTTGAAACCCCGAGAAGACAATTGATGTCAATGGTTCAAGTGATGTCAGTGGTCCCACCGAAAGATACTCAACCCCCAAAATATAAGATCCATAATACAACAATCAAAATTTATCTCACCGAGACAATTTATGAAAAAAAGGGTTTCGCTAACAAGTGTCTAAGAGCACTCTTTAAAGATTTCTAATTAAGAAATTGTTTATCGAAATAATTAAATAGTTCAATTTCCAATGCATTAAATTCATCAATTTCTATAAAAACTTACAAAAACTTATTATTTAAGGTTGTCAACGAGTGTCCAAAGGAACAAAAAGTTTTGTAAGTTTCCAAAAAAATCATAAAATACATACACTACCCTCTAAAATAACATAAACGACAAAAACAAAAGTTTTGTTTGAGTTTTAAAAAAAAGGAACATCAATTAAAGTCCTTGTTCTGGTAATTGTACAATTGTAGGAGGAGCAGGTACGAGAGATTCAATAGTAACGGTAAGTGTCTTCTTACCCTTTTTTCGTTTGCTTCATTAAAATTATTCTTCAATTCTAGGGTTTTGTTTTTTTAACCTAGATAGTTAGTTTTGACATGTTCAACATTAATGTTTATTTTTTCATGAAATAACACATTCTAGGGTTTTGTTTTTTAACCTAGTTAGTGGTGAACTGAAGGTGATTTCTGTTGGAATTTTTTTCTTCATGAAATTGCCTATTTTTGCTATCACAATATTCTAGGAAGATCAAGAGATTCAATTCAAATCCCCAGAGGCATCTCCGATTCAAAAGGCGATTGTGCGATCAAACCATAGGAGGTATGCATCTTCCCTTTCCCTTTGCAATCAAAACCTAACTTCGCTTTTTATTGTCGCTGAATTGCCTCTAACTAACTGACACACAGGTTCTGAAACAATGAAGAGGAGAAGAATAAAATACAACGACGATGTAAAAGAAGATCGCCTCAGTGATTTATCCGACTGTGTTATTCTTCACATACTCTCTTTTGTTAACACCAAACGCGCTGTTCAAACTTGCATTCTCTCCAAAAGATGGAACAATATCTGGAAACATCTGCCTACCCTTATGTTACATTCTTCACACTTTACGAGTATCAAAAGTTTCAATAAATTTGTGTCTCATATTTTGTCTCGTCGTACAGCAAAGACCCCACTGCGCGCTCTTGTTTTAGAGCGCCATGGTATTGTGGAGCCCTGTCTACTGCAAGGGATTGTCAAATATGCTGTTTCACATCATGTCCAAGAATTAAGTATCGGTCTCATACACGATATTCAACATTTACCAATTTGCTTCTTTTCATGCCGCACTTTAACTTCTCTTACACTTGTTCTTGTTCACCCTACATCTATTGAAAAAATATTATTTCCTAGTTCTCTTAATTTGCCAGCATTAGCCACCTTGTCTCTAGAGGGATTCATCTTTCATGTTGGCGATGATGATTATGCTGAGCCTTTTTCGGCATTTAGCAGTTTGAACAGTTTGACCATTCGGTATTGTAGAGTTCTTGATGCACAAAACCTCTGCATATCAAGTGCCACACTTGCCAATTTAACTTTAAAAGCATATCACCACCAATATGGCAAAATAGAGTTATCTACTCCAAGTCTTTGCACCTTTGTCTTTGGTTGTACGGGGGATATTCCTGATTTGAGAATCTGTGGGCGAGAGAGCAATCTCTCTTCCGTCAAACATGTAAGTATTGATTTAAATATGGGGTCTATTGATGCGGATACTCCTTTGGTTCTTCTCAAATGGCTGGTTGAACTTACTAATATCAAATCATTGATAATCAATGAAACTGCTCTGGAGGTACTTTCGGCCAAGTTTGATTTGAGGAAATATTAGTTATTTCATTTCTAATTTTCACTTTGTATTATTTTCTTACTATGCTCTCTTTCCTATTATTTGTCAAAAAAATACGACTTGCATTAAATTGATCCTGATTCACAATCATCCTTCATTGATTAGGTTCTCTCCTTAATTCCTGATTTATCGAAGGTTGAGTTCCATTCCTTGTGTAACTTGAAGTTACTTAAAGTAAAAATGTGCATACCTTCATCGATACCTAATGGGACTTCTGACTTTTTGCTTCAAAACTCACCCTCAACAAAGGTTGAAATCATAGATTTGTTAAGGTAAATTTGCATTTAACTTGTTGAGCATAATTTCTCTGGTTTGGTTTTTGCAATGCAGTAAGTTTAGTTGCTGAAGGTTGTCTGTCCTTTGTCTGCTTGTCAATATTATGTGCTTTATTTTGAAGTTCAAGGTGAAAAAATTCATTCACCTTATTTTGGTATGGTGAATTATATGGTTTTATTTTAATGGTTCTACTAATATATTGTAGTTCAATGGTTCTTTTTCTGCATGTTATAGTACTAAGCTTATTTGATGATGGACATTGACACTCATATTTTAAGTACGTAATGCTAGTCTTATTGAAAAAAAGTTTTCGTTGCCTGGTGATCTTTTTGATCTGATAGTTTTAGATGAAGGTCATTGTTCCTTCTATTTGATTCATAATTTGTCTATTGGCACTTTATTTTGATTTTTAAGTTTCGAGGATTTAAATTAAAATCTCTGGTGCAAATCTTTCTGTCGGCCTCTTTCTATAAGCAAATCCACCTCATGATTATCCAAGCGAGTTTCAAAAAGGATAAGCAGAAGTTAACAATCTCTGGTGCAAATCTTTCTGCCTTCCTCTTTCTATAAGGAAATCCACCTTATGAAAAACCAAGCGAGTTTCAAAGAGGATAAGTTGAAGTTAACAATCTCTTAAGTTATAAAGTGAAATTTCGTTTATCAAACCACATTTTGGACCGTAAGAATCTTAGGTTACTTTGTTTTGATTGATTGGTATTACTTAGTTTGTTTGGCTGATTCTTTGTATTTACTCTTTTCAATAATACACTACAACATAATTGAGATTTAGTAACACTTGAAAATATTACTAAATCAAGAAAAATGTTACTAAATAAATTTAGTAACATTTGAACAATTGTTAGGTAAAATCCCTGCTACTAAAGAGATTTAGTTACATTTTAGAGTATTATATGTAACATTTAAAAAGTGTCACAAAATGTTACATTATTGTAACACTTTTTGTATTACCGGTAACATTAAAAAATGCTACCATTATCATTTTTGAGAAGTTGTAAAAAGTGTCACATAATTGAGAATAAACCTACCAAACTTGAAAGTCTATCCTTTCTACTGTGGTGTAGGATTCCCATGAAACTTTTTGAGCTTCTTTTGTAGAAGCTACAAAAATGATGGAGGCATTTACAATTTTTGTGAACTGTTTGCATGCTTATTTAGGTTTTCGGTTTGTTCTTGAACTTGAATGTTGTGTTCAATTCAAATACTATATTGATATACATTTCTTCTACCAATTTTGATTGAACAAATTCCATAATATTGTTCTTTGTATAACAATGCAGAAATTGATTTCTGTTGTCCATGTTGTCATGGTGGTGATAAAGTTCCCGCTTTTCACGTTCTTAAGTTAAGAAGCAGAATTTGAAAGCAAGAAGGTTTTGCATCAAACTTTACATCGTCAGAATTGCACTCACTCAATATGCTTTAGTATTTATGTATAAACATAGTTTGGGTAAAATTCTGGAGGCACTGGAAGATGTATTCGAGTGATGTTTGTAACTTAAGTTTTCCTGAAACTCAAATGTTACTATGACATTTATGCTGTACAATATGTTTATTTTCCCCCAAGTCTTCAAGATTGGTTAAACACCATGTGATTCAACTACTATAATCTTTTTTCATACATTCTAGGAAAAATAGCAACCCCCTTGCTGAAAACTGAATAACAATGCTCTTCTTTACGAATGAAACATCACAAGAAATGTAAGAATAAAGCATGATATATGTTTAAACCATAAAGCAGACGGTTACAAAGTTGGGTTTCACGGAATTCAAGTAGGCTAAACTTTATAAATTATTCATTCTTGCATTTCTCGCCATACGGTTTCATAACATTAATCAATATCTTTAAAGAGTATCCTTAAGTCACTCGTTAGCAAGAGCCTAAAAAAAATAGCCTTGTTCTAATGCGACTATTTCCGCAATCAGATGTTCGAATGAGTTTTGCTTTAAAAAAATCCATCATCTAAAGAGGACTACTATACCAAGTGACAATTTCAAAAACAAAAGTGGTTGTTTGCTCGTTAATTTTGTTGAGCTGAGACCTATAACAAGTCCTTCATTAAAAATAGAATATCTGGTGCTATGGCCCCTCACAATTAAAATCATCAAAAGTATTCTTGTGTTGCCATTTGTGAAGCCCCCGATATTCTAAAACTAGTAAATAATCGTTTTAGACACATATTCGATATTGATACACGTCTGATATGGCCTGATACGTATCGGGGAAGTATCGAATAACTAATATTTATTTTTTAGGAAAAAATTGGCAGATAAGTATTTGACATGGCTGACTTGTACTTCGATACGGCTGACTTGTACTGATCATGCTCTCGATGCGCATGCATGATTTTTTGTCTTATTTTTTGCTGTTTTTTTATCTGATCTTTATTACATTTTTTCCTTTTAAAAAACAATAATAAAAAATTAAAAAATAAAATATATATAAAATAAATACTGACAACATTCTCTAAAAAAAAGATGGAACTCAGACGTCTAATGTCTCTATTCTCTATGATGTTGTTCATTGTATACATATGGGGTAAGAGTCGCACTCCATTTCATTGTTTGGCACGATCATTAATGATTTTTTTTATTATTATATGTACTAGCGAAAAGACGGGCACTCACGTGCCTGTCTTTCTGCTCTTTTTATTGAGTTAAAAGTTTAAAAATTATGAACGGTGTATATTTATGAAATTTTTATTTTGATTAAGAGTATAAATATAAATGACACCAACAATAAAAAAAAAATATAATCTAAAATTTTATCTTTTTAATGTCACCAACAAAAATCATTATTATAGAAAAAAATTGTTTGAGTATAATTGAAATAATGAAAACGTCAGTCCAAAATCTTATAATATATATATATATATATATATATATATATATATATATATATATATATATATATATATATATATATATAGGGTTTGCTAGAATAGGCCCACTCATTTTCATGAAAATCTATTTTAGCATGATGCACCTTTTTTTAGACAAAAAAAGCCCTAGTTCTGTTCTTTGAAAAAGACAAAAGTTAGGGACAAAATAGATTCATATGTTTATTTTTTTATTTTTAAATTTCATGTTTTTTTTGGGTCCACTCAATTCTCTTTCTTAACTTTTGTAAGTCATGTCTCAGTCATCACCGCCGTATACAACCCCTTGCGCCGCACAGACTTTCCGGACTACCGCTCACAACCCCTCTTTCGTTTATATTCCTCTCTCGCGTTCACCACTCCGGTATCCTTCTCTCTCTCTCTTGACTTTTTCTCACGGTCATAACCCCTCTTCTTTCTCTCTCTGCGAGACAACCATTCACCCCACTCCATTTTACCGTTTCCGTGTGAAGCTTCTAATCCAACATTAGATCTCTCTCTTTTTTTTTTTTTCCTCATTTCATTAGAGATAAAAAAAAAAGTTGCAAGTTGCTTGGAATGATAAGGAAACGTGAACAAATAGGTGGATCACAATGGTGAATACATTCGGAAAGAGAATTAGGTGGACCCAAAAAGTATGAGATTTAGAAATAAAAAATAAACAAGTGAATGTTAGTTACCATTTTGTCCCAAACTTTTGTATTTTTCAAAAAACAAAACAAGGGCTTTTTTGTCTAAAGAAAAGGTGCACCATACTAAAATAGACCTTCATGAAAATGAGTGGGTCTATTCTAGCAAACCTTATAGAGAACATATCTAGTAAGAATGACTTCTTTATGTGAGAATATAATATCAGCCCTTTAGATTAAAATGAAAGGCTTAGATTTTAAGTTCCAAAATAAACATCAGGTGGACCATCGCCTTCTTCCTTTCTTCTCCACGTTTGAGAAAAACATCCCTCTCTTCTATCTGCTCATCTTCAGGATTGAGAAGAAAAAACCAATGGATTTCCCCCATCGATACAGTAAGAACAAAGTCCTCTTTTCCTCCAGAACAAAGTCATCTTCATCAAATAAAGTACAAGAGAAATAAAAAACAATTAAATACACATATAATTTTTGGGAAAGAAATTAAAAGCGAAAAAAAAAAATGCTTGCATTGGATCTAGCGCCCCACTGATTTATCTCTAATTATGGTTTATTTATATATGAGACACTACTTCCATTTCTATCTATGTGATGTAGTTCCTTCATTTTCCCCATTTCCTATTTCTTTCTTTCTCTAATTGAAAGCGTGAATATAGAAAGTTGAATTGCAGATATCCCTTTTCTTCAATTGGATATTTGTGGAGAAGCTTTTGGCACCATTGTTACAATTTCTTCGGTTGCATATTTGGCCCCTTTTCTCAAACGTGAGAAGAAGAAGAGGAAACGTAGAGGCAGTTGTGTTAGAACGTGGAGAAGAAAAGAAGCGGCGATGGTCCACCTGATGTGTATTTTGGAACTTAAAATCTAAGCCTTTCATTTTAATCTAAAGGGTTGATATTGTATTCTCACATAAAGAAGTCATTCTCACTAGATATGTTACACTTTATAGAATATATATATTCTATATATAGTTTGTTACACTTTATAAAGCATAAAGGAAAAAAAATGGACATATATTCATATTGTTTTTGTTACATATTTTTTTAATTTTGAATTCACTCACATAAATTATCATTTTTAAAGAATAAATGATAAGGAAAAAGGTTAGTTATTTAGAAAAAGAAAGAACGCGATAACAGAGAGAGTGCGAGCGAACAGGTAGAGGTTACTGATAGCCATCACGTCGGTCTCCTTCGCCGGTGGTGAGACACTATGAGCGGGCAAGGACATATGCCGGGGAGGTAGAAATTTGGGGGGGGGGGGGGGGGGGGGGAAGGGGATGAACTTGGGTGAGAAATAGGAGAAGGAAAGCATTGGGGCCGGAACAGGATGGACGAAATGGACAGCGACATATCAACATATACGGAGGCATGGATTCTTCAAGGGAACCTGGGGATTACCGGCAAGGAAGGGACAAGCACCGCAATAGGTCTTTTAGCATGGAGAGGGTGCGAACTCTGCCTTTTAGGGTTATGCTTGAGTTTGAACGTGGACGATCATTGATATATCGCCATAGTCGTCCTTTTTGTGCTCAAGCGGAATTGTGGTTCGGCAGAGGAGTGGTAATCAGACTTATATACATGGAGCACATGACATAGGGGAAGGTAATGCCAGAAATAGTAACAATGTCGTGGACAATGGTGAGGTGTGCATTCATGGTTATGATGGCGTTAATAACAGTAGTGTGTCTCAGGTATCAGCGGTGTTCTATTTTACTAATTTTTCTGATCGTCCGTTGTATGTCGATTTGAGGAAATTTCTAAAGGTTTGTGGTATCTTGTCAGATGTTTATGTTTCTCGGTTTTGTAATGTTTGTGGACATCGTTTTGGCTTTGCTAAATTTTTGAAGGTACATGATGTCGAAAAATAGAAAAAAGCTCTTAATAATGTATTTTTTTGGGATCTCCGACTGTTTGCAAATGTGGCCAAGTTTGATAGGTTTGTTGAGTCAGATGGTGGTAGTTATGGAGGAATAGAGAGGGAGGATAAGAGGAGGTTTGAGGGAGAAAAAATTAGGGGAAATAGAGAAGGAAAAAATACAAGGGAGGTGAAGAAGAGAGAGGATGAGAGGGGGATAGTCAGAAACTAGTTTTGGAGAAGGTGAAGGTGGCTTCCATTCGTAATGAGTTGGAGAGAGAGAGGGTTAAGGTGATTACGGTGGGGGATGTGGTGTGTTCAGGGAAGAAGGAGCCGGTGGTGGGGAAAGAAAGAGATGTTAAGGCGCAAATTTTAGGTGTGGAGGGGAAGGGGAGCTGAAAGCAGATGAGGGAGTGGAGGACAAATCTGTTTGTGGCGATGGTGTTGTAGATATGTTGCGCAAATACTTACTGTAACGCCCACTTTATTTATTTAATTATTTTATTAGGGTATATAGTATATTATTATATATTATATGATTTTGATGATGTTTGTGACGTATGAGATGATGTTGTGATGTAGTGCTTATTTTATTGTTTAATAAAATAAGATATGTGATGCTAATATATATTTTTATATGAAAATTAGGAAGTGCTATAATAACAATAATTTTGAGAGACGGGGTTGTTTTTATAATAAGATAGAGTTGTGGGGATAAGTGAGATTAGTAAGAGGTATAAAAGGAAGTTAGGTTTAGAGAAGGAGTCAGCACGTATTACAGACTTTTGCAAAAAGGGAGAAAAGTGGCCAGAGAAGAGGGAACCCCAATTCTGCAAACATACCAGGTAAGGGTGAGCCTAACTTCAATTATATTACTGTAATTCATCTGTTTTTGATTAATTAAGGGATTGGGAAGAGTTTAGAGAGAGTTCTTAAGTTAGGGTTTTTGTGGATTTTGATGAATTGATAATAGAATGATGCAATTTAATGTAGAAACGTGTTACAAAACCTAGGTTAATCACTAGGATCATAATTCTGAAAGATTAGAGCCATAGCATGAGAGATTGGACGAGTTTTGGCGAGAGATTGAGCGAACCCGTACCCTGTTCTGCGATAGCTCGCCGTGGCGAGCAGAACGACTTCACTCGCGAGGCGAGCAACTCAACTCGCCGTGGCGAGCGACCCTTGATGCACGCGAGGCGAGCAGAACCACTCGCCGTAGCGAGAAGTAACAGTAGGCTTGACAGCAACTCGCGAGGCGAGCAGAACCACTCGCCATAGCGAGTAATGTGGTCTCAGACCACTATAACTTGAGCGTTGTAATTCTGTTTTGAGCGAGACTTTGAGGGTAGACCTTTGGATAGTATTAGAGATGTTTTATGACCTAAATTACAATCTGTAATGATGCTTAAAGATGTTTTAATTGTTGGCGTTAATCTATGATTTATATGTTTGTTAAGTGAGTTATATGAATGACGTTTGAATGATATTGCAATGATGATTATGTGCTGTGAATATGTGTTAAATGTGTTGAGCTGCTGCCATGTATTGTTATAATTGCATGTGTCGGTCAAGAGTCGTAAATGATGTTAAGATGTTGTGTTAACTTGTTTAAGTATAAAGAGTCGAGTTCATGCATTTGCATAATTTGAGACGGTGGAGCTTTTGCTCAAAGCGACGGTGGAGCATTTGCTCAAAGCGACGGTGAAGCTTAGTTAAGCTTAAATATTGGTACCACATGCATGACGTTTAAGATGTTAGAGTTGCATTTGTCGAGTCTTGTGTTTAAGACGTTATGAGATGATTTGTTATGTGGAGATGTTTTAGGATGATTTATTATATGTAGATGCCTGAGATGTTTCCGTTATATGTGATGATTGTTGTTGTTGTTGTTGTTGTTAAGCATAAATGTTTGAATTATATGTTAATATAATTGTTGTGAATCTCACCCTTTCTGTTGGAATTGCCGCCTTGTGGGCAAGTGCAGGTGACCAAGCTTAGGTTCGACGATGTGAGAGGTCCTTGTGGTGTCGTAGGAAATGCTCTGATATGTAACAGGATGGGGTTTTTATTGAATTCTATTCCTTTATGTATCATGTTGAACTAATGATAATGTTTACGACTTATGTTTGAATTTTGAGATGTTTGTAAGGCCTTTGTGCCAAGAATTAATTATTTTAGGGATTTTGAAATTATGATTCCGCTGCTACGTTTTGAATATTGATGAGGAATAAATTATTATTCATTTTGTTTAAAGATTTTATGAAATGTGACATCCTGAATATGATATACTCTGATTATATTTATGAAATTTTATTCTTGGGATTTCGGGGTGTTACAATTGGTATCAGAACAGGTCGGTCCGTCCGGTCAATTAGAGAGTCGAGTGACGATGTCTTAGAGTTAGAATACTATAGTTATATTATTCTAACTTATGTTTGCTTTGTAGAGGAATAGGATGGCTGGGAGAAATGACGCTGCTCTTGCTGCTGCTTTGCAAGCAATGGCCCAAGCTGTGGGTAATCAGAACAACGCTGGAGGAAACGATGGGACGAGAATGTTGGAGACGTTTCTGAGGAACCACCCGCCTACCTTCAAAGGGCGATATGATCCAGATGGGGCTCAGACGTGGCTCAAGGAAGTCGAGAGGATCTTCAGGGTGATGCAGTGTGAAGACGGCCAGATGGTACGGTTTGGTACCCACATGTTAGCTGAGGAGGCTGATGACTGGTGGGTTGGTATTCGACCTATCCTTGAAGAAGGAGGTGCTGCTGTGACTTGGGCGGTGTTTAGGAGGGAATTCCTGAACCTCTACTTTCCTGAACCGTTACTTTCCTGAGGACGTTCGGGGGAAGAAGGAGATCTAGTTTCTTGAGCTGAAGCAAGGGAATATGTCCGTGACTGAGTATGCTTCAAAGTTTGTGGAATTGGCAAAGTTCTACCCACACTATACTGCTGAGAATGCTGAGTTTTCCAAGTGCATCAAATTTGAGAATGGCTTGCGTCCTGAGATTAAAAGGGAGATTGGTTATCAGAAGATCCGAAATTTCTCCGAGCTGGTGAGTAGTTGCAGAATCTATGAGGAGGATACCAAGGCTCACTACAAGGTAGTGAATGACAGAAATGGTAAGGGTCAACAGAGTCGTCCCAAATCGTATGATGCTCCGAGAGATAAGGGTAAACAAAGACTTAACGATGAGAGGCGACCCCAGAAGAAGGACGCTCCTGCTGAGATTACCTGTTTTAATTGCGGGCAGAAAGGCCACAAGAGTAATGTGTGTCCTGTAGATGTGAAGAGGTGTTACCGATGCGGACAGAAAGGGCATATTACCCCAGACTGCAAGTTTGATGATGTTGTGTGTTTCAACTGTGATGAGCAAGGACATATTGGCTCGCAGTGCAAGAAGCCAAAGAAAGTTAGGACTACTGGAAGGGTTTTCGCGTTGACCGGCACTCAGAATGAAAACGAGGATCGTTTGATCAGAGGTACTTGCTATATTAATGATATACCTTTAATTGCTATTATTGATACTGGCGTTACGCATTGTTTTGTTGCTTATGATTGTGCTGTTAAGTTGGGTCTTGCTATGTCTAATATGAATGGAGAGATGGTTGTCGAAACTCCAGCTAAGGGTTCGGTGACTACTTCTCGTGTATGTTTGAGTTGTCCTTTGTCTATGTTTGATCGTAATTTTGAGATGGATTTAGTCTGTCTACCTTTGACTGGTATGGATGTAATTCTTGGGATGAATTGGTTAGAGTACAACCGTGTGCTTATCAACTGTTTTCGCAAGACGGTGTATTTCTTGTCTGAAGAGGAAGAAAGTGGAGCCGAATTTTTATCTACTAAGCAGCTGAAACAATTAGAACGAGATGGAATTTTGATGTTTTCTCTGATGGCATCTTTATCTATTGAGAATCAAGAGAAGATTGACGAACTGCAAGTGGTGTGTGATTTTCCTGAAGTATTTCCTGATGAGATTCCTGATGTGCCTCCTGAAAGAGAAGTTGAATTCGCGATTGATCTTGTTCCTGGAACGAAGCCTGTGTCTATGACACCTTACCGCATGTCAGCTTCTGAGTTAGCTGAGTTAAAGAAGCAATTGGAGGATCTGCTTGAGAAGAAGTTTATAAGACCAAGTGTTTCACCTTGGGGAGCGCCTGTGCTATTAATAAAGAAGAAAGATGGGAGTATGAGGTTGTGTATTGACTATCGGCAGTTGAAAAAGGTAACTATAAAGAATAGGTATCCACTTCCGAGGATTGATGATTTGATGGATCAGTTAGTGGGTGCACGTGTGTTTAGCAAGATTGATTTAAGATCGGGTTATCATCAGATAAAAGTGAAAGATGAAGATATGCAGAAGACGGCCTTTAGAACTCGATATGGTCATTATGAGTATAAGGTGATGCCTTTCGGTGTTACGAACGCGCCGGGAGTATTTATGGAATATATGAATCGGACCTTTCAGGCATTTTTGGATCGTTTTGTGGTTGTGTTTATTGACGACATTCTGATATATTCTAAATCCGAAGAAGAACATGCTGAACATTTGAAGATTGTCTTGCAAGTATTAAAAGAAAAGAAGTTGTATGCTAAATTGTCTAAGTGTGAGTTATGGTTGAAGGATGTTAGTTTTCTTGGTCATATTATTTCTGGTGATGGTATAGCAGTTGATCCGTCTAAAGTTGAGGCAGTGTCGCAATGGGAGACTCCGAGGTCGGTTACTGAGATTAGAAGCTTTTTAGGATTGGCTGGTTATTATAGAAGATTTATAGAAGGGTTTTCTAAGTTGGCACTTCCGTTAACGCAATTGACATGTAAAGGTAAATCCTTTGTGTGGGATGCTCAATGTGAGAGTAGCTTCAATGAGTTGAAGAAGCGGTTGACGACAGCTCCAGTTTTAATTTTGCCAAAGCCTGAAGCACCTTTTGTGGTGTATTGTGATGCGTCTAAGTTGAGTTTAGGTGGTGTACTTATGCAAGACGGTAAAGTGGTTGCTTATGCATCCAGGCAGTTGAGGACTCATGAACGAAATTATCCTACCCATGATCTTGAGTTGGCTGCAGTGGTATTTGTGTTGAAAATTTGGAGACACTATTTGTATGGTTCGAGGTTTGAAGTGTTTAGTGATCACAAGAGCTTGAAGTACCTATTTGATCAGAATGAGTTAAATATGAGACAGAGGAGATGGCTTGAGTTATTGAAAGATTATGATTTTGGTTTGAGTTACCATCCGGGTAAGGCTAACGTAGTTGCTGGTGCCTTAAGTAGGAAAACGTTACATATGTCTGCTATGATGGCGGAAGAGTTCGAACTATTGGAACAATTCAGAGATTTGAGTTTGGTTTGTGAAAGATCACATCAGAGTGTAAAGCTAAGAATGTTGAGGATTGACAATGATTTTCTGAAAAATATTAAGGAAGCGCAGAAAGAAGATGAAAGCATCGCAGAGTCGACAAAAGAGTTATCATGACAAGCGTAGGAAGGACCTTGAGTTCCAAGAGGGAGATCATGTGTTTTTGCGAGTTACTCCAATGACCGGTGTAGGTCGTGCCTTGAAGTCGAAGAAGTTGACTCCAAATTTATTGGTCCGTATCAGATATCAGAGAGGATTGGGACGGTGGCATATCGTGTTGGATTACCACCGCATTTATCAATTTGCACAATGTTTTTCATGTGTCGCAACTGAGGAAGTACGTTCCGGATCCATCTCATGTGATCCAAAGTGACGATGTGCAAGTGCGAGACAACCTTACGGTTGAGACTCTACCCTTGAGGATCGATGATCGCAAGGTGAAGATTTTGAGAGGCAAGGAGATACCTCTAGTGAGGGTTGTTTGGAGTGGAGCGACCGGTGAAAGCTTAACTTGGGAGCTGGAAAGTAAGATGCTGGAGTCATATCAAGAGTTGTTTAATCGAGGTAAGATTTTCGAGGACGAAAATCCTTTAAGTGGGGGAGAGTTGTAACGCCCACTTTATTTATTTAATTATTTTATTAGGGTATATAGTATATTATTATATATTATATATTTTGATGATGTTTGTGACGTATGAGATGATGTTGTGATGTAGTGCTTATTTTATTGTTTAATAAAATAAGATATGTGATGCTAATATATATTTTTATATGAAAATTAAGAAGTGCTATAATAATAATAATTTTGAGAGATGGGGTTGTTTTTATAATAAGATAGAGTTGTTGGGATAAGTGAGATTAGTAAGAGGTATAAAAGGAAGTTAGGTTTAGAGAAGGAGTCAGCACGTATTACAGACTTTTGCAAAAAGGGAGAAAAGTGGCCAGAGAAGAGGGAACCCCAATTCTGCAAACATATCAGGTAAGGGTGAGCCTAGCTTCAATTATATTACTGTAATTTATCTGTTTTTGATTAACTTAGGGATTGGGAAGAGTTTAGAGAGAGTTCTTAAGTTAGGGTTTTTGTGGATTTTGATGAATTGATAATAGAATGATGCAATTTAATGTAGAAACGTGTTACAAAACCTAGGTTAATCACTAGGATCATAATTCTGAAAGATTAGAGCCATAGCATGAGAGATTGGACGAGTTTTGGCGAGAGATTGAGCGAACCCATACCCTGTTCTGCGATAGCTCGCCGTGGCGAGCAGACCTACTCGCCATGGCGAGCAGAACGACTTCACTCGCGAGGCGAGCAACTCAACTCGCCGTGGCGAGCGACCCTTGATGCACGCGAGGCGAGCAGAACCACTCGCCGTAGCGAGAAGTAATAGTAGGCTTGACAGCAACTCGCGAGGCGAGCAGAACCACTCGCCATAGCGAGTAATGTGGTCTCAGACCACTATAACTTGAGCGTTGTAATTCTGTTTTGAGCGAGACTTTGAGGGTAGACCTTTGGATAGTATTAAAGATGTTTTATGACCTAAATTACAATTTGTAATGATGCTTAAAGATGTTTTAATTGTTGGAGTTAATCTATGATTTATATGTTTGTTAAGTGAGTTATATGAATGACGTTTGAATGATATTGCAATGATGATTATGTGCTGTGAATATGTGCTAAATGTGTTGAGCTGCTGCCATGTATTGTTATAATTGCATGTGTCGGTCAAGAGTCGTAAATGATGTTAAGATGTTGTGTTAACTTGTTTAAGTATAAAGAGTCGAGTTCATGCATTTGCATAATTTGAGGCGGTGGAGCTTTTGCTCAAAGCGACGGTGAATCTTATTTAAGCTTAAATATTGGTACCACATGCATGACTTTTAAGATGTTAGAGTTGCATTTGTCGAGTCTTGTGTTTAAGATGTTATGAGATGATTTGTTATGTGGAGATGTTTTAGGATGATTTATTATATGTAGATGCCTGAGATGTTTCCGTTATATGTGATGATTGTTGTTGTTGTTGTTCTTGTTAAGCATAAATGTTTGAATTATATGTTAATATAATTGTTGTGAATCTCACCCCTTCTGTTGGAATTGCCGCCTTGTGGGCAAGTGCAGGTGACCAAGCTTAGGTTCGACGATGTGAGAGGTCCTTGTGGTGTCGTAGGAAATGCTCTGATATGTAACGGGATGGGGTTTTTTATTGAATTCTATTCCTTTATGTATCATGTTGAACTAATGATGATGTTTACGACTTATCTTTGAATTTTGAGATGTTTGTGAGGCCTTTGTGCCATGAATTAATTATTTTAGGGATTTTGAAATTATGATTCCGCTGCTACGTTTTGAATATTGATGGGGAATAAATTATTATTCATTTTGTTTAAAGATTTTATGAAATGTGACATCCTGAATATGATATACTCTGATTATATTTATGAATTTTTATTCTTGGGATTTCGGGGTGTTACACTTACCGCTTCATGAGGATTTATAGTGGGCATCTAAGAGTATAATGGCTAAAATTAAGAATGGTACTTGCATCTCAATTATTCAACAATCTTTTATAGATGCATGTTTTTGGGATTTTAAGGTAATATCCTTGGGAGGTGATAATGTGTTGTTACATCTGTGCGTGGAAGAGGATGTTATGGAAATATTTAATTCGACTACGGACTTGGTTGGTAATTTTCTATATGATTATCGGCCTTGAACGAAGGATGTTAGTGTGCAATATGAGAGGGGAGCTTGGGTGAGGTGTTATGGGGTACCTTCACATGCTTGGAACATAATTTTTTTCCTTAGAATTGACTTCAACTCAAGGTAGGCTTCTCATAATTGATGATGTTACTATTAATAAAGACAAAATGGACTTTGCTCGTTTCTTGATTGCCACTTCCAAATTGAAAGAATTAAATGTTGTTGTTAATTTTTTGATTGATGAGAGGGTGTACCCTATTTGTTTTATTGAGGATTTGGAGTTTGGTTTTGCGGAAGACATTTGATTAGCTAAATTTGAAGCTGGTAATAAGTCATAGTGTTCAGTCTCAAATTGCATGCAAGAAGAAGAACCATTAGTTGATGCAATTGTCCAACAACTGAAAGATGACTGGATTAGAAATTCTAATGAAGAAAAGGGTGATGTTAGTGATCCCGATAACCATCACTCTATTCAAGGGGAGGTGGAGCAAATTGTGGTAAACGATAATTCTTGTTCTAATAGCAACAAACCTTCGGCCGTGAGTATCAAAGGGGAAGGCGTGGATAAGAAAAGTGAAGGGTCTCAAAAAAGTAGACTTTCAAAGAGAAGGAAGGTGGCACCATTGTTGTAACACCCCGAAATCCCAACTTAAAAATTTCATTCAAATAATCAGAGTATACCACAATAAATCAAGATGTCACATTACATAAAATCTTAAAAATCAAATCGAATAATAATTTATTCTTAAACAGTATTCAAACATAGCAGCGGAATTCATAAACGTCTCAAAATCTTAAATAAATAATTTTATGGCACAAACGCCTCATAAAACATCTCAATTAAAGTTACGTCGCAAATAGCATCATTAGTCAATAAGATACATAAAGGAACATAAACAAATGATAAATCCCCATCCCGTTACGTATCAGAGCTCCTAAGACTCCACAAGAACCTCTCACATCGTCGTACCTACGCTTGGTCACCTGCACTTGCCCACAAGGCGGCAATTCCAACAGAAGGGGTGAGATTCACAACAATTATACTATCATATAATTCAAATAATCATGCTTAACAATATCAACAATATTCGTTACATATAACTATAAGATATCTCAAACATCTACGTATAATAAATCATCTTAGGACATCATCACACAACAAACGTCTCATAGCATCTCAGACACAGGACTCGACAAATGCGACTCTAACATCTTAACATCATGCATGTGGTACCAATATTTTAGCTTTAATAAGCTTCACCATCGCTTTGAGCAAATGCTCCACCGTCGCTTTGAGCATAAGCTCCACCGTCTCAAATTATGCAAATGCATGGACTCGACTCATATACTTAAACAAGTTAATACACCACATCTTAACATCATATACGACTCTTTACCGACACATGCAATTGCAACAGTACATGACAGCAGCTCAGTACACTCAACATATGTATATACAGCTCAAAGTTATCATCGCAAACATCATTTATACTTCATTCATAAACTTCGCTTATTAAGCATTTAATCATAGATTAACGCCAACAATTAGATATCATCTTACAGCGTCATTACAGGTTCTAATTAGGTCTTAAACATCTCTAATACTATCCAAAGGTCTACCCTCAAAGCCTCGCTCAAAACAGAGTTCTAAAACTCAAGTTATAGTGGTCTGAGACCACATTGCTCGCTATGGCGAGTGGGTCTGCTCGCTACGGCGAGTGATGTTGCTCGCCTCGCGCGCACTAAAAGGGATCGCTCGCCACGGCGAGCTCAGCTGCTCGCCTCGCGAGTGGATACCTAACTGCTCGCCACGGCGAGCGGGACTGCTCGCCATGGCGAGCTATCGCAGAGGGGTTACGGGTTCGCTCGAAACCCCGCCAAAATTCGTCTAATTCTTCATGTTATGCTTCTAATCTATCAGAATTATAGTCCTAGTGATTAATATAGGTTCTGTAACAAGTTTCTACATCAATTCACGTCATCCTCTCATCAATTCATCATAAAATCTACAAAACCCTAACTTATGAAATCTCTCAAACTCTCTTTCAACCCCTATGTTAATCACAACTAGATGAATTACAGTAATTACAATTGAAGTTAGGCTCACCCTTACCTGGTAATATTGCAGAATTGGGGTTCCCTCTTCTCTAGCCACTTTTCTCCCTTTTTGCAAAAGTCTGTAACGTACTGACTGTTCCTTTCTAAACCTAACTTCCTTTTATAATTCTTTCTATTCTCACTTATCCCCACAACTCTATCTTATTTATGAAAACATCCCCATCTCTCAAAATATTTGTTATTATATCACATCTTAATTTTCATATAAATATATCTATATTAACATCACATATTTTATTTTATTAAACAATAAAATAAACGTCACACCACAACATCATCTCATACGTCACAACCATCATTAAAATCATATAATAAATAATAATATACTAAATATCTAATAAAATAATTAAATAAATAAAGTGAGCGTTACAACTCTCCCCCACTTAAAGGATTTTCGTCCTCGAAAATCTTACCTCGATTAAACAACTCTGGATATGACTCCAGCATCTTACTTTCAAGCTCCCAAGTTAAGCTTTCACCAGTCGCTCCACTCCAAACAACTCTCACTAGAGGTATCTCTTTGCCTCTCAACAACTTCACCTTGTGATCATCGATCCTCAAGGGTAGAGTTTCAACCGTAAGGTTGTCCCTCACTTGTACATCGTCACTTTGGATCACATGAGATGGATCCGGAACGTACTTCCTCAGTTGCGACACATGAAAAACATCGTGCAAATTCGATAAATGCGGTGGTAATCCAACACGATAAGCCACCGTCCCAATCCTCTCTGATATCTGATACGGACCAATAAACTTTGGAGTCAACTTCTTCGACTTCAAGGCACGGCCTACACCGGTCATTGTAGTAACTCGCAAAAACACATGATCTCCTTCTTGGAACTCAAGGTCCTTCCTACGCTTGTCATGATAACTCTTTTGTCGACTTTGCAATGCTTTCAACTTCTCTTGGATCATTCTTACCTTCTCAGTGGTTTGTTGCACAATCTCCGGTCCTAAGACCACACTTTCACCCGACTCAAACCAACACAACAGAGTTCTACATCTTCTTCCATACAAAGCCTCGAAAGGTGCCATTCCAATACTAGAATGGTAACTGTTATTGTAAGTGAACTCTATCAACGGGAGGTGATTATCCCAAGCTCCTCCTTGTTCGAGTACACACACCCTCAACAAATCTTCCAACGATTGAATCGTCCTCTCGGATTGACCATCTGTCTGTGGATGATACGCCGAGCTCAGCTTCAACTGCGACCCTAAAGCTTCTTGCAAACTTTTCCAAAATCTAGAAGTCAATCTTGGATCTCTATCTGACACAATGCTCGAAGGAACACCATGCAATCTTACTATCTCTTGAATGTAAATCTCTGCTAACCGCACCATAGGGAAAGTGATATTGATCGGTAGAAAATGAACTGACTTTGTTAACCTATCAACAATCACCCAAATAGCATCGTTCCCTCCTGGAGTAGTCGGCAAACTAGTCACAAAATCCATGGATATGCTATCCCATTTCCACTCTGGCACATCTAGTGGAACCATCATACCAGCAGATTTCTGATGTTCTATCTTCGATTTCTGACAAACTAGACAAGAGTACACAAATTGTGCCACATCGCGTTTCAATCCAGACCACCAAAACAACTCCTTCAAATCATGATACATCTTCGTAGCTCCTGGGTGAATACTCAAGCTACTTCTATGGCTCTCTTCAAGGATTGCCTTCTTCATCTCATCGTTGTCCGGAATACAGATTCTACCTCGGAACCTCAACACACCGTGATCATCGACTCTAAAATCACCATCTGCAGTCTGGTTACTCGCCACAAGAAAATCTACAAACTTAACATCTCCTTTCTGCGCTTCCTTAATATTTTCCAGAAAATCATTGTCAATCCTCAACATCCCTAGCTTTACACTCTAATGTGATCTTTCACAAACCAAACTCAAATCTCTGAATTGTTCCAATAGTTCGAACTCTTCCGCCATCATAGCAGACATATGCAACGTTTTCCTACTCAAGGCGTCAGCAACTACGTTAGCCTTACCCGGATGGTAACTCAAACTAAAATCATAATCCTTCAATAACTCGAGCCATCTCCTCTGCCTCATATTTAACTCTTTCTGATCAAACAGGTACTTCAAGCTCTTATGGTTGCTAAACACTTCAAACCTCGAACCATACAAATAATGTCTCCAAATTTTCAACACAAATACTACTGCAGCCAACTCAAGATCATGGGTAGGATAATTTCGTTCATGAATCCTCAACTGCCTGGATGCATAAGCAACCACTTTACCGTCTTGCATCAGTACACCACCTAAACCCAACTTAGACGCATCACAATACACCACAAAAGGTGCTTCAGGCTTTGGCAAAATTAAAACTGGGGCTGTCGTCAATCGCTTCTTCAACTCATTGAAGCTACTCTCACATTGAGCATTCCACACAAAGGCTTTACCTTTACACGTCAACTGCGTTAACGGAAGTGCCAACTTAGAAAATCCTTCTATAAATCTTCTATAGTAACCAGCCAATCCCAAAAAGCTTCTAATTTCAGTAACCGACCTCGGAGTCTCCCATTGCGACACTGCCTCAACTTTAGACGGGTCAACCGCTATACCGTCACCGGAAATAATATGACCGAGAAAACTAACTTCCTTCAACCAGAACTCACACTTAGACAATTTAGCATACAACTTCTTTTCTTTCAATACTTGCAAGACAATCTTCAAATGTTCAGCATGTTCTTCTTCGGATTTGGAATAAATCAGAATGTCGTCAATAAACACCACCACAAAACGATCTAAAAATGCCTGGAAGGTCCGATTCATATACTCCATAAATACTCCTGGCGCGTTCGTAACACCGAACGACATCACTTTATACTCATAATGACCATATCGAGTTCTAAAGGCCGTCTTCTGCATATCTTCATCCTTCACTTTTATCTGATGATAACCCGACCTTAAATCAATCTTGCTAAACACACGTGCACCCACTAACTGATCCATCAAATCATCAATTCTCGGAAGTGGATACCTATTCTTTATAGTTACCTTGTTCAACTGACGGTAGTCAATACACAACCTCATACTCCCGTCTTTCTTCTTTACTAACAGTACAGGCGCTCCCCAAGGTGAAACACTTGGTCTTATAAACTTCTTCTCGAGCAGATCCTCCAATTGCTTCTTTAACTCAGCTAACTCAGAAGCTGACATACGGTAAGGTGTCATAGACACAGGCTTCGTTCCAGGAACAAGATCAATCGCAAATTCAACTTCTCTTTCAGGAGGCACATCAGGAATCTCATCAGGAAATACTTCAGGAAACTCGCACACCACTTGCAATTCGTCAATCTTCTCTTGGTTCTCAATAGATAAGGATGCCATCAGAGAAAACATCAAAACTCCATCTCGTTCTAATTGTTTCAGCTGCTTGGTAGATAAAAATTCTGCTCCACTTTCTTCCTTTTCAGACAAGAAATACACCGTCTTGCGAAAACAGTTGATAAGCACACGGTTGTACTCTAACCAATTCATCCCGAGAATTACATCCATACCAGTCAAAGGTAGGCAGACTAAATCCATCTCAAAATTACGATCAAACATAGACAACGGACAACTCAAACACACACTAGAAGTAGTCACCGAACCCTTAGCTGGAGTTTCGACAATCATCTCTCTATTCATATCAGACATAACCAGACCCAACTTAACAGCACAATCATAAGCAACAAAACAATGCGTAACGCCAGTATCAATAATAGCAACTAAAGGTATATCATTAATATAGCAAGTACCTCTGATCAAACGATCCTCGTTCTCAGTCTGAGTGCCGGTCAATGCGAAAACCCTTCCAGTATTCCTAACTTTCTTTGGCTTCTTGCACTGCGAGCCAATATGTCCTTGCTCATCACAGTTGAAACACACAACATCATCAAACTTGCAGTCTAGGGTAATATGCCCTTTCTGTCCGCATCGGTAACACCTCTTCACATCAACAGGACACACATTACTCTTGTGGCCTTTCTGTCCGCAATTATAACAGGTAATCTCAGCAGGAGCATCCTTCTTCTGTGGTCGCCTCTCATCATTCACTCTTTGCTTACCCTTATCTCTGGGAGCATCATAAGGTATGGGACGACTCTGCTGACCCTTAGCTTTTCTATCATTCACTACCTTGTAGTGAGCCTTGGTATCCTCCTCATAAATCCTGCAACTACTCACCAGCTCAGAGAAATTCTGAATCTTCTGGTAACCAATTGCCCTCTTAATCTCAGGACGCAAGCCATTCTCAAACTTGATGCACTTGGTGAACTCAGCATTCTCAGCTGTATAATGGGGGTAGACTTTGCCAGTTCCACAAACTTCGAAGCATACTCAGTCACGGACATATTTCCTTGCTTCAACTCAAGGAACTCGATATTCTTCTTACACCGGACGTCCTCAGGAAAGTAGAGGTTCAGGAATTCCCTCCTAAACACCGCCCAAGTCACAACAGCACCTCCTTCTTCAAGAATAGGTCGAATACCAACCCACCAATCATCAGCCTCCTCTGCCAACATGTGGGTACCGAACCGTACCATCTGACCGTTTTCGCACTGCATCACTCTAAAGATCCGCTCAACTTCCTTGAGCCACATCTGAGCCCCGTCAGGATCATATCGCCCTTTGAAGGTAGGCGGGTGGTTCCTCAGAAAAGTTTCCAACATCCTCGTCCCATCGTTTCCACCAGCGTTATTCTGATTACCCACAGCTTGGGCCATTGCTTGCAAAAAAGCAGCAAGAGCAGAATCATTTCTTCCAGCCATCTTATTCCTCTACAAAGCAAACATAAGTTAGAATAATATAACTATAGTATTCTAACTCTAAGACATCGTCACTCGACTCTCTAATTGGCCGGACGGACCGACCTGCTCTGATACCAATTGTAACACCCCGAAATCCCAACTTAAAAATTTCATTCAAATAATCAGAGTATACCACAATAAATCAGGATGTCACATTACATAAAATCTTAAAAATCAAATCGAATAATAATTTATTCTTAAACAGTATTCAAACATAGCATCGGAATTCATAAACGTCTCAAAATCTTAAATAAATAATTTTATGGCACAAAAGCCTCATAAAACATCTCAATTAAAGTTACGTCGCAAACAACATCATTAGTCAATAAGATACATAAAGGAACAGAAACAAATGATAAATCCCCATCCCGTTACGTATCAGAGCTCCTAAGACTCCACAAGAACCTCTCACATCGTCGTACCTACGCTTGGTCACCTGCACTTGCCCACAAGGCGGCAATTCCAACAGAAGGGGTGAGATTCACAACAATTATATTATCATATAATTCAAATAATCATGCTTAACAATATCAACAATATTCGTCACATATAACTATAAGATATCTCAAACATCTACGTATAATAAATCATCTTAGGACATCATCACACAACAAACGTCTCATAGCATCTCAGACACATGACTCGACAAATGCGACTCTAACATCTTAACATCATGCATGTGGTACCAATATTTTAGCTTTAATAAGCTTCACCATCGCTTTGAGCAAATGCTCCACCGTCGCTTTGAGCATAAGCTCCACCGTCTCAAATTATGCAAATGCATGAACTCGACTCATATACTTAAACAAGTTAATACACCACATCTTAACATCATATACGACTCTTTACCGACACATGCAATTGCAACAGTACATGACAGCAGCTCAGTACACTCAACATATGTATATACAGCTCAAAGTTATCATCGCAAACATCATTTATACTTCATTCATAAACTTCGCTTATTAAGCATTTAATCATAGATTAACGCCAACAATTAGATATCATCTTACAGCGTCATTACAGGTTCTAATTAGGTCTTAAACATCTCTAATACTATCCAAAGGTCTACCCTCAAAGCCTCGCTCAAAACAGAGTTTTAAAACTCAAGTTATAGTGGTCTGAGACCACATTGCTCGTTATGGCGAGTGGGTCTGCTCGCCACGGCGAGCTGTCAAATTTACATTCTGCCACTTGCTCGCTACGGCGAGTGATGTTGCTCGCCTCGCGCGCACTAAAAGGGATCGCTCGCCACGGCGAGCTCAGCTGCTCGCCTCGCGAGTGGATACCTAACTGCTCGCCACGGCGAGCGGGACTGCTCGCCACGGCGAGCTATCGCAGAGGGGTTACGGGTTCACTCGAAACCCTGCCAAAATTCGTCCAATTATTCATGTTATGCTTCTAATCTATCAGAATTATAGTCCTAGTGATTAATCTAGGTTCTGTAACAAGTTTCTACATCAATTTACGTCATCCTCTCATCAATTCATCATAAAATCTACAAAACCCTAACTTATGAAATCTCTCAAACTCTCTTTCAACCCCTATGTTAATCACAACTAGATGAATTGCAGTAATTACAATTGAAGTTAGGCTCACCCTTACCTGGTAATATTGCAGAATTGGGGTTCCCTCTTCTCTAGCCACTTTTCTCCCTTTTTGCAAAAGTCTGTAACGTACTGACTGTTCCTTTCTAAACCTAACTTCCTTTTATAATTCTTTCTATTCTCACTTATCCCCACAACTCTATCTTATTTATGAAAACAACCCCATCTCTCAAAATATTTGTTATTATATCACATCTTAATTTTCATATAAATATATCTATATTAACATCACATATTTTATTTTATTAAACAATAAAATAAACATCACACCACAACATCATCTCATACGTCACAACCATCATTAAAATCATATAATAAATAATAATATACTAAATATCTAATAAAATAATTAAATAAATAAAGTGGGCGTTACAATTGTTGCTTGGGTTGAAAAAAATAGCAAGATTATCATAAGTCGACAAGATAGCTTTGATTCGGTCTCTTAAAAGTTCAAAAAATTAAAAAATAAAATAAAGTGAAGGGTAAGTCATCCAAAGCGTCTTCTAGTAAGAACATTGGTGTATCCTTGTCAGTAGGTTCCGGACCTTCAACTAATTCTAAAGATTGAAAGAACTGGGTAGCCCTTCATGGGGATGCAAAGGATGTGGAATCCGATGTTTTTAATGTGGGAGAAGCAATTGGTGTGCAGTGTAAGAACAATTTTGCAGGTGTTAGCTAGAGGGGGTGGGCGTGGTGGTTTAGGAGTGGGTGGGGAGGTGAGAGTGAAGGAGGTGACGAAGGCGGGGGTTGTTTCGGGTGTGAGGGAGTCGGGTGGAGGGGGCGGGGGAGGGGGGTTAGATTAGGGTGGTTAGAATGAAGATTATTTCTTTTAATATCAGGGTTTTAGGGACAGTGGAGAAGAGGAGGGAGATTTAGAGGTTAGTTTCAGAGAGGAAGCCAACGGTGTTGTGTATTCAAGAAACTAAGATGGAGGTGGTGGATGATTTTTTGTGTCGGTCTTTGTGGGGGTCTAATCTGATGGCCTATTCTTTTAGTGTGATGGTATTCTTATGATGTGTCTGGTGGTATTCTTATGATGTGGGATATTAGTGTGATGGATGTCTGTGAACATCGCTAATTGTTTGTTGGTTAAAGGCACGTTAAAAAAAACAATGAAGTGTTTTGTTTGGCCAATGTTTATGCTCCTTGTGACAATAAGGGGAGTCAGGATTTGTGGAATGCGCTAAGCGGTTTGTTTCAGTTTCATACAAAGGCCGCTTGGTGTCTCCTTAGTGACTTTAACGCCGTTCGCTCTAGGGAGGAAAGAAGAGGTCGAACAGAGGCTACCAATAATGTTGATTGTGCATATTTTAATCTGTTCATTGATCACAAATTTTTCATTGATTTACGTGGTCGTAACTTTACTTGGAATCAGGGAGACGGATTATTGATGAGCCGACTTGATCGTTTTTTATTATAAGAAGTTTGGGTTACTTT
Source organism: Medicago arabica (assembly GCA_946800305.1). Lineage (NCBI taxonomy): Eukaryota > Viridiplantae > Streptophyta > Magnoliopsida > Fabales > Fabaceae > Medicago > Medicago arabica. The sequence continues at coordinate 8,325,413 of OX326969.1, forward strand.
GTATCCTAATTGTATTCAAGCGGCTCTTCCGAGAAGTTTGTTGAATCATTGTCCTATTCTTTTAACCATTGATGAGGAAAATTAGGGGCCAAAACTGCTTGGGATGTTAAAATGTTGGGCGGATACTCCAGGGTATGCCGACTTTGTTAAAGAAAAATGGAAGTCCATTCAGGTGCAAAGTTGGAGTGGCTTTATCTTGAAAGAAAAGCTTAAAAGGTTAAAAGGGAGCCTACGGAGCTGGCACTTGAATCATACTCTTAACATTGATAGTAAAATTCAGGAAGCTATGGATCAGATGGCGGATTTGGATGAGTTGGGGGAGAATAAAATTTTAGGAGATCAAGAGGTGGCTGAGTTGCATATGCTTTCGGATGATATTATGGCTTTTTCAAAACTTCAAGCTAGTATGCAGTGGCAGAAGTCAAGAGTGAACTGGTTGAAGGAAGGTGATGCAAATTCTAAATTTTTCCATGGTATCATGTCTTCCAGAAGGAGATCGAATTCCATTATTTCTTTGATGGTCGATGGTTGTAACGCCCACTTTATTTATTTAATTATTTTATTAGAGTATATAGTATATTATTATATATTATATGATTTTAATGATGTTTGTGACGTATGAGATGATGTTGTGGTGTGACGTTTATTTTATTGTTTAATAAAATAAAATATGCGATGAAAATTAAGATGTGTAATAATAACAAATATTTTGAGAGATGGGGTTGTTTTCATAAATAAGATAGAGTTGTGGGGTTAAGTGAGAATAGAAATAATTATATAAGGGAGTTAGGTTTAGAAAGAAGCAGTCATACGTTACAGACTTTTGCAAAAAGGAGAGGAAAGTGGCCGGAGAAGAGAGAACCTCAATTCTGCGAACATACCAGGTAAGGGTGAGCCTAACTCAATTATATTATGCTGTAATTCATCTGTTATGATTAACCTAAGGATTGGAGAGAGTTTTGAGAGAATTCCAAAGTTAGGGTTTAATGAATTTTGTGATGAATTGATGAGAGAATGATGTGAATTGGTGTAGAAACCTGTTACAGAACCTAGATTAATCACTAGGACCATAATTATGATAGATTAGAAGCATAAAACGAAGAATTGGACGAGTTTTGGCGAGGTTTCGAGCGAACCCGTAACCCCTCTGCGATAGCTCGCCGTGGCGAGCAGCTGAGCTCGCCGTGGCGAGCAACCTTTAGTGCGCGCGAGGCGAGCAACTTCACTCGCCGTAGCGAGCAAGTGGCAGAATGCAATTTAAGTAGCTCGCCGTGGGGAGCAGTCCCACTCGCCACAACGAGCAACGTGGTCTCAGACCACTATAACTTAAGTTTTAGAACTCTGTTTTGAGCGAGGCTTTGAGGGTAGACCTTTGGATAGTATTAGAGATGTTTGAGACTTAATTAGAACCTGTAATGACGCTGTAAGATGATACTTAAGTGGTGACGTTAACCTATGATTAAATACTTAATAAGCGAAGTTTATGAATGAAGTATAAATGATGATTGTGATGATAACTATGTGTTGTAAATATATATATATATAAGGGTGCTGAGCTGCTGCCATGTATTGTATAATTGCATGTGTCGATAAAGAGTCGTATTTGATGTTAAGATGTTGGGATAACTTGTTTAAGAATAAAGAGTCGAGTCCATGCATTTGCATATTTTGAGACGGTGGAGCTTATGCTCAAAGCGACGGTGGAGCATTTGCTCAAAGCGACGGTGAAGCTTATTAAAGTTAAAATATTGGTACCACATGCATGATGTTAAGATGTTAGAGTTGCATTTGTCGAGTCATGTGTCTGAGATGTTTTGAGACGGTTGTTTATGAAGATGTTCTAAGATGATTTATTATGCGTAGATGGTTGAGATGTTTTCAGTTATATGAGACGATTAATGTTGTTATTGTTAAGCATAATTATTTGAATTATATGTTAATATAATTGTTGTGAATCTCACCCCTTCTGTTGGAATTGCCGCCTTGTGGGCAAGTGCAGGTGACCAAGCTTAGGTTCGTCGATGTGAGAGGTTCTTGTGGAGTCTTAGGAGCTCTGATACGTAACGGGATGAGGATTATTATTATTTCTATTCCTTTTATGTATCATGTTGATTAATTATGATGTTTGCGACGTAACTTGATTTGAGATGTTTTATGAGGCTTTTGTGTCGAGACTTATTTATTTAAGATTTTGAGAAGTCTATGAATTCCGCTGCTATGTTGAATATTGTTTAAGAATAAATTATTATTCAATGTGATTTCAAAGATTTTATGAAATGTGACATCCTGATTTATTGTGATATACTCTGATTATTTGAATGAAATTTTTAAGTCGGGATTTCGGGGTGTTACAATGGTGATCAGATTGAAGGTCTGGAAGCGGTGCGTCGAACGATTTTTCAGCATTTTCAAAATAATTTTAAGATGAATTTGCAAGCTAGGCCGGACATAGGTGACTTGTTGTTAAAATCTTTGTCTGAAACAGAAGGGATGATCTTATTAAACCTTTTCTATTAGAGGAGATTAAAGCAACAACTTGGTACTGTGATAATTTTAAGTGTCCCCTACAAGATGGAATTAATTTGGGATTTTTTAAAGTTTTTTGGGAAGTCTTGAAGATTGATTTGTTGATTTTTTTTGGAGAATTTAATCGTAATGGTAAGCTAACTAAGGGCCTTAATTCTACCTTTATAGCTTTGAATCCAAAGGTTGAGAGTCCTCAGCGAGTGGCGGATTTTCAGCCAATCTCTTTGGTGAGTAGTGTTTATAAAATTCTTTCCAAAGTGTTGGCCAGTAGATTGAGAAAGATTGTTGGAAATGTTGTGTCTGCTTCTCAGTTTGCTTTTATTAAGGGTAGACAAATTCTGGATGATATTTTGATTGCTAATGAGTTAGTTGATGATGCGAAAATATACAAAAAATAATTACTTCTGTTTAAGGTGGATTTTGAGAAAAAGTATGGCTCCGTTGATTAGGGGTTACCTTGATGAGGTGATGGCTAAAATGAATTTTTCGCGATTGTGGCGCTCTTGGATTATGGAGTGTGTTACGACGGCAACGACATCGGTATTGGTTAATGGGAGCCCGACTGATGAGTTTAGTTTTAAGAGAGGTCTTCGTCAAGGGGATCCACTATCCCTTTTTTGTTTCTGTTAGCGGCGGAGGGCCTTAATGTGATGATGTCAACATTGGTCGTGAATGGGTTGTTTACGCCGTATGAAGTTGGGCCACAAGAGTCAATGTCGGTCTCCCATCTTCAGTTCGTTATGTCTTCCATTTCGATTTATTTCCTTTCTTTCTTCAAAGCTCCCTTAGGTATTATTTCTACCCTTGATTCTTTATTTACTATTTTTTTTGGGGGGGGGGGGGGGGGTGAGGATTTTAGGAAACTGTCTTAGATCAAATGAGATACTATTTGTTTGAAAAGGGAGAACGGAGGTTTGGGTGTGATGAGGTTGAGGGAGTTTAATATTTCTTTAATGGGGAAATGAGTGTGGAGGGTGTTGGAGGAGAGGGAGAGTTTGTGGAATTTAGTTCTTCGTGTGAAGTATGGGGATGAGGGAGGGATGGTGGCGTAACGTAAACCAAGTTCGATCGGGGGTGGGGATGGCGGATGCTAGGTGGTTGGTTGACAATATTATTAGAAAGGTCGAGGATGGGAGGACCACTCTGCTTTGGGAGGATCTGTGGCTAGATGATGTTCCGTTAGCAACGTCTTATGCTAGGATTTTTGAGTTAACGGAAAGTAAACTAGTCACGGTGATGGAGATGTTTGTGTTAGGGTGGGGGGTTGGTGGAGAGGCTTGGAAGTGGAGGAGGAGGTTATTTGCATGGGAGGAGGGATTGGTGGGGGAGTGTGTGGAGCGGTTGTCTGTTTTTATTTTGTAGGATGGTATGTATGATAGGTGGGTGTGGAGGCTACATTCGTCCCATAACTATACCGTGAAATCTACTTATTTTTATTTAACAGCAGTTGACACTAACATTACTTAAGATTTTCATCATTTTTTGTGGCTTAAAGCGTTTCAGTTAAAGTTGAATATATTTGCTTGGCATCTCTTCCTCAATAGACTTGCTACAAAGGATAATTTGCGGAAGAGAAATGTTCTTGATGTTTCCCTTGTGTCTTGCACGGCCTCATGTGGGGAGTTAGAGGACAGGGACCATTTGTTTTTTAAGTGCGATCACTACGGCTGTTTGTGGCTCTTGATCTCGCATTGGCTTGGTATTGATATGGTTTTTCATGGCGGCTTAAATATTCATTCAAATCAGTTTTAGGCTCTTGGAGGTTTTTAAAAAAAATTCCAGGACAACTTTTACTATTATTTGGATTTCGGTCTTATTTGTTTTTTGGAAAGTCCGTAACAGGGGAATCTTTCATAATCACATTGATCAGCTTGCAGGGCTTCTAGAAAAGGTTAAACTCCAATCGTATTGGTGGTTGAAAGCGAACTACATTACATTCGATTTTGACTATCCCTTTTGGAGGCAAAATCCTTTATGTTGTTTACATGCAATATTTGTTTTCGTTTCTATAGCTGTTGCTAGCCTTACTGTATTGTAATTCACACTTTTCAGTTCCCTCTACCATGCCTTGTGCTTGAGGGACTGATTGTTGTTTCTCTAATATAATTCACTTAGTTTATTCAAAAAAAGAAAAGAATAAATGATAAGGAAAAATTGATATATCGTGGACAATAAAAATTGAATTTGTTACACTTTTTTTAATATTTTAGTTTACTCTTATTTATTGGGATTCAGGAATTTTGAAAAATTTCCTGCATCAATATCTTACTCGTGTTAGATGTTGGGGCTTCATTGGTTGTCATAGAAAATGCTCAGCCAGGAACCCAATTCCCCATAGAGAATTAATGTTCTTAATTTAAGACATCATGTTTTTTATTGTAGGAGTTATATAATTTGACATTGAATTGATAGAGTGGAGAGTTGAAAGGTTTAAAGAGATAGAAAGAACTCTTTGTAAAATGCCGCATTACCTAGCAAGTTGACAATTGAAGGACAGTTGAGTGTCAATTAAGTCGGTCCTATATCATAAATTCGAAAGTGACGTTGTAAAGAAATACAAGTCAAATATGACATCTGAAACAATATATCATCCCAAGTTTACATAAATTAATATAAATCCTTTCAAAAATAAAGTTTATTTCTTCGAGAAAAATCCTTACAAATATCTAACACATGATACTCGTTAAAACAGCTCATGGGATTATTTTTCCAGCCTTTGGAACACATGATACTATGTTGCCTAACACTAACCTGCAGATGAGGTTTCCTTTGGAAACAAGAAAGTGAAATGTGAGTGTGTGAAGGAGTTTCACGTGGGTTGGATAGAAGAGACAGAAAAACTTATCTCACTAAATTACACTAATCTCAAGTGGGTCGAAGGAGAAATGTATATGAATTATATATAGACTGGATATATTAGTCATTCAATGATCTTCAATTTATTTTTTTTGTTTATAAATATTATCAGAGACAATAAATGATACTAATTTTACCATTAAAATAAATTCAACTAATTATTTTCTTGAAAAATATGCACAACCCAAAAATGAACATAAGAAGGGAGTACTCAAACAAAAACATGTGACAAATATGTAACATAGTTAAATATTAAAAAAATGACAAATATTGGTCGCTAATCGAAATAATATTTGACACTTATTTATTAATTTGTCTATTTTAAAGCAAGTAACTTTAAATGTCACGGTTTTTTGTCACTATCATATATATATATATATATATATATATATATATATATATATATTATATATATACACACACACTTAAGGATAAATATTTATTACTAATACATAAAATAAAGATAAGCATTATATATAAATGGTCGTCATGAATTAGTCATCATTTAATGTGTAAATCTTGGTGAAGAGAATGATTTAGCTAATAAGTTTCCCACGGATTTTCATTGCAATACTTTCAACATTTTTTGACATTTCATTCATCATAAGCTACCTTCTGTGGTGAGACTTTTTATCTCCTTAGTTTTGTATCATGAATTAATTACTTTACTTAAGCAGCAATTAACAACTGTTACATACCTTTCTGTTAATTTAGTTTTCACTGTTACTCATTCAGTTTTTTTTCAGAATTGTATGGTGTATGTATATATAACTGAAATTTGTTCCTCAGTGCATTTTATTTATATTCATGCTTTATTTGGTTGATTTCCAGGGAATATTGTGATGTGGGATCTAAGAGTTCATGGATATACCTTGGCTGTGTCATTTTGTTTCATCACCCTCGTGGCAGCCTCACAAAAAATAGATCCTTTAGAAGGTGATTTTTTCTATTCAAAAAGCTTATAACATTCTGAATCTTTCTGGTTCATTTTGTTTTTTCTGTCCTGTCATTTTAGAATTTAGGATTTAAATTTCAGTTCTAGCTGAAAAATTAGGGAGAGAAAGATACTATGTTTTTCTGCATTTCATTTCATTTTTTTCATATGCTAATTTGATTTGGTATTTGATGTTTTTAAAGTCAAATTATACTTGTTCTAATTTTGGTATGTATGCAGTAAAAGCACTGAAAGACATAAAAAAGAGTTTGATTGATCCCAGTGACAAACTGAAGAGCTGGAATAAGGGTGATCCATGTGCAGCAAATTGGACTGGAGTTCGGTGTTTTGATAAGAAGGGTGATGATGGTTACTTCCATATTCGAGAGCTGTATGGCTTTTTTATCATTCTGTTTTCTTTTTGTTTTGAATTTCAACTCAATTCAATTTTCCTTTATATTAGTATGAGTTGCCAGTGTACAACTATTTTACACATGCATCAAATGATGTGTTGCCACATCAATTAATGAATATGAAAAATTGATGTGGCAACACATCATTGAATGTATGTGTAAAATAACTTTACAACGTCAGTCTGTAGCACTCTAATGGTTCACACTAACTTTCTAAATTCTTTTGATTTTGAATTTTACTTAAGCTACCTGATGACTTTGAACCTCTCGGGAACTCTAGCACCGCAGCTTGGTCTGCTCTCCCATCTTGTGGTAATGTGAGTTTTCTCATTTTATAAATGTTTCTGAACAAAAATATGGCCTATTGTATGGTGCACAAGTTAGATGAGTTTTGCATCATGCATAAACTAGTTTCCATCATTATATTGGATCATGAAGTAAATCTCAACTTCAAATTAAATGAAATTTGATGTGACTTTTTGATCTAATGGTGGAAAAGAAACTTGTGCATGGTGCAAGGCTATTTTGCTCGTACATGTTAGACAACCCGAAAATACATGTACGAGAAGGATAAATGGCTATGAGTTATACCGTACTAATATCTCCATTGTTTTATGCTTGAAGGAATTTCATGTGGAACAATCTGATAGGGACAATACCAAAGGAAATTGGACATATTACATCATTGATGCTCTTGTAAGAACCTTACGAAAGAAGATGAATTATTAGTATTGTTTCATTGATTTGTTTTAGCTTATCTAATGATGTAAGCACTTGTGAGATTGTTCGAGAGAGCTTATGGAAACAGCTTATGACATGTCCATAAGTTGTTTTCAACTTATTATTCAGACATATTTTCTATGCAGGCTCTTGAGTGGAAATAAATTATCTGGTAGTTTACCAGATGAGCTCGGCAACCTTACAAATTTGAATAGACTCCAAGTAGATGAAAACCAATTGTCAGGTCCTGTGCCAAAATCATTTGCTAATTTGGTCCTTGTTAAACACCTGTAAGTGGATCTCTAAACCAAATGCATCGTCAACAAACACTGTGTTCGATTTTCTACTTCAACGTTATTTTCATCTTTGCAGCCACATGAACAACAACTCATTCAATGGTCAACTTCCATCCGAACTTTCAAATGTATCAAACCTTATTCATTTGTAAGTTTTGAAGCCAATTTTGAGCATGTCCTTTATTCTAAAACTCTAGAGTTGCATCCTAGGATGCATCTCCAAATTGACCCTTTATACAAGTTTTAATTGTGTCTGATTATTGACATGACTTATAGGCTTTTGGACAGTAATAATTTTTCTGGCTATCTTCCACCTGAATTCTCCAAGCTACAAAGTTTGACAATACTGTATGTTAATAATCATATTGTAGCCTTTATATTTTGTTTACCATTCTTAATGATTCTTTGATCATGCAATGCAATAGTTAAATGATTTATCTTTTTTTGATTTGAAAATTTGAATCTCACTTCTTGCATTACTTCAGCAATAAGTTATTATAGTCTTTTATGCACTCAAGTAATTAAGAATTACCAATATACTCCACAACCATTTTGCATGACTGTACATATGGTCACAGCAATGATTTTAGTATAGTCTATGGTTTTGATTATTTGTTGTTTCCTTACAGCCAACTTGATAACAATAATTTCAGCGGGAATGGAATTCCGTCCACCTATGAAAATCTTCCGAATCTAGTAAAACTGTAAGTACTCTATGTCCTTTTTTTCCGTTTTCATTTAACATAGGATGTTGCAAAAATTTAATGAATACTATTTAGACGCACAATAGGTAAAAATGTTACTTGAAATGGCCTCCAAATCAGACTTGCCATTTGGTCTTGTGTTCTCTCCATGAGCTAATAATGTTTCCTCTTGGATTTAACAGGAGTCTAAGAAATTGCAGTCTACAAGGAGCTATTCCGGATTTCAGTTCATTACAAAATCTTACATATTTGTATGTTTAAGTATATCTTGTGGCTTTATTTCATATTGTGCAGATGATAATGAAATCATTTACTTCTGCTATTGATACAAACCCATTTGTGATTGGTTCATGTTATAGGGATCTAAGCTGGAATCAGTTCACTGGACCTATACCATCAAAGAAACTTGCCGACAATATGACAACTTTGTATGTAAATAGCCAATTTTATTTATAAATTTTGTATCGATATCAAACTAGTTTACTTAATTATCTTCATTAGAAATTTATAAATTCTGTATAGATATCGAACTAGTTTACTTATCTTCATTAGAATATTTATGTAGTATTTTTTTGCTATTGCAGTGATCTCTCCCATAACAAGCTCAATGGATCAATTCCTCATGGTGTAGTATATCCACATCTTCAAAGATTGTGAGAATTTACTCATCAACTTGTATTTCACAAAATATTTCTTTATTAAAATTTCTAAAACAAAACTCTATTTATGAGCAGCAAGTTTCCATTAATCTACCGAGATTTAGTCTGGTGCAATTCTTCACTTACTGTGTTAATGTTTTGTTTCCACCGTCAAAAACAGGAAACTAGAGAACAATTTACTATCTGGGTCCGTCCCTGCTACCATATGGCAGAACATATCCTTTAGCAAGAAGGCGAAACTTATAATGTAACTTCTAAATCTGAATTATTACAGGAATATTGATTTTCTGCACTGAATAGTATATTTATGACAAGGGATTTACTGTTGTATGTTGATGGAGTGAATTTTGATTATGTTGTTTCTAAACTAAGCTAACTATGTTTTTTTGAATATATGTTTTATCATTGCAGTGATCTTGATAACAACTTGCTTTCTGACATTTTTGGAGATTTGAATCCCCCAGGAAATGTTACCTTAAGGTATGTTCAGTAATATATTCCATGCCACCATATTATCAAATTCTCTCTCTAGTTCAATTTATGTTCTTAGTATTCCACACATTATATTTAATTTTTATCTCATATGATTCATTTTTATTGTCAGGACCATACTGTCATTAGTTTTATACCTCTCTTGTTACATAAATATTTTATCATTATATTTTTTATTTGTTTCTTCCATAAAGGCTTTCTGGCAATCCTGTATGCAAGAAATCCAACATACAAAGAATTGGTCAATTTTGTGCTCACGAAGGACGTGATGTAGATGAATCAGAATTTACAAACTCAGCCACTGTCTGCCCCATTCAATCTTGTCCGGTAGACAATTTCTTTGAATATTCACCCTCATCCCCTTGTTTTTGTGCAGCACCTCTAAGAATAGGATATAGGCTTAAAAGTCCAAGTTTTTCTTACTTTCCTCCATATATAACTAGTTTTGAATCATACATAACTACGTCCTTAAACTTAAGCCTCTATCAATTATCAATAGATTCGTATGAATGGGAAAAGGGTCCTCGTCTTAGAATGTATTTAAAGTTTTTTCCTTCATACAACGATTCTCACACATCATTCAACATAAGTGAGATCATTCACATTAGTAGCATCTTTGCGTCATGGGGATTTCCTCGCACAGACTTTTTTGGACCATATGAACTTCTGAATGTCACTCTTCTAGGACCTTATGCAAATAGTAAGTTATCAATCTCAACAGTCTAGCATTAAAATTTAGTTTATATAATGTATTCCCTTTATTGAGTTTCTCTGATATAACTTTTAAATTATTGTTATAGTGATTATTAATACAGGGAGTGGAAACGGAAAAAATGGCATAAAAGTTGTGATTATAATAGCAGCTCTTGCTAGTATTTTAACAATATCTGTAATAATCATTCTCAATCTCCTACTTTTTAGAAGAAATATGAAATACCAGCACTTAATTTCAAGGAAACGTATGTGTAAGTATTTTAATGCTTTCTTATGATAATGTCAATTTGATTAATCTTTGAAAAACACATTGATTTAAATGGATATCTCTTTTTGCAGCCTCTGATATATATATCAAGATAGATGGTGTGAAATCATTCACTTTGAAAGAGTTGACTCATGCTACTAACAAGTTTGATATCTCAACTAAAGTTGGTGAAGGAGGTTATGGAAATGTCTATATGGGCATTTTATCTGATGAAACAGTTGTTGCCGTAAAGCGAGCAGGTGAAAATTCATTACAAGGACAAAAAGAGTTCTTAACTGAGATCGAGCTTTTATCAAGGTTACATCATCGAAATCTTGTCTCCCTAATAGGTTACTGTAACGAAGAAGGAGAGCAGGTATATAACATATAGCTAAGCTTATCTTATATATATATATATATATATATATATATATATATATATATCATATTGCAACTAATTTTATTGAAGAACTTTAAAGAAAACGAGAAAAATATTTGTTCTACTATGCATAGTTATACAATTCCATACCATAGGATAAACATTAATCTAACAAGTCATGTATTTAACAACATATAAAAACTTCCTATGCATCTTATTTTAGTTTTCTTGGAGAGACCTCAAATACATGCTTACGCTAATCCATCAAGTGATATCTGCAACTGATTTTCAAAATGCACATTTTAGCCTTTTGTTTAGTTAATCTTTTTCCTATGTTAGGTTTTTAAGTTAATATAGTTTGCTATGTTTGTTCTGTTAAGTTCATATTTAAAATGAGCTTATCACTAATAAGAGGCGAGTGACATGCTTGATGTAACAAATTTCTGTCATTAATATATCATTGTATGTTCAAGTTATGTCAACTTGGACTCTAGTTATTTTCTTGAATCTTAGGTTATGTAAGGCTCTAAATGATATAGCTAAGAAAACTATGGAAACTAAGACTATGAAAGAATAAAAACTAGCTAAGACAAGTTAAAAGACATTTCTTCATCCATTTTGGTTAATTAAAATCATGAGGCAACACAATGTATATAAGCTAGTGCATATTCACAATAAGATAGTTACATCAACCATACATAGTATATAACTAACATATCCTTTTCTTGAATGAACTAGAATAGTCATTATTCTCTTCGTCTTTATAATCCTATCAGGTTAGACCTTAATATTAGCTTGGTAGTTGACCATAATATCATCTCATATACTATTTTTCTTGGTTCAGATGCTGGTTTATGAATTCATGCCGAATGGCACCTTAAGGGAATGGATTTCTGGTAAGGAATCATAGGAATTTTAGTTTTAAAATTAGAAATGCCATATATGTTATATTGAGATAGATATTGGTTCCTTTATGTTGGTTATGAACATGGACTCTTTACGATTTTCATATTCCTGCTTTCTCTCAATTTTAGGTTCTTATGCCAAAAAATTGTTTATGCTCGTGCAAAGTTGAATATCTCCTCCATTAATGTTTGAATTTTTTATAAGCATTTCAAATATGAATTCTTGTGACACCCCAACCCAACTGATAGTATTTTATGTTTGATATGCATTTGCTAAGTCTGTTGAGTGAGAATAACATTCAAAGTATTGTTGTAACTTCAATTTTCACAAAAAATTAAGTTACTCAATATTTACAACTAAAAAATGGATTTAGTAAAAAAACATGATCATTATGCTGGTTTTGATATATCTGGCAGGTAAAAGTAAAAAGTGCAACGATGGCCTAAGTTTTTTCATGAGATTACGGATAGCAATGGATGCAGCCAAAGGCATACTATATCTGCATACAGAGGCTAACCCTCCTGTATACCACAGAGATATTAAAGCCACCAACATACTCCTAGACTCAAAGTTTACAGCTAAAGTGGCTGATTTTGGATTGTCACGACTTGCACCATACTCAGATGAAGAGGGAAATGTACCTAAGTATGTGTCAACAGTTGTGAAGGGAACACCGGTAAGTTTGCTAAAGAATTTAGAAATGATTTCAATTCCAATGTTGAAGACTTTAAGTTGTCTTGCAGGTTCCTTAAATGATCGACATTTTTTGTTAATTTCAAGAAACAAATTGTTTGATCCTATGGATTTAACTGGTTATTCACTTCTAAATCATTCGACTGATACCTTTTAAGCAGTTTTGACAATTTTATTTGCTTATCCTTATAATGCTGCTTACAAAGAGTTCTTTCACATCCTTGTAGTCTTTTTCATCCAGTTAGAAATGTGAAAAGTAGGTTTGTATATACTGACTACGTACTTTGTAATTTTCTTGCAGGGTTACCTGGACCCAGAATATATGATGACTCATATGTTAACTGATAAAAGTGACGTATACAGCCTAGGAATCGTGTTTTTGGAGCTTTTGACCGGCATGCATGCAATATCACGTGGGAAAAACATTGTCCGTGAGGTACATTTTTAATTTTGTACACCTTTTTTCTTATTTTAAGATAATAAAACTTCTATTCACATATTTGTGACTTGGGTTCAAGTCCATAATTCTCATGTTTGTAGGTTATGCGTAATTTCATAGTAAATCCATAGTGAGGTTAGCGATTCTCGTTAACTTTACATGGACGTGCCTCTCCTAATCTAAATTTTTATCTATAAAAAAAGGTTACATTTGTATTCTTGTATATGTCTAATTTATTTTCAAATGAATCATCAATTTAATCCCAGAAATTAATAATATTCCAAACTAGTACTTGAAACTGAAAAGCGTTGATTATATTAGTTCTTTTACTGGTATGTGATTGAGAATTTTCAAATTCATAAACCATTTTAAAATTTCGTTAACTTGAGAGACTAAGTCGGCATCGTCCAACAACACTCTTCATTTTCCTACCAAGTTGAAAGAAATACTACTGCTTAAACATACTCTTATGTCTATTATGGTATATAATTTTATATCAGGTTAATCTGGCTTGTCGATCTGGCATAATAGATTCCATTATAGATAACAGAATGGGCGAGTATCCATCTGAATGCTCAGACAAGTTCTTAGCTTTGGCTCTCAGTTGCTGTCATGACCATCCAGAGGCGAGACCGTCAATGATAGATGTGGTGAGAGAACTGGAAGACATTATTGCCTTGGTACATGAAACTGAAATTAGTTTATCGGATGTTTCTTTCGATAATTCTGGTAAAATGGCACCCTCATCTTCATCATCATCAACAATAACATCAGGATTCACTATGACAAGAATGGATCAACAGAACATGTTCTCATATGTGTCAGGAAGTGATCTTGTCAGTGATATCAATCCTACTATTGTTCCTCGCTGATGCTTTACTGTTGTTCTTGCTTAAACGTACTCTTATGTCTATTGTCGTATATAATTACTGTTTCCCTTCCTACACGGGACTTTGTAAATTTTATACTCATGTAAACAAATTTTCTGGCAAAAAAAAGAAGAAAAATTGATATATCTACCAACCGAGTTTGTGTGGTTTGTTGAAACCTAGAAGCTCATAATTTTTATTTTTACAATTACAAAGACTACTACAATTTGCGAGGTTGAGTAATTTTAAGAATGTAACAATGCAGATAAAAATTCGCAGGAGAGGATAAAAGGTTGGTTTGATCATTGATATGAGAGAGTAAAAAAATGGAGTGATAAGAAGGTCGAAAATGCGATCTTCATCCTAACATAATTCAAACTATACTTACATTTGACGTCATTCAAAAAAAACAAAAAGCATAAAAATTTCATGTTTCATGTTATATGTTGAAACCAAGTTCATGATAGATCAAAATATGATCTCCGTTAGCACAGCATTCAATTTCTTACGGTGCAAGTAAAATAGATAAAGAATGGTGGATGAAAGATTGATGATAAAAAATCAGGGAGAAAATATTTTGTAACCTATTCATTAAGAGAATGAAAGTGGTGACTTGCAACTTATTTATAGACATACTTGTTTCCTAAACAGTTCTTAATCTATCCTAACCGACTCATATCCCTTTCTAACCAATTCTTATTCTAATTATGGAATAACAACATGTTAACAATCTCTAAGGGAAGCAAAGGACAAGCAATGCAGGCACAAAACAAATCATCCCTAAATACAACCACAAAAATATCCAAGAAAGACGTAAAGATCATGTTCGTATAATACATGATGCAGTAGGATTGGCAATTATAAGCAAACGGTATCACAATATTTGGACGGAGGATGTTTGCCTTTGAATGTGTAATTGATACCATAGTGGAATATAAGAAATGAAAGGGAAACTATAATTCATTGAAGAATCATAATCTGAAATTTAAGGAATGATGATGATGCACTATTTCCTCTCAAAAAAAAAAAAAGTGGTGATCAACTATTTATACAAGAAGATGATCGTTATTAGGTCAGCAGAATTGCAAATAAGTAATAACCAACAAGAAGAGAAACAAGGAGAGATCTCAACGAGGAATACAAGCCATAATGCTTGCAACTTCAAAAATGATTTTACACCCGGGAAGGATAAGAATGCCATCATTATAGATTAGTGTTCTAACGTAAGCGCAACAACAACTAAGATTTGAGATTAGCCTAGTTGGATGTTTTATGAAGCATGTAATCAAATAGATGAATTAAGTTGTACATTAGGGTCCTGTTTAAGTTGTCTTATCTCCAAATATAGCATGAGTCCGATATAAATTAAGAACAAGTTTAAATAAACTGAACCGTCTAACTTTTTATCTATACATAAATAGTACAAATGAAAGAAATAGAAAAAATGTTCATTAATCTTTGCTTGTACAGGAGCTGATCAACGACGAAGTGAGCTGCAACAACCTTAAACCGTGCTGTCATGCATAGAGAAAAAGATGCGACTATTTCGGCTATCAGATATTCTAATCCCTAATCTAAGAATTACTATAAAAACAAGCGACACAGAGACAAAAATGGTTGTTTACTCGTTAATTTTGTTGAGTTGAGACCTATAACAAGTCCTTCATTAAAAATAGAATACCTTGTGCATTTGCCCCTCACAATTAAAATCATTAAAAATATTGTGTTGCTTTTGATACTTTAAATAAAAAGCTGAGAACGTTTTATTTATATATAAATGTCCGTGGATTATGTTGGATATCACTAGGATTTGAACTCTGAACTCATTCGATGTCCCTCAACTCAGCAGCCAAACTTCCTTTGTAGTAGATAATTATATAGGAATAGAATTTGTTTGAAACAAACAACTTCAAATTTATATTGTTTGAACCAAGGAATGTATATAATATCAAAAAACGTTCATAAATGCTTCTTCAGAAAAGAAAAAAAAGTTCATAAACCCATGCTATGTTTTTAAGATGTCGAAAAATAAATACCAAACCCAATATTTTCCTTAATTCTACATTTCAAGCAAGGTTTTGTTTAAATAAACAACTTAATTAAATTCTTATAGCATAAGTATTTGTCATGTAAGTGCTTACGTATAAGCTATAAAATAAAGTAAAACTGTTTTCATATAAGCTATAATAAATTGTTTTCACAAGCTACACTGTATATCTTTTGAAAATAAGCTGAAAATAATTTATGGACATGGAATAAGTTGTTTCCATAATTTCTTCCAAAAGAACATCTCAAGCACTCGTGCTAGTAGTCAGTAAATAAGTTTAAATAAGTCAATCGAAACAAACCCAAAAATCGGCTTCTTTACATATAACTACAAATGCTTTTTATAAAAGTGTGCATGAAATTTTGGTTTCGATCTTCCCAGGAATAAGGAATTTCATCTTTGCCTAAACACTGGACAAACATCTTTGCCTAACATAACGAGACAAAACAGAAACTTACATATTGTACATTGTAAAGTCTAACAATGGAAAATCTGAAAAGGTTTAAGATTGATAAGTTGGTGTTATAGAAAACCTGCAAGTGCATTCATTATATTTTACACTTTCATTGGTATGAATGATAGTTTCTTACGGCACATCAACTTCTGAATAACAAGCATGCATTATTGTCACACAACTAGCAACATCAGGGTCCATGTTAATTACCACCATTTTACAAACAATCTCAACTGCGTTGCGTGATTTTCCCACTTTGCAATATAATGTGATCAAAGTATTGAAAGTTACAACATCAGGTTATGTTCGTCCTTCTTTCATGGCGTCAAAAATACACTCTGCTGATTCGGGAAGAGACGAACCAATGAGTCTGTTAAGAAGCGAATTGTAAGCGAAAAGACTCGGTTGATACTTTGCTCATTCATTGCATGCCAAACCAAAAGAATCTACTTAACCAAGTCGACGCTACCAAAGAGAGGGAGTGAATGAGAAGGTAGTGGTGTGGCATTGTGGTTGTTGTTGTTTGAGGATTGAAGGAAGGAGGGAACGGAAGAAAGCCAGATAATAAGCCTTTACAATAGTTTTACTTATATTGGATGTTTCATCATTGAACTTGTAGTTAATGCATAAATCACATCGACAATGAAAGTTGCTCTAAAAACAATTAAACCTTAACATGCATTCCAGAATGTCTATTTGATGGAAAACCATTTTGAAATCTGCATCACAGTTTTTGTTTTTGCACCAAAACAAGTGGAAGCATAGCTTCAGCTTGACTTGACAACAAACTACAAATCAAAACATATGTAGTGAAAATACAATACACGTTGAAAGAAAATAAAGCATATGTATGTTTAATAACTATCATTTTTACATGATATATCAAAAACAAGAACATAAGTTAAATTACAGATGGCTAAACAACAAATGGCAAAACCATTACCATCCAGAATAGCCTATTTTAATGCTTTCTGCAGCATATAATCAAATAGATGAATTAAATTGTACATTAGGAACATATTCAAGTTGTTTTGTCTTGAATCAAATAGATGAATTAAGAACAAGTTTAAAAAAACTAAATTGAAACCAAATAACATTCTATCTAGGCGCATATAATACAAAATGAAACAAAGAACAAATGTTCATTAATCTATGCTTGTTGAGGAACTGATCAGCGTCGAAGTGAGTTGCAACAACCTTCAACTGTGCTGCCATGAATACAACCCTACACCATAGGTAACATGAGTAATGAGTAAACACAATCTGAACAAGAATATTCAATATACGTTAATTTGCAAAAAAAAAAAAAGAATATCTTTATAGTACTCTCTAGACCAAAATATAGAAGTAAATGAAATTAGGCTTAATTAATTATTTGGTCCCTTAAGTTATTTGTTGGTTACATTTTAGTCCCATAAGTTATTAACGTTACAATTTGGTCTCTTTAAGTTATATTCCGTCAACCAAATAAATTCTCACCGTCAAAACCGTTAACCCAATGTCTAAGGTGAATACATATTGCAAGTTGTCACGTCACCATTCACATGTGCATATTTAACGTTTTGTCAAAAGACTGACAGTGAGGATTTATTTGACTAACATATACTAACTTAAGGGACCAAATTGTAACGTTAATAACTTATGAGACCAAAATGTAACCAATAAATAACTTAAGGGACCAAATCATTAATTAAGCCGTGCAATTAATACAGGTTTGAAGAAATAAGACGTTTCTGATTTTCGTTTTCTCATCTAAATGATATGCATCACTTGCTCATTAAATAGTTTACTGCTTTCACCTCCCATGTTGAGGACTATATCATGCTTAAATTTTGTTTACAATACAATGCTTTCACATATCATCCCAATAAAGAATATTCTAGATATAATGAATTTCTTTTTGGGAGAATTACCTAAAAAAGTTCATCTTGTAACTTGTAATAAATATAAGAAGAAAACATATTAAATATATTTAGAGATTGTCAACCCGTTAACAATAGCCTATACATAATCATTCAACAATACAATCAAATTAAAGCCATTATGAAAAAAAAAGATCACACAAGTAAATCAAATTCAAACAAGTAAATAGCCGAAGAGGAACTTACTATTAGGAAACAAGAATGAATGAAGAAAAGTGAATTCTCATTAATGAACCAATCATTACAATGGATATATATATATATATAGTAGAAACTCTATAAATTAATAATGTCGGGACCGGAGAAATTTATTAATTTAGAGAGTTATTAATTTATCGATAAATTAATAATTATTAATTTAAAGAGTTTTTAAGTAATTATACTGTACATACCAAATAAAAAGGCAAATTAGTTCATGTCTCTTAGAATTACATTGCAGCAAATCTTGGGACTCAATGTAAATTAATAAATATTGTATTCATATCCATTGGAAATATGACTTTTGACTTTTGAAGTGTATAGTAAATGTAAACAAGTGGAATGTTCAATGTATTCTTAAGCAAGTTTGGCATATATAAATTACATGAATGTGTTAAAAGTATTCAAACCATATCTCACTCACGAGATGGCTTCTCATCTAAAAGGTGTTGCAAAATCAACTATGTCAGATCAAATACGTAAGGAGTTGTGCGAGTACAAGAGAGATAATCCTGCAAGCACACAAAAAGACTTGCAGAGATGGCTTGAGGGAAAATTTCAGTTGAAAGTTAGTCAAGGAACAATATCAAACACACTTAAGCGGTCAAATGACTATCTCTCTGCTGAAATAGAAAAGGGAAGAGCGAAGATCAAAAGACACAAACCAACAAAATATCCTGGCATGGATAAGGTTGTTTATGAGTGGTTTCTACAGCATCAAGAACGTGTGAATATCACAGGAGAATTAATTTTGCAGAAGGCAAGAGATACAATGAAACTCTTGTACCCTCATGATGATTCAGATTTTAACGTCTCTATAGGATGGCTTGGGAAATTCAAGCACCGACATGGCATAAAGTCATTTCGTCGTTTTGGTGAGAGTAGGTCTGTTGATGTACAAGACATGGAGCAGAAATTGGTATCGATTCGAGAGAAAATTGATCAGTTCCCTATGAAAGATGTTTTCAATATGGATGAAACTGGGTTGTTTTATAGGCTACAAGCTGATCATTCACTGGCAACAAAACAACTTGAAGGAAGAAAACAAGATAAAGAAAGGCTGACGTTAGTTATTTGCTGCAATTAAGATGGCTCTGAAAAATCCCTCTATGGATTATTGGGAAATATGCAAAGCCTCGTTGCTTCAAGAATGTCAACATGAATAGCTTGGATTGTCAGTATCGAGCTAACAAAAAAGCATGGATGACTAGTGTGCTTTTTGATGAATATGTTCGTTCATTTGACCAAATGATGCATGGTAGAAGAGTTCTACTTGTGGTGGATAATTGTCCAGCACATCCAAGAAATATTGAAGGGCTAAGAAACGTTGAGTTGTTCTTCTTGCCACCCAACATGACATCAAAGATTCAACCTTGCGATGCTGGGATAATAAGAGCTTTCGAGATGCATTACCGTAGAAGGTTTTACCGCAAAATATTGGAAGGTTATGAGGTGGGACAATCTGATCCAAGGAAGATAAATGTCCTTGATGCTATCAATTTGGCAATCCCAGCTTGGACGATAGATGTTCGAAAAGAAACAATAGTGTATTGCTTCCGACATTGTAAAATTCGTTCAGCTAGTGACGTTGTAGGAAATTTGGATGAATCCACTTTTGATGAAGAAACTCAAGACCTCCAGACTATGATCAATCAATGTGGCTATCGTAATAAGATGGATATCGACAATCTAATGAACTACCCAGGTGAAAATGAAGCATGTTCGGAGGTTCAGAGTTTAGAAGATATTGTGCGTACTATCATTGAGAACAATGCAGAGGATGACGACGAAGATGATACGGTGTCTTTGGAGCCTGTTACGCGAAAGGAAGCACTTATGGCGTCGAACACTCTTCACAACTTTATGATACAATACAAAAATACAACACCTTAGCTATTGGATGCAATAAGAAAAGTTAGAGATGAGCTCCAAACAGACTTGAACTTTAAAGGAAAACAAACAACTATTGAATCATATTTCAACAAAGTGTAATATATTTTTTTTTTCAGTTTCTATGAATTATTAATTTATGATTTTCTTGGGACCGAAAATTATAAAGGGATCTCCCAAAAAATTATTATCTTATTATTTTATCGAATTATTCAATTTTTTACACTGGCCCAAGTCGGGACCGGACAAATTTATTATTTTAGAGAGTTTATTAATTTGCCGAGTATTAATTTAAAGAGTTTCTACTGTATATATATGTATATATATGTACAAGATTCTTAGTGTATAGTAAGCTAACATATGTGACCTGTAGCATATAGCTACCTAGGGTTTATTACTTGTACAACAAGTAAAAGTGCAAACTAGCTATTATCATTTGCATTCTCATCACTATGCAATAGCCCCCACAAGTTGGAGGTTCATAAATATTTATCAATCCCAGCTTGGAAAAGAGGATATTAAAAGGTTTAGGTAGCAATGCTTTAGTGAAGAAGTCGGCCACTTAATCCTGAGAAGAGATTGGAAGTAATTTGAGGATGCCATATTGTAATTTCTCAATAACTATATGACAATCAATTTCTAAATGCTTTGTGCGCTCATGGAAAATCGGATTAGCTGAAATGTGAATTGCACTTTGATTGTCACACTAAAGGACATGCAGTTTCGTGCAAGGAACATATGTAAATCTTAAAGCAGATAAAGTATTCATTGGAGTTCACAAGTTGCAGATGCTAAAACTCTATATTCAGCCTCAGAGGAAGACCTGGACACTATGATTTTCTTCTTAGTTTTCCATGAAATCGATGAGTTTTCTAGGAAGAAACACTGACCATATATGGATCTTATGGTGTCAAGACAACCAACCCAGTCTGCATTTGAAAATCCTTGCGAAGTGATAGAAGAGCTTCTGGGAAAGAACAACCCTCTGCCTGGACAACCTTTTAAGGTATTTCAAAACTCATAGAGCTGTAGTGTGATGAGCTTGTGTAGGATGAGAAAGAAATTGGCTCAATTGTTGTGTAATGAAAGTGATGTCAGGTCTAGTTGTGTTGAGATAGAGGGGTCAACCTACTAGTCTTTTATATGCAGGAATGTCATCTGGACTAGAATCAAGGTGAAGTTTGATGGAAGAATCAGATGGAGTTGAAATAGGTTTTGAGCCTAGAGTTCCTAAATCATCAAGTAAATCCAGACAATACTTTCTTTGGCAAAAAGAAATACCAAGTTTTGAATGTGCAACTTCAATGCCTATAAAGTATTTCAGTTGTTTTAAGTCTTTAATTTTGAATAAAGAATCCAAAATAGACTTAATGAGATTGAACTCATTGATGGAATTACCTACAAGTATAATAGCATCTACATATACTAGAAGTATAGTGAATGAATTGGAAGTCTTCTTGACAAAAAGAGAATGATCAGATGCAGCTTGAGTGTATTGTTGGTCTAAAAGCACAAAAGTCAACTTTTCATACCACTTCCTACTAGCCTATTTTAAACCATAAAGGAACTTATTCAACTTGCAGACTTGATTTGGCTTGACATATTTGATACCAGGAGGGATCATCATGTACACATTCTCCTATAAATCTCCATGTATAAAAGGATTATTAACATCAAGTTGATGCAAATGCCAATTATAGATAGAGGACAATCCAATAACAAGCCTGGCAGTGGTGAGCTTAGCAACTGGAGAATAGATGTCAAACTAGTAAAGCCCTTCAATTTGGTTGTATCCTTTGGCTACAAATCTTGCTTTGTATCTTTAAATTGTACCATGAACACATGATATTTAATTTTATAGATCCATCTACAACCAATTTGTTTAGCATGAGGAGGTATATCCACAAATTGCCAAGTACCAGTCTTCTCAAGAGCCTGTAGTTCAACTTGCATCGCATGTTTCCAACAGTCATGCTTGCTTGCTGCATCAAAGGATTTGGGCTCAGCATGTGTGCGAAGAGACATAACAAAAGAAGAATGGACTCTATTAATGAGAAAAATAACATGATGGATAACCAGGGCCGGACCTTGAGGTGTGCAAGAAGCTCAATGAAACTGGGCCTCCCCAAGGTACGGGCCTAAAAAAAATTTAGGCCTATTAGAATTGTGTCCTCATGCTTTTGGTGTTATGTGAGTGTTTTTTTGGGAGGGTGGTTTGAGGTTCCTCATGTATACGGTAGCGATTTTCACTTTTGGGTGTACCGCATGTATACAACACCTTGTATTTACCTTTTAAAAAATTTAAATAGAACATTGTTAAAAAAAATACATTTTTATTTTATTACGGGCCTCTTCTCACTTGCAGAGCCGAGCCTCCGGATTCGTAGGAACAGCCATATGGATAACATAGGACCAAAAAGAAGGAGGGAGGGAGTTTAGACTAAAAAAGCAAAGCTCTACCAACATTGAGAATATGTTGATGCTTCCTTTCTACCCTACCATTTTGTTCAGGAGTTTCTGCACAAGACCTTTGATAAACAATACCATGAGAATCATAAAAAGCAAACAACATGAATTCATGGCCATTATCAGTTCTGATGAATTTGGGAGTAGTATGGAATTGTGTCTGAATCATGGTAATGAAATTTTTGACATGTGCAGAAACTTCAGCTTTAGTGTTAAGCAATATAACCCAAAGAAATCTGTTATGATCATCTAAAATAGTAAGAAAATATTTATGGCCATGTACATAAGCAATAGGAAGGGGGGCCCAAATATCTAAATGAATGAGTTCAAAACTAGATGAAGCATATGAAGAACTGGAAATAAAGTGAAATTGTTTATGCTTATTAAAGTGACATAAGTCACACAAAGCTTTATTATCAGTAGTAATACTTGGATACAAAAGAGACATTTTATGAAGTCTTTGATTAAACAAATGACCAAGCCTAAAGTGCCACAAGGCATAAAATTGAAGAGTTGCAAGATGGATAGTATTTGTATAAGACATCCACTTGTTTAGCTAAACCAATCATCTTCAAAGACTATTTGTCCTTTATGAGACATTGAGCAAGGGAAAAGTGTAAAGAACAAGATAATGATTGATACAATTTAGTAACTGAGATGAGATTAAAAGTAAAAACAGGTGAATAGAGGACATAACTGAGATAAAATTGTGGAGTGAAGGAAATTGTACCAGCATAATGCACCATGATAGAATTACCATTAGGGAAAGAAACATGAAAGGGTTTAATTCTATAAAATGAACTAAAACATGAAATATCACAACAAACATGTTCATTATCACCTGAATCAATAAGCCAATAAGTAGATTTTTGTGGTAAAAAGGAAGGTAAAGATACAGGTATACCAGCAAAAGGTTCAGGAGTAGAAATGCTGGTGGAAATGAGGGGAGTAGCAGCAATATGGTTGGAAGTAGCTTGAGAAGAAGATAGTGTTGGGACAACCAAGTTTTCTTGTTGCAACATGGATACAAGTTGAGCTAGTTAGTCTTAACAAAAACCAGTGTTGGAACTTGCAGAAGCCCCTAAGCCAGAAGAAGAAGAAGAAGTACCAGCATCAGAATCTTCTTGAAAAGCAGCATTTACACGAGGTTGAGCTTTATTGACATTGGGATAACCATGCTTCATATAACAAAAATCCACAATGTGATGTGTATGGTTGCAGACGGTGCAAAACCTAGTACGTTTATGTTGAGAAAAACTTTTTCCACATCCTTGAGGTTTTCTAGTGTCAGTAGCATTGATCTGATCTGAAGGGAATTATCATCTGATACACTCAAAGAAGGAAGAGAAGCATTGTTGCTTTCTTATTGAACAACTAAGGAATGTATCTTGTTGAATGAAGAAAGAGGATCAAGAAGCAACATTTGAGTTTTGACAACTGAAAACTGGTCATTTAAGTCTGTAAGAATTTGCATTATATGATCTTCATTCCTATAGGATTTAGCAAGCCTAGAAGCGTCACAACGATGGGTATATGGATGCATACACAACTAGGAATAGGTCTATTTGAAGACAATTCTTCCCAAGAGACTTCATTTCAGTAAAATAATCCAAAACGGATTTAGCACCTTGCTTGAGATTATTAATGGAAGAACATAAATTAGCAATACGAATGCGATCAACTTTGGAAAAACGTTCTTAAAGATCTAGCCAAACCTCATGAGCAGTATCGCAAAACATAATAGTTTGTGCAATTGAATCTAAAACAGAATTGATGAGCCAAGATTGAAAAAGATGATTGGACTGTTCCCAAGCTGCGCAGTTCAAATCATCAGAATCTGGAATAGGTATAGAACCATTGATGAACCCTAGTTTGTTCTTCGTTCCCAATAAACGTTCAACTGTACGACTCCATGCAATATAGTTCGAACCATTGAGTTTGCGAGTAATTGAGAGTGAATTGGGGCTTTCACTCGAATGAACAAAGTAATATAGTTCAGACTCTTTCTGCTCTATTATCTCTCCAATTATAGAGAATTGTTTGGATTTCACGATTGTTTGTCAATAATAACATATCACTCTCCTCCAATGTAGAAAAGTATTATTAACATCAAGTTGATGCAAATGCTTGGGGCTTTCACTCCAACCAATATAGTTCGGGCTCTTTCTGCTCTATTATCTCTCCAATTATAGAGAATTGTTTGGGTTTCACGATTGTTTGTCAATAATAACATATCACTCTCCTCCGAAAGGCATAATGGCACCATATAAAAGTCATAACAAATGTGATCACCGATTTGAAGATTTTGTTAACATTTTAAGAAACCGAGTCCAAGACTCTTCAACTCCAAATTCCTTCATTAGCCATATTACAAAATGAGTTTGTTTGAAATCATGAGAAAGACAGAGAGACGATCCTTTAACACACTTAGATTTGGGGAAACAATTAGTACTTCATTGAAACCTTGAAGAGGAGACAAATGAGTATGTATCCCCTAACCAAATGAAGTGAAATAATCTTAAATTGCTCAATAGTAATATCCAATTGTAACGAAAAGTGGAGTAATTGCGAATTACCAACCAAGTAACACTACCACTCAAAACATCATTAACACGAGCCATGGGGGTTTGGAATATTTCTCCAAACTTTAATACCCAAAGTAAATATCTTACAAAGAATGTCAAAACTTTTGGAAGGAGCATGTGTTTGCCTTTGAATGCAGTGAGTCCAGTAGGAATTGTGGTTGCGGATTAGTAGAGAGATTCATGCCCCAGGAAAAAAAAATGTGACTTATACTATAGTGGAATTTAAAAAATTGAGATGAAACTATAATTCATTGATGAACAATAATCTGAAAATTTTGGAATGATTACACAAGTGATGGTCGACTATTTATACAAGAAGATGATCCTGCCAAAAACCAAACTCAAACAAACTCCTTACCTGAAGGATACTAACAGAAATAATCAATGATAACTTATGGATTACTATATTACATACATGGCTATGTAACTTAAGACCATCTTAATCAATGTTTAAATCAATTTATAGAAAAGCATTTCAATCACTTTTAACATAGTTGGTTCATGCGTTGAACTACTTTTATGTGTAAGTCCAGCACTGCTATATTTTTGAACTACCACTTTTTTTTATAGAAATATTGAATTCCCTTATTAGCTATCAATAAGATAAACAAACAATATAGAAATAATTTCAACAATACCGGACAAACAAAAGAAATGCAA
Organism: Medicago arabica; assembly: GCA_946800305.1. NCBI lineage: Eukaryota > Viridiplantae > Streptophyta > Magnoliopsida > Fabales > Fabaceae > Medicago > Medicago arabica. Next base: position 8,351,482 of record OX326969.1, read on the forward strand.
ATTCAAGAGTTAAATGTATCGTGCTTAAATTCCATTTTGAAATCCGACGAAAACAAACCTTATTAGGTCTGCAGAATTGCAAATAAACCAAAAAGTAGAGATCTCAAGGAGGAACACAAGCCTCTAAGCAGAAGTGAAAATAAATGAAAAGAACTGAGACAGAGAACCATTCTAGGAGAGGTTTGTCAAAGCAGGAAACGTTCGATCAAAAATTAATGCTTGCAACTTCAAAATTCATCTCCAAATATAGCATGAATAAAAGATGAACTAAGAACAAGTTTAAATAAACTGAACTGAACCAACTATAACTTTTTATCCAGGCATAAACAATATCAAAATAAAGAAAGAGAACTAATGTTCATTAATCTTTGCTTGCTGAGGAGCTGATCAACGTTGAAGTGAGCTGCAACAACCTTCAAGCGTGCTGTCATCATACAAGCCTACACCACAAGTAACATGAGTACTATGTTATTAAAGATTAGATTCTATAGCAATATCTTTATACTTCAAGCTCTAAAACTCGAAATAGGATAACTCGATGTGCATACTATCTGCAACAAAATTTAGAAGTAAATGAAATTAATACAAGTTTGAAGAAATAAATGTGTCTAAGTCTGATTATATGTATCACTTTCTCATTTAATAGTTTCCAGCTTTCACCTCCCATGTTGAGGAATTCATCTTCTAACTTATAAGTTATAATGAATATAAGATCAGGCAGTGGCGGAGCCAGGAATTTTACAAAGCCCGGGCAAAAATTATAGAGGCAAGAATTCTTGTGCGCGCACGTGTGAAAATATTGAGTTTGCCCAAAAAAATAATTTTTTAAGTGGGTTAATGGACTATTGGGTTGAGCGAAATATAAAGAAAGTATTGATTGAGCCCGGGCGAGTGCCCGATGTCGCCGGGTGGTGGCTCCGCCACTGAGATCAGGAAAACATATTCAATAGATTCAGAGATTGTCAACCCGTTTACAATAGCCGATACATCATAATTCAACAATAGAATCAAATCAGAGCCATCACTGAAAAATGATCACACAAGTAAATCAAATTCAAACAAGTAAACAGATGAAGAGGAACTTACTTTCAACAAAACGAAACCAAGCTTTCAACAAAAACCCTAGCATTGGAGCTCAAAAAATTATGGACTCTTTCTGCTCTACTATCTCTCCAATTATATAGAATTTCTTGGTTTTCGCGATTGCTTCTCAATAATAGTGTATCACTCTCCTCCGAAAGACATAATGGCACCATATAAAAGTCAACATAAATGTGATCACCTATTTGAAGACTGTGATAACTAATTTAAGGAACTGAGTCCAAGACTCTTCAACTCCAAATTTCTTCATTAACCATATTACAAAATGAGTTTGTTTGAAATCATGAGAAAAACAGAGACAGTCCTTTAACATACTTAGATTCGGGGCAACAATTGGCACTTCAGTGAAACCCTGAGGACGAGACAAACGAGTATGTATCTTAGTGGCCAAATGAAGTGAAATAATCTCAAATTGCTCAATAGTAATATCCTTCCAATTGTAACGTAAAGTGGAGTAATTGTGAATTGCCAACCAAGTAACACTACCACGAAGATGCACAACATCATTAATCACTTGATGATGAGCCACACAGAGATTTCGAATATATCTCCAAAGATTGCTACCTAAAGTGAATACTCTTATCTTTGTGCTCTCCCGAATGAATTTCACCACCGTATAAGCGTCAGTCGAATTATTATAACCAAACACTGTTGTAGCATTGTAATTAGGATAGAAAAATATTTTTTCTGATAATTTCCTTATGGTTGGGTTCCAAAAACGAAGCCACAACAACTCTCTTTTCTCGAATGAATATCCACTGACACCGAGCAAGCAGAGCAATCCATTGCAGGAACCAATGATAATGTCCTTGTCTAGTAGATAGTAAGGATCTCCAGGAAGATTGATAATGAATGGAGGGTTCTCAAGCAAAGGAAGAACAGTGAAGGACACGGCTTCATTGTCTTCATTCCACTCATGAGATACAAGTGTGAGGTCTGTGTTTTGTGCAAAATGATTAAGATGCAATTTGACAAAGGTGGGTTCGGAGATGAGAGACTTACACGATTTACTCACACACTTTTGTCGCATAAGTTGTTTTACGGTAAGCCATGATAGCACTTCAGCGATGAGTTCGTCAGGGAGGAATAGTGATGATGGGGACACATTGGATGGCGATGGAGGGAGATTCATTTTGTGAAAGCAGTGGCGTGTCGTAAGAGCAGTTAAATAGAGATTCATGATGTTAATGTTAAGAAGTTGAACCCTAATAACATAACACAGTAAAACCAACAAAATTCACAATTTGCAATGACAAACCGCATAGCAGAAAATTCCAAACACAAATATTTTCAAATAATAAAGTAAAAGCTATGAGATTTACCTTTACCAACCAATTGCAATTTGGAGAGATAGGAGAGTACTGGTGCAGTCAAAAATATAGAGCAGCTAACATTAAGGTTTGTATCAAAACAACTCTATCCTCTGGGTTTTTTTTTTAAATATATCCGTCGGTGTCTTTGAAAGTAGACAAATATCACAGCAGTGCTATATACTGGGCGGAAAAAAAGTGGAAATCGATTAATTGATCATGAAAGCAAAAAGAGCAGAAAAAAAACACAAGAATATGTTTCATTTAGAGATAACCATGCAACTATAGTTAGAGAGAGTTGATTTGATCACCAACAACATGACACCAATCGAACTTGTGTGTGAAAATCGATTAATGTCAATTCTCAAGTGAAGAATTTGGTCAATAAAGAACTAAGCCTTCCATGGAAAGATACTCTAGTGGTAGGGCTGACAATGAACTGAACCAACTCGAAAATAGTTCGAGACACGATTCAGTAATTAATTCATTGAAAGTAGACGAATTCGCTGGATTTTGGTTGTGATTGATGCTCATTTGTTATGATTGACTAGAGTTGAATTCACTTGAGTTGATTTATCTGTCTATATTATCTAAGGGTGTTCAAAACTTACCATCCCAATAAATAAACCACAAACCGAACCAATCCAAACCGAAACTACAAAAAACAGCGTATGGTTTGGTTGTATTTGGGCCAACTTTTCATTCAACCATACAATGTGGTTTGATTTGCGGTATTTATTTTTCCACCCGAACAAAAACAAACCAAACCACAAACTTACTTAACTAAGGGTATAAAACTAGTAACTCATCCAAACACACTCAACCGAAACACTTTTTTTAAGCAAAGTAAACTCGTTTTATTTCATCAGAAATAATAAGAGCAATACAAAGTGGAGGATCATAAAAGATAGGGCTAGACTATAATAAAGATGCTCTGGAAAGGCTATGAGTGACTATATTTGCTTGCCTTTTGACAAAAGCTAGATTGTATCTAGTATTAGAGGAAATAAGTACCTAGCTCTTTATATTAATTCCACCATTAGTAACAACATTTACAACCATCTTCAATTGTTATCAAAATTGACTCGTTCATACCCGCTACTTACAACTATATGAAGAGTATATTGAAGGGTTATAGCCTCCTATTCTGCTACCGGCACATAGAAAGGGGTACACTATTGTGTTGGTTTGAACAAGATTACTAGAGAATCATACTCCAACTCCAAATTTCCCAACAATCGAGAAGGAGACACAATCAACATTACATTTCAACTAGTTCGTACTAGGCTTTTTCCAAGCTAGAATTGGCGGTGCTTTGCAAGGATTTAGGATGGACCGATCACACAAAATGCAGTCGCGGAGTGTATCAAGATCAAGGTTTAGAGTGGTCGAAGTATCATCTTGATTATGCTCCCATAAGCAAGTATTTCAAATGTGTTATATGTTCCAAAGGATATATGAGAAGCAAGTTGTAGTTTTATCATCCAAACTTGCAAGAACGGAAAATATAGTTGTAGCAAAACTTCCATTACTTTGAATATGGTATCAATTTTATTCCATAAATTTGCCTCTTTCCAACAATTAGTAGCGTAAGCACACTCAATAAAGTTATGCATATCATCCACAACATAAATGGAGTACCTAACATAATCAGATTGGCAATTAATGCCTCATTTATATAAATTTAAAAGAGTAGGAAGGCAACAATGGAGTAATCTCCAACAAAAATGATTTATCTTCGACGGTTTTGCATATTCTAAAGTTGGCCCCAATTGCCATTCGTGTGTAAACAACCATCATGAATCGTGAAATTAACACACATAGACTACACATTCTTCATAGTATAAGCATCATTGGGTGATGCCTTCCAAACAATGGAGTCGGTAGTAGCTAAAGCGCGAAGAGGAATTTTACAAATATCTTCGGTATCCTCCTGATTCATAAAATTAATTCACGGTTCTAAGTGTTGATAGAAGGGTGGGAAACCTATCCAAGTACCAGAGAAACCCATCTTTTCCATTATAGCCTCAAGGTAGCACATAAACAAATATATGTGAATGAGAAAGAGAAAATATATGCCCTTCTCAATCTCTCTTGACTTTCTTCATTCAACTGGAATTGGGAAGATTGAGAGAAACGGTGGAACCAGCAGTTTAATTTTTCTCTTTGCAACTTCTTTGTTGAACCAAACAAGAGAAAGTTTCTACTTCTCTTCTATCTCTCTCCTAGATTGCTATCTCTGATAAATAATCTCTACCAAACACAGTGTTCGTTCTGCTACAAAAGATAGTGATGAACTTTTTATAAAACCCTTCCACACTATAACAATGGAACAACACTTCTTCGCTATCTGATTCCAATATTGTAACGGTAAGTGTCTTGTAACCCTTTTTTCGTTTGCTTCATTCAAATAACTCTTCTAGGGCTTTCTTTTTTTAGTTTTGATATGTTCCCAATTAAAGAGGATGGAATCATGTCTTGGAAGTCTGATGCCTTGGAACCATGCTTGACCGTAGAGAGAACAAGAGAAGGATGAAATCATGCCTTGGAACTCTGATGCTAGACCCTTTCCTTAAACCGTTAGCTGTCTGAATGAATGAATAATAATATGTGAAAGGATCTCTATTTATAGCATATGACTACTTGGGGTTTAAGAGAAGAAAATTGAGCTTTTTGCACCGATCCAACTTGGAAAATAAACAAACTGTCAAATTTGGGTGTGTCTGTACATAGGGGTGCATATATATAACCCTAGGCGTAGGGGTGCATGAAGCAATATCAAATGATGCCTCATGTGCAGGGGAGCATATGCCAGGCGCATGAGCGCATCTGGCAGTCTCTCCTGTGCGATATCTTATGTTTTTGTCCCGCTTTCGATCGTTCCTCCTCCGTTTGAAGACTCCTAGAAAACCATTGGTCTTCAATATCACATCTTTGATACTTCATGTGATGTCTTGATTTGTCGTTTTACATGATTTCTCACAACAAAACACTCATGGAGTTGCATGATCTAGGATAAAAATAAATTACAACGACCCGAATGAAAACAATAGAATATATTCCTCAAAACATTGACAACTCATCTAATTCTCATCTTATTTCTCTTCAAATGCAAAGAAAAGTACTAAAAACATAGGAAAAAAATATTATATATATCATAGCTAAAAGATTGCCAAAAAATTTAAAAACATAGGAAAGATTGCCAAAAAATTTAAGAACTTTTATATATATATATATATATATATATATATATAGAAAAGATATTGGTTAATTTTTTTAAAAAAAATAAAAAAGATATTTAGAAAGAAAATTTGCAACAATATTTTTTGCTCCAAAAAGTTGTTAGACTTAAAAACTTTTATATATAAAATGAGCGTATACTATTTAACATTTAGTATATTGAAGAGAAATGCTAGCAAAATACATTTTAACACACTATTTTTGATTGGTTAAAATTCAAATCAATTCCATCAATGTGAATTTTATCTAATAAAAAATAATGTGTTGAAAAGTATATGTTAAAATATATGTCGTTAGCATTACTCTTCTTTAGTAAGGATAAAAATAAAAACAAAGATAGTTAAATAATAGATGAATAAACAGGGTGAAATTCCAAATTCGTTTTATGGCAACAAAAATGCCAAAAATAAAATGTCGATAATAGGCGGCACGTTATGGGACACGTAGTCTTATATTATTTCATTGGCCGCACGTTATGAACTAGTGTAAGGCTGTATGCCTTGCTAGAGTAAAAAAAAAACTTCAGTAAATCATTAAAAGAGAAATGCTTAATCCTACGAGAGTGGTTTCTAAGAAAACCACGAATGACGTGGGCAATCTATGTGTCAATAACTGCATAAAGCCAACAATTCTATTTCTCTCTCTTTTTCTTCTTTTTAAATAAAAAAAATTAGTTATCACTTATCACTCAAATACCCGGCTTCTTCTTCTTCTTCCCATGCTCTTGTCACCTCAAACAATCTTTTGAAATGATTAACCCTAATTTCCTTCCACTTCTCAAACTTAAAAACCAATTTACGTTTGTCGATCAATTCCCCCTTCTTCCATTTTCCTCCATAAATTGAGTGTACCTCTATTTCCATGTTCCTTTGTGTTCCGCTGATTCCGTATTTGAGTTTAATGTTGCAACTACTTTCTTTTAATTAGTTAATTGCTTTGTTCCTCGTATAAAAACATAATAATTCCTTCTTTCAAATTGTTGTTTGAGTCCAATTTAGATGGATTAGATTCTAGATTTTCCATGGAGTAAGTTTGTGTATCCAACTTGTATTGGTAATTGTTGTTTTCTGGTACTGATGGTATATACTAGTCGTGACATTTGCATTTTGTTCATTCTGTTTGTTGGAAATTTCATGGAAAGACTTATGTGTACTAGAGACATCTCTTAGGATAAATCGGTATCTTATTCTACCATTTGAAGCGGCTTGAAAGAATTTTCATATCAGATGCACTGTGACTGTAGCATAATCAAATATAGAGTGGCATTGGATTTGGTGGCTATATGGGTAACCTGGAGGGAGCTCCATATAAAATTAAAAGGGTCGCGCCCTTAGGGCATAAGTTAAGGTGCTTAAAATAGAAGTTAAAAATAAATTTTATATTAAAAATAGAACTTTTGCAACTTTTAAGATATTGAATGCACATGATCTAAGAAAAACTTTTTATATTTGACTTCTTAACTCATGCCTCAAGAGCATAAGTTAACATTTCCAAAATTAAAATGATGCTATTGTTTGAAGACTTGTAATTATATACACTTGTTTTTGGTTAGACTATTGAAAACAGAGATATTTTGGCCGGAGCTAGATTTTGTCAAACTTTGATGGATGTAGCTGTTTAAGCTCATTTGTATAGTGGAGACTACAAAGGGAGGGAGAAAGTCGCGCAATTTTTGGATGAGAGAGAGAAAGTAACGCAATTTGTGATTTTTCTTTTAAAACAAAAGATATGCTTCACCTTTAATTTAAATTAAAAAAGAAATAACCCATGTGCATGGCACATGATTCGTGATTCCCGTGGAAATTTCTTTGTTGGAAATAGCGGTGCTGTAAACTATAATATATAAACATAACGTTTAAGGCCTAATAAGCATTAAGTACGAAATGAAGTTGTGGAGTTCGACTAAAAAGTATAGATGAATACTTTAAAAAAATGAATTACATGTTTTACAACTATTATAAATTATAAAAAGTGTAACATAGTATAAAAGATACTTTTTTAGTATAACTATCAACTGGAAGACTTATTTGTCAGGACAATATAATTTAAGAGAGGTTAACAATTCTCACAAATTAGAGATGCGAAAGTTCTAGTGAATGTAACTAAATTTGTATGCACAATGCATAATATATACAAGATTTCAAACTTTACGAGTATGGCAAATTTCAATAAATTCGTGTCTCATGTTTTGTCTCGTTGTAATGCAAAAGCCCCATTGCATGCTCTTAATATTCAGCGCGATGAATTTGTGCGGACCTGCACTGTGCAGACCGTCCGGCAATTAAGTATCAATCTCAAATTTGATATCCAACAATTTCCAACTTGGTTATTTTCATGTCACACTTTAACTTCTCTTAAACTGGCTCTTATTCACCCTACAAATTATATGGGAACATTATTTCCTAGTTCGCTTGATTTGCGAGCATTAGCCACCTTGTCTCTAGAGTCATTCATCTTTCCTGTTGGCGATGATGGTCGTGTTGACCCTTTTTCGACATTTAGCAGTTTGAATAGTTTGATCATTCGATATTGTAGCGTTCTTGATGCACAAAATATTTGCATATCAAGTGCTACACTTGACAATTTAACTATAGAAACAGGCAACTATTGTGCCAAAGTCGAGTTATCTACCACAAGTCTTTGCACCTTTGTCTTTGTTTGTTCGGGGAATATCCCTGCTCTGAAACTACATGGGATAGAGAGCAATCTCTCTTCTGTCAAACATGTAAAGATTGATGTAAGCATATGGTGTATTGATGCAAATACTTCTTTGGCTCTTCTCAACTGGCTTGTTGAACTTGCAAATATCAAATCATTGACAATCAACCATAATGCTCTAAAGGTACTTTCGTCCAAGTTTGATTTCAGGAAGTATTAGTTGATTCATTTTTAATTTTCACTTTTTATTATTTTCTTAGTATGCTACCTTTTCTAAATATATTATTTAATTAAATTGATCCTGATTCACAATCATTCTTGATTGATCAGGTTCTCTCAAAAGTTCCTGATTTATTGAAGGTAGAGTTCCATTCCTTGTGTAGCTTGAAGTCACTTAGAGTAAAAATGCGGACACCTTCGTCCATTCCTAATGGAACTTTGTACTTTTTGCTTCAAAACTCATCCTCGGCAAAGGTTGAAATCATAGATTGGTGAAGGTAAATGTGCATTTAACTTATTGAGCACAATTTTTCTGGTTTGGTTTTTGCAATGTAGTTAGTTTAGTTGCTGAAAGTTGTCATTGTGTAATCTGATTTTCACTATGGTTTTCATTTGTGGTCTGTTCTTATGATATTTATGCATGAAAATACACCAAGAATGGATTGTAGGTAACCTTAAAAATGGATTGTAGGTAACCTTAGAAAAGAAGCCTTTGTTTCTAAGTATCCAGTGTAATTAATTACTTATACTAAATTTTGCTCTTAGAATAACTAAAACCAAAAATTACTTATATCTGACCATGGTTTGATCTACCCACATACGGGAACGCGATTATTTCATACACTACAGAAGTTTGCTCTGGGCAAGATCTGAACTTGGTTTCTATTCACTTTTGTAACTTGTTTAAAGTTGTTCATATCACTAGATTTATATGTTAAATGAGAATAAACTTAGCAAACTTGAAAGTCTTTCCCTTCTGATGTCGTGTAAGATGCCAATGAATCTTCTTGAGCTTCTTTTGTAGAAGCTGCAATAATGTTGGGTGCATTTACAATTTTTGTGTACTGTTTGTATGCGTAGTTAGGTTTTCGGTTTGTTCTTGAACTTGAATGTTGTGTTCAATTTGGATACTATTATTCTGGGAGAAAGCTAAAATGACTACAATTTATATAATTTTTTTTTTATACTTTTAGGTTATAGTCATATACATTTTCTTCTACCAATTTTGATTGAACAAATTCCATAATATTTTTTGTATATCAATGCAGAAATTGATTTCTTTTGTCCATGTTGTCATGGTGGCGACAAAGGTCGTGCTTTTCACGTTCTTAAGCAAGCTGAATAATTTCAAAGACGCTGAATTTGAAAGTAAGAAGGTTTTGAATCAAACTTTACATCATCAGAATTGAACTCGCTCAATATGCTTTTTTATTAATGTATGAACACAGATGGGATAAATTTCTGGAGGCACTGGCAGATGTATTTGAGTGATGTTTGTAACTTAGGTTTTCATGAAACTCAAATGTTACTAATTACTATGACTTCTATGCTGTAAAATATGTTGATTTATCTCTTAAGTTTTCAAGAATGGTTAGAAACTATGTGATTCAACCTACTATAATCTCTTGCTTAAACTAAGTAAAAAAATAAAGAATGAACTTTTGTTTGACAGTGTAGATTGCTGTTATGTATTTCTTTTAGTTGTACGCCAAAAACATTTCTTTCAATGCTCAAAGAGTGTCCCTTTTGTGTCTGTTCCCCAAGAGGCGGTAATTTTTTTTTAAGGGACAATGAGCTCAATGAAGATGAGCTCCAATGGCGTAAATAAATAAAAAACACTAACTGTTAGGAGACGACAAGAAAGGGACGACGGTGTTCACTCTGCTAGGTTACTTGAGAAACTTGTGGATGATGGAATATGTTGTAGATGATGGCCTATAATCTCTTTTCATGCATTGTTGATATCTTCATCAGTTTGGCAGATTAGAAGAAAGAGAGATTATTTATATGTCAGTTTGGTAATACAGGATTCGGTTCAGGTTGAACCTGAATTCTCAGTACGGAATTGGACATCAGAATTGAACAAGTAACAATCTGTGTTTTCGAATCAATGATCATATAAGCTATATACCTATCATTGATTTGGATACTCAATACATATTAAGATTTGTTGTCAAGTTTAGCCAATACATTTAAGCCAACCACATAATTTCTTCTCAAACTCAATCTAATTAAAACATGTATGCATGCACTTTCATGGCTTACATTAATGCATTGCCTAGCACAATGGCAAGGCTATAAGAAATGTATCTTGCATTTTCTGGACAAATCCTTCATATCTTCCTATGGATGCATTCATTGTATGGTCAGTTCCATTTCATTGTATGGTTAACTAACTAACAAACCATAACTAATAGTATTTTCCAGAGTATTGATCATATCTACATATGTGCTTTATTAGTGGAATTTGTCTTAGAGTAACTTCAAGGCCACGTAATATTTATAAAATGAGCCAGTTATCCAAAGCTTGCCCACTCTTTCGTTGTTTTGGGGTATGCATTGTAGTCCCTTGCTTAACAAGTAATCTATATACATATGCAGGACAATTTTCCACTTTTCTCTATAGCAAAGATCTTGGACCTCGCGTGTAGTTTCTGCTATCTAAATATTATCCAAACCTCGATGGGTAAAGATCCACTCCATTTATAAAAATAAATAGAAGATGACATTTGAAAAGAGAGACAAAAAATAAGTGGTGGGTTCTATTATTAAGTGGGTCTCACTATCATTAATTATATTTTAATTTTTGTGTTATAAATTGAGAAGATCCTAACTCAACCAGGACGAGTTAAGATCATTTCCATTTGCTAAAAGTAAATGGACAATGTCATTTTGGTGAGAGATAGATCCCAAAAAATATGTAGTAGGTCCTACCACCAAGTGGGACCCACTGCTATTAATCATTTTCAAAAAATTTGTGTCTTTATATCTTCAAATGGATGAAATGGAGAGATTGATAAATAAAGAGGATCTTAACTCAACTTGGACACCTTAAAAAAATCTATTAATGATTTGTTAGCTAATCCTTATTTGATGATTGATATAAGAGTGTATGTTTTGGCTGCCTTTTGCTGGGAGAATTTGTGTGGTTATTAGACAATGAGTTAAATTTTCTTCATTTACTCCGTTACTAAAGTTTTGGTGTATAAATATTTCCTATAAATATATGCATTTATATCATTTATTTATTTATTTGAAAACTGTGGTGATAGAGATTGCCATTTTATTTATGAAATAGAGAGGATCTCAACCCGCGTTTAATATCATACAAAGGAATTAAAGATAAATCTAATAGGGGTTTAAGCCTATCCTACCCCACTATACCTGCAAATAAACATTGTGTTGAGTTCATAATCATGATTTAGCTGCTCAAAGTGATTTATGCAAAATCTAATTAACACTTCACTTGGTTACTTTTTTGTTGTCACATGAAAGAATTAAGCATGTTATCGCATTTTTCCCATGATACTACTCTGGTATCATTGCAGAGCATCCACAATGGAGACCTTTAATTTGGAGTTCTTAAACGGATTTCACGTGTACACGTTTTTTTTTTTTTTAGTTTTTAGTAAGAGTATCTAATAAGCACTCAGTCACTTCAATGGAGACCCTCTGACAAAAATCTAAATGGGTTCCAGTACTAACTTTTCATCATTTACATTTCAACAACATCATATTATTTTAATAAAAAGTAGTGCGGGGTCTACTTAAGAATGAGGGTCTTAAGTGAGACCATGAGTCTTAGAAGACCCCCAAACTTTTCCCTCAATGGAGGTATCTATTAGGTATCAGGTCTTAAATGGTGAAGACCTCACCATTAGAGATGGTCTAACTGACTTTCTTAATCCATATGCTTAATAGTGTGTAGACCAAAGGTGTACGTGGGTCCGTTTGGATTGAGTTTAGTCAAACCCAAAACTGAACCGTAATGGGTACTCCGGTTTGTGTGGGGTAAAATAACCACATGTTACATTGTTGGGCCAGTTTCGCAAACCCATTTATTTATGGCTTGGGTTGCGTTGCTTAGTGGGTTAGCCAAATTTTTATTTTTATTTTGTTAATGTTAAATGACTAAATGATGAGCCTCGTATTTTTTCATAAAAACTACTCAGCTTTTTTATTTTCTTAAAAAGATTGTGTAGCTTATTTTCACTATATTTTAGCATCAAAAAATAATAAATAACGATATCAAATTATAAATTTGATCATAAAATATTTGTAATAGACGAAAGTTGCATGAGATAAAACTACATTAACATCAAATAATAAAAAAAAATGTAACATCTTAATTTGTAACTTTAGCATGTTTTGATTTTCGATATACATAATGTCTTGTGTCATTTTACGAAATAGACATGATTTATGATCAAAACCTTTGATAAAATAAAAATATAAATGTTGACATTAGTGGGTAAGTGAGTTTATTGGGTTTGGGTCTGGTTTTACCCAAAATCCATAATTTTTTATGGGTTTTTCATTTTTTAAAATCATATTCACCCAATTACCCAACTCAACCCACTTTTTTCTTGGGGTGGGGTTTGACCGGATTTTTTAGGTTGACTCAATTCATGCCCACCCTAGTGTAGACAATTCCTCAGCAGACCCCTTATCTAACACATTTCCAAACAAAATCAATTCTATCAAAATTAATTTTTCAAAATCAATTTTTTTTAGCATATAACCAAACACATACTACATCTACTACAATAATTAGAAAACTAATAACAAACATTTTATTAAGTATTTATTATTACTATACTCATTTTGTCACATATTATAAGGAGAGAAAAAAGTCATTTTCTTTGTCCAAATTATATGCAAAAAAGACAAAGTTTTGTCATACTTAATTATGTTTTTCAAAAATTCATTTTCTACATAACAAATAACCAGTTTTTTTTAATAAGTACGAAATCATTTTTTTTTTTCTTAGAATTTGGAAACGTGGAAGTACAAATAAAGAGAAGTATTTGGTATTTTATAATGGATCGGACGGTGGAGATGGTGTCTGGTGGAATATGTGGGGACATTGAAGTGAGAGATGTTTAAAGAAAGAAAAGAGTGGATTTGAGGTAAGGAACAACGAATCAAAGGAAACAATGGATCTAGCTCCAGAAGAACTTCAATTTCTCAACATCCCAAACATCTTAAAAGAATCAATTTCAATCCCTAAAATTTCCCCTAAAACTTTCTACTTAATTACCCTAACCCTAATTTTCCCTCTTTCTTTTGCAATCTTAGCTCATTCACTTTTCACACACCCCTTAATTTCTCAGCTTCAATCTCCTTTCACTGATCCTGCACAATCCTCTCATGATTGGACTCTTCTCCTCATCATTCAGTTTTTCTATCTCATTTTCCTCTTCGCTTTCTCTCTTCTCTCCACCGCCGCCGTCGTTTTCACCGTCGCTTCTCTCTACACCTCAAAGCCTGTCTCTTTTTCAAACACCATTTCAGCAATTCCTAAAGTTTTTAAGCGTTTGTTCATTACTTTCTTATGGGTCACGCTACTTATGATTTGTTACAATTTCGTTTTTGTTCTTTGTTTGGTTCTTATGGTTGTAGCAGTTGATACTGATAACTCTGTTTTGTTGTTTTTCTCTGTTGTTTTTATCTTCGTTTTGTTTCTTGTTGTTCATGTTTATATAACTGCTTTGTGGCATTTGGCTAGTGTTGTGTCTGTGCTTGAACCTCTTTATGGTTTTGCTGCTATGAAGAAGAGTTATGAGTTGTTGAAGGGTAGGGTTAGATATGCTGCACTTTTGGTTTGTGGGTATTTGCTTATTTGTGCGGTTATTAGTGGAATGTTTAGTGTGGTTGTGGTACATGGTGGTGATGGTTATGGTGTGTTTTCTAGGATTGTCATTGGTGGGTTCTTGGTTGGTGTTCTTGTCATTGTGAACTTGGTTGGGTTGTTGGTGCAGAGTGTGTTTTACTATGTTTGCAAGAGTTATCATCATCAAGGGATTGATAAGAGTGCTTTACACGATCATCTTGGTGGCTACCTTGGAGAATATGTGCCTCTTAAGAGCAGCATTCAAATGGAAAATTTGGATGTATGATTCTGGGATGAGACGGTAACCCAAGTGGGTTTGATTTGTAAGTTTATTTTTCTTACTTATGATCATGTAATGAAATTGTGTAAAACGGTCAGGAATGAAAAGACTAATGATAGATTGTATGTTGGTTGAATTTTCAATACTTAGTATTTCGGTTTTTTCCTCTTTAATACGGCGTATAGACAAATGTTTGTTTAGCAGTTGTAGCTCATTATTTTCTTTCCTCATAAATGCATTCTGATATCATGGTTGTGTCCATATGTTATCATCCGTTGAATAGAGTAGATGGCTTTTAGCCTTTGTTGAGATGATGCAATGATGCAATAATATTATGCTTTCAAATTGATATTTATGTATGAAAATACAACTTAGTTCCAAGAATGGATTGTAGGTAACCTTAAAAAAGAAGCCTTTGTTTCTAATTATCCGGTGTATTTAATTACTTATACCAAGTTTTGCTCTTAGAATAACTAAGAAACCAAAAGCAAAAGTACCTTCAGATTCTGGTGGTATTTGGGGGATTCTTAGTCCACACTTTGGCCTCCGTTCTCACAAGCATAACAAACAACAACACTATATATACTACACTACCATGGCCTCTATTTGATCTGATAGTTTTAGGTGAAGATCATTGTTCCT
Organism: Medicago arabica; assembly: GCA_946800305.1. Lineage (NCBI taxonomy): Eukaryota > Viridiplantae > Streptophyta > Magnoliopsida > Fabales > Fabaceae > Medicago > Medicago arabica. The sequence continues at coordinate 8,366,546 of OX326969.1, forward strand.
TCTATTCAATGCATAATTTGTCTATTGGTACTTTATTTTGATTTGTAAGTTTTGAGGATTTAAATTAAAATCTCTGGTGCAAATCTTTCTGTCTTCCTCTTTCTATAAGCAAATCCACCTCATGATAAACCAAGCGAGTTTCAAAGAGGATAAGTAATAGTAGTTTTGGACCTTAAACATCTTAGGTTAGTTGATCAGACATTCAAAAACTGGTTCATGTTGTTGTGCATACATTGCTAAATAAAGTTTCAAATTCTCATGCCACTCTAATTTCCAGTTCCAGGGGAATGGTACTGATTTTACAGTATCTAGAGTTTTGTTATTGATAAGCCAATGACAAGCACACTAAGGAAACATTGACCTTAATCAGAAGATCTAAGTTAAGAATCTTAGTGGAATACTCTTTGTCAAAGAGTATGATCTTAGAGTGCACTTAATTATGATTGGTTTCCATATCCCTAGTAAAATTTAAATAAAATATTAAAGCTGAAAACTTAAGACTTAGACAGATCAGATCCATTTACATAGCAAATACTCTGGAGTTATGTACTCCAACTGTTTTTCTATTGTTGATTCATTCATTTATTTTGCTATTCCTATTTGTTTTGATTGATTGGTATTACTTAGTTTGTTCGGCTGATTATTTGTATATATTTTTGCAATAATAGTGAAGATTATCTCTTCTCCTAATAGATTTTGGCTGATTATAAGTCTACATCTAATATCTAATTTAGACTGAGGTTAAATGAGAATAAACTTAGCAAACTTGAAAATCTATCTCTTCTCCTGTTGTGTAGTATGCCAATGGGTTGACAAGTGACTGGGGGATTTAGGCCTCACAAGCTTTTAATTATCAGTTGTGGCTTTTAGTTCTCGGCACAAATTTCTTACGATCCTGTCATGAAGTGTTTTTGAGCTTATTTTGTAGAAGCTACAATAATGTTGGAAGCCTTTACAATCCTTGTGAACTGTTTGTATGCTTAGTTATGTTTTTGTTCTTGAATGTGAATGTTGTGTTTAATTTGCATGCTATTATTCTAGGAGACGGAGATTGCTAAAATAACTACAATTTTATTTTAAAAAAATTGATACTTTTAGGTTATATTCATATACACATTTCTTCTACCAGCTTTGATCGAATAAATTCCATAATATATTTATTTTTTTGGTACAACAATCCAGGAATTGATTTCTTTTGTCCATGTTGTCATGGTGGTGACAAAATTCCTGATTTTCATGTTCTTGAGCAAGCTGGGCAATTTCAAAGAAGCAGAATTTGAAAGTAAGAAGGTTTTTCAAACTCTACATGGTCAGAATTGCACTCACTAATTATGCTTTAGTATTTATGTATAAACACAGTTGGGATAAAATTCTGGAGGCACTGGCAGATGTATTTGAGTGATGTTTGTAACTTAGGTTTTCATGAAACTCAAATGTTACTATGACATTTATGCTGTAATATATGTTGATTTTCCTCTAAGTCTTCAAGATTGGTTAGAAACTATGTGATTCAATCTACTATAGTCTCTTTTCATGCATTCTAGGAAAATATAGCAACCTCCTTGCTGAGAAGTGAGAATGAATAATAAGTAAAAAATAAAGAATGAACTTTTGTTTGTCGGTGTGGATTGCTGTTATGTATTTCTTTTAGTTGTACACAGACATTCCTTTCGATGCTCAAAGAAGTGTCCCTTTTGTGTCCCTTCCCCAAGAGGCGATAATTTATTTTTCTTCTAAGGGACGACGAGCTCAATGCAGATGAGCTCCAATGGCGTACATAAGAAAGAAACAGCCACTAACTATTAAGAGACATCAAGAAAGGGACGGTGGAGGTAACTTGAAAAACTTGTGGGTGATGGAATATGTTTTGTCACAAGAAATTGACCAAGTAGAAGTAACTATTCATCTTCCAAGTTGATTCTCATTGTCAATTTGGTCCTTGCAATGGTGGAAATGTTAAATAGAAAAGAAAAAAAAAATCATTTTTCGGTCCAATATGTCAACATTTTGCACATGTCATCAAAACCAAATTGTAACTGGTCTAGAGAAAAAGGTGTGACTGTTTTGGCTATTAGAGATTCGAATCATGGTTTCAAAAAAAAATAAAAAATAACAGCCCTCGTCTAAGGATTACTATAAAAACAGGCGACAAAAAATGGTTGTTTACTCGTTAATTTTGTTGAGTTGAGACCTATAACAAATCTTCATTAAAAATAGAATACCTCGTGCTTTTGCCCCTCACAAATCACAATTAAAAAGCAAGACATTTTGTTTGTACATAATTGTACTTGTTTGATGTTCCTCGACTCCCCAACTGAACTGCCTGTGTAGTAGATAATTATATGAATGCTGCTCTCCCCCCTGCAAAATACACTCCCGTCCTGCAAGCTTTTCAAATTTACCCCTGCGTAAGTTAACATGCGCTGCGCATGTTAAGTAACACTGCACAACTTAACTCACACAGCGCGAGTTGCGCAGTGTTACTGTTTTTGTTCAAGACCCATCAATCCAAACTCCAAACACCATTTTTTGGGTCAAAATCCTCATCCCAAATCATTGCAAATCGTCATGAAGCAAGTTTCTAAGCTCATCAAGCACCAAATATCAGGTAATGTATCATAAAAACTCATCTCATTTTGCTGGTTTTTGAGCTTGGTTAGTCTGTTTTTCGTAGGCAGTAGGCATGGTGTGCAAGTTAACTTGCGCAAGGCGTATGTGTTGCGCTAGTTAAGTGGCACATGTGTTAATGTGCTGCGTGACTTAAGTCACGCCACTGTACACAGTCCAAATTTTTTAATTTTTTGCTTCATTTTTGTTCTTGGTTAGCTTGTTACACAAGTAATTTATTTATTCTCACTTTGTAAATTATTTTATTCATTTTTAATTTTCACTTTTTATTATTTTCTTAGTATGCTTCCTTGCATTAAATTGATCCTGAGTCACAATCATTCTTGATTGATCAGGTTCTCTCGAAAGTTCCTGATTTATTGAAGGTTGAGTTCCATTCCTTGTGTAATTTGAAGTCACTTAGAGTAAAAATGCGGACACCTTCATCCATACCTAATGGAACTTTGTACTTTTTGCTTCAAAACTCACCCTCAGCAGAGGTTGAAATCATAGATTGTTGAAGGTAAACGTGCATTTAACTTGTTGAGCACAATTTTTCTGGTTTGTTTTCGCAATGCAGTTAGTTTAGTTGCTGAAAGTTGTCCCTTAATTAAAGTTGTTCACATCACTAGCTTTATATGTTAAGTGAGATGGAATAAGAAAACCAGCACTGGATTTGAACCAGAAACTCAACAATATCTTGGATTTGAGTGGGTTATATGTTGCAGAGCTATTTCAAGATAGATAATAAAGCAAAAGTACCTTCAGATTATGGTGGTATTTGGGGAATTCTTAGTCCACACTTTGGTCTCCATTCTCACAACCACAACAAACAAAAACACTATATATACTACACTACCATGTAAGAACAATCTATTTGGTCTGATAGTTTTAGGTGAAGGTCATTGTTCCTTCTATTGGATGCATAATCTGTCTATTGGCACTTTATTCTGATTTGTAGTTTTGAGGATTTAAATTAAAATCTCAGATGCAAATATTTCTGTCTACCTCTTTCTATAAGCAAATCCACCTCATGAAAAACCAAGCAAGTTTCAAAGAGGATAAGTAGTAGTTAACAATCTCTTATAAAATAAAATTTTGTTTATCAAACCACATTTTGGACCGTAAGCATCTTAGGTTAGTTTATCAAACATTCAAAAACTGGTTCATGTTGTCCATAAATTGCTAAATAAAGTTTCAAATTCTCAGTTATGTTATTGATAAGCCGATGACAAGCACACTAGTGGAACATTGACTTTAATCATAAGTTCTTAGTGGAATGCTCTTTGTTTTGATTGGTTTCCATATCCCTAATAAATTGAAATAAAATATGAAAGCTAAAAACTTTAAGACTTAAACAGATCCGATCCATTTACATAACAAATTCTCTTGAGTTATGTACTCCAACTGTTTTTCTTTTGTTGATTCACTCATTAGTCATTTATTTTGCTATTCCTATTTGTTTTGATTGACTGGTATTACTTGTATATAGTTTGTTTGGCTGATTATTTGTATATACTTTTTGCAATAATAGTGAAGATTATAAGTCTACATCTAATATCTAATTTAGACCGAGGTTAAATAAGAATAAACTTAGCAAACTTGAATATCTATCTCTTCTCCTGTTGTGTAGTATGCCAATGGGTTGACAAGTGATTAGGGGATTTTAGGCCTTGCAAGCTTTTAATTATCATTTATGGCTTTTAGTTCTCTTGGCACAAATTTCTTATGATTCTGTCATGAAGTGGTTTTGAGCTTATTTTGTAGAAGCTAAAATAATGATGGAAGCCTTTACAATCTATGTGAACTGTTTGTATGCTTAGTTAGGTTTTTGTTCTTGAACTTGAATGTTGTGTTTAATTTGCATGCTATTATTCTAGGAGATGGAGAATGCTAAAATAACTACAATTTTAATTTAAAAAATTTGATACTTTTAGGTTATACTCATATACAGTTCTTCTACCAACTTTGATCGAATAAATTCCTTAATATTTTTTATTTTTTTTTGGTATAACAATCCAGGAATTGATTTCTTTTGTCCATGTTGTCATGGCGGTGACAAAATTCCTGATTTTCATGCTCAAGCTGGGCAATTTCAAAGACGCAGAATTTGGAAGTAAGAAGGTTTTGAATCAAACTTTACATCATCAGAATTGGACTCATTCATTATGCTTTAGTATTTATGTGTAAGCACAGTTGGGATAAAATTCTGGAGGTGGCAGATGTATTCAGTATTTGAGTGATATTTGTAACTTAAGTTTTCACGAAACTCAAATGTTACTATGACATTTATGTTGTAAAACATGTTACCTCTAAGTCTTCAAGAATGGTTAGAAACTATGTGATTCAATCTTCTATACTCTCTTTTCATGCATTCTAGGAAATATAGCAACCTCCTTGCTGTGAAGTGAGAACGTATAATATGGAAAAAATAAAGAATGAACTTTTGTTTGATGGTGTGGAACGCAAAAACATTTCATTCAATGCTCAAAGAGGTTTTTTTTTTTTCTTGAAGGGACGACGAGCTCAATGCAGATGAGCTCCAATGATGTAAATAAAAAAGAAACAACCACTAACTATTCGGAGACAACAAGAAAGGGAAGACAATGTTCACTCTTGCTAGGTTACTTGAGAAACTTGTGGGCGATGAAGTATGTTGTCTCAACAAGAAATTGACTAAGTTGATTCTCATTGTCAATTTGGTCCTTGCAATTGTGGAAAAACAGATAAAAGAAAATAGTCATTTTTGGGTCCAATATGTCAACGTTTGGCACATGTCATCAAAACCAAATTGTAACTGGTCTTGAGAGACAAAAATGGTTTGTTTACTCGTTAATTTTGTTGAGTTGAGACCTTTAACAAGTCCTTCATTTTGTTATCGTACACATTCGATGTCCCTCGACTCCCCAACCGAAATGCCCATATAGTAGATTATTATATTGCTGGACACTGATAAACAAAAATGAATTGGAATAGAATTTGTTTGAAACAAACAACTTCAAATTTACATTAAAAGAACTGCAACCAAGGAATGTATATAATATCAAAAAACGTTCATAACGTAATTATATACCAGATACAGATTTCATATAAAGTATGATGATATTACAAATTACTTTACTTCTACACAACAACAATAAAAAACTATAAAGAATTCACACACTGCCACACAGCTCAAAATTACTGCATTGCCAATAACTTTAAGAACCCTTATTAGCTTACCATTTGCAAAGGTATAGGCACAACAATATCATATGCTGATAAACATGATCTAATTTAAGATGCTGCAAGTTTGGTGTTTGGGTTGAAAGGACGCTGCTCAGCACATGTAAGGACATCATGGGTCCCAGCTTGTTCACGACCGACACCAAGAAGGTCAAGATAATATAGGTAATGGGAAACGATGTTGTTCATCGAGTCAACATCACCCTGTCCACAAACACCTTCGCCGTAGAGAATGTTCATTGTAGCGCCAAAACCAGGAACCCGTTTCTCCATAGTGTCGTTCTTGGTAGGCTTCCAGTTGCCAACAAAGGCATCATGAGCAGAGGGTTGTGACTTTTTGATTGGCGTCATCCATTTCCAAATTGCAGCCTGGAAAGCTAGGGTTGCATTCTGCTCTATGTATTCTGGATGGTCAAGTAGATTCACCTTCAGAGCTTCTCCAGCAGCTCCATAATTGTAGTTCCTATATGGAAGATACCAATGAGTACAATCACAAACCATGCTATTCTTTCAAGACAGATAAATAAATAATGTTGTTGTGCGATTGTGGAAAATAATAATTTTGATCAAATTCTGTCACAGAACAGTGTTATATAGCTGTTATTGGACAACATTTTGCACTAAATAGTGTATCGTTGAACAATAGCAACTTGTTCAGATTCTGCTACACTATAGCCCTATAACCGCTATTTAACAACATTGATTTCAAGTAAAATAAGCTCCATTACATATAACGACAACTACTTTTTATAAAATTGTGCATGCAACTCTGGTTTAAATTTTCACAGGAATTTCATCGTTGCCAAAAACAAAAATGCTACTTAATCTTGTCATTGTCATCAATGACCATCTTACTAATATGGTCAAATATACAATTCATTGAGATGAAACAGAAAACTACATATTGTACAATGTAAAGTCTAACAATGGAAAGTCTGTGAAAAAGTTAAAGATTCAGCTACTGTTATAGAAAACCTGCACAAGCATACAATACTTTTACAGTTTCATTGGTATCAATGATAATTTCACATATCATTGACAAAAAAACCCAGCAATACAGCTCTCTGGCTCTCTTTCACTACCCAGTTGCTCAAATTTTCTATATATTTTCCTCGTTCTTTTTCTATTTTATCTCTTATTGCACCAGGCTATTTACTCTCTTTTGCAATCATCAATTAACTCGTATTTTTCTTGATGATGATTTGGAGGATCTATAATTGCCACAATGGGGTGTTCAAAACTGTGATATTTACACAAAAGAAAGTTCAAGCCAATACTTTCTTAACTAAATCCAGTTCAATGATCACAGTTATTGAAATGCTTCGGATGAACTGATTTATAAGAGCACAAGAATCCAAAAGCTGTCTATTTTTCACAGTTGAGGGGATGTAACATCACCAATAAACAAATAATCTTGCGTGTTCGGTTAAATATTAACCTTCAATAGATCAGATTAATTTTGTACACGGATCAGGGATATTGGGGAAGCCTCACAATGACATTAAACAAGTTTAACATCAATCAGGGGTTCGGCAACAAGCAAGAAACATGTAAAACTAGCTACCTTTTGGCCAAAAATAAAAATAAAAAATACTTTCGATTATAAGTATTTAGTAGTGGTAGACATATACATACCAGTAAATAGGAATGGCTCCACGTCCGTAGTATTCAGCTCCAGGAGTGCAGGGGTATGTTAATTTGTAATAGTCATCACAATATGTCTGGGCAGGACTCATTTCATGATTGTAACATAGACCCCAGGCCAAAGGTCCTCCGGTTGCCACTCCATAACCACCTGGCATCAGCATTACAAGAACAATAAAACATCCAAAGTGTCAAAATTATAACCAAATCAATCACTGCAACATAATCCACGTTCAACTATATAATGATAAACTTAAACCAGATCCATCAATTAACAAACTTTCAGCAAACACAATTTTATCACTGTAGTCAGTAGCAGCCACAATAGTGGTACTGCGTAGCGCTATGCCAAACCCCACCTTATTGCATTTTTTCTAGTTACTGCGGCTGATATAGTGAAATTCCGTTAAAAACTCAAATATGCCCCAAGGCTAAACTTATAGCCATCCCCTCTGTTCTTTCTTGGATGTTTTGGTCATTTTCCATAAAATTTATTTGCTTTTCAATATTAGTAACAAACTTTCATTATTAGTTATGAATAATATGTCTTTAATTTTGAGCTTGCATGGTCAAAAGTATAAACATTTTGTATTGTTTTCCTAAACTTTGACGTAGCTGCTTCGGGGTCAGCCACATACTATAAGAGATTTCTATCTTATCGTCAAATATGCCACATGTCATGTCAGTCATAATTGAGACACAACGACAACGACAACAACAACAATAACAACACAATTCTTTACATAATTCACTAGCAATTCGCAACAATATAACAACAACTAAACGATTAATATGCGATCATCGCTCTTGATAATGTATACAAAACCTAACATTAACAAATCAAGATTTTCAGCAGATTCGTCAATCAGACAACACAAATCCAATTCAACCAAAATTTCAAACATTGTAGTCTCGGATCTAAGATTTTCTCCATTACACTTCAAAATAATGCCAAAAAACAAAAAATCCATAATTTTTGTTTTCTGCTCTGAAAATTCTCAACTTAAGCTAATACAATCACAATTTGCTACTCCAACCCTAACTTGTCATAACTTTTTCCCTTGCAAATCGAAATCAAACCAAACAGATAACAACAAAGTAAACCACACTACTACTAAAGACAAATCTAATCAACATTTTGCAATTTTAGATCTTATATATATGGAGAACTAATTTCATCAAATCCTACAATTTTAGTATCTAAATCAGACATGAATTTAATTCATTTACACAGTCACAGTAAATATATGTTATACTGTCAATCAATCATAACAGTTAAATCATTAAAAAAAATGTTAGATTTGATTGGTTTGACAATATAAAAAAAAAAAAATATCTTGTATAATTAGATCAACTTTGTAAAAAATAAAACAAAAAAATAAATAAATAAATAAATACAAATATGAACGTTAATTTTGCTTATATTTAGAAACGGAGGGAGTATGGTATCTTACAAGAGGTTTTGCTGCCGACGTGTCCGAGAAAAGCGGCAATCTCCATCATCTGCGTAGTCTTATTACCAGTAGTACCAAAACCCAAGGGCTCAAAAAGAGAAGCAGCATTAATAAAAGAATGATAATCCCAAAACCCAACAGCATGAGCAATTGGAGTATTCCTCTTTGAAAAGAGATTCTCAAATTGATAGGTTTGAAAATAATCAGTTATTGTTAAATTACAACAATATATTGACCATCCTTTACATTCCCATCCTTTATCACAGTACTTTTTTCCATGCTTGTATTTCACTTGTACCTTTGTGTCTGATGATTCTTCACCGTTTGCGAGTGTTGTGAGAAGAATGAAGAAGATGAGGGATAAAACGATGGCGTTTAGTTTCGCCATGTTTGTGTTGTGAAAGTGGAATCAGGTTAGATGAATGAAATGAAATGAGTAATGTGAAGCTTTTAGAGAGATGGATCGGACGGTGGAGATGGTGTTTGGTGGGGACGTTGAAGTGTTAAGAGAACAGACTGGCTTTCAAGTATGGAACAACGAAGATACTTCACCGACAGCTGAGGTGGAACTAGGAAATGACGGTATTGCCATTTCTTGTTTTTTGTTTTCGTCGGTTTGGTTGGTTGAAATGTCTATTGTCCTCAAAACTAAATTGTTTTACGTGAATTTCTGTTCGAATTTAACCAAATAATAATTCAGCTTAGTGAGCTACATCAAGTGAAGAATTATTTAAGGGAACTAATTTCAATTCTTGATAAAATTTAAATTACCAAACCAAAAATTGAAACTGAACTCAACCACAGAAAAAAAACTGGACTATTACTAATAGTTTTGAAATTGAACTGAAACAATTCAGTTCAATTCGGAATAGTTCAATTCAGTTCTGTAATTAAAATTCAATTTCATTTGTAGTTTTTCAAAGGAATCAATAATAACAGTTCAGTTCGGTTCGGTTTGAAACAGTTCGAAATGCAAACAGTTCAGTTCAGTTCAATTATTTTAAATTTAGCAAATAATTCAGTTTGGTTCAGTTTTCATCCCGAATTGAATCATGTCCACCCCTACCACTTTCACGATCGATTAGAAGTTTATACAAGTTGTTTTAGATTTGTTTTAAAAAAAAAAATCATTAACAAAAAAATATATTTGATTGGATTTTATAATTAAAAATGCTTTAAATAAAAAAAATGTTTCATATATAAAACTCACTTTAGAGGGCATTTGACCCTCTTTTGTACTAAACAAATGTGAAACCAAACAGGTATTACAAAACATTGGATCGGCCTTCAATGATCAAACTCCAACTTGTTCAAAGTGTATCATCTAACTCCTTCAAACTAATCAACTAACTTTTTTTTTTAAAGAAGTTAAAATGAAATTTGTTTAAAACACAAAGAATCCTAGCAAGCACAAGAAATGCTAGGCTAGGAGACTTAAAGACAACATACAAAGGAAGTGTGACGTATATATGCAGAACACCCAAACAAACACTCATATAACAAATACAAATTTCTACAAACAACCAAACCAAGAAGACATCTCCAAAAACCAAAGTCTAAACGTCTGCACAATAGAATAAACAAATCTTGTGTCAAACTGTTAAAAAAACCTCTCCAAAACAACCATAAAACCTACCAAAAACTCATGTAACCGCACCTTAAACAAGCCACACCGTGTAACAACCATGTATTTGAAAACCACATCAACAACAAATTCATAGAAGAAAAGCCACAAAAAAAAAAATATAACCACCACTAGCCACCACAATCACCACCACCAAAACTACCATTAACCACAAAAAAAAAAACCACCATTAATCCTCACCAAAAACCAGCACCAACCACCACGAGCATCACCACCAAAAACCATCACGAGCATCACCACAAAAGACCCAGTATCAATACCACCATGGAAACCACCACGAAGCACCACAGACCGACACAACCAAAAAACAACCTACGAGCTCCTCAACAACAACACCACCAACAAAACTCAAAAACAAGCATGACACACCCAGAAGTACCACTCGTCCCTAATCCTTCAACCAACTATGCACAACACACAAAATCCCCACAGCTAGGAACCTACACACAAGTAAATTGCCATTGCGAGATCCAAATCTGGATCTAGATCTATTACCACAAACCATCCTACTAGATAAAAACCCACTACGAACCACCATGAACTACGCTGAGAACCACCACAAAACCCCTCCGAAAACCATCACAAACCACCACAAAAACGCAACAAACTAACACCACCATGAACGCCAGCGATGGAGAAAACAATCGTTGAGAGAAACCCATGGCCAAATGATGCGGATGGCCACATCGTACCACCAACGATTGAATCTACATCGCGGCGGATATAGGTTGGTTTGAAAGGGAGGAGGGTGACGACGGAGATATGTAGTGTAAACCGTGAATGGAAGAAGAGACGATGAATTCAATTACAGCGGCGACGACTTAAAAGAAATTATACCAATCATAAAATAACAAATATTTGTGAATATTTTTGATATATCATCAGAACTCATGAATTTGTTAAAATAATTATAATCTGATTTGTTTTTTCACACTTTACACCTTAGAGGATTGAAATCCCTCTTTGTCCTTACCTTGAAAATCATTGATATATTTTACGCATATTAAAAAACTTAATAGTGTAATTAATGTGTTCTGCGGGAAATTGGTAGCATAATAAAAAACAATTAAAAAAGTAACAAATATTATAGATTTTTTTTTTTTAGGGAAAATGTTATACAAAATTATAAATGGTCTTAATATCAAAAACAAACATATTTTTTTAATAGACTCTTAATTATTATCAAAGACGAAGGTAGTATAGGGAAACTTTGTCTATTTAAACCCCATAAACAATTGGTTCGGAGTTTGATCATTGGTTCTTGTTATGGACATAATTTGATTGAGACGAGAGAGTTCACCTTCTATATCCTAAGATAGAGATTAGTCATTGGTAAACGACACTGAAAATTCCGTAGTATAGCATATAACCAAAAAAAAGTTGAATTTGGACTTATATACAAACTTTTTGTTTTAGTCCACCAAAAGATTTTGTTAGACTTTTAGTCCTTCAAAAAAATTTCATCATTACTTTTGATCCCTACTTTTTAGTCAACTTATGTCTAGCCTTCGTATTCTTAATGAAATTTTCTAAAAATATGTAGAATATTTTGACAATCTCTTTAAAAAAAATAGAACTTTTTAACATATCATGAATTAAATATGATTTTTTAAGCACCGAAAACATAATTTGAAAATCAGATCTTTAGGAATTCTTTAGTGAAATTTAAAATTTTATAGGGACAACTTTACAATTTTTACAAACTTATTTGGACTAAATTGAAGAAAAAAAAATCAAACAGAACACGAAGCAACCAAACATTGGGATCAAACCAAAGTAAATAAAACAATCAAACATAGGAACCAACATAGAGAAGAACAATCAAAGGTGTAATGACCAACGAAAAGTAGATAATCGAAGTGAGGAACCAACAACAAAGAAATGATCAATCAAAGAAGAAACAATCAACGAGAGGAACCAACATACCGACAAAAACTAGCTCAAAGAGTTAGGGTGGTCATTCGTGTTTATACAACATGGTGTTTGAGTCGGGTAAAAGATTGCAATTTGAAAATTGAATACTGACTCATGCTAGATGTGAAGATGGATGTTGAAAGTTGCTTGTAATTTATTTGGGGTGCTACATTGCTTATATTCTCGAACTATTGAATGTATAAATGTGATTGACATATTCATCATTTGAGATAACTTTTGGGACAAGATTCAAAATTATTCAAGAGTTTCATCTACTCATAGCCTTATTCCCTTATCTTCTCTCTCCAGAACTGTCCTACTCCTTCCCATCCAGCAATCTCTCTCTGCAAGAAAACTAAACACATTTTCTCTTCCTTCATTTTCAACTTCTTTATCTTACTATTCTATCTTTACCATTTCGTTGATTACTCAAGCTAATAAGCAAATCACACAAATTACACAAGCTTTAAACCTTCAATTTCTGCAAAACGTTGAGTTATATCCTCTAGGTTGTTATTTTCCTCTCGTTCCAAAACAAAAATATGTGACGTTTCCTTAGAAGATAAATGTCTTTTTTTATGGGACGTTTCCTTAGAAGATACATACTTTTTTTTTATCCATGAATTTGTAGGCTTGTTTTGCTTTATAATTATGGGGAGAAGGTAGGTCTAAGAAAGTTACCCCTCCACCTCAAATCTCTATCATGCCTTTCTATAAGATTGTTTTACATTTTTTTAATTTGTCGGATTGCTCATGGTCTTTCTATTGTTCACTATGTTTGATATATTGGTCTATGAATGCCAAGTTTAGAACTTGTCCATGTTAACATCCACCTTAGTGCATAGTTATGGAATCGATCCCATTAGGTTTCTTTAAATAAAAAATTGTAAAATAATTTACACCGAATACTTGACATTAAAAAAAACCAATGAAGAGGTAATCTCAAGAAGGAATCAAAACAAGAGAGTCCAAAGAGGTTACAAATATTCATGAATTTTAATTGTATGGAATATGAACCATGTAAACTCCTATAGATACATCATTTATCAATCATCATCATTAATCTACAATTAGAAGAGAATTTAGTGTACCAACAATAATGAGACCCACAAGTATTTTTAATCACATTTTGGGGAAGAGTTATCAATGAGTGGTTGGTGAGCTTGGGTAGCCATGGCCAATTCAAATTGCTTTAACGTAATTGGAGATAAAGAAAGTAATTCAGGTGCCTTCAAATTGTCCCAATCTTTAACATTATTTGTAGTTGTTGACCCATCAAGTCCAATATGTGTTACATGCTTCACATCCGTTGGATACCCTATTTCCATATCTTGTTCCATCTCCTCAATATGCCCTTTGTAAACTAAATAAATTGAAGTCAACAAAATATTACAAACATATATAGTGATATAATCTAAGCAATGTAAAAAATATATAGTGATATAATCTAAGCAATGTAACAAATAATAATACAGACGTCTAATTATATTTAACCATATTCAAATATGAATAAGTGGGATTGGAATAAATGGTAAAATCATCCAGGCACGTGCATTTTTTTTTTTATAAAAAATGTAATTATATTAAACTATAGTTTCACTCTGTAGCTCAAAAGCTTCATGTTAATAAATAAACTAACCTTTAAAAGCATTTTTATTTTTTATTTTAAATATTAATAATTAAATTCTTGTAATAAAATATTCTTATGTTATAAATGTTTATACAAAATCGTTTTAATTTTTTAGCTGGGGTGACCATAAAGGCATAAACTTAGCTAACTCTCACATTTTATGTGATATCATGTATCAATATTATTATTTTTGTTGAAAAAATCATGTATCAACTATATTGTTGCTTTAGTCTTTCTTTTGAAATAAAATATTCCGACTTCTAACAAATTATGCCTTCTTCATTTGTAAAAAAAATAAAAAATTATCCCTTCTTCAAAAAAATCTAACAAAATAAATTGTATACCAACGGCAATTATGAAGGTAACTTTTGGGTGTGTGAGAGTAATTTTAAGAGTTTAAAGAGCAATTTAATTGTGAATATGGGTCAATTAAAGTGGCCCAATGGACTCGACCCATTTAAGATAAATGGTAGCATATAAGTGTGCGAAAATTACTCTTCGCACTTCTAAAACATTTCCTAAACATACCCCAATGACAATTTTTTTGAAAAGAATATCGTAATGGCAGTTAACCGCCGTTCAACCGCCGTTCAACTTTCCAAAGATAGTTAAGTGTTGTTAAACACTTTTTAGAGTGATTCAATTATTTCTTAAATCTCAAAAGTGTCCGGCGACAGTTGAAAAAAAAAACAATTTGAGAATTGAGATGAGTGATGCTCTAAATTTGAATGGTCAAATATAGCCATTTGATAAAATATTTTCTCTCGCGAGCTTATAATATTTTTCATTAGCTTATAACAGACGTTTTCAGACGTAATTCAAGTTGTGTTTAAACTTATACAACATATTGTTTTCTCATTTTTATCCTTACTATTTTAATTGAATAAATTTAAATATTAATTTTACAAAATATTTTAAATTCAATATTTCAACTCATCCCTTTTTAACTCTTTGGACACTCTATATGTTATGTGCTATACACTATATATGTTATATCGCGGACACCAATATGCGGGAGGGGTTAAAATCTGCTCTCGAGTTGACATAACGCGCAGACATGTCGCAATAAAGCGGCGCCACAACAACAAGTTGTCAATCATAGATGGAAGAAACCGAATACAAGGAACTACAAGTGTAATGTCGATGCTGCTTTCTCCAGGTCAAATAGTAGAGTGAGGATTGATATGTGTATTAGACACGATCAAGGAAGTTTTGTTTTAGAAAAAACAAAATGAATTTTGCCCATCCTAAAAGTTGATGAAGGAGAGGCTTTATGCCTACTGTTTGCTATCAGATAGTTGAAGGATTTGCATATTAACAATGGGATTTTTGAGTTAGACTCTAAGAGAGTAGTTGATAGTTTTCATTGTAGTTGTAGAGATGAATATGAACTTGGAGCTATTACAAGATAATGTAGAAATTCATCCTAGTCCTTTTTCACAAACTGACAAATTGAGTTTATTAGAAGATAAACATATGAGGTTGCTCATAGCCTTGATGGGACGACCACATCTCTACCTAGTTTCCATTTGTTGATTGATATGCCTGATTGTATCCAACTATTTATTGCTAGTCAAACGAGATAGTTATTTATTGTTAAAAAAAACACTTTATGTTAAATTTTACACATAATCTATGCATTTAAACTATGATTTATGCTACTTAATTTGATTATCTGCCGGGTATTAAATGAAATCAAAATTCCATGTACAAACAAAAACAAATTAATCACAATTTCCAAAAATAAAATAAAGTAGAAGTTGTTAAACTCACAAAATAATTGAGATAAACTCTTGATACCCCTGATCAATCTCTGTATGCCAGCAGCTACATTAGGCTTTGGTAGAACAAAAAATCCAGAAGACCCTTTTTTCTTGATTTTGGTTGTGATGACTTGTCCTTCTTGTCTTCCTTGCAAACAAATATTTCAAATTAAGAAACTCCAATAACTAAAGAAAGAAAAATGAATGAATATAGAAACGTTGAAATAGCTATAGAGGAGAAACTACTTGAATCAATTGAGTCTTTTGAATCTATCTTTTGCCCTTTTTGTTCACCTAATTCCACACTTGAATTAGAAGCACACCTGAAAGTAAAAGGAAGAACTACTAATCTCTCCATATGATTTCTCATTTCTTCTAAACCCAATTTTTTGTTCTTGTATTGATGTATGTATCAACTATTATTGTTAATTAGAGGGAGCATAGAGTAGCCTAGCTATGAATAGGGAACCTAAAATAGGGGGTTATATTTAGGTTCATATATATCTTTGTGATCAAGCTAGAATGATTAATGTGGGGAATTAATAAACTATTTTAAATCCAAGGTTGGTATGTGAGATATAAAGCGTAGATACATACTGTAATGGAGTGGGTATGTTATTAGTGTTTGAGTAGTTAGTTGGTTAAACTGTTCAACTCAACTTGCTTTAGAGTTTTTTTGTACTAAAAGAAATTTGTTTTTAAGATTGCTAAGCCAATAAGAAGGATTAATTATAATTGAGTTCTAAAATCAAGACTTATTTCTCTACTAGCTCTCAAGCAATAATTAACCTATTTTAAAGGGGGGGACCCTTCTTACTTGTGTACTAAGCATTCTTTATCGAGAATTTTCACATCTTTACATCATAAAGTTTTTGTTTTTATCATTTTATAAGTTGTGTTTGAACCTCATTAGGTAACTTAATTTGTGCCAATGATTGAGTGTTACTTGTATATAATCAACATCATAGAGTGAATCGCAAGGGAATTCCACAAATGACACTCAAGCACGTGATCAAAGTATTTTGTTCTTGTCCCCATCCTTTATGGTTTGGAATAGTTTGTATTTATTTATTTAAAATTTAACCTTTAAGTTGGTAGAAGAAGATGCTTTTATGGGTGAAAGGAAACTCAATTTAGGTAAATAGTTTTTGACTCTCCTGATTCTTTTACTAGTAAAAAATTGGGTCAATTAAGTTTTTGGTCTCTATAAATATCTGCAGTTTTGTTTTTAGTCCTTGTAAAATAAAATCACATTTTTTAGTCCCTGTAAAAATTTTCGTCAGCATTTTTAGTCCCTATAAAATTTTCTATCAACATTTTTAGTCCCTGTAAAATTTTTACGTCAGCATTTTTGGCCCTTAAAATGTTAAAGGAAAATGTCACAGGAACTAAAAAGTGTGATTTTATTTTATAGAAATTAAAAACGAAACTGCAGATATTTATAGGGATAAAAAATTTAATTAACCCTAAAAAATTAGGTTAAAAGGTAGAAACTCATATAGTGCGAAGAAATTGTCTAACTATGGACATGTTCATTATATCACTATTAAAATTCAGATTTTTCAACTTCAAATTGTAACTGGGGTCAAATAGATTCCATTGGAGATATGATAGAATATAATAACACACTCAAGTTTGAGTTAAATATGAGGATCCAAATTCATGTTGATGATTGTAGTGGTTTTTATTTATTAATATGTAATTGCAGTGGTTTTTGTGTGTGTGAATAATAATTTCAATAATTAGATTGAGTTAACAATGGGATAAATCAATTTCAATAATTGCAGTGATTGAATAATAATTTCAATAATTTCAATTATAATTGCAGTGGTTTTTGTGTGGGTTGGATAAATCAATTGATTTGAGTTAACAGAAAAGAAATTGGAGGTCTTGAGTTCCAATTCAAAAGATGATTAAATGTTAATCTAACAAACTAACTACTAATATTTGTCATTTGAATTAAGAAAAAAAAAGTCAATAATTAGATTGAACTATGCTATGTAATGAAAACAAAATCACGAAGTTGTCCCCAAAAGAAGAATCAACTGTCTTCGATGCATGATAAAATACAATGTTGTTATTGTGTTAACAAGTTTGACTTTCAACATACTACTTATGTCTTCGTCATGGTTTCACAATGTTTTTTTTAGAGAAACGACATTTCTCTTGTGGAATTTGAGAGTAAAGTGATTCTACCTAAAAAAAATTATGTAGATTTTTTCAGTGGTGTCTATTTTAACAAGCTATTATTGATCATGGAGTCATATGAAGAAGGGCATAATGATCAGTAAGAAAGCAAACAAAGTTCTACTTACAAAGAAGATACTCATAGAGATTCATATAAAAATAAATTAGATTGATAAAAGATAATGAAAGAGTATAATGTGTATTCCTAAACAGAGATGAGTTGAAAGTCGATTACATAAGTGGAAAAAAAATAGAAACTTTTAATGGAACTAAATTGTTTCAAATTTTATCATTTACGACAATCCTCTCTAAAAAGACCAAGCTATCTTCTCTCTCTAAAAGCCACCGCCAACCACCGTCCTCCTTCTCCCCTTTTATCCAAACCTTTAACCAAGATGTAGACCAGATCTCAGGTGGTTCGAAGAGATCCGACTCCTCACCACCTGTTGGAACAAAGGGTGTCAACAATACCACTTTTAATTTTGATGATATCAAAGTATTAAAAATTGTCAATTGGATATGCTAATATTTGTTTAAGTATGCAGAATCTTAGTCAAAGATTTTAATCTTATAAGGCATTTTGTAAGAACAAATAAAGAGTAAAATCCTTAAGAAGCTTGTTGCAAGTGTTTATGAACACTTAGAGCCTGAAGAATCATCTGAAGTTGTTTCGAGAGGTTCTGAAGACTTTGAGAGTCTGAAGAAGCTGTTTCGAAGAAATACAAGTCAAAAGGTTCTGAAGACTTGGAGAGTCTGAAGAAGCTATCTCGAGAAGCGCAAGTCTACCGGATCTGAAGAACGAAGAGAGTCTGAAGGAGCTGAAGACAGTCTAGAGTTCTACAGAGAGTCTGAAGACCGCAAACTCAAGATATTAAATTGATGATTTTCTGAAGGCATTTAGTTGTAGAAGGAACATTCATATGGAGTAACGGCTATCTTGAAGTCAACTTAAGCATGGGATGCTTTGTGACAAAAGAGCGCATGAAAAGGACAGAGTACATGTACGACCCCTGTTTCCACTACTCCACTACTTGTACTATTGGCAGCTGTGTCTACTGGTATTTTCGCTCCAAGAGGAATGAAATTCAAAATTGTTTTTGAAGGACGATTACCATATCAAGCAACAAATCAACAGTGGTTGATCAAGCTTCTAGATGACTCTGTGATGTGCTGGCTTTTCTCAACGTCTCTCTACAACCTCTATATAAAGGAATGAGGACTTGAAGAATTGGTTACTGAACTCTTACACATATATTGATATTCTCCTTGAGTCAAACCAAACACATCAACAACTTAGGAAATTCTTACAAACTTCTTTATCCTAGAATTTCTAAGTGTAACAGAAAACAAAGTCTGTCTTTTGTTTTGTATTTGTGAACACCATTGATTGTATATCAAGTGTTCAAACTCTTATTCAATTTTTTGCAAATTGTGTTTGAAGTCTCTTGCTTGTGTGCTTGAGCAATAAAAGTCTCTTGGGTGTGTCCTTGAGCAAAAGAAGTCTCTTGCTTGTGTGCTTGAGCATTGGAAGTCTCTTGTTGTGTGCTTGAGCAACTTGTAATTTGTTATTACATTTTAGTGAACTCTCCTTGGAAGTGCAAGGGGGACATGACTACTTCCGGTTTGTGGAAGGAACCTGTATAATTGTTTGTGTTCTCTCTTTCCCTTTTTCTCTTTACTTTATTCCGCTGCACAGACCCTGAACTCCTTATCAGAACCTGAACTCTATCAGACTCTGATCTGGAAAACAGAACCAATCTTTTTAGAGACGCGAAAAAGTTAACACAATTCAACCCCCCCTTCTTGTGTTTTTCTCACCTTCACCACCTTCTTGTCAATCGACGTCGGTTTTGGGTATTTTCCTCTAGTGGTTGTCGCTAACCTCCGTCGTCGTTTCTTAGAGACGTGGTGGTGGTTGTAACGCCCTACTTTTATTATTTATTAATTTATTAAGATTAGATATCTTTTTATAATTTAGTCGATTTATTTTGATGAGTGATGTTTGTTATGTTATATGTTGGTATTTATTAGTATAATATATTTGTTATTTGGTGTAGAAATATATATTATTTGGTGTAAAAGTATATTTGTTATTTGTTATAGAAATATATGTTATTTGGTGTAAAAAATATACTTGTTATTTGCTATAGAAATATATTTGTTATTTTGTGTAGAGATATATTTGTTATTTTATGTGGAAATATATATTATCTAGTATAGAAATATATTGGTTATTTTGTGTGGAAATATATATGTTATCTAGTATAGAAATATATTTGTTATTTTGTGTAGAGATATATTTGTTATTTTGTGTGGGAATATATGTTATCTAGTATAGAAATATATTTTGTGTAGAGATATATTTGTTATTTGGTGTATTATTATTATTAAGTGGGGGAGAGATATATTTAATTTAGAAATAAATAAGATTACGAGGAAAAAAGTAGTTTTGGGGTGTAAGAGAAATTATGGTTATTATAAAAAGGAGAGTTAGAGTTAGAAAATAATATGACGTGCAAACTGTTTTGGAGAAAGTGGAGAAACTTAGAGTAAGAGAAGAGTCAGAGAATAGAAGTTTGTAGAATCGTTGCAATCAATGAATCTAAGGTAAGGGTGAGACTAACCTTCTTTAATCATAAGCATATAATTTCAAAAAAAGGTTTAATCTTGTTGTTGTTGAATTTTGTTGTGTTTGTAGAAGTTAGGTTTTGAATTGAATTAGGTTGTTTTGAATTAGGTTGTTAAGAGTATAGATAATCTCATAAATTTATATGAAAATTATTTATATGAAGATTGTATATATGATATTTATATGAAAATTCTTATTATGTATGTTATTTATATGATATTTATATTGAAAGTTGTTTATATGTTATTTATTTATATGATATTTATATGAAAGTTGTTTTTATGTTATTTATATGATATTTATATGAAGGTTGAATATATGATATTTATATGAAAGTTGTTTTTATGTTATTTATATGATATTTATATGAAGGTTAAATATATGATATTTATATGATATTTATATGAAAGTTGCTTATATGATATTTATTTGATGTTTATATGAAAGTTATTTATATGATGTTTATATGGAAGTTATTTATATGATATTTATATGAAAGTTATATATATGATGATTTTAATTGTTGGTGTTGACCTATGATTATATGTTTATTAAGTTGGAGTCTTATGTCATAGCTGATTATGCATATAGTAGTTGTTGTTGCTGTTGTTGAGTTGTATGTAGATATACACTATTGAGTCCATTTCATACTCATACCTTGTCGAGGGCTTATGCCCTGGAGTGTTTCCACTCAATCGTTGAGGGCTTATGCCCTGGAGTGTTTATCACTCAACTGTTGAGGGCTTATGCCCTGGAATGTTATTTCATTCAACCGTTGGGGGCTTATGCCCCGGAATGCTTAGCATTCAACGCGCGTAAAATGGTACCACATGCATGAGTAAGATTATTAAGTTGCATAGTCAAGTTAAAGTTGCATTGTCAAGTCAAGTGGTTAAGTAAATTTTTGAAGTTATGAAGTTGATTAAGATGATGATGATGTTACCTGATACCTGAAATTAATTGATGATTTATATCTGTAATTATATGAAGTACTTGTTGATGATGATTTGTTGTTGTTTTATGCTGATTGATTCTCTTATATGATTTGTTGCTCTTTTATGTTGATTGATTTTCCTATATGATTTGTTGCTCTTTTATGTTGATTGATTCTCTTATATGATTTGTTGGTGTTTTATGTCGATTGATTCTCTTATATGATTTGTTGCTCTTTTATGTGGATTGATTCTCTTATATGATTTGTTGGTGTTTTATGTCGATTGATTCTCTTATATGATTTGTTGTTGTTTTATGTCAATTGATTCTCTTATATGATTTGTTGCTCTTTTATGTTGATTGATTCTCTTATATGATTTGTTGTTGTTTTATGTTAATTGATTCTCTTATATGATTTGTTGCTCTTTTATGTTGATTGATTCTCCTATATGATTTGTTGCTCTTTTATGTTGATTGATTCTCTTATATGATTTGTTGGTGTTTTATGTCGATTGATTCTCTTATATGATTTGTTGCTCTTTTATGTTGATTGGTTCTCTTATATGATTTGTTGCTGTTTTATGTTGATTGATTCTCTTGTATGAATTGTTGCTATTTTATGTTGATTGATTCTTTTACATGAATTGTTACTTATTATTATAGAATGTGAAATCTCACCCCTTCTGTTGGAATTGCCGCCTTGTGGGCAAGTGCAGGTAATTAATCTTTAGTTGTTGTTGCTGTTGTGAGTGGCTACCCTCACTGTGTCCTTAGGTGCTCTGATACGTAACGGGATGGGGACCTTTATAACCATTTTCTATTCCTTACGTATTGATTATGATTTAATATTATTAAGTTTTCAGTTGAATTTATGTTGAGAAGTTTTTATGAGGCCTGCGTGCCAAAACTATTTTGTTAACTTGAATTTTATCTGCTGCAAAGTTTAAATAATTTTGACTAGAATAAATTATCATTTATTCCGTTTTTTTTTTGAGATTTTAAGAAATGTAGCATTCCGTATACTCTGATTTTATTTAAGAAATTTTTACTTTGGGAAAACGGGGTGTTACAGTGGTCAGTTGTGCTTGATCTCAGTTATTTTTTGCTGCTTGTTTTAGATCCGGTTCCGATTGGGTCTTTT
Source organism: Medicago arabica (assembly GCA_946800305.1). Classification (NCBI taxonomy): domain Eukaryota; kingdom Viridiplantae; phylum Streptophyta; class Magnoliopsida; order Fabales; family Fabaceae; genus Medicago; species Medicago arabica. The sequence goes on from OX326969.1 coordinate 8,389,318, forward strand.
GCAGGTTTATCAATCTCCAACTTTTTCCTTCCAAGACCGGTGGTCCTAGCTCATTTTCCTGGCATCGTTAGCTTTCTGCCGTCATGGTTATTTTGTCTTTTTTATTTTATGTTGCTTTCGTGATGTTCTTCTGTGTTTTTGTTTACCCTTTTTGTCTTGTGTGGTCTTTGTACCTTGTTGTTTTGTGTTTCTAACTAAAGACTGGATGACATTAGTTCTGGCATATTTTGCGGTGGTTCGTCGTAAACCCGAAAGGGTATGTTCTATTAACCCGAAAAGGTTGTTTGATTTATATCATGTTGGACTCATCCCTCGATATCGGTTCAAACGCGTCTGAAACCAGTTGTGTTGGTGGTCCTAGCTCGTTTCTTTGATGTTCCATGTCTGTTGAGATATGCAGGTCTCGATGCGTTAGATCTGCCTCCACTCCGGTACCGTCTCAAAAACCCTTGAGGGTCTGGTTACTACGTATTGGATTCATCCCTCGATCTGAGTTCTTACACGTTGTCTTGCTCGAAAGAGAATTTTATGCTTGTTGTTGATCAGGGAGCTGTTAGCACTTGGATTTTGTTACCGTGTTGGCGGTCGATCCATTCGCCATATTTAAACTCTAATGGTTCTCTGCAAATGTTCACTCTTCATACTTTTTTTGTAATCTGGTTTCGTGCCCGTACGCGGGTTCGTTGAGTTGCGCTTGTGATTAGTGATTTTTTGTTAGAATAGAGTAGAGTTGATGATCCATTTAGACTGTTTTATCATGTTGTATTCCCTTTTAGGCTATTCCTAGGCTAGGTTTAATGTCCCACAATCCTTGTATCTCTTTCTTTTTATTTTATATATTTTCTATTTTGCCGGAAAAAATTATTCTTATAGTAGCCGCTTGAACAACCGGTTCCTTCTTAATAAGCAATAATAAACATAACCGACAGTATAACCTTTATATGCGTCTAAGAGATAGTCTTTTATTGTCACAAAAACAAATGTATAGTGTTTAGATACACATACAAAGAAACATTTTTCTAATAATAAAAAATAAGGTAAAATAAACATTTTTGTAACAAATGTTGACGGGAGGGACGAAAATCAAAATGTTTGTAATTTAAAAGGTTAGTTTTAGAAGAAAAAAAAGATACAAAGATGAAAACAAATAACACACAAACTTACATGAATGTTTTACATATTTAAGCCTGTAAAATAAATAAACTTTAAGTTGGAAACATATCGTATCATACTTTCAAAAACGACAATCTAACATAAACCTAAGTCTTCCACTAAAAATAAACATAAACTTAAGTCTATTGAAAGTTTAATTTGTTCCATCCTATTTTCATTTTTTTTGGTTACAAATCCTATTTTCACTCTATGAACTAGTTCTTACATACTTTTGGAAAACCTTGATAATAGAGTTTTAAGATTTTGATAGATATTACAGTACAAAAAAAATGATTATTAAGAAAACTTAAAATCCAAAATTTTCATTCATGTGTACACCCAAAGGTAAGTTAAATTACTTTGACATATAAAAGAGAAGTGTAAAATGGGAAAGTCTACCCCCAAAGGAACTCAACTACTTTGGCAGAAACATAGCCTAGTAACAATATATTAAGAATGTATAAGTGAAACGAGTCTATTCACTTTTTTTTTAAGGAGAGTCTATTCACCTATGTTATGTCTTGATATTGAACTCAACTAATTCTTATAAAAGTAACTTCTAACACGAGTGAGTGAGAGGTATCTTCAATATAAACTAATTTTATACTTTACCTTTATTGTATATGGAACTTTAGGGTTTTTTTTTTCTTTCTTTCAACATACATCCTCATGTTCAATATTATTAGGTTTGTTACATGAATATAAATGGTGGATGGTCTAAACTTAGATTGATCGACTTTACTATTATATTAAGTTTTATATTGGTATAACTCATTTTTAAAAGACTAACTTGTACAGTGAAAATGCTCCTTTTATAAATTTATTTCAGGTTTGTTAACTTCTACATTCAAAAAGCGACATTTCTTTACTCTTTAAAGTTTTATGTAATTGTTAATGGTGGACCACATTATAAAATTTGTCTAATTTTACATAAAACCCTTTATTCCATTTCTGAAATTCAAGTTTATAAATAACAACGTATAAATAAATAAAATATTTTCTTTAATCTTAAGAAAATGCCAATTAAGAAACTTTTCTTTAGCCATATTGCTTAAACTCATCATTAACATTGATTTATTTAATTATAATATATAAAAAGTGAAACAAACATTGCAAAATACAAAAAAATCAAAATAAAAAAGAGACATGTGTATTGTATTCTCTCCTTCTCTGTTTTGTTGTCCAAGCAAAGACTCAACACACCTACCACTCCCACATATCTCATCATGTAACTGAACAAGCAAAGAGAAAAACACACACCATAACACCTCTCAATCATATACGTTCATTTGTTGTTTTCTTCACATGAACTATACATGTCTACTCACAATATAAATGATCGATGGGGTGAAATCGAATTTGGGGAGATCACACATAGGAATTCCTCTATATTGTCTTTTTTTTTTTTTTTTACATAAAAAATTTCATTATTACTACCTTATTTCTTTTTCACCTTAATTGATCATTTAGTAGTTGACTCTTTCTTTCTAGTATTAAAAAAAATACTTCGATAAAAAAATATAGCCTAAATTTTTGGTGGATATTGGTGGTGGTGAAAATAGACCAATTAATATGGATTACGATTGAGCTTACCAGACCAGACCAATCTTTTAAACATATTAAGTTAAGACTTTTTAAAAAAGTATATATATAGATAAACATGTTAAACTTCAGGTCTTTCAAGTTGGCTTACTTGAATAATTTTCCTTTATAGTTATCTTATATTATATTAGATTTGATACTTCTTGTTAAACATTTTTATCTTTTATTTTTACAAAAAACATTTTGATAAGCATATTATATTACATTAATTATTGACATATTTAAATATATTATTATTAGTGTTAGTATCTATATCTATACTATATATAAAGGAAACTACCCCTTTCAACACACTTTTGGTTGGAATTTTCTTTCTAAAAATACCCTTAATTTTAAATACATACACATGTAACAAATAAATAAAAATATATTTAAATATTATAACAAATGTAACAAACACAAAATATGAATACATGTATATCTGTTTTTTGTTTCCTTTATCATTTAAAAAATAATATAACAAACTAGATGAGTATATTTATACTTACTTTTTCATTATCCCAATTATACCCTTAAACAACTTTTTCTATAATAAAGATTATTGTTTATGTCATTAAAAAAAGCAACAAACGTTTATATTTTTACTTTTAATCAAAACTAAAATTTAATAAAAAAATATACCGTTAATAATTTTCAAATATTACCGTAATAAAAAGAGCGGAAATACGGGCACGAAGTGCCCGTTTTTAGCTAGTATCAATAATAATTAAAATATGTGATAATGATTGTCATCAACTCACAACTTTGAGAGTTTTGCTTCAAATTATGATTTCTAAGTAATATTTAAGACGTTTTAGTATATCTTTTTCAACTATACAATATTTTAGTATTAAATATATTAGTGTTCGCGTCGCTGAGATAGCGCCTAATACGCGGCCGCATCTTGCCTTACATCAATTTTTGGGGTGACCATGTGGCGTTTCTGCTTTGACAACAAAAGTAGTGGCCCTTCGAAGGACATTGAAAATCCCCCATGCCAACTCCTTTGTGTGCATCGTGGTTTTAAAGCGAGAGACTCCTAAGAATTTAGGATTAATCCACACTTTGCATATTTAACCATTCTAGAAAGGAAGATAATGAAGCTCATAAATTTGACATTGTAGCTCTTGTAGAGAATAAGATAAGATGCCCTACCATCCCTAATTTTTGGTTCCAATTAACCCTAATTTTGATAAATGGGATTGGGTTTCACGTGGGAAGAAGAAGATGTTAACTTATATGCCACAAATATAATAACCATAATTAAAATATGTGATAATGATTGTCATCAACTCACAACTTTGGGAGTTTTGCTTCAAATTATGAATTCTAAGTAATATATTTAAGACGTTTTAGTATATCTTTTACAACTATACAATATTTTAGTATTAAATATATCAGTGTCCGCGTCGCTGAGATAACGCCTAATACGCGGCCGCATCCTGCGCTACATCAATTTTTGGGGTGACCACGTGGCGTTTATGCTTTGACAACAAAAGTAGTGGCCCTTCGAAGGACATTGAAAATCCCCCATGCCAACTCCTTTGTGTGCATCGTGGTTTTAAAGCAAGAGACTCCCAATAATTTAGGATTAATCCACACTTTGCATATTTAACCATTCTAGAAAGGAAGATAATGAAGCTCATAAATTTGACATTGTAGCTCTCGTAGAGAATAAGATAAGATGCCCTGCCATCCCTAATTTTTGGTTCCAATTAACCCTAATTTTGATAAATGAGATTAGGTATCACGTGGGAAGAAGATGTTAACTTATATGCCATAAATATTGTTCCTACGAGGGAAGAAGATGTTAACTTATATGCCATAAATATTGTTCCTACGAGCATCCACGGTAGATAAATTCATTTTTAAATACTTAAATGAATCTCACATGTACACATCAACGCAATAGTCCTCCAACCAACATGCTACACAAAATTGTTATATAAGACTCACAAATCAATAACTCTATTATTAATCTTTCTTTGATACAAATAAATATATTTATATTTCTTTTTCGAGATAAAATCAACATATTTAACTTGATTATTAAAAAAAAAAAAAAAAAAACTTAATAGTGTTGTTTACTCACTCAAGCAAGAGAGAGTATCGCAATAAAATAATAAAAGCCACTCCCTGCAAAACCTTCTGAGAAATGACGAGAGCTTACACAGTAAAGGGGGAAAAAGCGAAAGAACAATGACGCAGCCACAAAACACGACCATGAACAAGAAGAAGAAGATGAACAACAACAGCAACAATTTCAACCAACACCGAAGAAACCAAATCTTCAGAACGAGGAACCAAGTGTGCCAACAGAAACAACAACAACAGGGGAATCTGAACTTCCTGGTATTCCAATTGCTCCTTTGAATGAAAAGAACAGTGAGAAACAAAGTGTTATTTTTATTCTTGAAAAAGCTTCTTTAGAAGTCGCTAAAGTTGGCAAGGTAATTTGGTTTTTATTGAATTATTTGATCTATTGATATATACACTTGTGAAATTACATAATTGTTTGTATTAACTTATGAAAACAGCTTACAATACGGCATGAAAACAGCTTAAGAATTTTACTTTTGGTCTGTTTGGATTGATTTTAAGCTTATGCAAAACAACTTGTGCAATAAGTTTGTATGTATTATTCATAAGCTTGTTAAGGTAGATTATGAAAAAATGAACTTAAAAAGCTTATTTATTTGCATAAGCTATTTTTACACTTAAAAATAAGTCAATCCAAACAGTATAAATTGTTTATTAAGAAGCGCTTTTATGATAAGTGCTTATGTTATATAAGCCGTTTACCCGAATATGACCTATATGGGAGAACTTTTGAAAAGGGCTTATGACATGTGTAAAAGCTGTTTGCTTTCCAGAACAGCTTATATGAAAACAATTTGAATTTTCTATCATCATATGTACATAAGTGTCTGTTTTTTTTGACGGTGAATACATGTGTTTTGCATAGATGCTACAATTTGTAGCATCTGTGTTTTCACGTTGCAAGGCTCTTAAACACACAATGGTGATAATCAAATGCCGAAACAAACACATACTAAGTTGTGTTACAGAAATAACTTATTTCTACAACTTTTTAGCTTATATGATGAGTGTTTATACTATATAAGCTGCAAAACGATTTTCAGTTTATTTATAGAAATAGCTTATATGTTTTTTTTTTTTTTTTTGAAATGGCAAATATTATTCTGGTCGGAAAATGCTAGAGGCATAAAACCGCGGAAGAAACAAAAGATACAAAAATAGCATCGCATATAGACGGAAGCACCACTACACCTATATCAAAAACCAACACACCAAAAGATGAAGCAAAACTATACATGCTAAACTACCGCACGCATAGCTCTGCTTCAACGCCTGAAGTGCAGAACCGCAAAGCACACAACAACAGCAGGGAGAAACCTCCAACACCAGACTCGGCTGCAACAAAAACCAAAAGGAAAAGAGCTCCCAGGCAGCGCTGCAGCAACCGAAAAAAGGCAGCAGATGACAGGCAACCTGCTGTTCCAATCCAAAACAGACAAACACCAAAGGCATACCAAACTAACCAAACCCCAAAGCTACGCAACCTGCTGCTGCAAAGCACCCTGGCCGAAAACAGTATGAACCCTGCCAAGGCAATAAATGGGATTCCAACACCACTCGTAATATAGGCACACCGGAATTGTCATTCTTTCCAACACCCAACGCCAAGCTAAAACCTTCACCTCCTCGACCACCCCTCCACGTCGTGGTTGATACCTTTAAAGATTTTGTCATTCCTAGCTTCCCACAAACACCAAATCGTTGAAAGCCAAATCAACCGCAAACCTCTCAACCTATTTTTATTGCCACCCCTCCCCCTCCAAAACTCCCAATGAACAAAGAGGTTGGGGGGGAAATAGCTAATATGTATTTTCAGCTTATTTCTATAAGATTTTCAGTATAGCTTATTAATACAACTTTTAGATTATACGAAAAGGATTTGACTTTATTTTATCTTGTGTTACTGAAATTATGCTATATAAGCTGCAAAATTAGTTGTAATAGCTTATTCTTAAGCGTTTATATGATGAGCGTTTATGCTATATAAACTGCAAAGTAAGTTGTTTATCCAAACAAGGCTTATCAGGGAGAACTTATGAAAAGGGCTTATGACATTATAAGTTGTTTTTAACTTACTTTCATGAGCCCTAGAGGATAGGTAAAATGAAAACAATTTGATATTTTTTTTTCATCTTTTGTATTAGAAACTGGTTATACATATGCCCTTTTATGATAATTGATTTTGTTCAAAGCACTTAAACTGTTTATCCAATCAAAGCCCTAATTCATATAGCTCTGTAAAGATTTTTTATATTGTCAACTGATTGTTATCGTTAGTAGTGAGTGATTGTGATTTGTTTACAGGGTTAATTTTTGGATGATGATGCATCAAAACTAAACACTTGTTTAATTACTGTTTTTAACTTGCAAAGATCTCTGGCAAGATTCATTTCACAGAAAGTAGAGGTGTAATATTCTGTTAGGTACACACTTATATGATAATCGTTTATGAGAGGTGTGAAATTCTGTTACGCACACACTTATATGATAATCGTTTATGCTATAACCGCTTCATTAAAAGGTTATCCAAACAAGGCCTTCATTCACATAGTCTCTAAAGGTTTTTGTAATGTCAGTTAATTATTAGAAACATTTGTCTCTATTCATAATTACTTCTACAGTTACGTATATGATTTGTTGATGGGATAAAATTTTACAATGATAATGTATCAAAAGTAAACACTTGTATTAATATTGTTTTTTACTAGCAAAGATGTTGCGATGCTTTGGTATTGCAAGTAATAATGATTTTGAACTATGTGTCTACAGACATATCAGCTGTTGAACTCTGACGAGCATGCTAATTTCCTCCGCAAACATGGCAAGAATCCTGGTGATTACAGACCTGACATTTGTCATCAGGTTTGTTCCAAAATGTTTTTATCAATTGTATTCTCACTACTGTCTGTTACCTAGTTTGATTTTTATGCTCCTAGATACCACTAGGAAAACACACCCCGCTTGAATCGGGAAAACACTAAAGATAAATCTGATGTTGCTAACGAATCTACTTGGTTTTTGCCTCACGCTATAAATACTGCAAGCTCCATTCAACTGCATTAACCGACAAATACTGTGAATCAAATTATTGTTTTGGTTATTAGAATAACAAGCAACATGCTTAATACTCCCTCCGTTTCAAAATACATGTCCAAGTCAATCACTTCACATATGCCAATGCACAATTTTGACCGTTAATATCTTTAATTATCTAAAGTAAAAAATTATAAATTTTAATATTTTGAAAATATTTGTCGAGACAAATCAAACAACATCTTACATGCTAATATTTGTATTTATACATTAGTTAAAAAGTATGGTCAAAGTAAGTCAAGTGAATAGTGCACATTGCAAAAACTGCACATTGCAAAAATTGAACATGTATTTTGAAACAGAGGGAGTAAGATTCACCATAACCTCTAAATCTAATTCTATTTGGACATTTGTAGAATCTCACCTTTAGCTAAGATAAGCCACATTAATTAAGTGCTCTTCCTCAAAGCTTTAATGTATTGTCTTGTTCAATCCACAGCCTACCATGGCATGATTGTAAGGGTTCCTCTCTCTCTCAAAGAATGTACAATGTTGGTCTTGAATATTTGTAGTAATTATTGGGCTTAAATATGTTTTTAAGTCGTCAAAATACAATTTTTTTTTTTTGCTTTTGGTCGACCAATTTGTTTACTCGGTTATGAAAACTTGTCAACTTTGATTCTATAGATAACGATATGTCAAGAGATTAATATTATATGACCCATAAATGTGCTTATAAGTAGGACACTCCCCCGACTTTCAAGCTGATTTTGTTGGGTTGATTAAGACCTAATCCAAGTTTTAAGATAGTATAAAGTGCTCTCCAAGATTCGTTGGGCTTGCCATCTGGCCACTCGGATTACACTCTAGATATACAGAATCGGGTGTGAGAGGGTGGGTTGAGGGTCCCACAATGGATGAGATTTGACATGAAAGTGTTACAAGTAAGAGACATCTCTCATATTACAAGTCAGTTTTGTAGGGTTGATTTAGCATTGACGGAAATTTTAAGACTCTGTCAGTCTAATTATACCTCTAATTGTGTCTTGCACCTATTTTTCTGATCTATTGATCTCAACTCAGCACCGTGTATGCTATTGCTGGCATCTCCCTCAAAGGATTTTTGAGCAAAACTCTTTTGAGCAAAACTGATACATTTCTAAAAATTAAGGACAAAAACTAGACAGTTTTGAGGGATCAAAAGCAAATATAATCATATTTTGAGGAATAAAAAACATTTAAACATAACAATTTTAAATCTCATTCTATATAAAATGTTGTTTTCAGGCACTTTTATCTATTTTAGATAGCCCACTAAACAAAGCTGGGAGGTTGAAAATGGTATACATAAGGACTGAAAAAGGTGTTCTTATAGAGGTTAAGCCCTATGTTCGTATTCCAAGAACATTCAAACGGTTCGCTGGTGTCATGTGTAAGTTTTAGCTATTTGACTGTGTTAACACTTAGGACTACTATCTTGTGTGTGTCTGCATGATTTTCTTTTTGTGAGGAAAATGAATAATCTCTCATTTTTTGCTTTTAAACATTGCTGTATTGCAGTGGAACTGCTTCAGAAATTGAGTATAACTGCTGCTGGCAAACGTGTGAAACTGCTCCGCACGATCAAAAACCCTGTAACCCAGTATTTGCCCGTCAACTCTCGAAAAGCAGGTTAGTTATTGTTTTTATCCACTAGTTTTGAAAATGAATCCATTCAGTGTTGTCAAATGTTGATCGCAGAAAATAGCAGTTCGGTCATATTCTGCTACGCTATAATGCTATAGTATTAATAGCGCTGTAGCCACTATTTAACAACACCTTGTACTAATAGTTGGTGGGAAACCAATAGCAAATTGTTCGAATTCCGCTTTGCTATAGTGCTACTATAGCTGCCATTTGACAACACTGATATCATGAAGGCCGTATGTTTATCTCATTTGATTAGATAGACAGTGGAAATGAATCTGATTTCTATTTCATTTGTTTCTTCCTTTTTGTACCCTGTTTTGTTTCTCTCTTTTTTTTATTTTTTAAATATAAGTGATTGTTTCCTTCGAATGTTAGGTTTATCTGTTAGTTCAGAGAAGCTGGTAGACATGAACAAATATTTGTCAACAATTCCAAGCAATCAAGACCTTGTCTTTGTGGTACTCCCTAGCTCAATTATTAAATTCCTTTGCCTATTTATCTCAGTTGAAGGATAACTTTTGAATGATCTAATTTAAGGTAGGAGCAATGGCACATGGGAAGGTTGAGACAGATTACACAGATGATTATATTGCTGGTATGTTATCCTTGTATTTACTTTTCCTTAAATTAGGTCCGAAGACCAAGAGCCTGTTTGGATTGGCTAATTTGAGTTCATCTATTGTCGTAAGCATTTGTGAGACTGTTTGGGAGAACATATGTAAACAGCTTTTGACATATCCCATAAGCTGTTTTCAGCTTATTTCCTCAAGCTCTCCAAGATAGCTTATGAAAACAACTTATAACTTGTATGAAGACAATTTGACTTTATTTTGTCTTTTACTATAAAAATAACTTATAAACAAGCACTTATATGATAAGCGCTTGATTAAGCTGTTTATCCAAATATGATCTTAATGTATTTGCGCACAATGGAAAAAAAGTACTTAAGTTTCTTACTTTATTATGTTTTCTGATTGCAGTTTCTGGTTACCCTTTAAGTGCTGCTTACAGTATTACAAGGATTACTAATGCTATTTAGGGAAAGTGGAACATATTGTGATTTAGCTTCTTCTATTTATGCTAAATGGACAGTATATTCGTTTGAGTTGCACATTTAACTCATGTAATATCAGTTTTGTTTTGGTAATCCCTAGTCTAAATTATCTCTATGTAGCTCTGCATCATAGGATTTTATTTGTAACTTTCTAAATTATCTCCATGTTCTTCTACATCATAGGAACTCTTGTTCTCTAATTGGTATCAAAGCATTTTATGACAAATTTTATGGTTTCTATGATAACAATTGAAGCCAAGAACAGAGTTCTTGTAGTAAGTATATTGAAGGTACATACATGCGATGAGATATACTGATTTTGTTGAATTTTTTTCTAGTTATAATCTTTCTATTACACCCTAATTAGACAAAAATACCCTTAATTCTTTTTCAATGTGGTAGGGATCTACATAGTATGTTTACTTTATCGATCAAAATCTCCCGTCTGCGTACATACAATACATTTTCCATGTAAGCCGTAGGTTTACACCTCCAAAATACGTATGCCGTAGAATTCAATTTAACCACATAAATCAAGTGCATATTAATCAAATGATACGGTTCTTTAAAAGGACATGAAAAGAATTGCAGGTTTCAGGGAGGCATGTTGTCAAGGAGAAATGTGTTCTTTCAATTGTGGTGATGATAGAATCCCAAGTTCAATGACCATGTTATTCAATTTCTTTTGATATTTTGTTATCAGTGTCTTTCCAAAAATAAAATAAAAGGTACACTTTTAATTTTTATAATATTGGCCAAACTAATTACTTACGTTTTAATCTGGTATTTGACTCTAGAATGAAGTACATCACACTTGATTATCATTTTGTGAGTCCAATGGTTCAACCTATTTTTTTTTTTAGAGTCTCATATTATATGTACAAAGGATCAACTTGTAGACACTAACAAAACCTCTATCACCATAATTTCAATTCTCAGAGACAAAATTAGTATCATCGATGGCGATCCAATTTTGAAGGGGCATAATAGATAAATATAAATTAGTCAACATAATTAAGGTGTAAACTTCCATTAATAGTGTTCTCTAAATGAAATTTCAAAAAGAAATTGTTCTCTAAGTGAGTTGTATAATTCATACTCATCTATTCTAGTATTGCCTTAATACTTGGAGTATTCAAATGTGATCTTCCTGATGCTAAGATATTAAAAAAGAGGATCTTACCTATTTTCATAAGTATTAAGTCACATAAATTTCAAATTAAGTTTTGTACTCCCATCGTCTCACAATAATTGTCACTTTAACATTTTTTTATCTCAAAATAATAGTCACTTTAGAATACCAATGCAGCATTTATTACTTTTTTCACTATCATACCCTTATTTATTGAATTTTATCTAACTTAACTACTCTACTAACTACAATTAATAAGGGTATATTAGTAAATAATATTGATTTTACCATTGAAATCAACATAATTAATCATTTTCTTAATTACCGCGCACAAACCTTAAACGACTATTATTGTGAGACGGAGGGAGTAAAATGTTTTGGTAGTAGGACCACAATGAAGTGAAGACAAGTTATAGAAATTTGTGTTGGAATTAGACGTATATAATCTAACATTTAATGTACCTGACTCTATCTCTAGTTCTTAGCATCTACACCCTCCGATCGCTATTATAAACAAAATCTACTTTTTAGATTCATTCAATAAATGATGTATGTAGTACATTAAATAGATCACGTACATTAAGTGAAATTTTGCTTATAATATTGACCGGAGGGTGTATACATGGTTCTTTTTAAAGGAAAGCCAAATAAACTATTGTTTTGAAAAAAAATAGAAAAAACAATAACAATATTGAAAATTTACTCAAAAAAATAATAACATCACTGAAAGAAAAAAAAAACGTGGAAGAATGACATGTGCATAAAAAACCTTATTTTATATATCTATACTCTATATAAAGAGAATACCTTTAAGCAAACTAGTATGCAAATCTGCTATAAATTTTGTGTTATTTAAATAGATTAGAATTTATTTATTTTTGAATAAAAATAGATAATTATTTATATTATATTTGTTTTATTGTTGGTGTCATTAAAAAAGATAAGTATAGTTTGTTATAATATGAAAATGCAAAATATCTATACTTTACTTTTAATCTAAATCAAAATAACTTTAATTGAAATTTCATTTTTTTTAAGAGGAAAAACAATATTTCATAAAAATCAATGTTCGTAATTTACATGGGCACTTCGTGCCCATCTAAACGCTAGTAAAATATAATAGAAATATGCTGTCATATAAAATTATACACTCTAAATTTAACATCATGTAAAATCTTAAAATAGAATTTAATCTCATTGATTTCCTAGTTCATTCGTGTATTTAAAAAGAATTTAGATTATTCCCTCAACAAAAAAAAGAATTTAGATTATGTTTTTTTTTTTTATATAGTTGGTGTCATTAAAATAGATAATCATGGTTAGCTGGTTTGTTATAACTTAAAAGCAACAAACATTTATATTTTTTGTTTTAATCAAAATCAAGATTTCATAAAAAGAAACTATTCAAACGTTAGCGCAGACATGAGTGCCTCTCTTTTCGCTAGTTGCGTGTAAAAAAGAGTGAGCATGCAAATAAATCTATGATAAAAAGCTTTGAATTTTTTAAAGACGGTTAATACCTTATAAAACCAAATTTGGAGCGGACGATATTGATATGACATAGAAGATACGTTAAATATAGTTGTTGCATTATTTTGTTTTTTTTTCTCTATACTTGTTGCTGATCGATAGATACAGCCAAAAAATACACGATGATGCAGATTACAAAAAGCAACACATATATCACAATCATACAAATAATGGGCATATTAGTAAACAAGTTTGTCCTTACTTTCACTAACAAAATCAAGCGAAGCGAAGGACAACAGTGTTGCAACAATTGCAAACTATGTTGACTTTAAATCGACTGACTTTCTCATTAATATTCATTCATTCCGATACAATATTATTGAGAACACTAAGCACAAATTGGAACATCCCATTCTCATTTTTATATATTACGGTTTAATTACAAATGACCGCTAGGCCTTTTTGAATAGCAAAACACAACATTTATGAATCTAGGAGACATGACAAACTTTATCTACTCATTTGAACCTTGAAGGTGTTGTGCACTTAATGAGATTGCTTCAAATACACTGTCTTCCCTCAAACACCTTACTCTAAATAAAGTCAAGTTTTGTACAAATTTTATTTTGTCTTTCAATTATCTCTGCATCTAGTATTCTTATTCTTGAGGAACTGGGGAAAATGAGTGGCAAAGAGAATAAGATCCAAAGATTATAGAAGGATAGGGCACCAAATTCCTCCTCCACTTGTTCCTATTGTTGCATTTATAAAGAATAGCAGAGATCATACTGACTGAAAGCCTGCAATAAAACTCCTAGTTTCTTATTATAGGTGGTAAACTTTCTCAAGGGATCATAATGTTTTGTTATTGAATTCTGTATTAAGCACACAAGACCATTAGCTAAAGCAAAAATATACGGTTGAACTGTCAAGTTCAATTTTTAAAGGTACAAGACTAGTATGAGCATTAAGCAAGAAAAAAACTTCATTGCGAAGCTTTCCAAGAAGAGAGTGGTGGAGTATCAGAGCACTTCCATGTACTTGTATCCTCTACATATCTACCGCCCTTAACAGCATCCGCTAAAGACTCAAGTTCTCCCATTTCTTCTTGTGTTAGTTTCACAGATAGAGCACCGATGTTTTGATTCAAGTTCTCGATTTTGGTGGTTCCAGGTATTGGGCAGACATCGTTTCCTTGGTGATGAAGCCAGGCTAGTGCAAGCTGAGATGGAGTACATCCCTTCTTTGTGGCCAGTTCATTAACTTTGTCAAATATAGTCTGATTCTGCTGTAGGTTTTCAGGTTGAAATCGAGGCAAATCCTGCAACATATTTTACAGACATGCTTAAAAGACAGAATATGGCAATCTCCAAAATATCAAACATTATGCTAGGTGAATTTTTTAACAAAATTAACAAGTAATTAACACGAATTTCTGTAAAATCATGCTTTCCACAAACCTTCCTGTAGTCATCCTGTTGCAAGTTGTCAAGCAACTTTGTTCCCGATGAAAAGAATCCTCTCCCAAGAGGACTATATGCAACTATTCCAATACCAAGTTCCCTAATAAAGAAAATCATAACTCATTAAGTTAGACTTCATATGTATGTAGCACCAACAATTCAAATTGAAAGTGTGTTTGGTGTCCGACACTTACACGTCACAGACATATGTAGTTACATTTAATCACTTGCATTTTCTTAAATTGTCACAGGTGTCTGTGTCAATGTCGTGTTTAATGCATGGGTCAGTGCTTCATATCTTTGTATCATATCGAAGTACCAAAGAGGGACAAATGCTAGAGAACAAAACATAATGTTTGTTAACTAAATATCACACCTGCAAGTTGGAATTACATCTTCCTCAACATCTCTTGACCACAGTGACCACTCCAACTGCACAGCTGTTATTGGATGAACTGCATGTGCTCTTCTGATTGTTGCAGGCGAGGCCTCAGACAAACCGATGTATTTTATTTTCCCCTCTTCAACAAGTTTCTTAAGCTCCCCAATCTTACAAATAAAACCAAAAAAGTTGAAGTCATCACACACTTGTATATTTGAACATTTCACATCTTAGTTTAATTTTTTACTAGCATAGTCACTTTAGTTTTGCCTAATGCCAAGATTAATTTGATGGCAAAGCATAGTAGTATTTTTATTGTTAGTTTCAATTATGTGATCACTATAATTGGAATTAATTCGGATAATTTGGAGCGCTTATGATAACGGGCAAATGTTGAAGGTCTTATGTAGACTTGCAGACTGCAGAGACTAACCATGGACTCATTGCTATCTGCATATTCAAGTAATCCTAATCTTTAATATTTAAATAAGGGTTTTGAGTAAAAAAATATTTAGATGAAGGATTATTTAATATTCATGTTACAATTTGGATTAGATATTGTGTTGATGATTTTACTGTTTTCACATACTTGTTCAAATGATTCCAATCAAATCATTTTGGGATAAACAGTCTCATATTTCCTGAAGCAAAAAACAATGCTTCATGGTACTCAATTTAAGTTACCAAAACCAAATCAAAGAGTAATGAAAAGGGTAAAATCAAACCGTGACTTCAATCGGAAGACGAGTATCAATACGATGCTGATAATAGAGATCAATGCAATCAATATCAAGTCTCTTCAAGCTAGCTTCACAAGCTGCTCTCACATAGCCTGGATCACCACAGATTTCATAATTCTCTCCAGCAGCTCTGACTCCAAATTTTGTAGCCAAATTAACTTTCTCTCTCACTCCCTTCAAAGCCTATTCGACAATTTTCACACTTCATCAAAACTCACAATCATATACAATTCCATGCAACAAATATTTTTTTGCAATAACATAACTAAGCATACCCAGAAATTTAAATCAAAAGAAAAGCTAAAAGGGTAAGAGAAAGTGGTAACCTTTCCAAGAAGAACTTCATTGGTGTGAGGGCCATAGAAGTCAGAAGTGTCAAGAAAAGTGACACCAGATAGTATGGCATGGTGAATGAGAGCAATCATGTCAGGTTCAGGTTTAGGAGGACCATAGAAAGCAGACATGCTCATGCAACCAAGTCCTTGTAAGGATACTTCCATGCCTTGTGATCCTAACTTAATTCTTCCTGCGTTTGTCATTGTTCTCACTTTCACAATACAACACTCAATAAATTTTCTATCCTACTATATAAAGGCCAGAACAAGTTGAAGTTATGAATATCTCCAACATAAGGTTTATTTATAGTTATTTGATATCATACAACAAAGAAAGGTCAATCAAACTTTAATTCAAAAGTACAAATTCAATAAGGCTAAAGTATATCAAGTTTGATAATAAAGCTAAAATTAAAGTTTGAAAATAAGGTTCAATTAATCTATTTTTCTACCAATAAAAAAAAGGAAAGCAAAAACAAGAAGAAAAACTACACCAGAATACAAGTCTTGATACGAGGACCACAAAACTTGGCCATCAAGTAATTGCAAACTTGTCCACTAATTGTTTCTTGTTCTTTATTTTTTTACTTTAAAAGTAATTATCACACGCTTTAGCAGTAATGCCAGTAACATGCTCTCTAACGCATCTAATTTCAACATGTTATGATTTTTATAAATAATGAAATAATGTTTTTTCTTTTGAAATGATGTTTTCTAGAATATAAAAGTCGATAAATAGCTCTTTATTTTATAAAAACGATTATTAATTTATATAT
Source organism: Medicago arabica (assembly GCA_946800305.1). Taxonomy (NCBI): domain Eukaryota; kingdom Viridiplantae; phylum Streptophyta; class Magnoliopsida; order Fabales; family Fabaceae; genus Medicago; species Medicago arabica. The sequence goes on from OX326969.1 coordinate 8,406,225, forward strand.
TTAGAAAGAAAAAGTATCAGTACAAGTTAATTTTTGAGTGTACCCTAGAAATTCCTATTTATATGATATAAATTGATAGAACTCTATTTACCAAAAAAAAAATTGATAGAACTCATTTAAATGTGACTCAAGTCGATGAATACAATAGGTATCTTTTCTCTTAAAATAAAAAATAGGTATCTTTATTTGTCGTTTTCTCCCATTGGAAATTTCTTCAGCAGCCTTTGGGTACTAGATTAGATTCAGTAGATTGGTTTCTCACTTTTAGAGTTTTGGCTTTCACACTATTCTTGTTCAACTGTCATAGTTATCTTGTTCACCTCTCCATCTCTTCCTTTTTACACTCCACACTTCACAAAGATTTTGATTACTTTCTTCTCTTGATTTGTTTGGTTTAAATAAGATACTTAAAATCATTTTTTATTTTTTATTTTCTTAAAACAATGATACTTAAAATGTTTTCAAACACATTTTTTTATTATGTTCAAACAAAAATAAATAAATAAATATATACGACCAGAGAAAGACATACTCTGATATTTAAGCAGAATAGGATAATTTTATCATATCCGATCTATCTATCTTGCGCACCAAACGAGGCCTTAATTAATGATAATAAACTTTTAATCATAATTGTCAAAAAAAAAAAAAACTTTAATCATAATCTTCATTCCATAACCGTTGCTATTTAAATTTAAGATTAAACAAACAACCGAATCATAATTAGCAGATTTAAGAGTAAAACTTTTTTAGGGCAATTTAGGTTTATCGAAAATGGGTCATACTTTTTTGTTTTTGAGAGAAAAAAATAAGGATCATACTAACAAGTGTCATTTTGTTAAGGATTTAAAAAAGTAAACAATTGATTAAATTTTATTTAGACAAAATTTTGCGGGTTTACAACTCAACCGGTTGAACCATCGAGTTTAATTTTCAAACCATTGGTTTATACAACTAAGTTCATACAAAAGGAAACTCATACTGATTTATTAGTTGAAGGTAAAAGACTAGTATGAGCATTAAGCAAGAAAAGCACTTCATTACACAGCTTTCCAAGAAGAGAGTGGTGGAGTATCAGAATTCTTCCATGTACTTATATCTTCCCTATATCTATCACCCTTAACCGCATCTGCTAAAGACTCAAGTTCTGCTATTTCTTCTGGTGTTAGTTTCACAGATAGAGCACCAATGTTTTGATTAAAGTTCTCAATTTTGGTGGTTCCAGGTATCGGGCACACGTCGTTTCCTTGGTGATGAAGCCATGCCAATGCAAGCTTAGATGGAGTACATCCCTTCTTTGTAGCCAGTTCTTTGACCTTATCAAATATAGTCTGATTCTGCTGTAGGTTTTCAGGTTGAAATCGAGGCAAATGCTGCAATATATTTTACACATGGTTAAAAGACAGAATATGGCAACTTCCCTAATTTACATAGATAATAAGATACAAGACACACAAATACATAGTGCAGTTTGATCATATAAAATTCTCGATTCATAATATCTGTGTTAAATATATACATGCATGAAACAACGGAACCTAACGAATGAAATAATGAAACCACATCACATTTTCCTTATTTCAGTGAAAACTGTAATTTGGTTATGAAGATCATTCCACAAATAAGTACACGTAATTCAAAAAAGAAAATAACATTGATGTATGAGATTAAAGGACCCTAAAATAATCTATGGTTGTGATTTGTGAATGAATGCTACGTGAGTTGATTAAAAAAATGAACAAGCAATTGTCATGAACTTCTGTAAAAGCATCTTTCTACAAACCTTCCTGTAGTCATCCTGTTGCAAGTTGTCAAGCAACTTTGTTCCTGATGAAAAGAATCCTCGCCCAAGAGTACACAACAATTCCAATACCAAGTTCCCTAAGAAAGAAAATAACAACTCATGAAGTTAGACTTTATATCCATGTAGCATCAACAATTCAAATTGAAAGTGTGTTTGGTGTCCGACACTGACACGTCACAGACATATGTAGTTACATTTAATTACTTGTAACGGATGTCTGTGTGTCAATGTCGTGTTTCATGTATGTGTCGAAGCTTCATAGCTTTGTATTATTGCAATTGTATCAAAGTACCAGAGAGAGAAATGCTAGAGAACAAAACACAATGCGTTTAAACTAAATATCACACCTGCAAGTTGGAATTATGTCTTCCTCGACATCTCTTGACCACAGTGACCACTCCAACTGCACAGCTGTTATTGGATGAACTGCATGTGCTCTTCTGATTGTTGCAGGCGAGGCCTCAGACAAACCGATGTATTTTATTTTCCCCTCTTCAACAAGTTTCTTAAGCTCCCCAATCTTACAAATAAAACCAAAAAAGTTGAAGTCATCACACATGGTCATTTAATATATGTCATCAAGTAGTTCATATCGTAGGTTGACATCATTATATGTTATTGTAAATCACATGATTGATTCAACCATTCCAATTTAAGTATTTTTGTGCGGTAAGTAATATATTAGTCAAGCCAATAATATTCAGAATCCAAATACTAATCAATGCTATTAGAGCTTTGCTGATTGTAATTGGATGATTTGGGGAATGCGTGACATATTTCAGAATTCCAAATTCAAATAAGTATTATAGGAAAATGATCCCAAAGTGCTAGTACAGTGGTGACCGCCTAGCTTTGTAATCTCAAGGGACTATTCAAATCCCTTTAGAGGTAGTTTATATGGCCTAAGTGCCTCCCCCACCTATGTTAGTGTAAAAAGTACAAATATTTTACACTGTCAATCAATTACAAAACATCTCAGTCAACCAATTACAAACGCCTCCTGTCACAACTTAAAACAAAAGTGATAATAAATTAGGAAAACATCTCATTTCTTGATGCATAACTTTAAGCATCAAAATAAAATCAAAGAGAATCTTACTGTGACTTCAATCGGAAGACGAGTATCAATACGATGTTGATAATAGAGATCAATACAATCAATATCAAGTCTCTTCAAGCTACCCTCACAAGCAGCTCTCACATAAGCTGGATCACCACAGATCTCAACTTTTCCATCACCAGCTCTGACTCCAAATTTTGTAGCCAATTCAATGTTCTCTCTCACTCCCTTCAAAGCCTATTCCACAATTTTCAACTTCATCAAAAACTCACAATCATAAACACTTTCATGCAACAAAAACCAAATCGAAATTTCAAAATAATACATACCCGGAAATTTTAATCAAAAGAAAAACTAAAAGGGAATGAGAAAGTGGTAACCTTTCCAAGAAGAACTTCATTGGTGTGAGGGCCATATATGTCAGAAGTGTCAAACAAAGTGACACCAGATTGTATAGCATGGTGAATGAGAGCAATCATGTCAGGTTCAGGTTTAGGAGGACCATAGAAAGCTGACATGCTCATGCAACCAAGTCCTTGCAAGGAGACTTCCATCCCTTGTGATCCTAACTTCATTCTTCCAACTGTTGCCATTGTTGACTCTGATTGCTACACTGAATGAATCTCCTATGATGTATACTATATAAAGTATTAAAGGCCAGACAAGGTTAATAAAATTAAGAGTGGAAAGAATTTATTGTGTTTATTCCATTGAAAGGCTACCAAATATATACAAATTACAGGTCAAAATTGTGTCCTATACATTCTTTTCTATCCTTATTTTGCTATACAATATTTCCATTACTGAGAAAGACTTGAATATAGAATATCTGCAATTCTGCAGTATTGATATGCATAGCTGTGAATGAATCTGCAACTACACCTGTGTTATTACCCCCCCACCGTGATGATTCTGAATGGCCATCTTGCCTGGTAAAGTCTGGAATTGATGTGTATGCCAGTTGCACATATGTAGGAGCATCGGACGGGCGTAGCATTACTTTGAACTATCTCATTACTTTTAAAATGCAATCGACCTCAATATATTTTGTATGATCATGAAAAACTAGTTATTTCGCTATCTGCAAAGCTGTCTTACTGTCGCATTTAAGAAGCATAGGACATTTATGCAGAATATAAAGATCTAATAATAAACTCTTAATCCATTTCAGTTCGCATGTGGTAGTAGCCATAGAGAGATATTCCGCTTCTCCGGAAGAACAAGAAATTCTGCGTTGTTTCTTGGTTTTCCAAGAAATAGGAGAGTTAGCCAAAAATACAACCCAACCGGTAATTGAGCCACGAGTCAGCGGGCAACCTGCCCAATCAGTGTAAACCATAATTATTTACTCTTAACAGAGTCCACACTCAGAAACTTCATGGTTAAAAATCATTGGAGTTTTCTCACTTTGCTGAAGGCCAATATATGCATGCATTTTGGTTCCAAGCCTTTTCCACAAAATGTTGATAATCATAATGAACTATTCAGGTTGCCTCAAATAATGAAAGGCTTGAGGACCTTGGACAGATTAAAAGATTATTATCTGGTATAATTAAGCAACCTTACGATCTTCTTGTTGACACATGAGCTATGTATTGAAATTTTGTCACTTTAAGAATAGTCACGTTAATTAAGCTTATAAATTCTTGTTCGAAAAAAATTAAGCTTATAAATTATATTTCTCAACAAAAATAATTGAAATATATCTAAAAGTTTAAGATGAAGTAGAATACTAGAGGCCAGAAGTAATAGATGAAATCATCTGCACAATAGTTTACCAAACAGACGGTTAATTAAGTTACATGCCCTTAAACATGTAACAAATTATGTGGAATAATCGATAGAATTCAAACAACTTAAAAAGCCACATCAAATACTTGAAACTATAGTGTTTTTATACCAATGTTTTGAAAATTAAATTGGACATCGAACTGACAAGACCTTCAAGTCTTAGTTCAACTACTTTAAACCACTCGAACCACGACAAAACCACAGTTGAACCGTTCAGTGAACCATAGACAGTGCCGGTTTACAGTTCAACCGGTTGAACCATCTAGTTCAATTCATAAAGCATTGGTTTATACAACCAAATTCATTCAAAAGGAAACTCACTGATTTATTTGTTGAAGGTAAAAGACTAGTACGAGCATTAAGCAAAAAAAGCACTTCATTACACAGCTTTCCAAGAAGAGAGTGGGGGAGTATCAGAATTCTTCCATGTACTTAATTCATCCCCATATCTACCACCTTTTACAGCATCTGCTAAAGACTCGAGTTCTGCCATTTCTTCTTGTGTTAGTTTAACAGATAAAGCACCAATGTTTTGATTCAAGTTCTCAATTTTGGTGGTTCCAGGTATCGGGCACACGTCGTTTCCTTGGTGATGAAGCCAGGCTAGTGCAAGCTGAGGTGGAGTGCATCCCTTCTTTGTAGCCAGTTCATTAACTTTGTCAAATATAGTCTGATTCTGCTGCAGGTTTTCCGGTTGAAACCTAGGCAAATGCTGCAACATATTTACATGCATATATATAAGACTATATTTAGTTATCAATGGTAGAGATTAGGAGATATAATAAGGTAAGAAAATTTTACTGATTCACATAAAAAAATCCAGTTATTTGATTGTGTAAAGAAGGATAAAATTATAAATAAAATTGTTAATTCAAGGGTAAAGGATACAAATGAAGAAAGATACATCACATTCTCCTTTTTTATTTTGTTTAATCATTCAATACCTCTTCACAGTTCAGATACCAGTGTAGGATAAATGTATTAATTACAGAAAAACAATTTTTGTTAACACGCATTTTCTTACCAAGAGAGAAATCAATGGCAGTTCTTTGAATGAAATGTTTCATAGATGTATATTAGGCTTTGATTAAGGCTTGAAGTGTGAGAATTTTTTTTTCAGCATTTACCATGAAAATGCACAATCAAACAACTATGAAAAGTCAAAGTATTTATCATGCCATGTTGAGTTGATGCTACTTCTGCATTTACTTATTTTCCTTTGGTAAACCCCATTACGGGCATTAACTCTCATTAAAGGTCCTGCTGATATATCCGCATTCTGAATTATGTTCACTAGCAGTAACTACTATGAATTCATTACTAGAAAGCATATTTCAAACTCTTTTGAAAAGTTTAACAATTGATGTATGACTAACTAAAACAGAATTTTGAAGTGTGCCATGGTTGTGAAGAGCTAGCTGCTTAACAAAATGAACAATAAAAGCATGCTTTCCACGAACCTTTCGGTAATCATCTTGTGGCAAGCTCTCAAGTAACTTTGTTCCTGATGAAAAAAATCCTCGCCCAAGAGGACTATATGCAACAATGCCAATACCAAGTTCCCTAAGAAAGAAAATCATAACTCATGAAGTTAGACGTCATATCTATGCAGCATTGACACTTTGGATTGAAGGCGTTTTGGTGTCAGACACTGACACGACACCGACATGTATAGTTATAACAAATCACTTTCATTTTCTTAAATTGTTACCAGTACTTTCTTGTCGGTGTCCGGGTCAGTGCTTCATTAGCTTCATATCATTGAAATTTTAGTGAAGTGCTATAAAGAGAAATGCTAGATAACAAAACATAATGTTTGTGAACTAAATAAAACCTGCAAGTTGGAATTATTTCTTCCTCCACATCTCTTGACCATAGTGACCACTCCAATTGCACAGCTGTTATTGGATGAACTGCATGTGCTCTTCTGATTGTTGCAGGTGAGGCCTCAGACAAACCGATGTATTTTATTTTCCCCTCTTCAACAAGTTTTTTAAGCTCTCCGATCTTACAAAGAAAACCAATAAAAAGTTGAAGTCACCACACATTGTCATTTTATATATGTCATCAAGTAGTTCATTTCATATCTCAGATTGACATCATTATATGTTGTTGTAAATCACATAATTGATACAACGATTCCAATTAAAGTATTTTTAGGTAGCAAGTAGTTAATATTTTAGCCAGGCCAATAATATTGAGAATCCAGATGCTAATCAATACTATTAGAGCTTAGCTTATTGTGAATTGGATGATTTGCGCCTTAGATGAGTGTTTGACATACTTAGGTGATATATACAAAAAAAAGTGTTCCAAATTTCAGCAAGTAATTTAGGAAAATAATCCAAAAGTGCTAGTACAGTTGCGACCGCCTAACTTCGTGACCTCAAGGGACAGTGTTCAAATCCCTCTAGAGACAGTTTTTATATCATTGCCTCCCCACCGTTTAAATAAAATGTTTTACGCTGACAACCAATTACAAACCCCTCCATACACACCCTTTATAAAAAGCATAATAAATTAGGAAAACATCTCATTTCCTGATCAAAGAGAAATGAAAAGGGTAAAATCAAACCGTGACTTCAATCGGAAGACGAGTATCAATACGATGTTGATAATAGAGATCAATACAATCAATATCAAGTCTCTTCAAGCTACTCTCACAAGCTTCCCTCACATAGCCTGGATCACCACAGATCTCAAATTTCCCATCACCAGCTCTAACTCCAAACTTAGTAGCCAATTCAACCTTCTCTCTCGCCCCCTTCAAAGCCTATATAAAAAATTCACAATCATATACAATCTCATTCATGCTCATATCACAAACATGGAACAAAAACCAAATAAAAATATCAGAATAATACATACCCAGAAATTCTAATTAAAAGAAAAACTAAAAGTGTAAGAGAAAGTGTAAACCTTTCCAAGAAGAACTTCATTGGTATGAGGGCCATATATGTCAGAAGTATCAAGAAAAGTGATACCAGATTGTATAGCATGGTGGATGAGAGCAATCATGTCAGGTTCAGGTTTAGGAGGACCATAGAAAGCTGACATGCTCATGCAACCAAGTCCTTGCAAGGACACTTCCATGCCTTGTGATCCTAACTTCATTCTTCCCACTGTTGCCATTGCTTTGACTCAGATGTAACAATATCCTATGAATAGGCTATGATGTAGTATACTATATAAGGGACAGACAAAGATAAAGTTGTAATGTACCACCAACTGGCCTGCTTATAAGTTGACCTTCTATTTACCAAATTAGCATATCTTTCCTTCTTAAATTATTTTTCTTAGAAGGATATCTTTCCTATTTTGTTATTGAAGAAATGTAAAAGATAAATAAATGGTGAAAATATCATATTTTGGAGTTTTGTTAAGTATGATATTTTGATATCATTTGACTTTCTATTTACTAAATTATTATATCTTTCCTATTTTGTCTCTAAATTGAAAAAACATAATAAATTATTAGAAGAAAAAAAATTAATGTAATAAATAAAGGGTTAATATATGTTTACCCCTGAAATATTAGTGCTTTCTGTTTTTTTGTTTGTGGTGGTCGAGGTTTGATCTCTGGACTTTGCATATATTATGCATTGTCCATGCCAACTGAGTTAAGCTCACGAGAACAGTGGTTTCTGGTTTATCACCCCATAAAAAAATTTGTCTAGATTATAACCCTGCAATTTGAAGTTTTTTTGGTTATGGACTTTCATGGCATTAAATTTCAAAATTTAAGATACTTTCGCCTCTTGTAATTTGAGAAAATTTTGATTTGCCCTTTGTCATATCATAAATTTTGTACCGTCAAAATTCATGAAGGTCCAAAATCAAAAGAGTCTTTAAATTACAATATTGGGAGCAAATGAATGTTGTTGTTCAATCAAATTCAACCCTTCATTTCGTGCATCCCGACGGACAAAGTGTTTTATTTGATGTTGATTTGAAAAATGGATTATTGAAAATATGTGTGATAGTTTTGGTCACGATGAATCCACTGAGTGGTCGATTCTATGTGCAAACCGATTGTCATTTTCTATAGAGATGGAGCAGTAAGGTGTTTCACAATGAAGATTTCACCCGGTCGTATCGGCCATGCTATGAAAATGGAGTAGGTTGGTGCAAGGTAGCAAGTTGCAGGTTCAAGCTATGATTAATTGAAAATTCTCAGCCAACATATTAATCTCATTGAATTTTGATGGTGCTAGCAGAGGAGGTATTCAAAGCGGATTGTGGCGGTTTGTTTCAGGATCAACATGGGACATGGTTATGTGGTTTCATCAAATATTTGGGTCGATATAATATCAATGCCTAATTATGGGAAGTGTATGAAGGTTTGGAGATTCCTCGAGATAGAGGTTACTTTAGAGTTGAATATAATGTGGATTTTAAAATTATTGTTGACACTCTTAGGAGTGAAGGGATGGGAAGTGTGTCTAGTTGGAGGTTGATTCAAAAGATATGGACACTCTTAGTATGCTAGCTTTGGATTGGGAAATCAAATGTTGTGACTCCTACCATGATGTTCATTTGTGCGTGGACGCATTGGGTAATATAAGAAGCGATCAAGAGACAATTTTGATATTTTAAGAGCATTGTCTTGCTCAAGTTTAATCCTTGTATGTGACTGATTTGTAGAGAGATGTCACCTCTAGATAGATTACCGTCTATTTTTTTTAGGGCTTCAACCCTCTTTCTCTCCAATATTTTTTTAAAATTCAACCGTTCACTTCATCAATTAAATTAATATATATAGTTAACAATTTCCTTTGCCAAAGGGGTTAAAAACATATAAAAATTAATATAAAGGAAAAAAAAAGTAGAAGAATAGACAGACTGTTGTTCGTTATTAAAAACAAGAATAAAACGCAGAAAATACAAACATAAATAAAATGGAGGCTAATATATTAAAACATTAATAAATTGAAGCATAAACAAAGAAAAAAGAAGACCAGAACGCGCAGAGCCAAACTGATCAAAGAAAGAAGAGAAATGAAATAAATTGAAATTGTATTCGCTTGAATAAAAATTAAAGAAAACTTACAAAAGAGAACTTAGATAACTCAGATGCTCAGATTAATTCGCTCTCTAAAGCTCTTTAAACTTGTGATAAAAAAAAGGGTGCCTTCCTTTAAATAGAAAAAATAAAATAAAAATAAGAGTTGTGGTGTAATATCCCGCTTATTCGTTTCACGATGATCTACCTGTTAACTTATCAGACGCACATTTAAGAAGGAAGGGCATTTTGGTACTTTCATGTTAGGGGTATTTAAGCAAGTTAGAGCCAAAACTTTCAGTTTCATGTTACTTCTCTCTCTAAACATCAAAGATCGTAAAATCCCTCCTCCTTCTCTCTAGAATTCGAATCCCATCCTTCTCTTCTCACTTAAATCTCTTCGTTACACTACTCTTGGAGAATCTTGGTTTAGTGTTAGCATGTGTATGAAGATTGCAACAAGATGAATCTAGCATAATCTTCTCAAGTGTTGGATCCTCATTGTTAGACTTTGCATGCTTTAGGGTTTGGATAGGAAGTAGTAGATCTTGAAGTATCATTTGTTTTAGAGGTGAGTTCAATAGCTAGTTCATACCTTTGGGGCTAAAATTATGTTTGTGTGAGATGGATTGAAAATGTTAGATTTGTGAATGTTTGATCCTGGTACCCCATGTCATTGATTGTTGTGATTGTGTTAATATTGTCATGCATATGATTTCTGCTGTTTATATGATTTGCTTGAAGTGTATTGTGCATTGCAGGATCAAATTTTGAGGAATTTGGGGTCAAAACTCAAATTCTGCACTTCAAGACCCGAAGAAATTCGCCATAAGCGAAATAACTCGCTTATAGCGAGTTTCCTCAAGGAGCTACTCGCCTATGGCGAGTTGGGGGAGAGTTCCCCAGCTCTTCATGGGATGTTGGCTCGTCCTAGAGGTCCCGTGGTGTCGTCCAAGGCTTTTTCTCGCAATGTTTTCCAACTTTAAAACCCCCCAAACATCTTTTAATCAATGCACATTACGTCGAACGATTATTAAAATGAAAAGCATGAGCAACATTAATATATTCGACGAAAAATGGCTTATGAGAGTTTAAGCCTGACTATGTTCAAGTATCAATAAACCTAAGTATGAGAAATCCTTAGAACCTCGACTTAGATAGTCGATAATATGCATGAAAGCACGCCTCCACGGCGTATTAAGAATATGATATATTTATGCTTACGTTTACGATATGACATGTCATGTCTCTTGCGATCCACGCTAGGGGGATTCAAGAGGTTCACGTTAGGGGAATGGAATACGCTCCGCAAGGTAGGCCCGCACGACATTAAGAGGAGTCTGATGTACCTTAGCTAGGAATTCCTCGGTCATGTTATGGGATTGTTGTAACACCCCAATTTTTAATATTAATTGTCAGTATTATTAATAGATAATATTATTATTATTATCGGGTAAAATTAGTATTATTGTTATTATTATCATTGAGGCTTGATATTATTAAATTAAATCCTTTGTGGTTATAGGTGTTACGAATAATGAGGAAATAAGGAGGAGTTAACTAGTCGAGTGAATAATGTGAGAAAACAATTTTTAGGGAGAAAATAGTGTGCCATTGTTGAAAAATAGAGTTTTTGTGATTATTCATATTTCATGTGAATTTAAATTATAAAGAGAGGAATGATATAATAAATAATAAATATAAGAGGTGAGAAATAGAAGTAATAAAATAAGTGGGGGAGGAGGGAGTAAATTATGATAGGTGGAGGGGAGAAAAATAATAATAATAAGAATTTAACCTAGTTTCCTAGTATAAATAGAGGAATAGAAATTCATAAAAAACTATTGCTGAACGTGAGAACCAAAGAAAAGTAGAGAGGAAAGGATGCAAACCCTAGCTAAGGAGAATTGAACCAAAAGCTGCATTTCCAGAGAATTCGAGGTAAGGGGGAGAATCTTTGCACTTTAGGGTATCTTAATCTATGATGGGAGGGTTGTCTTAAATTTTAATACATTGTTGCTGTTATGATGTGAATTTTGATAAGAGAATGATGATAAATGAATTGAAAGATGAAGTTGATATTAACAATTGAGGAAAAGTAGTTTAGGTTTTTGAATTGAGTTTTAGTTTTAAAAAAGAGTGGATAATCAGGTAGGTTAACGAAAAGTTAATGTTTGAATGATAGGGTACTCATGGAGTGAAGATAAGGGTTGAGTTTGACGAGTTTAGGGTCGAAAACGGAGTTAGGAAAGGTCCCTTAAGGCTAAATAGCATATGTGAAATCGCAGAAAATCTGTGATTTCTGTAACCGAAAAAACAAATAAAAACTGGAACTTTTCTGTTTAGAATTAGGTTTTGGCGTCTTCATGAAAGTTTTAGATATGAATGATATATTTAATTGGGCATTGGTTTGACCGCACTCCAATATCTAGAACTCAAGATATGGTCAAAATACTACAAATAGGTCAGCAGGGTCGTACTCTTTTCCGAGGCTTAGAAAATCATACTTTCGACTCTTTTATGTTCTGAAATAGGTTTCGATGTAAACATGAAAGTTGTAGATATGGACGTTAGATTTCATGGGGATTTGGAGTGACTTCAATAAGACGTTAAAAACTTGAATTATGATCAAAACACTGCACATAAATCAACAAGGTCGTGTACTCTGCCTAGGTTTAGGAAAACCAACCTTTGCACCCCTCTCTGTATCGAATTGGATTTAGGCTCCTTCATGAAAGTTATATATATGGGTGTTATCTTTACTTTAGCTTTGGTTGGACCTCATTCAGACATTCCTAAGTTGAGTTATGCTTAAAATGTCGCATGTGGGTCATGCTGAGTTTTTCATGAAGTTTCAGCACCTCCGTTGTAGTGACTCTAAACCATCCATGATAGTATTAGTGATTTTAAGAAACCTGTTAACGTGTAAAGTAAAGGTGAGGATCCTTAAGCTTTACATCTAAATGAGGAAGTGTGATTAGGCATAAATAGAAGCGATTACCTCAAGATAATAACAAGTCTAAAACATAAATCGGTGAGAGTGATCTAAGTGAATTTAATGATGTTAAAAGATGACTTGATAATAGGACGTGAAAAATAATGAGCTTAAGAGTATTGATAATTGGAGAGTGAGATAGCCATAGTAATTAAATAACTAATGGTGAATGTTATTAGGAACGTTTAAAGTGTAAAAACAAATAAAGATTATAGTGTAGTCGAGTTAGATGATTGTAGGCGAAATGTAAAGAAAGATAAGGAGTTGAGAATTAGGTAATGAAAGATAATAGTAATGATAATAGAGATGAAAAATATGGGAAAAAACTAGAGAGCAAGATGAGTAGGAAAGCGGATAAGCGAGAATAGTTATAAAGTGTGACGATAATAATAATAACCGGTATCGAGAGAATAAAATCTCAAATTATAATGTAGCCTTAGTGAGGAAAGTTTCTGAAGTCGAATGTACTGATAAAGTGAGATAATAACTTTAAATTAGGATTAAGATAAGATTAGGAGAATAGTCGATGTATAGATGACGACGAGGGTGAGAACAAGGTAATAAGATATAAAGTTGTTTTCAATGAGAAGAATAATTACGAAAGAGTTAATGACGATGGTGGGGAAGAACCTAGTTGTATAAAGAGAAGATATTATATGTAATGATAATGAATTAGAATACATCTTGAGACTAAGAATGAGTAATAGGTTATGCTATCATAAGTAAAGTATATAGAGAGCCTAGAATAGATGATGGGATAGAGTATGTCTATAAGATGAATAATAAAATAAAATAGAGGGATGTTGATGTAGAAATGAGTCACGTGTAAGGGTTGAATTAATGAGGAGTATAAGTGGTGATATAAACGGTCGATAGAGAGTGTCGATGATTAATATTAAATATATATATATATATAATAAATACGATGAGAGTGATGATGATTAAATTAAGATGAAGATGAGAATGACAATGTTTATATTTTAGTGGTGATGAGGATGACGATAACTATATCATTATGATGATAAGAGTGATGATGTTTATATTTAATAATGATGAGAGTGATGTATATAATGATGAGAGTGTTATATAACGATGACGAGAGTGATATATGATGATGATGAGTATGTTGATGATTTGTGTGCTTGCATTAGAGTCGTGCATTTTAGTGAGAGTCTTGCATTAATATTTGAATTATTTGAATATGTGTATACTTGTGTTACTTGTCGAATTTATTTCTATACATTCATATAGAGTCTAAGACTGATGGAGTGCATGACTGATGGAGAAGTCCAATAACATATCTCTGGCAAACTATGATGAGAAAAGTCTAGTAACATAACTCTGGCAAAATAATGAGTAGGAGTGGTACCACAATCATATAGGTCGTTAGGAGAGTCCATATGCATATATATATATATATATGATGATTTTGTATTGGATGTTTGAGTGTGAAGATGACGTGCTGCTGTGATATGTGAAATGAAGAGATTATACATAGTAATTGCTGAGAGTGATGAGATATTGGAAGATATTAGAGACTATATTCTTTTGATATTTATTTAATGTGTATGTTATCCCTAATAATATGTTATGTCTGAACTTCTCACCCTTTTCTTGTTGTTATATTTATGGTGTCGGTACCTGTGGGGTACAGATACTTAGGACGAAGAGATCTAGTTGCGGGACACCTATCAAGATACGACGTGAATTGTCTTCCGTAAATTTTATTTTAGCAATGATTAGATATGTAGTTGAATACAAACTCTGATATGTAACACCATGGGTTGGGGTTAACGTTTAAATTAATTTGATTTTGAGTTTGAATCTTGGAACAAATATTATTTCAATTTATGATCATGAATGACAATGATAAGATTTATTAATGAGAATAGTGAAATGTTTCTGTTGCTGAAATTATCAATTAGCAAGAAAATTATATTATTTTTGTGATATAAAGTCGAGTTGTGTAACATCCTTATTATTAAATATTATTATTATTTAATATTTATCGACGGAATTAGGGTGTTAAATAGTTGGTATCAGAGTAGGTCGGTCCTTCCGGCCTAGGTTTTAAGATTTTGTTAAGTCCCCACAGGCGGCACGTGTGCAGACACTATCAAGACCTAATTCCTTTAATAGTATATATAACTGCTGATGGCGCATGAAAGGATGGTTAAAGGAGAGGAGTTGATCGAGGATCCGGTTGCTACAAGATTTCTAGGGTAAAGGGGTGTAAGAATCAGAAACGTAATAGACCTTGTGAGGTTCCGACTGATAAGATATAGTCGAGCTTTCAACAGGACGTTGTGGGTAGGAAAGGAACGAGTGAGGGAGTCTTATTCCTCAGAGTAAGAAGTTAAGTGTTATGGTGACAATCTCGAGAGTATATAGGTGTTAGTTATAAGTTGAGGAATTAAAAAGCACAAGCTTGGTATTGGTACTTAGCATGGTAGGATGATAATATGGGTTGAGAACTCTCGGTTTGATCTTTTAAGTTTAGTTATGAGTGTATGAATTGTATCTAATTATAGACATGATTTAGGTGAGCTATGAGATGGGATGATGGTCATTGGAGGAATGTGTGTTAGATAGACAAACATAGGATGTTAAAGTGAATGGGGTTTTGTCCAGAGCAGTCACCTTCAGTTAATTTTCGAGGGCGAAAATTCTTTAAGTGGGGGAGAGTTGTAACACCTCAATTTTTAATATTAATTGTCAGTATTATTAATAGATAATATTATTATTATTATCGGGTAAAATTAGTATTATTGTTATTATTATCATTGAGGCTTGATATTATTAAATTAAATCCTTTGTGGTTATAGGTGTTACGAATAATGAGGAAGTAAGGAGGAGTTAACTAGTCGAGTGAATAGTGTGAGAAAACAATTTTTAGGGAGAAAATAGTGTGCCATTGTTGAAAAATAGAGTTTGGTGATTATTAATATTTTATGTGAATTTAAATTATAAAGAGAGGAATGATATAATAAATAATAAATATAAGAGGTGAGAAATAGAAGTAATAAAATAAGTGGGGGAGGAGGGAGTAAATTATGATAGGTGGAGGGGAGAAAAGTAATAATAATATGAATTTAACCTAGTTTCCTAGTATAAATAGAGGAATAGAAATTCATAAAACATTATTGCTGAACGTGAGAACCAGAGAGAAGTAGAGAGGAAAGGATGCAAACCCTAGCTAAGGAGAATTGAACCAAAAGCTGCGTTTTCAGAGAATTCGAGGTAAGGGGAGAATCTTTGCACTTTAGGGTATCTTAATCTCTGATGGAAGGGTTGTCTTAAATTTTAATACATTGTTGTTGTTATGATGTGAATTTTGATAAGAGAATGATGATAAACGAATTGAAAGATGAAGTTGAAATTAACAATTGAGGAAAAGTAGTTTAAGTTTTTGAATTGAGTTTTAGTTTTAAAAAGAGTGGATAATCATGTAGGTTAACGAAAAATTCGTGTTTGAATGATAGGGTACTCATGGAGTGAAGATTAGGGTTGAGTTTGGCGAGTTTAGGGTCGAAAACGGAGTTAGGAAAGGTCCCTTAAGGCTAAATAGCATATGCGAAATCGCAGAAAATCTGTGATTTCTGTAACCGAAAAAACAAATAAAAACTAGCACTTTTATGTTTAGAATTAGGTTTCGGTGTCTTCATGAAAGTTTTAGATATGAATGTTAGCTTTAATTGGACGTTGGTTTGACGTCATTCCAATGTCTAGAACTCAAGATATGGTCAAAATACTACACATAAGTGAATTTAATGATGTTAAAAGATGACTTGATAATAGGACGTGAATAATAATGAGCTTAAGAGTATTGATAATTGGAGAGTGAGATAGCCATGGTAATTAAATAACTAATGGCGAATGTTATTAGGAACGTTTAAAGTGTAAAAACAAATAAAGATTATAGTGTAGTCGAGTTAGATGATTGTAGGCGAAATGTAAAGAAAGATAGGGAGTTGTGAATTAGGTAATGAAAGATAATAGTAATGATAATAGAGATGAAAAGGACGGGAAAAAACTTGAGAGCAAGATGAGTAGGAAAGCGGATAAGCGAGAATAGTTATAAAGTGTGACGATAATAATAATAACCGGTATCGAGAGAATAAAATCTCAAATTATAATGTAGCCTTAGTGAGGAAAGTTTCTGAAGTCGAATGTACTGATAAAGTGAGATAATAACTTTAAATTAGGATTAAGATAAGATTAGGAGAATAGTCAATGTGTAGATGACGACGAAGGTGAGAACAAGGTAATAAGATATAAAGTTGTTTTAAATGAGAAGAATAATTACGAAAGAGTTATTGACGATGGTGGGGAAGAACCTAGTTGTATAAAGAGAAGATATTATATGTAATGATAATGAATTAGAATACATCTTGAGACTAAGAATGAGTAATAGGTTATGCTATCATAAGTAAAGTATATAGAGAGCCTAGAATAGATGATGGGATAGAGTATGTCTATAAGATGAATAATAAAATAAAATAGAGGGATGTTGATGTAGAAATGAGTCACGTATAAGGGTTGAATTAATGAGGAGTATAAGTGGTGATATAAACGGTCGATAGAAAGTGTCGATGATTAATATTAAATATATATATATATAATAAATAAATACGATGAGAGTGATGATGATTAAATTATGATGAAGATGAGGATGACAATGTTTATATTTTAGTGGTGATTGATGATGTTTATCTATGATAATGATGAGAGTGATGTATATAATGATGAGAATGATATATAACGATGACGAGAGTTATATATGATGATGATGATTTGTGTGCTTGCATTAAAGTCGTGCATTTTAGTGAGAGTCTTGCATTAATATGTGAATTATTTGAATATGTGTATACTTGTGTTACTTGTCGAATTTATTTCTATACATTCATATAGAGTCTAAGACTGATGGAGTGCATGACTGATGGAGAAGTCCAATAACATATCTCTGGCAAACTATGATGAGAAAAGTCCAGTAACATAACTCTGGCAAAATGATGAGTAGGAGTGGTACCACAATCATATAGGTCGGTAGGAGAGTCCATATGCATATATATGATGATTTTGTATTGGGTGTTTGAGTGTGAAGATGGGGTGTTACTGTGATATGTGAAATGAAGAGATTATACATAGTAACTGCTGAGAGTGATGAGATGATGGAAGATAGTGGAGACTATATTCTTTTGATATTTATTTAATGTGTATGATATCCCTAATAATATGTTATGGCTGGATTTCTCACCCTTTTTTTGTTGTATTTATGGTGTTGGTACCTGTGGGGTACAGATACTTAGGACGAAGAGATCTAGTTGCGGGACACCTAGCAGGATACGACGTGAATTGTCTTCCGTAAATTTTATTTTAGCAATGATTAGATATGTAGTTGAATACAAGCTCTGATATATAACACCATGGGTTGGGGTTAACGTTTAAATTAATTTTGAGTTTGAATCTTGGAACAAATATTATTTCAATTTATGATCTTGAATGACAATGATACGATTTATCAATGAGAATAGTGAAATATTTCTGCTGCTGAAATTATCAATTAGCAAGAAAATTATATTATTTTTGTGATATAAAGTCGAGTTGTGTAACATCCTTATTATTAATTATATTATTATTATTTAATATTTATCGCCGGAATTAGGGTGTTACAATTGTACTCAGGGTTACTCCTGTAACACCCCAAAATCCCGACTTAAAAATTTCATTCAAATAATCAGAGTATAACACATAAATCAGGATGTCACATTTCATAAAATCTTTAAAATCAAATTGAATAATAATTTATTTTTAAACAATATTCAAACATAGTAGCGGAATTCATAAACTTCTCAAAATCTTAAATAAATAAGTCTCGGCACAAAAGCCTCATAAAACATCTCAACTCAAGTTACGTCGCAAACATCATAATTAATCAACATGATACATAAAAGGAATAGAAATAATAATAATCCCCATCCCGTTACGTATCAGAGCTCCTAAGACTCCACAAGAACCTCTCACATCGACGGACCTAAGCTTAGTCACCTGCACTTGCCCACAAGGCGGCAATTCCAACAGAAGGGGTGAGATTCACAACAATTACATTAACATATAATTCAAATAATTATGCTCAACAATAACAACATTAATCGTCACATATAACTGAAACCATCTCAAACATCAATGTATAATAAATCATCTTAGAACATCTTCATAAACAACCGTCTCAAAACATCTCAGACACATGACTCGACAAATGCAACTCTAACATCTTAACATCATGTATGTGGTACCAATATTTTAGCTTTAATAAGCTTCACCGTCGCTTTGAGCAAATGCTCCACCGTCGCTTTGAGCATAAGCTCCACCGTCTCAAAATATGCAAATGCATGGACTCGACTCTTTATTCTTAAACAAGTTATCCCAACGTCTTAACGTCAAATACGACTCTTTATCGACACATGCAATTATACAATACATGGCAGCAGCTCAGCACACTTAGTATATATATTTACAGCACATAGTTATCATCTCAATCATCATTTATACTTCATTCATAAACTTCACTTAATAAGCATTTAATCAAAGCTTAACGCCAACAATTAAATATCGTCTTACAGCGTCATTACAGGTTCTAATTAGGTCTTAAACATCTCTAATACTATTCAAAGGTCTACCCTCAAAGTCTCGCTCAAAACAGAAATCTAAAACTCAAGTTATAGTGGTCTGAGACCACATTGCTCGCTGTGGCGAGTGGGACTGCTCGCCACGGCGAGCTACTTAAATTGCATTCTGCCACTTGCTCGCTACGGCGAGTGAAGTTGCTCGCCTCGCGCGCACTAAAGGGGTTGCTCGCCACGGCGAGCTCAGCTGCTCGCCTCGCGAGTGAATACCTAACTGCTCGCCACGGCGAGCGGGTCTGCTCGCCACGGCGAGCTATCGCAGAGGGATTACGGGTTCGCTCGAAACCTCGCCAAAACTCGTCCAATTCTTCGTTTTATGCTTCTAATCTATCAGAATTATGGTCCTAGTGATTAATCTAGGTTCTGTAACAGGTTTCTACACTAATTCACATCATTATAACATCAATTCATCACAAAATTCATTAAACCCTAACTTTGGAATTCTCTCAAAACTCTCTCTAATCCTTAGGTTAATCATAACAGATGAATTACAACATAATATAATTGAGTTAGGCTCACCCTTACCTAATATGTTCGCAGAATTGAGGTTCTCTCTTCTTCGGCCACTTTCCTCTCCTTTTTGCAAAAGTATGTAACGTACTGACTGCTTCTTTCCAAACCTAACTCTCTTATATAATTCTTTCTATTCTCACTTGTCCCCACAACTCTATCTTATTTATGAAAACAACCCCATCTCTCAAAATATTTGTTATTATATCACATCTTAATTTTAATATAAATATATATATATATATATTAACATCACATATTTTATTTTATTAAACAATAAAATAAACGTCACACCACAACATCATCTCATACGTCACAAACATCATTAAAATCATATAATATATAATAATATACTATATACTAAAATAAAATAATTAAATAAATAAAGTGGGCGTTACAACTCCACCCGATTACACTCCGTAAAATCAACTCAGATAATTATATGTTAAATCATGCTTATGATGTGATTATGCTTATGACAAGAACATGATATAGTATGACATGATATGATACGATACAATTTTAGTTACAAGTGACAACAATCTAGATATGCACGATCGTTTTAGGTATGCATGAGTTCACACATGTATAATCAACCAATCGGTTGTATTGTAGACACGTGGTAATCATAAGTTTCCCCGAGGTAACCTATAGCCTAGGATTAGGTAGAACTCACTGAGACATTATGTCTCATCCCAATCCTTCATTTGTTCAGGTTCATAGGTTGCTCGTGGCAAAGGTAAGGAGAAGGCTACGGATTGATCGTGCTTGATGGATTTAGCGCTTATGTCATTTCGTTGATGTTATGCTTTATATATATAGTAGTTGTAATGGACCTCGTTGTACTTGTTTCATTCGACTCGTTATGTATAATTATTGTGACATATGACTTTAGTTGGCTTTGTACTCTGAATCTAAACTTATGTTGTATTTCTGCATTGTATAATTAATGTATCTAGTATCAGTTTTAACGCACATGCCAAATATTCTAGACACGTTTAGTGTGGGCGTTGCATGCGGTTTCTACAGCTCGGGTAATTTACCGAACTATTTCAACATTAAATGGTTTTTTGTTTCTTGCGATTGCACGAGATTATAATTATTACTACAGTAAAAAGTCTAAGTGGTAGCTACAGTACAAAGTAATAAATGATTGATTTTAATAATGATAATTTGAACTGAGTTGTCTTCAGTTGTTTGTTAAGTTGGTTGGTGAGTAGACTATAAAGTCGTCTTCATTTTAAAGAAATTTCTTCTTTTAAGAAATTAATTTGATTTTGTTTATAATGAATCGGGTTCAGATCTCTAATATTAGGTTTCTTAAAAAACCTGAATATTAGTCATTTGTAAATGAAAGAGTAATCTTATAAAAGGTTTGTCTAATATTACTTTGTTCTTAAGATTTTTTACCAATAGGAAGGGGTTTCAATCTTAAGATACGTTTTTCGATTTTCGTTGTAGATAATTTTTAATTTAGAGTCATAGGTTGTGCTAAGCTATTCGGATGTTTTCTCAAATATTTAGTGGAATCAATCCTTCTAAAATGTAGTTTGAATCAGCCCCAGTGTCAGAAAGGGTTGTTGTTTCAAGAATAAATTATTTTATGGCAATTCTAACATTTAGATAAGTTTATTGGATTTTTAATTGATTTAGTAATTCTAAAAAGTCTTCATCTTCCTGCTTAACAAGGAAGTTAGTATTTTGGATAAGATTATTGTCGTCCGTTGGACTATCTTATAAACTCTCATAGTTTTGTAATTGTCATAGAATTAACTCATGATTATTTTGAGTTTGCTTTAAATTTTTTATTTCAACTTTTAGGTTGTTAATCTCTTGTTGGAGGTCTTGGATTGTTACCATTTTAATAGCAGTCCTTTTAAGTCTTTTAAAAGTATTTTTTTATACTGTATTTACTAGTTACTAAAGGATTTCTAGTTGATTCTGAATTTTTGGATAAAAACCTAAACAAAGTTTATTCAAAGATTTTTCCACCGGAATTCCATAATCAATTATTAACCTTTAACAAAACACAACAATTTTATGAATTTATCCTCGTAGATTTAGATTTATTTTCCATCAAATATTATAAGGATGCTAACGATGCATCAAATATTTCCCACTCAATAGTCCAAATTTTCAAAGTTTTCACGCCCGCATTTTTTGGCAAAATCCAAACAAAATTTGTTCGTATACTTCAAGCATGGTGTTAACTATACTTTTTTCTCAAATTGGTTCGTTCAATAATTTTCTTCAAAGTTAATACAAAGCATGAAATATATTGGATCTATTAGAGAAGGAATTATTATGGTTATCAAGTTTTTTACGTTACCCTTTTAGTAAGCGTGCTAAAGAGACATTTAATTATAATAACTTTTAAGTGTTTTTAACAACTCCTTAAACACTAAAAATATTGTACACAAAAAAGTGCTTAAAATATTTTATTGTTTTAGCACAACATGTCTTTTACACGTTATAAAGTGATCAAATTATACACTCTTTGTCACATGAAAAAAGAGAAAAAAATGGCTAAGACTCTCAAGTTTGTGTATGTTATGATTTTATTTATTTTCCTATTTCTTTTTGCAAAGAACGTCGTCGGTGAGCTTTTATTTTTCATACTTTTCAAATTTCCTTATTTACTTTGTTGTTTTATCTTGTTTTATTAACATTATTTTATTCTCTTTTGTCATTACAGGGTATATTAAATGCAAAACTGATGATGATTGTCCAAAACTTGAAACAAAAATGGTGGTGCTTAAGTGCACTAATAGCCGATGTGCAGCTGAGATCTTACACTAGCAAGAATCTCACTCCCACTAATTGTTTTTTTTTTCTCTTTCTTTTTTTTCTTCACAATGTCATCGATCTTGCATTAATGCTTCTGCACTCTAAGATTTTGACAATGAAATGAAATAAGATAAATATTATAGTTAGATTGTTTTATTCTCTGTTTATTTTGGATGTATCATCATGACCTCCCATCTAGACATATCACAGTTTATTTTCAGCCCCACCACTTTACAAGATATCTTCAATGGTTAAAGAGAAAAAAAAACAAAATATATATATATATATATATATATATATATATATTACTTCAATGCTTATAACTATTATTCTATGTCATAATAATATTGATATACTTGTTTTTATTTTTTTTTAAAAATTTCAATTTTAATTTTTCCTCATCTCTCGGAAATGTCTCTTGACCTCTTGAAGATCCACGAATCCACTTGCATCTAACTATCCAAAGTTTTTGAGATAGATCCACAAGTTGCATCATAGCCCATTTGATACGATTGATGTTCACTTCAAGAATTAGACCCCTTAGCTCATGGTGGTTGTTACACCCTAAACCCGAAAATAATTTTTAATCTATTTTTTATTTAGAAAATATATGATTTTTTTTTAAATATTCTCTATCAAGTAGAGTAAAATAATAACAATGTTAATAATATTCCTTCAAAAAAAATGTTAATAATAATAAAATAGTAATAATAATTAATTACAAGACTTTAAAGGATACCACATTAAGACCACATAATAAATCAACATCATAAATTAAAGTGAAATTTCTTTGACTCTTTAAAACCTTAAAAATCATTTTGATGATAAAAATTAATGTTGAGTAGTGTTTTCAAGAGGATGACCAAATAAAGTAAGTCAAAATTCACTTTATAAAACTCAACCATGATGTCACAGTATCAGTTTTACTACTCGGTTAAAAATAAATGACGACTCAGCAAAAAGTCCAAAATAGCATGACATAAGTGGGAGAGTAGTTCTTCACTCTGTCCTAATGAAAAATTACTCCTCAGTCTCATCCTAAGGATAATCTGCATATAAATCATACAAGAAAGAACGCTTGAAAAGAAATGGTGAGATAGAACTAAATTATAAATATAAATAATGGATTGAAAACAATCACACATACAAACAATCGAACTACAAAACAAAATCATACACATTGGAAAATTCAATAGATGAATGTCAATATAATGCACATTCACCTTTACTTCTTCATATATACGTGGTGCCATCTAACTACTATACATAGTAGACTATGTGTAAATGTTCAACGTCTCCGTTTGAAGCAACATTTCATGGATGACTTTGGTGTTTGACACTCACAAGTAAAAATATTGATAGGTGACAAGTCAAGGTTGTGCAACTCTAAAAGTTTTTCCCCAACATTGTGGGATCAACACGAATCACTTAGGAGTTCCACATCAAACATATAGATTCAAAACTCACCCTCAAGATCGAGCAAGTATCCTTCACTATAACATGTACCCACGATAGAATTTCTTATAATTTTATATGAGATATCACCATCTGACAGTGGATAATCAAAATTGTTGAGTAGAATTATTAAGGAAATTAAATCTTTGCTTTAACATAAGTGAAAGGTACAATTCTTAGGGTATACATGAATAAAAGTTCACTAGTTTTACATAAATAAAGTCTTTAGGACTAATATTGAAGTCTATTATTCTTCATCCGTTAAGCCACTAGTCTCCTGATCATACTACCTGTTTATTTGGAAAACAAATAATGTGGATGCGACCTACTTGTCTTAGTGGATGTCTACTACATCATAAGTGGTCTCTAATCCTATTAATCCTAAATTTTGCATGTACTAATTTTTTTCACATTAACATGATAAGTAAACAATTCACATAAATAACTGACGTTCAAGATAAAATGATTCTAAGAACAATGAAGGTTGAACAAACAATTATTATCTTGTCAATTTTAGAGACAATATTGGATGTGAAAGTGTTTGATTTAATCAATCAATACCCACTAACATTAATCTCGCATTTAATTATTAACCTTTTGATGTTAACTAATGATTGTAGTGCACATGAACTAACTTGACACCACAAAAGTTAATAATTAACTTTTACATATATACTTGATGATTATCTGACGGTCACGACGTTTTTAAGTAAAATGGTTCTCTAACCTATGTAATTTTGCACAAGATAAGGAGTTATTAATGCATCATATTTTATGGGATTCTTCAAATCTTATTGATTAGTATTTTCTTTGAAAATTGTTTTTTCTTCTTCTTCCTTCTCTCCTCTAATAACTATTACACAGTTAAGTTACAGTGCAGTGTCACTTAAAGACACATTCTACAAACACATAAAAACATTTTATTCTCTTCTCACATCACTCTTTAAGTTTGAAATATTACAATTTCTTCTCACGTCACTTTGCAGTTTGCTTTTATTCGTTTGAAATATTACAGTTTGCTTTTATAAACTTTGCAGTTATATTCTTCAATGCAGTTTGAAAGATCTTATTTTTTATGAAAGTGTACTTAATAGAACCCAGTTTTGGTTCTACTGTTATTTTGAATAGAGCAGAATTAGCCAATTCAAAGTAAAAGAAGAATAGGAAGAATTGTGATGAATCATACAAAAGGTATAATTCTTTTTTTTTTAAGAACAAAAGGTATAATTCATGTTATACCTTGATTCTGATTTGGTTATTATTTGCATTGGAATGAATATTACTTACATTGGCGGTAAGTAAAAAGAATTGGTCAATTCTTTGCTAATTCATTGCATAAGTTATTACTGTAAAGTACTCCAAAACGATGTATTACTTACAGAATTAGCTAATTCATGTTATACCTTACAAAATTTATGCCGCTTGTTTTGGATAGAGTCATTAATAAAATAAGGTAAATGTTAATTTGTGCCCCCTCAAGGGCACATGTTAAGAAACTTATTATAAAAATACACGTATTAAAAGTTGTGCATTTAACTTTTTAAAAATTGACATGTTATGTTTTCCAATGCAAAGTTGTTCTTTTTAAGTTGCTTAATAGGTTAGAAAAACCCTAATTAAAATGTTTAATATTCAACAGCGTTAAACTATTATTTTTTGGGTCATGTTAACTTGTGTCCTGAGGGCGCATGTTAAGGAATCCCAAAAAAGCAACTTTGCATTGAAAATCATAATATTTTAACTTTTAAAAAGTAAAATGCACGGATTTTAATACGTATATTTCTATAAGAAATTTCTTAACATATGTATTTGAGGGCACAAGTTAACATTTGCCCTTATTTATTTATCAATGGCAATGTCTCGCAAATAGGCAAGACAACATATTCAAGGCATTAAATAATATATAATGTAATGCATTGTTCATTTACTCATTATTTGTCATAAACCAGTTTAACATTGTAAATTTACTATGTTATGATCCTAATGGCCATAATACACTTATTTTCCTAATAAAAATCGTGAACATATAGTTATTATCTAGTTCACCGTCACAATATTATTTTCATCATTTTATCCAATAATTAACTTGTCCTAACATTTATGTTCAGTGGAATTCAATTCAAATACTTGGTTTAAATTACATTTAGTGTGATAAAATAATCAACCTCATCTCAATTTTCTAGTTCTAATTTGTATTGTAACATGACCTCCATTTAAATCTAAATGTCCTGAACAAGTAAAATTCAACCTGCAATAACATAAAGGCTTAAATATGCATTTCATCCCTGTAATTAGAGGTCGTTTGAAATTTCATCTCTGAACTCACTAATCCTTCCATTTTGCCCCTGCAAATATTAATCATTTGTAAATTTGTCCATTAATCCAATTAATGACTGCCACGTCACAAATTAGCAAAATGGCATGGGAAAGGACAAAAATACCCTTTTTTTAATTAAAAAATCTGGAAAAAAATAAAAAATCTTTATAAAAAATTAAAAATCATAAAAAAAATCCAATTTTTTTTAAAGATGAAGAAAAAAAGTGGAAATTAGTTTTTTAAATCTGGAATTTAGTTTTTCGAAAAAAAAAAGTAATATATAATTTTCAAATTAATAAAAAAATAATTTTCGAAAATTTAATTTTTCTACTTTTTTTTCAAAATTTTTAATTTTAACAGTTTTTTTTTTCAAAAAAATTTTCAGATTTTTTTTATGATTTTTAATTTTTTTTTTTTAGATTTTTTAATTAAAAAAAAGTTATTTTTGTCCTTTCCCATGCCATTTTGCTACTTTGATGATGTGGCAGTCATTAAGTGGGTTAATGTCGAATTTTCAAATGATTAATATTTGCAAGGGCAAAATAGGAGGATTAGTAAGTTCAGGGATGAAATTTCAAACGACCCTTAATTGTAGGGATGAAATACATATTTTAGCCTAACATAAACTACTTCTAATCACAATTCCAACAACAAAGGTAACTATAGAGTCTTAATAGAAACCCACCTCAAGAGTAGCTTCCATTTCTTAGCAAAAGCCCCCCAAACTCCACTTTTCCTTCTAAGCTTCCTCATCCCTTGCAAATTCATCAATTCTCATTCAAGTTTAAGTAAATTAGAGTGTAGATTGTTGAAATGTTAATCAAGATTTTTGTTCAAAAAAAAGATGTTTCTCTTCATATAAATTACCTTACAGTATCCACACTTATTGAGATATTACATCTTTCTTCGTAAATCATATCAAATACTCTTGAATGATCTTCCAAACTCTTGGTTCAACATTCTTGCATCATTTGAATCTACATGACCATTGTTAATGTGTGGAAATGGATGAATCTTAATAATATACAAATGGGAGGAAAAAAAAGGCAAAGAAAAGAGCCTCAATCCAATGTGTCAAAATTCTAAGCCATCTACAAAAAGTCATCATTAAAAAATAATTTTATTTTTGCCACTTTAAGCATTCACACAATACAAATAATAAAATATCATTATCACACATTTTCCCTCTTCAATTCAAATTTCAAATTTCAAAAATTTTCAAATCCTTCTTTCCCTCCTACTTTTTCTCTTATCCCAACAAACATCACTTTCTATATCATTTCTCTCTCATTGATTCTAAACTTTTTTCCTTTTTTTCTTCACTTTATCTCTCACACACAAACTAAACACAACTCTCTCTCTTTCTTCCTCACACTCTCACGTTTCTCTCACCCTCTCTCCATGAAACTCTTTTTCCTCTACCTTCTCTCTTCATTTCCGATCAAATCCGGCCTCCTCATTCAAAAATAAAACCACCATTGTGTTCCACTAATCATCCTCTGCAAAACCCACACATTTTTTTCTTGATCGGAGCCACACCACCGTCGACCACCGTAGCGGAATTCGCTGCCGCCGCGTCGGAGCTGCAATCAAAACCTTCTTTTATTTTTGTTCAGATTTCCTCAAAGGTTAGTTGTTAATTTTGTTTATCTCCATTTTTTAACCACTTGCAATGTTAATATATGTTTCTGCTTTGAATTTGTGTGCAGCAACAAGTGGATAAAAATCTTAGGAATTTGAGAAATTGCAACAAGTTATGTTATGCTCCATATTTCTCTTTTCCTCTCATGAACAACTTGAATTTTATTGGAGTTTTTCAATTTTTTTCTTTAAACCCTAATATTAATTTTTCCTTTTTATTTTATTTTTTGGTTTTGAGTTATTAGTTTTCATTATACATTATTGATTTTATTTCATGTTGCTGATATTGTGCAAGTTCACAAATTTTGTTTGCAAGTGTTGTTGTTGAGGTTAAGATGAAAACATACTCTTTGCATGTTTAATGATTT
Source organism: Medicago arabica (assembly GCA_946800305.1). Taxonomy (NCBI): domain Eukaryota; kingdom Viridiplantae; phylum Streptophyta; class Magnoliopsida; order Fabales; family Fabaceae; genus Medicago; species Medicago arabica. The sequence continues at coordinate 8,434,641 of OX326969.1, forward strand.
GAGGTTGTAATATGGGATTGGTTCATGACCAAAGTATGCTAATCGTTGAAAATAGGACTAATAGAGTGATAAGCTACGAATATTCTTGAAAACAAGACTAACATGGGTTGGTAATTATGAATATATTTTACTATAATTCTTTTTAATGATTTAAAAAGAACTTGCAATCATATTTGACACGGTAGGATATGGTTTGGGTTACAAATAATTGGTTGAACAATATGTTTTTCATTAATGAAAACTGAAGTTGGTTTCATTAAGATGTAAATATAAAAATGGGCAGTTCTCTTAAATAAGCAAATTGTGATTTATTAAATGAGAACTTAATTGGGCCACCTTTCTATACATCAAATATTATTTACCAGACTAAGTTAGGAAAGTGAGGAGAATGAAAACTTAATTCTGTCAAAGGAAATCTGATTAGGAAAGTTAACTTTCACATTTTAAAATATTAAATGAGAGCTTAATTGGGCCACCTGCAATGACTTATTTGAGTTATTTATGTATTATGATTTTAATTTTAATAGAAACACAACCCTATTCCTTCATTTTGAGGTGTAAATCAATCACCTCTTTTGATTGTTCTTTTAATTCCCAGTTTTTTGTAAAGATAACCCTATTTCTACTTTGTTTTGAATTTTCTTTGTTTATAGGTTCGATTCTCATTTTCAATTTCTAATGGGAAGATTTAATTCTCCTGTAAGCACTAATAAGAATGTTATTAATCATATTAATTAAGAGATAAAACTAAAAGAAAGTTTAGATTTTTACTGAAACAATTTGAATCCTATTGTGATGATTGAAGTAGTAATTATTCAAAACATGTTCAATTTTTTTTTATATTCAGAACATGGTTTATTTTTTTGTTTTATGAATGTTTCTTTCTTTGAAGAAGCTTATTTTATGCATGTTGAATGAGTGAAGAAATTTAGGATTAAAAACTAAGAGTTAATATTTTATTTCATCATTTTTTGACTTATTATCTTATATAAGTTATACACAAAAAGTAAATGGCACAACAATGAGTCAAACAAAATTAATTTCTTAACAACTCATAGTAGAACTGGAAAGCTATATAGTATCCTTTTGACATTTTCTAGCACATTAGAATTGGTTTGGATAATCAACTAAGTATCCTTTGGTATCAATTGTTTGTTTAAAGTTATCTTGATTGTTTATAGTGTTTACATATCTTATACTATTGTGTATCTTTTTTAAGATGATAAATTAATTTGGTAACAAGAATCTTAGAAGAAAAATTTAATTACATCTGTGCTACATAGTATCATTATTGCTAATGCAAAATTATTTTCAAGGATTACATGTGTTTTTTTAAGAGAACAACACAGACATATTCAAGCGAAAATATGGTTCATCATTTGAAATCTTCTCCATAAATATAAATACTATTGATTTAGTATTTTGGTATTGATTTAATGTATATTTTTGCAGCAAATCTTGAAGTACGTTGCTTTTGTTTGTTATGTGAATGTGTAGAATTGCTCAAAGGAATGGAAATGAAGGGAGGTTAGTTTCTGTTATATGTACTCTGACTTTTAGTTTTTAAAATTTCTGCGTCAACAAAATAATTTTTGATTTTTTTACTTCTTATGCAGCAAAGATGATAGTGTGATTTTATGCCTTGGATGTGTTCAATGGGTTAGTCCCCTTCTCATATTTCATATTTATTGATTATTGAATGGTTCATTTTTTGTTAATATGCATGTCTTAACACTTGCAATGGGATATGGTTCATTTTTTGTCATTGTTTCTTATCCCACATTATGTTCTCTCTTTGCAGCAACACAATAGTCTTTTGTAGGATATGGTCAAGTTGCAATAAAACTTGCTATAGAGCACATGGTTCTCGTTAGGTGTAAGTTTTATTTTATGCATTAATAGCCAAGTTTTATTTTACTAACTCTATTTTGATATTTACTGCATAAATTTAAGTTTTCTCCTAATGAAAAAAAGAAGAAGTTGCAACCTGTATATTCTTTTTGGGATTTAGTATCTCTTGCGTCAATGATTTATATGGAGTAATGATTAGACAAAAAAATAAAAAACAATTTGTATTCTAGATGATGACATGAAGATTAGACCAATTCAAATATTTTGTCATTTTAAAATTATATTGATGTATCTTTTTATTCTTTTATGACTTTAGTTATTGATGTTTTTTGTGTGTTTGTAGAGACAAGGATAAGTGAAGAAAAATATGTGATAGTATCTACATCTTGGAAGCTGATTCCAACTCTGACTTATGTGCTGTCTGAATTCTACAAAACTAAAAAGATAAGTAATTTATCTACATTTTCTCTTCTGATGATGAGAAAAAAATGACCTAACTAAGAGTTAATATCTTATTTCATCATGTTTTGAGTTAGTATATGTCATGTTCTCTTCTCTACCCTTTTCTTGAAATTGGATTTGGATTCAAATTAAAACATATGCATAATGTTAAAGTTCAAAATTTAGATCTATATATGACACATCTGAATCTTTTGGTTTTTCTTTAATAATTTGTGTCTGGATTTTTTGGTATAAAAGGGTAGTCTTTGATTGAATATAAATGTACAAGAGCAAATCAAACTTTGCTTGCTCTCTTATTCTTCCTCTGTTGTTTCTTTTGTTAATCTGAGCTTTAAATCAACTTTCTTAGTTTCTAAAGATGTTTATTATTTTGTTCCGATTACTTTCTGTCTGAATATGCAAGGTATGCTATTTTGACTAAATATATGATGACATGTTTTATTCATTTTTTAATCTCTGGTTTTGTTTGGTGACAGGTTTTATGCATCAATTTAAAAGATTTCAAATAAATGATGTTGGAGAGACAATCAAACTGAAGGTATAATCATGGCTTGAAATTTGTTAAGGAAAACTTTTTGGTGCCTGCATTTTATATAGTTTACATATATGTGGCTGTGTCTTACCCATGAGTAGTTCTCACAAAGTGTCAGCATTGAAAATTAAGGAACATTTTATTTGAAGAAAATCTTTGCCTTGGAATCATTCACAACTTTGTTGTTTACGTGTAGTTCTCAAAAAGTGATATGCTTACTATTCACTTCCATAAAATTAACCGGAATAGTTAAATTTAGAGGACATAATTGTTATATATTGACTTCTTCTTTTTTCCTGGGGTTTTATCTTGGTGGTTGGTTCCAGAGGTATAAACAATAATTTTTGCAAATCTTTCTTCGGTTAGTTAACTTGGTATGTTTTTTTATCTTTTCAAACATTGATTTATATATATATATATATATATATATATATATTGCCCTGCTGAGGAAACCCTAAACCCTAAATAAAATAGATATGATTCTAATTCATTTTTATCTATTTGTAGGAATTCCTCATACATGGGGAGCTATTGGTATTTGATTTAAGTCTGAATGTTTATATTCCTCATACATGGGCCTATACGGATTTAGTTTATGTTTCTATTTATTATACTGTTGGTATGTATTAGTAAGTATCAAAATACATATACATCCAATATTACATTAAAGAAGATTTTGTAGGAATTCCTCATACATGTGGGGCTATGTGTATTTGATTTTAGTCCAAATGTTTATATTCCTCAAACATGGGTCTATATGTATTTAATTTATGTTTCTATTTATTATATTGTAGGTATAATAATTATTGTTATTTATATTCAATAAATCGGTGACTTTGACTAATAGTTCTCATACATTTCTTTTGTAGTGACATTTGGAACCATCAAGAGATGTTGAACTTATTGTTGAGAATGACTTTTTTGATTAATTTATCTTTTATCTATGTTATTTTTGTTATGGAACTAAAGTAGACTAAATGATACGTGGTTTGTTCACTTTTTTATATTTCTAACAAGATAGTCATATTTAAATTATGTACAAATTATATTATATTTTTAATATTTTATATTGCACTGAGAGTTAACATCTACATCTTTACAAAATATATTCATTCAATTTGCCCGTGCGTTGCACGGGTGGAAAAACTAGTCTTTATAAATGTGTGTGCGCGCGCACACTTGCATGTGTAAGTTTGAATCCCCTTATCCAAAATACAGACAACGCCACTAACTATAACCAAGTAGTGTTCTTAGTTAAATTACTCAAGGATACTATAGGTTTACACATAATTCATTTCTTGTTCCAAAAAAAAATTAATTTTCTTTTTTAATTAATCTAGATACTATAGTTTTACACATATTTATGCTCAAATAGTATTTTTATTTTTTAGAATTACATACATAAAATGTGAGAACATCTAGACAATGGACACATCCCTAAAAAAATCTAGACAAAGGACTCATATTAATTTATTCTCTTTTACAATAGAGTACATCCATGAAGATACATTAAAAATACAAATTATATTGAAAATATAGTAAAGAAAGGAAAATGATATTTATCTAGAAAAATAGCATCAAGAATTTTTCAAGAAACAGTTGGCAAGTTTTAATTGCATGATTTATTTGTTCACTTCCTATTTTTCAGCCACACCTCCTTGAATTGTGGCAAATAGTGCATTGTGATTGGTTGCTCTTTATTCTTGAAGAATTCTTGATGTTATTTTTCTAGAGATATAGCATTGCTCGTAAAGAAAATACGTGGTCAAATGATTTTGGTCGTGACTCAAATTATCGGAGATAGACGTGACATTCATACCATTTCCTACTATCATGAGATTCATCTTTTATGTGTATAACAAAATGTTTGTTGTTATGATTTGGCTGGCACCGACAACACTGTATCCATCACCTTTATAAAATTACTGGTTCCGTCGAGAGCAACAACAACATCGACGTTCTGCACATTATTTGTCTCGAGAAGCTTCTGATCTCATGCCTTAATTCACGCTATCTGGTTTTTGGGGAGCATTTTTTGTGCCTCCTTGTAATGTAAATATTGGACGGTGAAGCACTTTTTAGCACGCCTTGTGCAAGTGTACTTCGCCGGTGTTTTGAATATATCTCATTTTAGCTTGTGCAAAAAAAAAAGAAGTTGTCCACACTAGAAGGGGGTGCAGAAGAAAAGGGATTAACTTGAGTTTGATGATCATTTGAGGAGTCATTATAACCTCAAATAACATAAGCTTAATTTGTGAGAAAATAGTCTGGTAAAATCTCCAACTTACAAGTTTTATGGTGGGGTAAATGAGTCTGTGTTGTGGTTAATAATTAAGAATCGAATATAATTTTTTGAGAAAATTAAATAATACATTATTTTACTCCAAATTACCTCGTGTTGTCAAATTTGCTTTAGAGCACACACATGCCATATATACTTTATATTATTTGTAAAATCAAACATATTAATACAATTATATAATATATAATATGCTAACTTTGCTATGTGACATAATAACATAATCATAATGTGAATTTGATGAAGAGAGGACCTTGACAAAATTGATTAAGTATTATGTCTGGTAAATTTGTTGACTTTACTATGAATAGTTGTAAGAATAAAACATTTGACATTGAAGGGGTTGTTACGGAATATGTATTCTTTATGGAATTTGTTTTACTATGTCATGTTCCTTATGGAGATTTTTTGGACTTGTTAGTGCATTGTTGAATTCATTTTGTACACCATGCAATCTTACTTCAGGTTCGTTGGAATGCTTGAGGTCAACCAATTGGGAAAGAAAGTCAAGGTTTTGTCAGTTACGTTGGAGTCATCGTTCATCGGGAGGTTCCAATTAGTATGGTAAATTGGAGAAAAAAAAGCCAAGGTGTTGTAAGTTACTTTAGGTTTGTGACAGTTCATATATAAGTAATGTGCACAGACTTTGCATTTTTATGCAAGTGTACATTATGTCGTTTGAAATTAAGTTTTTGATCAACACATTATTGTTGTTTATTTCTATTAATGGATCACTAGTGTTTTTGATCTATATATATATATATATATATATATATATATATATATATATATATATATATATATATATTTTATCAAGTTTGTATTTTATTATGAAGCTTTTGGTTATAGATTTGATTTTTTAAATTAAAAAATTGGGACTTTTATTAGCGCTTTTCTGAAAACGCTATTAAAAGAGGGATAGTTAAGATAACACTTTCCAGAAAACGCTAAGGAACTAATTTATCGTCTAATTTTCTTTGGTTATAAAATGGATACAAATTTTCTTGAATCATACTGTATCGTCTAATTATTAACTAATTTATAGTCTCCTTTTATATTCTAACATTTATCTGTATTCTTATATTTTAGGACTGGCTCTAATTTGATTGAAGACATCATCAAAGCAGTTTTACACAAATTGAATCAAAAGTATACAAACCAACTTAGATGTTTTTTCATACCAGATGAAAACTATTCAAGCATTGAATCATTACTAAAAGTTGATTCAAGAGAAGTTAGAACTATTAGAATTTGGGGCATGAGAGGCATAGGAAAGACAACCCTTGTTGCTGCCATATTTCAAAAGGTATCTTCCATATATGAAGGTAGTTGCTTCCTAGAAAATGTTACTGAAGAATCAAAGAGACATGGGCTCAGTTACACATACAACAAACTTCTTTCTAAGTTAATAGGGGAAGATCTTGGTATTGACACTCACAAGGCAATATCATATATGGTTATGGAAAGACTGAAACGCATGAAAGCTTTCATTGTACTATATGATGTTCATACTTTAGAACTTCTAGAAAATTTGATTGGAGTAGGGCATGATTTCCTTGGAGCTGGTAGCAGAGTCATTATGACAACCAGAGATAAGCATGTGTTGACAAAAGGAAGAATTGACGAAATTCATCAAGTTAAATAAATGAACTCTCAAAACTTCATCAGGTAGTTCAGTTTGAATGCTTTCAAAAAAATCCTTCCCAATGAGGGATATGAGGAGATATCAAACAATGTAGTTTCTTATGCAAAATGCAACCCTTTGGCTTTAAAAGTTACGGGTTCACTTCTTCGTACAAAAAAGTAAAAAGGAATGGGGTAGTGCTCTAAATAAACCGAAGGAAATTCCCAATGCTGAAATTCAAAAGTATTGAGATTAAGCTATGATGATTAGATGATACAGAGAAAAAAATATTTTTAGACATTGCATGTTTTTCCAAAGGTTGTGGAAGCAGCAGCAGTGTAACAAAAATATTAAATGCATGTGGTTTCTCTGCAGAAATTGGGATAAGAAACCTTTTAGACAAAAATATTGAATATTTTCAAGATTAGGAAAACTCATATACTAACTCATATACGATTACCACCCCTTCTACAAACACTTTCACTCCGAAGAATACACTAGGTTGGACTCAATTATTATCCCTCATCATTAGTACTATAAACACTTTCTCTTCCAACCCCCCCCAACACACACACACACACACACAAACGCACGCGAGCAAGCGAGCGCACACACAATGAATATATACTTTATATTATTTGTAAAATCAAACATATTAATACAACTATATAATATGCTGATTTAGATGTCAAAAAACTTAAATCTTCACTAACTTTGTGTGACATTACTTCAAATTAATTAATTTTCAATTTAATTTAAAATAGAAGTGATTCATATGGAAGATGTTGTTTGGATATTTTGTGTCAAAATTGCTTTTAGTAATGAAAATGACTAAAATGGAATTTTTCCTATATGTACATTTAAAACAGATTTCATTTATCTTTTTTTTTCTTCTACAAATTTCATTTTTAGGTTTTTTTAAGAGCATTTCCTCTTTTTTTTTTACAAAAGAGCATTTCCACTTTTTAGTTAGTTATTAAATTGTGTTTAAGTTTAATACAATTGTGTAAAGATTATTAAAAAAAACTTTCTAGGGAAAAAATGATTAAAAAACAATTAGTTATTTTATTATTTTGTAAAATGTAAAAAATATTGGGCTCCAACAGGGGTGATATAGGGCTAATAAAAAAAGTCTTTTTATCCTAACAAAAAAAAAGGGCTTTTTATAAACAAATAGTAGTCGACGAAAACCACTGTTTCTTCTGGTGTCTTCTTCAACCATGTGCTTGAAATTTCTAAAAGTAAAAAAAAAAAAAACTTCACAGTAACAAAAATGGTACACATACAACAAACAACAGTGAGAAGAATTAACTGATTTCTCATGTAGCCGGAGGTATTTGTCAAATTTAAACAGATATGTGAAAGTGATGAGATTCAAGGGCAAAAGAGACAAAATAGACTTATGCACTTTCACGGTAGGAAAACTCGATTCCAAAAAGCTAGGGAGAGAAACTTCTATACAAATCGATTCTGAAAACACAAAAGCACGGTGGCGGTATTATGTTGGTGGTAAACCAGACACCTTGAAATTGCTTTTGACAGGTACAATGTGCGGTCGACCATTTTCAACGGGTAACCAAACAAAGACTTAGTCTACCACCTACCTATTATTTTGGCTTGGTCAAAGGCCCTATGATAATTTAAGAGACGGTCCTTCTTTAGTGCATTTTTTCATTGCTTTGAACAAGAAAAATTGGCATCAATACAGATCTATTTTTACAATGTACATCACTACAATAGAACATCTTTTTCTCTAAAACATAGTTTTCTCTCCTCCAACTATTTTAATTTTGGGTTGCATCTACTGTGTTTATCAGATTCAAGTTGTTCTGTCACCTCTGATGTGATTCATATCAGGGAAGAACATGTTGTATCTTGGGAGGATACGTGTTTACGAGGCGGGTAAATCCTTAAGGACAGTGACTTTGTCACGCCTCGTGTTATATATCGGTGTACTGTTTGGAGGTTATCACCTTTTATTATTTCGTGCTTATTCACTTCGATTTTGTCGACTTCTAATTACCGCAATTTCAAGAACATATAAGTTTACTTCATATCCCTATTTACCTATATTTTATCGATGCTTATACGTATATGTGATTATTATTTAGAGATAATTATTATGACTAATTTATTCTACAATTCATGCATTAGCCAAAAACGCTATGATATCATTTTTTTTTTTAAACAATTGAGAAGGTGTTGTCTATAGTATGAATTTATTCCATATTGTCAATAACACATGAAAATATCAAGACTATTAGATACAATTTCAAGATAGACATAGTGAATGACACTAAATTTGTAACATTAAGACATAGAGTTAGACAATAATTTAATTTGACGAATATTTTCCCCAAAAAATTCTACTTAAAAATTGGAAGGTTGCTTTGTGTCGGGTTGGTTTGGAACAAACGTAACAATAGACTATATAATAATATCCAAACAACCATTGAGCAGCTAGTACAAAAGTTAAATTTCACTCTTTTTGATGGCTTAAAGCTAATAAGGTCACTTTTACGTACGATACTCAAAGATGGTGGTCAGACCCTTTATTATGTTTGGGTATCGACTGACCATAGTTTGGTCTCTTCATTGTATGTCTGACAGGTTTTAGGGGTGACACTTTTAGTACATCTTGTTCTCAGGTGTTTCACTTCCGTTGTTTATATATTTCATTTTGTCGTCTTAAAAAAAAAAATTGGAAGGTTGCATAGTGTGTGTGTGTGTGTATGCTAATCAGTGTCGTACACCGGTTGAGGAATCAAATATAATAGTAATTGCTTTGATGTTGTGCGGTTAACTCCTCAAGAACTTAAAAAATGATGTTTTTAACTTGAAGGTTCTTTTTTTAGTTTCCTTAACCGGTGGACATTGGTTAGCATGACCTTCATTTTCAAATCAACACATTGATAATTTCAATGTTAATGACTAAAGCCAAATTTTATAAATGAATTATTCATCAAGCCGGGTTAAATTAGAATGAAAGGACATTCTCTTAAATGTTGTGCATTCAATTAATATAAAGTAAAAAAATATTAAATTGAAATGCATTGATTACAATAAAATATTTCAATTTTTAACTCATTAACTTGTACCTAAGTTAGCAAATCATATATAGATGTAAGGTGAAGGAGATCAGTGTGCGGAGGTAGAGTAGCTAGGAAATGAGAAGATGGATTGGTAGTAGGTTGGAGGAGCTGTGGTAAAGCTGTGGTGGAACGGTGGTAAGGAGGGAGAGGATCGATCACTTTCGTTTGAGAAGTTTCAATTTTTCTATAGATAAAGTGACAGCCACCACTTAAAACTTACAAACAACTATGAGATCCAATATTTGAACCAATACGGAGGTGTCTAGTCTAGAAATATTGGCACAACAATAATAATTTTACAGAGAAATTATATATATGATATATATAGTTAGAAATTTATGTCGTAATAAAAATAGATTTCATAAAACATGTTCAATTATAATGAATCAATAACGGAAGCAATTGAACATGATTATGATCGGATCTACGACATATTCAGGGATTATGAATACATGAAGCTTTCATGAACCCTCTCAACAATAACGATAAACAGAGAGGTGGTGATCTGAAACAAACACCAAGGCTTAGCGGCGACTTATTTGGTTCTTCCTCAACTGATACATTTATTCCTCTAGTTTTCTTTAGATGAGGAGAAGAGAATGTCGGTGTATTGGAGACCATAATCTCTTTTATATTGGATGACCATTAGGATTTCTCATTATTCCGTTAATGGGTCATCCAGACATCCACTCATTGAATCCATATGAACTAGTTAAATATTTAATTAATTATCTAATTAGAAATCTAATAGCCTTATTACTTGATTACTAATCAATTATAACTTACAATTGATAAATATCTAATTAGAATCCATACAAATGCTAGAAACTAGAGATGTTTACACAGCAAAAATCATTTTTCTCATGCCAATTTATTTCAGGTAGCAGCAAATACATATGGCATAAGTAACCAAAAAAGTAAATAAAAATACATATGGCATACTGATATGCATGGTTCTAAAGTGTGGTCCGCAATTGCAGCCACATTTGTCACTATTTTACAACAATATAAAAGTACGCAATCTAACCACAATCGCAATTTAAAACTACGTTGATATGAGCATTAAGCAATCAAACCACATAATTACGCAGTTTTCCAAGACGAAAGTGGTGGAGTATCAGATTCCTTCCATGTAGGTTCCTTTCCCGTTCTGTCACCCTTAACAATATCTGCCAAGGACTCAATTTCTTTCATTTCTTCTTGTGTTAGTTTAACAGATAAAGCACCAATGTTTTGATTAAAGTTCTCAATTTTGGTGGTTCCAGGTATCGGGCACACGTCGTTTCCTTGGTGATGAAGCCATGCCAATGCAAGCTGAGATGGAGTACATCCCTTCTTAGCAGCCAGTTCATTAACCCTCTCAAATATAGTCTGATTCTGCTGCAGGTTTTCAGGTTGAAATCTAGGCATATGCTGCAACACATATACACAAATAGAAGATTATATTTAGGCATCAGTGATGAACAATCTATGATATAATAAAGATATTTCTCTGATGTACATTGATTAATAAGTTACAAGATGTCAGCAAGGAAAAGTAACACATAATTCTATGAATCAATGACACATACACGGACACGACATTGATACTAACACAAAGTGAGTGATAATAATTTCAGAAAGTAATAAAATCAGAGTCGTGCCAAACATTGACACATTTGACATCGGACACACCTTTGATCTGAACTACATAGATTATGTTCACCTGCAAAGACTTTAAAACCATGCACGCTACACAAAGTTTGATCTGATCTTTGGGTTTCAAGACACTTATTTACTGTTATCATTATCGGAAGGTGAACACAGTTCTGGTATAGTGAAAATATAGCAAATGGAGATCACCGCAGAAAATAATCATGAATAATTTATTAATAGGTAATTTAATAATTGATGTAGGACTAATTAAAATAGAACATTTTGGGATGCCAAGGTTAGAATCTATATAACACGAAACCTTCAAGTTTAAGGTGCGTTCGGTGTATGACATGTCTCAGCGTCTGACACCAACTCAATACCGAACATGTGATTGCATTCAATTAGTTATGTTGTTATTAAATTATTACCGATGTCTATGTGTTGGTGTCAATATCATGTTTATGCCGGTATTTCATACTTGTTATTTGAGTGGATGAACATAATGAACAAATAATTGATATGGATTTCTGTAAAAGCATGCTTTTCGACAAACCTGGCGGTAGTCTTCTTTTGTAAAGCTCTCAGTAATCTTTGTTCCTGATGAAAAGAATCCTCGCCCAAGAGGACTATATGCAACAATTCCAATACCAAGTTCCCTAAGAAAAAAAATCATAACTCATGAGGTTAGACTTCATATCTATGCAGCACCAACGATTAAAGACGTGTGTTTGGTGTCAGACACGTGTTGGTGTACTGACACATGTCATCAATACATGTAGGTACATTCAATCACTTCCATTTTCATAAATTATAATTGCTATCGTGTTTTATACCGTCGTATCGTTGCAATTTTAATAAAGTAGCACAAAGAGAAATGCTAGAAAACATAGCATAATGTTTGTAAACTAAATCAAACCTGCAAGTTGGAATTATTTCTTCCTCCACATCTCTTGACCATAGTGACCACTCCAATTGCACAGCTGTTATTGGATGAACTGCATGTGCTCTTCTGATTGTTGAAGCTGAGGCTTCAGACAAACCAATGTATTTTATTTTTCCCTCTTCAACAAGTTTTTTAAGCTCCCCAATCTTACATAGTAAAAGGGAAAAGTTTAAGTTATCACTCACTGTCCAATTATACATGTAAACAAATAGCTTTACTTCATATCTTAGATTGATATAGTTCTAAAACAGATATCTGGTTCTAATTATTCTTATGCTAATTAATGCTATTTTGAACCGGTATAGTCTTATATTTCACATTTTAAAAACATAAACTCATATCTTGAATGAAATCTATAACCGACTTTATCATGCAGCTGATCGTTGATTGGGAAAGAAAAAACTTTCTCTTTTAATCTAACGGTCTATAGTCAGCTGCAATGTAAAGCCGATTGTATCCATTTTGAAAATAATTTATCCGAACATTAATTTTAGGTAAATATAAAAATTTGTTTCAATATGGACTAATCTCATTTACTGAAACAAACCTATGCTCATGGTACTCAATTTAAGCTACCAAAATCAAATCAAAGAAATATTTTGAGAAACTTACCGTGATTTCAATTGGAAGACGAGTATCAATACGATGTTGATAATAGAGATCAATGCAATCAATATCAAGTCTCTTCAAGCTAGCTTCACAAGCTTCTCTCACATAAGCTGGATCACCACAGATCTCAAATTTCCCTTCAGTATATTTGGCTCCAAACTTTGTAGCCAATTCAACCTTCTCTCTAACTGCTCCTTTCAAAGCCTGTCCACAATATCACACATACACAATTCATCACATTTCTACTATGCTACGCAAAGGTTACAAAGTCACTTAGCTCGACGCTAGGTAATAACTGTGTCGTATATTTGTATTTCAAAACTCATCATCAATTAAAAGTGTATATGATATAGATCATGACTATAAAATTTTATATTAGGAGTTAAGAGAAAGTGTAAACCTTTCCAAGAAGAACTTCATTGGTGTGAGGGCCATAGAAGTCAGAAGTGTCAAGAAAAGTGACACCAGATTGTATGGCATGATGAATGAGAGCAATCATGTCAGGTTCAGGTTTAGGAGAACCATAGAAAGCAGACATGCTCATGCAACCAAGTCCTTGTAAGGATACTTCCATGCCTTGTGATCCTAACTTCATTCTCTCCACTTTTGTCATTGTTCTCAGTTTCACAGTACAATACTCAGTAAATCTTATATCCTACTATGTAAAAAGGCTGGAGAAAATTTATGTTGTGAATATCTCCGCCACCACCAGGTCTATTTATAATTAGCTGATGTCATACAACAAAGAAAGGTCAAACTCCCCTAAAAAAAGAAAAAAAGAAAGGTTAAGCTTTTTAATAAAATAAAATTTAAATAAGGCTAAAATATATATCACCTATAACTTATCAGCTCATTGTTAAAAAGGTCTTGTTAACCGGTTCCCGGGGCACTAGTTAAGGGAAAAAAATGAAATATTTGTATTGAAAATATCTTCTTTTACACTTTTTTAATCTTGACTATGATATAGATCATGACTATAAAAAAAGAAGTATTTTTATTATATTTGGTTTCCTTAACCAATGTCCCGGAGGCACTGGTTAACATTTTTCTTATTGAAATTATGTAGTTGAAAACTCAATTGGATTAACATTATGGTATTAAGTTAAGACTTTAAAGCATGTTCTTCTTAAGGTCTCAAGTTTTAGGGTGTGTTTAGATTGAGAGGAAAGGAGAGGAATGTTCACTTTTAATTTTTAAACTAAGAACAATGTAAAATATATTTTTTTAAAATAATTTAAGTGTTTTTGAAGTACGATATAAATATAACCATTTATCATATTGTTAATTCCATTTTCTAAAAATCATTTTATAATGTCCGTAATTTAAAAAAGAAAAGTAAGCACTCATCTCATCTCCTAAGCTCTATCCAAACACACTCTTAAGGTCTCAAATTCAATTTTACGATGTCAAATCTAATGAGTTAGTTTGACTTCTTAAAAAAAATTACGTACTTGGAGAAAAAATTGAATAGTTATTTTTTAATTAAACAATTGATGGATTAAAACCATGAATCAATAGATGAAATGCGTATTTAAATCTATTTTTTCTATCAATAAAAAAACCAACGAAAGCAAAAACAAAAAGAAATTTTCTACAGAACCAAGTCTTGATACGAACGAGGACCACCTGACTTGGCCATTACGTAATTGCATACATCATCTCCCCTAAAAAAAAAGAATAGTTGCATCTGAAATAATTTTAGGAACAAATTTTCTAACACATCTTTTAATACGGTCTTGTGTGATAAAGTTCATATATTTTTTTCATGGTTGAGGAGCACCCAACTTGGCCATCAAGTAATTCCTTTCAAGTCAATGAATACTTTACGTATCTCTATTGTCTGTTTTCTCCCGTTGGAAATTTCTTCAGCAGCCTCCATTAATATTACTATTAGGTTTTTTCTAAATTGCCTTGGAAAATTGGTGGGTAATTTACCCAAACCAATAAAAAACATCCATGTGTACTTCATTATAAAAATAACATTTATTATTTTATTTTGCATGTATCCCATTTTAATGATTTTTCTATCTTGAAAAATCATTAAAAATTAAAAATATCAATGCAAGGAATCGAACCAAGGTACACTCACTCATCATAATATAACTTAATCACTTAACTGATACATCTCTTGGTGAAATGAATTGAAATGCAAAAATATATGTTATCAGTGAGCCATTATATATATATATATATATATATATATATATATATATATGTGTGTGTGTGTGTGTGTGAAATACTAAATATTTCTAAAATAGACAATATACATTCATTCATTTATTTATTTTTTATATTTTAAATATTATTCTTTTATATAAATTCATACTATTTATCTATATTCGATAAACTACAACAATGTTTCATTTTTTTTTGAAGAGTCAACAATGTTTCATTTGTGATCAACTGAATTGTGATCTATTTTAGGTTCGACATTTCTTTTGTATTAGATGAACTTTTTAAATGTATTAAACATTACATTTATCTTAACAGTCTTCAATACAAGTCAATCTCACAATCTGTCTCAATAGAAACCTAATCAACATTGAAGAACATTACTCTGACGAACAAAACAGACTCAACCGACTAATAGTATCAAATATAATCAATCATATCATTGAATATGACCTTATTAAAATAAGAACGAAGCAGAAACTGTAATTTAAAAAAATCGAAATCTACGGTGTAAGTCAATCTGACAAACTATCCCATTGAAAACCTAGTCAACATGGAATGACATTACTCTAACGATCGAAGCAGACTCAACTGACTACGGTATCAAATATAATCAATAAGGCCATTGAATATGACCTTATTGGAATAAGAAAGAAGCATGAACAGGAATTTAGGTAATCAAAATATTTGGTGTAAGTTGATCTGACAAACTATCTCATTGGAAACCTAGTCAACAAAGAATGACATTACTCTGACGATCAAAACGGACCCAACTGACTAACGGTGTCAAATATAATCAATCAGACTGTGGAATTTGACCTTATTGGAATAAGAAATAAGCAGGAACAGGAATTTAGAAAATCGGAATCTTCGGTGTAAGTCGATATGATAAACTATCTCATTAAAAACCTAGTCAACATGGAAGGATATTACTTCGACGATCAAAACAAACTTAGCCGACTAACGGTATCAAATATAATCAATCACACCATTGAATATGACCTTATTTGAATAAGAACAAAGCAGAAACAAGTATTTCAAAAATCGGAATCTTTAGTGAAGTCGATCTGACAAACTATCTCATTAAAAACCTAGTGAACATGGAAGAACATTACACTGACGATCAAAATGGATCCAACCGACTAACACTATCAAATATGATCAATCAGACCTTTGAATATGACCTTGTTGAAATAAGAACAAAGCAAGAATTGGAACTTCAAATATCATAATCTTCGGTGTAAGTCGATCTGACAAACTATCTCATTAGAAACCTAGTCAACATGGAAGGACATTACTCCGATGATTAAAACGGACCCAGCTGACTAACAGAATCAAATATAATCAATCGGACTGTTGAATATGACCTCATCGGAATAAGAACGAAGCAAGAAAAATAATTTCGGAAATTAAAATCTTCGGTGTAAGTCGATCTGACAAACTATCCAAGTAGAAACCTAATTATCGTGAGGCTTGTGTTATTCTTTGATATTATTTCTTTGTACTAAGTGCACTAAATTTTATCCGCATGTGCATCTATTAATTTGCAGGTACTTAATATATGGTTTATTTTATTTTATTCGTGCGTACCCATTAAGATATTCATTTTGTACCGGTCCATGGTGAACTTTACTTCCATATACCACGCATACTTAATTTTTGTCATCCTCTAATTATATTGTTTAACCCGGGGAACGTCGGGTGTTACACTAGTAATCAATAATATAATGGAAATTTTTTTGGGAAATGCTAATTGGTGCCCCGGACAAAGGTTAAAGATATTAAAAAAGGAAAATATATAGTAGTTATTGCATTAAAAATTGTGTAATTAATCCATAAAAAGTAATAATTAAAATTCCTTTTTTTAGCAATAACATCCTTTTTTGGCATCCTTAACCGGTGTTCGGGGCACCGGTTAGCATGACCCATTTTTTTGTAGAATCTAAACTATATGTCACTCGATTTGGTATAAAAAAAAGTCGGACCCGAGATCTTAAGGAATAATAAAAGGAAAATTATCATCATCATCGATACACTAAGATAAAATATTTGCAAAGGTGCAATTAGAAAGTAAAAGTGTGACTCTTATCATATGTGAGTTCTCTTAACTTATGTGAGATAAAATATTTATTCTTGGATCATTGATTAATCAAGTTGCCAAAACAAATATTTGTTTATCTTTTCACTAATTCACGTTCTCTCAATCACACAGTAATCATAAAATCTCAAAAAACAAAAATTTATTTTATTTTGGAATTATTATGGAATCATTCGTATTTGTTTTAAATATATAATATCTGGTCCATACTATTTTGGTCAATGAGATTTGTCCATTTTTTTCTGGTTCAAATAGTATGGACCAAAATATTGCCTCTTTTTGGCTCTGGTGAGCTGACTTTTTCTTCTTTCAAAATTACTTTTAACTTTCAATGACCCAAAAAGAGCGAACAGACGGGTTCGGTAGTAAAAATAATAAAGATATAAAACTATTAATCAATTTTTTGCTACTTGTTCCGGAAGTAAAAAAAAATTCATCTTCTCTTGAATAACTTTCTTCAAAAGGGCTCCTACTTCCCCAATGAATGTCTTGGTGGAAGATATGATTTCGTTGAATTCAAGTTTATTTGTTTTTAAATACGTCCGTATCTCAACGAGAAAATAATCACAAGTTATGAAAGTTTTATGAAATTGACTTTTTCATACCGGTAAAAGAATTGCTTCCGCAACATAAGCACATATATTTTGGGACGAGTGTAGTCCAATTATTTAACAATGTTTTGCAAATAAAATAAACAAATATTTAATAAAAACACTACATTAACATTGATATTTTAAAAATAATTATTAGTTTTCAAAATGTTGTCATATTAACTTTCTCGTATGAATACATAAAAATTTACATCGAGATACAAGGAAATACAATCCTCATCGAGCGTAATGCAAATATTTAACCAATTTTTTACATATAAAAGACAAAAATATTTAATAGAAACATTACATTTATCCTTGACAATTTTCATCTAATACTTTTAAATAGTTCATCTAATTCAAAAGAAATATCGGACCTAAAATAAATCACAATTCCATTGATCACAATTGAAACATTGAAACATTGTTGTAGTTCATTGAATCTAGATAAATAATATGCATTTATATAAGAGAATAATATTTAAAATATAAAAAAAATCAAATGAATGAATTCATACTGTTTTATTTTAGAATTATTTATTATTTTAATATAAATGCATATAATCCCTAAAAAAATATCTGACTAATATCATATATTTTGCTTTCCGATTCTTATCATAAAAGATGTATTGTTCAAGTGGTTAAGTTAAATGAATAAGAGTGGTGTGCCTTGGTTCGATTCCAGGTGGTTGTATTTTTTATTTTTAATCATTTTTGCTATGCAAATAATAAAATAGATGCTAAAATTGCAAAATAAAATAATAAATGTTATTTTTATAATGGAGTACACGTGGCTGTTTTTTATAATAAATGTTATTTTTATAATGGAGTACACGTGGCTGTTTTTTATTGGGTTAGGTAAATTACCCACCAATTTTCTAAGGTAGCCTAGGCCTCACCTTAATATTAATATTAATAGTAGTACTAGATTCAGGTGATTGATTTCTCACCTAGAGTTTTGGCTTTCACACTATTTTTGCTCAATTGTAATTGTTTTCTCGTGTATAAAAGTGGTCTGACAAGGGTCTTTGACGGTAAGTATCGAACAACACAACAAAATGTAGAATACCATGAGACAAACTTTGAGTTTTTTTTTTGCCGACTTCTTTCCCAAAAAAATTCTACTTTTGACCCTCTATGAGAATTATTTTTCAAAATGACCCACTTTCATTTTATTTTTTTGTCGTTTTCCTCATTACCGCCATTTGAAACGGCGGTAATGAGCCACCACCTCTGACACGTGTCAGATTGTGACAGGTCAAAGCAGCTTTTTATATTTTTTTTTTGAATTTTTTTTTCAATACCGCCATTTTAAATGGCGGGAATGGATTTATATTTTTTTTTCGTTTTTTTATTTTTTTGGGACAACCTATATTTATTTAAAACAAAAAAAATAATAAATAAATATAAATAACTAAATAAATATTAATGATAATGATAATAAATATTAATTTATTTGAACACATAATACATAACATTATTAACTACCGGTTATTTATATTCGGACAATTTCTCCTAATATGACCGGTATGCCGACACAACCCACACTGTCTCGGTGTCGGAGTCCTCTCTACCACCTCCTCGTCCATTTCAGTCCTTATGCGAGTACTATTGGGTCGACCTTTCTTTAGTCTTCGCATGTTAGGATTAAGGCAAAGCACATGACCGTCGTATGGGGCCAATAACTCTTGTCGTGGACTACTTTGAATGATGTGTTGTAGATCGAGTAAACACTCTCGTTTTTGAACACATCTGGAATAATGGTTGTGTAGTCATGGTGAAATGAAAAACACGCGGCTATGACATGGGAACAAAGCAAATGTAAAGCTTGATATTTCCCACAATCACACCACCCCTTTTGTAGGTCCACCTTGAAAGTTCCCATTGGTCTTCCATCCCTGTAGTTGACGGTCTCACGGACTGAGAAGGTGTATCTTTCTCGGTCAAACTGTTCGACATGATGGGTGTTGGACTTAACAATGTCATCCTTAATCGCATTCTGGCAATATTCACTGAACACATCTCCGGAGCCTACCCTTGCAAACGCTTTTTGAGCTCTATCAGCAAAGAGACATACCAGCCTATAGTAGGTTGATTGGACTATAGGTGTAACAGGTAGGTTGCGGGTTCCCTTAAACACAGAGTTCCACGACTCAACAATGTTGCTTGTCATGTGGCCCCATCGTCGACCCTCATCATATGCTTGAGTCCATTTTTCCTTTGGTATATTGTCCACCCAATCTAATGCACGTTGATTTGCCTTTAGGATTATACCACGGTAGTAATCGAACAAAGGTACGTTAAGGGCATGTCCTGCACGTTAAGAAAAGACAATTAGTTAGAAAGTGAACATGTTTAATAATAACACAAAATAAAAAAGACGTAAGATAATATATTTACCCATATTATTTACTACATCCTTAAGATCTCCATCCTTGATAGTCCTCATGAAATTTTGCTTAATGTGTCGAATGCAATACACATGAGTTGAACTAGTTTCTTGCCAACCATTCCTTGGGTCGTTGAATGCACTTTTAATTGATTCATGTCTGTCGGAGACCATGCAGACGGATCGTCCTTGTGTGACATGCCTTCTTAGATTTTTCAAAAAAAAACTCCATCTCTCCTTTGTCTCACCTCCTTGTTAAAAATAACATACTGCAAAACTTTTCTTTCCTTATAATTTAAAGATGGGAGATATCCTTTATTTAGGCAACAAACATAGATCATGTCATATTTAAAAAACTATCAATGTAAGTTAATTTAGTTTATTTATATATAATTATTAATTTTTCCTTGTATTCTTTTATGTATAAATATTAATTTTATTAATATTATTTTATTTATGTATAATTAATACTATTTCTTTATTAATATTTTCTTTCCTTGTAATTCAATTATATTAATATTATTTTATTTATGTATTATTATTAATTTTTCATTGTATTTATTTATTTGTAGAACGAAGACCAACATTACCTTCAAGTTCGCTGTCATCGTAAGATTTCGCCGGCGCCCCCAGCCATTGAAGATAGCTTAAGGTCAGCTGGATTATGGAACTTTACTAAATTAAACAAATACAACGTTGATAATCGTTTAATTGTCGCGTTATGTGAAAGATGGAGGCCAGAGACACACACGTTTCTCTTTCCATCAGGCGAGTGTACAATAACGTTGGAAGACGTTCATATGCTTCTTGCTTTAAAGATTAATGGTGAATCGGTTACCGGTAAAACAGAAGTTGGGTGGGAGATTGTTGAACCTATTTTAGGAAGTAAGCCATCAAACATTCAACGTGACGGGAAGAGTATAAGATTATCATGGCTTCAAGATTATATCAACGGTGTTGGTATGGCAGGTCCCCCCACGACTCTACATATGTTTAGAGCCTATGTCTTATACTTGATAGGCTCTCGAATAATGCCTAATTATAGTGGTAACCTTGTACATTTATCGTTTTTGCAATTGTTGGATAAATCACCTAAGGAGGTTGGACAGTACAGTTGGGGTTCAGCTTGTGGCCACACTATATAGATCTTTGTGTAACGGCGCAATATATGGCACTAGCGACATGCCTGGGTGTACAATTCTCTTACAAGCATGGGCGTGGTCAAGAATGTCATGCTTAGCTCCCGTGCCCAGGAAACCACCACAAGCTGATACACAACTTCCTTTGGCAAATATGTAAGTAAAATAAATATGTTATTTTTTATTAATTTTTAAATACATTTATCCAGCTTATATTAATTATAACATTTTATAAATTAAATAGATGGCTAGAACATGGTAATAAATTCGTGGAAAATCCTCGGCATAATCTCGTATCTACACGTTTAAAAATCGACACAATGACATATGATCAGGTATTATTTTTCTTTTGTGATTGCTTTTTAGTCAACAATTAAAGACTAATATTCATTCTTTTAAACAGTTCTCCTGGAGGCCTTATCTCCACTTTCATTACACTAACAAAGAAGAAAGTCAAATTTGGTCTGCAAACACATATCTCATCTGTTTTCAGATAGTCGAGAGGCATCAGACGGATAGAGTAAAGCTTCAATTTGGCTTACCACAACATCCACCTACCTTACCAGATAATTTGAAAGATTTCCACAAAATTTCATTGGTCAAAGATAAAATTAAAGGCTCGTGGAAAGATAAGCATCATCGTCAAGTCCAAAACTGGAACCAACGTCATCAATTAGCACTTCACGCTGTTCCGTATATCCATGAGGTTTATCCAAATCGTCAATATTTTGCATGGTACTGGGAATTTTTCGGAGATCATCTGTGGCTTTCTAGAGAAGTATTATTGGCAAACCCAAAGCAAGAATATGCAAGACTTTTACAAGGATTGTCGCATGACTATCCTGCAGCGCCAGAAACCTATACGGTTCCAGATGAAAATATGTGGTCAAATACACATCCACCGTACAACCAATTCATGACACCTCCACCCACTTATTTTGACCAAAGCTTTGACCCATACACCAACTACAACCAAACTTACCAATCACCGCCACAACCCACAAACCAAAACTTACATAACACCCCAATCTCATATCCAACCTATTCTCAACAAAGTCATCAAGGAGAAAGCTCCCGAACATCAAACTATTCATTTGATGACTTCAATCCAACTCAGTACACCACACAAACTAGTTACCCAGACCAATCACAATACTCCTCGTTCAACCTACCAACCCCTCCACACATTGTAAATTATCCTCAAACAAACTACACACCTCAATGGCCAAATTCACAAACTAATACCATAGAAAGTCTGGCTGCAGGGTTTAATGACGATGACTTCGTTAATGAAATCTGGACAAACTCAACTTCACAAGTGCAAAATGAAGTCACTATGGAAACTAATGTTGATGCTGAAATTCTTGATGACGATGTGGAACAGGAAGAACACGAGGGAGAGGAAGAGGAAGAGGAAGATCAACGACCCGTACGAAATAAAAAAGATAAATTATGTGCCACGGGAGGTCATAGTTTACATTGGCGTAAATGGCTGCCGCTGAGAAAGTAGTTTTTGCTTCTGTTTCTTATGAGTAAAATAATTAGTGTTTTTAAATTAATCATTATCATCATTAATATTTATTTATTTATTATTTTTTTTGTTTTAAATAAATATAGGTTGTCCCAAAAAAATAAAAAAACGAAAAAAAAAATATAAATCCATTCCCGCCATTTAAAATGGCGGTATTGAAATAAATAAATAAATATAAAAAGCTGCTTTGGCCTGTCACAATCTGACACGTGTCAGAGGTGGTGGCTCATTACTGCCGTTTCAAATGGCGGTAATGAGGAAAACGACAAAAAAAAAAAATTGAAAGTGGGTCATTTTGGAAAATAATTCTCATAGGGGTCAAAAGTGGAATTTTTTTGGGAAAGAGGGTCGGCAATTTTTTTTTTCCAAACTTTGATGTCATTAAATAATTTGTCTTATACGTTTTTTTTAAACAAAATATTAGGGTTTCAGTTGCCATGAGTTCCTTCCAAGGACGTACCTGGGAAATACCAGGTTCGATTCTTAGGGGGAACAACGCTTGGCCAGTGCGCATGTCTCTACGCACGAGTCAGATTAGTCGTCAATCATTAATGGATCAAAAAACCGGTGCGAAAACAAAAAAAAAATATTATTTTGATATTTTAGTCAACTTATATGTGGGTCGAAAACTAATGCGAAAGCAAAAAAAAAGTATTATTTTGATACTTTAGTCAACTTGTATGTGTGATCAAAAGTTTGTTGTGGTTTAGCGATGGACAAAATTTCAATTTTTGTCATGTTTCATGACTCTAATTTGTCTGTCCAAAACAATTTTTCAAAATCAAAGACTATACAATTGTCATATCCTTCACTTTTTAGATCAAATACACGCTACGCCACACTTCACCAAGAAGTTTTTTAACACTTAACATGTGTAGCTGAAGCTACAATTGGTTAGAAATAGACCATGCATGGACAGATGGTAATTTCTTCTCCTCCCTTGCGTTTATCAAAATCCTATGATTTGTTCGAATGTTAAAACGTGTAGACGTAATAGAAAAAAAATCTGTTTCACATGTTTGGAGTTTGAAATATGGACAAATCATAAGGTTTTGTAAAATGAAGGGTGAGAGAATAAACAAACAGTATAGAACTTGCCCAAATCCAGTTGAAATCAATCCTGGTTAGAGATTGATCATAAAAAAATATGGTTGATTAAGAGCACCTATACATATGATATTGGGAAATTATGATCAGTTGGAAAATTAGTTGCTTGATAATTCAACAAATTTGGTTCATTTTTAGACATCACAAGATTAATTGTGATATGTAGAGCTTGTTTATTATAATTTTTAAAAAACAATATTTTTGTTTTGTTTTAATTACAGTAATTTTGTCCTTTATATTTTTACTTATTTCCATTTTTTTAACAAGCAAAAATGAAATATATTAACAGCAAGAGAGAGTCCTTATAAGCACAAGATGTGTCAATAGAGATCTCAAAGGTTTACAAGGTTACATACAAAGCGGTCGAAATCAAAGGAAACAAAAGGAATTAGTCTATACACATACAAACAAAATGGTTTGATCACCACATATGAAAGTTTAAACCAATATATGCATTATTAGCCTTCACCCACCAATAAGAATGTAATTTATCTTTATCTAGCAGCTGATGAGCGGAGTTTTCAAAATTCTTTAATAATCTATTATTACGCTTAGTCCACAAAACTCAAACACAACAAAACGAAAGAAGCTGCATAAATGAGCGGTGAGCTCGTAAACCATCTGAAGAATGAACAAATTGAACAAAATGGTCCCGTAATTGATTTGGGTCGACAAATGCCACCCCAATCCACAATCTAACAAGACTCCAAAAGAGAAGCAAGAGAGGGACATAATAGAAGCACATGATGAGCCGTCTCTGATTCTCCACAACCTATCACACATAATTGTAAGTCTTGAGAAATAATGTCGGCAATCATCAAATGATCCTTTGTCGGCAACATATTCCGCAAAAGTCTCCACACCAAAATAGATACATTCTGCCATTCAGGGGAACCTGTTTGTGTCAAATTAAATATAAAGTAGCATCCAAACAATGAGTCTCCTTACTAATCAGCAAAGCATACACGCCCATGACTGAATAACCGCCACTAGGATCAAGCACACTGCACTCATATGTAGTATTAGATTGCAAGGAAATATCATAAAATAAAATCTTACACTTTCCTAACAACTCATCCTCTCACACCCACCGTCAACGACTCCCCTAACAACTCATCCTCTCACACCCACCGTCAACGACGCTATTCCCACAACCGACGACGCTCATTTATGATCTAAATTACATGGTAGAAATTGTACAATACTTCGTTTTCTTGTTACTCAGCAACGCTAAAGCGTCTACACACTATGAAATAATTTGAATAGTTTTTGTTCCTCGCTTCAGCAGAGTAGACTTTGAAGTGATTGATTGTTACCAAGAGTTGTATACCAAATGCACTTTTCCCATCTTAACAAAATCTTATCCTTCTGTTTGTTACGTGTTTATAATAATTTGTTACGAGTCTAATCATTTATCACTACTTAAATCATGAGGTATAATGTGATTGAATGTTTGTTTAAAATTTGTACGGTCAGAAACACAAAAATATTTTGGATTTAAGCGCACACACTAACCATATAAAGTAAAAAAAGTAAAGATTATTATAAATTACTTGGCATGATCAAGGGGTGTTAGCTTCAGACATATCTAACAAAGAGACAAAGTGGTTCCGCTTCAGACATATCTAACAAAGAGACAAAGTGGTTCTAAAACGGAGAACCAATTTCGTAAATGGGTGAAAATAAAAGAACTAAAATTATAAATAATTAAAAAATTAGTAGTTTTTTAAAAAAATAAATAGGAATTCATGATTTAATAAAGAAAACAAGTCTTCACATTCCCTCCAAAATCCTCCAGCTAAACACACCCTTCAACTTTTATCGACAAAAATTTATTCTAAAGTGTGAAATTCTGACATATCCACATTCTATATCTTAAACACAATTTGATATTACCATTCAAATAAAATCAAATTTTTTAATACAATTATAAATTATTTTTTTGACTAAAATGCAATTATAAATTATTGTTCAGCTAAAAAAATATAAAATATTGTTCATAAACACAAATTAAATGTTTTAATCCCCATAGTTTAAAAATAATTTATTTCTTCCTCAATTTTTTTTTATTTCACCGCCAACCTTCCCTGTAAAATCCAGTTCCATTAAAATTAAAATCTATAACAAATATATTCTATATTTTCCATCACATATATTTGCCCCTAAACTCTCCAACTGTTTCCATTGTCACATAATTAGGACAATGACATTTTGTTGCATATGATCTTGCTGGGTTTTGGTATCTTGTCTTCGAGCTACTCAAGTATGTGGAGGAAATAAATATTGCGTAATTTCTTAAGTCAAGACATTCTCAATGACAAAAGCAATAACAGAAATTAATCAATGTAACTTTCAACGTGACCCTAAAGCTAAAGCATGCAAAACCTTCAAAGTTTACTTGCACTTCACTAGCACATATATCACATCCACTACGTCACAATTATAACCAACATTCTCTTATATTAAAATCATGAAACTTGCAACTCATATCACCAAAATTTGCATCCATAACATTACTCATATCAATGAATACCTTGAAATCCATTCATGTGTCCTCACAAACCAGTCAAATACAAGCCCCCACAAATTATTTTTCTATGCAAATATTAGATTCATCAATCCAAAATCTAATAAAATCATGGAAGAGAAGGCAAAGATGGTTGTTTCTTTTTACAACATCAAACCAACAAGATTTATTGAATAATAGAGCATCATGGCGTATTCATTTGGCTAATTTTCTAGAATCAACAATGATTCGTGTGTTATCAATTTTATTGCTCACTATAGACCTCATCATCACAATTCTTGAACTATCTTCCTCTCTAGTTTCATGTGAGCAAAAAATAAACATAGTAGAAGAATTATGTTTTCATTGGATTGGAATTGGTATTTTGAGTATTATTTCAATTAAGATAATTGCTTTATTATTAGGGTTAGGGTCTTCATTTTTCAAGCATCCAGGATATGTTGTGGATGGCATTGTGGCTATTGGGGCATTGATTATGGAAGTGTTTTTGGAGAAGAGAGGTGGTGGTTTATTGGTTGTGGTGAGTTTATGGCGTGTGATTAGAGTTGTGGAGAGTGTGTTTGAGTTAAGTGATGAAGCTATTGAAGCTCAAATTGAAGGGATAGTTTGTCAATTTGAGGCACTTAAAGATGAGAATATTAGGCTCTTGGGGGTTATAAATGAAAAGGACATGATAATTGAAAAGCTCAAGGAAGAATTAGATAAGTGTAAGTAGAGGAGAGATTTTAGTCAACATGGATTTTAAATAGACTATATGTATTGTGGATTTTTTTTATCAAGATGGATTAAGAGATATAGAAATATTATCCTGAAAATTGTATAATCTATTTTTGAAAGTTTTTAAAAAATGTTTTTGATGCAAAGTTTAATCGTAAACCATTTATATGTCTTATTCAGTTTGAAGTTTAATTGGTGACTTTGTACTTGTTTAATCGTTTGTACTAGCACATCTTTATGGGAGTTCAGATATGCTCCATTTAGCCAATACTCAATTTACTCCATTTAGGGTCTCAGATGGAAGCACGTGGCAAACACACATTTAAGGGCTGAGATTGCAAGCTTAAAAATTAACATTGGTTTGATAGGAAAAAGAAAAAGAAAAACCTTCCCTCTTCCCTCTACATTCACTCATCTTTTCCCCTCTCCTGTCATGGCTGTCAACCTCCCACCGCCGCCCATCGCCGGATTCAAAGTCAAATACTCTCTTCTTGATTCAAAACTGAACTATTTTTAACCTGAGATTCCCAATTAAAAAAATTGAAAATCAAAACACTAATTCCAATTGCACCATTCAAATCAGATCCATTTTTAACAACATTGATACCGTTACTTTTGCTGGAGAAGAAATCACTTGAAGCAAACATGTTCTTCATCTTGATTCTTGATGTATAATATCATAACAAAAATTGCAGATGAAAAGCAATAATACTGTGACCCATAACAATTGAGTGGCAAGACAATGATGAGAGGAAGAGGAGACGACGCTGTTAATGATGAAGAGAGGCGGCGATGGACGGCGGTGGAGAGGTTGGTAGCGGGGGAAGGAGAGGTAAAGGATGAGAGGTCGTAAGAGGAAGAGGGGAATATTTATTTGTTTTTATTAAAAATATGTTAATTTTTTGATTTAAAATGTCAACCATTAAATATTTGTTTGCCACATGTCTTTCATCTACACCCTAAATAGATTAAATGAAGCAAGTTCTAAATGGAGCATACATGGACTCATCTTTATGGGAGGAACAAAGAAGTGAATGAAAGAAACCAACTTAGATTGATTAAAATGGATGAGTTAGACTCCTATAATTCACAAAATAAATATTTGAATTCCGACTTAAAAAATATACCACATCTAATGTCTGAAAGTACCACATGTAAGATCACTTCCCATAAAAAGAATCTATGAAAAATTAAAAAGTTGCACCAATTCAAAATAGACTACCTCATCTTTCAAAAAATAAAATAAATAGACTACCTCTTGTAGCTTGCAACCATCATCAAACAAAAAAAAACTAATATAAACATCTTCATAGATAAATGTCTTTTGATATTATTTTTCTACATAATTCTTGGGTATTTATTTTCTATATTTGTCATAATACTTATTTACCGTCTGCAATTTTTTTTTTGGGACAAATTTAAGCAAAATAGTTTCGATTTTTATCATAGAAAGGGTAAAGTATAGTCGTGATCCTTTAAGTTGACTCTTATATTGAATTAGTCCTTTAAATTTCTTTTTGTCTGAAATTGTATTTTATGTTATATTATGATTGAACAATTGCCTTTTAAGTTACATTTATCCTTCTTAAAAAAAAAAAAACTCTTATTTTGTAACATCGTGTTATGTTACATTTTATGATCATTCAAATCACAACTTTTATTTCACAACTAAAGATGAACAACTCATTGTTTTTGGTTTTGTGAATTCAAACCGTCTCCTAAACGAAAACGTTGTTGCGAAAAAATGGATACTTTGGTTCCAACACTTTGTATTTGAAAATTTAAATTTAAAGAGAAAGAGAAGTGGAAAGAAAAAGGAAAATGACATATTTAACATCTATATGTGACTTATTTGGATATTAAAATGTTACATGTGTTTTTCTAATGAAATTTGTTATGTTAGGTAGCAGTTTGGTCCTTTTAGTCTCTTAACTTAATTCTAGATAACAGCTTGATTCTTTATCTTTTTTCATTTTAGTCTATTCACATATGTATTTTCAAGGTTCAAATTCATGTTTTTACTTTCTTATGACCTCTCAATCTTTAAATTTATGATCTTTCATTTATGTTTGCATATGATAATATTTGAAGGTTGAAAATCCATATACAAATAGACCAAATTGACAAAATTGAAATGAAAAAAAAAGATAAAAAATCAATCTATTAT
Source organism: Medicago arabica (assembly GCA_946800305.1). Taxonomy (NCBI): domain Eukaryota; kingdom Viridiplantae; phylum Streptophyta; class Magnoliopsida; order Fabales; family Fabaceae; genus Medicago; species Medicago arabica. Next base: position 8,464,125 of record OX326969.1, read on the forward strand.
CTAAAATTAAGTTAAGAGATTAAAAGTGTAATTTTGTCTATAATAATATAAAAAGTTAATTGATGTTTATCCTATGTCATTTAAGTAAATTTTGGTTAACCCTTTAAAAAAAAAACTTCGGAATCCAACTTTATAATTTGAAGATTATTTGATTTCGTACCTTTAAATACTTTCACTCAAGTAATTTGAATGAAATTTAATCTATATTTATTTTGTACGGTTTTTTTTTAGGGAATTTTGTACGGTTAAAAGTCACGAAAAACTCAACTAAAAATCTTCAAAAATATTTTTTGGGTTTTATTAGTGGGCTATTTGAGCCCAATACACCACTCACCAAAAACGCCTCTCTTTCTCCGGCGTTAGGGTTTCTTCTTCTTCCTGCAACTTCCGACCCATTTTCCTCATTCCCGATCGATTTTCACAGCGTTTTCTACGCTTCAGATTCTAATCATGGCTACTACAAGTAATCTCACAACAATCTCCATTTTCTTATCTTTTTTTCGATTCTTTCTCTTCACTAATTTGATTCCATTTTGATTCGTTTTTCGCAGCTGCAACTAGGTCTTTTCTTCAAGCTGTTGCAACGGAAGAGGTTGCAACTCCTCTTAGAGTTGTTCAGATGGAAGGATTGGTATCAATTCTACTCTTTGTACTCTTTAATTGCTTAATTTATAGTGATGCAAAATTCTATTATATTGTTATCAAAATTGTGAAAAATGTTGTCTTTATTTGGGGTTTTGATGAGTTTTATTGTTTGGAATTATGGGTCTCTGTTTGATTTTGCATCTGGGTTATCTACATTTGTATTGCTTTGTAATTTCATATGTTTATGGACTCTGTGTTCTTAAAATGATATAGGATTTTGTTAATTGCAATACATAAGTAAATATTTAACATTGTAGGTGTGTATGTACCTCTTTCCTGGTTTATGGTAGGCCATGAGCCCATGACCATGTTTGGTTAAATAACTTAATTAAGCACTTATATGTATAAGCTAATTCTCTAACAGAAAGATAAAATAAAGTTAAACTGTTTTCACAAGCTATCAAAGAGAGCCTATGGAAATAAGCTGAAAACAACTTATGGACATGCTATGACAGTTGTTTCCATAAGCTCTCTCAAACAATCTCAGAAATGCTTATGCCAATAGATAAACTCTAATAAATCAATCCAAACAGGCCCCATGTCATGTAGACTTGTAGGTTTGTAAAGTATTTGAAGCATGGCTTCATGTTGCAAGGAATTCTTCAATTAGTTTTTGTTATGAAGGTAATTTTCAAACCATTCTGGTCTTGATGTTGTTATCTTTTGGTTAACAGGTCATCCTGAAGATAATTAAGCATTGTAAGGATCACTCACCTTCTTTAGTCACTGGACAACTTCTTGGATTGGATGTTGGCAGTGTTCTTGAAGTTACTAACTGCTTCCCTTTTCCGGTACGGTATCACTTTTTTTTTATTTTGTTTATTTTGTTTCTCAATTAGCTAACATTGACTTATTAAGTTTTAATGATATCTATTTCTAAAATTTGCAGATGAGGGAAGAAGACGAGGAAATTGAAGCTGATGGTGCCAATTACCAGCTTGAAATGATGAGATGCTTGAGAGAGGTCAATGTGGACAATAATACCGTTGGATGGTATGTATGATTTAAGTTTCAGTCTACATATGTATGAGTCTTTCTAACTTCAGTGGTTTGATAAACACGATTGATTTGGTTCAAATTTCAATGTGTTATATGTAATCACTTATCTAACATGATGGATAATTCTCTGAATCTAGGTACCAGTCTACATTGCTTGGCTCCTATCAAACTGTGGAGCTGATTGAAACCTTTATGAATTACCAGGTAATAGTTCTTGATTTATAATTTGTTTTTGCACATTTTCACTTAAGCCGGAGTATTGTGGATTTGTATAGTTATATGTTATTGTGGAAACTAAATGCTCCTGTAGTTTACTATTTAATGTGAATGTACGAATATATTCTTTTTTTACGCTTAAGTTATTCAATCTTGGTCAGATGGGCCATGACTGAAAGGTTCTTACAGTATGTTGCATAATATCTGTGAAAGTTGAAACTATAATTTAAGAATGTCCAATAGGCCAAACAAATATGTGGTATGCACCACAAAAGATTATAGCATTTTATTGGCTACTTATCATGATATTGAAGATGTCTGTCATTCGTGATCGATACAATCAGATGTTAGCACTGTTCGTTGGATGAAAGTTGCCTCTAACAATTAACTGATGATTTTACATGCGCTTATTGCATTGTTCTAAGGCAGAAATTTGTGCTAGTGAAAATGTAGGAAGTTGATAAGAATAGATAATAGTTATGACAAAAGTATGCTTGTGCATAATAACCAGATGATGAGAATTTCATGCTGCTTCCGCTGCCTAGGTTTCTCTTTTTTTTCTTTCTCAGTTTATCATATTTATAAATGTGTGACAATAGTGATTTTGTCATATTGGATGCAGTTCTTGCTGAAGTAATTTTTTAACAATTTAATAATCAGGTAAATGACTGTTTCTTTCAAACCTATTAATGTTTTTTCAGGAGAATATTAGACGCTGTGTTTGCATAATATATGACCCTTCAAGGGCCGATCAAGGGGTCCTAGCTCTGAAGGCCTTGAAGCTTTCAGACTCATTCATGGAACTGTATCGCAGCAATAATTTTACTGGCGAGAAGTATGTGTTTTCTTCTGGAAGATGTAATGTTTTCTTTAAGTTGAACGATTTGCTTTATTAATTTCCTGTCCTATGAAATACTAGATTGAGGGAGAAGAACTTATCATGGGTGGATATCTTCGAGGAAATTCCCGTAAGCGCTCTGGATCTTTGATGTAACCTATGAGTATTTGATCAAATAATCTTTCTATGGATAAATTTGTATTTTATTTAATTGTTTATACGCGTTTCTAAATCATTTTATTTAGCTGATGAAAATATGAAGTGATCAAAACATATTCATCATGGTGGATTACATATAAAGAATCTTGGTCACATTTGTTAATGCATCAATTAAGAATGAACTGTACATGTAACTGCTAATAATATCAATCTAGACTATAATCTTGGCCACTTCCTATTCAATGCTGAACTGCTTATCATTTTTCTTGTATATCTATAAATCAGATCAAAGTTTCAAATTCTGCCCTTATCAGTGCTTTTATGACCGAGCTGGAACCTGATACTCCAGTCACCCAGGTAAACTTATGATATTTTGCAGAGATTCCTTAGGCTATTTTAAATTTAGTTTGTGTTTTCATATGCTGTTTTGTCATTGCAGTGTGATTATGATCGTCTGCAATTATCAACCAGTTCACTAATGGAGAGAAATATGGAATTTTTGATTGAATGCATGGATGACTTGTCAATTGAACAACAAAAGGTTTGTTTAGGTTTTCATTTAGTTGGGGATTCTTTATTTCTACTTTTCGAATACATTTTTGATGAAGTTTCTTCTATTTCAGTTTCAATTCCATTACCGGAGTTTGTCTCGTCAGCAGGCTCAGCAGCAAGCATGGCTTCAGAAGAGAAGGTATGATTTTGTCTGCACTAGAACTATTGCTTATTCTAATATATCTAACTTGTAAATCCATTGTTTTTTTATCATAAGGTTAGATTCCATAGGTTGACACATAATCTTCTGTGATTTGAAAATACGATTTAGCATGTCTGAACAGATACATTTACAACTGGTCATGATTTCGTACCATTGTGACCCCTCGGTAGGTTAGGGAATTTAAGTTGAACCCGTGTATCAGAATGCTAAATCAGCTGGGTTTTGCATTCAGTCTCTTGGTAGATGGGTTTCGATACGATGGATTCATGGTCAATGATTTGCAATTCTATTTTTGTTGTGGTGTTTGCTATGGTTGATTACAGTGTGTGCTCTTTTTGTTCCACAAGCTTTGCAATTCTCCGTTTATCATGTTATAAATTGAATTGTGTCATCAATTTAATCATTTTTCATCAAAATTTTGTGGCGATACTTCTATGATGGAAGGATTGTAATATTACATTTTTGGTACCTTTATCAATCTTGTTGTACAATTTTGCTGTTTGATTTGCCAAATTTAGATGGTTTGAAGATAAAGGAGCTTTATTTTTTTTTTTAAAAGCGTTGTAGGAGCTTTATTATTAGGCTATTGAGTAAATGAAGTCACTATGTTAGGAGTATGCTAGAAATTTGGATTAAACGTTAAGGATCAAGATTTACATGAAAGTTTACTGGTGAAAAGGAAGCTGAAATTGGAGTGTGTGTTCCTATGGTCAGGGCTTAATAGCACCGACTGTGGTACAATTAACTATTATTGAGCAATACATGGGTATGTTTTACATGTTGGTAGCATGTTCTGTCCAGAGTTGTGAATAGCACATGATAGTGATGCAATTGCGTCTTCATGTCGTATGGCTGCTATCTAAGCACCATCTCATCGTGCCGAAATTTGCGGTTTGTCGCACACTTTTGGTTGCAATGGTGGAATCATCTAAGCACCCCAAATGCCCTTGAGCTGTGAAATTTTAAAGATGCGGTTGTGATGTATCTTAGGATTTTGGGTTGAAAAAGTTATAAGGACAACTACTCATCCGACCCATTGCCCTTTGACGATTTTTGAATCATGGCCAGGAGTTTCAGCTCAAAACTCTGTCAACTCTGTTTTTCCACTTAAATTTTGTCCATCAAGTTGCCACTGTTTGAAGTTTCAACTGGGAAAAAAAGTTTCAACTGAAGTTAATCCAATGAATTTCGATTTTCACGATATTGGCTGTGTGGATCTAATACAAATTACAAAGAAATGAACACGGCTTTTTATGTAGATAACTTTCTTACTGCATTTTTCTTTTGTATGGCTTTTTATTTTATAAGCAATTGTGGACACAAGACAGTTGCAATAGTTATCTAATCCTTGTCCTATTTTAGTTCAGTCTATCATGGTTTCGGTTTTTGTTATTACAGGGCTGATAACATGGCACGCAGAGCTGCCGGGGAAGAGCCTTTACCCGAGGAAGATCCTGCAAACCCCATTTTCAAGCCGCTGGCCGAACCATCACGACTTGAGAGTTTCCTCATAACAAATCAAATTTCCAACTATTGCAACCAAATCAATGGGTATGTTTTAAGATTTTGATGGTGACCAAGTTGTTTAATTTCGAACTATGTGAAGCAAAGGATACTCTCAAATCACTCGAACCGGAAGGAAACCATGATTGAACCACTAAAATAACCAAACCATAGTAAATTCTGGTTTAAGGTTCAATTAGTCGAATTGTCCGGTTCAGTTTTTAAAACCTGATTAGAATTTTCTGGTGTTAGTTACCCTTATTAATTTCTCTAGCCAAAAAGTGCTTAATCATGGTTACATCTTTCTCTTGATGTTCTGCAGGGTTGCTGGGCAAAGCTTTAACAGACTCTATTTGCTGAAGGCTTTGCATGAGGAGGACTAAAAACGCAATTTATGTTTGCAACTCTGATGCACGCTATGCATTGATGATGTAATTGTAATATCTTTTCCTATATGGATGAGAATATTATGGTGAATTTGGTAGCACTATAGAGGATTATTGTTTTAAGGCCAAGTAATTTTTGTTTTTCTTCAATTTTGTTTTTTAAACTCTTCAATTGTAAGCAGTGTAATCTGTTATTTAGAGAGAAGATACGTGTAGTGCTACTTTTTGCTAGCTGATTGTTTCTTTTCTTGATCTACAATCTTCAATAGTTGGGTGTCATTATTAAATGGAACAAATTCTTTTTTTCCCCATAAATATTCCTAATTTTGCCAAATCTGGGATTGGATGGTTTAAACTTTAAACTTTGAAGATTCCTCTGTTGTATGAAAAAAAATAAAATCTAGTTCGCTTAGTCCAAGTGTCCTTTTGTGACCTGAGTAATATTTATTTACGTAATAAAATTCCTGAAAATTAAGAATAATGGTTTAACACTTTAATTATGCCAAAAAAAAACAATTTCCCACTTTATATTCATGAGAAAGTTATTCTATTGAACTAGTAAAAGATCCGATTTGTATATTTAAGATCAATATTATAAAATGAAAATAATTGAGTATTTTTTAAATATCGACATTATTGTGGTATTTCTTTAAATATATTTGTTTATTTAAGTTGGGTAAGTCCCAGAAACTATTTACAATTTTACACTATGTCCATTGCGGATTCCATGAAATTAAAATAGCTGCTCTTTCCACTCTGAAATTAAAATCCTGTGAACATTCTTTTTTCAACATTATCTTCAACACTTTTTATTTATTGAGTGAAACCAATGTAAGAACTATCACTTTAAGTGAAATCTATTTCTAAAGTGTGAGACCTACTTTGATTTAAGCTGATAAAAAAGTGAGTGTTCAGAACATTGCTAGCACTCCTTTAGTAGAGATATGCGATAGACAATCTATTTAACAGAAATAGTATCGCATTCTACAATAAACCGGAAGAGGTAGGCTTGGGTTTGTTGTTGCTCAAAATCGACCTATCCTAAGTATCGTTGATTTTATTGCAAACCATGGGAAAAAATGAACATGCGTAGTAATTTCATAAAGATAGTACATAATTTGAACATGTTGGTTTGAAAAAGTTAAATATAAGACGTGTGTTATTTCAAGTATAAATTTACAAAGAAAAAATTGGTATTGTCCGAAAGATCAACACAATAGAAAGATATAAACTAAAAAACATAATGTGAATATGAGATGGAAAATTATCACAAAACTATCAATGTGAGTGTTTGTTTATCAGCCTAAGTTTAATTTTTGGTTTGTAGTTGTTACCATGTTTGATTTTTTGTGTTAAATAAATCAAACAGATTGATGAGGACGAGATTGAGAGTGTGTTGTGTAATGCTTTGGAAGAAATCTCTTTGGAGAAACAATATCAGGAGAAGTGTTTGTTAATTTTGATCCATGCTTTACAATCTTTCAATAATCAAATGTCAGAAGAGAGAAGACATAACAATTTTGAGGCAGAAACAGATTATCTCACCTCTAAGTATCAATGGATTGTCTCTTCCGTGCTTATGAATACACTTCCTCGGGTTTTCCCTAGTTTGTAACAAGTTTATTGTTGTTTTATGTTATAGCTTTCAATTTTGCTTATATAATCATGTCAATGATGCTCTTGGTTTTCATAATATGCCTAATTTTACGTCGAAATTTGCTGTCTTCTGCTATAATAGGTCAAAACATTCTGCTTGCTTCAAAGTTTTGCGTATTAGAAATATAGTTTACTGTCCTTTCTGTCTGTTAAGAAACATGACATCCATGGAAATGAATGATAGAGAAAAACTTAAAAGCTTATGTATTGATAGTAGTAGAAATGAGATACAAAATGAAAATATGGCACTAATGAATTAACTGTGACTTATATACCAACAAACCAGCAACTCTAACTAACTATATTTTCAACACTGTCAATACTAATCCTCTTAGATATTTTTTACATGCTTAACACTTCATTTTTTCTAATTGGTCTTATATATATATTTTTTTTCTCCATTTTCTACCATTAGTTATATTGCATCGGTATTTTAAAAGAAGGTTGGAGGAGTTACATACAACCATGAGTGGTGAGTTCGCTGATGATCTAACTCAATAAGGATGGCATGGATTTAGATGAAAAAGGAAAAATATGCACCAAGGATGGTGACATGGATGTTGATGAGTGCTACAGCGACCGTCGGTTCTCAGAAAACAGTAAAATGGTGAAGAACATTGGAAAAGTTGTTCTTGATCTCAAAAGTCTTGGGTTTACTTCTATGGCTGAGGATGCTTATGCTTCTGCTATATTCTTACTACTAAAGGTGAGCATGTTTATGAAATTCAGGTTTTCCTCGGTCTCTTACCATTTTATGTTGCACTTATCAACTGTCTCTGTTTGAGCATAATCTTTGGGTGTGCCATTGACTCATTTGTCTGAATTTCAGGCAAAAGTATATGATGTAGCCGGAGATGATTTTAGGAGTTCTCTCTTACAATGTATTCAAAGCTGGATACAGGTTTGTAGTGCGTATATGTTGTGTATGTGTATACATTGTGTGCGCGCCTATGCTAGCTGGCCTGTTTAGGTAAACAATGTTTTCACAATTCTAACACACGATACTTATAACTGGAATCGTTCAGGCTGTTCCTCTCCGGTTTGTCCACGCCCTTCTTGTCTATCTTGGCGACTCTGTTAGCTACGAAATTACTTCATCAGGTCTCAAATCACCTTTAGCACCGACACCATCATCATGTTGTCCTGGAATTGATGCTCCCTCTGAAAGTCTTGTCAGATGGAAGTTGCGGCTGGAATATTTTGCTTACGAAACACTACAAGATTTAAGGATAGCAAAATTGTTTGAGATAATTGTTGATTATCCTGAGAGGTAGTTTGTTAATTGTAATTACCAGCTTTTATGTCTTGTTAAATTGAATGGTATTGTCAACCGCATTGACGGAAATGTGTTTAGTTGGTATAGCTTCCTGCAGTAGTAGAAGGAGAATGGCGGTTTTTCTAGGCTTTATCAATGCTTTTGAAAATTAATGTTTTCGTTGTACAGCTGGACAATGAAAATTGAATTTAATTATAAAACTAATGCTTCATCCAGATTCCAGATGCATGGTTTAACCTTGGCTTGAGTAAATTTTGAACTCCGACAATAAGCACTAACTTAACAAACAAATTCTTTGCTAGATCATATCGCATTTGTTTACGCATTGTCTTCTGAGCATTTATATTTCCTTTTCTCACTGATGATACTTGAAGCTCTCCTGCAATTGAAGACTTAAAACTTTGTCTTGAATACACCGGACAACATTCAAAGCTGGTGGAGTTATTTATTTCTGCACTGCGTTATCACCTTCTTACTGCAGGCGCATCAACCAATGATATATTACACCAATATGTTTCAACTATTAAAGCCCTAAGGACAATAGATCCTGCAGGTGTTTTCCTTGAAGCAGTTGGTGAACCAATAATAGATTATTTAAGAGGAAGGAGAGATACAATAAAATGCATAGTGACCATGCTGACAGATGGGACGAGTGGGAACTCAAGTGCATCTGGAAGTCCCGGAGATAGCCTTCTTGAAGAATTGAATAGAGATGAAGAAATTCAAGAAAATTTTGGCGTTGATGATGATTTTAACACTGATGATAGGCAAGCATGGATCAATGCCACACGGTATATTTATATAATGGATTTTGATTCACAGTATTCAGTTTTCTTTCTGACGTGGTCTACCTGCCAGGTTGTTAAATTGATGTTTCTTCTAAATGGGATTTTCCAAGCAGATGGCAACCTGATCCTGTGGAAGCCGATTCATTGAAGGGAAGCAGAAACCAAAGGAAGGTTGACGTGCTTGGGATGATTGTTGGCATAATTGGTTCAAAAGATCACTTAGTTTACGAATATCAAACTATGCTTGCTGAGAAGCTTTTAAATAAATCTGATTATGATATTGACTCAGAGATACGTACTCTAGAACTCCTTAAGGTGCTTATACAAATAAATCTCATGTTGCTGTTTTGTTTGACGGAAATGTTAATATTTTATCATTTTTTTTGTGTGTAGGCATTCTTGATTTTGATAATCTTATTTAAACATCTGTTTAATGCTTTGTTTCTGCAGATACATTTCGGAGAGAGCAGCCTACAAAAATGCGAGATTATGCTCAATGATCTAATTGGCTCAAAGAGAGTCAACACTAACATCAAAGCTACTATAAGTCAGCCACCTCGGACAAGTAATTTGCAAGTTCAAATATCCCTTATTTGTGATCATTGCCAATTTGCCAAATATATTTTTAACAATTATTTGCTGCAATTCCTTTTCACCAAAATTTGGCTATGCGCTCTTAGGTGTGGAGGTCGAAGACAATGCAATATCCATGGATAAAATAGCTTCCACTATCATATCTTCTAATTTCTGGCCTCCAATTCAGGTCTGCAGATAAAATGATTTTATTGATCATTTTTTGAATTTCAGATGATGTGAAAAAATTGATGTATTTATGTTATGTTTTAACTTATAGTTCTCACTACTCAGTCTGAATATTATACTTAAGTTCATTAATATCATTTCTTAGATGAAAATGCCGATACATAATCTTCAATTAGATTTTGTTTACTATTGTATGTGCTCATCACCGTCCAGCAGTACTGAACCTGTATTTGTTGAATTTCAGATATCGTAAAAAATTGATTTATTTATGTTATGATTCAGATTATATTTCTTTTCACTTCTCAGTTAGATTATGTTCTTACTGATTTTTGTTTAACAAGAATGTCTTGTATACATGAGATGTAGGGATTATAATTGATCCCCTTATCATATATTTCAAATTTCAGGGTTCTCCTGTTTCTCAATACTGTAGTCTGTAAATCTGAATCATTGTAGGCAACTCATCCTTACCTTGTTGCAAGAAATTCTAATCCAAAACTTGAGCGAACTTTTGCTTTCATTTCCCTGTCTTTTACACGGTCATCACTCCTTTTTTTTTTACTATTGGCCATTATGTTGAGGCAAATTTATATTTTCCCAAAGTAAACGTACTATTCAATTTGTATATGCAAGAAGTTGATGCTGCAGTGATCTGTACTTCTCTTTCAGAAAAGGAAAGAAGAAACACATCAAATCAGGTTTAAATTTTGATAGCTTCTTTTTGAAGAAGCCTAAGCAGTTTCAATTTTTTTTTTATAACATGTTATCTTTTCTTCAAGCTCAATTAGAAGTATGATAATAGTCTAGTCATTTCAATAAAATGAATTGTCTAACCAAAATATAATTTTATCAATTGCATTGTTGTCCTGCAAAGTTGTTTCTGTTCTATGATTAACTTTGAAGATAATTGCAGGATGATCCCCTTAACCTGCCTGAACCTGTTGACCAGCTTCTCTCCGATTATGCGAAGAGATTTAGTGAAATCAAAACACCCCGTAAGCTTCAGTGGAAAAAAAGTCTTGGGACTGTCAAGGTTAGTTGCTCTATATTTTTTCCTTCCAAATCTCATTGTCTAGCGATATTTAGCAAGTTGTTGAATTTGATTTGTGGTGTTATCCCTTTCGCACTTTTTACATTTTTGCCTAATATTGTCATGTCCAATGGTATAGCTGGAGTTGCAGTTTGAAGATAGGGTAATGCAATTCACTGTAGCCCCTGTTCTTGCATCTATCATTATGAAGTTTCAAGATCAAACGAGGTATCGTCACAATTCATCAATACCTTTAGTCTGGTTGTTTTGACTGTAGTGTAACGTTATGTTTCTGCTTTCAGTTGGACCTCTAAAAACCTTGCGGCTGCTATTGGGATACCTGTGGACGTATTAATTAGGAGAATAAATTTTTGGATAAGCAAGGTAAATCTGATAAATTTTCTAGGTATACTCTTAGGCATTAAATTTAGTTGTGAAGATGTAACTTCACTCGTGGCTGTCTTTATTGTACGCAGGGGGTTATTGCAGAGTCATCAGGGGCAGATTCCTCTGACCATGTGTACACCATTATGGAAAACATGGTTGAGACAAGTAAGAATGGAGGAGGCAGTGGCAATGCTCATGAGCTTCTTGCAGACGATGAGGAGGAAGACAGACCTGGGGCCTTGGTAGAAGATCAACTTCGGAAGGAGATGGCTGTGTATGAGGTATATGAAATTAAGTTCTTCGTTAAGTTTGAACGGTAGTAACTTCTAATTAATATTTCTGACTTGCTTTCATATTTTTAAAAGCAGTCATTTTTCGCTATTTGCATGTTAAGTTGGTGGATTGGGCCGCACAAGTTTCTCGTTTATGTTAAGTATTCAAACACTATTGAATGTGCAATTCTTGCGAATAAAGATATCTAACATGCATTGTCTTGTGGCAGAAATTTATCTTGGGGATGCTCACAAACCTTGGTAGCATGACATTAGATCGCATTCACAATATGCTTAAGGTAAGAATGGTTTTACACCTTAATGAATGTTGGAGACATAACATGATCAACAAGATTAATTATGTGATTCTCTTTATAACCGCAGATGGTTTGCATTGCTGACCCCCCTTATGAAAAATCACTCCAACAACTACAAAGCTTTTTATCTGGTCTAGTCTCTGAGGAGAAGTTAGAACTTCGGGATGGAATGTACATTATAAAGTAGTGAGCTTATGGAACTGAAATAATCCTTTTGGCCATAAGTTTTAAGCAAAAAGGCAACATATGTTTTTTAGAACCTGAATATCTTGAAACTGTCATTTTTGTTTGTTTGCATAGTCCTTAACCCATTGTACAAATTTCAGTCGTTGAATTGTTTGCATAGTCCTTAACCCATTGTACAAATTTCAATCATTGAATTCACGATGACTATCCATGTCTTCATTGATTGTCGTTATCATACTTTTGGAATTTAATAAACAGATTATGATCTGACAATTTGTTGATAGACAGCAACTTGTGCTCCCGAAACAATTTGTTGATACATTTGCTGTCATATGTGTTGCTGCCAAACCTGTTCTTGATCAAAATACTATGCACCAGAGAGTGATATGGGTGAGAAGGACCCCTATTATTTAGTAAACCCTAGACAACTTGAGAATCATACTCAACAAGAATTATTTGACAGCCCTTGCCTAATGGTAATTTAACACCAATGAAAATAGCTCAAAGCTCTACGTTTGCAATTGAGCATAACTTCAAGTTGGATGCAAACACACAAATGAATATACCATTATGATCACACAACATACCACCGCACGCTGCTCTACCTGAATGTTGAACCACAATACAATCACAATCCACTGATGGCGGAATCTAGGAGATCTCATTAACATTTAGATTCTAGTAGAAACATTATGTAATTTTGTTTGAAAGGTACTTTTCACCTCTAAAGAAACTCTTGATGTTATTAAAAATCTCGAGGTTATTGAAACTTTCTATCGAAAATCTAAAGATTTCTAGCATGCAATAACAAATTCAGTTTTCCAATCAGAACTTGCAACTCTAATGTCACAAACTATGTTCTTTAAAATCCAATCTTTCATTTTCAACTGGTTCACAATGGCAAGTATGCAGATTATAACTCAAGAACTCCACACACTAACAGCAAACGGCCAGGTCCGAGTTTTTACAACCATAGCAATTCTTTTTGCATCAGAATTTCTTTACATAACTGTACTTTCTATCCAATCAAGCAAGGAAGAGAAAGTTTTTACCTTTCTCTACTTTCACTCTCTCTCACACTAAGTAGCTAAAAGTTCATCACACTTTCTATTTTATTCTCTTTCTTTCCTTTCATATTCTATTACAAACCAAACATTGTGTAGGTGATTTTTTTAGTTCCATATGAGGCCAAACATTGTATAATGATTTTTTTTTGGGAAACATATCAATTCATTTCAATAAATAAAATGTGTCAAATACATGACAACACATCATCATAAATACATGAGCTAGACTCAGATGAGATTGTCTTAATTAATTCATGAGCGACCCTATTTGCTTGCCTCATATTAAATTCAACATGAGAGTTTTGAAAGCTATCATGGAACAACTGTCTACATGCATTAATAATACAATCAAACTCATTATGATCATCTATGCCTGCATGAAAAGAATCGACAACCTGTTGTGAGTCTAATACGAAATCAATATTATCAAATTGTAGATGAGATGCCCATTAGGTGTCATATGTAATCCAACTGTCTCACCTATAGCAACATCGCAAAGGGGAGAGAACCAACCGGTTCTTGCAAGAACATAACCTACGGCATCATCTTGGATACACATACGAAGATAATGGATAACAACAATAGTTTTACAATGTAGAAAAATTCTAAAGTAATTATTGATTCAGCACTTTCTTAATTAAAATAGTCCACCAAACATGTTTTTGTTAGTTCCATAGTTTATTTTGAAGTACCGATTGTATCAATTATATTATTATCAATGAAATGCTATAAATATCTTTCCAAAAAAAAAAAACCGTCCTTCAAACGTATAAAACCAAAAGAAGAATCAATTAAAGTGTTTTGCTAATTTGTAGCTAAGGACATAAGATAAGAAACTAAATAAAGAAAATTAATTTTGAAAATTATGCATTCATAACTTTAAAAGTTTTTTTTTTGACAAAAATAAACGATAATTTCGCTAAAAACAAAAAGGATGAATCTGTGAACAAAACCACAACATCCATGTTAATAGCATAAAACAGCAAAGTTATGGTTTAAACACTTATATTTTTAATACAATAAAGTATTGTTTAATTCTATTTTAAGATCTTTATCTTGTGCGGAACGGCAAGTTAGCATTTTCCTTAATAAAAAATTCAGAACTATTTTGAATAAAATGCGTAATGGACAATTTTGTAATTTGCTTCACTATTGTGGTTTGATTTTTGACTGATCTAGTTAAATTTCGAAGGTGATGAATGTAATTTCAGAAGGGTATCAACTTAAACAACACACGTTCGTTCCTTGAGTTTTGATTCTTCTCTTGGGTAATGGCGGCGAGTTATGTATGGAGAAAATATGCAGATTATTTGTACACAAAGTGGGAGAAAAGCTATCTATGGGACATGGTTGAACCTTACAGAAGACCTAAATCCTTCACTCCTGTCGTCGCTACTTATATCGCTGCTTTCTACACAGGAGTTATTGCCGCTGCCATCACTGAACAACTCTACAAGGTTCTATTTTCTCTTTCTTATTCTGTGTGGGTGTGTTGGTTTTGATTAACATATGATTTTCTTTTCTTTAGTTAAGGATGATAAATCTTGAATATGATTTCAATTTTTTATGAAAAATTAATATTACAGTTACTGTCTTTCCTTTAGCCAGTGTGTCATAAATTATGTCTGGTGCGGTGCCTGATACCTGTACAGGTATGTGATATATTAGGGTCAAAATTTGTGTAGAATTGGATTTTTATACATAATCTTAAAATATAGTATCAAGTAGTCAATACAAATTATGACTAGACCCATAAGTAAAATTTATAAAACGACGGGGGTAATGTCAATAACTTAAGTGTTTGAATTTTTGCAAGAAAAGCTAAGAGAGAAAACGGTGAGGAATATGAAAATTTCACCCTAATAGGAGACATGGTCTGCTGTTGGAAAGGTACAAGCTACTCCATTCTCTGTGTGAAACCAAAGGTTTAAATCTAAGAGATGCACAGTGTGCTGAGAGAGGACAAACCCAGACTTTGGAAAGGAAGAAAGCCTTCTGTGCAGTCGTGCAATAACAGAGGTGTAAATGATTCAAAGAACTTCGCCTCTTTTTCCTTTCTCTTACTCGTAAATTTGAACATTTTTTACCATTTTGGGCTGCACATGCTTGCTCCCCAACGTGAGATGTAAAGGAATATGGATTAAAGGGATTCATGTTTTAACATGTATCCTACATTACCGATGATTAACAAAATGTTTAGCTTGTTTAACTCTGTTATATGCTTTCGTGCACTTTATTATAAACACACAGCCAAACATAATAATAGGGATGAAGAGAAAATAATTCAGCTCCGTTTGTGTTCTTTCATGCTTGTACTATATATGAAAGGTGGCTTGTTTGTGAAATGTTCCTTGTTATTACCGTAAGTTTATTATTGTTAGTTGATGATAAAAATCACTACTCACTTTTCCTTGGTAGTTCTCTGTTGTAATGTTTGCTGATGGCATACCTTGAATTACTTGGTAACTGGTTACTGATGTGTATACTACATAGTAATGATGTTAACAATTGCTGATTTTTATTTTATTTTTATGAAAATCACTTGTAATCATTGTTTCTTGATCTACCATCTCCAATATTTTGGTTTCATTATTGAGAAACACACATCCACTCTTCTCATAAATTTACCCAATTGTCTAAAACATGGAATTTAATGGTTTAAACTTTCAAGAGACCTCGATTGTATGAAAAAATGAAACCTAAATCTTCCCATTTGTGCACATTTCATCGGGAGGAGATTCTCTTCTGTCACTTTACCTCCATTGAAGATCTAAGCCATTAAATGTATTCTCTCTCTTGCTTTTAATATTAAATGTTTTTTTATTTTTTATTTTGAATGGTTAGGATTTCACTGGATCTCTCCATTCACTAGAGAAGATCCATTCACCATTTCGTGTACTTAGCTTAGTCCAAATCATGTACTAATTACATTCTAGATTACAATGTTTGTTAGGAGGTAACAAAATATATACAGGAACAATATATTTAAAAAACTTTTTAACCCACAATCTCTTCATTTTTATTCCCCATGAAAAAGTGATGGCATTGTTTCATTCATGGAAGATGTTTCATATATCTTGCTTTGTGAAAATCCAATCATATATAAAACTCAATTTTTTTTTATTTAATCGCTGCAAAAAATCATATCATACATATCCATCAACTCACAAAAATATATTTGACATTAGTATATAAAGACTTAAAAGCTCATAAAATTATTCGATGTGGAGCTTATAACTTTTAACAGATAACAAATAGGTTGGTTTTTGTGACACTAGATTCTTTCAACCAAATACAAATGAAAAGCTCTTGTGATTTAAGAGTCTAATAGTAGCCTTTCAAAGCTATTAGATTCTTGACTTTTCCTAGAATTCTAACTTTTCTATCGAACCCTTCCGAAATTGACGTATGTTTGATGTGACAAGCCTTTTGATTTCAACATTCCTTGCTTGTTGCAATCCTAATGAAACTCTCTAAACTGTTCTTAACACTCCACCAATTTAAGATGCCTTGCTGAGCAAGTTTTCTGGATTACTGATCCAATTTGGTGGAGATTGAGAATAAAAAAGAATGACTTTGCCTGTGGCTGGTGCTTTTGTGTCATTGCAGTTTGATTATTATCGTCTGCAACTGTCAACAGGCTTTCTTCTATTTCAGTTCAATTCCATTTTCGGAGTTTGTCTTGTCAGCAGACTCAGCAGCAAGCATGGCTTCAGAAGAGAAGGTATGATTTTGTCTGTACTTGAACTATTGCTTCTTCTAACATCTAACTGAAAAATGTATTGTTTTTTTTTATCGTAAGATTAAAACTCCATAAGTCGATACTTTGTGATTTGAAAATATGATTTAGCATGTTCGAACAAATACAATTTACAATTAGAGTCACGTTTTTGAGGTGTCATTGTTACACTAGGTATCCACTGTGGTATTTGCTACTGTTGGTTTCTCTTTTGTTGCACAAGCGTAAGAGCATTGCATACTTCGTTTTTTATTTCATTAGAAATTCAATTTTATCGTTTGTTTGATTTACGTACCTACATTGAAACTTACATTATTCAGCTACTGAAATTTATAATGCATTTTCCAACTAGTGATCAAATCCATGTCCTCAATTAGTTCAGTCTATAATGGCACAAAGTGCTGCTGAGGATGAGCCTTTCCCGATGAAGTTTCTGCAAACCCTATTTTCAAACTGTTCCCAGAGCCATCGAGGCTAGAGAGCTTCCTCATTAAAAATCAAATTTCCAACTATTGCAACCAAATCAATAGGTATGTATTAAGATTTTGATGCTGAACCAGGACAAAACTGCATTTGAACCACCAAAACAACCAAACCATAGTACAGGCTGGTTAAAGGTTCAACTAATTGAACTGTCCGGATCGGTTTTTAAAACAATGATTAGAAGTTTTTGGTGTTAACCTTATTAATGGTATGTATCTTTCTCTAGCCAAAAAGTGCTTAATCATGGTTACACTTTTCTCTTGATCTTCTGTAGGGTTGTTGGACGCATAGTAGAATATTGTTGTCTTATTAATTAAGGCAAACTAAATATTTTATGAACAACAAATATTAGTAGTTAATTGTTAGATTAACATTTACTCGCGGCGAAGTAATTTTTTGTTTTTCTTCAAATATTGTTTAGCACTCTTCATCAATTCCTTCAAAAAAAAAACAACAGTCTTTATCATTGTAAGCAGTGTAATCTGTTATTTAGAGAGAATATACATTCAGTACTGCTTTTTGTTCGTTAATTGTTTCTTGATCCACAATCTCTCCCGTATGTTGGTTTATTATTAAGAAACGCATCCTTCTTTTACTTCTTCATAAAATTACCTAGTCAGAAAAAAATTTGGTTTTCTTTAAAAAAAAATTGGTTTTAATTTTCTAAAGACCTCAATGTTGTATCAGGGGCGGACTTGGCCTCACAAAGTCAGTGTGACACAATTTATTTTTTGCCGGTTGTCTTATTTTACTTTAGGTACTCTGGTTCAACACTTGCTTTTTGCATTTTTTTATTGCAAGAATCGAACCCAGGTTTCATCGGTAAAGTAAACACACTTTTGCCACTCATAACACCATACACATATGATTAAATTACAAAATTTGAGTTATATAATATAATATTTAGTTAAAAAAAATTTAAAAAAATATAATTAGGCCTGGACTAGTGTGGCACTTGCCACAGTGGGCCTAGTCCAGGTCCGCCCCTGTGTTGTATGAAAAAAAATGAAACCTAAACCTTCCCACTTTGTAGAAGAAATCCTCCATTCATTCAGAGACCATAACCATTAAAAATAATATTTTTAAGACTTAATCTTAAGTAGATAATAATATTGGTGGCTCAAGCATGTGTT
This sequence comes from Medicago arabica, assembly GCA_946800305.1. NCBI lineage: Eukaryota > Viridiplantae > Streptophyta > Magnoliopsida > Fabales > Fabaceae > Medicago > Medicago arabica. The sequence goes on from OX326969.1 coordinate 8,482,682, forward strand.
ACTTTTATGGTCAAATACATTCTATTGTATTTTAAGTTAGATACCCGTGACAAATTAGTTGTATATTTTTTTTTAACAGTGTTTTACCCTGTAATATAGATCATTTTTTGTTTTTCACCCTGTAAATTATTTTTGAATTTGCTTTTTTGACATTCAATGTTTCCTAGAAACACGTAAAAATGACAAAAGAACTCAATGGTAGTTAACTAACGCCGGTTTTCTAGTTATAAGCTGGTGGTAGTTAACTGTCGCTGAGGGCGTTTAAGTATTTTACATGTGTTTTTAGGAAAATTTTGATGTTAGAAAAGCAATTTTCATTTTTTTTTTAGTTTTCATCCTTGTAATTTGAAGATTTTTTTGGTTTGGACCTTCATGGTAATTTCGCCCTTTGTAATTTGAGCAAATTTCAGTTTACCCCCTTATAATTTGAGCAAGTTTCGGTTTACTCCTGTTAATTTGAGCAAATTTCGGTTTACCCCTTGTTATATCATAGATTTTGTACCGTCAAAATTTATGAATATCTAAAACCAGAAATCTTCAAATTACAATGACGAAAACTAAAAAAAAAAGGTTAGAGTGGAAAACTAGAAATGGTCTATATTACAGAGGGGGTAAAACACTATTAATCTGTTTCTTTTTACCAAGTTAACCCTTTTAGTTATACAACATTCGGACTACTATTCTTCCCCATCCAACCCGTTAAAAATGTTTATGTGTTTTTTTTTTTGATGTGACAAGTCCAAATTAACATAATTATTTATTTAATTAATTTTTAATAAAAGTTAAAATTAAAAAAAAAAATCACATGTTGTTCATTTTCTTCTCCATCATCTTTATTTCTCTTCATCTCCATCAACCTTTGTTAAATTAAAAATAAAAATTCCAAAATAAAATAAAAATATATTAACTATTTGATTTATTAAAAAGTAAATTAAAAAACCTAAAAATGAAAGGAGATGAGCATGTTCATCCCCTCTTATGGTAGATGAAGAAAACGATAAAAGGGGTGTCTTTAAAATAACATCAATTTTTTATAAGACAAAATGTTAGTAACTCAATATTGTGTATCAAAAGATCGATAAAGATGAAAGAAGTGTGTTTCCATGCACACAATTCAGTTGGTAGAGACGATGCATTATTATATGCATGAGTCAGAGTTTGAACCCCAAACGCCTCACTTGTTCACCTTGCCCCTAAACTGCTTAACAAAAAAAGGTGGAATAAGTGATTTTATTTAGAGAAATGATATTTGTACATCTACTTTTTTACAACTTTTGAAACAACTCTCTCTCTCTCTCATACTCACATGTGTTTTTATTCTCTCTTTTCTTCTTTCTCTCTCCATTGTTTTTATCCAATGAAAAAAGGAGAAAAGTATGTGTCACAAGAGTTGTACAAAATTGATTGTACAAATATCACTCCTCTTTTATTTAGACGTTTTTAAACATGTGAAAAATCCACTATTTTTATCCATGTAATATGATACATTATACATTATATAAAGATCCAAAAGCTCATAAAAATATTCTATGTGGAACATATAACTTTTAAAATATAAGAAAAACACTAAAGAAACACAACACGTAAGCTGATTTTTGGATACTAGATTCTTTGTTCAATCTTCTAGGTCACCATGTTTTTCATCTGGTCTTGCTAACGAGTGCTCTTAAGGCACTTCTTTTTTGACAATGCAGAAGTAGCTACAGATTCACGTGTAGTAAGTTTCGAAAGAATACGAACAAGCAAGTCATCAGATAAAGAACTGATGCGGTCGCGGTCTTAATTGTCTTCTTCTTTTGCCATGTTCGTCGTCTTCAACAAGTTAGAGTTTGTGTGCGTAATGGGTTAGGCAAAAAAAGAACAAGTGAGTAGAGTGTGTGTGAGACTGAGACGAGTGAGAGTGTTGTTACTTTTTCAATTCCCTATCTTTTCTTTTCATTTCTTCTTTTATTTTACTTAATTTTATTTCATTTTCTTTTAATCACCACACACTTCTTTCTACATTCTTATCTTCCCTTTGATCAATAAACATCAATTTATTAATTTAGTGTATTTGTTTTAGATTGTACACTTCCACAATTATACTAATTTGCTTTTTTCCATTAGTTTACAAAAAGAATAAAATGAGTGAGAAAGAAATATACGTCTCTTTTAGGGGAATATATCAAATCCTTTAAGTGCGTGGTAATGAGGCTTGGTAATCAAGTGGGTAGCGAGTTTTAGTGAATGTAAGTGATTAATGAGTTTGATGCAGTTATTGTCTAGAATTTCACTCATCTCCCACCAAAATTATGGCGTGTTTGATATCCTTTTCAAAAGCTGTTTGTATGTTTTTAAAATTTACAAAAAAGTAAAACTTGTTTGATAAATGTTTTTGGAACTAGATGTTTTCAAAACAGTTCTGCTTTTTCAGTTTTTAAAACAGAAACACCTTTTTGATGTTTTCTTGTTTTTTATTCCGATTTTCACTCTAAGAAAACACGTGAATTATAATTTTAATGGAACTTTCTTAAATAGTATAACCAACAATCTTTACAAAATCGATGGCAGTTTTGATCATCAAACGGATTTTGTTTTAATTTTTTTTCTTCTTAAAAACAGTTTTGAAATATTGGTTTATAAAATAGTTTTGAAAAACGAAAAAGCAAAAGTTAACCAAACAGGCCCTAAATTACTTGATCACACTTTTCTTAAGAATGAAATGAAAATATTAAAAAGGGTATAGTGGATGGTAGATCGTTGAAATATGTAGAATTAAATTGTGTTCAAAATAGGTTTTGGTGTTTTTAGAGTAATTTAGTATTTCTTTTGACATATGATTATTGTATCAAACATAACATTAATAGAAAATCCAATGAATCGAAGTATTTGATGTATGTGTGGTTAGAGTTGATGATATGCATCGTTTGAGTGTAATTATTTGAAATGTGAACAACTAAAAGTAATTAATGTTACACAAAAATGACAATGCGACACAATCTATCATCAATCTTAAATATATCTAGATCCTAAATACAAAAGAAAAAATATATATTTGATGAATCTAAACAACGAAAAGAATCTAGTGTCACAAAAACCATCTTATTTGTTATGTGTAAAAAATTATAAGGTGTGATTAACGGTGGTAACTCTAAAAGCCAGTTTAGGAGTTGACTAATATGTGTTTTCTTTTAATCTTAATAATTTATCATACTTAAATAAACAACCTGTCTCAGAAATCATTTGGATTTAATAATTTATTATTTACCATATACAAACAAATAAAATTGTTATCATATATTATCTATATACCATATATAAACAGCACGCACATATAAAATTAAAATATACATAATGTAATCACTAACATACGTGAAAATAGATTATCACGGGAATATATAACATATACATATTAAATTATCGTTATATATGTTGTAATGAGGCACAATGAAAATGCTCGATTTTTCAGTTTCAAATCAAAGACAGAATATCAGGTGAAGAAATCCGCAACTCTTCTAAATCTTAGACGCAACATAGAAGTCAATGGAAAACTGATTTAGTGTCAAATCGGACTCCAATTAGAGAAAGTGTTTTGAGTGAAGATAAAGAAATAGTATATAAAATCTCACCATTATATACTTCTTTCTACATTTTTAACTACTACTTTTCCATTATTCATTTAACATTTATTTATTAATTATTGTATTTGTTTCAGATTGTACTGTACCATAATATATGTGTTTTCAATTAATTTACAACAGTGAGACAAAATAATATGTTTCTCTTTTAGGAAATTTAAATTGAATGTATTTGAGAAAAGACTAAATGACAATTTCAATAATACACATATGAGTTTTAATTGAAGCTTGGTAAATGAGTGGTTAACGAGTTTTAGTGAATGTTAGTGGTTAATGAGTTTGATGCACTTATTGTCTAGAATTTTACTAATCTCCCACCATAATTAGGGCATGTTTGATATCCTTCTCAAAAACTATTTTTAAGTTTTTAAAAATTTTAAAAAAGTAAAATTTGTTTGATAAATCTTTTTGGAACTAAATGTTTTCAAAACAATTTCGTTATTTCAGTTTTTAAAACAGAAACATAGAAACACATTTTAGAAGTTTTCTTGTTTTATTCTAGTTTTCACTCTAAGAAAACGACGGAATCATAATTTGAATGAAATTTTTGTAAAAAGCCTAACCGAATAATCTCTACAAAATCGTTGGTAGTTTTGATCATCAAGTGGATTTTGTTTTAATTTTATGTAAAAAAAAAAAACAGTTTTTAAATATTGGTTTATAAAATTATTTTTAAAAACAAAAAAACAAAAGTCGACCAAACAGGTCATTACCTCATCTAACTTTTCTTAAGAAACAATTGTTTATATTAAAAAGGGTTTAGTGGATGGTAGATTGTTTAAATATGTAGAATTGAATGGTGTTGAAAATGGGTTTTGGTGTTTTTAAACGAATTTAGTATTTCTTTTTGCATATGATTAATGTATAAAACATAACGTCAACAAAAAAATTCATTGAATCGAGGTATTTGATGTATTTCTAGTTAGAGTTGCGGATATACATTGTTTGGATGCAATTATTTGAAACGTGAACATCTACAAGTAATTAATGTTACATAAAATTGACAATGCGACACAATTTAGAATCAGTTTTAAGTATATCTAGATCTCATATAAAAATAATATATATATACACACACTAGAAGAATATAACAAAATTAAAATCCAAAAGAACATAATGAGATTCAACTAGTTCTACAGTTGAAGAAATAAAGGGTTTTTAATTAATCAAAAGTTTTATAATGATTTTTCAAGATAACTGTTATCATGTTTGTGGATTATCCCAGCTTGTTGGGAGAAATTGCAAGGAAGAACCAAGTAGCAGGTACACGTTATCATGTTTGAGAGAGAGAACCAGAGAAGAAAATGGTAAATAAGTAGTGAATTTAGTGAATGTGAGGAAAACATGCCGTTGAGGGAGATGAACATGAGGATTAAATGATACGGTGTGACTAAATTTGTAGTGTTTAATTAAATGGTAACCGTTGGTGTGGATCTGATGGTCATTTTTTCACCCTCTCACCTCTCATTTTAAATGGTCATCTCACTTGATATGCCATATATATATATATATATATATATATATGTATATATATATATATAGTGAATCTAAATAACAACAACAATACCTACATATTTGTTATGTGTAAGGTACGATTAGTGGTGGTAACTCAAAGAGTTAATTTTGGAGTTGAACTTATATGTGTTTTCTTTTGTACCAAATAATTTACCATACATAAAAAAAACAACTTGTCCTAGAATCATCTGGACCTAATAATTTATTTTTTATCATATACAAACAAACAAACTTGTAATCCTATATTTTATACATATAACATAAACAAAAAAATAACACAAACATATAAAATTAAAATATACACAATGCAATGTAATCATTAACATAAGTGAAAATAGATTACCATAAGAATATATAACATAGACATATTAAATTAGCATTATAAATAATGTAATGATTTAGAGTAGTGAAAATAGATTACCAGGAGAATAAATTCAATGGTTGTTAGGATAATTGAAATCATAATCAATATGATAAGCATATCTTAAGGTAGAGTGTGTAAGGAGGCATTGTAAAACAAGGAAAATGCTCAGGTTCTTGGACTCTAACCAGAGAAAGCGTTTTGAGCGAAGGTAATGAGGCACTGGATAAAATCTCAACAATACACACACGCTGAAGTTTCAACTCCACCAAAGCACTAGAGTTACATATACCATAAATGAAAAGAGACTTCAAGCAGAGATTCAGTTCAACTGTGTTTTAAACACCGCTTTTAATATAATTAAGGATGTCTCCACTTCGACGCAAAACAATGCTCAAATTGAAATTATTTAGGTCTGTTCAAAGAACCATCTTGATCATCCAATCCCAGACAAGTAACACCCCTAAAAACCTTAATCCATATTTCTTACAATGTAGAAATAGCTATTGATTCACGGATAGTATGTTTAAATAGAATCCGAACAAGCAAGTCATCATATATTGAACTGATGTGGTCGCGATCTTCATCGTATTTTTCTTCTGTCATGTTCGTCGTCATCAACAAGTTATGGTTTGTGTGCGTAATAGGTTAGGTAAAGAGAGAACAAGTGAGTAGAGTGTGTGTGATACTAAGTCAAGTTAGAGTGTTGTTACATTTTTTTATTCTCCATCTTTTCTTTTCATTTCTTTTTATGTTTTAATCAATTTTATTTCATTTTATTTTAATCACAACACACTTCTTTTCTATATTCTTAACTATGATTTTCCCATTGATCAATAAGCATCAATTTATTAATTAATGTATTTGTTTCATATTGTACTATTCCATAATTATACTAATTTACCTTTTCCATTAGTTTACAAAAGGAATAAAATGAGTGAGAAAGAAATATATGTTCTTTTGGGGAATATGTTAGATCCTTTAAGCCCGTGGTAATGAGTTTGATTTAAATTTGGTTATCGTAACATTCAAATTAAATGTATTTGAAAAAGGGCTAAAGGGAAATTTCAATAGTGTACATATGTACGAGTTTTAATTAAAGCTTGGTAAACAAGTGGTTAGCGAGTTTTAGTAAATGTTAGTGGTTAATGACTTTGATGCTATTATTGTCTAGAATTTTACTCATCTCCCACCAAAATTCTAAATTACTTGATCTCACTTTTCTTAAGAAACAGATAAAAATATTAAAAAGGGTTTAGTGGATGGTAGATTGTTGGAATATGTTAAATTGAATGATGTTAAAAATGGATTTTTTTTATTTTTAGACGAATTTAGTATTTCTCTTTACATATGATTAATGTATCAAACATAACAGTTAACAAAATATTCAATGAAATCGAGGTCTTTGATGTGTGTGTGGTTAGAGTTGCGGATATGCATCGTTTGAGTGCAGTTATTTGAAATGTGAACAACTATAAGTAATTATTTTAGGCTTAATAGCAGTTTTGACTTCCTAAGTATCAGGAAGTTGCGATTTTGGCTCCTTAATAAAATAAAATACAATTCAGCCCCTAAGTATTGTCCCTTTTGCAGTTTTGACCCTCAGACCAATTTTGACCAAGTCAATGTTGACATAGATGGTTTAGGTAAAGTGATAACAACTGAGTAGAGTGTGTGTGAGTCTGAGACGAGTGAGAGTGTTGTTACCTTTTCAATTCTCTGTCTTTTCTTTTCTTTCTTTTTTTCATTCCTTTTTTTTTGTTTTATTCAATTTTATTTCATTTTATTTTAATCACCACACATTTTTTCTACATTCTTAATTTCGATTATCCCTTTGATCAATAACCATCAATTTATTAATTAGTGTATTTGTTTCATATTGTACACTTTCATAATTATACTAATTTATTTTTTCCATTAGTTTACCAAAAGAATAAAATGAGTGAGAAGAATTATATGTCTCTTTTAGGGAATATGTCAGATCGATTAAGCACGTGGTAATGAGTTTGATTTAAATTTTGAATGTATTTGAAAGGGAACTAAAGGACAATTTTAATAGTGTACATATGAGTTTTAATTAAGGCTTGGTAAACAAATGGTTAGCAAGTTTTAGTGAAATTTAGTGGTTAATGAGTTTGATGTAGTTATTGTTTAGAATTTTACCCATCTCCCACAAAAATTCTAAATTACTTGATCTCACTTTTCTTAAGAAACGGATAAAAATATTAAAAAGGGTTTAGTGGATGGTAGATTGTTGGAATATGTAGAATTAAGCAGTGTTGAAATCGAGTTTTCGTGTTTTTAGATGAATTTAGTATTTCTTTTGACATAGGATTAATGTATCGAACATAACGTTAACAATTTTTTTTAATAAACTCGAGGAATTTGATGTATGTGTGGTCAGGGTTGAGGATATACATCGTTTGAGTGCAATTATTTGAAATGTTAAGAACTACGAGTAAATGATGTTACATAAAAATGATAATGCAACCAAATTTAGGATTTGTTTTAAGTATATCTAGGTTGACAAGGTTGAAAAAATTAAATGAAAATAAATAAATTTATTATACTCAATAAACTTAGAATCCACATAAACTAAATTATGCAAAAGAATTAAAAAAGATACACGACGTGAAGGGGAAAAAATTAAAAAGTAAAAGACAATAATCTTGACACTAAAGAAGATTTCTATACTTTCATCCTTTGAGGAACATAGTTTAAATGACCACATTATAAAGGCTCATCAAAACACTTTCATCCTTTGAGGAACATGAGTTTAAATGACATGCAATATTTGCACAACTTCAACCATGGTCAGCCTACTAGACGGTATATGAGAATTACGCCCTAAAAATTTATCATGTTCAAGCAAAACCCTCACATAATCATTCAATATCAACACACTATCTTCACCATACTTCACTGGCCTCCTATTTGTCACTAACACACCACAAGTATCATCGCACCAAAACCGTACACATCACATTTCTCATTGTACCTTAAGCTCTGACAAGCTAATTCAGGTGCTACATAACCTAATGCACTTTGAAACATGTTAATCATCACATGCTTGTTAAGCTTTGTTAAAAGTCGAGTTAATCAGAAATTCAATATCTTAGTATTGAAATTTTCATCAAGTAAGATATCATTTGGTTTAATATTGTAGTGAATTATTAGTGGTCTAAATGAATGTTGTAGTGAATTATTGTTTGGTGCAAATTCAGATACTAAAAGTTGTAGATGAGGAGTCCAATAGTAAGTTAGTAACCTTTTAATGCTATCAAATTTGGGTGTCTGGATTTGCCTAGAGTTATAACTTCAGTGTTAAAGACTTTTGGAAATTGAAGTATGTTTGATGTGATAAGCTCATAAAACTCATAAGACTATTCTATGCGGGACTTATAACTTTTAACACATAACATGTTTGCAGATTTTTGGGACACTATATTCTTTTTTCATTGTTTAGATTAACCATATGTTTTTTTTATTTCGTATGAGATCTCTATTCAGTGCAAAATTACTCTTTATTTTTATTACCATCACTCTAATTATATTGGAGGTTGAACTGACTCTTGAAAAGGAGCACCAAGCAAACACCAAGAGGCTTCATTCTCCCATACCATCTTGGAGTTTATGATATTTGGAAAAAGTTAATTATTCCTATAGGTATTGTTAGCAGAAGATGTTTCGAGATAATATGTTGCGACTTCCTCAAGTTGCAAAGAAATATATGGTTTTAGAATTAGAAAGTTTATAAATCATAATAACAAGAGGTAGACTCATTCAAACATATCAAAATGTCAAGCTCAATAGTTAAGAAACATTGAAAAATTGCAATCTAACAATAAAACCAAAATATATTTTACCTAATTTAGCACCATTGAATTTTACTTAAGAGTTACTAAAATTCTTTACAACAATTTAGGCCCACAGAAAGTAAGCTAAGAAACTAGTAAAGTTACCCTCAATTGAATTATTTTTTTGGATTGAAAATGTTCTTAGTGTTTTTATAAAGAAAAAATGAGCCATACGTGCTAAGCTAAAAAAACTATTCAAAGTTTGTTCTATAGGATTTAACCTCTCAAAGTTTATTTTACATCTTACTCATTCTTTAGTTACTCACTTAATCTTACCTGCAAACTGTGACATAGAAGACAACTACGATGATTGTTCTTTTTAGTTAGTCCTGCATCCAAATTTTGTTTTGTTTACAATACTCATGTTTATTTATATCAGGAAAATATTATGCTCTTACCCTTTTTTAACAAATTACTTGTTTGTGGCATTCATTTTCGCAGTGTATGGGATGTGAACACCTCTCATAACTAGGAACAATTACACTCATAAATTGGAGTTGAGAAGTACATATTTATACTCAATGAACTAGAATCCACATAACCTAAATAATAGAGTTAAAAAGGATACACAACATGAAGGAAACAAAATAGAAAAGTCAATAATCTTGATAGTAAAGAATACTTTATGTACTTGAAGCCACAAGTAACAATTTTTGATATATCTGCAATGACAACACAACTACAATTGTGGCTGAATCTACTTTGTTTTCCTGCAGTATAAACGTTCAAAGTGTAATTACGACTACAGTTAAAAACCTCTAAAAATTGTTGAACATATAAGGCCTACAAGATGGTATTTGAGAAGAATATACCAAAGCATTACCATGTTCAAGAAAAACCCTCACATAATCATTCAATATCAACACATTATTTACATCATACTCCATTGGTGTTCTACTTGTTACTAACTCAAGTATCATCACACTAAAACCATACACATCATATTTCTCATTGATCCTTAAGCTCTAACAAGTTTGTTCAGGTGCTACATAACTCAATACACTTTGAAATTTGTTGTTTATCACATGCTTATCTTGCTTTGTTAAAATCCTAGCTAACCCAAAATTTTATATCTTAGAGTTGAAGTTTTCGTCAAGTATAAGATGTTACTTGGTTTATATTGTAGTGAATTATGGCCTGAATGAATAATGTAGATGTGCAAGTCCATTTGTTGTTCCAAGTAAAATCTTGAATCTATTAGGCCTAGAAAGTGAAGGACTTGAAAGAAACTTTTCATGTAACTTGGATTCCAAGTCACCATTTTTTGCAAATTCAGATACTAAAAGTTGTAGTTTAGGAGTCCAATGCTCCCCTTTCAATGCTATTAACTTTGGATGTCTAGCTTTGCCTATAATTCTAACTTCTTTGTCGAAGTCTTTTGGATATTGAAGTATGTTTGATGTGATAATTTTCTTGACTGCAACATTTCTTCCGTGTTGTGATTCTAACAGAACGTTGAAAACTGTTCCAAACACTCCTCCACCAATTTTCAGAAGCCTTGTTGAGCAATTTTTCTGGATTGCTTATCCAATCTAGTGAAGATTGAGAATCAAATAGAATAAGTGTCGTGAATTCGGATCTAAACACTCACACCAACAAACTTTGATGCATGGCAAAAGGGTCAACAACAACCAATAACCAAATAGATCACAAGCAATAACAACATATCTAACAACAATTTAAATCAAAACAACAATTTAAATCAAAACAACAATTGAATTGAAGAACAACAAGATAAAAGAATAGTAGAGAATAGGAACAACACACCAATATTTGCTCACCCAGTTCGATCCAAATTTTACCTACGTCTATATGAGATAAATCTCTCCAATTCACTATCAAAGAGTTGTTTACAAAAAAATACAAGAGTTACAAGAAATTAGCCTTCAACTATCTCTCTGAGAGAACGATTCATCATTATTAACTTATATAAACCTCAATTGGAGATGCTCTTTGACATCTCCGGTAGGGATCTTAAACGGTCCTTGAAAAATAAGCTTAATTAAACTTTTTATCCCTTTATTACTTTATCATGCTTAAGAAAATAATGCTTACTTTTTAAAATTGAACTTTTTGGTCCATCATGTATCATATTTGTTGCAATTTTGATCTTAATACATATTTTTAGCCTAAAAAATTATATATAAGTAATGCTAATGTACACCCACTCGAAAATTAAGAAACATTAAAAATTTGCAGTTTGATAGTGATGTTCTGTTATGAACAACTTTTGGGTTGTTCATAAGTGGAAAAGAAATTATTCTAAAAGAGACTAAAAGCAATAATTAACTATTCTAAGCATGAACTTCATTCATTTTACTTATAATTATTACAATGACCAATCACTTATTTATAGCTAAGGATTCTAACAACTTAGTAGTAAATAACTCATCAAAATGGATCTCTTTGGATCATTCTAGAGAACCATGACTCATACCCTAAAAATTTATAGCATAAGGATTCTAACAACTTAGTAGTAAATAACTCATCAAAATGGATCTCTTTAGATCATTCTAGAGAACCATGACTCCTACCCAAAAAAATTATAGCATAAGGTTGTGAGATAAAATTAATCTAGTGAATTTGGATTTTAATATTGCTTGTGAGCAACTGATACACAACACGACTTTTTAAATTTTTATGCATATTAATATTATTAGGAAGGTAAATTTGTCACTTTCGAACAGTGACAAGCTCCAGAAGATAAATGGGGAATAGAGTACTTGTTTAATTTTTTGGTACTTCCATTATTATATCAAATGTGACTTTATATATAATCCTCGTGAGCTTTGTTCAGTTGGTAGAGATATTGCATATTATATGTAGGGGGGCTGAGGTTCAAACCCCAGACACCCCACTTCTCCACATTTAATTGTGTGAGCTCTAACCACTAAATTACTTGATAAAAAAGTTTACTACAGCCACCGATATATTTAACTGTGGTATCTAAGCAATTTTGTTTTTCAATCATTTATTTTTAAAAAATTAAACTAACTAACCCAAGTTAACATCGGAGAGTGTTGAATATGACATCTTGAGGAGGATTATACTCTAACATCTTAAGCCTTCAATAATTTTTTGTTTCTAATATCATGTATAGCATATGAATTAAAAAGATTGATTTAAAGGTATATATGTGAATGATTGTCTTATGACCCTTAGCTAATAATGAAAATTGCATATCCAGTTTCTAGCATTAATGATCAGTATGAAGATGTACAACTGCAACCTTTTCAAAAACCAGCATATCTGTCAAAATCCTTCTTAAAAATAAGAGATTTAGAAATGTGCAATAACTACCCACCATTTTCTCTTCGTTATTCATTTATATTATTGAAGATTGTATTAGTTTCAGTGTTTGTTTTCGTAAATTAATTTTTTTACATGTCAAGCGTGAAGCTAATCAAACTGCTCGTTATTTAGCTAAAAATGTTCTTCATAATTTAGATTACATATGGATTAAAGAGACTCCACCCTGCAGTTTTGACATTTAATTTATTGTTAGACTTTCGTTAATAAATTTACCTTTAACGTAAAAAAAGTGGTACATTTTACTCAACATCTACAATAATATATATATATATATATATATATATATATATTCAAATAGTTTTATATTCTCAATGATCGTCTGTCGAATGACAAACTCAAAAGGTGATACATGTGCAATTCCTTGAAAATACTAGATGTTCAAATAATTGAATAGAAAATAGAATTTGTATAAAACTTGAGTTTGAGATAGACAAGACCGACTCTAAGAACTTTGATGTCTTGGACCAACTAAAATAATGGTTTCATTGAGTGGTGGGTGGATGCATTTGTAGGAGTATGTGGGCGCAAGCCCTCGCAAAATTATACAACACGGTGAGACCCATGAAATCACGCACAGTGAGACCAAATGGTTTAAGGGCGGAGCCTAAAGAAGACTGCATGCATCATAAGAGTGTATAAATAAGACATCATGTTTCTAATATTTTATGGATCCTAAGTAAAACATGAGAAAATTACTCCCTTACATAAAGTAATATATTATAATTTTTTTATATAAATAATAAATGAAACATGCAATGATTGTGGCAATTTATATCAACTATGACGACACCTCAAACATTGTGTGTCAAATACATATAATCTTATGTATTATTAATAAACAAAACAAAACAAGTTGAGGGGCTAGATGATCCTGAAGACGTCTCACATGATCTTGCAATGAAAACGGTTCTTTTATAAACTTATTTCAAGTCTGTTAACTTCTACTTTCAAGAAGGACATATCTATATTAAAGTTTGAATCCTGCTCTCCCCCCGCAAAATCCACTCCCGTTCTGCAGGCAGGACGAAAATACCCATGCGCATGTTAACTAGCGCAAGTGTAAAATTGTGCGTAGTTAACATGCGCTGCGTGACTTAAGTCACGCATGTGTTAAACATTGCGTGATTTAAGCCAGACACTGCGCAAGTTAACTTGCGCATGAATATTTTGGTCAGTTTGGCTGGATGAGAGCGAAACTTGCTGGGTGAAGAGTGGTTTTCTTAAAGTTTTAAGTAACGGTTCACATCGGGTCGCTTTATAGAATTTGTCATATTTAAAATTACTTTATATTCCATTTATGAAATTGAATTTAATTGACCATAACAACAAATAAATGAAAAATATATTCTTTAATCTTAAAAAACATCAATTAAGAATATGTTCTTTAATCTTATTGTTTAAGCCTATCATTAACATTTATTTATTTCTAATCAAAATATAAAAAAAATTGCAAAATTCAAATAATTCAAAATATTAATATTAATGAGGCATGTGTATTGTGTTCTCACCATTTTTGTTTTGCGGTGCAAGCAAAATCTCGTGTTTGATAAAAACAAAGAGAAAACACACACTACAAACAATTTACACACCTACTTTTCACACATATCTCAAGTAACTAAAAAAAAAACTAAGAGAAAACACGAACTGCAACATATCTCAATCAGATACATTCATTTGTTATTTATTGCACATAAACTATACATCCCTATCCACGATATAAACAATAGGTAATAAGAAAAAAAAAAACAATAGGGTGATATTGAATTTTTGGAGAACACATTGAGGAAAACCTCACTTTGCTTACCATCTCTATTTATTTTTTTGACAAGTGCTTACCATCCCTATTATTATTATTAATTTTTTTATCAAATAGCCTAGTGGCTAGAGCTGACACATTATAAATGTGGAGAAGTGGGTGTGAGCATAAATTATGCAATATCCCTACCAACTGAGCTAAGCTCACAGGGACTTATTATTATTATTATTATTATTATTATTATTATTATTATTATTACTATCCCTCTTTACCGTCTTCTTTTTTAGTTTTTTTTATATATAAAATTTAGTTTTATAAAATATTTTATTTTTTTGCAAAATATAAAATATTTTATTGTTTTAGGTGAATTATCTAAAAAAAATGTTGCAAATAAATAACTTGGTCTATGCCGAAGAGCTACAATTCAATTAATTTATTCGATTTATTCAAAAAAAGAAAAATTTATTCGATTGTTTATAAACAAAATTATATCATTAAGGGTCCGTTTGGATTGGTTTATTTTGGAGCTTATGTAAAGCGGCTTATACAAATAAATAAGCATTAATTTATAATTTATAAGTTTGTTAAGGTAGTTTATGAAAAAACAACTTATGAATATACAGTTTTCGTTAGTAAGATTTTATGAATTAACATAAAAGTTTAATTATTTGCATAAACTCTTATTCATAAGCTCAAAATAAACTCAATCCAAACAGACCTTAAATACTCTTTATGAACACTTAAGTTTCGTTAGCAAGTTTATGTTCAAATCATGAACAACAAGCATTCATATTTTTTTTTTATAACATGTTCCAAAATTTATATCATTAAATATTTTTTTGATGAAGACTTATTGTAAAATTATAAAGATAAAATAAGTAAACTACTTTAATAATCCCTCATCTAATCTAACATATATGTAATTAAAATATCTATCATCCCATCACCGTTTTTAAACTATACATACATACAATTAAAATTCATGTTTTTCTCTCCCTTCAGTCCCCTCTTCTCGTCTTCCTTGGAAACCCATCCTTTCTTTTAGATTGAACTAAACAGATAAATTAATTTAACTTTTGTCAAAACAACACTCAAAATTAGGGATGTCAAGACAGTCTTAACCCATCAGGCCAACTCGTTTAACCTACTATTTTTTGTAGGATGAGTCAAAGTTTTGAACTTGTTCCCTCTAAACCCGCTCTGTTTAACTCGTTCAAAAAACAGAGCGAGCATAGACGAACGGACTTGACAACTGGTCAATTTTTTTTTTTTGTTCAATAGATTAGACAATATTTAAAGTGGAGTGATCCTATAATCCATCATAACTCAAGTTTGTCTCGTAACCTTGTTTTTACTACAAATTTATTTACTACCATTTTTTTTTAATAACAACATATTTAATTTATAGCGACGAAATTGTCAGGAAAAAGTGAATTAAAAGTTATATTATTTGTTTCATGCACTGACCCGCCAACTCGTCAACCTACCACTAAGCCGGCGGGAGGGTTTGTGTGGGGTGGGGCGGGGTGGCCCGCTTTACCAACGGTAACTCAGAAAGCATTCTGAGAGCAGCAAAGAGACATTGGTCAGAATCTCACTTATACACACAACATGAAGTTTAAACTCCACGAAACACTAGATTTGTAAATAGGCCGAGTGAGATAGAGCATAGATACACCATCAATCGACGTGTTCAACATCGTTAATGAGATTCTACTTTGACGGAAACAACGCACAGACTTAAAGCTTTAAGAAGGAAACCATCTCTATCGTCCAAAGTCCACACAATTAGCACCCTTAAAAATATTAAAAATCAAAGTTCATCCTTTCTTGACAATACAAATGTCGCTGTCGGATTCATATGTAGTAAGGTTCGAAATGATTCGAACGAGAATATTAGGTAAATAACTAATGTGTGGTAGAGTTCCTTACAATTAGGATTAATGTGTGTATGATGTTGGAGAAAGAGACAACAAAATAAAATGTGTGAGTCCAGATATGTTACTTTGTTAGTCCTCCATCTTTTCATTTTATTTTTTTACTTAATTTTTTTTTGTAGTGTTATTTAATTTTAGGCTTAAATATGTATTTCGTCCCTGCAAATATAGATCATTTGAATTTTCGTCAATGAAGTTACTAATCCTTCCAATCTGCTACTTCAAAATTTAATCATTTGACTTTTGGTCCTAATTAGATTTTTTTTGATGAGGTGGGCAGTCATTAGCGACTTTGTGCCCATGTGACAAGTGATGATTGGACGAGGTGGTTGACTTAAATAGGTCTTTCATCCTGAAAATATAGATCATTTGAATTTTCCAACCTTTTATTTTATTTTCATTTTCACACCAAATCATTCATTTTTCAACTCGACTGACTTACACAATTTTATTGTCAAATTCTTGTAAAGTACATTTAAACCCCGATTTTAAATTGTGTCGCTATGTCATTTTTACAAACTAATGCAATTAAACAAATGAGACTATCGTGGTTCATAACATTTTAAAGAATTGCAGTCAAATGATTCAAAACGTCAACTACGGTCAACTGTGACCCCGCATACATCAAGTAATCCAGAATTTTGGCGAGAAATAAGTAAAAGTCTCAACTGCATCAAACTCATTAACAACTAACTTTCATTAAAACTCATATGTACACCATTGAAATTGCCCTTTAATCCCCTTTCAAATACATTCAATTTGAATCATAAGATAACCAAATTTAAATCAAACTCATTATCATCTGATTAAAGGATTGTTTTTTTTGCACAAGAAAGAAATTGTGTTATACACTCAGTCTTTTACACCTTTGACATATTCCCAAAAGAGACGTATATTCCCCAAAAGAGACGTATGTATTCACTCATGTTATTCTTTTTGTATACTAACAATGGAAAAGTAAATTATAATTATGGAAGTGTAAAATCTGAATAAATAAATTCAGTCGAGGAATAAATACACTCAAAAATAAATTGTTGTTTTTTTTAACAGGCCAAAATGAGAAATATATTAACACAACAAAAGTGGCCCCTCCGCACAAGGTGTGTTAGAGGAGATCAACTAGAGTTAGTACAAAGACAACAAAACTGAAACCAAATCAAAGGTAAACTGCCGTAAAATAGTGAAAGTAATTATAAATAGATGACCATGTAAAATGAAGGATGTCGTCACCACGTATAAATTGATGTTACTGATAAAAGGGAAATTCAGAGTTGGGAATTACATATTTCTACTCAATTAATTTAGAATCCACATAAACTAAATTACGCAAGGGAGTTATAAGATACACGATATGAAGGGAAAAAAATTAAAAACAATAATCTAGATACCAATGCAGATTTTTCGTACTTCAAGCTATAGTTCTAAATTGCGCTCGCAATATAATGGTTTTTGAGATCTTTATAAAGGCAACACTACCACAATTTTGGTTACATTGACAATATTTGACCACAATTCAAAGGTTCACAACGTAACCTAAACAAAGAAGCATATGCATCTCATCGAAACAGTTCCATCCTTTGAGGAACAAGAGTTTAAATGACCTATAATATTTGCACAACTTCAACCATGGTAGGCCTACTATATAGTATCTGAGAAGTACCTCCCATACAATATTCATTCATCTAACTTGGACCAATACACTCCGGAAAATTAGCATGTTCAAGCAAAACCCTCACATAATCATTCAATATAAACACATTATCTTCACTGGCCTCCAACCTGTCACTAACTCAAGTATCATCACACTAAAACCATACACATCACACTTCGAATTGACCCTTAAGCTCTGGCAAGCTAATTAAGGTGCCACATAACCTAAACCCACTAGGGTTGGCTTGGTGATGTTTGCTTGAGATCTTGGAGTGTGCTCTTCTTCAAGGTCTCAGGTTCAATTCTAGTCGGTGTCTCATCACATGCTTGTGTAGCTTTGTTAAAAGTGAAGCTAACCCGAAATCCGATATCTAAGTATTGAAATTTTCACCATATGTTTTTTATTTCATATGAGATCCCTATTCGGTGCAATATTACTCTTTATTTTTACTACTATCACTCTAATTATATTGAAGGTTGAACTGACTCTCGAAAAGGAGCACCAAGCAAACACCACGAGGCCTCATTCTCACATACCATCTTAGTGTTTATGGGATTAGGAAAAGGATGATTATTCCTAGAGGCATTTTTATCAGAACTTGACATAACATGTTTTGAAATAATATGTCGAGACTTCCTCAAGTTGCAAAGAATTATATGGTGTTAGAATTAGAAAGTTTATAAATCATAATAATAAGAGGTAGACTCAATCAGACACATCAAAAAGTCATGCTCAAAACTTATGAAACATTGAAAAATTGCAGTCTGATGGTGATGTTCAACATTCCTTTAGGGAGATCCTCCATACGAACAATAAAACCATAATATATTTGGCCTATTTTTAGCACCATTGAAGTCAAATTTAGTTTGGTTAATTAAACATTACTAAAATGCTATGCAACAATTTAGAGCCATACGTGCTAAGCAAAAAAAACTGAACTTAAAAGATAAAACAAACACCTGTATTTATATTTTATAGGATTAAAACCTCAGAAGAAAGATTCCACCTCTCTCAAAGTTTGTTTTACATCTTACTCATTCTTTAGACAGTCACTAAATCTTACCCGCAAACTGCGACATAGAAGACAGCTACGAAGATTGTCCGATATAGTCCGTCCTGCACCCAAAATTTGTTTTGTTTACAACACTCTTGTTTATTTATATCAGAAAAAAATTATGTTCTTACCTTTTTTTTAACAAATTACTAGTTTGAGGTATTCCTTTTCGAGGCACATTGGATGTGGATACCTCTCCTAACTAGGAAAAATACACTCATTAATAAATTGATGTTGTTGATAAAAGGGAAACTTGGAGTTTAGAATTACATATTTAACTAGAATCCACATAAACTAAATTAGAGTTAAAAAGGATACACAATATGGAAAGAAATTAGAAAAATGCAATAATCTTGATAATACAGAAGACTTTATGTACTGGAAGCCACAAGTAACAGTTTTTGAGATATCTGCAATGACAACACAACTACAATTGTGGCTGAAATTCTACTGTGTTTTTCTACATTCCAAAGGTTCAAATGTAATTGCGACCGCAGTTTATAACCACTGAAAATAGCTAAACATATACGCGTATTAATGTCATCAAAATACTTCCATCCTTTGAGGAACAGGAGTTTTAATGACCTGCAATATTTGCACAACTTCTGCCATAGTAGGCCTACTAGATGGTATTTGAGAAGTACATACCATTGCCAGCTTCAAAACAGGTAAAACCTCATCCTCGGGATATTCGTTCATCAAACTTGGATCAACACACTCCAAAGCATTACCATGTTCAAGCAAAACCCTCACATGATCATTCAATATCAACACATTATCTTCACCATACTCCACAGGCCTCCTACCTGTCACTATTTCAAGTATCATCACACCAAAACCATACACATCACATTTCT
This sequence comes from Medicago arabica, assembly GCA_946800305.1. Lineage (NCBI taxonomy): Eukaryota > Viridiplantae > Streptophyta > Magnoliopsida > Fabales > Fabaceae > Medicago > Medicago arabica. The sequence continues at coordinate 8,502,599 of OX326969.1, forward strand.
CATTGACCCTTAAGCTCTGACAAGCTAGTTCAGGTGCTACATAACCTAATGCACTTTGAAACCTGTTACTCATCACATGCTTGTCTAGCTTTGTTAATAGCCTAGCTAACCCGAAATCTGATATCTTAGCGTTGAAGTTTTCGTCAAGTAAGATGTTACTTGGTTTTATGTTGTAGTGAATGATTGGTGGTCTGAATGAATGGTGTAAATGTGCAAGTCCCTTTGCTGTTCCAAGTAAAATCTTGAATCTATTAGGCCAAGAAAGTGGTGGACTTGTAGGAAGCTTTTCATGTAACTTGGATTGTAAGTTACCATTTGGTGCAAATTCAGATACTAAAAGCTGCAGTTGAGGAGTCCAATAGTATCCTTTCAACGCTATCAAATTTGGATGTCTGGCGTTGCCTAGAATTCTAACTTCCCTGTCAAAGTCTTCTGGATATTGAAGTATGTTTGACGTGATAAGTTTCTTGATTGCAACATTTCTTCCTTGTTGTGATCCTAATGGAACTTTGAAAACTGTTCCAAACACTCCTTCACCAATTTCAGATGCCTTGTTGAGCAAGTTTTCTGGATTGCTGATCCAATCCGGTGAAGATTGAGAATCAAAAAGAATAAGTTTTCCCGTTGCCGGTGCTCCTGATCTAGAAGAGCTTGAACACATGCTTTCCAAAGCATTTTCCACAAATGCTAGCTTTCTCCTTACAGAAGCATTAACCAGACTAATAGCAATCACTCCTATTACAATGACAATAGAAGCTGAAATTGCTATAATAGCTGAAATACTAAGGAACCTGTGGTGATGAATTGGACTACCAGACTCGGATGATTCATTTCTTGGGATTCGAGGATTCATTTGATCGTTATAGCCATGTGGATCAAGTACTAGAGGTTTTGGTACATTCATTTTGCATGGACCTGTCAACAAGGGCGAGCAAAGACCGTAGTTTCCATCCAAAGAACTTTTGTCCAAGTTTTGAAATATGCTACCAACTGGAAGCCTTCCTGTGAGGCTGTTATGTGATATATTCACAGCAAGAAGATTTTGAAGCTTTCCTAGCTCCATTGGTAGCTCTCCACTTAGTTCATTGAATTCCAACTTCAGGATTTTGAGCTTGTTTAGATTGGACATTGACTTTGGGACTGGACCAGTCAAGTTATTGTGTGACAAACCTCTGCATAAAAATAGATAAGAATTAGGGTATGTTTGGATCGACTTATTTCAGTTTATCTACTAGTATAAGCACTTGAGATAATGTTTGAGAGAGTTTATGAAAAAAACTTATGACATTTCCTAAAGTAGTTTTTTTGCTTATGAAAATTGCTTAGTTATATGAAAACTTTTTGACTTTGTGTGTTTGGTTTTGTGGTAACAATAATTGACTTTGAATGAATCGTTATGTAAATTTGATTTTCGACAAAAGTGAGTTGAATGTAAAGGGATTTATGTTTGAATTTATTCAATTAAAAGTGGATGAACAATATATTTGAGACTAAAAATCAATTGTGCAGATAAAAGCTCCAAATTCTAGCTTCAATTTAGAATCAATTCTACTCGAGAACATCCAAACATGTCAAAACACTTATATGGAAAACACTTATACTTAAAATAAAAAATATGAGTACAAAATGATACTGTTAGAGTTTGAGAAATAGGAGGAACTTACAACAAGTAAAGAGATGAACAATTCCCAATCTTTTCAGGAATAGATCCCTTCAATGAATTTCCATCCAATTGAAGAACAGCCAAATTGCCTGAATCACATGTATCTTCAGGAATCGAACCAAACAACGCGCTATTACGAAGATCCAAAACTTCAAGATTCTGAAGAAGACCAAATTCTGGTGGAATCTGAGAATGAAGGTCATTCCAAGACAAATTCAAGTATCTCAACTTTGAAAGCAAACCTATTTCTGCAGGAATATTCCCTTGAAGATGATTAACCGAAAGATCCAACTTTGTAAGAGTTTCTAATAGCCTATTTGACCCTGCTGGAATTGAACCTATCAATTCATTATGAGAAAAATCCATTTCCTCTAATCCTAATCCAAACAAGCCCTCAGGTATAGTACCATTGAAACTATTCCCTCTAAGAAAAACCTTAGATAACTTAATGCATGAAACCAATGACAATGGAATGTTTCCATAGAATTGATTATGAGATAAGTCCAAATTCTCCAAACTAATCAAGTTACCAATCCATTGAGGAAATTCACCAAATAAAAGATTATTTGAAACCCTTAAATAGCTCAAAGAGTTTAATCTCCCAACTGATTCAGGTAATTCACCACTAAACTGATTAGTACTTAAATCAACCCTATTCAAATGAATACAAAATCCAATATCATTTGGTAATTGACCTGAAAACTGATTATTCTGTAACAGTAACTCTTTCAAGGTATGTAATGATGAAATTCCACTAACCAAGTTTCCAGATAAAGCATTGTTGGATAGATCCAAGCTTCTAAGCCTATTCAATGACCAAACACTAGAAAAATCAACATTACCACTAAAATGATTATTTGAAAGATCAACACTATTCAACAAAGAACATTTTGAAAGTGCGGTAGGAATTTGTCCTTCAAATAAATTCATAGATAAAGAGACACGACGAAGAGACAAACAATTCTCGAAGAAACTATCAGGCATTTGTCCCGTGAATGAATTATACGACAGATCAATGAACCTTATTGAACTCATGTTAACAAAAGAAAGAGGTAATGGACCAGAAAATGAGTTGTGACTAAGGTTTAGTTTTTGAAGAGTGTTGGAAAGTGTGAGTGAAGGACTAATAGTTCCACTCAAATTGTTTTGTGAAAGTGATAATGTTACTAAATGTTGCAACTTTTCAAGACTTCTTCCTAATTTACCTGATAAGCCTAAACCATCTAAGGAAAGTTCCGAGACTCGTTGAGTTTGTGGATTGCATTTCACATATTGCCATGAACATGGATTGATATCATCTTCATTCCATGAAGAAAGGTAAGATGAAGGGTCTTGGAGGTCTGATTTGAACACAATTAAACCGAGGACATCGTCGTTTAACTGAATCGTTACGTCGTTGTTTGCAAAACAAGTTAGGAAATTGGTTAATGAGATCAGAAATGTTGTGAAAAGTGTCAAGTGAAAAGTTTTCATTCTTGTTCTTGGAGGTTGAATGCTGTTGCTATGTTTGGTAGTTTGTTATGACTATGGTTTCTTCTTTTTTTGTCTTAAGGATACAGTATGACATGTGAATAATGTAATGAATGGTTGATGTTGTATTACCTCATTGAAAATGATGTTACATGTGTGTTCACGAGATGGACATAAGCATAAGAGTAAATTTCACATTTCATCTTTCAACTCAAATCAGCATCTTTCTTAGAAAGTAAATAAAAATAGTTAATTTGTTGTATATGTGTAAGTAGATTCAAATCCTTTGCACTGATGTGAGTTCAATTCTCGTTGTCAGTACTAGGATTTTGTTGATGAGTAATCTTTGATATATGTAAGCATTGTCTGAGGTGTTCGAGGTTTGAACTCCGACACTTATATTTTCAATGTATTGTCCCTACCAATTGAGTTAAGGTCATGGGACACCCTCAACTTTATTTTATTGTTAAACATAACAACCGTGGCTGAAACAATGTTTAAAAATTTGGATCGAAAATTGAACCAATTAGAGTTTTGAGTTAGCATTTAATTTGTTCAATCAGTTCAACCACAGTTGATATGTCAAATAAATATATAAAAAGATATAAAAAAATATATTAAAATATAGTTGAATCAACTGTAGTTCAACTCGATTCAGCTAAACTATAATACAACCGAGATTATAGCGACAAATTTTGATTGAATCAGTTGAACCGATCAGATTAGTCTTATTTCTAAAACACTTGCGATGAGTCGTTTAGAAAACATATTAATTATTTTAATTGACAAGGACATAGTAAGAGCTTGTCAAAAAAAGGACATAGTAAGAGAGAAGGTATAAGATTCTTAGACAAAATTGGTGGTTTAATTTACTATTATTGGTTGGGAAATCATAGGCCATTGAGAAAGCAAATTATGGGTGAATATGGTAAATGTTTTAATGTAATCCGTGACATATAGATATATGATACACCTATGGTTCAGCACACATGGGTTTCAACAAGTGACAAATTTGCCACCCCATTATGACTTACAACACTTTTGTCCAAAACAAAAGGCTTTGTCGTGTCTTGGAACCTCTTGCTAGCTCCTTGTGATTTTAAAATCTGTTGGTATGCACTTTTTAATAATTTTTTGTACATTGATTCAAAATAATAATGATTTTGTGTGCATGTATGTTATTGTTTGATTTATCATGAATGAGTATTTTATTCGAATGTGACAATTGTTTTATAAATGATATGATGCATTGATTTTGATGCTTCAATGAAGAGGATCTAAAAGTGTGGTGGCATTAACGGTGCCTGTTTTAAGTTGGAAAAAATAGCACATATATACTATGAACAAATTAATATACTATGCAAAATTTTATATAGTTCATTTTTTGGGTTGCCCTTCTATCTATAGAAAAGGAATATCTTGGACTCTTGGTCTGGTAGCTAGAATCAATTAGGTTTATGATTTAAAAATAGATATTTTATGGGTTATATTGCAGACATATCATAACATAATAATTTAGCATGGGTTGTCATGTGACAGTGAGAATAACATGCATAAGAGAATAACATGCATAAGAGAATAAAAGAAAATGTTTATTTCTGGTATAAAATAAAATTAAATGTTTATTTAGCTAAAGTAAAATGCAAATATTATATATACGAGAAAGAATGATTAAATTATTCATTTTATGCCTAGTTTAACCTCACTCACACAACTACTCCATATCATAGCATTGCTGTAAATCAATAGACCCTATAGGAATAAATGACAAAAAGTCAAAAACCATATTGTTAATGTTATGCAAGGACAACACAGAATAGTTTTAAGTATAGTAAAATATTAATAAAAAATTAAACTATATTGACAAAGTTAACATATATAATAGTATATTGAAGAAAACTTTTTAAATAGCTTTTATATATATATATATATATATATATATATATATATATATAAACACATATATATGCTCTAAAATAATAATACATACCTTTGATTCTATTTACTAAAATGAATTTTCAAACTTAACATTATATGCTCTTTTTGTATAATAAATATATGTAGATATCTGTTATTAAGCCATCACTAAATCATAGATATAAACTTTAGTTCCAAAACTCTAAATAAATGTTACAATCAAATTTCTTAAATGTTGTTATATATTAACAAAATGTCATAAAATAAAATAAATTTTACAAAAATATTTGAGACCGCTTATTTTTATAAAATAAAATTTGAAGTTTCATATTTCTTAAATATTTGCTATATGTATATGATATTAATTTTATTAAAAATATAATGTAAATAGTTAATTAAAAATTGTTAATTATCCGTATTATTCTTTAAATATTTAATATTTAAATAAAGTACAAATTCATGTTTATAGTGATTGTAATTTTAAGGATTGCAGAGCCAATATTAGTGTTATGCTAGATAAACATGTCCCTTAAGTCTCCACGGCTATCCAACAACCTAGTGTGGATGTAGATCATCTTCCTCACATTTCTCCTCATGCTCTTAAATTCCGCTCAATTATCTGATTTTATTTATAGTACACGTTCTAATTTTTGTGTGCCTTTTATAACTTCTATTCATAGTTGTACGAATCTTGTTCCGATAAATAGGCTATTGTAAATCCTATTTGGTTAGTCTAGGACAATTGGAACTTCATGTTTTGCACAAGACATGTATACTTTGGACTTGGTACATCTTCTACCAAGTGTATAATTTGAAGAAGGATTAATAGTGTTTTACCTTCTGTATTATAGGTTATTTTTTGCTTACCTCATGTAAAAAAAAAAAAAAAGATTTCATCCTTGTAATTGGAAGCATTAAAATACAAATTTTATGGTACTTTCGCGCCCTGTAATTTGATCACATTTCGGTTTATCCCCCTGTTATATCATCAACTTTGTATAGTCAAAATTCATAAATGTCCAAAACCAAAGAATCTTTAAATTACAAGGAAGGAATCTAAAAAGAAAATATTACAAGGGGTATAGTGATGCAGTGTCAAAAGTAAATATTTTTGTATCGTCTCCACAAGGATTAATGCGATATTTAAGCCATTCAACAATTATTATGATTTTAAGTAAATTGATAGGAAGATGATTGATTTTGTAAATGATGAAATATAATAACGCTATACGATAAAGAAATTCACAAAGAGATAAGATTGCTAGGATTAGACTTCATTGACTAATTTTTGCATGTGTTCTCTTGACCAATCATATATACTTTAGTTATTAATCAATATTATCGTGTATCACTCGACAAACATTATTTATGTCTAAACAATGATGTGGGTTCAGTCGTATTGCTTAATCAACGATCTCTGATTCTATTAACCAATACAATAGCATTAAGAATCGATATATTAAGTGATTATTAACCCCAAATCTATCTCTAGAATTTAGTGTTCAACAGATGATTAACCTAAGTCTAGACTCAAAAAGTATTTCTGAATAACAATTCAAATCCATAATTTAAGCGTAAAAAAGCAAGGATAACATCAATATTCAAAAACAACTACAATCATATATTGCTATAATCAAAAGAAATACATATTGATTTGATCAATTACATCTAATCCCAACAATGGAGATTTAGCTACTGATTGTCATGCTAGCCTTGCACAATTGAGAATACAAGGAATGAATTGACATCAAGTTGATGATTTCTCAACAAATATGATGAATCCACATCAATATCTATTGCATGCTTGCTCTGTTCTCTCTCTATTTCATGTCATAATAACTTTGTTTTCTGATTTCGAAGCTATTTATATGTGTTCTGCACTTTTACAGCTCGCTTAGCCACGTAGAGCTCGCTTAGCGAGTCGACCTTTCTTCCCCATTGGGTTTCTACCACATCAGCAATGGAGATCTAAAACTTACTTAGCGAGCTTAGCGAGTTGTTTCTCGCTTAGCCATGCTATCTCACTTAGCGAGGCTGAAGCTCGCTTAGCCACGCCTTGAAATCTTGGATTCCCTTGCTCTTTAACTTGTCTTGCTTTGACCTCACTTTGAGTTCATTTAGCCATGCCTCCAAATCCAAATTTTCTTTGCTCTCTGGCTTGTCTCGCTTAGCGAGCTTCTTAACATAATTTTCTTCATTTTTGATCTTTAAATCCCACGACAAGTAAATTTTCCTACATAAATGGTTGGAATTAGGTATAAAAAAGCACATATTGCTATTTTTCTATTAATTTGGAGCTTTTTTATAGATAACTTACAAAACAAGTTAATAGGTGCCTTAATTATACATGTAATTTAATCAATTTTCGGTAGTTATCATAAAGCAATATTGGCCCTTTGAAGAATGCCATGTGTGGTCTTAAACAAGTTCAACGAGTTTGGTTTGAGAAGTTCTGCATTGTAATTAAAGGAAAATGTTAATGAGTGTCTTAAGGGCATTTCTTAACAATCGTTAGATAGTAAGTTTTTGTAGAAATTGATGCACTGAATGCATTGGAAATTGAGCTGTTTAACTTTTCTATAAACACTTTCATAATTATAAATCCTTAAATAGTACTCTTAGGACACTCGTTAGCAAGACCCTTATTAAATATATGTCAATTTTACCTTTATTATATTTGTGAGACCTTTTACTTTTTTTAAAGAAAGTTACTTATAGCATTTCATTGATAATAATTGTTTTAATACAACTTGGGATAACATAATAGATAACAAAACTAACTAAGGAAAAAACTTCTTTTGCAAGAGCATGAGCCACCGCATTCGTTTGTCGTCTGGTGAACTCAATCGTGGAGTTTGTAAAAGAGGTGGAAAATAGAGCCCGACATGCATCAATAATATTGCCAAATTATGAAATGTCGGTTCTACGAGAATGGAAAGCATCAACAATGATCTTTGAACCAAGCTCAAAATTAACATTGTCGAATTGCATATCATACATCCACTGAAGAGCATGAAACAAACTCAAAGATTCTTTCACTGCTACATGATAAACAAAATTAAATTGTGAGACCTTTTACTTATCATACTTGAATGTTTTTAATTTTTTAAGCCTTCTTAATACATAAAAAAAATTAAAATAAAAATAGAGGCATGTATTGTTGATACTATGGTCTTTTGGACCGTTAGTATTTATACATTTCGATTTCATTGCATTATCAAGATCTTTACTATATAATATGGAAAATGCTAGATATCAAGAATTGTTTTATCAAGAAAGATTCAAGAATGACATGGCAGAATAATCACTCTTAGATTTCATTCTTATTTATTAACCTTTCATAAAAAAAAAATACATAACAACCACCACCCCATGATTTCCGGTCAAGCTGAGATTTTATTGGCTGAGATTAATTTCAGGACAATTTCTTAAAAAAAATCTAAAGGTGATTATCCTGTCATGTCATTCTTGAATCTTTCTTGATAAAATCTTTCTTGATATATAGCATTGCTCATTAAAATACTCTAATCTCCTCTCTTCTTATTTTCTTGGTACAACTCTAATCTCCTTTATTCTTTATCTTCTCTTTTTTCTTTATGATTCATTTTGTTAATAATTACACATGGAGAATAAATGACAGAAATAGAATCACTACACTATTATTGTGAATGAAAAGAAAACAAGTTTGTGGCTTTCCCCATTTTATCTTAACCATGTTTTATTCCTTTGTATGGGTCCTAAACAACATGGGTTGCCCGTGATATGGGACCACAATAACTCACAAGATCCAAATCTGATCCACGGGTTTCTTTTTAGGTCACTAATCAATCCTTCTTCTCTGTGTTTTTTGTTTCTTTGTCCCCACATTTCCATACAAACCCCCTTAGCTGCGTGATTTTCAGTTAGGCACACTTCTTTTCATTAACCAAAATTTCAATATCAAGCATATGTGTGTGACTTGAAAGGGAACTTGAATCCCTCATCTTTTTAAAGGATGTGATTGGAGAAAATAATTTTATAGAGGACCTGGTCTTTATGATGATTTTTAAATGGTTTTTCTTTGACAAGAGATGGCTTATGACTTCTTTTTTCCGAGGACATGTATTAAGTGATTGTAGTTTATGATTTGGGTTGGTCGGGTGTTTTCGATATTTTAAAGTGTGTTTCTCTCAAGATCTCAAATTCGATTCTCTCTGATGCCGATTTCAATGGGCTAGTTTAGTTTCTTAAAAAAAAATGATTGTAGGTTTTTTTTCAATGATAGTCGTTAACATTGTTAGTATTTCTTATTCAGACTGGACCTAAGTTCACCTAAAATTCATGGTTCAAAAGGGATGATTGGTCAATTCTATAGAAACCCAATATAATTCATGACTCTCGATGTAAAACTTCAAGTTGAGTTCATGAGACTCTTCTTACACATGAAAATCGGTAACAATTTTGTTGAAAATGTTTTTCGACCGGCAACCGAAGTCGAGCATACATACGACGATCTTCATGTGTGAATAGTCAGGAGGAAAGAAAGGGCAGTAGATGATAATTAAAAAGAGCGCCGTGTCTGGACGGGCGGGTAGAATGCATGAGCGAAAGGTGTCATGGAGTGAGGAATACCCCGAGTCTCATGTAAGACAACTAAATGCACCCCGAGGTGCAGCCGATCCTTGTCATCCCAAATTTTAACACCATTAGGTAACCATCAAACTAACATTATATTTGACAGTTGGCTTGATATTATTATATTTAATTTACAATTTTATTTTATTTTGAGACCAAAAAAAAATTAATTGAAATTATTTAACATGTCGAAATTAATTTAGATCGATAAAATCACTTTTTTTTTACCTTAGAGAAATGAGTCTAAACATGCATTTATATGGAGATGACTAGGGAGATCTAGCATCAATGTCATGAAGTGTCAACTATAGTAACTTCTAAAGACTACATGTCTACATGTACTATTTAGAAGCAAAAGAAAAAATATGAAATCTTGAAACCAGTCATATCCTCCCATTCTCTTGTTTGTGAGAAATCGTGAAGGAGTACGACCGTAACGTCATGGACTCAGCACGAATGGCTAAAGAAGCTTCTTTATGTGTTTGTCTCTCACAATAATTATAAAAACTCGTTTTAGCAAAAATAAATTATTTTAAAAATGTCATTTTATCTTTTCAATGTAGTGTTAATTAACTTTTTCTATTAGCAACCCTGATTATTATTAGTACACTACTTTTAAAGCATCATATTCTACTTTAATTTATAATGATGGAAAAATGTATCAATCGATAACAAGGTTATTTTAGTAAAATTGTAATGTTCTTATACAAGATAATTACATTTCTTAATATGTGTGTAAAAAATTTAAACGACACTCATATTAAAACGGAAGAAATATATATAAAAAAAATTGCTAGTGCGCATAACATGAATCCATATAACCTGATCTAGTCAAGGGCAGACATATTCATAGGCCATGTGTGGCTAAAGCCACACATCCAACTTCTATATATATTTTTTAATTATGAGTAGATGTAATAGTCATTTTGATCCTGAATGTGTAACGAATAATCACAATCGTCTCTCAATGTATTAAAATTTTAAAATAGTTTCTGATTTTGCACTATGTTAGTCAAACTAGTCCCTGAAGTGACAAGAAGTAAGTATATTGAAGGACTAATATAAGAATATTAACGAAGTATTTTAATTTTAGAGATTATTTTGACTAACGAAATGTACAATCACAAATAATTTGAAATTTTGATACATTGAGAGACTATTTTAACTCCACATGTATCAAATGTTTAGATCCGTCTATGGATCTAGTCCATGGTCTATTATGGAATTCGATTGACTACAGTCCACAATTTTACGCATTTATGTAGTCGATGTGGCGGCATATTGGTGGGAGTTGAATCGATATTGAACGGTTCATATTTCAAATTAGATATTTTAGTTTTCAAAATTTACATTGAAATATATCCATCTTGATTCAACGACCATTAATGTATTATCCACGTGAATGCATGGAAATTGTCGAATGGAGGAATCAGGATCTCTATGTTATCCACAAGAGAGTGGTTGTTTGGACATTTTTTTGCCTCGAATCACCCATCTTCATCATTTTCTTTCCCATTTAATTTAAATAAGTGGTTTTCGCAAAGATTTGGAGTCCGTTTCGATCGACTTACTTTTTAGATTATGAAAAATAGTTTATGCAAATAAATAAACTTTTATAAGTTCTTACTAACGAAAATTGTATCTTTGTATGTTATTTTTTCATAAACTATCTTGACAAACTTATGAATAATTCATAAATTCTTATTTACTTGTATAAACTTTTTTGCTTAAGCTTGAAAACAAGTCAATCCAAACGGGTCCTTGAGTTACTTTCTTGAATTACCATCATTTTATCGTCTAAGTGTTATGTTGTTTTCCTTCATCATCTTAGTTTCTCTTCTTGTGGAGTTTGTTCGCAGATTCATTTTTTCTTCTTATGTTTTAGCGATATTGAATTTGTTTTGTTTTTTTTATTTTATGTATTTTGTCCATTTGTAAGAGTAAATATTTGTATAGCTGAATAAAGTTTTTTTTGGTAGAATGACAATGGAAAAAATAAAAAAGAAAAAAAAAACCTATAAACAGGGCTCAACCTGAGGCATCATGCCTTAACACTGACTCCAACTTTGAAGGAGGAGTCTGTCAAAATGTCACACCTAACCTTGAAGAATGGTCGAGCTTGTCCAAAAAATATGCGCAATAGTTTCCCTCACTAAGCACGTGTTGGAAAGAAATGTTAGGAATATGATCCTTTGAACCAATGATCTTCACCAACAAAGAAGTGTATACATGCATATGCGAGTGGTTCGGATGTTGAAGAAGGCGGAGGACTTTTAGAGAATCTATCTCACAAATAACATGTTGAATAGAGTTTCTTATTACCAACATCACAAACTATGATAAACACCAAAGAGTCAGCAAAAAATGCATCCCCCTGCCCCAAAGTTAGAAGAGAAACCAGCTATCCAATTGCCCTTGTTGTCACGAAGTAAACAGCCATAACCAATGTCACCAGAGGCACCACAACTTCCATCAAAATTCAACTTAACACACTTGTCTTGAGGTGGGGTCCACTTAACAATATTGTGCTTAATGTGGTGCTCAGAGGAGCGAATATTAACAAAAGTTAGGTCGGTACGCATGATGTCTATAAAATGAATGGCATTTCTGGTTTTCCATTGATTGTCACCAAGCGTATGGTTATTTCTGAAGCGTCATATCCACGAAATAGTTATTGCAAACATGCATGTTACCAAAAGGTTCGTTAGACATAGTTTGTAACCATGTTTTCAGGGTTGTAAAGCTGGAGAAATATGTATGATTGCTGCCAAACTTCCTTCGATGGAGCACAACCTCTAAGGCAATGTAGCACATCTTCATTATGGGTTCCACATCTTTGGCAGACAGGAGAAGTTGCCAAGTGATAGTGATGTCGAAGCTTGTTAGTTGGGATCGTATTGTGCGTACAAAGCCAAAAGAAATGTTGCACCTTAGCAGAAGTCGACTATTTCCAAATTTAATCTCAACTTTCATTATCATTCCACTCTCTACAATAAGGTAAAAGTCAATTATATGTTGTAGAGTAAAAATACCTTTCTATTTGAGCAGCTCTCTAGGCCTATCTATCTTGAATATTATCATCAAAAGCCCGAGGAGATGGAGGGATCGATCAACTAGCATTTTAAATAAAGTGCATGTTACTCATTCTTTCATTTATTTTATTTATTTTACAAAATGTTGCTCATTCTTATTTTCTTCCATTGTCACATTGTTTTTTTTTGGGTCAATTTTCGCATTGTCGTCTTCAGACTCTAGAAGCATCATCCAATGTTATTATCATCATCATTGGCTTTGTCTCTTGTGACATCCTCTAATGTCTCCATTTGGAATTAACACTTTTGTTTTTTACTATGTAACGTGTACTGATGTTATGCTATCTCAATTTTCCTCCATGTCGTGCAAAATATTGCTAGCAGTAAACCCAACCGCAACTACTTGTTAATTAGTGCATATTATTCATGTGATTTGTTTTTGATAAGTTTTTCGTGTAATTTGTTAATCATAGAGAATTCATCCGTCGTCGCAGAAATTTATTATATTTGACTTAAACTATTTTTTCTTGATATAATTTTACTTAAACTATGAACTTGTAGTAATAACAATTGTGTTGTGTTGATGTTGTTAAATTAGATGAAATCATTTTAAGGTTTTTTTTCCAAAAAAAAAAATCATTTTGAATGTGAAGCTTGCACATTTTGTTCCCTGATTAACAAAAGTTAAACCCTTGTCTTATGATCGTTCTAATAACATATCTGCCATTTTGTTTCAAAAGTTGATAAATCATAACTGAACCAAAGAAGTAGTCTGTTGCACTTCATTTGCCAAAGAAGTTGTATGTTCAAATAATATACAACTTGAATTCTTCTATGGTCACAAAACATAAAGAGAATTCTTTTAACAATAAAAAATAAATTGAAAATAAAATAATTTATAACTTTGAGGATATTCTTTTACGTGTCTAAATAGAAAATACTATTATTTTTGCTTGTAATTATAAAAGAATGCCTCCACCCACCTTGACAATTTTATTCTATACACCTCAGGTGGTCTCCTTGCCCCGATTATTTTTCTAAAGTCATATTTTATCCTTTTATTATTTAAACAATTTTTTTTTCTAATGATCTAATGGTGTTAGCTTGAGACTTTTGATTGTGCTCCTCTCAAAATCTCATATTCAATTCTCCATGATGTCAATTTTAGTGGGTTAGTTGGCTTCGTAAAAAAACAATTTCCATTTCTACAAAAAAAAATTAGGGCCATTTCTACAATTTTTTAAAATGTTAGAAAAATCTCATCTAGAATACAACTGTTTTTTAATACAAACAAATAAGTAAAGTCCGAAATTTAGGTTTTTCAACAAATTCAAATTTCAATTTGTGAAATATATGAATAATTTCGAAGCTAAAAATGTGTTCTGAATAAATGAAAAAAAAAAAAGTTTCAAGCAATAGATTTATTTAGAAAACGCAAAATTCAAGTTGTCTAAAGTAGAAAAGATTTCAAAATATTTAAAATTGAGTTCTTCAAAATATTTTTTGGAACAATTTTTCGCTCCAAAATATGAATACATTTCGGATAAAAACTCAAATAATGAGGTGTCTAGAATGTATTATCAATTCAGAAAACTCAAAATTAAATTTTGTCGGTTCAAATTAAATAAAGAAATAAATACATTTAGAAATGATTAAAGATTATTATTAAAAAGTGATTATTTTTTTTTGCAATAAAAAAGTGACTGAGATAAAATGAGCTTTTTCATTGTACAAGTACAGTTCTGGAATTAAAGTACTTGTGGTCAGTTTCAGTTGCGTCATGCGATCTAATTGACTGATTTCTTGTTGCCGTACAACTTCTTCTGAATTGTGGCAGGTGCTATCTACACCTCCCATTTTTCCTATCTTACCCATACCCAAATTAACCAAGAAATTAAATTCAAGTGAAATTGGTCAAATTTTGTTCAGTTCTACACATTGTTAGTTCAATGTTAAGTAGTTTGAAGTTGCCTTTTTCAATAACAAAAAAAGAATAGCTTGACATTGTAATTTGAACTAAATTAAATAAATCTTCAATGAGCAAGTTACTCCAAAAAAATGAAACTCAATTTTTTATGAAATTATTTTCCTTCATGTGTTGGTCATACAAACACATTTTTATCAAGGATTATACTAACACAAATATGTAAACACCGATAATTTGATTGAAAGTAAAAGCAAAAGATGTCATAGTAGTGTCAAACACTAAAGATTTTTCCCATTTCACCTTCTAACGAGATGTCAAAAGAAAAGGTTTAATAAAAGCTTAGCCATTTACAAAAATATTGGTTTAAGTTTCAATATTGGATTGCCAAAACCTTTGACATTGAATTTGTGCCAAAATTTAACCATGTAAAGGATAAAACCAACCAATTTCCAATTTTTATGGTGCCATTTACATCAAAAGTTTAGGAATACAAGGAAAATGAGGCCTGATTTATGACCTACACAAAAAATACTAACAAAAGCAAAGGGTCAAGTAAGTCTAAGTATCTAGAATCCCACAATGCTCTATAAAATTCACATCAATCCAAAAGTAAGAAGAAAATAAATTCAAAATCAAAAGTAGGAATCTAGATAATGATATGAGTGCCTCCTATTATACTGTAGTAAGCTAGCATAAGTCCTGTCCCATATTCCAATATACATACACTCATCATCGGGACTTACCGAAACGCCAGAAATTTCGCCAAAGAAATCGATTTCTTGACTTTTTTCATAATTTGCTGTTGTACTATAAACATGCACAAAATCAGCAGGTTCAGCAACGACCATAAATTGACCGTCTGAAGAAAACCGAATTGACCGGCTTGCCCCGAGGTTGTTCTTGAGAATAGCTATTGGAGATGACACGTTTCTGGCGTCCCATACTCTGCATGTCTTGTCTTGATTCCCGGTAGCGAATGCTAGTCCATTGGGATGCCATGCAGATGCAAAGGAGTAATCTTGATGACCACTCAAAGTGGCGACAGTCTACAATATCAAACAAGTCTCAAACATGTTAGTGGGGAGCTTCTTCGACGTAGGTTGTTGCATTTGGAAACCATAAAGCTACAAAGTAACTGGTGCGACGGTTTGAGAGAGAGCTTATGGCTTGTAAGAGAACAATTTTGACTTTTTTTTTCTTATCTTTAGTTATAAAAATAGCTTACATAAGTACTTAATGATAAACGCTTATACTATAAGCATTTAATTTAGTAGGTTATCCAAACAGGGTCTCTATCTCTCTCAAATGAGACTACGGTACATCCGGGATCAGATCAACCGGCGAACTGGCCCCGGTTGAACCGACCAGCTCGGACCGATTTTTAAAACATTGGAACAAACTTATGACTTATGTTGATGGTTGGAAATAACTGCAAAATATTCTCAAGTTTAATACCAATAGTTCAATAAAAATATTCTAAGAAGCCAAGCAATGAAAACAAGCACTTTTCGGGAGGTTGGGCGATTTACAATATCCAAGTGCCCAATAAGAAACTAATCATCTCGACAATCATATCCATCACTCTCACACCCGGAAAAAAAAAAAAATCGGAAACATAAAGTTATGAGAAACAAAAAGCAATTCAAAGAATTTGATCTACTAGCAAATGCATGGAAAAATATAATACCATTACCAAGGAAACCAATAAAAGACATCAATAGATTCAAAAGAAAACCTTATTAAAAAAATCAATAAATGTGTGAGTAAGGAACCATGTACCTTCCCGTTTTGAGGATCCACCAGCAGTCCCTCTAAGTTATCTCCAACGACAGTCATTAGTTTGCGGTCAGGACTGATCGATGTGTGCTGCATCAAGAATAAAATACTTTGCAATCAAGACAATAAATATATGTAAAATTAAAATCACAAATATTTTAAAAAAGTGAAGCAAAAATATCCAATCAAAACAGCATTTTCTTGGATTTAACTACTGGTACAAAACAATTGGAAAAAATATTAAAGTTCATGGAAATTGTGAACACGAATGAAACGACCATACGAGAGTGAAACAATAAATTAAGTTTATGACAATCCTATAGTATGTAAATCTGAAAGATAGGGAAACTAGTAAAATTCAATCTCATTTGGTATTGCTTGATTATGCTATAATTCCTTTTCATTTTAATCAAGACATGAGATTTGGAATCAAGATCCTTCTAGTATTGTTTCAATTTTCATGCTAATCATTATTTTCAGTTCCTCATTTGTTCCGCTACAATGAAAAGGTTTGTTCAAGGTAAGCCAATTGAGAAATTCAAAGCTCCTACAACGTCGAATCATTTGTTTGTTCGGCAATATCAATAGAATTAACAAAACACGACATGTTGCGCAGATGATGGATGGCCAAAAGGGAAGGGAAAAAACTGTATCTCAGAATGCTTGAAGAGTACTTACATTCACTGGCCAAGGGAAGTGTAGTTGATTCAAAAGCTGAAACTTTTCAATGTCATATTCTCTAACACCAGAATCGTTATTGGCAGCTATAAAATGAGTAGCACCACTGAAAAAGTTTCCATGTCAGACAGCATTTTAAAAAACCGACACAAATATAGCCAGATAGTATGAGAAATACCTCAAGCTTTCATATATTTCAACTGCATTTGTTATAGCATTATCGTCATGTGTGGTCCGCGTACAGAAGCTTACTCCTTTCTTATCCAAACGCTGCATTCAATATAAATTTTATAAGCTGCATCCAATAATATTCTGCTAGAAGATTTGTTCCTAACACTCAATGCTACTTCTATCAATGTTGTCAAAGAGTGGCTACAGCAGCGCTATAGCATTGCGAAATTTGAAAAAATCGCTATAGTTCTGCAATATGTTATTTAGTGCAAAGTGTTGTGAAATAGCGACTACAACAGTACTATAACGTTGTAGCGTAGGGAAATTTGAACAAATTGAGATTTTCCGCAACCTGAAATTGACAACATTGACCCCTATATACTACTCACGAAAATCAAACCTCGACAATATATAATAGAAATTCAACCTGAAATGAACCGCTTAACATAAAATGCGCCCCTTTTAGTACCAGGGAAGGTTATATAAATGTTTGAGATCCCACATTGACTAGAGATATAGTCAAAGTAGTCTTTATAAGGCTTAACCTCTTGAGCTTGGGGTAGAGTTAGACCTAAAGCCCAAATTCATAGATGGAACTAAAGGTTGTCCTAGATATGACGGGTGAAATAACATAGATCCTGGCCCAATAACAGGTCACATAGTCTTTGGGGCCAGCTACAAATTTTACTCTACTCCTTATGAAGACTAGTTTGGCCATATTTAATAAAGTATGTTTTCTCGGTAAAAAAAAAAAGTATGTTTTCATGAGTACAAGTGCGAACACAAGTTTACAATTAGATAAATGTAAAGGACCATACACCAATCACATTATATTAGATAAATGTAAAGGACCATACACCAATCACATTATTTTCTCATTATAAATTATCTCATAGCAGAAAAAGGAATGTATAGAGAAATATATATGCCCATTGCCCACACACCCCATAAGCAGATATGGAATAGAAAACAGCTAATCTTCCACGAATAAATAAAATAATCTCATCATACGATGAAGTATCAGAAGCCGACAAGATACGTATATGATATGGATTTACCTTACAAGTAAGCTCTCCTTGGAAGCCACCAGCAACAAGAAAATTATCCTTGACAGCCAATGTGCTAATCTGTGTCTGCGAAAATCCTTCCATCTGATTTCCAGCACATCTCTAAAAGAACAAACAAAGATAACATTAATTTTATTTAACACTCTAAGTTAAAAGTATTTTCTCAAATGAACCATGTTAACATTTCCAGCTTCATTAATCAAACATGTATATTGAGCAGCTACAAATTTCTTATGATTCGTACAAATATAAAGCATGGACAACAACACTGACAACAACTCAGCATGCAAAATCAAATAGGTTCTAACTCCTGTTTTTAATAGATGAACAACATTGTGTAAGAGAATCGACTGCAATACCTCGGTAGGAGCTACATGCCCAGCAAAATTTATTATCTCGGACAAGTTGCCACTTAATGATGACCAGTGCATAATTGAGTAGTTTGAGACAAGGTATACGTCATGTTTTGAAGTAGCCCATACCAAGTTCCTTAGCTGCATCCCATAAAAAAAAATGGCAACAGGCTTGTAAATTAAGTAAGATTGACACGTAGTTTGAGTAATAACAAAACAGCTTCAATTGAGCTTCTACAGCATAGTATTAGAGACACAGCAATATATTTAAAGAATCTTCGGATATTTTCTCGATATCTACTGATAAAAGTTATAAAACAATGTACAATAATTCGTGCAGCGCAACGCACAAAACAGTGGCACAAGCCACGACATTTTGTTCAATCATTGATGACGAATAACCGCAAAAAATAACGTATATCGAAGATAGATGCATGAACTTCAACTTTCAAGTCATATATTCTTTCACCAAACAATACTAAATGCTCATTAATCATTCAAAAAAGACAGTGCAATAATCAGTGTTATCAATACTGGATTGTGGAAAATAGAGACAAGCGAAAAATCTGCTATGTGAAATAGCAGATAGTGTTGTGGGCAAACAGCGGACACCGCATAGCAATTAAAATAAGTAAACTGTATATAAAAAAAGGCATGTTACATACATAAATTAAAAAGGGAAATTAAGACAGGGCAGAGCTTACGTATTTATCAACTCACCGACTCTTCAGTTTTTCTATTTCAAAAATAGGTCATGCAGAGCACAGACGTGACTCTTCAGTTTTATTATTTAAAAACACACTAAAGTTTTCTTTTTTTCCACTATTGTCGCTACTTCTGCCAGCCGAAATTGGAATCGCGACAGTTTTATTGGAATAGCAATTTTTCAACAAAAACCACAATGCTATAACACTAGCACCACTATGGTCACTATTTGACAACACTATTAACAGAAGAAAAGAAAAAATGTCAACAAACCTGAAAATGAAGGATGGTAGGCTTAACCACCCTTGTATTATAGAAGAATTCATAGTATTTGTCACCCTTCTCCACTTGTTTGCAATCCTGAAACACAAACAAAAAGAAAAGAAAAAAACATTAACCTTTTGAGTATCAAAACATTTGTCAAACAATTTCTAATGATACTTACACTCTCTGGTCACTATTATAAGCAAAAATTGACATTTAAGGTTCATTCAATAAATGATGTATGTGGTCTTTAATATAGACCACATACATCGTTTATTAAATGAACCTAAAATATTAAATTTTGCTCATAATAGTGACCAAAGGGTGTACTTCCCTGCCTCCCAACAGCCACAAACCAGTGTTGTCAATCCCGGATAACGGAAAATAGCAGTTTTTTCACATTCTGCTACCGTGCCATAAGGAAGGTATCTGACAACACTATACTAAATAGTGTATGGCAGAATAACAACAATTTGTTCAAATCGAGAAACAATAACGATTTGTTCAAATTCTGCTATGTGCAACGCTGCTATAGCCACTACTTATCAACACCGTCTGAAACAAATGGAAACAGGACAAAGAGTAAAAAACACAGAACAAAAGCAAAACCTTGTCAGCAGTCTCGCCAGATGTAAGAATGTTCTCAAAATTCCTATACTGTTCAAGCCTTGTCAATCTGTAACTTTCTCTTGTGATATTCAACATCTCCCATGGAATTCCTTGAATGTCCTTTCCCTTCCTTGCTTGTGCAGCTGATGTATCAGTCACCTTAGTAAGCTGTTCAATTCAAAATCATCAAACAAATCAAAAGCCAACAGAAAAAAACAAACAATTTTCTCTAAGTTCAATTAAAACATAAACAAAACAACTCAAAAAACATCATTAAACAAAACAAAAATCAAACAATTTTACCTAAGTTCAATGAATAAATACATAAATAAAACATCCTAAAAAAATCATCAAACAAAACCAAAAAACAAACAATTTCCCTAAATTCCAATGAAAACAACCTCAAAAAAACATCATCAAATAAAACAACACAGAAAACAAACAATTTTACCTTAATTCGATGAAAACATAAATAAAACAAACTAAAAAAAAAACATCATCAAACAAAACAAAAAAAAAAAAACAATTTTCCATTAGTACAATGAAAACATAAATCAAACAAACTCAAAAAATTAATAAAAAATCAAGCAAGAAAAAAGTAAAAGATTGAAAACAAACCATCTCATATTCATCAAGAGGAACATCTTCAGCAGCAGCATCAAATTCTTCTTGTTCATCTACATCATCAAAGAAATCATCTTCCTCCATATGATCAAATGGGTACATGTCATGATAGGACATGAGGGTTTGTGTGATTGAATTCAACCTTAAAGTTACAAACTTGAGTGTGAATTTTTTGGAGCAGGAAGAAAAGGTAAAGAAAACAACAACGTTTGTCTTCTCACACTCTCTTCACCACCGGCATAATCATAATTAATAAACTAAATTATACTACAATCAGTATAAACGTGGGTCCCTCGCAAAATTTATTGCGATAGACGAAACGATAATAGTTATCGAAAAATCACACATGATATAGTAATCGAAGTTTAAATATCGGTCACGTATTCAGACTAACGATTTTAACATTTATTAGTTGAGTTAAAACTTTAAAATATTTTTTGCAACAAATTAGTTTTTCACAATAAATAAATAATTTTAATGAAAATATCATGAATTAACTCTCCTATTATTTAAAGGGTTTTATTAACCGGTGCCCGAAGATCTAGGGGTGCTAGTTAAGGAACTAAAATTAGAAAGAAAAGTCAAATTTTATATTAAAAAGAATACTTTTCAACTTTAAAAAAAGTAGAATACAAATTTTCAACACAAAATTTTCTTTTATAATTCATTAACTAGGACACCGGTTACATTTCCCTTATTTAAATTGACTACTAGAAAATTATCAAAAAACAATTTTCTTTTAAAAAAAGAATCAACTTTAATTTTTCTTTAGGTAAATAGACGAAACAAAATTAAAATAGTCTTTAAAAACTCATAAATAAATATAGATAAGTCATGGTTCAAAACTCAATTACTACTAACTATGTCTAATGCAGTAATTTCAACATTTTTATCAAATAAGTTAAAATTTGTGGATTAAATTAATATTGATTAAAGAAGAAATAAATTCCTTAAAAATGAAGAGGAAATAAATGATTATCTTTTTGATAGAAGAGATATGAATGATATTAGTGTGTGCTTTGAAAAAAATATAATTTTTTAAGATTCTCTATGGCCCACAAAATAACATCACAACGTGTAGTTATAATCTCATCTTGATTTTTTATATAAAAAATTCTCGTTTTCATTCCTTGGGCTCTAACTTTTTCTAGATTACAGGAGTAAAGTTTTCAAGTTTGTTTGAGTGTTTGACTAGCACTAAACTTAAATTCTTGAGTTCTGTTTGGATGATTGAAGAAAGCGATTTGGATTAGGTGTAGTGTAAGTTATATGCATCTCCATTGTTCAATTAAAATAGGATGGTCCGATTTTTTTAAAAGATTTTTCTTTTGATTTAATATATCTAGTTTGAAATTTAGACCATTTAATCTTGTCTTGAATTAAACGAATGAGACACGCGTGACTACATGAGTGTATACAATCTCTATCTCTATCTCTATCTCTATCTACATGTATTTTAAGCTACATTTTGCCTATCTGTCATATTACCAATGCCCACCTTTCTAACTAATCTCTCATACTTATGTCATATGGCTCTCTTTTGTTCTTGATTCTTTACTAGTCATTCCTTAGTATCTATCTTTCATTTTCCATCACTTTCAAAAACAATCCATTTACTACTTCATGCAAGTTACACATTGAATGCATTATAATTCATTTTATTAATATTGAGGGGTTACATTTTAAAATTATTCATATTCTTAATGAATCCTCTTACACACACAAGTTTACTATAAAACTCCTCATTTTTTTCTAAGCCTATATATTACTTATGTTATCCTTTTCATTTCTTCTTCCATTTCATTTTTTGATAGTTTTGATTTTCTCTTCAAGCTTTGTGTGTGTGTTTCTATTTCTATAATTTTTCGTATTCTCTAATGAATATTTTTTTCTTTGATTTCACATACACAAGTTTCGGAAAAAGGGAGAGTTTAGTTAAAAGGACACTTCGTATATGAAATGGTGGATGTATTTTTTTCATTGAAATTAAAGTATTTTTTTCATTATTATTTTTTATTTAACATTGTTATGAGATCAAGAGTTCACTAAACATGTGGAAGGAAACATATTAAAAATGCATAAAAAATGAATATATTTTATTTTTTTATTCCAAGCTAACATGTGGTTGTTGCTAAAACTATTAGAGATTTTTCCTTCTCAACTAATTGCCATAAGATGGAGGAGGATTTGGACGGATCTTACAAGAAACTCAAAACTCTCAACACCAAAGATTCTAAAGGGTCGAACATGAAAAAGTAAGAATCTGTATCCATGGGTGTTAGTTTAATTTGATCAAGTATCTCTGTCTTTGTAATAAGAGAAAATACTCTTATTATGTTTTTAATTGAATAGTTTCTTATAAGATCAAGTATCCTTGGTAACTAATTGTAGAAGCGCACATCTATTCAAGGCTTATGTAACTAATTGTAGAAGCACACATCTATTCAAAATTGTAATAGAATGTTCTTAATCTTCGTGAAATTGGAGAGACAAGATCATGTTTTGATGATTTACATGAAAATTTAACCCTTGACCGTGAAATTGGCTGACCTTCATACTTTCCATCAGTTGAGTTTCCTACGGTTAAGAGTAAATTTGGGCGAACTTATGAAATTGTCTAAGTATACTCACATTCTTTTGGGGAAGTTTTATTATAATTTATTTTAAGGATAATTAAATGACCTTTATTTCCATTTAGTTGTTTTCTTTTAATTAAGGTTTAATAAATTTATTAGCAATATTTTTAGATTTAATATAATAAAGTTTATATGGATTTTATATATTTGAAAGTATGAGGTTAAGGTTGAATGTACGAGTGTTTATATCAATTATATATTTGTCTTATATATTTATATTGTAAAGTAAGTTTGAGTTACTCTTGATCTAGCATTGTGATATGTACCTCAAAGACCTTCCCATAAATTAAATTTTACTCATTATTCTTAAGCTACGATTAAGCATATGCGTCACCTCTAAAAAAATATTCTCCCATATAGTAAAACTTCTCACCCTTTCTTATTCTATCTAATCTATCTAATCTAATAATTATAACAATGCAAGTAATTTTAAGTTACAAAACTTATCATCCTTTCTTAATATATTTGAAGTTATTATTTATCCTCCATTAAAAAAGGCATAGTGAGTAGAAAATGTGAGAAAGAGTTAGTAAATAAAAGAAAGAAAATGAGAATGAGAAATAAATTAAAAGATGTGTTGGGAATGATTTTTTGGAGTGCAATGTTGGATTAGAGGAGGATGTGAGGCAATTATATAGCGTATAATTGATGAGTTGTAAACAAATGATTTCGGGGGGTCTATTTTAATATATTATAAGTTATGGGAAAAGAATATGTGAAGATTAGGAACCATATTAAATATATTTTTTTACTTGAACCATTTGAAATACAATGTAAATCAAGAAAAAAATTTATAAGTTGTCATATTTTTCTCCATTCTAATTGTTAAACTTAAATTAAACACTATGAAACTTTACCTATCTAAAAAAATATTGTGACATTTCACTGTTAACACATTGAGACAAGAAATCACTGTATTAGAGATCAAGTAGGGAGACTTAAACCGCTACATTGTCCTATTGCTATATATGAAGCAGACGCTCCAACAAAAATTGCGAAACATGACAAGTTTGAGGAGCTGAGGAACAAGATGAGTGTCGCATCTTTGAAGCATCTATCTATCTATCTATATCTTATTTTCTTTGTAAACTAAACTTGACTCACTCTAATGCTAGGGTTGTGCCTATGTGACACCTATAAAAAAGACTTAATTTCTACTCTCTAATTATTCTATCTAATAAACTAATCTAATATGTAACTTCTCACTTTTTTTTTCTTCACAATAAGGCTAACTCAATCATACAATGCATTAGAATACAATCGGTTATAATCTCACTCTAGACAAAAAATAACAGAGATGTTACTTAATGAACAGAAACATTATTGTTTTTCTATAGCCATGTTTTAAGAATCTAATAGTAACGGTTTATGCACCTAACAAACAATTCAAACATTCCATAATTTCTTACACCGTCATCATTGGATGTATCTCTTAACATTCCTTCAATTATAACCTACAAAATGGAAAAAATTTAAGTGTACTTTTTTTTTAAAATTCCCACTCACCCTTTATAACCACAACTTATGCCACATTCATTTTCACTCAACCCTGGGATGTGTCCACCATGCCTTCTATTGATATTAATTTCACTACAAGTACTTTTCTACATTTTTTTTGAAAATTGGTTGGTTATAATTTTAATTAAGGGATATTGTTTTATCCTTCTCTGTATAAATTTCGGTGGTATTATTTTGGTTTTGGATCATCATTATCACTTTCTTCAGTCAACTCTTGGATGATACTCTTTAATTTTGTATATCTATCTATCTATCTATATCTATCTATCTATCTATCTATCTATATATCTTTGAATTAGAAACTTGAACTATTCTTAGGCTTCCATTGTGATGATGTGGCATGCTTTAGAGATGTTTCTCATCTCTATATTTTTTAAAGCTTCTCATCTCTAATTAAACATGAACCGCTATATTTTACAATAATGTCATTCTTTAATAGTTTCTAATTGAACATCCCTTCATAATCCAATGAAATAAATTATGTAACGGTTTAAGAAATTTTAACATAAACCAATTAAAACCACAAACCCCACCATCATTGGTTTGTTAAAGAGTGACTTAAAAAAATCTTTTTAATAAATAGATATGTTACTAATTCTTTCAATTCCATTTCATCTTTTGGTTCATTTTTGTTTCTACTACACTATTTCTATTCCGTCAATTAATTCCTAGCCACCACTAACCTTTTATTTTCCTTCAATTAGTAACAATTCATGTTACTTATTATCCTCCTCCCATTTCTTCTTTCATTTCATTTCTTTTTTTTTGGTAATTTTCATTTTCATTCCTTCTTATATTTCTTCTTTTATTAGTTTCATTGCAGGTTTTGGAAATAGGTGAATTTTGTAGAAATAAAACTTCTTTTACGAAAAGGTTGTCCGTCTTTACATTTTCTTTCATTTCAATTTTTTTTGGTAGTTTTCATGTTTATTCCTTCTAATATTTCTTCTTTTATTAGTTTCATTGCATGCCATATATAGAAATAGATGGATTTTGTTGAAACGTCACTTCTTATATGAAAAGGTAGTCATTTTTACATTAATATTGATTTTTCTTCCATTACTTTTTACTTATTCTATAATTTGGTGGTTTGTTATATTTGTCATCCGATTTTTGATTATGTCTAGAATCACTCAACTGAAATTATATATTTTTCACTCATAATCTCATGTCTTTTATCGATATTAATTGTCTATGATAGATATATATGTCCTTCTAGAACTATTCTTTTATTATAAAAAAAAAAGGTCAATTCAAGTATGTTGGACAATGTAAGCTGACATCGGGGTTACAAAATTCATTGTTCTCACATTACTCTATAATTAGTAGAATCATAAACAACTATTAAGGTAAGGTTTATAGTGTGGATTTTCAATTGAAAAGTTAAGAACTATTAAGGTAAGGTTTATAGTGTGGATTTTCAATTGAAAAGTTTGATTTATGTGCAAACTTCCTCACATTAAAAACTTTTTTCCCCTCACTCTAAAGGTGATATATGCATGTCATCATCAAAGTCAACAAAGATTAATATCAACTTAGATATCCCACAAACAAATCAGCTAATGCAATTATTCAAGTGAGATAATTCTTATCTCTGTTTCATATTTATTTTCATACCACACT
Source organism: Medicago arabica (assembly GCA_946800305.1). Classification (NCBI taxonomy): domain Eukaryota; kingdom Viridiplantae; phylum Streptophyta; class Magnoliopsida; order Fabales; family Fabaceae; genus Medicago; species Medicago arabica. The sequence continues at coordinate 8,529,246 of OX326969.1, forward strand.
ATACATTTACATGTCATTATGGTACTGCAAAAGTACCAATGATATGCATATATTTGAAAATTGGACTCTCATGCCTTTAATTGTCCATTCCAAACCAGATAGGACAATAAAATGACTATATATGAAATTTTTTGTTTGACAACATCAAGGAGTAATATATATATATATATATATTTTTAAATTAGGCTATTTTTAAAAAATATTTTTTAATGTATTCTTTTCAATTGACTTTATTGAATTGAAAATGTATATATAGGTGAAAATTGGAAAAGTATGGACTCAATTGCAATGATAATACTCAAGCTGGATGCCAAGAAAAGATTAACCCCTTTAAGTCATGAAATAAAATTCACTTTAATTACAATGATATCATTTTCAGAAAAGTGAATTTTATGAAAACAGTTGAAAAGTTAGATACCTTAAAGTGAAATAAAATTCACTTTAAGTATTTCATTTTATAACAATCTCACATCCAAATAAGATTCACTCTTTTTTCATAAGGTTGAAGTTAGATTAAAATAAAAGGAAAACAACAAAGCATGAGAGGATAGAAATAAAATAGAAGAAAAAAAGGAAACAAAAAGAAAGTTTTATCATAATCTACTACTTTTTATTGAATAAAAACATATTGTAAAAGAAACTATGGACTAAACCGTCTCCCAACTATTGAACTGCACTTTTGTTGATTTTTATATACAGGTGAATACACACAATATTTAAATCAAAAATAATTTTTATCACCTTATATTTTATATTCACTTGACGAGGACATAAATATAATAATTCAACGGTTGTCAAAAATGTTATTTTTAATAAAATTTTATTAAAAATTTAAACAAACCCGTGCAACGCACGGGTTGTACACCTAGTTTAAATCTAAGATAAAGTGGTAGAAAAGAGAGTAAGAGAGAAGTATATCGAAGGAATGAAAGTTTATATACAATAGTTTGATATTAAAAATTTGATGTATTTTCTAGAACGTGTTAGCCATGGAAGATATATATATATATATATATATATATATATATATATATATATTGTGTCAAGGTATCTATATTTTTATGTTTAAATGACACAGCTTATGAAATTGAATAAAAAATTAGGTGCTTTTTAATTGGATTGGTAAAAGATAAGTGTAAGAAAATAAATAAAAAAGTATATTTAGTAAATAAATAAATATTCCTATATATTCTCAACAAAATAAAAATACTCCTATACAAAAGTGTCATGAGTCTTTGACCAAAAAGGGGATTCATATACCAATATTTACTTTTTATGAAAATTAAATTAAATTATTACATTAAACGATTAAACGAGGTAAAGTAATGTCTCATAGAGCTAAAATAATGTTATTGTTGTTGGTGGTAATTTATTTATTTTGTCTAAAATTGTTATGTCAGGAGAGAAGTTTTGAGTATCGTCCACATTTTCTTTAATAAACCGATGATGCAAAGAGCATCACCCATATAAACCAAAAATAGATATACAAAACTGAAAGGGGGACTAAGCCAAAACCTTTCCACCATTTACAAATCTAAAACATGGTAAGTCAAGCCTATTTGTAAAGAAATATGCACTAGTCTGAGGAGGAATGTCATACATGCAGACAAGAGTTAATGGATAAATTAATATTTGCTAACTAGTTTATCAACACAACAATTTCTTTCCCTACAAATATGACAAACTATGAAGTTCATGTTCCTGGTTAAGCCTAAGCAGTTGTTCCACCTGTTTATGATTCTCCAAGGAACCAGAGAAATGGACTTGAAGGCAAGAAGGACAAGCATAGAATCTGTCTCCAACCAAAGATTTGACCAACCTCTGCTATGAGCAATTTTAATGGCCACCATAACACCTGATAATTCAAAAAAAATAAAAACGATTCAACACCCAAATTACGTGCAAAGCAACCTAGACAGACAAATTCGTTGTTTCTAAAAATCCCTCCACAAGCCGCTTGTGAACCGTAACACTATCAATATTACATTTAGTCCAGTTCAAAATAGGAGGTTGCCAAATCACCTCAATTATATATGGGGCCTTGGGAGGAAGAATTGTTATATTGAAAGCCTTCATAATTTTGAATTCATCAATGGAGTTTTCTGGCAACTTTTTTAGAGTTATTCCCAGATAGGAAAACAATAGCAATGATTAAATAGACAACTGATTTCCAATGTTAATACTTATCAGAAAATCCCAATTGGTTTTTAGCTAACCAAATAACAACAAAAATATTTACCAAGGAAGACTGAATTACTAACTTACATTGAGGTGACCAATCTCTATCTGTTAGGGTCCAAATATCTTCCATGGAGTTGAATTGAAGATTTACACCTAAAACATATGCAAATCACCTCCAGATGTTAACTGCAAAATTATAATGGAAAAATAAATGAAAGGATGTTTCTTGTTCACTTCTGTAACAACTGCACATAGAAGTGATATGGAGGCCCCTTCAACATAAGTGTTCATCAATGGGGAGTTTGCTATGCACAAACCTCTACGCCATAAGAGACTTTGAAGGAGGAATATCAATAGACCATATAGCTTTGGCCCATTTTATATGTTGAGAATGAGGTGTTTTGAAGTTATAACCATCCTTGAGAGAGAGTTCCCCATTATTGGAATTTTCCATAAGAGTCTACCAGGAGATGGATGCCTAGGCAGTGTTATCTACGTCACCAGATTCACCAGAGATGGGAACATTTCTTGAAGAGAGATAAGAATAAACCAATGACCATCCCTAATAAAATCACCAACACGTCGATGAATTGGACTAATTTTGTCTTAAATGAAAGGATTGATAAATAGGCTCAAAGTGTCACAGATCATTCCAAAAATTGACACTGTTCCCATCACCATTTTGCCAGGCAGAATTTTCTATAACAAGATTATACTCACTTTTAAAACTACTCCATAAAGAGGAGAAAATATGATAAGAAATACATCTATCATTTTTTAAAACTCTAGACCTTAACAGCTTTGCCCAATCTGTATCAGAAGATGCCATCTCCCAACAAAGGTTAAGATTATAAGTTTCATTAAGATGGATTAGATATCTAATACTTAACCCTCCTTCCTCTAATGGCTTACAATTTTTTTTCATGCTACAATGACTAATTTCCTCTTCTCAATGTCCCCACTTCAAATGAAGTTCCTAATGCTTCTATCCAAATCTTTTAACAATGAAACTGGCAAAGCATATGAGGACAAATTACGTATCAGCATTCCTTGAATCAATGAGATTACTTGCACTCTGCCTGCAATTGAAAGTAAAGAGGCTTTTCAGGATGACAGTTTAAGCTTAATCCTATCAGCTATAGGTTAAAAGTGACATTTTTTGGGCTTTCCTTTTTAAAAATAGGAGCACCAAGGTACAAAAAGGGGAGAGTTTGAATGTTGAAACCTAGCAATGTAGCGGTGGTTATTAGTCTCTTATGAGAAATAACGCCTAAATATATAATAGATATATATCCTCTAACCAGATATTGAAGCATAGTCATGAAACAGATTCTGAAGAGCATTAAGGCTTGTAGTCTTTCCTCTGCAAAAAGAGACATCACAATTTAACTTAAAACCTTAACGTAATGTGTTTATAAGTCGTCTCGTTTATAAATTGTTCGATCTCCATTTTTTAAATATATTAGTTCATATAGAAATTAAAAAAATCAATGAAATAAATAAATAAAATAAAACACCAATTAAAAATGGCCACCATGTCACTCAATTTGCTAGTTTAAACATATTTTAGATTCTAAAAATTTAATTTTTAAATATATTAATTAATGTAAAAATTAATAAATTTCATAATTAAATAAATTAAATAAAAAACCAATTAAAAATTGTCACCTTTTGACCAAAAAAATTAAAAATGGCAACCTTTTGACCAAAAAAAGGTCACCTAACCAACCCTAGGTATGTTCATTCAGTCCTCAAATTGCTATATATACAAATATTTTCTAAACCCTATTATTTAAATCCCTAATAGTTTGCCGCAACTGCCGCTCCTTCTGGACATGTCCTATTGTCCTCGACTTGAACGACAACTCCTTTTCAAAATTCCTAGTAAACGGTGCTCAGGAGGAGGAGCAGCTGTGGCAAGCTATCAGGGATTTAGACAATAGGGTTTAGAAAATGCTTGTATATATAGCAATTTGAAGACTGGACGAACTTAACAAGAGTTGGTTAGGTGGCCTTTTATTGGTCAAAAGGTTGCCATTTTTAATTTTTTTGGTCAAAAGGTGACCATTTTGAACTGGTTATCTATTTTATTTATTTAATTATGAAATTTATTAATTTTTACATTAATTAATATATTTAAAAAATTATATTTTTAGAATCTAAAATATGTTTATAACCAGCCAATTAGGTGACATGGTGGTTATTTTTAATTGGTGTTTTTTATGGGAATTGGTGTTTTCTTTTACTTATTTATTTCATGAAATATTTTAATTTCTATATTAATTAATATATTTAAAAAAAAGGAGGTCAAACAATTTATAAACGAGACGACTTATAAACACATTACATTAAGATTTTAGGTTAAATTGTGATGTTTTTCTTACTTGTGTGGTTGCTTCGAACCAAATGTGAACGATCATCAAGACTTCCCTCCTCACCTAACAGTTATAGACAAAATAAATAAATTACCACCAATAACAATGAATTGGCACTAATAGTAAGAGATTTGAACTCCTTAAATAAAGTTGAGTTTCATTTTATGGAGATTAATTATCAATAAGGTCTATGATGAAAATTTTATATCTATAACATGGTAACAAAAAATAAGTACATAAATACTACCAAAATTAAGTGTCTATTTGAATTCATTCCACAATCGATCACATTACCACGTTAATTCAAACTAACTCTCGTTGAAACTAAGTTATACTAACTACACCAATTTTGTTTTGATTTTTTAGTCAAATCAAACTTTTTTCAAACCTCATCTTTCAGGCATTAAATATTACTGGGTCCACTTTCTTAATTCACTTCAACTATTGCATCAAATATCTTCTTTCTTTCTTAATGTTCTTCTTCTTCAATTCGTCATTTTCGCTTCTCCTAAGGCATCTACAACTTCGTCTGTTTCTCTATTCATTTCTCTTCTTGTTTTTTGTTTGTACGGTATTCAATGAACTTTTTTTATTTGTGTTTTTTAGGGTATCGCAAAACAAAGGATATTATCCTCAAAGGGAATTATATACTTCTCATGATTTTTTGTTATCTTTAGTTGTTTGTATTTTACAAGCAGATATGATATAATTTTATTGTCAAGTTCTTAGTTATTTTATCATCCTATAAGGAATGTATTACTATGTTTCTCTTTTGTGCAAAATACCCTTTCATGTTCTCATAAAAGATTTCGTCTCTCAAACATATTTAATAAAGATGTGTCTAAACTAAAACTTATTCATACATATTTACTCCATTTCGTGTTAAATACCTATTTTGTGCTAGTTATCTTAAAATATTTGTGTCTAAACTGCTTTTGATTTAATTTTTGTTTTATAACTTGCATTCAACGAAGTTATATGAAGATGTTATGTATTTAGTCGATTTTATGCTAAATACCTATTATGTTCAACTTCTTTTAGAATATGTTGTGTTTGAAACGTATTCAATTTGTGCTTTTGCTTTTAGCTTACATGCAATGAACTTATGAAGTTGAGACTGATTTTAGCCCAGAATTTCTTTCATTAATCACATTTTTAGTACCTTTTCTTTAACGTCATCATGGCTAGATCCATTGATTCCCTTTTTACTCTACTTTATTATTTTTCCTTCTCTTCTTGCAACAAGAATGGTTATGAAGGCGTAACTCTTATTTGACACACAACCGTTTGGAAGATTTGGGAGGTTAGATATGGAATTATTTTCTCAACTAAGATATTGGTGCCGGAGGAAATTGAAGATGCTATTAAATCCACCTCTTGGGGGTGATAAGTGTCAAAAAGTAGTTGAATAGAATATACATTTTAGGCACTTTGATTACTTGGTTTGCAAGTTATCGAGTAAAAAGTTCACAAATACTAAAGAATCATCCAATTATGCTTTTTACATCTAATACCAACCTTTTGTGTAGGAAAATGTATGCCTGGACACTTTAGAAGCAAGGAAACATGGAGAAATGCAAAGGTTAACTCGCCACGGCGAGCTCAGGCAGGGAGTTCAAGTCCACTCGCCTCCAGTGCGCCATGGCGAGTGCAGGGCGAGCATATGTACTCGCGAGGCGAGCTAAGGCGGCCTAACCTTCTTAGAGCTGACGTGGAAGAAACCCACTAGGGAAGAAACCAACTCGCCATGACGAGCTCATCTACTCGCGAGGCAAGCTTGGTCAGAGTTTAAATGTATAAAAGTCATTCAGTCAGTTCAGTTTAAGAAAGATCAGAGAGGAGTATGTCATTTTGAGGGAGAGAGAAACAAGGGAAAACACAGAGAGAACCTAAAGAGCAAGGGGCACAAGGATTGAAGGGAGACACAAGATCATTAGGACATCATGGCTTGCTTCCATAACTTTGATATTGTTATTGATGAGATTCATAACTTTGATAGATGAATTGTATTGGATAATAGCACGGAGAAATCATTAAAATTGAGTTAAAGAATAGAAAACAAGAAGGCACAACGTGGTAAAAAACAAATCCATATCAAAGATAGTAAAATTATATAAGGTAGAAGATATTAAATTTTATCATTCAATATGTAGTTTACTTTTCATTTTTCCCCAACTTTTATGCATGAAAACCATATCAATTGCGGTATTAATATTGAAAATACTTACGGGCTAGTGATATCTATGACTTCAACATGTGATTTCCACTTCATTTCATAATTCTCCTTGGCATCTCAGATAAAGTGATAGAGAAGGCATGAATAAAATTATTTTGAAGGTATAAAATTCTTACTCTCGGCGTGTGAATTTTCCACATAAGCTCATCCATCACTCAACCATCAAGGTTCATATTGATAGATTCGATTTGTCTTTGACTTTAGCTCTTGTTCCGACAGACTTTCAATACAGTTATTGCTGCTAAACCTGTTCATTGAATTTAATGCAATGAATGATAAAAGAAATTTTAGAATTGTCTAAGAAGAGGAATATACAAATTCACCTAATATTAAACTCCAAATCTCATGTTCCATTTCCAAGTCTTAGGGTCAAAGAACAACAAATCTGAATGAACAACTAATTTCTTTCTCAGTTGTCAGATGAAAGGATAAGAAAAACAAATTAGAGTAAAATGATATTTAAAAATAAAATGCATAAATATCTGATATGCAATGGATTAAAATTAGAACACATTTTTAAAAGAAAAAAATATAATGAGATATTTATTATAGATGAAAATAGGGTAAAATCATTTTTGCATAATAACATTAAATCATATGAAATAAAAGCCTCCAACTGATCATCCTAACCCATGTGCACTTTCCATCATATTCATATGGGTAAGGAGCCTATTATCATGTTCATATTTTTTTGTTACTTCTTATGTTTTGTCGTGTATTACATATTAAACATTGTCAATACTCCCGTATGATTTGTATCTAATTTTTCAGTGATACCCTACCAAAACAACCATTTACTAATATTTCCGATTTCAACAAAAAAGAATACAAGCAACAGAGATTCAGATGCACACTCACAAATTCCATACAACTTCTTGTTTTCAATTTCTTGAGTGCATGTCTCTACACCTCTCTCGACTGGAAAATGGTGGAAATTGATATAACCGGTGCCTTTTAAATTTTTGATCAAAGAAATCACAGTCGTTTAAATAATAAACAAGATATAACATGTGTTCGATCAACTAAAATACATGGTAGACGATGATGACGAAGAAATAAAATTCATTTTTAACAAGTTGAGCCTCAAAGTGTTCCCTGAGATGGAGAAATTGCAAATCTAGATTTACCACAAATTAAAAGAAATCTAAATAATAAAAGCAACAAACAAATGAATGAAAACTGAGGAATCATAAGTAAAAGGTATATACCTGCATCATGCATTTGTCTACATCGAATCTTTACGAAAATTCATTAAGGAGCAGCTGTTGAGCCCAGTGGTGGCAGAGATTTATAAAATTAGGGTTTTGAAAAATGTTTATATAGCAGCTGCGGCAAGTGTATCGTGGATTTGGATTTAGAAATATTTAAACCTTTGTTGGCAATAGAGGCTGCTACTGGTGCTATCGTGGCGCGAAATGGCCAAAAACATACTGCCGCATTGCAACGCTCCAAGGCAGAGCGTTTGGAGAAAGCGGATTTCGTGGCCGCTATCCGGTGGAGCGGGGCGGATCAAAACCGGGTCAAAGCAGCCGATATTCACTTGACACCATTTTTCAGGGTCAAAATCGTACGACCAGAGGTCAGAACAGCTGGATCTGAGGTCGGAACAGCTTCATCCTTTTTCACGACCAAGAGAAGAAGAAATGAAAGAAATCTTTTATTGTACTAAAACCCATTTTTAGTTTCCGTGTTTTACTCATGAGAAAATTCAGATCTAGAAGTGTGGTTGGCTGCGGCTGATGGGAGACAAAGAATCAGAAACTAGGGTTGAATGTTATTTCATTCTTTTATAGTAAGGATTGGAGTAGGCTTAGGCCCACTGACCTAACAGATCGAGTCTTCTCTTTTTCCACTTTTTTTTTTACTATTACTTTTCTCACCCTATGCATAGCTAGCGTGCCCTGTATATTTTCCTAAAATGTCATTGTGCAATTCTGATTTTAAAATATGAATTCATGTTTCACTAATTCGGATTTTATAATCCGAATTATGCTTATGTATAATCAACAATCAAAATCTCTCTCATTTCAGTAGTCTTGAATTTGTCTTTTAAAAACAACCAAAAAAAAACAAAGTAAAAAATGATAAAACTTGTCAAATAAAACTAATTCAAGTAAAAAATTAAAAATCAAATAAATCTAATTCAAATTTTTTCGGATTTTTCAGAGAATATGAAAAATTAAAAATGAGTCTAAACGATGAAATTTTTAAAAAAAATTATAGGACGTGCTAGAAAGGGATAGGGTGGAAAAAATAATAGTCTTCTTTTTTTTTTTCTTCCCTTTTTCACTGTTTTGTTTTATAAGTAAATAACAATGGTTCTAATAAAATGGTATTAATAATACAAAATGTATTAAATAATATATGTTTCATTTATATTGATAGTAATTATTAAATTACATAGTTTTATAATAGTATTTAATACTAAAAACAATTAATAATCTTTAATTAACTTCTAAACAATATTAAATAACATCTAAACGATAATTCAATTAACTTCAAGGTGATACGTCATCAATAAAACCAAAACATGCAAATGTTATCAATATCATCAATAGTCATAGTAGAAATAACATCTCAGACATCACAAAAGTTATAATCTCATAAATTTCAGATATATCAACATAGTGTTCCTCAACATAAAATCAAAGATAAAATAGAATCTCGACACCCTAATTAGAGAACTGCTACTAGGACTCCAAAATAAAAGCATAGAAAGGATGAGTAGGCATCAAGCCGTCTTCGAGAACTCATGTCGATCAAGCGTCTTCAATGTGCACATCTACACCACGAGGATACAGGCGACTAAAAAATCACTGGAGGGTAAGATATACATTCAAAATAAAGAATATACGAACTCAAGCATAATATTTCAGGATTCAAATATACATATATTTATTTCCTAACAATACTAATATCACATGTCATTTCATTCAACCAATTAAATAATACAACAACTCTCAATTCAACATCATAAATATAGCAAGTATTCGCATTGTCATTTTATCACCAAGTCGATTATACATCATTCACATTCATCACCGTCATCACAATTATCACCCAAAAACACTCAGTCATCTACACAATCTTCACATAGATTCACATATTCAAATACATGACTCTCGCATAGACTCAAATGCATGCAATGCTCTATACGACTCTACATGCATGTGGTACCGTTTTGAATATCAGATGTCTGAAATCGAGTGATCCTTCCCTTTGCTTCGTGATTATTTGGATAATTCGGAGTTATGTTGCCGAATTAATCACTATGTATCGTGATTCTCAACTTCGTGATTACAAGACTATGAATGCATAGACTTCAAGTATAGACTCGATAATGCACATCACCATAAACTCGTCATTATATAATTCACACCATTATATAATATTTCACCACACCAACACATCATTACATTTTCAAATCAATACATTCATACATCAACAATTCATCAACATGTTTATCACATCAACATCATCATGTTATCATAAGCACATCAATAAACAACATCTCTTCATTTATCCAATTAACATTATAAATGATTCATCACTTACACTTAATTAATCAATAATTCATTCATATAACATTAACCCATTTCAACTATTATTCCTCACATTATCATCATCATTTCATCAACTACAAGTCATCATGCCATAATTCATTATTTCACTAAGTTCGTCTATTTCACCATTTGCCTAAGTTCATCTATTTTCACACATCACACATCTATTTTTGCAGGAAATACCATTTTCAACACCATTTTTCGATCCAATTCACATCAAATTCGTCCTAAATACATAGACCACTTATACCCAATCACTTATACATCAATGCTACCTTAATCAACTTAATTCCACTTCTTTTCAACATCAAATTAACTTAATTATCATCCAAAACAACTTATCACTAAAAAAACTCATTTTTCATATAACAACTCACACCCAAACAAAATAACCATTAACAACAACATAATTCCACCACATACACATACCCGATGATATGACAAAGAGATGTAACATAGATTTAACACCATTCATCAACAAATTCATGATTTTCGTTCAATTAAGCTAAAAACTCATAATCACAAACTTATCATAACCAAGCATAGGTTTTCATGCAACAAAAACATGTTTTCATCACTTTTTACATATTCAAAATAATCTTCCCTCTTACCTTTCAATCCAAAAGCTAAGCCTCCTAAGCTTCAATCTACCCCTTCACTTTAGCCCTTCAAGCTTGCTCGTCTTTTTCCTTTTAGATCTTCTTTTCCTTCTTTCTCTTCTCACTTGCTCATCTTTCTTTTCCTCCTAAGCTTCTCTTTCTTGTGCCTCTACTTGTAAAATTTAGCAAATGACTTCACAACCCTACATTGTGATTACTACTACTCTTATATATCCACACTAATTGGGCTTGGTTTACTTAACCCCTACTGAACTTAGTCATTGTTTTTACTTACTAAAATAACACTACTCATTCTAATTCACTTAATTCTCCCTTTTACTATTTACTTATATTATATTATTTCCTAAAATTTACTACCAGCCTCATTAAATAATCTTTCACCTCCAAATTACTGACATACCCTTAATTCCTCTATCTCTAATAAAAGCAACTATTCCAACAATTCAAACACATCAAATAAATAAATAAATAAATAATAATTAAAATAAGGGTCTTGTTAACGAGTGCCCCCGGGGCACTCTTTAAGCATTCTAAATTAAGTAATTATTATTAAAAAATATCAAAGTTTTCAATTTTCAATGCACCTCGTTACACAAACTTTCATAAAAAATTACCATTTAAAGTCTTTAACCAGTGTCCCGGAGGCACTAGTTAACATTTCCCTTAAAATAATAATATCCTATCAGGATGTTACATTTACAAGAAGTCAATCCTATAAAAACAAATTTTACGGTTAAAAGATTTTATACACACACTCTCATTATTGGAGATTTTTATATAATAAAATAACATATTTTTTAAAAAATATATATCTTAAAAATGATTTTTAAGAGAAATTACTCAAAATAATTCACATTTTAATCAGTATTTTGAAATTTTATCATTCAAAAAAAGTTGTAGCAAAAAGATAGACTGCTTTTTTACTGGATGAATGACCAAATTTATTAACAAGTCCACCTCGATCAAGTACCAAACAAGACACCTCTGCCCACCTCGATCATGTACCAAACAAGACACCTCTGCCCACCTCGATCATGCTATTAAGGGAGGAGACACCAAATCATACAATGATTTTTTTATTGGAAACTATTTAAACCAATTTTTCAAAAACCTTTTATAAAAATTATAAGAAATAGATGAAGTAAGTTAAAAACTCATTTTTAAGAAACATACTCATAATAGTAAGGGGGAATTGAAGAGGGAAAAATGATAAAAGTGCATAAACATGCAACTTCCACTCTCACTATCTCATGATAAACACATAAGTTGATTTTCAGTTTTTCACATATTTTGACAATGTCGATTGGAATTAATTTGCCTATAAAGATAATTCTAATTTAAAGTTTTAATTTGTAGATTTTGACTCCAAATGTTATACTATAAGATTGCGCTTAAATTTTGAATTCAACTCATTTTCACATGAATATATCCAAACTTAAATTGTTTCATATTTAATTAATTTTTAATCAAAATTAATCTTACAAAATTAGTTGATTCAAAATTAATTTTTGATAACTCTAAAACCAAACAAACTTAATAAATTTATGAAAACTGTGATCAAACAGCAACCCAAATTTTAACTCGAACGTGGTCTTGTGAATCCAAAAAATATAACTCATCAAATTTTTGAAATTAATGAAAGGGATTGTGGGACACGTGAGATGTTGGTCCAAAAGATAGATGATGATGAATTTCTTGTTTAATGTCAAATCTTATCCTCGATGTTTACTACATGATATGATATTGTTGTTGCTATCATCTTCCCACCGCATAGCAATACCAAGACCCAATACATTTAAGTCATTATCCCCACCAACAAGTGATCATGAGAAGTAAAAGTAAGTGTGTCTTTGATTGTTAAAAAAAAAATTGATTTTGATAAAGTTGATTTTTTAAATTGATTTTGATAAAATATTTTGTGCTTTGGTTTATAAATTAATCCTTAAAAAAATTTATAAATTAAGAAATTATTTAATAAAAAATTAAATACTTCAATTTTTATTACATTTTATAAAAACGTATAAGTCTTTAAAGTTTTTAATAAATGTTCTAAGAACATTCATTAACACATTAATCGTAATACCTTGTTCAAAAAACATCAATTATGATACATATAATAGTTTGACCTTCTCCTCACATATATTGTGACTAAGAGTGAAAATATGTTAAACAACCGTCTACAAAAATCTGCATCAGACGATAATTTATTAAACATGAAAGACTAAAACTCTTTTTATGACTTTTCTTAAAGGAAGAAACATTTTTCTAACTCTATTTAGCTAAAAAAAAGTCAAATCGATCAAAGCATATATGATTTTGTTTGTCCTAGACTCCTAGTCAATTGCGGTACAATTACTTGTATGAAACCGTACTTTATGAAGAAAAAATTATCGATTGATCTTTTACGTGGTAGTGAATTAAACCTGATCCTGTTGGATATATTAATATACTATGGTTTAATTGTTAAATCCACAAACAAGTAAGTATTAGTGTGAAACTTTTGGTCGACTAATACATCATTTGATCATTCTTTTCAGGTGTCACGAAATGAAAGTATTTATAATATCATAGTGCCATTCAAATTATAATATCATAGTTATTTATTCTAGTTGATATAGAGAAAAGTATTAGACACCAAGATAGTGAGATAGCTACTGCACCAATCACACAGCCTAGAACTTTTGATTTAGTAAGTGTTACTGAAATGATGTTTTGTATCCTCAGATCTTTGAGCTTTTAAACCTTTTTCAACACATGTAAGTTCCATAAATATTTATATCTACGTGGTTACAACTTACAATCACAAATAAAAATCATTTAAGCATGCACATAAGAGTCATATCTTTTAATTATTTATTAAAAATGTGTATGTTTGGTTAGATTTTTAGAGGGATCAAAATTAATTTGAAGATGTAGAATTGATTTTAGCATGTTTGATTGCTTTTAGAATTGATTCAGCTTGAAGCTTGGATTTGTAGTTTTTTATTTTAGGATTGATTCTTATATACAAATTTATAATCCAACTCATTTTAACATGGATTTTTCCAAACACAAATCGCTTAACCTGCAACTTACTTTTATTCCGAATCAGTTTTGTGAAAATAAACTCAACTAATTCTTATCACCTCAAAACCAATCAAACACTAAATCTTTCCTCTTTTATCTCTTTTTCATTTGTATGCGTCCAAATAATTTTTATTTGAAGTTGGGACCGAACCAATGTTTTTGCTACAATTTCTACAATTTGTAAGTTCAGAGGAAAAAGATTTTCCCATTTTAAGTACAAACATGCCACATTCAACAGTCCAAAGTTTCTAATCGTGTTAACAGCAAAAAACAAATGCAAAAGCTTTGAATCTAACCTACTCCCATTTTATTTTATTTTATTTTGAACAAAACAGGCATTTTGTTTACATTGACATAGTGTTTTAAACATGATATTAAACTAAAGATCAAACTAGCAATATCTTTAGGTTACAGCTTAATTGGCTTATCCAGTTTGACAATGATTGAAGCATATAACTAATACATAAAAACGGTATTCAAAGTATACCCTCTCAATCTAGTGAGTCCCCTTGATTTAGGTTCAACTTTTTTATTTTTTTACGACCATATTATAGGTAAGATATCTAAAACATGAGAATAAATAAAATGGAGAAAATACCTTTAACCAGTTGGTACAATTCAAACTATGGTGAGGTTATAAATGCTGAAACCAATCATACTCACTTGTGTGATTGAGGATAACATCATTTTTCTTTTCATTTATGATCAATAATTCAATTTACACAAGATAGCTCATCTCACTTAACAAACCAAAGTCTTGACTATGATTTTGGAGACTTGTTAAGGAGTGACTGAATGAGGCAAGAGAGTAGAAATAGAAGACTTTTAGCATGAAGATCTGCTTCAGAATCTGCAAATCCATTGGAGGATGGAATCCAATGCAAATATCTCAGAACCCCTCCCCTTCACTTACATCATTAGATGGGACCGATATATTTTGATTGAGTCTCCGATGGTGTTGTCCAGTGGTATACGTTGGAACTCCAACATAGAATTAAGAGTTCCAAGTTTGATCCCTGCTGTTAACGAGTTCCTCGCATAACAAATTAACCGCAAACATTTGTCTATTAAAAAATACATAATATACATTGATCTCAGCTTCAGTATTTCATCAGTTCATTGACTTCCTCATATTCCTTATTTTCAATTCAGAACAGTTCACTTTTGGTCCAGAGCACTTATTGTTCCAAGAATAATGCTTATTGATAGTGAAATTTTGCAATGCGAACTCTTCTCATGAAGAAATATTTCTGGAAGCTGTGATCTTCTATGTGCTTCTACTGTACTTTTAAGCAGCCTGTAATGATTTGTGTTTATCTACAAAGGTTTAACTTTACAAACCTCGATCGTGAATCCACAATCCATAAGCATCAGTAGCCATGCTCGCTGCTGTTCCGAGAGTCGATCCTTGGGACCTTTCACTTCAACAAGCTTAGTTTCACCACTGTATTCTCCACAGAAACGCCATAGCAGCAAGTCAGGCATTCCACTAGACCAGCTTCGATAGTCTTCAGAAAGAAGCAGGCAAAAGGAGGCCAAACAAGAACCCCCAACACAAGTAACAGCAGCACGAAGTTCGTCTAAGGAATGGCGGTCCCAATTAACTCCTCTACAAGATGTCCCATTATGTGTTTCCCATGACTTAATAAGAAACTCCTCAGCCATGCCGTCACGAATTTTCTGAAGATGGGATTCTATGATACTCTTTCTCGCTGTATAAAAGCTATCAGTACCCAGATCCAAAGGAGCATTCTGTAAATTCAATGGCTAATAATAAGTGTTCATAATCAAATGGAAACTACAAGTCTGTACGTGTTGGTAGATATATGTTGGACTTAATATTGAGTTGTAGCAATTCAGTTCATGAACATAGTTAGTCATGTATCAAGAGAATATCATGCGTGCACTTAGAAAGTAGCAATGTTATTAATCTCCTTTTAAATGGAAATTGCTACGAGTGTGGTATAAATATAATTTCAGCTGAGTGCAAATCACTCGAGGACATTCAGTAAATATTCTGACTTCCTATTTGCCTAAGAAAATGGGAAGCTTTTATTTCATGACATACTATAACAAATCATACAAGAAATATGCAACTGCAGCAAAGAGTTGAGACTTGAGAAAAGATGGAAGGTTAATTACTCAATGAATAAGATGTACCTGAAATTTAGTATAGAACACATTAGGCACATCAGTATATATTACATCCCACATAAGAAGCCCAAAGATAGTTAACCATATGCCACTCTCTGTATGAACACCTTGCCATCCCTCCCGGGCATAATAATGCAAAGCAAGCTCTTCTACTCCGCATTGCGTCCCTTCTTCATTGTAAAACCGGCTTTTTGCTCCTAATTCAGAATTCAAAGGTCTCCCTTGAACGTAAACCTGAATAATCACATGAGCCAGTGTGAGAAAGCCATAATGTTACAGGAAATCTATATTGTCAATTTCACTAGAATCGTAAGGAAACGGATCAGAGACAACAATCATAAAACAATGAAGCAATTACCTCAGGGATCTTACGCAGTACAGACCTAGAAAAACTAGGAACTTTCCACCGTCTTGGTGGTTTTCCTAAGCGAAGGACCCGTCTTTGCAATGCCATTCTTGAACCAGCTCGAACCCATGGATCCAGCAATCCATTTTCAGCCACTTGAAGGCTCTCATCAATGTAACCCAGATGCTCCAGGTCAACTGATAATCTCAGTGTCCAATATCCTCTTTTTACATCACAAGTGTAAACATTTTGTAGCCATTTAAGTAAGTCAACTGCATCACTGTACCTGAGAAACAAAAGTTGTTTTTCTTCATCATCTTTAGTACACAACAGAATAAATAAATTGCAAAAATGACACCATGTCTAGTAAGAAGATATATAAGATCATTTTATCTCTACATAAATGGAAAGCAAGGGCACTATGAGTACAAATGATGCTCTGCTGCATCAGCATATCGTTAGAATGAAAAAGGCCAACTACTAATTCTAAAAGCTGGACCATATGCAATGACATACTGCTTAACATCTAATATGGAATCATGTTAGACAAATCCTTTGAGCAGTACTATAGTGTAGAATTCAGTGTTTTTTACATGTGAAGTTGTTGCATTCTACAAACATGGACAAATAAATAACCCTTAAAAAAAGGGACAAATAAATAAACTAACGAGTTAAAAGGATGAAAGGCAGAAACAGTACTAGTATGACTGAAGTAGACACATGGGTGCAGAACTGAACTCAATAATCCAATGATAATAGATGGCAAGAGGCAAAGCAATGCTTTTATTTGGTTAGGAAAGGGTGGCTATGACAGCCAATAAGTGGTAGATGCACCCAGTTTTATAACACGCAAGGGAGGTGGTAGAAGATGGTGTGCTCCAAGAGGCCTAAAACTGGGTACATATACTACTAATTTGCTGTCATGTAACAGTCTGAATGCTCTTGACCTCCGGCAATAAAGGGAAGAGCCAATACTGAACAATAGTGAATGCATGTGGCTGGGATTGTGGTGATGGCTGACTTGTGCATGATTTTAATTATACCGGATTACACAAGGTCCAAATGTTTCTGCTACAACTTTTGAAGACTTTATTCTTAAAAATGTGTAAGCGTTTGTATAATAAACCACAAACCTCCATACCTCCGCTCTTGCTCAAGAAAGGAAATCCCTAATGTAATCACTTTAGAGTATACCCATGGTGCTGTAAATAAGTGATGGAATGTAGATACTGATTCAGAAGTCAAGTATTTGATGGGCAACACAGTGGATACACGGGACTCAGCAATCTTTATGCACCTCAACACTACATCAGTTTTGTTTGCGTCAAGAGCTTCATCCATGATTTGTGCCACTTCAATGGCCTGTAAAACTAAGGTTATACATGGAAGAAGAAACAGAAGGCCACGGGTATTTCGTAAATTAGACATCTACCTCTTCGTATGCAAGAAGATTCGTGCGATTTGAGAATATTGGTTCCAATATTGTGCAGGTATAAGTTGGATATTTGATTTTTCCTATATCAACTAGTAGAAAGGACGAGAGATCCTGCTCTCCATTTAAGAAAAAAAGCCTCTACAAAAGAAAAATCATTTACATCAAAACTAAATATATTAGCCAACTTAACTTAATTCCGTAATCAATAGAAGAAACAGAAGTCATTCACCTCGACACGCCAGATAAGAGATTCAGCTTTTGAAGAAATCTTGATACAGAAACCAGTTCTATCCAAAATCATGGTTGATAGGTGTGTCCTGCACACAGCAGCAGCAAGAATCAAGCATTATATAGAACATTAATAGAATCCTTCATAAATTGTAAAAACACAACTAAATTGTTATACCATAATCCTGTATATGTAGAAAGAATAGATGAAATTAGATCTTGCTTCTTCATCCCGTGACCACAACTCTAGAACATCAAAATAGTAAATAATAAATTTTATAGCCGATTCATAAATAATAGAATTGACAGGAAAAGAGAGTACATAACATGTATGAAATATATAACCTCCGACTTATGACAACTTTATTAGCAATTATATAGAGAAACACAGTATAATGTTCAATTGTTTGACCCGTATCTGTCCACATAGTATGTCTCTTACTATATAGTCATCAGAAGCCATTATTCAATATAGGAGCATCAACTATGGATACAGCCAAATTTAGAAGGATCCATCCAAAATGCTCCCTTAACTTGCAATATGGGCCGGATTGACTTGCTTTTGAGCTTATGAAAACTAGATGTAAATAAATAAGCTTTAATGTTAATTCATACGTTCTCACTAACAAAATTATATCTCATAATCTGTTTTTTCATAAACTACCTTGACAAGCTTATGAATAATACATAAAAGCTTATTTATTTGCATAAGTTGTTTTGCATAAACTCAAAAATAGGCCAATCCAAACGGGCCAGAAGTCAGACATAAAAGCTCAGACCACAATTCTAAATAATAATAGTAAGAGAAATCAAAATAAAAAGATGGCAAAATGCATTTGACATCTAACATCTGAAATATTCACAGTTTGTAAAAGTGGAGCAAGGACACAAGAATTTAAGAAACATGAAAGAGCATAAATCAAGTTGAGATTTGGATAGACCTATATGAAGGTTCCTTCTCCTTTCATTGTTTATTTGAAAACCTAATCAGAAGAGAAAGTCCAAGCTTAAGGACAACACAAATTAAAACAGCTGGGGGGGAGGGGGGAAGGAAAGATAATAGTTGGCTAAAATGCATACTCCTTTAATGACACAAACGCCAAGGTGCATATCTTTGCTACAATATTCTACCAATATATTATATCCAATAATCCAAATACAAAAAAAAAAAAAACGTGTTAGACATATAAAACAATTCATGAGCCTCCATCTACTACTTTAAGATTTTAGAATGTTAGTATTTGGCATGGTATAAAAGCCTTGATAAAAAGGCCATCAAGATTTGAACCCTTGGTTCCTTGACATTCTTCCAAGTAAGTTGAATTTTACACACACCAAACGGTAGAAATGAGCCTGCAGTGTCCGTGCTTCAAGGCCAAAGGCTCGCATATGAGGTGGTGTGTTAGTCTGTTATAGATATAGAAACAATCAAGTGCCTTCACCCAAGAGGCTCTTCCGAGAGTGTTGGTCTTTGACACCAAACTAATTAAGAACATCTAACATAGCCTTGCACTGCT
Organism: Medicago arabica; assembly: GCA_946800305.1. Classification (NCBI taxonomy): domain Eukaryota; kingdom Viridiplantae; phylum Streptophyta; class Magnoliopsida; order Fabales; family Fabaceae; genus Medicago; species Medicago arabica. The sequence goes on from OX326969.1 coordinate 8,548,967, forward strand.
TATTTATTTAAAACCTTAAAAGACTGGCTGCAAAGGTTATATTCCAAAGTAGCCAAGCACACCTACCGTTTTTCAAAAGTAATCTAAAAGGTTTATATTCCACAACATCATAAAATGCAAGCTTTACTACTTCCCAGTCAAATACAAACTACAATTAGATCATTTACCCCAGACAGAGACACGCACAATCAAATCAACAATCAGAAGAGGAAAACATATAATATTGAACTTTATTTTTAATATTTTAAAAACAAGTAAGCAATAACCTAATGCTTCTCCTTTTATTAGTCTGAAAAGAAAAAAAGTAATAACACAATGTTAAGGCACTGAACATCCACTAACTTTATTCCACACCTTCAGTCTAGAAGAAGAATAAAAGAGGTAGTCACAACTAACAAGAAATGTAGTCAATTTTTGCATGTTATTTCCTTTTCAGCTGTAAGCTGGGCAATGGTGATTTACCTCTCTGAAGGGCCTGGGTTTAAGGGATTAAATAAACAGGGAAAACTAAAACAATCTTTCTCAATCATAAATAATGCTAAAACTGCCATGTTTTCACTTTTCTCAGTCAACGGCGTATCAAAGTAAGGATGTCAATACTCAGATTATGAACGCATAAAGCATGCAACTCATAAACAAAGATCGACTGTTGCTCTATCGATGAATTTTACCATTTTATTATTATAACCAATGAAATCTATTTACGAGAAAGTTTGACATGAGAATATATTCTGGCTGTAAAACTAGTAATTGATTCCAACCTTCTTACGCAAGAAAGACCAAATTTCGCGCAGCTCAGAGACAGTGAGCACATCCAATATACTGTTAATGCCACTTTCACATAATTGATTTCCATCTTCAACAGAGCATATGTATTCTTTCTCTGCCATACATTCGTCACAGATACAGATCACAAGGTGGCAGTAGCAAACCAGCAGGAGAAAACCAATCAAATTTGCTGGGAAAGATAAAAATAAACCTTACTATTTATATTTAATTACCAGCAAGTTCCTTGACTGCCTTTTGAGTATCCAATATCTCGGGATACGAAATACTAGACATGCGAAACCAAGGTCCTTTCATAAGAGCACAATACAAAAAATATGTCAATTCCAAAACAAAAAACAATTACATGACATCAAGAAAGCCTAAAGATATTGCATCATAGAGCTTGGTGCACTGTGGTTTCTACTTGAATATAAAGTTCTTAAGCCCTGAGCTACTGCGCTATGCTTGGCATCAGTCAGTTTTTTCTTTTCATGGACCAAAATCTCCAATTTCATTTCATTTATATAGAAAAAAGCTCAGCAATGTTGAAATCATTAATTGGAATGTTGCTAATTTCCAGACATCATAAAGCATATTCTTAATTTCTTATGTTTACATTATAGTTCTGAATCAAATACGTTCACAAATTTAATTTACACACCACCCACAACTATTCTGATTCACATTAGGCTTGGCATATTTTCTGAATCCATTTGTGCAGTTAATGTATATCAGTGTCCATTGGTTAAGTTCAATGATTTTGGCAAGATTATGAATGGTTTATGGCAGTGTGCAATAGATGTATGCAGGATGTCTTTGGTGATTTGTCTATAGCAGAATGCTTGTAAGACATCTTTTATTTTATGCTGCGGAACATAACTATATTTATGACCTCTTTGTACATAAAATATAGTATCATCAAGAACCTCTAATATAAAGGTGCTGAGGGATTTGAAAAACTCAATTGTTCCATTAATTAGATCATCTCGTCATTTTACCATTGTTCACAGTACCCATTCTGTACTACTACTTACCAATTCATAAATATTGCAAGCACTGCATATAAAATTGATAAATTTCACATATTCCAATTACCTTTTCTAGTGTATAGCCGAACAAAAAGCCTCTGACTGTCATTTGAGAGTGAAGTGAATGACTCTGTCAATGAACAAGACATTGTTTAAACTATCTGATTAAAAAAGTTTAAAGAAATAAAAGTCGCAAGTGTTATGTTAAAATTAATACCGATATAGGTTTTTTCATCTTCTGTTAGAAGGTGAATGTTATTTCTTAACACCTCTTGTAGCATAAGACAAAAATTCAGCTGGTACTTTACAGATGAAGGACTCTTGATAGCAGATTCAACAACATGCTGAGCATTCTTCCATAAGCATTTAAAAGTCTCATCTTCATACTCGCTTTCACCACCATCTGGTGTTTCGTGGCACATAATCTGAATTGGAACAACATCAAGAGAATGTTTCGGAACAGAAGTTACATGTCCCTGGAACAAATTCGAAAGAACAAAATAATGAGGACTTGAATCAAGTAGCTTGATCCATATTTTCTGGATTAATTGTAGGGATCAATTAATTTATTCAGTATAAATCACTAGCACAACTTTTTTACTATTGAAACTTGATAGTTGAATACTTGAATCTTCAATTTTTTTCAAATCCCAAAAATACCACCCTTAAAGTACCCACAAAACAAATCCTAAAAGACCAAAACCTTACTATCTTGTTGCCTGCAAATCCTCTTTACTCTCATATGAACCCAATGAAATTTCAAACAACAATTTTCAATGCTTAATTTATCAACCAATTAAACTTTCTGAACCAGAGCGATAACACAACGCACAACTCAACCCTCAAGTGTTTTCTATTTCAATAATAATCCATTATATACAAGTAAAAATGACAAAGAAAAGGAAAATTGTTAAACAAGGGGTACATAACTACATAGAACAACTCGCTCTCGGGCCAAACTTTATTCTCTCGTCATCTCAGGTATCATTCAAGGTTATGCACATTTTTGATAAAATTATCGAGTATGTACTAATATCTATGATAAAATAAGTCTCATTTATTAAAGTACCCTTATTAAGTATGGTTAGTGGAAAGAAGTAATTAATATGTTATTGATAATCTAGAATGAGAAGTAATACAAGACAAATAAATATTCCAAACAGGACACATAATATGAGACAAAGAGAGTAATACCTGAAAAACAATGCCGTAGTTGTCGATCAGAGGAGATAGATATTGTGCGAGCTCCCGCGGGAGATAACCTAGAAATTTTGAACACTCGGAATCTGCAGAAACAACCTGAACAGCAAAAAGAGACAGTTAATTCCTTAAAGTTCTCCATATAAAATAGCATGAAAAAACACTAACACACAACAAAAACCTTGATGGCATTTGCATCCTTAACATTCTGCAAGTCTCTCATAAGACAGACGGTCTTGCCAACACATACTTCCTCCTGATCAGCATATCTCCGACCCACAATCAAAGTATCAAACTTCACTCCAAAAATATCGCATTTATCATCAACATCATCAACAATATCATTATTTACAATTACATCATGCTGACCAGTATCGATCTCATTGAAATTCAAGGACAACGACGAAGAAGATGCAGTGGCAACAATTGTAGAATCAACAAGATCAACATCAACACCGTGATTTTCAGTGAACTCTAACTGTTGTTGACATGTGTAATCTGGCGTGTGGGTGTTAACAACAGTGTGACTTTCAGTGAACTTCAAATGTTCTTCACACGTGAAATCCGGCGTGTGTGTGAGATTATCCGGACGAGTGAAGTTTAACTGAAAAAGGGTTCGTTGTGTGAGTTTTCGTTTTGTTCCACTTCGTTTAGGTTCTGAGAGACACGAATCTGAAAAATTAAAATGAAAATGAAATTGAAAAATTAATTTGAAATCTATCTTTACCACCTGCGCTTCTGATCGAATGTATGTCCAGTGAAGTGAATTACGTCATTTTCTCAAATTATTATTAGTGTCAATTTATCTGAGTGGTTTAGTGTCAGTTTATTGACACCGACACATATCAGACACCACATCAGACACACATTCGATCAGAGACGTGATTGATTGAAATGAAAAAAAGATGATGAAAAATGTATTACCGAGATGAGAGTTGATGAGGCGGTTATCATCGGGAAGAGAAAGGGAACAAACGGGGCAGATAACGACGTCGTTTTGAGGAGTGTCATTACCGGCTATAGTAGGTTGTTCCGGTTGCTGGTGTGAGAGAGGAAAGGGATCGGAGAGGATAGAATAACGATTAGGAAGGAAACGACGACGTTTTCCGATTAATCGAATCAAACTTTCTCTGCCGGTAAGTACCATTGTCGAACGGCGCCGCTCAAAAATGAAATGATAACCCTTCCATTTCCCGCCTCCTACTTCCCTCTTTTTATACCAATTTTTTTATATATTTGTTTTTATTACACGAAATATCGAGACAAGGAACAAAATTACATTTATAGATTTTCAGAAGAGTCAATATCTAATTTGTTTATCTAAATATAAGAAAATACATCAAATTTTTGTTCCTTGTTTACTATAAGCACAAAAAATTATTTTAAGTAAAGAACCATAACAAAACATCTAGTCTAGAAAAATATTTTATAAATTTTGTTATCAAAATTAGTAGACATACCTCACATTTTCTTTAACTACCATTAGATAATTTATTTACTGGGTATATTTTTAAAATAAATGTATACACCTGACTATTCACTATATCTATAGTAAATTGATTTTTTTTAAGAAATCAAACTAGTCTACCAAAAACGACACTGATCTTAAGTCAACCCAAATGGATTTATAGTAAATTAATTTTACTAGTATTCAAATATATTCTAAAGACGGTTTAACGACATTGATCTTAAGTCAACACTACAAAGTCAACCCAAATGGATTTATAGTAAATTGATCTTACTAGTATTCAAATATGTTCTAAAGACGGTTTAAGGGAGATATATTTTTTCTGAGAGGTGTTTAATGGATTGTTGGTGTAAAAAATTGTCTTTCAATTCGTAAAACCTCAGAATAAAAACTCATGATGTTGACACATAAGTTCAATTTGTAATCAAAATAACCACAATACTAATTGTTATTTAACGTATAAAACCTGCTCTTTCTATTTAGTAGAAACAAAATCGGAAAATGCTTGAAATAAGCCAATAGTGTAAAGACAAACTTGGAAATGGGAGGTTATACTTAGCAGTTAAGGAGTATAACTGTCAATTTAAACCTCGAGATCTAACACAAACATGGAAATGTGGAGATTTACTTGTAGGTGTGTTGGTCAACTTGAAAATGATATTTTAACCAAAGATACAAATTGTAGCTTTTAAACGAAAGAAATAGTTCCCCTCAAAAAATAAAAGAAATAATTATTTTTTGGGAATTTTTAATGCAAAACTACATTTGCTATAAAACTAGGATGAAATATTTTATACAACAGAAACGTCAAACATGTAAAATTCTTGACAAGGTTTTGTATTTCATTCCTAAATAAATAAGGAGACTAAAGAGTTCATGACCATTAAACATCACTTGCCTTCCCCAGTAGTTAAATAATGGAGAAACTCTTATTTTAGTAATAATATAAGGAAACTGAAACGTAGCATCTCTGCAAAATTCACAATTCACTGCTCAGTCGTTTCTCTAATAAGACTGGCGCTGACATAGTTGTAATTGATGGTGCATACAATCTCTTTACTGGTTGGCCTACACCATCCCCCCAAAAACATCCAACCATCGATAATTTACTGAAAACCAACGAAAAATAATAATCAGGCTCGGTACTTGTTATTAACTACTTGGTCGGGTTTGTTGTAATACTGCGCTTGTCACACTGCGCGTTCTCAGCAACGGAGCATAGACACTTGAGAAATTTATCCCAAGAAAGCCACCAGAACTAGATTCATTGATCTTGTTTCCTGTAGGAGGAGTTTTCATCGAATCCACACGACTACTGGAGAAATCTCTCTCATCAGATACTGGACTGCTCTCCTGAAAGGATAGATGGCAATTTATCGATGGTTTAAAATATATGACTAAAATATTAGAATAGTCAACAAAATTAAAATTGAGATTGGAACTAGAAAGAAATTTAAACCTAATGGAAATGGTTTTTTCTTGCAAAAAGGACATCAATAAAAATATAACTGGGTTTTAAATTTTTTGAAGAGAATATTTCATTGCAACAATGATGAACATAAACAACCTTGTCAAATAACGCATCTAAAGGAGATAAGTCATAAAATACTATTCTTTTTGAAAGACTACTCAGTAAATCATCTGAATAAAGTAAATCAGAAATATTGCAAACCTGGTCAGATCCGACAGTATTTGATGGAGATGGTGGATCAGCTGACCTAGTTGGAGGCACAGATCCAGTCTGATAAGAGAACGAAAGGTTGAAGAAATTAGAAACTAATAATCAGAGCATAATGGCAAGGGTGCAACAAAAGCTTTCAATTGAAAGTTACCCTTGATATTGGTGTAATAGAAGGCTGCTCAAGATATAGCCTGGAAGGACCTGACTGCAAAGCCTGTATAATTAAGATATAGCATAGGTATAAGTTCCAAAAATGGAGAGCACTGAAGTATAAAGTAAAACTTATATATAATCATTATTTGGATTATAATTAACTACAAAATCTAAATGCGCTGCTAAATTAAAATTTTCTATTAATTTACAATAAACAATACTATCATGTCTAATGCGTAATACAGTTTTCTAAAAGGGCACACTATGCATGCAAAAGGAAAACGCTTACCCTGGAAGATGGTGAAACTGGTGGTAGCTCAATGGCTGGCATGGATGAAGATCCCTATATAATTTAAAGACTTTTTACTAACAAAATAGAAAATAAATAGAAGGAACATGATAAAAAATAATCTGATATTCGAATTATGAAGCCAAGCCAGAGCAAACAAAAATCCATTTGTAATGATATATGGGTTCATGCCTGAATATACTGCGGAGTCGAGCCATTCTGCAAACTCTCGGTAAATAGACACATTCCCTTCACTCTATCATTTGTGGCAACCTAAGCAGACAGAAAAAGTAAATCATAGGAATAAACGATATTACACCCTTCAAATAATAAAAAGGATAATATATAACTAAATAATTAATAACTAAAATTTAATGAAATATACCTGATTCCCTTCTATTAAAGTGATTTTATCTTCCTGAAAACCAAAGCAATCAAGCTAAAGTTGGATATCCAGCAAATTTTTCAAAGAAATAACTGAATTCTTGCAAATGACTTACAATAGTTCGGATTATAATGTGAAACTTGTTGATATCTCCACCTATTTCCTCTGTTTCGCGTTGTATTGCATTGATCTGTAACAGAAGTTAATTTATTGTTGAACAACAAAGAAGCCAAAAACAATGCCTTCAAACATTTGTACTCACATTTTTTTGGGTACCATCTGTAATGGCTTCAATTTGATCTATGTGTTTTTCAACACCGATAATTCTTCCACCTATCTTCCCCTTGGCTTCCTGAAATCATCACAGATAAGTAAATCGTAAATGCTTAAGCAGTCGCTTTGTTCTCCGTCTTTAGAAAGTAAGAAAAGTAAACTGAACAGAAAGCAGAGATAAAAAGCTCTTGAATGTAAAAATACACAAAGCTCTTCACAAAATTAATTTTATATCATGATGTAAATGAAATGCGCATTAAGCACTGAAATTTTCACGTAAATAAGATTACACAGTTGGCAGATAAATCAAGATGGAAGGTCAATTGAATGCGGTTATAAAATAGATAATCAATTAAGTTAACTGGTTTTTCTTCCCTGTATGTCAAATTAGAACCAAAACAATGCTTAAACAAGCTACTATGCAGAAAATCCTTGACAACGCATCTCAGACTACCTCATAGTTTGCTAATTTTACAGGTCTTCATAGTTGATTATGACATATAGCGGAAGTATCAACAACAGGTTTCATTTATTAGATTTGTTAGTGTTTTATAAACCAAATAATATTAGATATTTTTAGTGTTTTTGTTAATTATTTTGATCACATTAGAGCTTAGAGACAAAAGAAAGAAAGCAAACAGTGCAAAAGGAGGATGTGGATTCCGGGAATCCCACATTCATAAAGTCAGACAAACGTAAGCCATCCAATTCATCCATTTGTTCGCATCTGTTCTTTTTCAAGTCCCAGTTATGGTCTATAACAAGGTTGCCCGACTTAGCGAAAACCCAAGTGCAAATATAAGATTTGGAGCCAGAACACAGCTTCTGTTGTGTGACTTTCATCCATCTTCAGTTTTGCACGCCAAGTCGCCAGTGCAGTTCCGCACACCATTTTCAAATCACTTGCTTTGGTTTGTTTCCTCCAAAACAGAAACCACTTTACTAATCATTTTGCTTTTGTCTATTTCCTCTTAAAAGCTACCTTCATAGATTTGGTATGTACAACTTTTTCTTTTTGATGGTATGTTCAGTACGTACAATACGACTAGAAAAATAAAATATCTGAACCAACCTGACAGTTATATCAGAAGCAGCAGATATAAAGAAAGGCCTAAAAACGCATCACAAGAAACTGTTTCAAGAGGGGCTTGAGAGAACAAAAGTAAAACTTGGGATATCAAAGAAATTGTCAAAGAGCTTTGCTCCACCATGACTTAAATAGAATTAACATAAGGGAAAAAAAAAATAGGGGGTTGCAATTTCAATTGGGGAAATCAGATGGATAGAACAAATTTTGATAGGGATTTTTTTTTTTTGAAGAAATTTTGATAGGGATTTTGAAGTGGTTTGTCCCACTTTTATTGAACAATGGAATCATGTTTCATTTCTTGAACTTCTTTCTTCTCCATCACCATCCCCCCCTTCCTTCCCCCTCTCTATTTATCATCACCAAAAAAACATGGGTTTTCTTGTCACTGAAGTTGGAAGAGCACCGGAAACAGCATCAGATGAGCAGGGATTGCAGGTTTCGGGGTCCCAACCTAGTGTGGCGCTACATGTACTGCCATGCCAAACGCAAACAGTGCCACAATTCTGTACAGCGCTCGTCTGCTCCACCCACACCCTTAGTATGTGACGCACCAGGTACTAGTGTGGCCGCCAGCCGCTCTGATGAGATAGTAACTACGAAGCACGGACGCTCCTTGGATTAGGTGTGTCCCGGTGTCGAACATGCGTCGGTGTCTGACACCGACACAACACCTATCATTACACTGAATTATGTCATTTTCTCAAATTATTATCCGTGTCGGTGTCCGTATGACGCAGTACGGAAGCGTAGGGTTAGGAAGCGCTAAACCTAGATAGAAAAGAACAAGTTTGCAAGCGACAAACTTGTGAAAATAGGGTTGCAAGCGACAAACCTATCAAAATAAGGGTTTCGGAGTCCACCGAAAATTGAGATAAAACTCGAATATTTTTATTGAATGGAAAAACTACCTCTCAAGGCTACAATGGTTTGGTTTAAATAGTAAGGGAAATAAAAAAATAGCAAATCTAGAATAAAAATAGCAAATCTAGAATATAAAAATGTAGCAAATCTAGAATAATAAAATAGCAAATCTAGAATAATAAAAATAACAAATCTAAATAAACCCTCCTACATCACCTATCGTGTCCGGTGTTCATGTATGTGTCCGTGCTTCATAGGATAGTAACAATAAATAATGGTTGGCGACATTTTGTGTTTCATGTGGGTAAAAGGAAAGTGCACAGTAACCTCATTAACAAGAAGGAAGTTGGGTTGAGGAAGTTAGACAAAATAAAGAGATGTGTTGTTAGGATTGCAGAGGCAAAGATTAATGGAGTTTGACAAACAACGGGGGAGAACAATGCTGTCAGTATTTTCTTTAGGTTTTTTAATTTCATTGAATTATTTCAAAATACTAGCATGACATGGCCAAAACATTAATTCTTATTGGATGTCAGGGCAAAGCTATTTTATGCAGCCAAAGTAAACCCATCAAACTCCTTGATATATCCATTATCATATATCCTAGCTAATAAAAAGCTATCATTTAAGGTCATCAATAAGACAAAATGTGAGTTTTATCACAATCTAAGAAAAACAAATTATACAACAAAACAAAATTACCTCAATTGATTCATAAACCTTCCCCAGCTGTTTACCTATGCCTGTACAAGCATCATTTAAACTACGCCTTGTTGCAAACATCATATTGGGAATCCATCCCTGTAAATATTACAAAGGCAATAAAACTCAATCATCTTCATAGAGAAAGGGGACAAGCTTTCAATAATTTATGGTCATAACAGATAATAGAGGAAACATCCACTATTATGCCAATAATTTTGTTGATTTTCCACCCTATTTCAAAGAGTTGATTTTTAGCCGGTAAGGTTTATCCAAAGAAATTTCTTGATTAGTTCCAACTAAATAACATCCAACTTCAAGTAATAAAAAATTTATTTTGCTCCAAATCACGTGAGAATATTGGCAGCAACATGAGTTGAGCTTCAAATAAATTGAATTACACAATTAGTAAAGCATACACTTGGAAAAGAATGATCAATGTAGTTTGGCTAATTATATTGAGTATTAGACAAATTTATCCAACCAGACAGAAACCACAACAACTCAAACAGACACAATTCTCCATTTCAACAAATCTCAACACACTTGAAAGAGAACCCCACGGAAAAAAGTTCAGATATCGTGCATGATTTAATAAACATTCAAATACAACATGGATCATGTGATATATATCAGATACGGTATCAAAAACACCAACATTTGAATATAAATTCCGTCCATACAAACTTCCTACAAGGATGCATGGCTACAGCATCTTGTTCCTCAAATCAGCAATTCATAGAATAGAAATGTCCTACCTTCCACCAAAGGCATCCACATCCTACCCCAATAATGACCACTGCTGCATATTTTCTTCCTTCTGTACATTGTCAAAGCATATCAGAAAATGACACAGATACGAAGGAAAGTTTTGTTAGCTTAGACAAAAATATGCAAACGGTGAGAGCCAATGATTGCGAAAACAGTAAAGCAACATGTTAGCATTATTGAATTACTGAAGAATAATAAAATAAAATGGCCCTATAATGTGAGAAAGGCAGTAGATAAGCATAACCTGTTCCACTTGGATTTACAATAATGATATCTTTATTATCTCTAACAAGATCCTCTATTTGCTTCCGAAGGTTACTAACCTGTGATCACAAGTATAAGCAGCAATTTCAATTACCCTATATTACAATTAGTATTGGTATAAGTAAATAAATAAAATTTAAATGTTCTGCATAAACTATGAAATATGGTCAAGCTTTTATTCCATTCATTGAGAGTGAGAAAAAAATATGCAACTAATATCTGGAGAGCTATATACGATGACTAGCATACCTCATTTGCCCTTGTTTCCAAATTATACACATCAAGTTTAAGAAGCAATAACATGCTTTAGGTATAAACAAAAGAAGAGTAAGGTTCACAAATATGATATTTCCAATATCCACAGATAAAATTACAATAATATTTTTCTATTCAATTTTTGGTCTTTTATTACTAAATCCATAATATTATTTTCATTTGATTATGTCAAGTTGTTATTTTATCATTTGTTTATTATTACTATAACTAATATTGTTTTTTTTTTAAAGCCTGAGGTACCCAAAGTTCCATCTTTTTTATGGTGCCTTTAGTTGTTTATTTTTGCAGATTAGGCTTTAAAGGTCCAACGTTTGTCTTCTCTCTTCTGCTTTAACCTAGCAAAACATGAGATTCAAGCACACCGCTTTGTCTTCTCCGTTCATACTGTGATTCTTCACTTCTTCTACATCCTCCCCCTCCTCCTTCTGTGATTCTTCACTGCTTTTCTGTCCAGATTTACCTTTTATTTTGTTTCTCACTGTTGCAAGTGATGTGTGTCATGTTGTTCTACGTGAATGCGTCTGAGACGGTCTTGACAGTGATGCGCGACGCATTTGGCATTGATGTATGTAGCATACAGCGGTTGCTATTGGCAGTGGTTAACTGCCTAGGCCTGTTAGTGGCTAGGGCCCACTCTGCTAAACCGTGCAATTTACAACACTACTTTAAATGGGTCTATATGTTTGACTGGGACTAAATTTTGCAGAACTATACATGAGCACCCACTTTAAAATGGTATAATAGAAGAATCATGAGTTTGACCTGTTTCAACTTTTCAAACTTGCAAATGAAACTATTTGAAGTTCCGACACAAGTACAGTGCACTAAGTTAGAACATAGATTAGGTACATTAGTAACTAACTATATAACAAATGTTCAACAATATATGCATATGCTCAAACTCAATTAATTATAATTTTCCCCTTCCGTAATTTTTTTAATGTATGCAAATATAAGTATACAAGAAGTCAACAATATATGCATATGCTCAAAACTCAAGTCACATTTAAAATTCTCTAACTGATGAAGGGTGGGTTGCGTGAGACTCTACTTAACAAATAAGAATTTTTCATAGTTAGATTAATTAAAATGAAAAACATCATACAAACAGACCTGATCAAGCAACGCATCGTTGTGCGGCTTTTTAACAGTTGGAGTAGAATCATTGCTTTGAAGTTGCCTTAAAAAAACCTGGCCAAAGAAAGAGTCCAAAATCAGTATAGAGCCTGCAACATTACTTATCAACAATAAATGACAGCCCACCATACTCATAGATCACAGTATGAATCAAATTTGGACCTAGCAACAAATAATTAATAACAACACCCAGAATATTGTCAAATCTTAGGTTTTTCTGAGATGCAGCATAAATTGAAGAGATGTTTTTGAACTTCTGAATAACATACAACCAACAATGAAAGCTGGAATCAGATGCCTCAGGTAAAAATCAGCCGACGTTGGGTTCTAGCAAAACAACAGTCTTAGAAAACTATCAATAACAATGTCTTTTTCAATTTATAATAGTTTCTTTCTTTCAAATAATATTTCCATAAGTCTTCATCTGGTTTGAATTAAAAAGTCTACCTATGATCCATTTTTCTCACTGATGAAACCCACCTTAGGCAAGTTCAAAAAATATTCTCCGGTCTCCCTAATAGATTCTAATCCAAATTTTTCCATGATACCTTCCATGGTTGTCGAGATCGTACGATCTTGGGATTCATCCTGCCTCCACCGATCTGGAGCAGTTTGAAGATCGGAGATCATGGCAGATCAGGCGGCGCGCCGTGGAAAAGCGGAAACTCGCGGAATCGTGACGTTTTCCCATATCAGAGAAGAGGTTTGGTCCAGTTTCAGGTGTACTGACCCGACTCGGTTTTGACCCGGGTGACAAGTTCGGCCTCGACCCGATTCGGTCAGAATTCGACCCGTTTTCACCCTAGAAGGTTAGAATCTATCATTAATTTCGTTTTTTTGGGACTTGCTGGTGTATAATTGAATCATTAGGTTAGGAAATTGGGTATTTCTCTGAAAATGGGAATTTTTCTCATCTTCTTCTCTGAAATTGTAATTCTTCAATGATTAAATTCTCTCTGATCTTTCTCTTCTTCTATAAAAAGCAGCTCACTGTGTAATTCTTTAATGAATCATTATTTTATTTTTTAATGAAAGTTTTTAGATGTGTTTAATACAATGAGGATGATGATTAATGAAAGTTTTTTTTTTATTAGTTGCTTTTATAATTTTTTCTATTATGTGGGATCTACGCTTTTTCTATACCCCATCTATCTTTAGTGAGATCCCGATTTTGACAACCATGATACCTTCAATTCATATTATTCTAATGCATCCACCTCAGCACTCTAAACTTTCCTTTGATTTTGATAGACATTTTACAGTCACAAATTACACCTAGAGGATTTTTACACTTAGTGCACATAGCTTGAATCGTATTTGTGCCTGCCCGCACCATCAATCTCCATATATTATCAAACATTGCAACCGACATCTTACAAAAACCTAAATTACATATATTTCATCTTATACACCTAAAAAACCTGCATTACATATATTTCTTCTTACAAAATCATGGGATGTTCCATTCAAGGGTTGAACATCCCATTGAATCATTCTCCTCACTCCTACTGACCAAATCCCTGGGATTGCACATATAAATGAGGCGAGTAGCACATTTAAAAAGCTTAGCTCATTTCTATGAATAGATAAATCTGAAATTTGGGTTTGGCTTGTTTATAAAATAGAGTAAATTACACTATCCTCCCCTAAGAGAATCTTGAATTACTCTTCTCTCCCTTGTATACATTCAACATAGCTACTAACTGAATTTCTTCGGGCTTAACTTCTATTATTTTAACCAGCATCTTAATCACACTGTTTTCAAATAGATTTTTTCGGACCTTAACTTCTATTATTTTAATCAGCGTCTTAATCTGTTAATCACACTGCTTTGAACTAGATTTCTTTGAAGTTTGAACTGAACTTCAATTATTTTAACCAGCATCTTGATGATACTACTTTGAACAGCACAAGGAGAGAAATTGCATTTCATATATGAAAATACAGGACATATTCCTATGGCTATACCACATAGATGAACCAAAGAGATAAAATTGTGGGAAAAAAGAAAACCACATCCGTCATCTATCAATCTGCACGATCAGCATAATAAATTGACACACGCACACATCCTTCATTTTGTAGCACTAACACTTCAGATTCAAAGCAAGTTTGATTTCTGTGTCGGTTCTAACACTGGATCAACACTACATGTATAATTATATTCAATCACTTCCATTTTTTAAAATAATTACCAGTATCTTCCTTGTTAGTACCGAGACTTCTAATTTAATGTATGCCAGGCACAACACGACACTTACACATGTTATTGCATTCAATTAATTCATTTTCTCAAATTATTACCAGTATCAACGTGCCAGCATGGTGTTCGTGTCTACGTGTCAATGTCGATTCTAACACTGAATAGGTATTACACATGTAGTTTGTTACCAGTGTCTACGCACTTCCAATTAAAGTTTTGTCAGACACCGACATGACACACACATGTTACTGTATTCAATTAATTCATCTTCTCAAATTATTGCCGATGTCAACATTGTTTATGTGCTTCATAGATGACTACGTCAATGCCGCAGTGTTTAAAAGCGTGTTAAACACTGACACCAAAACATGTTATTGCATTCAATTAATTCATTTTCTTAAATTATCATCGGTGTCACCGAGTAAGTTTATGTGCTTCATAGCTGTCTATGTGTCGGTATCAGTGTCGTGTAGTAAGTGCTTCATATATCCTTCAACAAAAATCATAAAAACTAACCTTGAAAGCACCAGATACAAGGCCAGAAAAATCCGCCAATCCACCTTCTTTAGAAGCCATTGCTCCACCAAAAAGACCTAAAAACACAAAAACGAATTACTCCAGTAATCCATTTCAATCTCCACATCAAAACATCACAAATAACAATAACCTAGATTCCAATTTTATTCTCCAATTCATTCACAACCACAACGAATCACAGAATCAAACCACGATTTACACCGATCAACGGAACCATAGAAATCAAAGGAAGAGAAATTCGAAGGTGAAGAAGAGAGAGTGTACCTGCGCCGAGGAGAATGGTGAGCTTTCCGAGTGAGAGAGCCATGGTGTGTGACCAGTGAACCTCTGAAAGTAGAGGAACACTCTTTTATATAGAGGAATTTCTGCGCGGGATAAAACGGTACCGTTTTAGGGTTTGGCGATGAACGATTGTGTTGTAGGTAGGTAGTGAGAATGGAAATGAATTGATGAACAAGATAATATTAACCACGACGAAGAAAACCCTCGGTGGCTAGCTAAGCTTCGTGTTACTCTGTTTTACGTGGTTCTACCCTAGTTAATGGTAGAATTAAATATTTTTCATAAAAAAATATTGAATTAAATGGTGGGATTTTAATAGTATATTCCGTCTAATGTGATTAGGTATCTCAAAAATATTTGTTTTCAAAAAATAAAAAACAAATTGTTGGAAGGGTGAATTGATATTAAAATTAATTTATTTTGCAGTTGAATTTTAGATTATTAGAGTCTTTTTATTTACTATTGAAATTTTAACAAAAAAAAAGTATGTTTTTGTTGCATTTGTAAAATATAAATATCTAATTTTGATGTCAAATATAAGAAAAATAGTATTAATATATTTGTAAAATAGTATGAAAAAACATGAGAGAAAGAGAGGGAGAGAGGGACGGTAGCCCTAGGTTCAACCTATGACCACCGCACCAGTCCTTTTCGGTGACGGTGAGATAAAGGGGACGGGTGGGGCTCCAGCCAAGGTGGCACTAAATGGGGGGATTGGGAGGTGAGCTCACGATGGAGGAAAGTCATCTGATAGGCTGATCGAGGATGAGACAAGTCAAGGGGAATCAAGCGGCATGGAGGCACCGAGAGAACTGAAACTGACGGAGTATTCAATGGGAGTCAATCTAGACGTGTTTTCTCTTTATGGCAGATGTGATTTGTCTAGGATTTTCAAAGGGAATTATCTTTTTGTTATAGGCGCTGACATCATGTTACATCATGGTCACGATAACAATATACAACAATATTAGCGCTTTTATTCATCGAGTTGTGATGCTTTTAGGGGCCACCAAAGGAATGCAATTAATGTTAGTAAACAACATCATTGTTGTAACTATCAGACAGCAAGTCGCAATGCATTAAGGGTTTTCAAATGGCAACATTATACTTGTATGGCATCTAGGCGTGGTAGTTAGTGGGGAGACATTGCTCTTGTTTCATGTCTCCTCAAAGTTGTGAAGGATATGTTGCTTCTCTGGTCACTTTCTATTTCACAAACATTTTGGAAAATCTGCAATATTATGATTTAAGGCACATTTTAAAGTTGTATGATATCTGATGACAGTCAGTCAATCGCTATTTTTAGAGTCTTTTTATGATATTTTTGAGTTCACAGGCAAGATTAAGCAGTAAGAAAAGCAAGAAAAACTGAAGAAACTGAAAAAAGGGCATCGTGTCATGATTACTGAAAAACGTGTCATGATTTGGAGCTTTCAAGAAATATGCATTCGACATTGGTGAAAAAGTGTGACGATGGCAAAAATGTGACACGATTATGGAAACCCTAATTTTGGTGGTTTGTTACACAAGCAGAAACGTGTCACGATTTACTTAAATCGTGCCACGATTTTAGGAGCAGTTGTTGCCTATTTAAGTTGAAGACTATTCTGAAAACAAGGGTTACGAATTGGATAGAGCAAAGTGCGATTTTGAGACCTCAAGACGGCTAGGAGGGCGAATTCTCCAACCTTCTATCACTTCATGTATGTTTTGATTCCATTATTGATTGTGCTATTTGTAAACTCGAATATGAGTAGCTAAATCTCTTAGAGATTAGGTCCGAGATGATTCTTTGTAACCCTAATTGAACCATGTTGCTGTGAAACTCTATTTATTGTGAATAACAATCTAGTTTTTATTCAATTCAACTGTTCTTAATGCTTTTTATATCCTAATCAAATATAAACATGATTTAATGAGAATGAATGACTACTGACCCTAGCTTTCAACTTAGACATAATTGAGTTGTTCTAATAAACATAGTTAGTCTAGGAATGGATAATCGTTTATTAGTGATAATAGGTTAACGTTCATAAAACCTACAAAGATTATTAGACAACCTAAGGAATTAGGGGTTGTACTTTGAGAAGAGAGTCCTAAGTCAAGGGATTGATTAGGGCTATTTTGTTAACTATCGTGGAACTAGAAAATCATTCATAAGAATAGGTGCAGTATACCAATTAGGGGAATTTAGATGATTCGAAAGACCTGATCTCATCTCTCTTCATATTTTCTAACCAAATCTATATTTTCTAACATAATCTATATTTTCTAACTGAATCTATATTTTCAAACCGAATTTATATTTTCTGACTGAATCTATATTTTCTAACGAAATCTTTATTTTAAGTTATTTAATTTTATGCAATCAAATCAAATCTACTGCTTAGGGCAAACAAAATAATTTATACATCCTAAATATTTACTTTATTGCTAAATTGAGATTAACACAGTCCTCGTGGATACGAACTTATTTTATTACTTCGATAACTTTTGGTACACTTGCCAAAATTCTATCAAGTTTTTGCCGCCGTTGCCGGGGACTGTTAAATCATTTCAATTTGGTAATTTTATTTTTATTTAGGATTTCTGTCATTTATATTTTTTTGTATATATATTAAAAAAAATATTTATGTTGTTCGTTTTCTTCTTATTGTATTTTGCTACTAAAAAGTTTATCCAAGTTTTGCAGCTATGATAGACAGGTTATGCCTTTATGTCACAAAAGAGATTGCTACGTTGCAGTACGAAAAATATATGTTATCTTTGAAGATCAAATATTTGGACCATACAATTTCGATATTAAATAATAAAAATGATCGTTATGAGGCAAATCAACCAAGTAGTGATTGTGAAGGGAAGAAAGAGGTGATCAACATTGATTACAATACTCAACTTCAAAATATTTTATATGATTTCTTGATGTCAAATCAAGTTTCGTTTGAGAAGTATGATGTTCAGTGTGGTGATCTTGTTGAGAAGGCACATGAGGTTCAAAGGAAGTTGGTTAAGATGGAAACAAAGTGTCACAAGGTTGTGGTGGAAGAAAATTCCAAAGTGAGGAGTGTTGATATTTTCCCGAAATCTGAATCAACGGTGGTTAAGGAAATCACTCGTGTGCAAATGGATGCATGTCCTTCTCTAAGGTGGGAGAGTTCAAATTCTAAAGGTTTAACAACGGGTGCATGGGAGTATCTGATTCTTTGTGCCAAATTCATGGAATTCCTACCAAACAAGAGGAAGAAGAAGGATGATATATTCTTTCTATCATTTTTACCACCCTAACGGTCGTTGAAGCATCAAGCTCAATGACGTAAAAGAAAGCGTTTGGTGGGAGGCAACCCATCCTTTTTATTATGTTTTTATTTTCAGTATTTTATTTCTATTGTTGAGTCAAACAATTTGTCTTTAATTTTCATTTTGGATTAACTCAGTTGTATCCCCATGTTATGTGATTGAATCTGAACTTGTTTATTATTGATGAATTTACTCGTTTGTTGACTTTTTTCAGTTTAGTAACAAATGTTTGTTCAACTGGTATTCCAAAAGTTCAAAAGGAGGAGTGACTTGTGTTTCAAAGGCGAAGTGTACGACAGTTAAAGCAGGTAGTCACAACTCCCAGATATCTAAACACTGTAAGGTTCATGGCCAAATTTTATTTTTTCCAATTTACTTATATAGAGTGTTCCATGCTACTACATTTCTAGAACTTGCATTGTTTCTTTACTGTTGATTGATCTTTGTCATTAGCACACCGAGGCAAAAGTGCTTTGTCCTGTGAGCCTTTTTGAAGCCTACCCTGTTTATATTGAATTTATATCCTCTTTTTAGCCAAATTGAGCCGGTAGGTTTAGAACTTTTTGTTCAGTGACAAACTACATTACAAGCTTAGAGACTTTTCGGATTTATCTCAATTTGTTTTATCTGAGTTAGGCATTGTAGAATATTGTTAAATAATAAGTTTGGGGTTGCTATTGAAATTTGCAACCAATTAAGTTTTGGGTGGGAGTACTAGAGAACAAAGAAAGAACTTTATAAAAAAATGAATGAAAAATACACACAAAAATGTTGTATAAATAAAAGAGAAAATAGAATGAAAAATGGACATATCATTGAAAATCCGAGTAACTTTAAACTCGACCGTCCCAAAAAGTTACAAATGTTCTCTAGTACCTTTACAAATTGTTGTTTAAAGGGTGAATTAAGGGATTAAATCCATGCTTTAATTTATGTAGGAATGCCTAACTCATGATTTCGTGTAGCCTACTTATCCAAATATCATCCCACCTTCACC
Organism: Medicago arabica; assembly: GCA_946800305.1. NCBI lineage: Eukaryota > Viridiplantae > Streptophyta > Magnoliopsida > Fabales > Fabaceae > Medicago > Medicago arabica. The sequence continues at coordinate 8,568,629 of OX326969.1, forward strand.
TAAGCCCCGTTATAACCCTTAAAGACCTCAAAGTGTGCATAGACATTGATTTTGATTGACGTCTAGAAACTCTTCAAACATATGGTAATATGTAGATTGTATGTCGACTGTATGTGAACCCTATTCAATTTGTTGCGTGGAGTTGTGAATTAGTGGATGCTAACAAGTCAAACTGGCTCATCTTTAGCTAGTAAGGAGTTGAACTTTTGGGTAATATCGCTTGATCAGGTAATTGCTATTTTACTGTCGAATGTCAATGTGCGAATAAATTCCTTGAGGACAAGGAATGATTCAAGTTTGGGGTTGTGATGACAGTCATTCGTTCGCTATTTTTAGAGTCTTTTTATGATATTTTTGAGTTCACAAGCAAGATTAAGCAGCAAGAAAAGCAAGAAAAACTGAAGAAACTAAAAAAGGGCATCGTGTCACGATTACTGAAAAACGTGTCACGATTTGAAGCTTTCAAGAAACATGCATTCGGCATTGGTGAAAACGTGTCACGATGGCAAAAACGTGACACGATTATGGAAACCCTAATTTTGGTGGTTTGTTACATAAGCAAAAACGTGTCACGATTTACTTAAATCATGCCACGATTTTAGGAGCAGTTGTTGCCTATTTAAGTTGAAGACTATTCTGAAAACAAGGGTTACGAATTGGATAGAGCAAAGTGCGATTTTGAGACCTCAAGACGGCTAGGAGGGCGAATTCTCCAACCTTCTATCACTTCATGTATGTTTTGATTCCATTATTGATTGTGCTATTTGTAAACTCGAATATGAGTAGCTAAATCTCTTAGAGATTAGGTCTGAGATGATTCTTTGTAACCCTAATTGAACCATGTTGCTGTGAAACTCTATTTATTGTGAATGACAATCTAGTTTTTATTCAGTTCAAATGTTCTTAATGCTTTTTATATCCTGATCAAATATAAACATGATTTAGAGAGAATGAATGACTACTGACCCTAGCTTTCAACTTAGACAGAATTGAGTTGTTCTAATAAACATGGTTAGTCTAGGAATGAATAATCGTTTATTAGTGATAATAGGTTAACGTTCATAAAACCTTCAAAAATTATTAGACCACCTAAGGAAGTAGGGGCTGTAGTTTGAGAAGAGAGTCCTAGGTCAAGGGATTGATTAGGGCTATTTTGTTAACTATCGTGGAACTAGAAAATCATTCATATGAATAGGTGCATTATAACAATTAGGGGAACTTAGATGATTTGAAAGATCTGATCACATCTCTCTTCATATTTTCTAACCAAATCTATATTTTCTAACTGAATCTATATTTTCTAACCGAATTTATATTTTATGACTGAATCTATATTTTCTAACGAAATCTTTATTTTATGTTATTTAATTTTATGCAATCAAATCAAATCTACTGCCTAGGGCAAACAAAATAATTTATACATCCTAAATATTTACTTTATTGCTAAATTGAGATTAACATAGTCCTCGTGGATATAAACTTATTTTATTACTTCGATAACTTTTGGCACACTTATCAAAATTCTATTAGTATCTTGAAAGATTTGTTCTTCTCAAGAAATTGAAATGTTAGGGATCATGTGTATGGTTTTGTGCGTTATGATAAAGTCTGTGATGTTGATAAGATGAGTAGGGCTCTCAATAATGTGTATTTTAGTGTATCGGGTGTGGGCTAATGTGGCTTGCGTCGAAAAGGTTGAGGGGCATGCTGAGGGTAATAACATACACGATATGAAGGAGAAAAAAAAAGAGCTTGATGAGGGAGAAAACTCAAGTGTGTTGAGGGAGAAAAAATAGAGATTGTTGAGAAAAAAAGTAAGTGTGCTAAGAAATAAATGAGTTGAAGTAAAATATTTTCGTAAGAAAACGGGGTTTGAATTGTGAACTGTTTAAATTTTCGTTGATAAAAATTTTCCTTGTAATTTATGAATCACAATTAGTTTGTCAGTAAATGAATAATAACAATATTTGTGTGTAGTGTGTGTTAAAGGGGAGGGGGGAGAGGGAGAGGGAGAGGGAGAGAGAGAGAGAGAGAGAGAGTTATCGTGGTTGACCAAACCCCGACTACTTCCACTCCCCACACTGATGTGAGATTATCCACTAGGTAATTTTTATAAACTTAACACCAACTCCTCTTTTGTCTTCTTGATTCTTTTCACAAATGAGTAACTTTTACCCTTGCTAGATCCTACTGATCTTTTCTGCAAATGAGTAAATCTACCTTTTGCTTTTACAACCAAAAACAAACAGAGTAACAAATACCCTTGCTAGATCTCCCTGATCTTTTTTGCAACCGAGTAATTTTACCCTTGTTTTTACACACTTGTTTACCACAAGCTTTTACAACCCAATAAGAAATAAAATTCTTACTTGGACCAAATTTAAAGTTTAGTGCTTAACTATGACTCAACACAAAAGAGCTATTTTTTGAACTAGAGAATAAAAATGAGAGAGTGAACTTTTGTGACTTTGCTTTGATATTTCCTTCTTTCTTTCTCAAAAATTCGGTGCCTTTCCTTCAGCTGATGGCTTGGTATATATAGGTCTTTGCTTGCTATCTTCCCACGTGAGGAGCGTATGACTCATGTAGTTCCACATGTGTGTCTATTTGTTTATAATATATTTGCTTCTTGTTGTTTCAATTCATGTGCATAGTAAAGCCATCTAGCTTCCAATTTTCTTTCTCACGTGTGCCAAGGCTAAGGCTTTACATCCAATTATTTCTCATGCAAATCCATGTGTCCATTTGTGTGTGGTTCAAGTACATAAATATCCCAATTGCATGCTCCCTTCCTTTTTCCCTCTTATCCTTTTACGGCTCAAAGTAGGGCTGAGCATAAGTTCACGACCTGCCCGAAACCCAAACAATCCGACACTGAATTGGGTAGTGCGGACGGGTTATAACAGGTATCGGGTTTTAAAATGACTACATTCAGCTACACATGGGTTAATTCGGTCGGGCCCGGTTCTGGAAAATTAAATCCACCGGTGGCCGAACCCGTCCGTAAGTGTATTAGTTATAGGGAAAGTTTATTTACTTTTCACGTTAGCCTATTGCCTAGTTTTCTTGAGACTCACCATTATGCAAAACGCTTTCACTTTTCAAAGACCTTTATTTTTATTTTATTTGCTTTTGTACACCACATACTGACACATAGTAATTCATGTCCTTTATTTGACTTACATACACGGTATAAACATACCTTTATAACCACAAGCATATTTTATTTTTTCTTTCTTTTAAACTGAAAATAATAAAGTTAAATTCTCAAGTAAGTTGTTTCCTTTCTTCTATCTTTTTTGGTTTTCTCTCTCTCTCTCTCTCTCTTAAACCAGTAAAATTTCCAGATCTTACTACTCACTTGATCTCTTCCACCCATTCAAGGTTGAGATAGAGAAGAAAACACCCACCTCATGCCAGTTGCATCAAATGAAATCTATGACTTTGAATCCTTGTTTGGAGGAGTTGTTCCAACCACTTGAAATCACTTGTGATTCAAGTTCAACCTCCCTACCTTTTAATGGTGGTGGTTATGGTGAGAGTGTGGTGGACTCAGGGATGAGGTAAAACATAATTTTCTCTACTCACCCGAACCAACCGATCCGTGAAACCCGCCTTTCGACTTAACTGAGATCCGTTGAAACCGATCATTTTTCTGGGCGGAATCGAGTCTCAAGAAGTTGTTGTCGGTTTCATTTAGCATGGCTGTTTCGGACCCGAACCCGTCCGAAACCGCCCGATGCTCTGCCCTAGCTCAAAGTTGTGTTTTGTGTGTACTTGCTTTTCACTTTTGATTGGAAATGTAGTGGTATTGGAGACATAAGAAACCAAAAGCATAAAACCATTTATGGTATGTGTCCACGTGTTGCTTCAAATTTGGGCAAGTTTATCCAATCTTATCAATTGTATTTTAACCTTTGTTTCTTGCTTTGTCCAGATGTGAGAGACATAGATATTTCTAGAAAGCACATTATATTATCCTTTCCAGGACAATGTTCCTACAGCTAAAAAATGCTCGTACAAAGATGTTAAATACAATAGAATCAGACTCCATTTATAAAATAAAGTCTAAATATACTTTTTCCTCTTTAAAACTAAAAATAGGGATTTATGAATATTTTCTCAACATGAGTAAGTTTGTCGAGGGAGAAAAAAATGTGAGAGTTAAGGGAGCGATTGGGTCATTAGGGAGGGAGTTGGGCTATTTTAGATGGGGTGAAGTAGGAAGCTCGGTTAAGTGAGAAGAATGGGGAGAAAGCTAGACTGGCTGTAACATAAGGGAAGATACCGATGATCGGGTTTGAGCAGTAGGCTTGGAAAGAAGTGATTACTGATGACATAGCATCATATGACATTTTTTACTATGTTTTTAGTAGTTTTCTTTGCATTCGAAGACTAATAAGTTGAGAGATATATGAGTTGTTAATGGTTTGAGGAACATATTGTATTGTTTTCACTCGAGTCGTTGTAATTCACTTTTTTCTAAGATCATGCAACTCCACAAGTGTTTTGTAGTGATAAATCATGTAAATTGACAAATCAAGACATCACGTGAAGGATCAAAGATATAAAGATTGAATTCAATGGTTTTTAGAAGGTTTTTGAAGAGGATACAATGTGAAGAAAATTCATTTCAAGTTCCTAGGAGTTGTCAAACGGAAGAACGATCGAGAACAGGAGAAAACCCAAGAATTGGCACATCGGGGCTGTGTCAGGCACCATTTGCGCCTGAGGCAGTGTTGCTACTACCCTGGGCGCCATTAGCGCCTGGTTGAAAGGTATTTTTTGCCTGCAACTTATTTTCCAAGATGGATCGGTGCAAAAAGCCTAGTTTTCTTCTCCTAAACCCTACCTAATCATTTGCCATAAATAGAGACCCTTGAACTTATTATTATTCATTTAGAACACTGGCGGTTCAAGGCAAGGGTCAAACATTAGAGTTTCAAGGCAAGATTTCTTCCTTCTCTTGTTCTCTATAGGGTATGTTTTTATATTACTTTGTTACGATGTATGTTGCCATGAGCAACTAAACCTCTTGATTAGGGTTCTATTATGAACCCATTCTTATTTGTTGGATATTATTAATAAAAGTTTTAATTAAGTTTATATTTTTATCATGCCCGATTTAAATTAGATCATGCATGTTCATAATGTTTTTTTCAATTGGTTAATTTAATTGTAATTTTGAATAATGATCCGTAGGATAACAATAGCCATTGCCAACCCGAAATTATATTAATTCCATTGGCTTTTCTAATCACCATTTCTTATAGAGATTAATAAATTTGGGTTTGAATTCCGGCCGTTTAAAACTCCCTTCTTTGGACAACGTCGTACATAACCTAGGTTAATCTTGCAGTAGTTGTTGCGAGAAGCTTCGTGAGAGTTTCATCCGCTTGTTTCATTAAATCATAAGTAGCACACATAACTATATATTTTTGGCTTAAATATGTGTCCAGTCCCTGCAAATAGGCCGCAGTTGAATTTTAGCCCATGTACTTACTAATCCTCCCAATTTGTCACTGCAAATATTAATCACTTATAATTTGGTCCTAATTAAGAAAACTTGCGTACGTGGCAGGTGATTAGCGACATGGCGCTTACATGACGTGTAGTGAATGGGAAAGAGACATGATGACTCAGAGTTTAGTACTTGAAGTGCCCATTTTGCCCTTAATGAATATGAGGATGGCAAAATGACCAATATGACCCTAGGTTTTCAACTTATATGTTCACTCTCTTTTTCGTTCATGACCATTCTCTCCTCTTCTTCTTCTTCCTTTGTTTTTCCTTCCTTCTTCCTCCATTTTTACAAGAACCCTAATTTCACCAAGCCATTGTAGTTCGAATTTCTCACCAAATCCTTTCACAATATTCAATTCCTCACCTCTAAAACCATTTAGTTTTGTGTTTATCCCCCAAAATGTCTTCAACTGCAACTTCCAGCAAAGACACTTACTAAACTTACAACTGTTACCTTAAAGACCCACCTAATGAGTTCCCTACATCGCGTGAAATGCTGCATGTGTGCTACTGTCATCAACCTATGACGGTCTACATTGCAAACACTTTAGAGAATCAGGCGCGGAGATTTTGGAAGTGTCGCAATTGGCAGGTTAGTGTGTTCGTAATACTTGTTCATAATGCTTATTATGATGGTTTTGTAGAATGAAACTTTACGGTTTGTTGGAATGTAGTTCATGATGCAGAAAACAAGGAAATGTAACTTGTTAATATGGGATGATGAACTTGGTTCTTCTAGAAAACCTTTTGTTGCAGTGTCATCTACTCTATCAAATGCATCAATTGAGCAACCAAGGAAAGATTCGTCGAATGCAGTTGGCCAAGAAGTGGAGGCTAAACCAGAGAAGTGTAACTGTGCTGAAGCTATGCAGGGAATGTGGGACGAGAAGAAAGAAAAAATGAAGTTGAAATTAGTGCAGCAGAAGAAGAAAATGGACTGGTTGAAGTTGTTTGTTATAGTTGGCTGGGTGATCTTTGGGGTATGCTATGCAAATAAGTAATGTGTTTAAGTGGAAAAGTAGGAATAGGATTTATTTACTGTGATCTTTGTGTTGTGTAATGTGTTTATGTAGGAATTAAGTGATCTTTGTGATGTTTATGAAATGTGTTTCTGGTTATTTGAACTTGTAATTTGACAATGTGTAATGTGTTGGTTTGGTTTAATGAAATGTGATGTTATGAATTAAATTTGTTTGTGATATTTGATTGTGATTGAACATGTAAACATATATACATGAAATGGAATTAGGCAAGCATATATATTTTACATTAATAATAGATGATGTCAACATAGAACTTGTTTATAACTTGTGCATAGACAAGAATTACAACCAAAAAACTTAACTATAATACTTAAATGGTGTAACCTAAAATCTGTCAACATTACTTGGTATTAGCCAAGAATTACAACCAAAATACTTAACCATAAAATACTTAACCAAAATGCTAGGCATAATTCCATTCAAGTTGCATACACAGTTAAAACAAACTAATCAAAACACATTAAACATATTTGATGGTGTCAACTTTTCTCAGGAGGCCTAGACATGATCCAAGCTTCACCTCTGGGACATCTTTGACAGGGGGATCAGTCTCCTTGTGAGCATTAACATTACGATCATCATCTACCTCAATTGGGTAATCCATCTTCTTGCCTGGTCCTTTCTTGTTAGCATTGGCTCTCCAAACATCCCTACCACTTCTCCTCACTTTACCCAAGTCAAGCTTCTTCCCTTCTGACTTTGCTTGTCTTGGTGCTTGTGTTGGTGCAACAGATGGTTTGGGTGGAACATATTTAAGCACAGGTTCACAAATAGTTTTCACAATGGTACATGGTTTAACATATGTTTTTTATTGTGTTGATGTGTTTAATGTTGTACTCACATCAGCAGATGGTTTCACAGTTGTTTGAGATGTGTTGGCAGTCTTCACATTGGTGAAGACCTTTGAACTAGGCTTAATAATGGTAACTGTGTTTGGATGAGGTTGTACAATTGTGTTCACTTTTGCAGATGGTGCTACAATTGTTTGTGAGTACCTACCAGTGTGAATTGATGCAGATGGCTCAATGATAGTTTGTGTTTGTGTTGGTGCAAGTGGGGTTGTTCTCATAAATGCAACATATGGTTTGGGTGGTTGTTTTGGAGGGTGTACCTGTTTTGGTGGGTTGAATTTAGGAAGACCCTTAACAAGTTTTCTCTTCTTCTTGACTGGTTCAACTTGCTCACCCATCATAGTACTTACAGATTCCTGACTACTTTAAACTTGAGTTGCCTGAGAATGTTGTGCTTGCGCTTCAAAACCTTGTGCTTGTCCTTGAGAAACTCGTGCTTGCCCTTGACTTACAACTTCACTTTGAACCTGGCTTGGGCCCTCTGCTTGCCCTTGACTTTGTTCTGATTGCCCTTCATTTTGCTCTTGCCTTGTTGTTTTTTTAGGTGGTTTCCTCTGCCATTTAAACATTAAACATAGTATGCATTAGAAAACAGTAAGCAGTTAATGAATCTAATTATTATTTGAACAAAGTAATATGTTACCTTCCTCTTTTGTGCTTCAGGGTCAACAGTTTGACTCTTACATCCGCTGGCATTGTGGCCAAACTTGTTACAAGTTGTGCATCTGTAACTTGTGTTTGCTCTGCTATACTTGCCTTGTGTTTGACTAGCCTCACCAGGCTCCCTCCTTCTCAACTTCTTTGGTCTCCTAGGCCCTTTTTTATAAATTGGTGGAAACATCTCCTCACATTCCACCTCAGGCCACATATCTTTCCCATTAATGACATTCACATTATTGTTGTAACATGCTTCATAGGTCTTTCTAGAATAACACTCATGGACAAAGTCTTTTGGGTTTCCATCTCTCTTACCTATGGCTGCAACTGCATGCCTACAAGGTATACCTACCAACTCCCAAAAATTACAACTACATGACTTATTTGCAGTGTTTACAGTAAACCTATGTCCACCACCTACCATTTCAACCTCAAATTCATCACCTATTCCCCATGTTGCTATCTAGTTTCTAGATTTCTGAATCTCAGTGTTCAATCTTTTCCTTGGCATATGCATGATATCACCCTGCCAGTTACTTAACTTATTCCTAAGTTTTGACATCCTATTCATGAGGTATGTTCTAATCCACTCTGCCATTGTGAGCACTGGCTTATCTCTAGCTAATACTATAGTAGCATTAAAAGCCTCTGAAATGTTATTCATTAATACATCACACTTAGGATAATATGAAAATGCATGCTTACACCATAATTTAGGATCATGTCCCATTAGCCATTCCCATGCTTTCACATCCACCTTTTTCAGCTCTTCCATCTTAACAACCCAATATGTGTTGTAAAACACAAACATATACACAGTCAGTCAAACCCCTTATCAGTAAATCACAAACTATGTATTAAAACACAAAAATATAAGTTATGTTTTTACCTTGTATAGGTAGCCTTTGCTGCACCCATCGTCAAATCCCTTATCAAAGTTGCTCCTCCAAATTTTTTCTTGAAATTGGCATATAGATACCTAAGATAGTACCTATGCTCAATTCTATTAGACCATTCATCAAACACACTCATCAATCCTTGTATCATACAAAAAAATTAAGATAAGTTAATCATAAAGAGATAAATAAAACACAAATTAAGATAAGATAAGTAAAATACCTTTTGTTGATCTGAAATAAACATCCATTTTTTGTTTCCAATATCTTCAAGAAGCAAAGTCAAAAACCACCTCCATGTTTCTTTGGTTTCATTCTCAACAACTTCAAATGTTAATGGGAAATATTGGTCATTTGCATCTCTTCCAACAACAACCAATAATATACCTCCAAACTTAGTTTTCAAGTAACACCCATCCACTCCAATAAATGGCCTACAACCAGCCAATAAACCTTGTTTGCAACCATCAAAACAAAAGTAAAACTTGTTGAATGTTGGTTGATTTGTTAACAAGGTTCTTTCAACATTAAGCTTCAGATTATTCCCATTATACACCCTCTTTAACCCAGCTGCATACCTCCACAGTAGAGTGTATTGTTCTTTACATCACCATCTAATATTTCAGTATCCCTCTTCTTTGCACTCCAAGTTATATGAAAAGAGACCCCAATAAAACATTGCCTCCTCAGATCTTTCATGATATCTTTGACCTTCTGTTCACCACTACCCCTCATTTTTTCCACAACCATATTAGTTAACCAGTTGGCATTGGCACTAGAGTCATCTAATGACCTACCACATGTGTGGTCCATACCCAATGTCTTTATTTTATATGTATGGCTGTAAGCCACTTTGCTGCAGTGGGCCACATACTTGCATCCCTTGTGCTTATCCTTACACTCTACCCTACACCTATCCTTGTCATTTTTCACAAACTTAATTTGATATCCATTTAATACATTCCACTCCCTAATGGCCATCTTGAACTATACAATTGACTGAAAGTCCATACCAACTTTGAATTTAAAGGCTGGTGTTAGTTGGCTCATCTTAAACACATCCGCTCTTGGTCCCCTTTCAGAGTCTGACTCATCAGGGTCATCTGAATAAAGCTCATCACTTTCATACTCTATCTCCCACTCAGGATCATAATCATCTTCTTCTTTATCACCCTTTGATTTTTCCTTGGTCTTTTCACCTTTCTCATATGTCATTCCTTTACCCCCCCCCCCCCCCCCCCCCCCCTTTTTTACCATTAGCCCCAACCAGTCCCACAACTTCATTCATATCCAATGGAGTTATATCATATGATACAAACCCATCATCAAGCCCCAATACTCTTTTATGCTCACTATCATCAAAATATTCATCATCTGACTCATCTTCACTGTTCCTTGACTTCTCATCATCAGTTTTTTGTACAATGTTATCCTATTCAGAACACACCAACACACCTTTTCCTTTCTTATCTACCTTTTCCTTCTCTAGTCCTTCTCCATTTACCTCAACCTGAGAACTTTTTCCAACTTCCCTATTAGTAACAGTAACACAGTTTGGAACATCCACCAACCTACTAACTACATCAACATCATGTTCTACAAAAATGTTAACTGGCTTGTTTACTTTCAAAGAATAATCCCTCATCTCACTAACATTTGCATCTACTTTAACAACCCTAAAGTTTACTTCTTAGTGAGGCATCCACCATAACATTCCCTTTTTAACATTCAGATCTTCTTCTACATATCCACATAATTCAAAAAAGCTAAACTTATCAGGGTCTAAACCTTCAAACCTTTTTACCTCCCCTCCTATATAACTTATCAACTAGTCCCTACTAAAACAACATCCATAATAAAAATCAACAGTAATAGTACCCATAACTGTACAAAAAATTACGGAAAGAACATTTAGGGTTTTGAAAATGCATATCAAACACGAGTTTAACACTTTTTAGGGTTTTTATTTCGAAATTATAACATATTAAACACGAGTTCGAAATGTTTCAGGGTTTTTATTTCTAAATTATAAAATATCAAACACGAGTTCAACATTTTTTAGGGTTTTTATTTCGGAAATTTTGTTTTTAACACAAATCTAACACGAGTTCAACCTTTAGGGTTTAGAAAATGTAGAAATCAAACACAAACATACCTGCGATAACGAGCTCCAACACCAACAAATCTCGTAGTCGTTTTCACCACAACTCGTCGCGAAATAGTTTTCACCACCACAACTTCAATGTACTATCATTTTCTCCTTAGAAGATCGTTTGAATCGTTTGTGTTTGCTTGGTTTGCTGGGTTTCTAATTCGGAACCCTAATTTTGTTAATTTTCCCCCTAATTCGTTTTTCAGAAACAGAAGAGAGGGAAGTGGAAAGTCAGGGGCAAATTGGTCATTTTTCCATTCTCAGGATTCAGTAAGGGCAAAATGGGCAGTCCACGTCATAAAATCTGAGTCAGCTTGACACTTTCCCAGTCACTACATGCCAAGTATGCGCCACATCGCTAATCACCTGCCACGTACGCATGTTTTCTTAATTAGGACCAAATTATAAGTGATTAATATTTGCAGTGGCAAATTGAGAAGATTAGTAAGTACAGAGACTAAAATTCAACTGCGGCCTATTTGCAAGGACTTGACACATATTTAAGCCTATATTTTTTAAAGTTTAATTCCAACAAAGACGAAGGGGGGATTCAAAGAATTCCCTACTCACCGTTAATTATCTGAATCAGATACCTAATCTTGCATTTGACAGGGTAATTCAACCTTGCAACTCTATTCATTTTTTCTCTCTATTTTCACCCTTTTAAATAAGTTTTATTAATTACTAAGTTGAATGACAATCCTTCTGAAGAGCGATAAACTTACTACTTATTATTTGTTACGATTTGGTGCACTTGTCAATTTTGTCCATCAATTACTAATTTGAAGAATGATCTGAAAGTGCTCTTATATACGGATACATTAACATGGACGAATAAACTAGGGATGGCAAGCAAATCTCTTCGGGATATGAAGGAATCTGGGAAAGCATCAGTAGAAGCTAACAAAGAAGCTTTGAAGCAATGACTTGCAGAGGTACTGCATCATATGGATTTGTTGGATCTCAGATGCAATCCTCAGAGGTAGTTTCCTGCTACAAGACCACCAACAATTGTTGATGTTGTCCCATAGATCTATGATTTTCTTCCATTGGATAATAATTCTTACTATGTATTGCTTGCTATCGAACATTTGATCATCAATAAAGCTGTTTTGTAACCATCTTCTTCATTATCTGCATATGATTTTGAGGCTTTTAAGGAAAATATCATAATTGAGTTGGCTGCTCAAAGAAATGCTATAGAAATGAAGCTGGATGCTCAGACAGCCAAGCAGGAAGCGTTGGATGAAAAGCTTAATTTGATATGAGAAGTAGAAACACATGGGATTTTTTTACCCATTTTTATTTTGAACAGGTTTTTTTGGTAACTTTAATCAACGATATTAACTTGTATTGAATGCTTATTCTTGCAATCTTTTATGCAAGATATATATATATATATATATATATATATATATATATATATATATATATTAGGGGAGTAAGAGTAGTAATTTAATTCTACTGTTAATTGTTTAAACTCTGCAGAAATATAACAAGACTTCTATCATTTTACAAGTGGCAATACTCTGTCAAATTCTCTAGTGCACAAACACTTAGAAAAATTCTTACAAAGTTTCAATCTTAGAATTTCTTCAGTGTTTAAAAGTTACTTGCACTTTAAGTCAAGTACACCTTTGAGTGTAAATCAAGTGTAAACATAATCTTTTATTTGATAAACACTAATTACACCTTTAATTTTACATGTGACAAGGAAGTCTTTTAGTTGTGTTCTTGAGCAATTGTAATCTCCTATTGAATAAAAAAAATTAATGAAGCTCCACATTGCGCCTTATTGGTTTTTAGCAAGGCACCATCCTTACTAGATCTTACCGTGACCAGAAAAGAATGTTAAATCACGTGCTCGCATGTTAAGGGAGTAAAAAAGTCCCACCTTTGAGGAAGGTCAAGAAGTCATATATAAGAGGAAAATAAGACCTTGAAACACAAGCCCTATAAAACCTCAAAGTCCTACTTTCGAGGAAGGTTGAGAAGTCATATATAGGAGGAAGGCAGGACCTTAAAACAATATCACCTTTAAAAACCTCAAAAGTCCCACCTTCAAGGAAGCTCAAGAAGTGATATATAGGAGGAAGGTAAAACCTTGAAACATAATCCCTTGAAAAATCTCAAAAGTCTCACCTTCAAGGAAGGTCAAGAAGTTATATATGGGAGGAAGATAACACTACAAAAAAACAACATTTTACCTTCCATTTTAGCGTTGACCCCCGACACCAAAGCTAATAGCGTTAACTTAAGTCAACAAAAAATTCACCCTAAAATTTTTCCCACACATTTTTCCCTCTCTTCATTCACAAAAAAAAACCCAATATATTTTTCTTCTCTCTCTCTCTCTCTCTCTCTCTCTCTCTCAAACTTACTCACCAAAAAATCAATCATTTACCACCACTCATTCCCCACTCACACCTAGTTAACCCAAAATCCACTTACTTTTCATCTAACCCATTTCCTTTCATGAATCTTCTTTCTCATAACCCAGAACCCTTAACCACCACCCTTCATGATTTGTTCCATCCTCCTTCACGTTTCACCATTACTCCCTCTCAGCTAACCCATATACACATCCTCATATGTTTCTTCACACCCCGTTCATCTATTTTAAGTGAACTTCACCACCCGTACTGGAACCATACAAGCGGGGTATAATTTTCATTTTTATCAAATATATGAATGATCAAATAACAACTTTTTTGACCAATTAGATAATGACTTTAATTAAAGACGAGCTATTTGGCGAATGTGATATTAAACCTTGTTAGGAGCAACAATTGATTAACTTTTACTTATCTTTCGACTTTTCGTTGAACTCTATATTATGATTCTAAAAACCAAAATAAAATTTGCTTAAACTGATCCCCAAACGATAGAGATATTTTTATTATATATATATATATTATTATATATGTTTGATCGAAGACAATGACCTTATCTTATATGATACTCTATACTCATATTATTTATTATGATTTATGGTAGTTAATACTACATTAAGACATTATTATAGATTAAACATATATAGATCAAAGCTTAAGGGTCAAATCAATCTTGGATGCTTCCTCCTCTTGGGTCTCATTGTCTTCATGATCAACTTCCTCACTAACAACAGCTCCCTCTGATATTGAACCAAATTCAGTCTCAGTCATGTTAACTTTATGACTCACAATGCCTTGATCAGCCTCATTCACTTCATCTATATGTGGAATATGCGGCAATGCACCAACCAAATTTCCTGCATAAAAGTTAGATGACCCTGCATGCTGAAGCATATTGTTAAATCCATAATATTGATATCCACACCCCCTATGGTATGGAGTGACAGTGTTTAGACTTATCCCTTGATTACCATTTGAGTAATTTATCCAAGCTTCGTTAAAAGCTTGGAACCTTTTTTTGACCAGACTTCTCTCAAATTTGTGAGAACTTTGATGGCCACCTAATGCATGTGGAGTAGTGAACTTTCTACTACAAAATTTGCATGAGTAAGCATTTTGCATTCCTTTCCTCTGATCAACAATGAATCCAAAAAGAAGAAATGAAGATTTTTTTTTGGGTGAATCAATTGATTCTTCTTCAGCAGTATCTTTTTGGGGAGACTTTGAATTCTTAGTTCCAACATGGGATTCTTCCATTACGATGGCCTTCCGCTTGTTCACATTGTTCTGATTCTCCATCATCATATTTGTTATTGATTCTTCATTCACCTTCTCCTTCCCCTTGTTCTCATTAGTGTTGCACATGGTTGCAGAGAGAAAGTGAAATGATAGGATTTTGAGAGATGATTTAGAATGTAAAAATTCTTGTGAATTTAAAGACATGCACTTAGGGCTGATATTCTGCCAACTTTCCACGTGTCTTTGTTTTTCGTTAGTTCTCATGTATTAACTTAAAATGGAAGGTAAAATATAAAGCAGTCTTAAGGATAGATCTATGACTTTTCATTAGACTTGATAGATTTAAAATACTACTCTTTCTCTTTATAATTTATACATGCATCTTTTTTTAATGACAATTAATGAAATTAGATTATGACTGATTTATAAAAAAATAATAAATATATTTAGATTGTGGTAGACACATTCAATACAATATCAGAGAGAAGGACCAACATTATTCAAGATTACGATGAATTTATATACATGTCTTTAAACCTTTTTTTTTGCCAAAAGCTAAATATAGTTTTAATAAATATGTAGATTTTTAGTCAAAACAAATAAATAAATAGATTTCAAAGTTCAAACATAATCTTAGCTTTTGTCGGCCTATTTATTAATGTAAATGTAAATAATTGCTTAAAAAATGCATTATTGCATGTTGGTCTTTATTTTAGGTTTTAAGTTGTTCCCTTATGTTTTAAAAGTTTTAAGTTGGTCCAAAACGTTACTCAAAATGGAATAAGTTACTCATTTTCATTAGTTGACCATTAGGCAATCTGGGTTGAGACTATAGGTTATTCCTTTTCAACTAATTTACGAAATCAGTTTTAATTTTTTTTAATTTCTTTTGCTTTAGTAAATTCAATATTATGTGGTGGTGGACTTGACTAACTTTTTTTAAATGTGAATACCGTTTTCGACTAACTTAAAACTATCAAAACATAAAGGAACAACTTAAAACATTTAAAATATAAGGGACCAACTTAAAACGAAAATAAATATAAGGGACCAACCATAAAATTAAGTTTGAAAAATATTTAATACTCCCGTCGTTACTTTTTAGTGTTAGACTACTAGAAAAAAATTATCCTAATTTATTTTTCGTTCTAAGTAGTATTGATATTGTTTTGATAAAATTATCCATCACTATTTATTGTCGAGAGAAAAAAGTGAAATAAGATAATAAAAGGTAAAGGGATTTTAGAAAATAAAAAATAATTAATTATATGAAAAGGAATTCATCCACCATTATTTATTAAATATAGAAAAAAGTTAAATGAGATAATAAATATTTATGAGTTATAAAAAACAAAATAAATAATTATATCAGAAGCAATTGAAGAAAAAGGATATAAAAGTAACAAAAATTATTAATTTTCTGGATAAGTGTATATAACCTTAAAATGAAAATTAAAAAAGAACGTAGTATAACTTTAAAATTTAAAAATTGATAAAGTTTTAAAAAATACATTAACTCGTCTTAAATACATTAATTCAGTAGTTTTTAAAAAATAAATATTTTAAGAGAGGGTCAAAAATATTTTTAAGCAATAAAGACAACTTAAATGTTATGACATTTTCTTATTTATATGACCAAAATAATAAATTCTCATATAAAAAAATCTCTCTAGGGTATGTTTTTATATTTTTTTTTTTATGATGTATGTTGCTATGAGCAACTAAACCTCATGATTAGGGTTACATGACGAACCAATTCTTATTTGTTGGATATTATTAATAAAGTTTTCATTCAGTTTAATCTATTCAATTCTTATTGAATAGTACAATTTGTCTTCTTCTGACCACGTGCAGAAAAAAACAAGAAAGTTCAAGGACAAAAAGAATGTAACAGATCAATCTATTAAAAACAAAGAATTTTGGAATGACTATTTAATGGCATTATCCATTAGAGGCAAAGTTTCAATGACTCTGTTCAAGCATCTCAACGAAGAATTTGATGAGTTGGCAATGTTCAACATCAAATCTTTTATTCTCTCCAATATAAGCCATATTGGCAGTTGAAGAAATATAACATGACTTCTATCATTTTACAAGTGGCAATACTCTGTCAAATTCTCTAGCGCACATACACTTAGAAAAATTCTTACAAAGTTTCAATCTTAAATTCAGTGTTTAAAAGTTACTTGCACTTTAAGTTAATTACACCTCTAAGACGATCCCCAACAGAGCACCTTAAACTGGGTGCTTAAATTGATTTCATATGTCCACATCACTTATTTTATTTTATGATAATACTTAATAAACACCAATTTTCTCCAACCCAGCACCTCAAAAGAAATTATTAAATAGGTTTTACAAATCATTTTACATCATTACATTTCAACAAAATTTATTTATTTTATTAAGTTTTATTAAATGGGAACCATGAGAGAGAGAGAGAGAGAGAGAGAGAGAGAGAGAGAGAGAGATTATACTCCACAATGGGGGTGCCTATTTAACATGGTGCGAAATAGATGAAGCACCCACCATTGTGGATGGTCTGGTTGTAAATCAAGTGTAAACATAATATTTTATTTGATAAACTCTAATTGTAAAAGTCCTCTTGTGCGAGGCAAGGAAGTATTTTATTTGTGTGTTTCAGAAATTGTAATCTTGTGTGAATATAGTGAAAAATCTCTTGGAAGTGTAAGAGGATTGGACTAACCTCGAATTATGCCAGGGAGTGCATATTGCTTATTTTTCAAGCTGTTTTGGTTGAAAAACTCTATTTTTCTTATCTTAACCCCTAAGTAATTATGTACTATAAATAGAGACAGTTGCACACTTTTTTTATTCATTCAAAAAGCTAGAGGTACAAGGCAAGAGTCAATTATCAGAGCTTCAAGACATATGATCTCCATCCTCCTCTTGTTCTCTATAGGGTATGTTTTTCTACTGTTTTGTAATGATGTTTATTGCCATGTGTGAAATTCAGGCACACTAGCAACATGATGTTCTATGCGATGTTCCAAAGATAACATATGTTGAATGATATGTTTAGAACACCATGCTAGCAGTAAACATAAACAAAATAAAAAAATAAAAGACGAGAAAGTAAAAGGCACATGAAATTTGTTAACCTAGTTCGGTGCAACGTCACCTACTCTGGGGGCTACCAAGCCAGGAAGAAAATCCACTAGTGTAGTCTTTATTCAAAAGATCTCAGCAAACTCCTCGTTTACACTTTATGACCTAGGACCTACCCGTTTAGACTTCAACCTAGGAACTCCTAGATCTGAGATCCCATCTCACTATCCTATGGTCAGTCACAACCCTTGTGACCTATAAGACCTCAAACAATCAATTAATGGTGAAGTTACCTTCAAATAAAATAACTACGACCTTGCTTACAAGCTTTGGTGTAGCACAACGAGTTTACAACTCAACACACAACCCTTAGCATGTATCAAGATGGTACAAGAAAGGCTCACAAGTAAAACAGGACTAAACTTGCATCAAATGATACAAGAGTAGAACACACATAGACTCAAAACCCTAAAAGTTAAACTTTTTAGAATGACGGATTGAATACCTAATTAAGTCTTGAAGTCTTCCTTTTATACTGAAGCAATATGGGGTAACAAACCTTGTTGGGCTTCAATAACAAATTGCAGATCGATCTGATCTACAGAACAGAATCAGAGACAAATATGGAAAGTCCTAAAATGTAGGAACATCTTTAGAAACATTCAAAACAACTTCAAATATTCCCCAAAAAATTCTTGCTCTTTTGGGAATAAAAATAGAGCTGATTCTGATCAGATATGTACGTTGCTTGGTTAGCAAAATAAGGAAAAGTTATTTCCTTTTAAAGATAAAGCGCACGTACAAATAGGTATGTACTTATGCACACTGAACCGTGCCATGATGTTGGAACATTTTGTTCAACATCTTAAACGGATGCATAAACCATGTTGGAACATAGTATCCAACTACACATTAAATGGATATTTGTTTTAGCAACAATGCAGCCAATACAAATACCCAACAATGTGTAACTAAACCTATTTGACTAGGGTTCCATAATGAGTGATTCCTATTAGCATAAAAGGAAAGGTTGGGTTCAAGGGAGATGGGGACTTTTCACAAAATAGAAAAACATCACCACCCTTACTGGAACCATACGAGCGGCGGGTAGGAACACTCGTACTTCTTGCAAGTACAAACCCATTCTTATTTGTTGGATTCAATTAATAAAGTTTTTTATTCGGTTTATGATCTAAAGTTCGATTTAATTTGTATATGTCTGTTTCTATACCATACCTCCTAATTCCGTCCTACCTGGACAATAGTAAATTGCTTAGTTTCTAGATGAAATCATTTCATTCAAATCTAAGTATGAATTTAGTGCTATGACTCATCTTAAGGGAACATAGTTGAATTGCAGTGATATTAAAATAAACTTCCACCGATTTATCTTGGGGTCATGTTTTACTTTCTTAAATCCAAAAAGACAAGTCGTAAACTAATAATCAATAGAGTTAATTCCAACAAAGACGGAAAAGGGGGATTCAAGGATTCCTTAATCGTCGTTATACTTATGAATCACAAAAACTAATCTCGCATTGGGCATGACGATTAAAACCCTGCAACCAATTTTAAATTTTTCCATTTATGCTTTACATGCCTTACTCTACTCAATTTGTGTAGGAAATGACAAGCAAAGACCAAGAAACCATTTTCTGAGCCAAGCTAAACTCGCTTAAAGCGAGCTTATCTCGCCTAAGCGAGAAAGTTTCAGAGAGCAGCATAAGACCTTGCTTTTTGCACGCGTCAAACTCGCTTGTGAGAAACAACCAACTCGCTTAAGCGAGATTGTTCCAGAGAGCGTCACTTCAACTCGCTTTCATCACGCTTCCAGTTTGCTTTTCAGAAACAGCCAACTCGCTTAAAGCGAGATCAGTTCGCTTAAGTGAGTTTTATCAAGAGAGCAAAGGAAGAACTTGTTTTTAACTCGCTTAAAGCGAGATTCAGCAATTTCTGTGGATAAGGTCCACATGGCAGCCTTCCAATGGCTAAAGTGGGATTTTATGGCAACTCGTTTAAGCGAGTTGAGGTCACTTGAAGCGAGTTTGCTCGAGCTCAACCCATATAAGTAGCTTTCTTTTCTCTTTCCTGGGCATCTTTTGGTGTTTTATTGTATTTTTCTGGTTTTAGAGAGAGAGAGAGAGAGTAGGGCATTTATAGAGAGAGAAACACAAAGCAAGGGTGTTAGGAGTAGATTCTTCCCAAGATTTGTTGAGACATCATAAATCTTAGCATGAAATCTTCATCTTTCTTCGATCTTTTGCAAAGCTTCATAGACATATGTAGCTACATCTAACCTTATGGGTTTTGAGGTATTTAAACAAGCTATTATGTAATCTTTGATCATTTAATATAAGGTTCTAGCTTATTTATTCAATATTGATTATTGTTCTTGTGGTTGATGCCTTATTTAGGATTTGAAATGTTATTGAAAAATACTTTTGAACTTAGGGTTAGAATAATAAATCTATCAAAGTTTTTATTCTAGACATAGAGTTTAAGTTTTGATAATCACTTTGTAATCAAGAACTTAATGCTATTGTATCGTTTAATAGATTGAGAAATCGTCGATTAAACGATACGATTGAACTCATGAAGTTATTTAGACATAAATAATGATTGAAATCATGATATCATAAATAATGTTGTGGAGTGATTGTGATAATATCGTTTAAAAAAGCTAGAATTCGTTATTTGATCGTGAGATTGCAGTTGTTACGCTTGGTTGATTAACTCTAACCCCAAGTGAGATGACCTTCTCTCGTCTCTATTTATTTTCATGTCAAATAGTTAATATATGTTACACAAACAAACTTTTAAACCCAAATACTTAGGATGATAATCGTCGCTGAAATGCATATGGTATACGCTAGTCCCTGTGGAAACGATCCTAATATACTCACGTGTAAATAGGAAAATGACTTGTAAAAAGATTTACATCAGTGGCACCATAGCTACTTGGGATTATTTGAAGAAAGCATTCCTGCGTCGCTTTTTCCCAACAACAAAATACCTCGAAAAAAGAAAGGAGACTGTCGGTTTCCAACAAGAAGACGGAGAAAATCTCTATGATGCATGAGAAAGATACATGTTACTACTCAAGCGTTGGCTAAGGCACAAATTTTCAGAAATGGAGATAGCATTGGCTTTCTCAGATGGTCTTAAGTCAACAACCCACATGCTCTTAAACGTATTAGTTGGAGGTACCGTGAAGAAAAAACTGTAGCAGGGATCCAAGAGCTCATTGATAACATGTCCTTCAACGAGTATCACCCTTACAACAAGACTAGGGGTGTTGTTTAAAGGCAGGGAGTTCTAAGTATATATGTGTTTATCGTTGTCTAAGGTGCTTTTCTTTCTCCTAATATATTGAAGGAGTTTTTGGTACAGGAGGAAGAGAACTTTACTGATAAAAAAAAGTGAAAGCCGCATAAGCCTCAAACATGATAGAATTATTACAATATGTGATTATTTCACAAGAAATCTAATCATATAAAGGTGTTTATATATTAACATTATGACTCAAATAATGATAAGGCTCTCCAACAACAAATCATTTGCAAGGAATGAAGAGAATATTGAGGTATCTCCATGGTACCATAAATCTAGGCTTGCACATCAAACCATCATATGATCTAGGTTTTTAGATGCATATAGGGCAGAAAGTCCATGGCATGTCAATGTGTGTTTTTTGGTGAAACTTTGATTTCTTGGGCTTCAAGAAAGCAAAAAGTGGTGTCCAGCTTGATCAAGAGGTTACAGACTTTGGATCACTTGAACTTTTTCCTGTTGATGGTCGTACACCTACTGATTTCATGCATTTAAGAGGACTAAAGATGAGATCTTTGGGTGAATTGGTTAAGCTTTCAGACAATATTCCACATTATGAAAGCTCCAGATATGTGACTCATAGATTAATGAAAGCTCTAGAGAAATTGTTTTCACATTATGATTGTGCTGTAAGAAATACTAGTGGTAATATTGTTCAATTTTGTTATGGAGATGATGATATAGATCCAGACACTAAAAAGTAATAACGTTTATTTTTAAACGGAAGAAAAAAAGATTTGTCTATATTTACAAGGTTCCTAAATGCAAATAGGATCTTATGAATATGAAACATAGAGAAAAAAACAATATTTCACAGCCTAAGTTAAAGGCTTTTTTTTGGTGGATAAGAAAATCTCAAAAAGTAATAAGGAAAAATCTGATAGAAAAAAAAGCCTTTAGCTTAGGCTGTGAAATATTGTTTTTTTCTCTATGTTTCATATTCATAAGATCCTATTTGCATTTAGGAACCTTGTAAATATAGACAAATATTTTTTTCTTCCGTTTAAAAATAAACGTTATTACTTTTGAGTGTCAGCAGAACCAATCCATAACCTTTTTGAATATATTTAGAGTCGGCCTATCCAACACTATAATTTTTTCTGATAAAAATTTAACTTTTTTTTAGAAAATATTAACGCTTCTTTTAATTAAAGTCAATTTTTCCCTCTCTTCATAAAAAAAACCCAACTCTTTCTCTCTCCCCCTCTCTCTCTCTCTCTCTCTCTCTCTCTCTCCCTCTCTCTCTCCCTCTCTATCTCTCTCCCTCCCTCTCTATCTCTCTCTCTCACACACACACACACACACACACACTTACTCGCCAAAAAAATGAATCATTTACCACCACTCATTCTCCACTCACATCCGGTTAACCCAAAACCCACTTACTTCTCATCTAACTTATTTTCCTTCATGAATCTTCTTTCTCATAATCCAGAACCCTTAATAACCACCACCCTTCATGAATTGTTCCACCCTCCTTCACGTTTCACCATTACCTCTCCCAGCTAACTCATATACACATCCTCCTTCTTTGTTTCTTCACACCCCCTTCATCTATTCCAAGTGAACATCACACCCTTACTGGAACCCTATCAGCGGGGTAGGAACGATTGTACTTCTTTCAAGTATAATTTTGATTTTTATCGAATACATGAATGATTAAATAACAATATTTTTTGACCAATTAGACAGTGACTTTAATTAAAGACGGGCTATTTGACGAATTTGGGTTTGAACCCTGTTATAAGCAACAATTGATTAACTTTTACTTATCTTTTGGCTTTTCGTTGAACTCTTTATTATAATTCTAAAAACCAAAATAAATGTGCTTACCTTGATCCCTAAAAGAAAGAGATATTTTATTACACACCTAAAATCCAATATATTATTAAATATGTTTGATTGAACACAATGACCTCATCTTACATGATCCTTTTTACTCATTAATATTGATTATGGTTTATGGTAGTTAATACTACATTAAGACATTATTATAGATTAAACATATATAAATCAAAGCTTAAGAGTCAAATCAATCTTGGATGTTTTCTCCTTGAGTCTCTTTGTCTTCCTGATCAACTTCATCACTAACAACACCTCCCTCTGCAATCTCAGTCATATTAACTTTATGACTCACAATGCCTTGATCAGCCCCATTCACTTCATCTATATGTGGAATATGAGGCAATGCACCATACAAATTTCCTGCATAAAAGTTTGATGACCCTGCATTCTGAATCATATTGTTAAATCCATAGTATTGATATCCACACCCCATATGGAGTGGAGTGACGGTGTTTAGATTTATCCAAGCTTCGTTAAAAGCTTGGATCCTTTTTTTGATCAAACTTATCTCAAATTTTTGAGAACTTTGATGGCCACCTAATACATGTGGAGTAGTGAACTTTCTGCTACAAAATTTGCATGAGTAAGCATTTTGAATTCCTTTCCTATGATCAACAATGAATCCAAAAAGAAGGAATGGAGAAATTTCTTTGGGTGAATCAATTGTTTCTTCATCAACAATATCTTTTTGGGGAGACTTTGAATTCTTAGTTTCAACATGGGTTTCTTCCATCACGATAGCCTTTCGCTTGTTCTCATTGTTCTGATTCTCCATCATCTTCAAATTGGCTATTGATTCTTCATTCACCTTCTCCTTCCCCTTGTTCTCATTAGTGTTGCATATGGTTACAAAAGAGAAAGGGAAATGATAGGATTTTGAGAGATATTGATTTAGAATGTAAAAGTTCTTGTGAATTTAAAGACATGCACTTAGGGTAAATATTCTACCAAGTTTCCACGTGTCACTGTTTTCGTGAATTCTCATATATTAACTTAAGAATATAAATCAATCTTGAGGATTTATCCATCACTTTTAATTATATTTGATAGATTTCAAATACTACTCTTTCTCTTTAGTATTTATACATGCATCTTTTTCTTAATGACAATTAGATTATGACTGGCTTATAAAAAAATAATAAATATATTTAGATTATGGTAGACACATTCAATACAATATCAAAGAGAATGACCAACCTCATTCAAGATTACGATGAATTTATATACATGTCTTTAAAGTTTAAACTTTTTTTCTTCACAAAACTAAATATAGTTTTAATAAATATTTAGATTTTTAGTCAAAATTAATAAATAAGTAGATTTTAAACTCTCTCAGAAAAAGTAGATTTTAAACACAATCTTACCTTTTGTTGGCCTATTTGTTAATGTAAATGTAAAGTAGTCGATAAGTTGAGTGGATCATTGATTAAAAGATGGCTTACTGCATGTTGGTTTTTATTTTAGGTTTCAAGTTGTTCCCTTATGTTTTAAAAGTTTTAAGTTGATCTAAAATGTTACTTAAAATAGAATAAGTTAATCCTTTTCATTAGTTGACCATTAGGCAATCTTGGCTGAGAATATAGGTGTTGGAATTCAACTAATTTACAAAATCAATTTTAAAATATTTTTTTAATTTCTTTTGCTTTATGAGATTCAATATTATGTGGCGGAATTGACTAACTTATTTAAATGCGAGTACCATTTTCGACAAACTTAAAACTATCAAAACATAAAGGACCAACTTAAAACATTTAAAATATAAAGGACCAACTTAAAACCAAAACAAATATAAGAAACCAACCATACAATTAAGTTCAAAAAAATAAATATCTCTTCCTCTCTCTCTTCTCTCCTTCTCAAACCCTAGCTGTCACCCCTTTTATTTTCTTCTTCTTATCAATTTTGACCCAAAAATCACCCTTCCGAGTTGTTTTTCTTCTATCCTAATTGAATAAGTGATTTCACATATTTTCTATTTTCTTTCGTTTGTTTTTGTGATTTCGTCGTCTCTGAACGACTCTGTTTGTTTTGATTTTCCGTCTTTGTGCGGTGTTTTATAATTTCCCGTTTTAGTTCGGTGTTTATTTGATTCAGATTGAAAGTTAGCTTTGAGCAAGTGCAGATCCGATCAATGACAATGACTTTGACGTCGTTGAAGTTATGTCATCATATTAAGTTGTTCCATCGACATTTTGTCCATGAATGAAAGTGTCTTGAAAGGGATAAATCTTCAAATGACAAACACTAAATAGGAACAAACTTGATATATATTATAATGAATCAAACTCGTATTGTAGATTT
This sequence comes from Medicago arabica, assembly GCA_946800305.1. Taxonomy (NCBI): domain Eukaryota; kingdom Viridiplantae; phylum Streptophyta; class Magnoliopsida; order Fabales; family Fabaceae; genus Medicago; species Medicago arabica. The sequence goes on from OX326969.1 coordinate 8,593,928, forward strand.
GTTCATGTTTTGATCAACCGAATGAATCAAACTAAAATATATTCTATATATTTTAACTATAAAAAAAAGACACACTAACAAATCTCCAAATTGTATTGTTTAAGGAATATACCGAAGAGGTAGCTTCGGGTTTTTGAGTTTGATTGGTAAGTTCACTATTGGGGCCTGGAAGACTTTGCTTTTGGTTTGTCGTGGAACAACGACCCTCAACCTCCTTCTATGGCGACTAGCTGCTAGTTTTGTTGTTTCGTCGCCAGAGATGCCGCTTCTGGATCCAGTGCGTCTTAGCACAAATTTTGGGTTACTCTTGTTTGGACTTATCGTACAAAGAATTGCAATTTTTTCCCATGTTTCGAGACACGTGGAGTCTTCTCAATAAGTTTGGCCCCTTATCTTTAAGTTGGATGATTAAAAGTGTGTCCGTTGGACTGCACACCTGATGCGTGGTTGATTTCTCTAGATTAAGATTTGTGTCCTTTGAACCCTCTAAGGTTGTTTGATTAGTTTTTTTGCCAATCGGGAGAGAGTGGAGTTGTTAGACCTCACGTGTTGGGCCAATATTCAGTCTGGAACAAATGATATGCATATGAAGTTTAATGGAAGTAAAGTTTATTCCAAACACAATAACATTGATTTGGTACTTCGTTTATTTGATTTGAAGATATGCAAATATTGTTATTGAAGGTGGTCTTGAAAATTTGTAGAGGAAAAGTGTGGGAAAAGAAAAACAATGTTGAAAAAATGAATAAGAAAGCCATGTAAGCTTCAAATACGAAATAAATACTACAACGTGATATTATTTTACAAAATATATAACCCTACAAGGGTCTTTCTTTTGGTACAATCCTATAAATAATAAATATTCAGCTTGTTTTCTCAAGAAATAATTAGGTTTCATACAATTTCAAATACCATTGCCACCTTGGTTGACTCTCATTTCAAATATTATTTTTTCTTTTATTATTAACATATTATTAGTATTTAATTTAAATATTTAAATAAATATAATTCAAATATTATAATTTTTCCTTTTTTTTTTAAGATTTTTGATTCATAAATTTATTAATATTTTGTTAAAAATATTAATTTATAAATTTTACAAATAAAATATTTATATTTAGTTGATCTCTTGGATTTAAAAAAAAAAATAGTCTATGAAATATTATGATCGATCTATACCATGAAACAGTTGGATCCATACTATCAAATAATTGTTTGCTAGTTGGATAGATTAATGACTTGCTGGGTTGGATAAATGATGGATTATTGGATAAATTGCCCCCCCTAATTTTATTATCATTTTTTTATAGGCCTAATTATTTTTCAGGGTGGTTTTTATGGGGTCAAGTACGTATAGTAGGTTGTCGGTCGACTTTGAATAAGGTTTGAGTACCCCTTAACTTTTTATTATATATTTCTTTAATAATCCAATAAAAAAAACTATATCTTACCATTAGGTGAGATATAGTTTGGGAATTATATATTTCTTTAATAATCCAATAAAAAAATATATTTCTTTTTATTATAACATTGAAAGCCATTAGAATAGTGAATTCCCTGGTGTTAGAGCTTGCAGACAAATTGGAGTTGCTTGCAGATAAAGAAACATTTGCAATGATTTGGGAAATGGCACTTCTCCAGTGAATCTTCTTATTTTTGAACCTATAAGAGTTCCTAGCATGCCAAATAGCAGAAAAAATATTGATGATTGCAGAGGTAAAGGAAATGGTAAAACACATTTCAATGATTAAGAATAAAAATAAGTGAATTGATTTAATTCTAATATAGTGTCAATATAAAGATGTTTTATAATGAATAATAATATATGTTAAATTATTACATATATCTAACTTTAATCATAATTTTTTTTAAAATCATACATATGATTTTGCTGTTGAAGTATGAGGGGTGTCAATGTCCCCAAAAAGTTAACTATGTGAATCACTTCTGCACTTACTCTTTTCTCTGCTACTAAATGTTCTCCGATCGTGTTGGTACAAAAGCTTACTTCAAGCGCTACAGACACAAGATGGCACCAAATTTTTGTGTGATATTTTTTACTTTGCACTTTTCCTATATTAAGTTTCTGATTTGAATCATATGATGGGGATGGAGGAATAGTACTTAATTAAAATAGAACAAAATTTAGCTTAAAAGAGTATCTAATTAAATTCAACAAAAAAGAGATCACTTTTTGCCTGATTGAACAAGAATGAGTAGCTTGTGTCGGTGTGAATAGAAAAGTTAAGGATAGAAAAGGAAAGAGCATTTGAGTTGATCTATGAATAGCTTGTGTTTGTGTGACGAGAAATGTTGAGGATGAAGGTGAATTTATAGAAGGAATGGAGAGCTTGCATTTATTTCAGACTTCATCTATCACTATTTGTGAGCGAGAGGTTGATATTAAGGAAAAGATATCGAGCACATAAAGTATTATAATGTTGTAAGCTTTTTATGCATATTACCAAGAGTTTCCTTCAGTTATTGGATCAAGTACACAACTCATGCATAAAAAACTTACAACATCAGAAAACCTCATGTGCTGGTTATCTTTTCCTTAATAACAACTTGTCGCTCACCAATAGTGATAGGTGAAGTCTAAAATAAATGTAAGCTCTCCATTCCTTCTCCTATAAATTCACCTTCATCCTCGACCTTTCTCATCACACCAACACAAGTCATTCGTGCTCAACTTAAAAGCTCCTTCCTTTTCTGTCCTCTACCTTTCACTTCACACCAACACAAGATATTCATTCTAGTTCAATCAAGAAAAAAGTTATCTCTTTTTTGTTGAATTTTATTAGATACCCTTTTAATAAAAAAAAATATATTCTATTTTATTTCGATATAAGTGTCTATTCATCCAGTTGAAGTTTGTCTTCCATGTCTGCACAAAAAAATACTATCATGTCAAATTATCATTGGTAAAATTTTGCGAAATTGAAGGACTTATGAAATCGTAAAAAATTGATCCAAAGCAACATTCATCAAATGCACATGGTCAATGATTTTTTTTCCTTTCAGATATACACAAATCTCCAAATGGAGCAAAATTGTACATTTTATATATGCACAACAACTATATTAAAACATGAACTATATTAAATCACAAACATATGTAATAAACATTTGACATATATTGCTCAATTCAAATCAAAATTTTATATAATTTAGGCACAAATGTAATTTAGACAAATAAAAAATATCAATATTAAATTATATGGATATGAAGTTTACGGGAAGAAACAATTACTTGACATTGGGGTAGCACTATTTGATACTTCAGTGATGAAAATGGTAGATGAAAGGTGTGTGAAGAGGGAGTACATGACCTCAAGCATGAATGGGAAAATGACTACAACATGAGACATAAGAACTATAATCCTAGAAAGGGTATTTATATATGATTGGTTGAATGTGAACATATTTATGACAGTATGAACGTATTTATGACTGTATGAACATATTTATTATAATATTAAAAAATGGAAATGAATATTAAATAATTTTATTACTTTATTTACGCATACCAAAATATAAGAAAAATAAGTTTAAAAAGTCGAATGTATTTAATCGAAAAGTTGGACCAAATGCATTTGACTTTAAAGATCATATTTGCTTATAATTTTTTAGAAATAGGGTATATTTGTTCTAAATTAAGTGACATTTAAGCAACTCGATGAACGAATAATATGTAAAATAATTTCATAATATTTTTCTCATTATAACTATTTGTTATTAACGATTGTCATAAATTCTTAGTAGAATTAACAACGTCAAAGTGCTCCACATAATTTTTTTAAAGATTGAATCTATATAAGAAGAATAAAAACATTTGGGGACATAATATTAATTTGGGGCAAAATTAAAATAAATAAATTAATCTTACATTGAGAAAGTAAAGGGCAATTTTTTTTTGTTAAAATGACACTTATTTTTAAAAGGAAGAAAGAAAGAAATGTCTACATTTATAACAATGCTAAAATAACACATCAATAATTTAGGTTTTTTTATCATGTTGAAAAAATAAAATAAATGTGTTGTAGTATGACTCAAAATTGTTATTTCTGAAACTATCAAAATCGGCGGCCGATTTGGAGAAAATGGGGCCCGATTTTGGGTGTTGTTTTGAGACTTCGATCTCGTTAAAATCGGCATTCGAAGTGAGAAAATCGGCTCCCGATTTTTGCTGATGCAGAAAAAACATAAACGTATTTTCAGCATGAGATTTGTTCCAATTTTTTGAGGAATGCTTTACTATAAATATAAAACTTGTATCAGATGAGCGGTGTGAGAACATAGAGTAGAAAACAAGGGTTTAGAAGACTTATTATTGTAAACATTTGATATCTCTTTTGTAAAGTTACTCATCATTATAGTAGAACATAGAGCTGCTCTCTCTTCAGACTAGGTCAACATTGGACTGAACTGGGTAAACAAATTTCGTGTGTTCTCTTCCTCTTTCTCTCATTGTTTTCTACTTTTGCTTGTGTTTATAAATGTCACCCACGTTATTTTGGTTTCTTGATTAATTTTCTCCTCACATCAAGTATTTTATTGGTGTGATTTTTAACGAATTCACAACAATTGGCGCCCACCATGGGGCAAAGATCAAATCAATAATCAATTACCATGGGTTTGAAGTGGGATATTAAGAAGTTTATCGGAGATAATGATTTTGGTTTATGGAAGGTAAAGATGGAAGCGGTGTTAATACATCAAAAGTGTGAGAAAGCTTTGAAGGATGAATGTGCATTACCGATCACCATGTCACAAGCAGAGAAGACCGAGATGGTGGACAAGGCCAGAAGTGCCATTGTCTTGTGCCTCGGGGATAATGTTTTGAGAGATGTAGAAGGAACCAACCGCGACATCGATGTGGTAAAAATTGGAGTCTTTGTATATGACAAAGTCTTTGGCTCATAGGCAATTCTTAAAGCAACAAGTCTACTCATTTAAGATGGTGGAGTCAAATTCCATCATGGAGCAACTTACGGAGTTCAACAAAATCCTTGATGACTTGGAGAATATTGAGGTGAATCTTGAGGATGAAGACAAAGCTATAATCTTGTTGTGTTCTCTACCGAGATCTTTTGAATCCTTCAAAGATACTATGCTCTATGGCAAAGAAGGCACTGTCACCTTGGAAGAAGTTCAAGCGGCTTTGAGAACCAATGAGTTGACCAAGTCCAAGGACTTGAGAACTGATGAAAATGGTAAAGGCCTAAGTGTTTCAAGAGGGAATGGTGGAGGTAGAGGTAACCGGGGAAATAGTGGTAACAAGTTAAAGTTTAAGTTCTTTAACTGTCACAATATGGGTCACTTCAAAAAGGATTTTCCGGAGAACAATGATAACTCCGCGCAAATTGTCTCTGAGAGTTATGAGGATGCGGGTTCTTTGGTGGTGTCTCATTAGGGTGATGAAGAAGGTGATGTTTCTCACCTTGGGAATGATGCCTTGTAGAGCGGTAGTCATCTGGAGAGACGTTAAACACTCACATCAGCCTGAAGAGGTGGTGGGAAGAATAGTCGTGGTTAGTCTGAAGAGGTGGAGGTAACAATGCTCATGATCAACCTTTGAGGTGGAGTTGCTAGGTGAAAGCCACAGTGTCTATACGCATTTTCTAGTTAAGGTAGATAAAGCTCAACTTGAGGTGGATTTGATGACACCGGGAATGGTACAACTATGGATACCTTGAGTGCTAGACTCTAATTGTTAGCAAGGGAATTCTTCAAGAGGACGAAAAGCATTTCGGGGTTTGAAGAATGTATAGCATGGCTTGTGGGATTACCGGAAAAGACCAAGGGCAGTGACGGAGCTAGGGATTTTTTTTTAGGGTCCATAAATAGTGATGGAGTTTAATTTTCTTGCAAATACATTTTATTATTACAATGACTATAGATTTGTTATTTGTTGAATATACTTCAAACCAGTATTTTAAAATTTGAACCGATTATCAACTCAGATAAAGTACTAGATATAATTGATCGAACAACTAGGTCATTGAACCTAACGACTGAATTGAATGACTTGACTTCAATAAACATATGTATAAGGATTAAATCGAATTGAACCAAACAACTGAGGATATTTTAAGGATTCAATAAACATGTTTTTTTAAGAATATTTTAACATTTATGATATATGTTATGTATTTTAAAAGATAGTTTTTTTTTTTGACAAAATATTTTAAAAGATAGTTGAGGTAATCTTTTGTATAAAAAATATGTTATGTGTTTTAAAAGAGATTTTTTTTGATAAAAAAAGAGTTGAAGTCCCCTTTATATTAAGAAAAAAAGAGTAAAGAAACAATTGTACCAAAAAATAAGAGTAAAGAAAGAAAGATTATTTTAAACTGAACAACAGGAGTTGAACCTAGCACATTAGGCTTGGCAAAAAACCTCTTAACCACTACAACATGCTACACAATCATTATCATATTACAATATGTATATATATAATTACTAAGAATTATTTTTTTGGGGGTGGGCCATGGCCCACCTTGGCCCATGAGGGGCTCCGCCTCTGACCAAGGGTAATTAGAAGCAAGTGGATCTTCAGGAGGACATATTTGATCACTACGGGGAGCTGAAGAGGTTATGGTGTAGACTTGTGGAACTACCTAAAATTCCTAGTGTAGTTGGATGCAAGGATGATCTTTAAGAGGGTGGAAGACATTCCGATGGTTGAAGAGGAAAAGGGTGGAAGCTTGTGGAGCTACTTAGTGTAGTTGTAAGTAAGGGAAGATGAAGCATGGAGAGAGCAGTAAAGTGATTGATGATTAAATTGGCATCATCATAAATTTATAGTCAATGTGGATAATGTTATAGTATGACTCAAAATTGATGTTTCTGAAAATGCCAAAATCAGCGGCCGATATGGAGAAATCGGGGTCCGATTTTGGGTGTTGTTTTGAGAGTTCTGTCTCGTAAAAAATCGGCGCCCGAAGTGAGAAAATCGGCGCCCGATGTTTGCTGATGCAGAAAAAACATAAACGTATTTTCAACATGAAATTTGTTCCAATATTTTTAGGAATGATTTTACTATAAGTATAAACCTTGTATCATACGAAAGGTGTGAGAGTAGAGAGTAAAAAACAAGGGTTTAGAAGCTAACACTAAAACTAGGGTTTGTAAAGAATTCTCTTGGCAACAAACACTAGGGTTGAGATTGAATCACCATTAATTCACCTTGGAGAAACACTATTAGGATTGAGTCTCTTGGTCACGGGAAGAGATTCGGGATTTTGGGTAGAATTAATTTTGAAGACTTATTCTATTAACTCTTTGATATCTCTTTTCTAAAGTTACTCATCATTATAGTGGAACGGAGAGATACTCTCTCCCCAAAACTATGTCAGTATTAGACCGAACTGGGTAAACAAATTTCGTGTGTTCTCTCCCTCTTTCTCTCGTTGTTTTCTACTTTTGCTTCTGTTTATAACTGTCACCCACAATATTTTCGTTTCTTGATTAATTTGCTCCACACATCAAGTATTTTATTGGTGTGATTTTTAACGAATTCACAACAAAGCGCAAAAACAATCTTATGCAACATAAACAAAAGGTTTTTTTTTCACTTTCTGATTTTTCCTTTATTAACATACACACTTTTGAGATTTTCCAAAATTTCACATATTTCAATATTTTGTTTACAAAAATGACCATTTTTACTTACATTATAATTGAAAATAAACTCTCTCTCTCTCTCTCTCTCTCTCTCTCTCTCTCTCTCTCTCTTAATATATATATATATATATATATATATATCATAACATGAATAATTGTAGGGAAATGCAAAGTATAACGAGTTTTTTTTTCCACGAATTTATCCCGATCAGTGTTGTTTAGTTGCACATGCACTATGTAATGCATATATTACATTGTCAAGAGTATTTAGACGAGTGTTAAACATAAAGTATCGGATATATTAAAATTACAATAATAAACAGTTTTGTCCGAATGAATTACATCAAATTCATAATCTCATAAATACATTAAACACATGCAATTCAATAAATGTGTACATAATACATGAATTCTTGTCGGAACAATTAATTCCATTTGACTAGTACACAAAAATACACAACATCGTCCGTAAACTAATATGAGATATATTTGCATAACTCATCCAACTTCTTCTACTTGTCTTCAACTCAAACAACCGACTTGCGAAAAACCTTTGTATGTGAAATAAAATAAAGGGATTTAGGTCAGAGAACGTCTCAGTGAGTTCCACATGTCCCAAGAAGTAGGAAATATTGGGGATCCTATGATCGCCACTTGTTTGTATATTTACATAGTCTAGGGTTTACTGTATTGTCATGCCAATCGCAATGATCTGGAGAAAACTAGGACCGTTGACTGTATACAATCATAAATCTTGTCATATTGTCATATTTGTATCATATCTTTCATATTCATAATTATTATGTTAGCGTGAGACAAACAAATTATCTACGTTCATTTTACGGAATGAATCTGAGTGAAGTAACCTCGAACACATTGCCATAACATAACTGATAAAAATTTCTATCTTAACATGCTAACACTGGATTCCTCTTGTCGTCATGTGGGCCATCCAGTCAGAACATACTCCCACTCCAACCATTCATGGAAGTGGGTCATCCATTCAGAACATACTCTCATCAACCTTATTATGGAATCACAAGGATCACGACATAACTTATACTTATTATTGTTAGGATATATTACTATTCGAATATATCATCGTCTGAATAATAACATAGTTCGTATCATAGGTAATAAGTCATCTAATTAATTTTTTATCATAATTTACCCAACATATGTTTGAAGTAATAACATAGTCTCTATGCCAGTTTCTCACCTTTAAAAGTTGTTTTTTTTTTCTTTCTGATTTTTGTTTTTTTAGCAACAGGTAATTGATTACCTAATGATAATAATCGATTACCATAAGCTAGAAAACCAGTTTTCTATACCAAGGTGGGTTCTAACTACGAGGAGCTCACCTCATCTTATAGTTTAACAACTTATTTATCCAAAACTCCTGCCAAGCTTCAATCTTCTACCCAAACGTTGTTCCATATGCAACCCAAAATGTAAGTACAATCCAAAAGTCACATGCAACAGCTCAACAACTCTTCAGGTTCTCCTAAAACTTCAATTTCCAATCTTTAATCTCTATTCCATTAATACAAACATATCTAACTGAACCCATCTTCACATGCATAACTTTTGTTCTTAGTTAAACAAATACCGAAGTATTTCTTCAAAATCATCTTTTTATTCTTTGCTTCTGGTCACCAATGTGTACCATGACCAGCACCAAAATCATGCATGCAAACTCTTGAAGCTCTAGAACTTGAAAATTCCCCAACGAAAGGAAAGGACAAAGGTGCAACCAAGTGAGGGAAATGAGAGAAGATTATGCTAGTATCATGTTTCCAATGCTTCAAGGTTCAACATATGGCATTTGCATGTAAGATCTCACCTAGTCTTGATTAATATTTGATGAATGTGTGGGGGAGGGAGAGAGACTGAGGGAAAAGAGAGTTTAGAGGGAGTATGCTTGCTGCAAGTGTTGGAGGAAATGAATAAAATAAATGAAAAGTGTGGACAATTTCCTAAATACTAATGGATAAAGGACCCTAATGCCCATTCATAACCTAAGTAATTCTTCTCTTCTCATACACGATTAAACGATATTGCAAGCTGCTATAAATTAAGCAAAATACTACACACTACTCCCTACATGATTGCCACAAAAACCGGGAATTAAAATGTGAGCAAAATTGTGTTGCCATTGAATAAATACACCTTCGTGGAATGTATCGTGATTTTTTTTTGGCTTCATATACTCATAAGTGTAAGTGTGTGAAAAAAGTAACACATATTCTATTTCCCTTTTACAAGTGTATTGCAACGACAAAAGTAAGATTGTTTCCAAAAGTTTTTTTTTAAAGTAAGATTTTTTTTTAAAAGTAACGCATGGTTTATTTACTAAAAAATAAATAAAAAATAAACGGGTCGCATGTGAAAGTACCGACTAAAATAATTATTTTTTTCTTTGATGATGGTAGATGTTAAGTAAAAATGTTTTTAGGTAAAAAAAGTGTAACGTGTGTTTTGAACATTTAGATTTATATACATTTTTTACGTCCAAAATTTAATATTCATTTTTAACAAACAACATTTAATTTTTGTAGTTAGACGAAATGATAATAACTATTAAAAAATCTTCGATATAATAATTTTCATATTTTATCGGTTGAACAATAACATTTAATAATCTCAATAACTGTATACAATAAACCAGGTAAAAAGAAACCACTATCCATTGACTAAAAGATGCTTTTGATTGCTAGATATCCATTGACTAAAAGATGCTTCACAATTGTCAAGGAGTCAACAAAGTTTGTATACAATGATGGTGAAGTAACAAAGTTTTTTGAGAAGAGTATGTGATAGAGAAGAATGAGTTGATTTAATTGTGGATGGTACAAGGTTATCTTAACTGTTTTGCTGATAAACAGCTCATGGAAGATATCGGTAATCACTTCGTCAACCTTTTCTTGAAGAAGTCACTTTTCCAAGAGGCAAAAAATGATGTTTTTGGTAATATACATCGGTTCAAAATACATGATTTAATACACGACCTTGCAATGCAAGTAGCCGGCAATGATTGTCATTACTTGGATAGTGAGACAACAAGACTTGTAGGAAGTCTCGTGCATGTAATGGTGAAAAGTGATGCTATTGGTTTGTTAGAGTCATTGGTGCAAGCAAGTTGCCAACTTTAATTTTGCTTACCAACATTTCAGAGAATTGGAACGAGAAGGAAGTATATGTTATTTTAAACTTCAAATACTTACGCGTCTTAAAGATATCGTGTTATTCTTTAAGTAAGGTGTGTGAATCAATCGAAAAATTGAAGCATTTAAGATATCTTAACTTATGGTGTTGCAGAGATTTGGGAAGCATTTCCAAATCCTTAAGTAATTTTGTTTACCCACAAACACTAATATTGAGGCAGTATAACGAAGTTAAGTTCTATGCAAAAGGTGGTTCAAAATTAATTAATTTGAGACATCTTGATATTAAATTTTTAAAAGCCTCCGAAGAGAAGAAGCTAACATCTGGAATTGGAAGATTGGAAGCTAACATCTGAAAATGTACTAAGTCTATCATACCAAGTTCTAGGAGCTTTCTTAAAACCATAAAGTGTTTTACTGAGTTTAAAAACATGATTAGGTTTTTCTTTATTTATGAAGCCAGGTGGTTGGCTTACATAAACTTCCTCATCTAAAAAACCATTTAAAAATGCACTTTTCACATCTATTTGAAAAAGTTTAATGTTTTTATGTGCATCATATGCAAGAAGAATTCTGATAGCTTCTAACCTTCCCACTGGTGCAAAAGTCTCATCCTAGTCAATACATTTTTGTTGGTTGTAACCTTGAGCAACTAATCTTGCTTTGTTTCTGACAACCTTGTCATTCTCATCAAGCTTGTTTTTGAAAACACATCATGTTCCAATGATGGTTTTCCCTTGATTATTTGGAACCAAGTTTCAAACTTTGTTTCTTTCAAATTGAGAAAGTTCCTCCTTCATGGCCTCCATCCATGAGTCATCAATAATAGCTTCATTGATTGACTTAGGTTCCAATTGAGAAATCATTGTCGTATTGTTTTCTTGAAATGACATTCTAGTTCTTACACCATCAGTTGTGCTTCCAATGATTTGATCTACAAGATGATCTCCTATTCTACAACTTCTAGGTGGACTTTGAAGGACTTGATCCTTAACATTTTGATCATCTTCTTACTCTACTGCACTTATAGTGTTTTGAATAGTTACATTCTGAAGTATTGATACTTTAGTGTCTTTACTTTCTTTTGGTTGAGAATGTTCATCATATTCATCAAATATGACATGCATACTAATTTCAATTGTCTAGGTTTCTAGATTGTACACTCTATAACCTTTGGAAGTTGTAGAGTATTCCAAAAAGATAACTTTATCTGATTTAAGATCAAACTTATCCAATTTTTCTTTATTGTTCAGAATGTAGCAACAACATCCAAATATGTGAAAATAAGATATGTTAGGTTTGATGTTTTTCTAGAGTTCATATGAGGTTTTATTAAGAACTTTTTTTATTAAAACTCTATTCAAAAGTAATCTTCAACATTTGATTAACTTAACATTGTTCTAGCCATTTCTTGCAAAGTTCTATTTTTCCTTTCAATAACTTCATTTTGTTGTGGAGTTCTTCCACAAGAAAAATTATATTTAATATCATTTTCACCAAAGAATGTTTTGAATGATCTATTTTCAAATTCACCTCCATAATCGCTCTTTACTAATATGATATTGGAACTTTTTTCATTTTGAAATCTTTTGCAAAAAAAAATATGGACCGAAAGTAGTGATAATTTTTTTTATAATAACTAAAAGTTAGAAGGAAATTTTTAGAGAAACTAAAACGAAAAGTTAACATATTTAAAAGAACCAAAAACGAGGATCTCAACTCGTGCCACTTAATGTTTGATATAAAAAAATCATATTTGTACCTTACAAAAATGGATCTTCTGTGTAAATAGGGACCAAAAGTAAATAACAGTGGTAATATGTTTTAGCCAACTTTTTTTCTTCCTTTTTACACGTATTGTTTGAACAAGATTTTTGTTTGTTTTCCATTAAGTGTTGACACTCAACAACCATACCATAAGTTGAGTCAACTGCATGAAAGTCGCCTCTGCCAGCGTGCATACCGGTGCTTTTTCCCACATTTCATTGCCACTCTGCAACTTCTTGAATTTCTCCTTGATCAATCTCAAATTCTTCATTGCTTGTTATTTTTGAAGGATGGCTGAGCAAATTCCATATGGTGTTGCTGCAAGTCTCATTGACAGGTAACTTAATTTTCAACTCTTGATTATATTTTTTATATATAGAGAGAGAAGTGTAGGTATTTAATAGTAGTTTTATGAAGTTATTAGCTAGCGATTATAGGAAGATTGTTACTTTTTGGTTTGCTATATTAAAGTTGTAATGTGTGGATGAATGAATGTCTAAGCAAGTTAATAAACAAAAATTCTAGTCTTCGTTCCTTATTCAGGAGACCCATCCTTTCTTGAATTGGGATAATTGTTATTATTAATTTCTATATTCTGTCAGATAGTTTGTTGTATATGTGTTTATTGTATTGTATTGTATAATATCTCTTTTGATTTAATTTTTTTATTTATGTTTTATCATATCTATGTTTTCTAAATTTGTATTTGAAAAGAATGTTGTTAAGGGAAATTTGTAAGGGAAACTTTTTCAACTAAAACAAATAGTTAGTTTTTTAGTTTCCTATAATTATGATGTAGTGAAGGGTAAATTGGTCTTAAAAAAAGTCGGGCCATATTGTTTAGTTAGTTGGTAGTTAGTTGTTTGTTAGTATGTTGAAAGTTTTCTTTTGTCAGGTTGGCTTCTGCAGCTTTTCGTGAATTTGGACGGATTTATGGTGTTATGGATGAGTTGGAAAGGCTCAAGAACACAGTTGAATCTGTTAGAGTTGTGCTCCTTGATGCTGAGGTGAAACAAAAACAAAGTCATAGTGTGCAAAACTGGATAAGAAGACTCAAAGATGATGTGCTTTATCCTGCTGATAACTTGTTAGATGAATTTATTATTGAAGATATGAGACTCAAAGCGGATGAAACCCCTAAGAAAAAATTGACACATGTATTTTATTCCTTATCTCCAACTAGAATTGCTTTTCGTCATAAAATGGCTCAAGAGGTTGAAAAAATACAAAAGAAAATTAGCGATGTTGTGAGCGATATGTCTGGGTTGAATCTAAACCCGAATGTTGTGGTGGTTGAACAAAGTAACAATGTAAAGAGGGAAACTAGTTCTTATGTGTTAGAATGTAATATCATTGGAAGAGAAGATGATAAAAAGGAGATCATAAGCTTGTTGAAGCAACCAAATCAAAATGTCTCCTTGGTTGCTATTGTTGGAATTGGTGGTTTGGGAAAGACAGCTCTTGCTCAGTTGGTATACAATGATGGTGAAGTAACGAAGTTTTTTGAGAAGAGTATGTGGGTGTGTATCTCTAATAACTTTGATGTCAAAACTATTGTGAAGAAAATGTTGGAGTTATTAACCAAGAGCAAAGTTGACGATAAATTATCATTGGAAAACTTGCAAAATATGCTTCGTGACAATTTAACTGGAAAAAGATACTTGCTAGTCCTTGATGACATTTGGAACGAGAGTTATGAAAAATGGTCTCAATTAAGGACTTATTTGACATTTGGTGATCAAGACAGTAAGGTTGTAGTGACAACTCGTACTAAAATTGTGGCACAGACAATGGGTGTAAGTGTAGCGTATGTTTTAAAGGGTTTGACTCCAGAAGAATCATGGGATTTGTTGAAGAACATCATTACAGATGGGGATGAGACCAAAGTGAATAAAACTCTTGAATCAATTGGTAAGAAGATAGCAGAAAAGTGCAGGGGTGTTCCACTAGCAATCAGAACACTAGGAGGCCTTTTACAGGGTAAAAGTGAAGAAAGGGAATGGATGGATGTTTTACAAGGTGACTTTTGGAAATTATGTGAAGACGAAGATAGCATTATGCCAGTGTTGAAGCTGAGTTACCAAAGCTTGTCTCCTCAAATGAGACAATGTTTTGCTTACTGCTCTTTGTACCCTAAGGATTTGGAAATAGAGAAGAATGAGTTGATTCAATTGTGGATGGCACAAGGTTATCTTGACTGTTCTGCTGAAAAACAGCTCATGGAAGATACCGGTAATCAATTCGTAAACCTTTTCTTGAAGAAGTCACTTTTCCAAGATGCAAAAATTGATGTTTTTGGTAATATACATCGGTTCAAAATACACGATTTAATACACGACCTTGCAATGCAAGTAGCCGGCAATGATTGTCGTTACTTGGATAGTGAGACAACAAGACTTGTAGGAAGTCCCGTGCATGTAATGGTGAAAAGTGATGCTATTGGTTTGTTAGAGTCGTTGGATGCAAGCAAGTTGCGAACTTTAATTTTGCTTACCAACATTTCAGAGAATTGGAACGAGAAGGAAGTATCTGTTATTTTAAAATTCAAATACTTGCGTGTCTTAAAGATATCATGTTGTTCCTTAAGTAAGGTCTGTGAATCAATTGGAAAATTGAAGCATTTAAGATATCTTAACTTATGGCGTTGCAGAGATTTGGGAAGCATTTCCAAATTCATATGTAATTTTGTTTGCCTACAAACACTAATATTGAGGCAGTGTAACGAAGTTAAGTTCTATGCAAAAGGTGGCTCAAAATTAATTAATTTGAGATATCTTGATGTTAAATTTCTAAAAGCCTCCGAAGAGAAGAAGCTAACATCTGAAATTGGAAGATTGGGTGTGTGGTGGTGGAATAAGGGTGTTGTTTTTGTAAACTGGTTTTCTTTGCTCACAAATATTGTTATAATCTCTCTACAACAGTGTCGAGGTTTACAATATCTCCCACCGTTGGAACGTCTTCCTTTCTTGAAGTTAATTCATTTAAATTCGCTTGATGAATTGGAGTATATATATTATGAAAAGCTCCTTTCACCTGAAATATTCTTTCCGTCTTTAGAGAGGCTCCTTTTGTGTAAGTGCAAAAAGTTGAGGGGATGGTGGAGGATGGGAGATGATGTCAATGACAATTATACTGATAACTCGTCAAAATCACATAATCTCTCTTTCCCTTCGTTTCCTCCTTGTTTTTCGTATTTATCAATCAATGATTGTGAAATGTTGACTTGCATGCCTAATTTTCCAAATCTTGACAAGGTATTGACACTGATTGACTGTAATTTGGAGATACTGGAAGCAACAATAAACATGGTTGGTTCAAAATGTTTGATTGAATCCACTCCTCTTTCCATGTTAAAATCCATGATCCTTGATGGAGTTCAACTGGATGTGAAAAAATACCCGAAGGATTGGGTACAAAATCTGACTTCTCTCGAGCATCTTGTTTTTATGAAGCTTCCAAGTCGAACATTTCAGGAAATTGAAATTTGGTTTAAGGACGACCCCAACTATCTTCCTTCCTTGCAAAATATTGAAGTTTCATATTGTTCCGATCTAAAGTCATTGCCAGATTGGATTTGCAACCTCTCGTCACTTCAGCATATCACCATTAAAGACTGTCAAAATTTGTCTTCGCTACCCAAAAGAATGTCTTGTCTAGCTAACTTACAGACCCTAGAAATCATTGAGTGCCCCTTCTTACTTGAAGAATGTGAGACACAAACAAGTGCAACATGGCCAAAAATTGCTCACATCCCAAACATAATCTTAAAGAGATATGCATTTCTTTAAAAGAGGTACCGATATCGTCTTAAAACCACTGCTAATGTTATTTGGTTTCTGTTGTTTGATTTTTTGCTTAATGAAAATATTTGGTTTCTGGATTTGGTCCTAGCTTATTGATTTTCTTTCGAATCTTCAAAATGTCTTATCCATCTCTGGTTTTTGTTTGCACTAATTCTTACAGACAATCTTTTAACAGACTGATGGAAAAAATGGAAGTCGGATTTAAGAAAACCTTAATTCAGTATTGTAAATTTATCATTCATGAAAAGACATTGTAATATCATCAGGATATATATTTTAAATAAAGCACCTAGATTAGAATAGCTGGTTTGATGATTCATATTTTCCTGCATTTTTCCTTTTTATACTTTGTCAATCTTGTTAAACATGTGGTAGATGTAGTTTATATTCTAAAACATCTCAAATAGAATAAGGTTTCTTTGTTTTTGATCCATATAAGATGTCAGCTTACAATCTGGATTTTCTGATTTTTAACAGGAGACATTTAAATGTGGTCCCCGTAAGTGGGTGGTGGGATTGATCTCCTCAGATTAATCGGTCCTTGGATCAGATATCGAGTTTAAAAAAAAAAAAAAAAAAGGAGACGTTTGATATTGCCTTCACCATTCAGTTACTTACAGTATAGCTGTGTGTGGATGGATTAAGTGATTTTCTTTATGTTAGTGAATCCTTCGTTCTCGTACGCAAACTCATTAACGTATTCGTAGACCCTCTTTATTTTTTCTTTCGTGTTCTCTCTTTTCTCCATACCAAAGATTCCATTGCCACCAACATTCTTTCAAGTCTACGAATACTATTGTTTATGTTCAATCTTATATCGAGTTACTTTACTGCTGGATGAACATACTTTTGTGTTCAACTTTGATTTTTTTGCAAAATTAATTTCAAGTCTTCGATAGATGCAACAACAATTTCAAGAGTTTAAGAATTGTTCCAACAGTTTCTCATCAGTCATCACAACTGAATAATAGTGGTGGAATTCATAAAATGATGCATCAAATCTAGTTGAACATTCATCCAATTTTAACAAGCATTGACTATATCATTATATGCACCTTTGCAGCACCAAAATTTAATCACCATTTCACACTTTTAGTTTGGCACTTTCTCTCATCCATCACTCTTGTTTTTCTTATGCTACACTTTAACCTTTTTATCTCAATCAACACAAGTTTCAATGGCCTCCACCTCTAACACACAATAATTGTATCGCGGTTGAAGACATATGAAATCTTTCGATAGGTATTTAACAACGAACGTAACTCAAATTTACTCCTTAATTTTATTGATGATGCAACTCAAATTTTATCTTTTAATTTTATTGATGAGGATAAAGATAATCGAATCCAAGATCTAATATGTGATTAAATATGATGTTATGTTAAGAGGATATGGCATACTGCAGTTTGTCTTCATCACTTATGTTATTGATGCAATACATAGGTTAGATATTATTGGTGATGATTTCAAGGTTGTAATAACGGATTGCAAAGACGAGATGACATTTTGGTGGCATAGAAGGAGCAACATTGAGAATCACCCTATGGTAAATAGTGAGATCATAAATAGACAACACATATTTGTATATTATAAATAGACAACACATATTTGTAATACATAGGAAAGAGATAATAGGAAAGAGATAATGTTAATCGATTACTATCGTGATAGAGAAGAGAGAGACCAAAAATGTGAGATATGGAAGGAGATAAGAGAGAACAATGACATGTAAGTGTCATCTGAAAGACCGAGACTCTGACTATGTGAGTAAAATGATTTAGGGTTTTGATTTCTTTTTATATAAAAGAGGTAATATAATTATTTTCTACATTCAGGACGAGTTTGTGTATGGGTTCGGGATGGGTACCTATATCCCCGTTACCCATCCCATACCCGTGTTTTGGAATCGGGTAAAACCCAAGCTTGTACCCAAACCCACTCAATGCGGGGAAAACCCGTCAAAATGGATTTGGTTCGGACGGGTACCTGCGGGTATGAGTTTTGTTGCCATGCCAACTTAAAAAGTAATTTGAATTAGAATTTGTACTAAGCTTGTTACTAACGGTTCTCTTATTTGAATTTTCATTAATTCATTGTTTCAATATCCTTATCATTTTTATTTTATTTTTATCCAGTAGCTTAGTGGCTAGAGTAGAGCTGTCAAAATGATTAGGCTAGAGTAGAGCTGTCAAAATGGGCCGGGCCGTACGGGCCGGCCCGTTTAGCCCGATTAATAATAGGGCTTGGGCCTTAAATATTGAGCCCAAATTTTAATAGGGCTTTTTAGCCCGGCCCTAAAAAGCCCGGTACCCGTTAGGGCTAGCCCGAGCGGGTAGCCCGTTAGCCCGCATAACAAAAAAAATCCTATAAATTATATATATTTTTCAAATAATTATTTACTTAGTTGATTATCAAAGTAAAAAATAAAAGTGAAAATTCAATGAATTAACACAAATATAATATAAAATTATATTTACTCGTTTCGTTATTTATAATTTTAAACATCGAATATATATAAATATTTATAATCATAACGTATATAATTTATTTAAAATTGTTTTTCTTACCGTTTTAGTTTACGACATGTGTACGACAATGTTTCAAATTTATTTTTGTGCTAGACATTATTTAAACATATTAAAAATATCATTTATAAAAAAATTGTAGGAGTGTTTTATAGTATTTTTTTATAAAAAAAAATGTAATTTTTAATACGGGCCGGCCCGTTAGCCCGCGGCCCGTGGAGGACCGGGCTCGGGTAGTATGTTTTCAAGCCCGTTTTTCAACCGGGCTTTTTGTTCCGGCCCGATAAATCCCGAAGCCCGTTAGGGCCGGCCCTAACGGGTCGGGCCGCCCGTTTTGACAGCTCTAGGCTAGAAGTCACAAAATTAAATTCAGACAATTAAATGTGGAGAAATGGGGTATACGGGGTTCGAACCCGGTCCTTGCATAAATTATACAATGTTCATGCCAACTGAGTTAAGCTCATGGGAACATTTTCTACTAATAGATTGTGTTAATTCATTGGTTATATGGACATTGTATTATTTTAATATGTAATTATGAATTTAATAACAATGATATTGGTAAATATGAGTTCTCAAAATTGTTTAAATTTGAAATTAATGATATGTTTATTATTTCGCAGTAACTGAAAAAGTTCTTACCTCGTTAATTTTACCAACATTATTTATATATATTTAAGTAGCATCAGTAATATTAATAATATTATTAACACAGTAAGAAATAATACAGTTACTATGAAATCATAATTAACAATGTCATTATTTTCAAATTTAAACAACATTGATAACTCATGGTTATCAATATTTCTCCGTTTATAAGTCTTCTCGTGGTGAATCTAACCGTGCACCTTTAAAGGACCACTAACCTTGAAATCCTTATCTATAATATAGATTTTATTTTTCCATCGATAACATGAATTAATGAAAAGACCGCACAATATGTCATGCCCCTCTTTTTTTTTTTTAGGGATGTCATGCCCCTCTTAACATCTTATTTAATAACATAAGGATCTTTTATTTGAAGATCTATATTCTCATCATGAAAATTGATGAGTAAATTTGTGTTACATTCATCGTAAAATCTCTCTTGGCAGAAACCATACACTCTCAATGTTAAAATGTGTGTAATTGGTGTAGGCCATGGAAACTTGCTCTCACGGGGATGCGTAGGTTTGAGTTTTTTATTTTTTTAACTAGGTATAAACATTGATTAAAAATTCATCCCTTAAGTGAGGTAAATAAATGAGGAATTCAAGATTTAAACCCGACAATTACATATACAATGTGATGTGATGCACTAACATAACTATGCTCACGTGGACTATATTTTTGGTCAAGTTATATCTTGTTAAAAATTTAATAAGAGTATTTTTTGGGAAGAAAAACAAACTCTTATGTTTTTTACTCCCATCTCTGATCTTTGCGAAAATCATGAACAGATGTATCATTAAAATCAATGACTCATATTTGCTTATGATTCAAACACTTGTGATAAAAATCATTTCCTTTTAATTTTTCAACTTTTGATTATTTTTAAAATAAGAAACAAACATATTTAAAAAAAATGTATTTTTTAAAATGTCTAATTTGCACTTTAGGTTCACTATTTTATCACATTTACAAAAATAACTCATCTTTTTTAAAAGTTAGACATTTTGGTCCTTCAAATATCAACATTTGTTGCAATTTTAATTTTTTATCCATATTTTTAATAATAAAAATGATGTTTTGTATTTCCAAAAGTGGTGATTTTTGTCTCAAAAGTTACATTTTCTATTCAAAATAAGAAAAAAAATCTGCGTTAAAAGGTAAGCATGTCTAATTTGAGATCAAAATTGCAAGAATTCCATGTTGACCGTGGAGAGATGGACTAGAATCCCAACAGCCACACATTATTTTTAGTATTCCCGCCTGTCATGCGGGTGACCCGGGTTCGATCCCCCGACAACAGTGAGCTTTTGCTATTTTTTTGTAAAAAAAAAGATCAAAATTGCCACATATATGATACTTGAAGATAAAAAGGCTCAATTTTTAAAAAATTGTCTATTTTTATGAATGTGATAAAATAAGAGATCAAAAGTATTAGTCAACCAATCTTTTGATCATGAAATAAACTAAAAACAAAAGGGTTCTAAAACAGACAAAAATAAAAAAATATAAAAAAATTAACAAATGACTAGAAATTGCAGGAAAAGAGATAAGAAAAAAAACACAAAACAAAGAAGAAAAGAAGGATATGGAAATTGCAGTACCTCTCCCATTCGACGCTAGGCGACACTAAAACTAAACAGCCATACAACTTGGTTGTCGAAACCTGTGGCCGATGGATCTTGCCGGTGAGGGATGGCCAAGAGTTCATCCAATATTGCGACATGATATCCCTTTTGTGCTTTGTCATTAGCGTCAACAAATCCTTTAGCTTGCTCACTAATTGATCAATGGATGAGAATACACAACTCTAAACTCGAACAAAATTATACAGGAGCATATCTGAGATATCATTGATGTAATAGAAAAATCTTAAGACATCAAAATAAATAAGGGTTTATACTGTTTTTGTCATGTAATAAGTTTAGATTTTATCATTAACATATTTTTATTTGTCATGTAGAATCGATTTTTTTAGAGGGACTAATACCGAATTCGCTCCATATACATTGTAGAGACCAAAAAACATATTAACCCAAGAATAAAAATTAGTCGATATACTACTTTTTTTTTAATAAGGAAGTCGGTCCGCTCAAACAATAACAATAGAAAATATTAACCAAAAAACACAATTTTTATTAGGTAATAACTCAACAAAGATAGGATATATCATTAGTCCATTGTCACACTCATTTCTACCACCAGGGTAGAAAAAAACTGGGTTACGATCTCAACTTAGACCACTCAGTGAAACTCAACACAACTAAACATAAATAAATTAAATAAAATAAAGAAAGGATAAAATAACACAAATTAAGTTGAGGGAGTGAAAATCTTAAAAGCATGCAGCTAGCTTAAAGAAAGGAGAGAAAGTAAAGAAGAAGAATGATAAAGAAAGGATTTGCAATGGGTCTAATATCTTTCCTTCATATTTATAATCGACCAACAAAGTTATGATCCATGAAAAACACCAAACTTTATTTTAATGAGAAACAACAAAAATGTACCATTTACTGCATGGAGCAGTTGGAGATGATATACTATTGGGTTGGCAGAAAACAAAATAATAAAACAGAAAAATGTACCATTGTTAGAGGGAGTGGTTGTTGATGAATCATGATGCACTTTTGTGTTAGCAAAAACAAAAATAAAGCAGAAAAACAAATACATTTTTTTAATGGAAAACATGTTTTCTTGGTCTTTATTGAATCAAAAAGGAAAATAATTCACGAACACAAATAAAAATCGATTGTATTGTTTTATAAAGAAGCTAATTCAATTTAAAGTATATATTCAGTTTACATTCAAAGTACAGAACACTCAAGACACCATGCTAAAACACAATTGTATATGGGAAACATAGCAGAAGAAAAGAAAAAAAAAATATATATATATATATATATATATATATATATATATATGGATATGGAAACGGTGGTACCTCTCCCATCTGACATTGGAAGACACTAAAACCAATCAACAACGTTAAAAACAAATGACAATACAACCTGGTTGATGAATATCGTGAAAGTCTGGAATATAAATGATGTGAGGTAAATTGTTGAAGTCAAAAGGATGTGTGTATTTTGAAAATGTAAAGTATTTTGAATTGAAATTAGAAGAATTTTAAAAGTATTTTGCCTAGGGATTTGGTGTGTATTTTTTAGGGGATCCTAGGGTTAGCTAGTAGAGATAAAGTTGGGCGTAGTTTTTTTGTTGATCCGACACATTTTTGTTTGGTCTATCTGAACAATCCGTAATAAACAAGTATTTTCTGGTGGGTTACATGATGTGGAGAAATTGGCTCAAAAGATCCAATTCTCTTTGTGATTTGGTCTCACCCTGGTTCGCCTTGTTCTCACTTTGAGTGGGTGGTGGAGACACTTCTATGCTAGAGCCAATAGTCATTTGATTGGGGCCTAAATTGAACGCCTTTGAGCACGTTTTTTGGGTTTGTCTTAACTATCTCATGGAGTAGACTTGGTCCTTCCTTTCGTTGTTTTTATGTAGTGTTTTTTATTTTTATTGTGCTTGGTGTTGGGTGTGTTTCTTTCGCTCAATGGGTGGGGGGTTGTTTTTTGTTTACCTTTGCTGGACCTTTTCTTTGTACGGTATTTCCCCTTTTCAATATTATATATATATATATATATATATATATATATATATATATATATATATATATATATATATATATCCATTCCCCAAAAAAAATGAATTACTACTACCTAATTAAATAATTTGTCACTAACATTGGAGCTTGCAGAAGAGTCGCAATATAAAGCTTTACAAAACTACAGATGTTTATTGTTACATGTGCTCAGAACATACTCCATGAATGAGGCTGCATGCAAAAAGCTAAGAATCTGTCGCGCAATTTAGACCAGAACAACGTCGATGCCGACATCTTTCATGGTAATTGCACTGTGGGTTATGGTATCTGCTTTAGAAGCAAAAGCTATTTGTCTCTTGGAATCTCTCAAAAAGGCAATTTCGAACTGTTTGCGTTATGTTATGTTCGAAACAGATAGCAAGTCACAAGTCGATGCTCTTAAAGTCAATAATATCCTTCTTAACGATCTCCGTGATATAGTTTTTAAATGTAAAAGTCTCTCGTTAAGTAATTCTGACTTTATAGTGTCCTTTGTTCATAGGCAAGCAAATAAGATTGCTCATAGTATTGTTAGAATTGCTCAAATCTTATCGAAGAAGATAAAAATTTTTTTTTTTTTTAAATGACCAGTTTAGTGTATGTTTGGTTCAATTTTGGAATGGCCAAAAGTGATTATAGGAGAGTAGAAATGATTTTGGTTAAATTAGAATTGATTTTGCTTGTAGATCGATTCTACCTAAAACTAGAATTCGTAGCTTTTGACTTCTACAATTAATTTTATCATTAAATTTATTATTCAATTAACTTTTACCTATATATATCAAAATGTAAGTCGTTTCACATTCAATTCACCTTTAACCAAAATCAATTATAAAAAGGTTTAATAGCAGTTTTAGCCCCCTAACTTTCACGATGTTGCGATTTTGGCCTCCTAAGAAAAAAAAACTACAAAACCGTTCCTTAAGTTTTGCACATGTGACAGTTTTGGCCCCCAAGGCCAATTTTGACTCGGTTTGCGCTGACGTGGCACTATAAGTGAGGTGCCTCGTATTATTTTTTTAATTATTTCTTTGCTTTGGGGACCAAAACTGCTACAGTTGCAAAACTTAGGGGGCGATTTTGTAGTTTTTTCTTATGGGGCCAAAATTGCAGCTTCGTGAAAGTTAGGAGGCTAAAACTGCTATTAAGCCTTATAAAAAATCAATTAATTTAAAATCAACTATTGCTGCCGCAAAACCAAACACACTTGTCGGTGTGAAGCATGTGATATATTAAGAGCCCGTTTGTTATCGTTTTTTTTATGAAAACAATCACTTATTTTAAAGAAATAATCACTTTTTAAGAATATTGCATCCGTTTGTTACAAATTTTTTAAAAAATCAGAATCTAAAAACAACTTCAAATGAGAAAGCTGTTAGAAGCAGCTTCTCAAAAAATAGATTATTTTTAGAGGAGAGAGAAAATATGGTTCAAAAAATTGAACTAACTTTGTAACAAAAAATCTCTTTTATATAGTTGTATCCAAACAAACTAAATTATTTGCTTAAAAAAGGTGATTTTTATTATGGTAAACGAACACAAAGATTCTGATTTTTCTTAAAATCTCTAATTATTTCATGGAAAAATCACTTTTATTTTAATCCATAACAAACAAGCCCTAGATTGAAGTGTGTATTTCATGAAAACATAAATATTTTTGACTTTGTCAAGGTTTGCGATGATGGTACCATTTCACAAAAATGTGAGATAACATTTTTGGGATTTTTCTTAATTTTTTGTAAAAAGAGAAAGGAAACAATATAACATGAAAAATATGTTTGTCAAGAAAAAGGAAAATATGGTGAAACAATGTAATCAGCACAATAGTTGATTTTGACTGAATTTAAAAAATTTCTTCTAGTTTTATGATTTCTTACACGGTTCTATCGGATAATAGTTTTAAGGCCAATTAGACCAAGACAAAAAAAATGCAATTTTAACCAATTGAACCGACATTCGACTTTTTTTTTTTTTTAAAAAGGAAATGTTTTTTTTTAAGAAACAAAAATGGAATATACATTCACAATAACTAAGACACCTCCTAGGTATAATGTGTACCAAAAAGGGCTCTCAAAGATGCAATGTAGCTGTCAAAGTAAAATAAAACAAGCAGTTAGTTGATGCCTAAACATGTTAAGGGATTCGTCCACAACTACCGACAACCATAAACAAAAGTGGCTTTATTAGCCCTCAACCACTGGAATGAAATTTAACCCTCTCCATGAGTTCTAAAGTGGAACTGTGGGAATTATTAAATAATCTGTTATTTCGCTCATTCCATACTAGCCAAATACAAAGAAGCTAAAGTAACTGTAGAAAAGATTGACGCTCCCTCAAACCATCCAAGTAATTTGTAAACTGGACAAAATGATCTGGAATACTTTGATGGTCTACACCAGAAACGTTTATTCAAGACCGAACTTGCTGCCAAAGAGCACTCGATATATCACAATGAAGAAACAAATGTTGAGTTGTTTCGACCTGACAACATCCCGTCAAGCAAGATGTGTTTGCGCCTATGATGATGCCGCGACCAAGGAGGTTGTTTCTTGTCGGCAACCTGTCGCGAAGTAAATGCCAAACTAAAATGGAAACCTTCAACGGCACTTGAGAATGACTATCAGATTCTCGGAAGTATGTAACATAGGAGGATCCTGAGAAGTAAGCACCTGGTATGTTGAGCGCACCGAATAGCCCCCACAACGTCGGGGAGCCACTGCCAGTGATATGGGACATCAACCTGCAAGAGAAACTCATTGAAGCATATACACATAATTTCGTGATGTATGAGTTTGAATTTAAATAAAAGTATTCAGTCTAACAACATGGACATTGCTCGTTGACTAAATTGAATTATGCATTACTGACATCCAAGTTTCATTTTGATTACCCTAAATAAAATTGAGACAATGAAAATTGAGTGTGGAGATAACATAGTCTGTGATTTAACTTTGCCACGTTTTTCGAAGAAACTAAACTAACTCGTTCAAATTAGTAAAGAAAAGAATTAAATTTGAGACCTTGAAGAGAATCACACTCCAAGGTCTTAAGTCAATATCACTAGACCAATCTAAGTGAGTTACTTTTCCGTTTAATAATACGACTAAGTTTATAAATCTTAATTCAACTGACAAATTTCGAGATTGTTAGATGGAAAAACTTACAAATATTTAAATTCAAGATCTTCGTCGTTGTTTGTGTGTGTTAGTTTTCAAATGTTGGCATTGCATCTAAAACAAATAAGAGTCTTGTTAATGAATTAATCCCTCAAAAATTACTTATGTTTTATTGTTCGTATTTATATATACTTCTTCTGTTCTAAATTATAAGTCGCTTTGAGAAAAAATTACCCTAAATTATAAGTCGCTTTACAATATCAATGAAACATTTTTTCTTCTAAGAAGCTAAATTATCCCTCTAAATTGACACTGGGGATAATCGAACCTAAGGCCTTGAGGATGAGCATACTCTCAGGTATCAAGCCAATACCACTAGGTCAAATATCAATGAAACATTAATATCACTTTTCCAATTATACCCTTAATTATGTATTATACTCTCTATTCTTTCAACTCTTTAATTTATCTTTCTCATACCATTTATTAAGGACAATTTTGTAAAACAACCCATAATATATTTTTCCAACACAAAATTACTTGTATTTCCTAATACATGTGAAATGACAAAAACGATTTATAATTTGGGACGGAGGGAGTATATACTTATCTACAGGACCGTTCCTACGAATCTGAAGGCTCGGTTCTGTAAATGAAAAGAGACCCGTAGTAAAATAAAAATGTTTTTTTTAAGAACAATGTTCTATTTAAATTTCTTAAAAGATAAATACAAGGTGTCGTATATATGCGGTACACCCAAAGGTGAAAATCACTACTGTATACACGAGGAACCTCAAACCACCCTCCCAAAAAACACCCGCCTAACACTTAGTAGTACTACTGGTCTATAATTTTTTTTTAGGCTCATACCTTATAGAGACCCAGTTCCATTGAACGATTTGCACACCTTAAGGTCCGGCCCTACTTATCTATAGTATATAGACACATATAATTTAGGACCAAGGGAGTATCAATTATTTAAAACTAAATACATTTATTCTTGTAAGCACAACTCAGTTGATAGCCAAAAATAATAATATGTAGGAGCCGATGTTTGAACTTCAAACTCTTCATTTCTCCAAATTTAAAATGTATGAGTTTATTGTGCAACACTTTTGGTTCCCTTTGGCATTTGGTGCGTGATTGGATTGGTTGTTATGGGATGGATGCTGATAATATTTCCGACCATTTTCTTCAGTTTACTTATTTGACAGGTGGTGTTAAATCTAGACGTTCTTTTATGCAACTTATATGGCTTCTTTGTGCCTGGGTTGTGTGGAACGAGCGAAATAATCGTCTGTTTAATAATGTAGTTACTCCCATTCCCCGTTTACTAGATAAGGTTAAGATTTTGTCTTTAGGGTGGTTGAAAGCTAAAAAAGCTACCTTTGTGTTTGACACTCAGCAGTGGTGGTCTTGCCCTCTTGTTTGTTTGGGTATAGGCTAGTGTTCGGCTGCTATGTTGTGTTTATAATTGATGTAACTCTTGGTTCCTTTTGTAGTCTCTAAGGCACACCTTGTGCTTTTGAGACTACTTTGTTATATAATTCCATTTTAACTTGTTCAAAAAAAAAATGTATGAGTTTAATAAACTATTTGAAAAAAAAAATTACTTGTCGGTGTGAAACATGAGATATTTTAAATTGAAGTGTGTACTTGATGGAAACTTAAATCATTTTGACTTTGTCAAAGTTGATGATGATGAGACCCTTTCACAAAAAAGTGAGATGATATATTTTTCTTAATTTTTTAAAAAAAGAGAAAGAAAAAAAAAACATGGAAAATATGGTCCAACAACGTAACCACAGCACAACAACAATTGATTTTGACTAATTTTTCAAATTTTAGTTTTATGATTCCTTCACGGTTCTATTGCATCGCGGTTTTGAGGATGAATTAGATTAAGACAAAAATGTAGTTGGAAATGCTGACTAATGCCTTCGGTATTGATTAAAGATGCTAAAAAATACAAAATTATGTGGTAGTTATTGTATTGAAAACTATGTAATTAATACTAAAATAGTCAAAAATATTTCCTTTTCTGATAATATTTTCCTTTTTTAACATCATTAATCAATGTTCGAGACACCGATTAACATAAGCCAATGTAGTTTTAATCAAGTGAACTGGCACATAATTATGTGATTTACTAGTTTGAATGCAAATAAAAGTGTTCAGTCCAAACTAAAAAAAAAAGTGTTCAGTCCAGTAACTTGGACAATGCTTGTTGACTAGTTGAATTATGCATCACAGACAACTAAGTTCCATTTTGATTACCCAGGTAAAAGTGATGAAAATTGAGGATGGAGATAAAATGTCCGTGTTTTAACCTTGCTGCATAATAATACAAATATGTTTATAAATCTCAATTCAACTGACAAATTTTCGAGATTGTTAATATCCAAACTCAAGATCTCAGTTTGTTTGTGTGTGTTAGTTTTCAAATGACATAAAAAATTTGTTAACGAGTTCTTCTAAAACATTTCAAAATAAACAATCATTATCGTTAATTGGTGTTCTAAAGCACTCGTTAACGTTTTTAAGAAAATTTGTCAAAAAAACGTTTTTCCGAAAATGATAGTACACTGAACTGGCTTTTTTAGAAAGATTCTGGATTAGCCAATGATCTCAAGAGAGAGTTAAGATACGTAAACGCAGAAGCAGAAATCACACGTGACAACGACACACTACGCAGCCACTAAAAAACAAAACAACTTACACGCTACGTTACAAAACGAAACATGATTATCATCACAATAATCAATTAAACAACTCTTTCTATAAATAATCACTTATTTTCTTAATCAATCAACGTTATCTTTTCATTTTCATTTTCTTTTTTCTTGTTTTCTTCGCACGATGGATTCTTCTTCGTTGAAATCTCAGTTTCATCACTTTCGCACCACCGCGAATTCGTTTCTATCTCAATATGAACCTCTCACTCTTCTTTTTGTTCCTCTGTTCTCTCTGCTTATCGCAAACGCGATTCGTTCGTTTTTTGGAGTTATTCATGATAAAGGAATCAAAGCTACTCTTCTAGGGTTCTTCATGAACTTCATCAAGTAATCAAAATCATCACATGCATTATATAGTTTATATTAGTTGCGGTGATCAGTGATTAGTCTTAATTATGTGTTTTAATGATGAAATTTAGTTTGAGTTGAGATTTGTGTTTTTTTATTGGTTTTACAGATTGATCCCTGGTGTGAAGAGTTATATAGATGCTGAAAAACAGAAGGTTAGTAGTATAGTGTAGTAATAATTCTGAATTTGGAATGGATTGATTCAAATTCACGTGTTTTTTTTTTATACTCATTAATGGAAGTGTGATTTGTTTTGGAATTGAATTTGATTATGGGAGATATACTAACTAACCTATGTAGCGCCTACATTTATGATCGATCGGGTGTTCGAATGAATTATGTCATTTTTGAAATTATTATCAATGTAGTGTGCTTGTTTGTGTCGGTGCTTCATAGATACTAATGCATATTACATATTTGTTTGTCAGATTATTGGTTAGTTTAGTTTTTTGTGTTTTTTAAATGGTGTATGTATGCAATTAATTAATTTTTTATTTTTATAATGGTGTATCATGTATGCAATTTTTTGTTACAAGTGTTTGGTGACATGTAGTACCTGGAATTATTATCGGTATTTAAATGATTTTATGAAAGACGAGGTAGTATTGAACTGGGTATTGTGGAATTTGAGTTTTTGAAAGTGGTGTGTTATTAATGGCAATGCCTCTTGGTCACTATCACCTTTTAGACATTTCATCTTATTTTTCGTACTTTTAGGATAGTGTATGTGTCCATGTGATTGATATTCATTGCACTTGCACTTTTAAAATTGATGGTTTTTTTCATATGAAGCATGTCAACTTTACTTTCACCCTTGGGACCAGTTTGGTATGGGGGTAAAAATATGATGTATAAGAGTGAGATGATTTATTAGTAGGATTTGTTAATAAAATTGTTTTGAAAAGTGATTAATGAATGATAAATTTAGGGTCCTGGAGGTGAAAAAACTAGGTGGGTTAGTAGAGTTTAGATTGTGGGGTTCATTTTCTGGCATTGTTATTGTTCCTTAAGTGGTAAACTCTGACACATGGATACTTATAAAGTGGTTAAGTACTCGTACCAGTTACATACCCTGTACCGGTAGGCATACGATACTCGTTGGTTCTCCAGTTGGGTTTATTGAGTTAGGATTGCAGGGTTCGTTTTTGTGCCATTGTTGTTGTTCCTTAAGTGGTATATGAATACTTGGGTTGGAAATGTTACTTTTTAACAGGGTTACAGTATTTATTATTTTTAATAAATGGGTTTGCTTGTTGTTTTAACATTTTGCTACTTTCTTTAGGCTGTAGATTGTGGATGGTGACTAAATTTGCTATTAATCTGCTCATTGATCATACAGGTTGTGGATAAGTTACAATCTGATGGTAAATCTAAAAGGGACGGTTGGAAGACAGAGTTGCCAAGCATGGGGTTGGGGACATCCGTCCTTGATAAAATGAGAGAGGAGAAAAGAAATGATGCAGTTTGGCAAGGCAAATGCTCTGGTACAGTGTATGTTAGTAATTTGTGTAGCATTAAATGTTCAATTCTGATCATTTGTGTTTGGGATGCTTTTATTAATTTGGGTGGTGGGGGTCCATTTGGTTGTACTTGGGGCTGACGACCTTTTTTTCTTATAAATTATTTATTTCTTGCAGTTACATTGGAGGAGATGAGTCTGGCGGGCACTTTTCTGTCATAAATGAGGCTTGCTCAATGTTAGTAACACCTGGAGAGTTTTCAGTTGATTTTTTATGTTTCTTTCAATATTATTATTTTTTATAATGCTACAGATGAACATTTATAGAAACTGGTAAACAATAATTCTATTACTAGTATAATTGAATCCTGAAATTTTGTATTAAAACAGAACCTGTGGATCTACAGAATATCACACCAGTAACTGACATAGAGACACTAAGAACAGATTGGTCTGCTAATGCCATAAAATTCCCTTCCAAGAAATTCGAGTTTCTTTGTCTCTCCCTCCCATTATCACTCAATAACTATCAAATAACCACTTCCCCCTTTCCTTTCTCTATTTTTTATCCCTAAATATAAATAACAACTTATTTTTTATGAATAAAAAATAAATAACATAATGACAAATAAAAACATAACTGCTGTAACTCTTATAAAGTTATAATAAGAAGTTTAACACAATGATGTTATTTAGGTTTGTAATATACACATAATTGAATTATTGTTAGTTCAGTGGTTCTGAGACTGAGTATAATTTCATTATACCTACTTCAGACTACCTACCTAGGCTTGTTTGCTTTTGGAGATGGAGTCATCCCACTGTTAAGTACTATTATTAGATTATGCAATTTTCCATAACACTAATCTGGCTTCGGACATAACATGCCCCGGGATTATAGAAAGTGCTTCCCTTATTGTTTGAACTTGAAAATGCTCAAAGAAAACCTGTAGTTATGACTTCCAAATGAGCAATAGAGTTGACATCTTATTGCTACTATCATAGTGTTCGTAATACGCATAATTGAACTTTTGTTAGTTCAGTGATTCTGAAACTGAAAATAATTTCATTATACCAACTTTAAAGTTCCTACCCATGTTTATTTGCTTTTATAGCTTGAGTCATCCCACTGCTAAGAATTATTATTAAATTATGCATTTTGCCTTAACACTAAACTGGCTTCTGACATAGTCTGGCCCAGGCATTATTAGAACTAGGAAGTGCTTTCCTTTTTGATTGAGCTTGAAAATGTTCGATGCAAACCTAGGTTATGACTTACTATTAGAAATGAAGTTTACATCTTGTTGCTATTGAGACCGTATTTGGAACATGAACAGAACGAAACAAGACAATCTATTCTGTTCTGTTATGTACTCTTTTAGTTCACTTTTCAGTGGAATCAAAAGATACTAGTTTTTATTACCTTTTGTTCCATGTTGTCCTAATTTCAATATGCACATATCACCGAATAAAATTCACGTTTTATTTTGTCTTCTGCTAAATTGTTTATCAAATCTACTAGGCTGTTACTAGACTATTAATAATCGTAATCTGAACTAGTTCTAATGTTTGTGTCTTTTGGAATTGTTTTAAAATTAGGCTTTGACACTAAATTTGTTTATTATGTTGAGGCATTCAAATAACTAACAATTTAATAAAATTAGGCTTTGACACTAAATTCATTTATGATGTTGAGGCATTTGAATAACTAACAATTTAATTTCGTTTATGATGTTGAGGCATTTGAATAACTAACAATTTAATGAATTTGACTTCCTAAGGTTATTCCATGCTTATTAGATGGTTTGCTGATAATGCTATGCTTTTGCATTCAACAATTAATGTTAATAAAATTGCAGGTTTGCACATACCAATCCCTTGCATTTGGATGTATTCCAGAGTGTTGTACGCTTTGAAGCAGAAGTGGTTGCAATGACAGCGGCACTTCTTGGCAGTAAAGAAAAGACATCTGGAGGACAAATATGTGGCAACATGACATCAGGAGGGACTGAAAGTATATTATTAGCTGTTAAATCATCTCGCGACTATATGAAATCCAAGAAAGGAATTACAAAACCTGAAATGTATGGCACTAATAATTCAGTATTATATCTTTGGTATATTGTCTTCTTTTTGATATATTTTAAAATTAATTTTTCAATTATAGGATAATTCCTGAGTCTGGTCACTCAGCATATGACAAAGCTGCACAGTATTTTAACATCAAACTATGGCGTGTTCCAGTTGACAAAAATTTTCAAGCTGATGTGAAAGCAATTCGACGTTACATTAACAAAAATACCATTATGGTATGAAGTTACTCAATCATGCTATTTTATTATATTTTTTTCATTTAAAAGATTCAAACTTGGTATAGGATGTTATATATTATGCAAACTCCTCACAACTTTAATTCTTATTATCCACTGAAATTAACCATCATTTGATAATGCAGTTAGTTGGATCTTCTCCTGGGTTTCCTCATGGGATAATAGACCCCATCAAAGTAAGTTTCTTCAGTTTATTTCGTCTAATGCTGAAAAGAATTCATGAATTCAGCTGGCTTTCTGAACTACCATAACATAGATAATTTGGCAATTTCTTCTGTAGGAACTTGGTCAACTAGCATCAAACTTTGGCATCTGTTTCCATGTGGACCTTTGCCTTGGTGGCTTTGTATTGCCTTTTGCTCGTGAGCTTGGGTATAGCCGGAACAACTTATTTTATATTAGTGAACTATTATTTGATATTGTTGTTAGTTTTGTTATACTTTTGCCTTTGATTTATTTGTCATTATTTTAATTTCTATACTTTCATACTAAAATTTGACCTCTGGAGCTAAATCTGTCAATTTGTTAGAATTTTTCTTCTCCATCTGACAACATATTCCAACTTATTTCTCAACTATCTGGACTGGAAATCTTTCCAAGCATTAGAGTAACTACAACTATTTCACTTTTATCAAAAAAATAAAATAATTCTCTGTATCTATCGATCTTACTGTTTGTTTGGGATTATGCATTTCGCATATTATGTTTTGATGGCTGAATTTATACCGAGTATAACACATAAAATCATTAATCCCAGCCCCACACAAAATTGGAATAGTGGCACTGTCATATTGTACATGATACATTATTCTTAACTTTTTATTAAATCCCATTACCAGTTTAAATAATTAATGTTTACCTTTTCCTCCCAGGTACCCTATTCAACCTTATGATTTTACTGTTAAAGGGGTTACTTCAATATCAGTGGATGTGCATAAATATGGGTTGGCTCCCAAAGGAACAAGTGTTGTTTTATATAGGAACCATGAAATCAGAAAGGTAAAAGTCTTTAATTTATATCAGTGGAAATTTTAGCTACATTTTTTTAACATCTATCTGAATATGATACATTTTAATCTTCAAAAAGTATACTTCCTTTCTTTCATATCCACTTTTTCTTTTCCTTCGGTCGATATGCATCAGTGCTGTAAAAGTAGCGATTTAAGCTTTTATTCCATTACCGATATTTTTACTTTCTACTTCATAACTTGATGTCTTCCGGAGCAAGTGATTTTTCACAGATATATGCTTCATTCCTGGAGTATGAATTTTCATTTCTCTAGGCCTTTACACATTGACAGTAAAATAAATATCCTAGGCTACACAAACAAATGGACATAGTCCAAGAGTTCTCTGTTTCTTACTCCTACATAGGAAATCATGAAGAGTTGCTAAAAGAAATTATCTTGCATTAGGGCATTGTCAATGGAGATAGGAACTTTCATTTTCTGAATAAAGTTTTAGGGAAGGAGATAGAAGAACTATACGACATGGCAAGTGAATGGTTGCCAAATCGCAATATAAATTGTTTATTGTGTTAGGTAACCATAAATTGTTTATTGTGTTTAACCAAGTAAGTAAATAAAATCATATTGGTAATTCTCAGATATAATATACTGAAAATACACTGATTAATTGTATTATTCCGTCTTATAGAATTAACTACAATGATTCCCAGAGCTTAAAGTTCCCACAGAAAGGTTCAGCCCTTTGCCAAAAACAATCTATTGCTTCCTAAGTTCTACCCCTAATGTGATCATCATTCCCTTCCAATAACCCACTAACAACACATTTTCTCTCTAACCCACTCCCTGCCATCTCTCCTACACCAACCTTCTAATTCCATGATGCCTCCTGTCATCTATTTCTTTCTCCTAGTATAGACTTTTAATAGCTTTGGCCCTGTAACCCCAAAGCCCAACACAACATCTTTCTCTGCATTTTGGGTCCTATCAAACTGCCAAGCTATCTTTAGAATCATGAATCGTAAATACATCAAATTGTATTAATATCAAACTGGGAACTGAAACATCAATTTTATCTGAATACCACAACAAAATCATTAGTCGTGAGACATAGTAAGTCATAGCCAAGTCTTGCTGTCAACTTATATAGAAGCTAATAAGTTGACAGCAAGACATGGCTATGACTTAGTATGTCGAGTTATAGTTAACGAAAAACTATAACTTGACAATAGATTAATACCCCAAATGAAATTGCCATCCAATGTCAACAAAAGCTGACAATTTCATTTGAGGTGTAATCTACTGTCAAGAACAATACAATGTTCTCAGTAAAATAAATAAATGATCTCGAGTAGCATCCTTCTTCCATTTCTCCTTTGTCTTAGGAGCCACATAAAGTGATTGCATGAAGCCTATGTGTTATAAGAATAAAAACTAAGCAATTATATATCCAAATAAGGTGCATGTACAGTGAGAGAGTGACTGTTTTAAGAAGAAGAAAAATAAAGTAATGAAAGTATGAAACCGCCAATCTGCATTGACAGTGAGTTAGTGACTGTTTAAAGCTACTGTGTATAAGAATAGTCAAATAGGGTGCATTTAGTCCTTAAGTTCATTTACACTTAACAATTTAATTGACGGAAGTCGGTGAAAGGAAAGAAAAAAGAAAATAGCATATTGTCGAATCGTACAATTGAAATTGTTGATATGGAATTTCACCAATGGCCCATGTGTTGCAGTTCAAAACCATCTGCAATCCATATCCATTACATGGAATTGTACTATAAAAATTAAAAAACAAAGTGTCTACCCCTGAGACCCTTAATGATGAATATACAATCAATATCTGAAATCAGAAGTGCATCATTATTTTTCACATACCCAATCCCTAAAATCACCCCTATTTTAGTGCATTTTGTATGAAACTCTCAATTTTACTGGAATAGGAAGGGACAATTAAAAATTTACTGCCCATGGAAAACATGAAATTTCATTCAGCAACAGAAAGTAGTTTAAACTTTTGGTGTAGGATAATTTCCCCAAATGGTATACACCGTGAAAAAATAGTTTAGGAAGAGTACGTCATCCTTCTGGTATTTTTAATGTGGGTTCATCCTTTACTTTGCAGCAGTTTTTTATTTTTTATGATTTGTGCAAATGTTTTGATAAAAATGAAGCGATTAAAACTTTGTGGCTGTGCTGATTATACAGTCTTTTGCTGCATTTGGTTGGACTTGTAGTGTTTGGTCCAGCGATGGTGTGAATACAGTTGTGCGTTTAGTGTAAAGCTCAAATATATAGCTTTTTAAATTTGCGGTGAAATCAGCATCAAAACGCGAGATTGGTAATTTGGATGCGTAACCAAACATGTTGTTAGACTAGAATTGTATCTTATTTAAGTTTTTCCATTGGCCTCCTAAAGTTGTGGGATAAGATTATGCTTATGGCGTCTCCCTGGGGCCTGGTGTATTAATCTAGATTGTTTTCTCCTGTAGGTGCTATTTCTATCTAATAAAACCTATTTTTCTGCAAAAAAATTATGTGAATCCTATAAATATAACCTAGTTCTCTTTTATCAGTATTCCTCCTTCCCTCCTTCTTCATTTATATTTTTTTATGGATTAACTTCTCTGCATCCTGCCTTCCTTTGTTGTTGGAAAATTGTCTGCTGACTTACTTGCAGCTGATTACTAATGTATTTTCTTTGTGGCTTCTGGACTCTACAGCATCAATTCGTTGCAGGTAAGACTACAATTTATTTCAGATAAATGTTTTGGATAATTTTTTTATTTTACTTATATGGTGAGGGTGGCATATCAAGTGAAGCATGAGAGTTGAGAGGATCTAATCTCGTTCATTCATTCGTATAACCACTTACTTGTCTGTTAATGGGATTAATACCATCGCCGTTTTCTTTGTGGTTGCTCATTTGTCACAGTTACTGAGTGGTCCGGTGGGTTGTATGTATCTCCAACCATAGCTGGAAGCAGACCTGGAAGCCTTATTGCTGGTGCATGGGCGGCAATGATATCTCTAGGGAAAGAAGGTACTTGTCCATAACCTCTAAGAGTGTATCCGTGTATTGTCTGTTATTGGGATTAATTCCACAGCCTTTGAAATAAATAATTTTATTTCCTTGCTGTTAACTCTTATGCAACAGTCCTAATGTATCATGTAAGGCTAATTGATGGTCCCATTCATTATACAGGTTACTTAGAAAATACAAAAGCAATTATGGAAGGATCAAAAAGACTACAAAAAGGGTACAGATACCGACTCTTTCTTTATCTATCTCGTGTGCTGTGTGTTGTTTAGATTTTTTAATGTAATGGTTATGTTATATGCAGCATAGAGGAGATTCCCGAGTTGTTTATCATTGGAAGACCCGATATGACAATCGTGGCTTTTGGATCAAATGTTTTGGATATATTTGAAGTGAATGATATCATGTCATCCAAAGGTTGGCATTTGAATGCATTGCAGAGACCCAACAGGTTGGACTGAGGAATATTACACTTTCTAATTAGGATTCCGACCAATTGAGGATTATGGCTTACTTTTTAATAAACTGATTTTTTTTCGTCTTCTTTGTGCATGAATCAGCATCCACATCTGCGTGACACTACAGCATGTACCAGTTATTGAGGACTTTCTAAGGGATTTAAAGGAATCTGTGAAAACTGTAAGTTATTCACTTATACAGAATCCTGGTTATAATTTGTTTATTTTTATTGGCAAATGTTAGTAAGTTGGAAATTATTTGGGAGTTTGGAGAGGAGGGGAGGACTTCGGTGGGAGAAGAAGAGAGAGAAAGAAATTTTCCACCTTAATTGTGAGAATGTTTTTGTAGAAAATGATAAAAGAATGCTTATGATTAATATATTTTTAATGTTGAGTATTATAAGTTATAACAACAAAAAATGGATTTGAAGAATTTATCGAAGTCCTCCAGAAACCCCTCCAATACATTTTTTGAGTTCTCCATATTAGGGAGATTTTGTATTATGAAGAGAAATAAACTTTCCATTGAAGTTGAAAGACTATTTTTCTTTTCATTTTTGTCAATGTTTTCCCCTCCCCCTTCTAAACTCTTTTGCTATATTTAGGAGTTTAGAAGGGGAGAAAATGAGAGGGTTTGAAAAAAAGGAAGGATGAAGTGAAAAGAATGGAGCTTTGGGAGGCGATGACTTTAAGGACTTTAGTTTTCTTCATAATACAAAATTCCTCTAATTTGGAGGAACTAAAAAATTGCATTGGAGGAGGATTTTGGAGGACTTAAATAAATTTTCCTAATTCGATCTATGATTTTATAATTCTCTCGATATTCAAAATCTATTGATAATAAATATTCATTTATCATTCTTTACAAAAACACTCTTTTAAAATAGATGAAAAATTTCTCTATTTTTCCCTCTTCTTCCCTCCCTCCAAATTTCTCTATTTTTCCCTCTTCTTCCCTCCCTCCAAAGTCATAATGCCAGTAGTTATCAGGTTTAATTATGCACCCTGCCTTTTTTGATGAAAACTCTGGCCCCCACTTAAAACACCTTCTGTCTCTTAATCTCTTAGTTCAGTGACCAAGTTATCTACTTGAGACTTGGTTATAATTGGGTTATTTAGGACGTGACAGTTGATGTTAGAGTTCATGGCTTGATACAGCCATCTTAACTTGATTTGTATTTTCTGGTTAACTATTTTGTGTCTTGTGTGGTGTTAAATCTTTGTGTCTTGTGTGGTGTTGAATTTCAGGTGAAAGAAAATCCTGGTCCAATAACTGGAGGACTGGCACCTATATATGGCGCCGCTGGGAAGATGCCAGATAGAGGAATGGTCCAGGAATTGTTGGTCGATTTTATGGATGGCACATGCTAGTTTGCGGCTCATAAAACTGCCACATCTGTAATTTTATTTTTCATGGGGAACATGTATCATTGTATTGTACTAGACCCCTACCAAATAATATTTGATTTAGACGTACATTCTTTCATATTGAGAAGGAATAATAAGTGTTAAATTGAATAGATGAAAAATAAAGTCATGTTGTTTGTGTGTACATCGAAGAGGCCCTATCATATTTTGTTGTTGGTATGAACCGGGTATCCATTGCATGTAATTGTATTGTATTAGAACCGCAATAAATAACAGCTTCCCTCAAGAGAGATAACCTGCTACATTTCTTGCATGGTGCATAACACATGATACAACGTAAACGATATAATAAAACAACGCAATAAGATAAATGATGATGAAATTGAAGGTGTTTTAAAAGGTTTTTTTAAACTTGATCATGCTGCTCTGTCAACTGACATATTTCTATTGGATGTGCAGCAAGATCAAGTTCATAACAACCTCTTGATGTTCAACTCTACATGATAATTTTTCATAGTTTTTTTGTTGTGTTTTATGGCAAATGAATCAAACACGGCTATTTATACAAGTTTATGTGCGTCGTGGACCACAGAAAATGTCGGTGTCATTTGAACCGCAGAAAATCATGTACTAGACTGATTTGGATTATATAATCTCAAATATCTCTAACCCTCAACGGTATGAGTTTTAACACAATCTTGAACCAGTTCGGATTATATAATCCGAACATTTCTTTGATGTTTTAGGGTTATATAGTCCTAACCAGTTTAAAGTGTGGACGGATGCTTGATCATCAAGACTGACTCATTCAACTCGTTTTTTTGTTCCTTGAATGGTCAATCCATTTTCACAGCATTTTTGGACCCTAATTAATGGGCAGTTGTGCACATGCACCCTTCTTCACAAATACTCCCCCTGTAAATACCTACAAATCCTTTCATAAATTCTTATTCTATATCACATTATTTAATCGAACAAATGATATTTGGAAGGAAAAAAAATCAGGGCGCGTGAAAAACACAGGGAGGAAAAAATAACAGTCCAAATTTGTACATGCATAATGATCATTGATGAATAGGAATGGTAAAAAAAATCATATACCCCTAGATATATGTGGATAAAATCTATCACAAAGAGAGTAGTTTAATGGATATTCACAAGTAAAATGAAAAACTATTTCAACTATCCAACAGTTAATTGATATATGGAGGAAATGATATTTGTGCCCATTAGTAAATAAGTAAATTACTTTCAAAATCTTATTGCTTAAAATAAACCTTTCACGAATGAAAAAACCTAACATAATTTCATTCTATTATTTGATTAGTAATTTTTCTTGTCTAAGCAAGAAAGCAATATATTAATATTTTTATGTGTTAATACTATTCTGTGTTATCAAAAAACGAGGATTAAATTCTAAGTATATAATTACAACAAAAAGTATATGATGCACATGGATATCTACAAATACCCACAAAAATCCACTAAATATTTGTCTAGCAAATATCTACACAGATATGAGACGGATAAAAAATAGTAATTTGTTATCTAATGAGACGGGTATTTATGACTACTATTTATTCCTATAGGGTATACATTGTCAATCGATATTGATGGTATTGTATAAAACAAGGTGGGTTTTATTAGAGTGCACAGATTATTAAATTTTGTGTATCCATACCCAAATCCATTAACAACCATAGATTTATGAGTTTA
Organism: Medicago arabica; assembly: GCA_946800305.1. Taxonomy (NCBI): domain Eukaryota; kingdom Viridiplantae; phylum Streptophyta; class Magnoliopsida; order Fabales; family Fabaceae; genus Medicago; species Medicago arabica. Next base: position 8,634,651 of record OX326969.1, read on the forward strand.
AAAATTCAATGGATATGATTTATCAAGGACAAAATGGGATGTAGTGTAGATTGTTATTTATGAAATATCAATTTACATTATGTACCTTACAATTATAAACAATTAAATTAGAATAAAATGCTATTTTTTTATTTTTTTAAGAAGCAGAATAAAATAATAATAAACTTTTGACTCAAATTAGTCTTTGGTAGATAGCATAAAACTCGACATATAAGATGTCAGAAGAGTCTTACAGAAAAAACCTGTTAAATAAAAACCTGGATTATTTCGAATGACTCTACCATAGCCAGCTCTCATGAGGTACCCAAACAACTACCATCAACATCAAGGATGACGCATGAGTGATTACCATTGTTCCACTTAATGAATCTGTCAGCTGACACTGCATTGAGATTGAGATTAGGCGCAAAACAAGATATGAAAGAATCCAGCATAATGTGAATGTTGCAGAAGAGGCGAGAAAGATGTCAATTCTCATTGCTTAAACACAAGATTAAGGTGGTGCCAAGCCCACCATATGGTAGCAACAAAAAGGAAAGAATGAGAACTCATAGAACCGTCCTTTAACCAATCATTCACATTCATATATGTGTAAAACTTAGCATCATGGAAGCCAACATGGTGCCAAATTATACGAGAGAAATTACGATCATGAACACAATGAAGAAAAATCTCATCTTCAATACCACAATGAGAGCAAACAGGCGATGGTGCAATATTTCTATGGTTGAGCAATACGAGAGTAGGGACAGAGTTGTGGCAGACCAACCAGAAAAGAGACTTGTGTTTCTCCATAAGTTTTAATTTCCAAATCTAAGACCGAAAAAAGTAGTAGTAAAAAGATTTACCATGTTTGTGAGGGACAGCAATCAAGTGTAACCACTCTTAGTAGTGTAAACACCATTTTTGTTAGAAGTCCAAATGAAATCATCTTATACAGAGGGATTAACCTTGATGTGCTTGTTGTTGATAACATCAACTGCCATATGAGGTAGGTGAGAGTACAATAACTGAGTATGAGGACCATTGGCGGAGAGGACATCGCTAAATGTCAAGTGCAAATCATGGATGTCTATGCGGGGCACAATGGAGCATATGCAACCAAACGAGCTCCAAGGACAATACCAAAAGGAAGAACTAAAGAGAATGCAGAAGCGTTATTTTTATTAATCTGTCAATGAGTACAATTTATAGATGAAAAACATAGAAGCATATCTAGAATAATCCTATGCTGTTGACCCATGAATTCTGCCTTGACAATTTCTACCATTTAAGGATTTGACTCTACATTTATTCCAATCCTGATATCCTCCATTATAGCAGATTGTCTGTCATTATTTATTTTACAATCAGCACCTATCAAGGGATTTTGACTTTGTTCCTTATCATGCCCCCTCAAGCTAGTGGGTGGACTTGGATACACGCCTAGCTTGCTGCGAAATGTGACAAAAGGATCCTTAGCTAGTGGTTTGGTGAAGACATCTGCAAGTTGAGACGATGTAGGAATATAGCGAGTAACAAGAGCTCCCATGGCTACTTTTTCACGGACAAAATGATAGTCAAGTTCAATATGTTTGGTGCGAGCATGAAACACCAGATTGACACTCATATGAAGAGAACTAATGTTATCACAAAACAGTTGCGGAGCACGAGAAATAGAAACACCTGTGTCTTGAAAAAGATATGTGATCCATGTTAGCTCGGCAGTGGTGTGAGCCATTGATCGATATTCTGCTTCAGTACTAGAGCGGGCAACCGTTGCTTGCTTCTTAGAGGACCAAGAGATGCAATTAGCACCAAGAAAGACGCAATAACCTGTAGTGCTTCGTCTTGTCAGAGGACAGCCGGCCCAATCAGCATTGCTAAACCCATACAAGGATGGTGGAGTGTTGTAGAGGTAACGAAGTCCCCAATTTTGCGTGCCTTTGAGATACCGCAAAATGCGCTTAACAACCTTCAAATCTGTCATTGTGGGCTTGCTGAAGCGTTGACAAGCACGATTGACAGCATGAGTGATGTCTGGACGAGTAAAAGTTAAGTATTGAAGTCCACCTACAATGCTACGAAATTCAGTAACATCCACAATATCATCATCTAAGGATGGTGGCTTTTCTTTCAAAACTTGTGGTGTTGCAATTGCTTTACAACCAAGCATTTTTGTTTTAGATAGCAGATCATTAGTGTACTTTTGTTGCGTTAGAAAAAGACCATCTTTGAAGCGAATGAACTCTATACCCAAAAAATAATGCAAAGGTCCAAGGTCTTTAATGGTAAACTCTTGACTAAGCTGCTGGAGGAGATTTTCAATGAAGGAATCATTGTTTCCTGCAACTAAAATATCATCAACATAAATTAAAATCAATGTTGTAATGGAACTTGTTTTGAGAATGAAGAGTGAAGAATCTGCTGTGCTGCAAAAAAAACCAAGATGGAGCAAGAAGGTGGATAAACGATCAAACCATGCACGAGGTGCTTGTTTGAGCCCATATAGAGATTTCTTCAATAAGCAAACATGGTTAGGTGTGTCAGGATTCACAAATCCAGGCGGTTGCTCCATATACACAGTCTCCTTAATGTTTCCATGTAGAAAAGCATTTTTGACATCAAGTTGTCTCATACTCCAATTTAGAGAGAGAGAAAGAGCAATGACAAAGCGGATGGTAGTGTGTTTTACAACAGGGCTAAAAGTTTCATCATAATCAATCCCAGCAATTTGAGTAAAGCCCTTTGCAACTAACCTTGCCTTGAAACGGTCGATGGAGCCATTTTCTTTGAATTTGATGCGATAGACCCATTTTGATCCAACAACATTAGCATTAGCTGGCCGTGGGACAAGCACCCATGTTTGATTTGAATGTAAAGCTGAAATTTCTTCTTGCATCGCACTAACCCAAAGAGGATCCTTGAAGGCACTTTTTAGTGTTTTTGGTTCAGAGTACTGCTTTGGTGATTGTGTAGCAAGAGAAACATAATCTTTAAGGTATGGTGGTGGATTACGCAATCTATTTGACCGAATCAAAGCTTGGTTCAATTCTTCTTCTACCAAAGGTGGTTGTTGCTCAATAAAGGCATCTTCTTCTTGTTGCTCAACTTCAATATGACCACCTTCTTCTTGGTTCAATTCTTTGTCTTCTAGTGGTGGTTGCTGCTCAATTGAGGCACCTTGTGGTTGTTGCTCAACTTCAATATGATCACCTTCTTCTTGGTTTTGGGCTAGATGTGAGCAAGGTTCTGCAAAACAGTTTTGATCACATAATGAAAATGCGTTAGCCTCATTTGGAGTTGATTGATCTATTGACACATTTTTATTAGCCTCTGAAATAGAATCGACTAGCTGGCTGCTTGAGCTTGTAGGCAATGATGCACACAATTTGGAGTCCAACCATTCATCAGCATTAGGAAACTCAGTAAGTTCTAGATTTGGAGGAGAAGGTACAACTGTTGATGGCTTGAAAGGGAAAGTTGTTTCATCAAAAACAACATGACGAGAGATGTAAACACGCTTGGTCTTTGGATCCAAACATCTGTACCCTTTATGCATTGGATTGTAACCTATAAAAATACAAGGATATGTTTTTGCAGAAAACTTATTCTTCCCTTGATACTTTAGTGAAGGAAAACATTGGCATCCAATCACCCGCAAGCCACTGTATTGTGGATGTCGTTTGAAAAGCTTAAAGTATGGACTTTCATTCTTCAATGAAGATAAAGGAAGCCTGTTTATCAAATAAACAGCTGTTAGAAAAACTTCAACCCACAAAGGTAATGGAATATTTGCATGAAACATCATGGTTAACCCAATCTCAACAATGTGACGATGCTTTCGTTCCGCCGTGCCATTTTGTTCTGGGGTCCCTGGACATGAAACATGAAGTTCAATGCCGCAAGTATGCAGATGATTTAGAAAAGAATTTGAGTTAAACTCTCCTCCTCCATCACATTGAAAAATCTTGATCTTTCTATCAAGTTGATTTTCTACTAGTTTTTGAAACCTTAAAAAGCACTCCAAAAATCCAGACTTTTTCTTTAATGGGTAAATCCACGAGAACCGTGAATAATCATCTATAAAAAGAGCATAATATCGAAAGTTTTGATTAGAGGTTGTAGGTACAAGACCCCAAAGATCACAATGGATTTTATCAAGAGGAAATTCTGAAATTTTATTAGAACTTTGGAATGGCAATTTACAACTTTTTCCCATTTGACAACTAATACAAACAGAAGGTTTTGATACCCAATGTGTTACATTGATTTTGTCTTTCAAGAAAGATAATATCTTGAAGTTTGGGTGTCCAAGTCGTTGATGCCAAACTGTGGAAGGGGAACCTCCTCTTATTGCACTAAGAACCTCTTGATAGCCTCCTTCAAGTGTGTACAGCTGCCCTTTCTTATGCCCCCTCGCTATCATCTTTTGATTTTGATCCTTAATAACAAATCCAGAAGAAGTGAATTCAAAAATGCACTGGTTATCAGACACAAATTTTCCAACAGAAAGCAAATTCTTCTTTAAGTCTGGAACCACAAGAACATCATTTACTTTTAAGTTTCCATTAGATGTAATAACATTCATATCACCATTATGGGTTATTGGTATGCTATTTCCATCTCCCACATAGATTACATCATTTCCATGATAAGGCTTAACATAAGACAAATTACCTGAATCATTTATCATGTGGGATGTAGCTCCAGAATCTACAATGAAGGACTGGTCCTTTGTGTCATTTAGAGCAAGAGCAGCAAGTGCCTGAGGAAAATCTTCAGATTGATAAGAATAATCATACCTGTACCAACAATCAACGGCTTCATGGTTTGGTTTTTTGCAAATTTGACAAACACTTTTACTTTCATTGATTTGACGTGGCTTTTCTCCCTTTGGATTGTGGTTATGCTTGAAGGAGAAATCATTGTTTTGATGTCCATTATATCGACCTGCTGGAGTAAAACCTCTTCCTTGAGAGTTAAAATGACTTCTACCGCCACGTTCGCTTCGACCTCGACCTCGTCCTCTTTGACTAAAGAAAGCCTGGGCATGCTCTATTAAGTTCTTCTCTTCTTCCTTTCGGACATTTTGTATCTGCTCATGTCCTTGGAGAGCTAATAGAAACTGACTGAATGAAGGGTAAGGTGGTTTAGTAAGCATAGCAACACGGAAAGTTTCATACCTTGGTCCAAGGCCATAAGCAAATTGAAACACTTTGTCTTGGTCAGAAACTGGTTCTTTGATAGCAGCAAGATTGTCACATATTGATTTGAACTCTCGTAGATATTCGTCAAGGGTTCGTGACCCCTTTTTGATGGTCATCAACATGTTTTTCAAACTGCGTGCCTTCTCTATCGTGGCTGGCAGTAACTGTTCTTTAACGGAGGTCCAGATCTCATACGCAGTGTCACCATTGATCATGGTCAACACTTCTTCCTTCATGGTTCCGAGTAGCCAAGAAGAGAGAAGACCATCATTGGTGATCCACTTTGAGTAGTTTGGATTTGGACTCTTATCAGCCGAGTCACCCTTAACTTCCTCTTCTGGTTTTTCTTCACTCAAAAGATGGTGGAGAACACCGAGACTTCGAACTAAGGGTGTGATTTGATTACGCCATAATATGAAGTTGTTTGTGCTCAATTTCATGGAAATAAAACTTGAACATTGGTGGAATGATTGGATGCTAAGTTCTGGTTCTGTTTTTGGGAGGGATGTGTTGGTAGTGCTTGAAGACATAATGTGTTTGGCTTGCAGGTATACAGGCTCTGTGATACCATAAAGAGAATGCAGAAGCGTTATTTTTATTAATCTGTCAATGAGTACAATTTATAGATGAAAAACATAGAAGCATATCTAGAATAATCCTATGCTGTTGACCCATGAATTCTGCCTTGACAATTTCTACCATTTAAGGATTTGACTCTACATTTATTCCAATCCTGATATCCTCCATTATAGCAGATTGTCTGTCATTATTTATTTTACGATCAGCACCTATCAAGGGATTTTTACTTTGTTCCTTATCAAGAACTACCAGATCCCGGATGCCAAGAGAAGTCGTCTTTGAGAGCATTTTTAGCATGCATGATGGAAGACCAAGTTTTGCATGGAGGATATTATGTCCAACAAACTTATCTATTAGAGAGAATATCTACCTAGAGTTTTGGAGAAGATTGAAATAAATCCCATACAAGTTTGCCTAGAAGACATATATTAGTTTCCCTAGCTGTCCTGCTTCCCAGACCTCCTTGATGCTTAAGATGGAAAATTTTATTCCAACCAACCAATTGAATACATTTGTTGTTATTATCTCTCCAAATGAAATTACGGGTGGGTTGATCAATGTCATCATATATGTTTTGAGGGAGCAAAGCAATCTGCATATAGTAAGATAGGATGGAGGAAAGGACATATGAAGCCATAATCAGTCTTCCTGGTTTGTTTCACAACCTATTTCTCCAAGATACTAACCTCATTTGCATTTTTTCTATAATAAAAAAGAAATCACTTTTCTTTGCTCTCTCTTTGAGAACAGGAAAACACAATTATTTATCTAGAAAGGTAGTACATCTTATGCTAGATATGAGAGTAAGTCTGTTAATTTTGGCTTGAGAAGTACCTGAAGAATAAAAAGATCGAGACTTATAGAAATTAATTATTGTCGTACCCTAATTTTTGACCGATTTATTTTAGTTTTATTCGTACATTGTTTGTTTTCCAGTCGTCTGTTCGCGCGCGAATTCCCGTAATAATCTGTTTTTGTTCGTACTTGTGGTCGCATTTACTTTTCGTCCGTCGTTTATTTTTAATGTCACTCGCATTTTATTTTCGTAATTTTTAATCGCGTTTTGTGCGTTTTTTAGCGTAGCGTAGCGTTTGCGTTCGTAAAGTTTATTTCATTCACGTCGTGGATTTATCGTTTTAATTAGCGTAAAACGCCGCGTAATCTCAGTCGTATCAGACGAAATTTCGGCAGAGAGGTATTTTAAAATACCTCATTTTTTTGGTTCCGACGGGACATTTTTTTATTTTATTATTTGAATTTTCGTTTTTAATTATTATTTATTTATTTAGTCATTTATTTTTCCATTTATTTAATGTGTTGTTATTTATTTATCTGTCTTTTTATTTTATTTATTTATTTTTAGTCCTTGTCCACATGTCCATTCATTATTGGTCCAATCCAACTTTTTCCCCAAGTTTCAACCAAGGGTATTCTGGTCCTTTCCGTGCGTCAGGTAATTAAGAGAGTGTATCAGAGTTAGTCAGCCAGGCACATTTTTCGAGTACAAACAGATCAAAAAATTCACAACCACAAAAAAATGGATCAAAAACCATTTTTCATCAAGAACAACATGAACAAAAATTCCAAACTCATGAATCTTAGCCTCTTTTCTTTCATTTCTTTGTGAACCAAGCTTCACATAAGCTTTCATAACAAAATCAACAACAACCATAAACCAAAAGAACAACACAAATCTAAAAACATCACAAACCACCAAATCATACACCAACATAAACACCATTTTCGGCCAAACAAATCCACCAACATAAACACCATTTTCGGCCAAACAAATCCACCCCACATAAACACCATTTTCGGCCAAAAAAAAATCACCCACACCAAATCCATTTTTCGGCCAAGTTAATACATACCCCATAACATCATTTTCGGCCAAGGCAAGGCAAAGGAAGAACAAAGCAAGAACCAAGAAGAACAAAGGAAGAACAAAGCAAAAACCGAATCTCAAAGAAGAGGAAGAAGAAAACAAGGTAGCTTCTCTTTGTGACTCTTTTTGGTGTTTTTTTATGTGAACCTTAAGTGTTAGATCTAGGCTTTATGAGTTTGGTTTTAAAAAATCTAAGAGTGGATCTTTGTTTATAAGAAGAAAAGGAAGAGGTTGGCACTAAAAATTTTAATAAAAAGAAGGTTTCTATCTCCGGCGCGGTGGCCCTCCGGCCAACCACCGCGCCGGAGCACCGTGCGCCACCCCCTTCCTTATCTCTCCGGCGGACTCAAAACTTAGAGAGAGGTGAGAGCTTTGTTTTGTTGTTTTGTGTTAGAGAGAGAAGGGAACATGAAGAAATGAATGAATTAAGAGAGAAACCCCATTTGTATTCATTAATGGGAGCTGGGTGGGTCGACCCAGTACCCATGCCCAGCTCCATACCCATGCCCAGCCCACTATGTTTCTACTCATTTGCTATTTTCACCTCCCCATTGATGCTGTCTGCACCCCCTGCTTGGTGTAGTAATTGTTCTTTCTTTTAATTTCATGTGCTTGCCTCTTTAATTATTTCATGTAAGTGTTATATTGTATTTTTATGCATCTTCATTAGTATTTTAATTTCCACATCATGCATTTTATTTTATTCTATCACTTATGTTTAGTGCATTTTAGGTTATGAAGTAACATTTCATTTTTTTTATTTTGGCCTATTGTTTTAATCATTATGCATGCATTATCTTTTAATTGTTTAATCACCATCTCATGCATATTTTATTGTTATTTTTTGATTGTCTTTATTTTTGTAGTAAGCGTAATAGAATATGTTATAATTTCATGCGTTTATTTTAATTAGTTAATTCATATGATTTTAAACCATAATTCATGCATTTTTTTTATGTCTTAATTTTAACGTCATGCATATTTTTTGCTTAGTTCATAGTTAATTTTCCCATTCATATAAATTTTATTCATTTAAATATGCTAAGCAAATTTTTATGTACTTTTGTTTCTTTTAATTTTGTTATTCGGCATTTAGGGTTATTTCATATATTTGCATTTTAGGGTCTTGTTGTTTTTAATGTGTTTAAAATTGCATTTTAGTTCATAGGAATATTTCTCATATTAGATATCATATGCATATTTAAATTTCTTGTCATTTATTTTGTTTTATTATCGGCTTAGTGTGTATAATTAGGGATTTGATGTAATTTATTTTCGCGTTTTTTTCTCTTTCAAGACCATAGAATGTATCTAGGATATGTAATATGTAATCGGCACACGCACTGACACGCGCACCGACACACCACTTTATTTATCGCTTTACGCTATTTTATTTTTATTCCGCCGTTATGCGATTTCGTCGTTAGTTTTAGAAAAATATTTTCTTCAAAAAAAGTCAATCAAGTCAAATTCAAATTTCTTTCAAGTAAACCTTGGTATGTAATCCAAGTGATTTTCTTTTTATTTTCCTTAATCAAATGTTAATTAATCTAATATCCACATTAGACATGGATTTCGTACATTTAAAAGTAACCAACTTCATCGTATTTTCTTCTTATGCCTTGAGGCCTCTCATCTCTTCTTAAAACCTTTCTTTCAAAAATGTTAAAATCAATTCAACTCATCAAATAAGTTCTTAAGCCGAACTACTTGATTTTGATCCCGAGTTATTTGGGTAAGTAGGCAAAGAGTTCCGACTCTTCCAAATCAATAAAAATAACCAAAAACATGCTTCTTCTTTCTCCCTTCTTTCACTTTAACTCTTAACTTTTTTTAATATAAGTAAAATCAATTTAGCGCAAGATTAGAGAATAGGTAGAAGGTTCCTATGGAATACCATAGTCGGTTAGGGTGCTTAACACCTTCCCCAATCGAAACCAACCTCCGAATCCAAGGTCTCAAGGGTTTTTTACTCACTTTTTTCCCTTCCCGCGAATAAAAGTTGAGAGTTCAATGATTCAAGGTTCGAATCTAATCAATGATTTTGATACCCGAAAATCACGAGCACAATTATCAAACCTGATGCCCTACTGAAATGGTCAAATAAATCAATGATGAATCTAAGTTGAGAATTTTTTGCTTTGGTGAATAGAAAGACGTCGTTAACAAAGAGAAGAAGAGACCATTGAGGCCTGTTGTTAGAGAGTCGAATGGTTCATAATCGCCTTGAAGTGAAAACATCTCATGGCCTCAATTTAAGGAAAACAAATTGTGCATGTTGTCGTTATCAATTGTTTTTCTGAAGACAAGATTTAAGGAAAGCCCAGTTAACATGATCAATTGTTTTTTCAAGATCAAGTTTGAAAGTCACAAAACCCTTTTTCTTCTTCGATCTTCTCGTGAAATGAATGATTTTCTGCAAAACAACAATATTATCATAAGTTCCTCTACCTGACAGAAAGTTGCTTTGTAGGGGCCAATAATAATGTCCAAAATAGGACGAAAACGGAGGACTAGGACTTTAACGATGATTTTGTAAACAATTTTCGCTAATGCTTTATAATTAAATAAATCACTTTAACCGTAAAATAATAATAGATCATTTATTAAATTTCAATTTTTTATATAATTCAGATATTTATAAAGGTATAGTGTAAAATGTAAATTGATATTGCATGGCCAACAAACATCTCATGTTGTTGTTGCAAAATCCTATCCATTGAATTTTAGGTCCACATATCAATGGTTGTAAATAGACTTGTGCATGAGTACACATATCAATGGTTGTAAATAGATTTGTGTGTCCTAAAAGCTACCATAAAACAAATGATAACTAATAACTATAAGCTTTATATAAAATTCGTTTTTTTTTCTCTCAAGTCAAGTAGTTCTCATTTCATTTGCAAACAAAATTCAGAATACAATTAGTATAGGATAATGAAAATCATTGCAATGAACATAAGTGATAGGCATCAAAATCTCTCACACATATGTCTATGCAAATGAACTTTTTTCATCGGATATAGTCTCGTGTAAATCTCCATTAATTTAATAATTTTGACTAAGCTAAGCAAATGAAAATATGTGGTTGTAATTTCACTTTACCTCTCCATAAGACAATCTGCTCCCTACTCCATTTTCCATTTTCCTTTTTCTTCAATATTTTTATTTTACAATTGCAATGTGTTAGACTGTACTACTATACATGTGAGTCCTATTTATGATAAGAAATTAACTATATATCCCTAGGCAAAATTAGTAGCTAGTCCTATTTATGATAAGAAATTAACTATGCATGTTGCGCAAAGGGTCAAAGACATGCATTAAAATATAGAACAATGTGGAATGGTGATGTACTTTCATTAATTATCATGATAATATTAAAAAGTACTGACTACTAAATTTGGAACACCATATGTATGGCAAATTCCTAATTAGCAATTGATGCAACACATTGTGGACCCTCTATTGATTGAGTAGTGCCACAACGTTACTATACCTTAATCAAGCTGCGACATTGCCCTGTTGCGTTTCCACTTTCAACTTTTCAAGATACACTTGGTTACGAATGAATCTCAAGTAGAATATTTTCAAATGGCAACAAATAATGAGATCAATCGTGATGCACTCATTAATGTAAAACTTTGGTTTAATTCCCCAAGAATAATCAAAAGCTTTGAGTTTAATTATAACTTGGAATTACAACATCATTATAATTTGAGATAATTTTGTTGCTTATTGTAATTTTATCTAACTCGAGAGATCAGTAACATTTTTTTTACAATAAACGATATTTATTTAAATTGATAGTATATTGATATCTAAAAAAAAAGTACATCGATACAATAAAAATTTAAAGTTACTAAAAACAAAAAAGGTTAATCTGCAAACAAACTCACACCATTCATGTTAATAATATAAATGACATATTTTCTATGCCTACAAATATGATTATCTTCAATTCACTGAAATACTTATGTTCTTGAATTTGCAACGTTGACGACACCAAAGTCATTGATTGGATAAGCATCTGCTAAAAGCTAATCTTAAAAAAGAAAATCAACAAAAACCGCATTAAGACGAAAAATCAAGAAACACTACACCAAGACTGAAAATCAAAACTAACAGAGTCGTGCAAAGACGATGAAATCACAAAATTCAAATGAAAGAAGACTAAAAATATGTGAAAATCACTTATTTAACTAAAAAAAATAAAGAAAAGGATGGTTGATTTTAAGTCAAAATTGACTATAATCACCCCCTTCGGTATATAAGAAGAAGAAAAGTTGTGACAACTAAAGTTCTGGAGAGAGAGAGTATCGTCAACAGTTATAGGCAAATGATATCCTATTTATAAACGAAGAGATTGCAAAACTATTGTTTGAAAATGATTTTGATTCTTGCAAATATACTATTTTTTTAGTTTAATTTTTATAAAAGAAATCTTTTGTTTGTAATCCTTACAAACATGCATAATTTTTTTTTTACATCAAGAGGGAAAATCTCTAGAGAAGAACAAAAACATCTTTTATTTAAACTGCAATAGTCTCTCATTCTATAAAAATTTTAGAATAGTTTCTTATTGTGTAATTTATTAGTCAAAAAGTCTCCGATGTTAAAATGTTACATTGATATTGTCATATTAATCCTTCAATATATTTACCTATTGTTATACCGATCCTTATAAGTACTTACATATTATCATTTTAGTCCTTATATGAAAAGAATTATTGTGAGCATTGAAATATTATTTTTGCATGAGAGACTATTTTGGCTAACAGAGTGCACAATCATAGACTATTTTGAAATTTTGATACATTGAGGACCAAAGTGACTATTATCCCTTTATTTAATTTATAAAGTGACTAGAATTAAAATTTAATATTTTTAATACTACAACCAACAACAACCAAGTTTTATCCCACTAAAGAGGTCGACTGCTTGGATCACATTACCCCGTAATGTTCTATCTGAAACCAAATCAGATCCAACTCCATAACCTCTAAATCTTTCCTAATTAATTTCCCATAGTTTTCGACTTCCGCTACCTCTTCTAATCTGACTCTCCTCCATCTGATCTACTTTTCGTACTACAACATCTATCGGTCTTCTCTCTACATGTCCAAACCAACTAAGCTTATTTTCTACCATCTTTTCTACTATAGGTGCGACCTCAACTCTCTCTCTATGGTGTCATTCCTAATCCTATCTCGTCTAGTATTTTCACTCATCCAACACAACATTATCATCTCCGCTATGCTTACTTGATTTTTGTGTTGGTTCTTAACCACCCAGCACTCTGTACCATACAACATCGTTGGTCTGACCGTTATCCGATAGAATCTTCCTTTCAATTTAAACGGTACTTTCTTATCACATAAAATATTGAGACTTTTCTCTATTTCAACCACCCAACTTAAACACAATAATTTACATATACTTGTATTCCTCCGTCATTTTTAATAATTTACGATTATAATCGATAGAGAGTTTACAAACTTTTTATGTAAGTTAATATCAATTATCCATATAGAATATAATAATATATAGTAGTTCTGTTTATGATAAGAAATGATGGGGTTGGATAGTCAGTCATCACTAACTGCATGTTCTCACAAAGTGTAGTGCTTTAACAATTTACATTACGACAATACAAGATATTTGTACTTATAGTCAGTCATCACTACTTGCATGTTCTCACAAAGTGTATTGAATGATAAACTCTATAACACCATTTGGTAATGTTGCTAACGACACATATAACAAACCATATTCCTTTAAGAGGAGGAAGGGGTTGCATGACCTACCAGTTTAGGAATAATGAGAAGTTCATGAATCAGAGGTAACTATTTGAGAGAAAAGTTATAGTTGAAATTGATGCAAAAGTATATCGCTCAACTTGTTTACCAAGTAGAAGAAGTTGCCACATGTACCAACTTGTTTACCAAAGCAAAGAGGCACATGCTAATATGCAAAACATTCTAAAATAGGTTTTCAAGTTTACTATTCCATAATAACACAAAATGGCTAGGGTTATCATATCAAAAGGTCACAAGACAATATATGTAGTAGAATCGAAAGAACTACACTCTTCGGTTACTATTATAATAAGCAAAAATCAAAATTTTAGATTCATTTAATTAATGATGTATATGATCTTTATTATATATATATATATATATATATATATATATATATATATATTGAATGAATCTAAAATATTTATATTTGCTTATAATAGTGACGGAAGGGTGTACTAACTTAACATAAAGGCTCAATAACTTTGTTATGGAGTCAGAAGACCAATCACACGTTAACACGTGGCATAAACTTGCACCGCCTTAAGGCTTCACGCCTGAGGAAACACACCAGCTTAAGTATGTTGCGCCACACAGAAGCGCGCCTCGTGCAAGGATCACCCTACACATGTCCTATAACCGTCCCTAATCACACGCCGCATAAACTGGAGAAAGTTATGCCCAACACACGCCTATATATGGGTGGACTTTCTTCACCCTCGAGATATGATTCACTTTTCACAACACTTTCTACACACTCTTTCTCAAATCCAATACTGACTCGAGCGTCGGAGTACTAACGTGCCTACGGGCACCTTTCGTTTCACCACAAAGACTCAACGTCGTCATGCCGGAAACCTTCACTATTACACCGGAGCGTTATCAGCCACCGTTGCCACTCATCCATCCTCACCGGACATATCAAATTTCAATCCAATAACCTATTATTTATCATGACTCTCTCTACATATTTTTTTTCATCATAGGTAATTTTATTCATTAGGGTAAGAACCTCATTAATTTTTGATGTTGTGAGTTTAACCCTTGCATCCAACTGCGAAGCTTCCACCACACACACACACCCGCACAAGGTGTGTTAAGGGGGATCAATTAGAGTTGATACAAGAGCGGCAAAGCCAAAAGCAAAGGCGAAACAATTACAAAGTAATGCCCAGGAAAAATAAAAAGTGTTGCCATCCCTCATGATAAGTGTAGGCAAAGTTTGTTGATTTAGCCTTAGCCATGTAAAAGATAGTAATTTGACTTTATCTAGCAAGTGATGAAGCTCCAAAGAGTTGTTATTGAAAATCTGAATGTTCATTTCCTTCTAGATCGTCCAAACACAAGAGAACTAGATGAGTTTCAAGAACGAATGAGTGTGACGAGGAAGTCCACCTTGCTGACCGAATTGGAGGAAATGGTCGTGAGCAACAAAGTATCAACAGAAGAGATGCCAAGCCAACTGCGAATGAGCGTCCATAGCTGACCAAAGTGATTGCAAGTAATGAAGAGGTGATCTACTAACTCCTGAACCCCGCAACCACCCACGCAGACATTAGCTTCCACGTGGATAATGACCATCGTAATGAGATTATCTTTTGTTGCAAGACGGTTGCAGAAGAGGCGGCACACACATAGAGACACCTTAAGAGGAACTTGTTTGAGCCAAACATTAGCCATATCAACCCACACAATATACTAGTCAGGTGTTGTGAACAAATGGTAAACATCGTTGACTGAGAAACCTTTAGTTGGGTGCCACTTCCAACGGTTGAGAACACCATCCTACAAAACAGTGTTATGAGGCAGAAAACAACTGTTCCTAAGCAGATCCTCCTCCCACACAAATAATCGTCTTCTCCACCTCCAACCATCTCCTCCCTCATCCCAGCCTAAGTGGTGCATCTCTACTACCGAGCAGAGCGGGTTTTCAACTAAAGCATAAAAGCGGCTAAACCTATCACACACAGGGACATCGCTTATCCACTTATATGTCCAGAAAAAAGCACTACAACCATCACCGACCTCTCTAAAAATATTGTCATCCAACCAGCTTCCCACACACATGCCTATACTATCACGTATGCCCACCATACTCTGCCACCAAGTTGAACAGATCACATCCCCCTCCTTAAGCCGCCCCTTCCTCCCCATAATGAGCCTTCAAAACACTATACCACAACCCATCTTTGTCAACCAACATCCTCCAGCAACATTTTCCTAGTAATGACAAGTTAAACTCCCACAGCCTCATGACACCTAACCCTTCATCCTCCTTATTTCGGCAAATTGAGTCCCAATTCACCCAAGATATTTTCCTAGAATCCCCCCCCCCCCAAAAAAAAAAAAAAAATCGATAGAAGAGATTATACATGTGGGGGCCTTAAAGAAGGAAAGAAAGTAAACCGGAAGAGAAAACAAGACATACTTCAGAAGGATCAGACGACCACCAAGCGAAAGATTCTTGCTTTTCCAACTAGACAACCTCAGGTTGATGCATTCAAGGAAAGGGTCCCATAATTTTAACCAACGACAATCCCCTCCTATAGGAGTCCCCACATACATAAAAGGTATATAACTAGTCTTGCAATTCATAACTCGGGATGCCTCCTTCAACCACGTATAAGTAATATTCACACTAGTTATAATACTCTTTTGAAAATTAACTTTTAACCCAATTTATCACCTTTGAATTTAATCCCGATGGCCTTGTATATGCCCCACACATCATCCATTGCCACCTTCGCATCGCCGTGCAAAATAACCCAATTTTCCCATTCTTTATTAACAGAAGAATGAGAACAAATGGAAGCCGTTGTTTGTTTTTTTGCGTCATCCACCTTCGGAAAAACCTTAATAACAAAAGACTTATGTTTTATAGAATGTTTCATAATTGCTCTCAACGCCGATTTCCTCTCTCTGCATGGCATCCTAGCCACCCTTTTTAAACTGTGCATTGGATGTTTAAGAGGGCCTCCAGCTTTCTTTTTCAAAACTGTGGCGTTATTGTGTGAAGGTTTTGCGCTCTCTTGATGCTTCAAGTTTGATTAGAAAATCAAACTTGTGTCGCCATGATTATGATGAGTTAACCATTCCAAACTCCAAGGACCCAAAGAGATAGAGCGACACCGATTAGGAGGACAAGAATTACAACAAGTTGGTTGTTTGTGACCAGCAACTAGCGAAGGCCATTAACTAATTCATCGACACCCATTGGATACGCATGAATATCATGTTCAATGTGTTAGTTCATAATTGTTGGAATAAGAGTCTGACTCATCTTCTGATAAGAAAACATCTTCCCAAAGCATAAAACCCAATTCCTCCACTAATTTGATTGTATATTGAGTGCCATTAATTAACAAAACCACGGTTGAATTCAAAACCTCCAATTATGATGTACTTATAAGGACACACACGTAATCTAGTTGTTCCTTCTCTAATGTACACCATCCACTCGAACCAACCTACCGATCTCCATGATAAATAGCTTAAAGAAGCTCTCATTCCATGCATGAATCGGAATTCCATACAAGCGCATCGATGCACCTCATTCATAACAAATCTCCTTCGGTGACCACTTGCGTAAATTATTGAAAAACATACCGAAAAATTCCGTCGCATTATTAAGAACTTACATTGTGTCCTCTTCCCCATTACAATGAATAAAAACACAATCGCTTCCAAGTGGTGTAACATAAATAGAATTGAATCCAACGTCTTCAATACTTTGTTGTAATGCAAAGATTGGCTTTACATTACACATCGTTGCCACAACCCCAGTGCTGGCCCACTTCCTATCCTTCGGGAGAGTGTGGAACTTCTTGACCAAGAGCTGTGCAGGTGCAAGCGGAACGTGTCCCCCCCCCCCTGAAAGTTGTAATGTTGCACCACGACTTGGGCAAATGTTTTGGTGGTTGTTATAGTGCTCACATCCCTCTGATGTACATCACATTGCATTTCCTCCCTCTCTAACATGCATGAAGCTCCCGCCCTCCCTTCCACCAACACCATTTTAAGGCTAAAACCTTTTTTCTCTCTTTTTTCTCCCTCCCCATACAAGCCTCCATACTTCACACTACCGCCATCTTCCTCGCACTCTCTTTTTTCTCCCTCCCCAGTCACACCTCCAAGCCTCGCACCACCACCAGCTCCCCAATCTCTCTTTTTTCTTCTTCCCCAGTTGCTCCTCCATACTTTGAAACCCCCCTCCCCATCAGTAGCCATTCCAAATTTGTCGTATTGTGCCTCGAGCTCCCAAAGCTTTGGATAGCTTGACGACGTCCTTCACATGTATAAATCGTACAAATCCATATAGTTGTCCTCGCTGATTCCTTCTCTGTGCCACCTACCCGAAGAAACTCCTATGCGTCACGCTGATCGCTTGACCTGTCCCGTCTTCCATCTTTCGGCTGCGTCGCTTTCCGATGTCTCGGTCTGACCACAGACCAATCATCCATATCCCTCTCCCCATTTTATGGAACCCTGTCGGAACCCCTATCCATCCCAATGGACCTCACTACCGGTGAATAGCTCAAGCGCGGTTGCCCTAGGATGACCGCCTCTCTCTGTCTATCTCTCATTTTTTCTATTTTTCCTCAAAGTTTCTAACCTTGCCCCGTCTTAAAATTGATTGCTCCTTTGACTTATTTAGAAATTAGGAAAATAAAACTACATTGATTTTTTCATTGGTTTAACATTTAACCGAAATAAAAATAATTTTCAGAAAGGTTACTTTTATGATCAATTTATTAAAATGTATATTTTTTATCGATTAACATTCACCGATGTAAATAGTTTATTTAATAGATTTATTTTTAATTCCTAAACAATTTTGTGTTCATCGTATCATCGCCGCTCTCCCTTCGTTTACATTTGTTGTGACTCTCATTTTATATGTGTTTACCACGGTCATTCTCTTCCACATCACACTCTCCACATAGTTACCATATCTTATTTGCCATCGTTACACTCTCACACACGGAAAATACATTAAAATTAAGAGAAATGATATTTAAAAAATCATTTTGTGACAACTTTAATTTTATGATGATTTTTTCTCTCATGCTTGCATCATGTTCTCATTTTCTATTTCTATTGCTTCGATTTTTGTGTCAAAACCTACATTTGTTTGTATATTTTGATTGTCCCACAAGTTGTCTCATAAAATATGTTCAAATAACATTCGTCTAAAATTAAAAAGAGAAAAGAAAACAAGAAAATACAAGGAACACATGCCATAAACTAATCTTTGTAATATCATATATATACATAGTCATATTTCTATAAAGTTGGTGTAGATGAGAAAATATAATATGTATTCGTTGATATATTTACTTTTAGAGTTATCTCTATAGATGTGCTGATTTCAATTGTTGAAGATTTTTCTTTATTATGGATATTAGCAAGAATCAAACGTAAAATCGCAAAGTGATGAATGATTAAATGATTCTTTTTTTGTGTGTGGTGTAAATGATTCTTTATCTAATTAAATATATAAAGATTTTTAATAACATTAAAAATGAGAAAATCATTTGATATTTATTAAATATGAAAAATTGCATAGAACAATGATATATATATATATATATATATATATATATATATATATATATATATATATTCAAAATTAAAATACTTTATATATATTTATATTGTCCTCATTACTCAATCCTTTTGGTCTTCCTTAACTATAAAAGCAACACTTCATGACCAAAATCAGGAACAAGCAACAAAACAGAGATACTAAATTACAAGCCAGTGAATTTCCCACTATTATAAACAAAATAAATAAATAAAAAATACATGAAATTTAAAACAATATACAATTTTTCTTAATTTCAAATCGCATGGGACTAACATCACAGTTCTTGTGAATCACATCCAAAATTGATTTTATATACATTATGATGCACGAATTCAATCACAATTAAGCATGGTGTCAATCTCTGCATGAATATATACATGTCTCGATCAACATTATTATTTATCTTCAGCTCCCTGAATCTTTTCTTATGAATCCTTACGTTGCTGCTAGTGTTGATCAATAGCATTATTATTCCGGTAACCCCCTTTTGGACAAGCTTATTTGATCGCACTCTTCTGAGGGAGTGCTCATGGCCAAGACTGCTTTTTCTTTCTTGCATCAGCATCCTATTGCTTTGGATTGGGCTTCTACTATTTAGCATCCTTGCATTCCGCCATCTCATTCTTTCATTTTTTGGCACCTCCTGCATCGTAAGTTACCTACGGTTACTTCGGATGGATCCTTGGTGGGTACTTCGGCCTTTTGTGGGGGAGTTTTTCGGGATCATCTTGGTACTTTTTTGGGCGGTTTTGCTGCGAACCTGGGTGAGGTTTCGATTTATGAGATAGAGGTCATGGGAATGATTGTGGCTATAGCGTTTGCAGCATCTCATAGTTGGGTGCACATTTAGCTAGAAAGTGATTCAACAGCAGCTGTTCATGCCTTTCACAAATCTTCAATTATTTCGTTACGGCTGCGTAATCGGTAGCATAATTCTTCCTTATTGTGGTGGATTTTTTCAGGGACTGCATCGGTTTGCCTAAATATAGGTTTCCTTAGCTAGATTGTGTTAGTTCTTTATGCTTTTCTTTTGAGGGTTTTGGTTTGATCCCCCTATTGTATATATTTTTCCCCTTTTTTAATAATATATATGGAGTAGACGGTAGACGATAGATGATTCTGCAGGATACGAACCTAATTGAGATGTTGTGGATTCATCTTGATGCCCTCCCTACCTCTTTGCTTATAAAAAAAAAAAAATTATTATTTATTTTCTTCAAAAGGAATCTCCGATTAACTTTATTATCTTCTTTATTTCAAACATATAATAGATGAAAAATATTACTGTAACATAATATTGTTTCACAACTTAAAGTTGAGATTGAATGAAGAAGTATGTCACGATTCTGATGACCTTCAGAACCATACTCACATAAAAAATTTCTCGTAATTTTCTTTATTCCTTATGCATTAAAAGTAGAATGTTTTATCACTATGATTTTAACTCAGTTGATAGAACATTCCATAATATATGCAGGGATCAGGAAATTGAACTCGAACAACCCATTTATTCATCTTAAATAATTAATTTCTGATCACTAAATTAATTGAGAAAAAAAAAGTTTTTCACTTTTCTTTTACATCTTTTATGTTCTTATCCATCTCTAAATCTTGAATATAATTTATCATAACATCATCAACCCAAAAATATCATCTAATTGGTCAGAACTTGATATCACTTATAATCATTAATTCGACGATATGACTAGTCGATGTTTGCAACAAAAGTATACAAATGGAGAGTTTTTCTGTACACAAGTTTTTTTGTTCACCTTTAAATTAACTTATTTATACTTAATTTACATTACCCCCTCAACACTAAATATTTCTCCCTATCCATCCATGTCACTTTATCTAATCGGCCTCCATTACGCTGCTTTGATGTGTTTAGTGTGAGTTAAATACTATATTAAATAGAAGAATTGAAATTGAACAGCATATAAACGAGATAAATCATAAACTTAATGTCTTAAGATTTTGAATGAAAATGTGATGTCCAACTCACTTGTACGGTTGTTTTTAGCCTAATATCATGATTCAACTTAATGAAAGTACTTCCCTCGTGACCCAACAAAAACTGTGGACTACTTTT
The DNA here is from genome assembly GCA_946800305.1 of Medicago arabica. Taxonomy (NCBI): domain Eukaryota; kingdom Viridiplantae; phylum Streptophyta; class Magnoliopsida; order Fabales; family Fabaceae; genus Medicago; species Medicago arabica. The sequence continues at coordinate 8,655,781 of OX326969.1, forward strand.
TTTTTTTTATAGAAAAATTAGTCGACTACTGACTTGTGCGATAATCCACAGATTTCATCACAAATGGTGTATCATGTTTCAAGGAACTTTATTTGCTTTATAGTTTCCACTTGCTTCAATTGGCAAGTTGGGTCTTCGATTTACCATCATTCAAACTTCTTCTATTTGAACAAACAAACATACATGACAACTAAAACAACTATTTCATACCGTGTATTGATAGGAGTATAAAAATAGGAAATGCAAACATTTTATGAAAATAATATTTTATAGATATTAAAAATTACTAAAGGTAAAATACAAGAATTTAGAACTTGTCAGTTCTCAAATATCTTAAAATGATTTAGTTGGTATATGTTTACTTGATAATAATATTGTAACCAAGAAACCTTGATAAATTAATTTGTAAATATACCATTAATTAGATTAATTGGATGTTGATTATCAAAAGTTAAAAAAAAAATACAAATTTTATTGAATATAGTTGACAGCTTAAAACACATGTATATATTTTTCTTTTTAAATAGACGAAATGACAATAATAATTAAAAATTCACAAACACAAATAGTAGAGTTGTGGTTCAAACTTCGATTACGACCTACAACTTCATAATTTCAGCATTTTTTAAATAGACAAAATGACAATAATCATTAAAAATTCACACACACAAATGGTAGAATTGTGGTTCAAACTTCGATTACGATGTACAACTTAATAATTTCAAATTTTTACTAATTGAGTTTTATTATGTTGAGAAGTGTGTGTTAGAAAGTGTTTCGCTAAGGATTTTGACAGAGAGAACATGAACATGAACTCACGTTTAATATACAGTATGCAATAGTTAATTTTGCCCCATTGGCATCCAACTAAAATACTAATTGGCCCCCACCAATGATGTGGGTTACCCCCCAAATCAAAAGAAAAAATAGTTAATCACTATTGAAAGAATGCACGAGGCACAACATGTTTCTTCCAAACTTGAGATAGGCAATTATCAATAGAGTTTATATACTTAATATATATGCATGCTTAAACATCAACCATGTATATTTGGAGCAAGTCAATTTAAACTATGCATGAAGTCTTAATAATGGACTCAAGAAATTAAAATGTTACACATACCAATATATAAACATTACTATTAATTCGACCTTGCACATGATCTAGATTAGAATGTTCATTAGGACCCCACTTGATTGAATGTTGAGATATAACAGCAAACAATATTTGTAAGTATCTATATGTTTCTTTACATTTGTTCTCATTAATTTCATGTAAGTTATTTTTATTATATAAACTATCACAATTTCATTCATTAACATTATCTTCTCAAGTTAGAGCTCAATTTTTTTCTTGAATATCAAAAGATGACGGTAAGATCAATTTTCAAAAAATGGAAGTTTTTGCAGAATCAAAATCAATCATATAAAATTATCTTCTAATTAAGTTGGTTTATGCAATTCTTTGTTGCAGTTACTTGGCTGGATGCATAGGAAATTTCGTCAGAATAGTAGTACAGAACCATTCAAAGATTTGGTCATTGGTAAGTCAACATGCTGTTTTCAAGCTACATACATATTTATTAACATTTCACTATATTTATGTTTTTTCTAACATGCATTAAACATGTATAACATAAGCATATAAGTACTCCTGTATAAATTATTTCTACTATATAAGATAAAATAAAGTTAAATTGTTTTTGTTTTCTTAAGTTATTTAGAGTTTATCAAAATAAAATGAAAATAACTCATAGACATGTCATAAGTTCGCTCGATTTCACAAGTTTTTCACATGAATAGACGAATTCCAATAACTCAATTCAAGCACAGCCTTGGCCATCAAAATAAAATAGTAAAAACTCTTAGTAGAGCATGAACAATGAATTTACCAATCATGGATGAGTTTGGAACAAAAATATATGTAGCCAAGGAGAGCTAAACTATAATATGATCTTGCATGCACATGAACATAAACGTAGCCCAAGAAGACAAGTCACCTAACAACTACCATTGAATAAAGTTATGTGCTAAATTTGAAGTATTGATAAAATAAATTAACATAAAAAAGTATAATGTTTCAAAAATCTTTTATATCAATAAGAGGGCACATTTTCAAATGTTATGCAACATTATAACTTCTTGGTAAGTCACTCATCTTAGTATTACTCTCGTTTAAATAAGATGATACCTTTTCATATGTTGTTAAAATTATTAGCTTCTTTGGATTCATATTTAGTGCATCCCAATGATGTGTGACCCTGAAATTTCTAAAGCAACAATTTTTAGCGGTAAAATAATCGTTTAGCTAGCCTTTTCAGCATGGTTCTAAACTGCCGGTATAACTTTTAAGTCCAACACATCCCCTTTTGTTCCTATTAATATTTTGAACGTAAATGCATATTTGGACTCACTTTTAGGAGAACGAAGACTTAAAATTTGCCACGTTTAAAGGTCCTCAAATATGAATGACTTTTGTTGTTTATAACAGGTCATAATTTGAAGATAGAATTTGTGACTTTTGCTTCAAAAAGTAATTTTCATACTACTATATAGGGTTCTACTCACTTTCGCATAAACGTAGTTAAATAGACATCTTATTACCTTAAACTCACTTTTAACTAAAATTAATTTTTCTCGGTCGTACAGGAAATTCTTGCAATTGTCTATCAGGGCAACCATCACTTGATGAAGAACAAAACTATCATCAAAAACCAAATCTTGGAATCAGATTTAACAAACAAACACAAAAAACTCAAAACAACTTCAGAAAATCATTTGCTGGTTTAGAATCAACAAGAGAAGAACATGAAGAAGAATATGGCAGACAATCACAAGATGATGATGCTATGTTTGATCTCTTCCCTGGCTTCCTTGCTATTGGAACACTTGGATCAGACCAACCAATTTCATCAAATCCATCAACACCATCATTTCCAATCTCAGTTCAAACCATAACCGAAAATGAAAACGAAGACGAAGTAACTGAAAATGATCTCAAACTCATCAATGATGAGCTAGAGAAAGTTCTTGGTGCTGAAACAAAAGATGATGTACTAAGCTATGATTCTTCAAGCAGAAACAGCCATGTCAGCACCGGAAGAAGTAGCCATGTCAGCACTGGAAGAAGTAGCCATGTCAGCATAGTAACAATAAGTGGAAAACCAATTGAAGGAACAGACACAAATGCTGTTTGTCCTTTACAAGGTTATTTGTTTGGAACAGCTGTTGAAATGTCTGAAACAGCAGTTACTAGTGTTGGTAAGAAAGAACATAGAACTTCACTTGGTGAACTTTTTCAGAGAAGTAAATTGGCTGATGAGATTTCTTTTGGAATGAAATTTGAAAAAGAATTTGATAAAAGAAATGAAAGAGATGCTGAGAAATATTCTTCTGCTTTGAATATGGTGAAAGAAAAACTGAAAAAAAGAATGTTTCATTCATGTTCTAAAAATTCTTCATCTACAAATGGTGGAAGTGTTGATTCTGCTTCAGCTGAGACTAAACTCAATAAGGTGTGCATTATGGTTCAAATGTTAGCTAAACATTAATTTTATGTTTTATGTTGTTTATTTTTAACCCGAACAAATGCATGTTTGGAATCTCCGTGAGTTTGACAAAATTATCATGACATAACCATTTAGTTTTAAAAAAAATTCAATGTTTGAATAAGGTAATTGAAAATTTTAGAATTTTAAGTAATTTAGACACTTCAATTTAATTTTCTTTATTTGTAATTTTTGTTATTAGGATAGGGCAATTTTTTTTTTAAGATTGTCTTGTTTATATAAATTTTAAAAGTTTTGGAGTAAAAATATAAATATATACTATAAGAAAAGTGGTTTAAAATGATAATTTTAAAAAGTTAGGATCAAATTTAATTTTTTGAGAAGTTGGAGGAGCAATTTGCAAAATTTGAAAAGTTACATTGACCGATTTACAAAATTTGAAAAATTTATAAGGATAATTTGAAATTCATGGTAAAGAATATTTTTTTTATATTTCTTACAAAATATTTACAATATTATAGCTGGTTTCAATTGTGAAATACTAATAGATCAATAAGATTAAACTCTTTTTTTATATTTAACATGAGTTTTTAGAAAACTTTACTATATATTATATCATATTTCAATTATAGTTTTTAATAATACATTCAAATATGCGAAAAATTAACGTAGACTAATAAGTTTAAACTACTGTAAAGGTTAAAAAAATTATAACTTAATTCAAAGTATAAAATATAATATAATAATAAATAATATTACTCATATTTACCTAAGTATGTTGGTCTGATAGGCTTTTTTAATGATCTGTTGTCTAACCTTTTAAGTTAAATAAACACTTTTTAAAAAGTCTAGACATCCTCTGTTTATGAATTTTTTTTAGCCTAACCTAACCAGTCGTGGGCTAGATCGTAGGTCCCCGTTGAATCGACCTAACTTATTCTCATCACTATTTTTGGTTTTGGTTTCTAGATTCTCCATATGTTCAGGAAAAAAGTTCATCCAGAAAGTTCAACAGTTGGACACAAATCTGGTAAACATCGAAAGAATGAGAACAAGAAGAAAAATATGAATAATGGAGGTCCCATCAAAGGCTACGTTGTGCATCCAGAAGAAGATTCATCTTCTTACAGGGAGCATTGGATCAAAACAGATGCAGATTGTAAGTATACATTATTTTTCCATATGCTATGTTTACCTCATATATATTTTGTAATATATTGTTTACACCTGAAAATAATTATAATGTACACATTCATTCTTTTACCTACAACAATAATAAGAAAGCCCTACTTGTATCCTCCTCCTTTCACTATAACACAAAAAGAAAAATGACAAAAAAGAACAATACATAGAAGAAAAGAATCACTAGTGTGGTGTGTGGCAAACCTCATATCACAACTTTGAAAATGATGAATCATAAATAAAATGATTGATTTTCAATGAACAGTCTTATCAATGTTTGCTTTAACATTTTCTTTTCAATATTCATTTTTTTATTGAAAAATTCATGCGAGTTCCACATAAATAATTTTCAAGCACTATAAAGATGGGTTAAAAAATATGTTAGAAGAGTAACTGTTGTTAACCTATCTCAATCTTAGTTGAGATGAAATCTATATTAGTTAAGTATCAACTTTCTACATTTATGTCATATTATTAGAAAAACTGATTTTTCCCCTTTTCGAAATTGCTCATTCCTTTAATCCAGCAGCAGTTATATTAGTTAACTCATGTTTGACATTTTTCAGCAGCAGTTAACTCACGCAGACATTTTTAAGATCGGTTTATCCGATTTAAAAAGTAATTGAACTGATTTAAAAAGTATCAACGTGAGTTAATTACTGCTAAAAAATATCAAGCGTGGATTAACTCCCGCTGAACAAGAGAATGATCAATTTTAAAAAGAAGTGCACTTTTCTATTATTAGAAGTCCATTGATATAGCCAATTGATAAGTATCAACTGTTTTCTTGTATATGCCACTTTGAGGCTGGAGCCCATATTGTGTTACACCTTGCCTACTACTTTTAGCACGCCTATATATGCATTTGTTTGTTCTTACTTGTTTTTTCTATGCATATTGCAGATTTAGTTCTAGAGCTGTGAAAGGAAAAGAAGAATTATTTGGGCTGTTTTAAGTTGTTATCCTCTATTAGTAATGTGTAATCTCGTGCTTGTACTTATATATTGTGGATCTTATTAATTATTGTTTGTGACAAATACCAAAAGTATTATATAATATGAAGCAGTTTGAGTTGATAAATGGAATAATTGAGGTTGTCATCTCCAATGTCTGCCTCATAGTATGTACTATGAAATGGAAAGTTTATTCATAATAATATTGATAATAACAGTAAATTAGACATTGAGTTGACAACATAAAGCATAATTGAATTAGAGGTGTGTGCATGTAGATGTAGCCATGTATTATGTCATGCAGGCATTTCTATCCACACCTCAGTGTTAGCAAATATGTCTTTCTATTGTTTTTGTGATGAAAAATGATGTTTGGATAACTTTTGAAATAATATTTTTTTCCTTTTATATATATAGCCATATGTTTGCTAACTTACTCTTACTTAAAAACATGAAAGAGTAACTTAACAAACTTACTCTCATTTAATTTTGACTAAAAACTCATTGTTTACTATTTTAAAATGGGGACTTCTACGGTACACTTGCAAACCGGTACTCCTACTTCAAAAAAATTTAAATTAACTATTATTTTTATGGAATAAAGAGCTATTTGTTGATATTTATATTTTAGAAAATATTAATTCATACGAAAAAACATCATTTCATTGTTTATAAAAATCATACTAATTTTTTTTTACATTTTGTCATAAAAAAAAATAACAAAATTCTCTATTATGAGTCTTAAAAATTCAGAAAAATTAAATTTTATTTCGTCGACGCTTTTGATAAATAAGATTTAATTATTATAATTATAGATGATAGAAAACAATTTTTATCTTCAAAAAATAACACATTTAACTATTAATTTATTGATTTTGTGTACCAATGCACTCAAATTTTTGGATGTACCATAAAAATTGCCTTTTAAAATAGTATTAAATTAAAGGTTAGTTTTGTAAATTTGCTTTGAAAACATTCCTAACTGTTTTGTTATCTAAATCTTGTGAAAACTTCCTACGCCAGCCGTAGCTTTGTTCCATCTTGTAACATGGAATTATTATTGTTTTTATCAAAAAAATTTTTTGGATAAAGTGCACTTTTTCACCTTTAACTTTTAAAAACTTGCAATTTTGACTTCCTAAGTACAGAAACTATAATTTTAGTATCCTAAGATTTAGCCTCATTGCAACTTTAATCCTTTTGGCCAAATTTGAGGTCAATGTCTACGTGGCACGCCACGTGTGTAATTATTGAATTAAAAAAGCATACTATCATTTTTTAAATTAAATAAATGAAAATGGAATTAAAAAAATTAAAAATAAAACCCAAATCTTATTCTTTTATTTCTTCTTCCTCTCAATCTCAATCTCAAAAACAACACCAATTAACCCTGCATATTAGTGACCCATGTACACCAATTGACCCTTATTCTTCTTCTTCTTTCATCTCTTTCTCTAACCATCATCAATTCCAACAAGAACAACCACCCAAAAAATTTCTGACTACCACTACCACAATTAGAGTTGTTATCATTTCCATCACGGGTTGCATCATCATTATCATTCGAAATTGGAAGCATTAATTGTTTATTATGATCATTAAAATTAGTAATGCTTTTAGTTGAGTTCTGATTGTGAATTTGGAGATTAGTACTAATTGTGATTGTTGTAGGGCCATTACTAGAAAAGAATTCATGTGGGGCTAATCTAAACAACTTTGAAGTCTTTGATTGTTCAGAATTAGCAACAGAACTAGTATCATTATTGTTGTTGTTGTTATCATTGGTCTCAGGTTTAGGTTGATGTACAAGTTTCCTAGAGCAATTAGGGTTTGGTTTAGTGAAGATAGGAGGTCCACCAGCAATGAGTGTAGGCCATTGCCAAACGATTTTGGCGGCGGCGGTAAGAGTTTTAAAGAGAGAGAGAAGGCTGACGAGGAGGAAGAGAGAATGCTGACGAGGGTTATGGACGAGGAGGAAGTGGCAAATATGGGGGAGGAAAAAGGAAAGGCATACAAGAGGCAGAGAGATGATGGTGGTGGTGCCTGAGTTTTTAGAGAGAGAGAGAGATAGAAGGTATTGCAGATCTGGGAGGTGAGAGAGAGAGAGAGAGAGAGAGAGAAGGATCTGGGATTAAAGGTTAGAGAGAGAGAGGGAGAAATTTATTTTTTTATTTAATTTTTCATTTGTTTAATTTAAAAAAAGGATTATATGATTTTTAAATATTTTTAATTCAATAATTACACACGTGGCATGCCACGTAGGCATTGACTGGTCAAAATTGTTAAAAAAGGATCAAAATTGCAAATGGACTAATTCTTGAGGGGTCAAAATTGTAGTTTCTGTACTTAGGGGGTCAAAATTGCAAGTTTTTGAAAGTTAGGGGAAAAAATGCATTTTAGCCTATTTATTTTATCAACAGGGAGTTATATAAAAGAAGCTACTAATCTTTTTTTTTTTTGAAGAGGCTAAAATGGGATATATTACTCAACCAAAAAATTCTTCCTAGAACAAGGTGTATCAGGAAAAGAACCAGAGTCACAAAACATATTTACAAAAAGGAAAACAAAAACCAGAAACTAATAAACATAGAAAGAAATAACATTAGCCTATGCCGAACATAGTGAACGGACTAAGCCATTAACCATGATAGTTGAAAGAGAGAGTAGGAATTTTCGCCTTCAACCACAAAAAAGACAGTGACTTAATCTTGTCAACACTCTGATATGTCGAGCAAAGTTTACCATTGAAAACTCTGCTATTTCTTTCTTTCCAAATTTCCCACGCAGTAGCATACCAAATCATATGCATAATAGATTGACACACCTTGGAACAATTGCCACCAACAAAACAGAATTGATTGAGATAATCCGCAGGCACACTTGGGAGAACCGAACAAACACCCAACCATCGATGAATAAAGTGTCAAACCTCCCCAAAAATATTATAGTGTAAAAACAAATGAGAAGAAGATTCTATCGAACCACAACCACCAACACACAATCTAGCATCAACAGCGATTACTCCACGCCTATACAAATCGTCCTTCGTTGGCAATCTATCCCGGAACAGACGCCAAGCGAAAAAAAACAACATTTAAAGGAGTATCCTTATGCCAAAGCACCTTTGTAGAAACCGAACTATCAAAGCCTTTTTTTAAAAAAAATACCCAGTCACCCACACTCTATTAAAAAACACTGCCACCATGCATCATCCTTCATATATTCCATCGATTTTGTCCTTGTTTTATTTTTTTGGTAGAATGAATTTTTCTCCTTGTTGATTCTCTAAAAACAAGAATAAAAATTAGTGATAAAAAACCTTAGGGTTACTTATTTACATTAATATATTAGTTTACTAGTCTATTTAAATATGTATCATATTACTTATTGACATAAATTTATATCAAAAATGTTTTTAAACATACTAACAGGACAAAACAACAAATATGTATCATATCCTTATGTATTATATATATACCCTAATAATATTAGCGATTTTTGGTTTATTCTCTGTAATATTCATTTTTATATTCCAACCCTGTAATTTGAAGATCATTTAATTTTGGATCTTTATGGTAGTAAATTTCAAAATTTAAGGTATTTTCGCCCCTTGTAGTTTGAGGGAAATTTGCTTTACCAGCTGTCATATCATCGATTTTGTACAGTCAAAATTCATAAAAGTTCAAAGCCAAATAATCTTTAAATTAGAGGGTTGAAATCTATTCTTTTTCTAGAGAGGTAAACCAAAAACCGCAAATATTATAGAGTGTAAACATATATTAACCAAAAAGTTAACACATGATAGGATACCGATCAAGCTTATGCCAAATTTGTTTTTTTGAATAGACTAATGTCTTGCAAATACTACTTCAACCTAGTCTACTCTCATCTGCTGGAGCCGGTTATTATGGAGAGCTGATTATTAACGGCCGGACAATTTCTCCTAATATGAGCAGGATGCCGACACAACCCACACAGTCTCGATGTCGGTGTCCTTTCTTCTCATTCATATTCTCTTCGGAGGTTGATCTCTGTTTGAATGTCGACCTGTCAGGTGATCTACTAGAGAATTTATGAGTTCTTTTTATTAGCAAGTTCCTTCTGCAAGATTCTTTGTAATAGTTAGGTAGAGCATCTGGGAAAAAGTATAGATCAATGAAATTTCCTCTTCTTCTTCTTTCTTCTAGGATGAACTCCTCAATTACCTCTTTACAGTCTAGCTTTGTGATGATTGGAAACTCTTCGTTGATGATAGGATTAGTATTACTGATGCAGAAGAGTTTGTCAAAAACTACTATTTCATCTATAATCTTCATGCAAAAACCTTTTTAAGTCGGTTAAAAGGTTAAAAAGGGCATTTTAAGTTGGCGTGCACCATTCCTAATAGTCGTCGACGTAATAAGCTTTAGCTTTGTAAGTCTGAATTTTTGACCGACTTAAGAAAACAACTTCTTAAGTCAGGTAAATCATTAACCGACCTAAGATGTGTTATGGTCTTTCTTTTTGAAAAGATGTATTATGGTCCTTGTTAAAATAGTTTTATACTTAAGCTTAATATTGTTTTTAATCATTCTGCCTATGTAATAATTTTATAATTATTCTCCAGAATATTCTAGTGTATTTTAATACAATTTAAACATTAAAAAACACACGTTGTCACATTTGCAAATTGCCATGCACTTAAATCACAATATTATGGAAAATTTTACATTTTAAGTTCTCTTTGTTCATACAATCACTATACCAAGGACACCATGGTACTAGACTCTAAGCCACTTGTAAGTGGTGTCACTTTAATAATTACGGTGTCATTTGGTAAAAACTCTTCATATTACCATCTAAATATAAATTTTATCCACTTTAAAAAACAACTATCAATCCATAAAACTTAGCTCAACTGATATTATCGATAACATTAAGTTTGTCATTATTTTTGAGTTCAAACTCAGAACTTTATAGTTGTGTGTGAGACTTCATGAATTATTCTGATTTTTATTGAACGTTGTTATAAAATAAAATAAAATTAGATTAGTTAGAGTGAAATTAGTCTTAAAAATAAAAACAAAAGAGAGATATAAGATATCAATTGTCGGAATCTATAGGATGATTCTACAAATTGCAAATCCACAATAATGGTAAGCACTTTACAAAATGAAATAAAAAAATGAATACTATGGTTGTTGTGTACTGTCATCTTCGTTGTTGTTGTTGGACCACACCACAATATGCAGCATGAGCATAGCATGGCATATGCCCTTCGTATATTTTCTATTCCCATTCAACAACCACGTTACATTAACATTAGTGGCCATTATCAATTTTGGTTGATGCCAAATTGACAATATTAAAATCAATAAATATAATATTTTGTAAGAAAACATAGGAATATTTTATTAAAGAAAACTGTCCCCGTTAGCTTAGTTCAGTTAGTAGGAACGTTGCATAATTTATGCAGGGCAGTGGTTCAAATTTCTAACACTCCACTTCTCCACGTTTATAATGTGTGAGCTCTAACCACTAGACTACTTGACAAAAAAAGAAAAGAAATATCTATTATAACAATTAATTCAAAGCACATGAACTTTAAATAGTTATGTGCATGAACACTAAACTACGTTGGATCATTAAAATTCTGAAATATCTATTATAACATTAAATATACATAGAATAATAAAAGACAAAACACTACATAAACTTTGAAGATATTGAACAACTGTTTGTCTTGTGCGATGTTTGATGGAAAAAATATTTTGGTTTCTTGAATAAATTGTATTTGAGACTATGTGGTTTAATAAAGAACAAATTTTTTTAATTTTTGTCCGATCTCTTTCTCTCATTTTATCAGGTTCCAAAAACAATTTTAACATTAAACAGAATACAATGAAATGGTTCTATTCAATTCTTTATTTTTTAACATATTAAACACACTCCTTTAAAAAAAAAAACATATTAAACACACTCATGATCTTGTCTATGTCTCTTAGGATATTTGTTAATTGATCATAACTTTGTCTTTCCATTAAAAGAAACGCAAAGTCTCATTTGCCAACTAATAAAATTATCAACAAAGAATAGACTTAGAGACATCTTTTTATAATTTTAACACATTTATGACGGTGCATTGTTCCACATATTTAAAAACCAAAATTATTGTTTACTCAATTCATAATCAAAATAAAATTATTATGACACTAATATTAACTTTTTCATTGATTTATTCATATAGAAAGGAATTAAATAATTTCCCTAAAATATTAATATTAATATTATTATTTTGACTACTGATATTTTCCTTATTTTTATTACTATTACTTTGACAATTAATATTTTCCTTATTTGTTTTTTGACTCAAAATATTTTCCTAATAAATTTAACTAATATACTCTATCATGTATAAAAAAAAAAAATTAACAAGCAAAAATGAAATATATTAACACAATAAAGTAGTCTCCTTAACACACAAGGCGTACCAAAAAAAACCACTAAAACTTGCAAAGAATCAGTAGAAAATTTCAAAATAAAATATTCAAAGAGGCTCGACCACCACCACTATTTAAAGTTATAAACAAAACTATCCTTTCAGCGAATAAAACTTAATTTTATCCAACAACAACACCAGTGGCATGAAACATTCTAAATTCTTTTATACATATATTTACTAATTTTGTCAAAAAATCATTTAATGATGTGTTGACATATCTATTAAAAAATATAAAAATATGTTTTTCCTACATTTAGATGCACCTCTTCCTTATAAAAAAAAAAAAAAAAGAACATTTAGATGCACCTATGTGTAAAATAGTTATTCTAATTAAACTCTTTCCTTTTTATTATTATTGCAAGAAACATAAACATAAAGAATATTAATTTTTCAGTCTGAAATGAAATAATACCGTTGGTTAACGTTCACATTTATCCACGTGTCTTACTCTCCCGCTCCGTCCATCTATCCGTTAATTCCCTCTCTCTCTCTCTTCTGCAACTCTTCTTCCTCCATTGAACAATCTTTCTTCGTTTCAAACAAGGAGAAAAAAGTAATTACACACATTCATTTTCTTCACAATGGGAAAGCTTCTATGTGATTCAACCACCGTCGCCGCCGAACCGTTTCAAGGCTCACCGGCGTCGGCGCTTCCTTGGATCGATTCCAAATCGCCGACGACACAAATCGACACCATCGGAACCACCGTAGATCTTGTCGTTCCGGTCAATCTCTCCTCCGACGCTTTCACCGGCGGCGGCTGGGAAGATGTTGTTGGTTTGGAAGACATTCAAAGACGTCATCTTCAACGTCTTCATGCAAAGGGAGTTCTTTGGAAGCCACCGGCGAATGTGGATTCATCTCCGTCAGATCTGAGATCTGTTGTTTTCCGGCTTTCTCACGGCGGCGAGGTGGAATCTGACGGAAACTGTTTATTCACGGCGTCGAGGAAGGCGATGGAAATGGAAGATGTGGATGCGAAGGAGCTGAGACGGAGAACGGTGAAGAGATTTTTGGAAGATTATGGATCTGTGAGTTTTGAAGAAGGTGAAGCGATTGATGATGCGATTCGGCATATGTATTCACCGGATCTGATGTTTGGTTGGGGTATTCATGTTGTTCAAGAGGTGAAGTTGTTGGCGAAGAAGGAAGATCGGTTTTCTCTTGATTCCGCCATCGACGAACTCGTTCACCTCGGCATGCAAAGGTATAGATTCTTTGATACATTTTGCATAATCTGGAATGTTGTTCATTTGAATTGAATAGAAAATGAGAGATTAAATCATGAGAAGTATAGTATTAGCATAATTTGAAAAAAGATTTGATATTTTGTTGAATTGTTTTTCAATTTGTGTTTGTTCAACCTTCATGTGTTTTTAGGGTTTAAGAATTGTTGAAAAATATAGAATAGAAGTTTACATTGTTGGTAAGATCTGAAAAATTCAACAGCGATGATTGTAAAAAAAACAAGAATGTTCTTGTTTGCATTTTGTTTTAAGTGAAGACCCAATTTGGTCTCGCTCAATTTTCTATCGGCCCAATTTAGTCTTGACGAGAAATAAAACCCAAATTATGTTTTGTTATAATGAATCAGAGACTAATTAGTCTTCTGTACAAAAATGTGTCAAAATGAGACTAATTAGAGAGACCAAATTGGGTCTTCACTTTTTTTTTTCTCTTTGCTGAAAAATGAGATATTAGACAAACGATTTGAACATGTTTTGTTTTGAGAAGACAGAATATGAAATTTTGTTATGATGTTTATTGTGTCTTTGTTTTGTTGGTTGTTTTCTTTACACGATTTGTTTTTGTTTTTCTGATTGAAGAGAAATGGCGGCAGAGTCAATTTACAAAGAGAGATGTATTCCTGTGAATGATGGTCAAACTTGGGCCAAATACATGTTGATCTCAGGTTCACCTGATGATAAATATGATATCATCACATTGCAATATACTGAGGAGGGTTTATTATCTGTAGATGAGAATAGAGAGGGTCGTGCTGCAGCTTTCGGAGATGATATTGCAATCGAGTGTCTTTCTACAGAGTTCAAGCGTGAGATATATGTGGTAAGAAATGCAGGAACCTTCAATGGAGACTTGAAGTTTCTTTTTCATTTTTTTAAGAAAAAGTTTATTTTTCATGTTTGCCTGTATTGTTCCGATAACATGTTACATTGCATGAGTTGTTATAGAATCTCAAGATTCTCAATGTTTTTTTAAATGGATTAGGTTAATTCTTTTAAAAAAAGTATCATTTTTTATTTGCCAACAATCCTTTCGTTCCTACTTGTTTTATAGCTGTTCAGTGAATAGCAGAAAAAATGTTTTGTTCAATTATAGTCTGGAAATTAATTTGGAAAATTGATGGGATCAGAGGAGCCAGCCACCAAATCAATCACTCAATGGTATTTTGAGTATTACATACATTTAATAGTGTGAAGCTGAGTTCCGACTTTCTGTTGCAGATATACTTGTGTAATGTAATACATTCGATTATTTGTTTGTAGAACATTAATGAAGTATAGTATTCTGTGTTGGAATGACGACCATCTGTTATGTATGTCAAGTATTTGTGGCTGGCTGGCTTGCTGATTCTCATATTCTCCCATGTGTTTGATTATGACCTGAAATAACTGTTTTTGAGACTTTATGATTAGGAGTTCATTTGTGATGATTATCCAAGTTTCTTGTTTTCCCATTCTGGATACGAGCAGTTGTTGCGAGTTATCCTTTTATAGTTACCATTACATGTAACATGGTGAAGATTTGATTATATGTTTCCAGGTTCCAGAATGTTGAAAATTAATGCAACTTTAAAATTTGTCTCTTTGTGGTGTTTGATTTGTGTACATATTTGTGACTAACTGTATCTAAGCATGCTTCCGTCTGAATTTTCTTCATCTATTTAAGGTGCAAGCGCATGGTTCAGATGCAATGGTTGATGAAGAAAATTGTGTTTTCTTCCTTCCACATCGTCCGAGGAGCGAAATTGCAGAACTTCCCTTCTTCCTTTTCATGAAAGGAACAGGTAATGGAGAAAATAGTTTTTTCTGTCGTCTACCTTTTTTGCTTCCTCTTTTAAAGTTTAAAATGGTTGGGTGAATTTTCTAACAATTTTCGACACACAGGTTGGTGCGGTGCTGGAGCTGACCACTATGAGCCCTTGATCGCTCATCCTTCCGCTGTTGTTTCCCAAGAAAAGGTTGCTGTGGTACTGTGAGTGTGAGGCTTAGCCTGCAATTTTGTGGAGTAGAGGATTAAGTAGAATTAGAATTTCTTCGACCCTATTTATGGCCACTCTAGAAATGTTTGGCCGCCAACAATCTGGTTCTCCCAAAGACTGGATTTGGTCACAAGGAAAACCTCATTGTGTCACATTTGTTTTGTTACTGACATTTAGAATCATTCATCTTTGACTCTCTTTGACATTTGACAAGCAGGTTTTGCTTGCAGTTTGCGCTACCCCTAGAGTATTGTATTAGTTTCACCGGCTTCTGTTTTGTTGTTCTTGTTATTGAGTTTCTTAGAGAGGTTTGTGTCATCTAGGTAGCGTGTTGTTCAAATTGAAGAGTAGTTGTATCTCAGTGGATTTCGTCACAGTAATGAAGTGGCTTACTTTCTGGACTTCTATATGTTCATTTTACTTTGCATTTCAAAATCTGATGCTCCCCGGGTACGACTTTCCACCGGTAATGTCATACTTCCAAAGTACTCCTAGTTTCAAATACAAGCAAAATAAATAGATATATATTTTCGCTTATATTTAGACCAGATGAAGTGTTTGTTAAGCACTGAATGTGGTAAATGCAAGCTTCTGATACATTGTCGGGGGTGTGCATCTGTCATTGTTTGTTTAGTATGTGAAAAGTTGTTTTTGTAATGAAGTTTCCAGTAAGTCTTCACCCTGTTTCAGGAAGGAAGCTCAGAAATGCACTTGGCATATAAGAGTGCATGTTTGGTTGAGATTATTTTCAACCCAAATTTGAAATTGCGCTTTTCAATTCACTCAATCAAATTTGAGTGTATAGACTATAGACTGTTTTTGGCTAGAAAAACAAGGTAGGAATTTCTTTTGGGATGACTAGCATTGTTTATTTTGGAAGCAACATAATTCCTTTTTGGTTGAATCAATTTTGGTTTCGGTACTTGCAAAATTCTTTAAAAAAACTTCGAAATTATTATATTTTTATTATTTAAACGAACACAATTAATCTAATCTCACTTCTAAGAATACCATTATCAAATAGCAATCAATATTTTTAACTCAACTTTTCAAAATCAATTCTTGCACATATTCTTAGGAATTGATTCTATAAAAACTTATAACATGTGCGTATCATTGATTTTTTAAGTTGGTTGAGGTTCTGCAACGATCTAAGTCTATGTTTGGTTGAGCGGTGGGGGAAGCGCAAACTCACGTTAACCAGCTCAAACTTGATTTGGTAATGTTATGATGTTGTTTGGCTTTCAACAATAAAATTGATTCTTATGCACCAGACTCACGTTCACTAGAAGCAAGAAATAGTAGCTTTTCCAATTGCTGAAATCGATTTTACAAGCCCAATGTTACCAAAGATTGTAAAGTTCCCCAATTACCCCTTATATTATGTTTATTATTGTTTTTCGGGAAACATTGATTGTCCATCAAAAAGAAAACGTAAATCATAGTTTTTGCACATTGATTGAACATTGTACAAGGCATTTGCCCTTTGCAGTGACCATCAATAATTAAAATAATATTTGAAATAATTAAGAAAACATGCTTAATTTTTTTGAAGGAAAAACCAAACAAACATGCTTTTATTTACTATATAGTTCTACTTCGTATTTATAATTTTTACATACTTTATATTAATTTATAATATAACAAGCACATCTCATTGAATAATTTTTTTTACTAATTTTTATACAGTTTGATCAAATTCAATAATGCAATAACATAAATAAAATATATATTTTAAATACAACTAAAATCCATTTCGGTAATTACATATGTAAAAGCAATTTTCTTCCAAACTATCCAAACAACACGATTTTATTGGAATCACTTTGGCATCAATGTAACCAAACATAAATCAATTTACACTCAACTCACTTTTGACCGAAATCAATTCTATCAAAATCAATTTTATCAAACTCAATTTTTGCCACCGCATAACCAAACACACGCTAAGAGACTTACGGTGGTAATGGCGGATTAGCCGGAGAACTTTTTGTTGGCTAGTGACGTTTGGCTGGAATCCATGAGACCTGATGGGTTTGAGTCCTGCCAGTGTCTTTAGTGGAATTTTGAATATAAATATATTTGTAAAACTTCTTTGGGTTGAAAGTCTTCTTGAATTGACTAGAACGACAAGATGACTTAAACATACTTGCCCAGCTCCTAAACCTCCTGAAGGTGTCGGAGCTGGATATATACACCCTAACATGTCACTGTCGGGACAAAGACATATTTAACACAATTTCAGAGATGTACTATGTCAATTGAATAAAGAAGACAACTTTAACTATTTTTTCTGCTTAAAAAAAGGAGGGCCTTCGATCAAAAGGTAGAAACTAACCGAGAAGTTGAAACTCCGGCAAGGTAGAGCACTGCTTAGCAGCAAGACGATTAACACAGATATTGACATACAATCAGTAATCACCTCTCAATCTCGTCTAACACTATATACTTCATTCATTCAATTGATACATAATTGGGATGCAATGATAGCCTTTTTTTATAGATACATACATACACAATACTTAATGTTTAAGTAAACACCAGAAAATCAGAAAACAAAATAGCACTCTTTTAAACAAAAAAAATAATTATTTATTTTTGACTAAAAGTAATTAATTAATTAATAAGTGAAATAATAAAAGAAAAAAACACTAAAAAATAAACTCGCAAAATCTTACCCAAAAAAAAAAACTCGCAATTGACCATCCAGTTCTAAGAAAAATAACTATGATAATCCGGAGTTTAGATAAGTATAGTCCGACAAAAATTGTATCATTGAAGTTATTTTTTTGTTTTGGAACAGACTAATTGAGTCAGAATTTTTGACAAACAGTGATACTTTACAACCCAGCTCCTCTGTGGGCCGGTTCGGACTGGGTCGACTCACCCGGCCCATTTCGACAGATCTTCCAAAACCTCATATTCTGTTCCTCCATTCTTTCACCAAAACAAGTTCGATTCTCCTTCATCTTCACACCTCAACAAACTTCATCTCTCAGGAAACTGCTCCATTCTGTAAGAAAGATCTTTCTATTAAACTTCGTGAATATAGTAGAGTAATTATTTTTGTTGGTTAAGAATGATTTTTCTTTGATAATCAATTCAAATTGATCCATATAATGTTACTGTTGTACATATTCTTTTTTTTTCCTTTTTATTTAAGACGATGGAATAAGCTAGAGACTTTCGATGTTGTTATTATTTTCAGTTCAATTATGCACAGTATGTGTTTGATAAAATGCCACAACGGGGTTTACTTGGAAAAAGTGTGTCACATATCTATTCAGATAACTGAAATGTTGTTAGTTTCAAAATTGAATGTGGGTTTTTCGTAAGCTTGTTATGTTTTTAACAGAGTTTACTTACTTCTGCTGTTTGGTTTTTTATACCTTGTTAGTGTAAATGACATGCAGTAAGATTAGACATGATAGAATTAGCAATGGAAAAATTAGAGAGCGAGAGAGGGAGTTAGGGTAGCACCTATCTCGGTGGTCAATCCCAGATAGCAGCACAGAGCTGCCTACCCCAAAAGTGGGATAGCGGATGCCATACAGTGGGATCACTGGGTGCGAAATGATAGATTGTATAAGAACAAATGAGAGATTATATAAAAAACAGAGAACACAAAAAGATGATAAAACAATTACTAGTTAGGATTCAATGTAACAGAGGAGAGATTCAACGTGTTCATTTTTTAATGTTTATTCAAGTAGTAGTTGATTCCAATGTAACAAACAAAAAAAACATATGATATAATAACGGAGAACATGTAATGAGTGAAAGAGTTTAGGGTTGTTCAAAAAACCCAAATTTCCCTTCAAACGGTTCAAATTTTAAAGGAAAAAATCGTGATTTTCCTCAAGTGTGAACCGAAGCACGTGAATCGGTAACCCGCTCTCCCATCTAGAGCGGCCGCAAACCAGAAGTGGGTTGGGATTCACATTCCCGTCGTGGTTTTTCACTGAGATGCACCCCTCCTCCATGAACCCGCCGTGATTGACTACCTAGGCACCTATTGTAGAAAAGATAATAGAAACTTGGCTTAGGTGGTTTGCGCGTGTAGAGAGAAGACTTGTACTTGTAGATTCTATAGTAAGGAAATTAGATGGAGGATAGTCAAATCACTAGAGGCTGAGTAAGACCTAGAAAAACCATAAGAGAAATTATTAATAAAGATTTAGATATTAATGTGTTGGATAAAGATATAATATGTGATAGGAAATTATGACATCATTTGATCCATGTAGCCAACCCCACTTAGTGGTGTAAGGCTTGGTTTTTGTTGTTAGTGTAACTGATGTGGTTATTTTAACATTGTTAATTAGCGAACTAGGTGTCATGTGTGAGTTGATTTAATATCTGTGATGTTTTATTCAGTGTATGAAGCACGTTCTTTGTTTGCTTTGCTTTTAAAATGCTTCTTGCTGCTTTATTTTGATAATATTTTTTCAATTCAGATATTATTTTAATCTGTAACTAAATGGTTCGATTGGTTCAGAGATTTGAATCAGTAACATGGCTGGAAAGGTGGCGAAGGCAGCTTACGACGCGAAGATGGGGAAGCTTCTTCAAGAGTACACACAAGTTTTGGTGGTTTCATCAGACAATGTTGGATCAAACCAGCTTCAGGGTATAAGGAGAGCACTTCACGAAGATTCAGTGGTTGTGATGGGGAAGAACTCATTGATGAAACGCTCTATTATCCAAGCAGCGGAGAAAACTGGAAACAGCCATGCTTTTCTTAACCTCGTTCCACTCCTTGTGGGGAACGTTGCTTTGATTTTTACCAAAGGTGACTTGAGGGATGTTAGTGAACGGATTGCTAAGCTCAAGGTTGTTAATCCTATTCTCATGTGCCCGAAGTACATGTCATATGACTCGTACAAAACTTGTTCCTACATGCAATCCGGACAATTGCCATTGGGCCTTACATGTTGTAACCAACAATCTTCACAAGCTTCCGAGCCTTTTCTTGTAAGCTCAAAATTCTCGCCGCCCCAGCACTGTTACATGATGCGATCGAGACAGTTCTTGTTGACAAGTATATGGTCTCCTTTTCTCCTTTTGGCTGGTAATTTGTGATGCAGATGGAGGATTTTGATTCCGTGATTTATAACTTTATGAGGGATGCCTATCGCGAGATTGATCTTTTCCCCTGGCCCTCTTTCCTTTCAAACTTTTTATAGTTAAATTCTTCTTTTGTAGGAAATGATGGAGAATTGAAATGATGTTGTTTAGGAATTCTATTTTGGAATTCTATTATAAAGACTTCTAATTCATAGAATTTTTATCCTATGTTTAAATAACGAGATGAATTTGTATGGCAGTGGAAATAGATCCCCTCATGTTTATTTTTTTCTCAAAAATATGTTGTTTTGATATAGCCTTTGGCTTTAGCTTTTAATCTGTATGCCACCTGAAACATGAAATCTGTTTATGATTTTGGTTTTGATAAAAGCAATTTTAAGTTCAGATTTCTAAATTGTGATACACTTGCAGCTAATGGAATGATGAGTACATAAGTGAGATTTGGGTTCGATGTTTAACCCTGAGTTTAGTGCTTTGGATTTTTTTATTGAGGCTAGGAACAATATTTAGTATTGGAGAAATTAGTTTGATGATTTATAATTGGAGCGTGTTTTCAGTTTAGCAAATTTGGACTTGGAAAAAAGCCCTAGATTCAAAGTTGCTATGACTAGATTTTAGTGTGTTTTAAGGTTAAACAATAAGGATTGTATGCATTGATAGATAGGTAGTTACTAGTAATGATAGTGATTAGTCTAGGTTGCTTAGGCGTAAATATCCTGTGCAATTCTATAGTTTTAGAGCTGGCTATGGAAATCGTCACTTCCTTCTAATATGCAATTTTTCCTTTGGCAAACACCTAGTTCTTCCTACCCGAGCAATGAAGTTAAGTCTTCTCGAAATTTTTCTTTGAAAAAGGAGATTTTACTTCATTGCTTATTTTCTTGCCTCAATGCTAAGGTTGTTTGGGATTATAGTGTTAACCTAATCTTAAATTCCCAATGTCTCGGATATAAATATGATGTTTTGGATTAAACTGGCTGCCCAGTATTATGATATTCTTGTGCTATGATCAAATCAATTTTTGAAGATGTTGGGATACCTATTATTATTACAATAACATCTACGAAGTTTTTCTATGCTACAACATACTCCTATTAGGCAAGCTTTTAATATCATTGCTCTTTAGGCTTCTCCAATTTTTTATTTTCAATCGCCGTTGGCTAAGCAGTTAAGTGCCGTCCAACACATTTTAGACCGGTTCAATCACTTTTTAAATTTGTTTAACTGATTTAAGAAGTCTTTCGAACGGCAGTTAACTGTCGTTGGAAGTACAAAGGTAATTTCAGAGCGTTTGAGAGCAATTTGAGAAGCCTAAAGAGCAATTTCTAACTTTTAATGACTTGCTAATGTGTTGCATTCATCTCATTTGATTAGCGTTTCTTGGATCAAACAAGGGTTGCATTCATCTCATTTGATTAGCGTTTCTTGGATCAAACAAGGGTTGCATTCATCTGATTGCTGGTCTCCATCTCTTTAGAAAGGATATTCACTCTTGTTTTCAAATAACTTGGATGACTACTATCTAGATTATTTCGAAGAAGCGTAATCTAAAGACTTTTCAAAACAAAGAGTTGTCTACTAGTTGACATGGTGAAACTTCATTCATGATGGTGGTTTAAGGTGTACATGCCTATTTTATCTTTTGATTTTCATGCCAGGTGGACTAACCAATCTCTTTGTATCAGTTATTCAATCGGCTAATGCCGCTTGTTTGGCCTTTCTATTTTGGCTTTGTGTCTTTCTTGTATTATGAAACTTTGTTCTGATTCCTCGGTAGACACACTTTGTGCTTAGCTTGGTCTCATTTATTTCTACTTTAATATAATTCATTTGATTTCTTAAAAAAGAAAATAAAACACTGCTTTAATTAACTCGGGCAAGACATGGTTTGTGGTAGTTGCTTGATCAATATGTATTGATACGAATCCGCAAGTATACGGTTCTATAGAGTAGTAAAATCAAGATTCTATAGAGTAGTAAAAGGAAGATTTCTCTATCTTATGTTAAATTCTTTTCTAAAAGCAATATTCTCATAGGTAATTCATGTTTTCTCTCAAAATACATAAATGTATCTCAATAACAACCAAACTCGGTCGGTTATTATTGAGACCCTTTAAGCGCAAATCTTATTGCCTCACGACTTCATAAAACTATTCATCTGGGGTGTTCCCATCAAGTTTTGTGTTGTCTTGTCTAATCTCATGTGTTCCAATATCAAACTTCTCTTTTGGTACTTCGTTTGATATTTGAGATGATGAAGTAATAACTAATAAACTTCTCCTTTCGATTCTTCGTTTAATACTTGTTACTGAGTTTAAAACGATGAGATTAGATTAGAAAAAAGAATTTAAATAAATAGATATCTAGACTTGGTTTGAATAAGATTCAATCATTAAACTATTCCAACAATCCCAAGACTAGAAGGTCTACTCACTCATGATCATTGTAGACAAAAGATTGAAATAAAAAGACATTGCATAATTGTAAATGACTGAATATAAATTGCTGAAATATAAAGAACAAGAAAGTAAAGAGCAAGAATGTAACAGTGGAGAAAAATTAAAGCTAATCAACTTGGAACAAAATGTCGAACTTTGATTTCAATATAGTAAGTTTACAAGCATTCCAATATGATTACAAGTCTATTGGAGGACCTATTTATAGTCTAGAACCTCAAGACAAGGCATTAAACTCGGATTTACAAGCTTTAAAATAGAAAAACCAAAGAGTTTTGTACAACTCCAGTTGACAGCAAAAACGCACGTTGTGCACCTTAGACCGTGCACTTTTTACCTTCCAGGCCATGAAAATGTACAGACTGCTCCCAACAAGGCATGCCAAAATGCACGGTCCATGCTAAAACCCACGGACCGTGTGTTTCTCCTTAGACTTCTCCCTTTCCTTTGTGTTCCAAACGCACGGTCGTGCAGAAAAAATGCACGGACCGTGTGTTTTTCCACCAACTTTTCCACCATTTGTGTTCAGAATTGAGCTTAGATGTCTTCATGAAAGTTGTAGATATGAATGTTATCTTTTATTTTCATTTGGTTTGACACCATTTGGGCATCTACAACTTAAGTTATAATCAAAATACTACACATACACATGAGACAACACATACCATGTGTTTTTCCAACTATTCATTTTTCTTGCTTTTCAATAATTTCTCCGCTCCTATCTCACCCAAATACTCTCATTTCTTCGTTATTTGTCCTAAAAATAAAAATCAAAGTACTTGTAGTAAAAGAGCTCTAAACTAAGATTCAAAACTAACAAAACTTTATTGAATTTAAATGCTAAAAACAACATAAACTACGACTTATCATGTATATCTTGGTGGTTATTATTGAAGTGTGAGCATCTCAAATATTCACATTTATGTAGATTATGGTATTATTACATGACATACAATTTTATTGAGAGTTAGGTCGGAAGATAATTTGCTAATTTTTTGGTGCATAGGTGAGATAGTTCTTGCATGTACAAGTTTTTTTTATTGAATAAATTTTTTTTGTCATTGAAAACAATCTAAAACACTGCTGCAACCATCCTGCAAACACAACACACGATGCACAAAACCATCAACCACTTAGCCATTCCAGTGCTGCCTCGGAGGAAACTATAGCAGCAAAAACCGAAGGGTTCAAGATAAGACACTATTTCTACTCAGCTACAACAAATCAGAAATATAACACCTTCCTCTGATCAAACCCACATACTATCAAGAGAGAGTGAGAGGTCGTTGGAAAGAAGAGATAAGGTGAAAAAGTTAAAATGAAGTTTCTGATTTTTTTATAGTTAGCTTAGGTCTATAAAGATGAGGGGTCCATTTACTCTGCTCTCACTAAACATGGTAGTTTCCCTTGTGCCATATTCTCTGTTTTGGGCTTGAGTGCATTTCTTGGTTAACTCTTAACATTCACCTCTAAATCACTTAAAATCAAGCTATTACATTTCACACTCTATGCGTTTCTCACCTGCCCTAATTTTTTTTCTTTTAAAATATCCTTTGATACAATCTGAACCATGTTTTAGATTCTATAACCGAACCCTTCCTATATATATATAAGTCGAAATCATAAACCTATCCTCATTTCAATAGTTTGTATTTATGCTATAAAACTTCTCTCACAAACCCCAAAATTCAAAAATCCAACATTAGGTGACTCTTGAAGGTTTTTTTGCTCAAAGGAATCACAGTTCAAGCACTTTCAAACAACAAACACAAGATAAGGTCCCACTCCCTTGATTTATCAATGAGGGTCACAATTTTTTTCCTTGACTACTAAATCTGTTCAAATTGTATAATCCAAATCAAATTGTTCGTAGTTCAAATTATATAATCCAAACTATATCAACATATGTTGTTTTTGGCAATTTTGTGGATTTATGTTAATTGTAACTTTGCATGTTTCGGATATGGACCGCCTTAGTAACGAGAGAACTACCACAACTGCTTCGGCTAGGTGAGAGAGGACGGAGAGGAATGAAGCTAAAGGGAGAGTGGATATGCGCATGAATAGGGGTTGTTGAAGTAAGTCCTAAAGGCCAATAGTTTTAATTAAATTTGATACTTGTATCAAATATTTATTTATTAATAAATTAAAGCATTTTTTTTTATATTATGTTGATGTGTTAAAATAATAAAATCCCTAGAATAGTTAGTTCATTTAAATGAAAAATTAAGTATGACTTAATCACGATTCACCATTAAACAAAAGGATATTAGTGGGAAGAGGGATAACATTAAAGCATATAGACTATCGTGTTGGTAGACTAATGATCACATCTCACAGATCATAGATAAAGAGTTATCAAGTCTTCACATAGATAAGTGGTGCATTCAACCCTTGGACCTGAAACCATTGTGTACCTTAGATGTATGAGTCGGGTACTTTGTTGTCGTACAAACATCGTCTGTAACAAGATGACTATAAATTTGGTTAATGGGTATTCGACAAATCATGTTGAGGGACACGGTGGAATTTACCCCTCCTACATAACGGTAGAAATTTATAAGGGTCCAATATTGAACTAGATATACCATGTCTTTGATACGAAATCCGCAAGCGTACGGTTCTTATCGAGTAGTAAAAATTATCGTTGCACATAGAGTTAAGTAATTACCGATTTCGTTCTTAATTGTGATTAGCTTAAATGATTAAAGTTTAGAAGTTCAACAGTTTCTGGTTTAAATTCAGATTATAAAAGCGTCTAGGGATTATTGGTTTGTCGTAATAACAAATCACTATCAATCCAAGCTTATGTTTTCATCTTATGTTAGATTCGTTTTCTAAAGATAAGTTTAAGGAATGTATTTCATGTTTCCTTTCGGAGTCTACAATTGTATTTCAATGGTAGCCAAACCTATTCTCATGATTGATTGCTATTGAAATCCTTTAAGAATGAAACTTTATGGTCTCAAGGTTTACAAAACTATTCCCATGTTTTGCTTACCTTGTCTAATCTCATTTGTTCTAATATCAATCTTTATCTTTCGATCCATCGATTAATATTTGAAATATGGTTTTAAAAGCGATGAGATTAGATTAGAAAACAAATTTAAATAAGACAAAGTTCTATACTTGGCTTGTATATGATTTAGTCATTAGACTCATCCAACAATCCCAAGACATAGAAAGAACACAAATTTAATCCTTGACTTTGGTGTACAATTATTGTTCTTCATTATTTTTACCTGAAATCAAAACACAAGCTTTTGAAGTAAACTAGTTCTATAAAGATACTAAACACACAAAACCCTATTTAAATAAACACTTAGAAAGAACACAAATTATGACTTATCAGTCTTGTGTTCAATATAGACATGAGGGAAAAAAAAAGGTAATAATGCAAAGAATCTTTACCAAGGAAAAGTTTCGTCCGATCACTTGACATTCTTGTCACTTGGGTAGCAGTGATGTGTTGCTAGATACTGCTCACTGTTTATAATATTAAAAAAAATTAATATTATTTCCAAAGTTATAGGAACTTACTAGATCACACACAAAATGACAGTTATGTTGGTCTATATGGTCAGCTAGCATACGCGCTAGAGGGGGTGAATAGCGTTTTTAAAAAATATCAAGAGTTTAACGAAAGCGTGTTTGAAAAAGAGTTTGACTAATTGGACTCGTGCTTGATATCGATAACAAAAATTAAAGCAATGAATTATACAATAAGATTTACTATTGAATTGAGAGATTCAATTGCTAAATCTTAATACAATCAACTATCAATGATTCTCAGCATAATTTACAAAACTAGACAATTCTCAAACTAAACCTAAAAGTAATAAATCAAGCTATTCATAATGAACACAAGGTATATGAACTTAATGAATTGAAACTTGATTGAATTCAATTATGATCAATATTGAGTTAAAAGAAAACTTAATTCAATGAATCAAGACTAGTGTTATGGACCGGCTAAAACGCTTTGGCCCAATTACTTAGGCCCAATACAAACCCAACCCAAATTTTGCATTTGGCAATATTACTTGCAACACACCCCCTCCCTATGAAGGGGGAGGTGTGCTCGGAGCAAAAGAGACCAGTTCAAACGAACAGTAACAATCACCATCATGGCTCCCGTGAATCTCTCCTCGGCGACTACACTTCCTATGAATTCGTAACCTCTAATCACACGCGTGCCTTACAATGGCTATGCATTCACCCACCTATATATAAAGGGGACTCTTGGTAGTCCCCAAGGTTAGAATCTACTCTCTCTCTCTCTCTCTCTCAACCCCTATTCTGATCTCATACTGACTTGAGCGTCGGACTGTCTGCAGGTAAACACCATCCCGCCGTTCTAGTTATCACTAAAGCATTCCACCACCGTACAATAACTGCACTGATAGTCACCTTCTGATCAGGTACGATCAACTAGGTTTACAAGTAAAGCTTTGATAACATTCAAACCATTTAGCAACAATTATCAACCATTCATATACACAAATTAACACAAAGTAAAGGAGGTAAGGGAAGAGAAACGATACCGAGATTTATAGTGATTCCCCCTTTCGTCCTCGCTTCGGGGTACCTCCACTCTTCTTGATAGAAAAAGTCTATATCAAGGACTTTCACTAAAATTGAAATTTGATTACAATGTTGTGATTACGAGAACTCCTTAAATTACCTTAATTTTCAATTCATATGCAACCACAAGCCCCACTTTTCAACTAACCCTTGAAATTGGTGATTCTTCAAGTCTTTGAATCCTCAACCACCCATGCAATTCTTGAAGCTCTTCACCTCGAACTCTTCTTTGCTATGTCTAGTAGTTGGATCTCATTGACTTGAGAAGATTAGAAAGAACCCCCAATACCCTTGAAGGTGGAATGAAATTACTCAATTAACTTTGGAACCTTGATCCCCGACCAAGATCTTTGAAAGAAATCAACTTACAATCTATATAGCACTCTAGAAATCTATGACTCAAAAACCACAATGACTCTTAGAAAAAGTGTTTAATCTGAAGAACAAGTGGAGAGAGAGGTTTAGGGACTCTAAAGAGAATAGATTTAAATGATTCAGTGGTTTGGGATATGTGAAGATATGACTATATATAGAAGTGAGAGTTAGGTGAAAAATTTCGGCCAAAAACAACTAAATGAATTGAATCACACAATGTCTGAATCGATTCAAACAACTAGAATTAGGCAATTTGAGTAATGAAGATTGATACGAATCAACCTATTTATGAACCGAGTCAAATGAACCCTAAAAATGCCCCCTTTATCTCCAAGCCTTCATCTTGTAGCATCTAGTATATTCGAGCGGCAGAAGTTGTTTTCGTGGACTAAGCAGAGGTGTTGCGGAAAAGTGGTGCTCGAGATTGATCAGATAAATTTGAAATTAAAGGAATTGCACTATAAGAGGTAATCATTTGATCTTGATTATGTTCATTTGTAAAATCCATTGAAAAAGAAATTTTATTGTTTTTAACCGCTGCGTATACTATTTTTGTCATACGATGTCCTTTTAGGGGCTACCGTGGTGATGGCCTAGAAGTATCTCAGGTGAACGAGCCTAAGCCTCAACCCGAGCCACAACCTGTGCACCATGATATGAAGGAGTGGAGGTGGAGAACACATATGATGATGAGCAGCCGCTTGAGGAGGTGGAGGAGGAGACACATTTAGTGGATGATTGTCCCGATGGTCCCCATGACGTGTATGCTCACCTAATATCATCTTAGCTTAGCCAATCACATGTCTAAGGGAGTAGTAAGATTCTACAACTTTAATTTTTTGTACAACGTGTTTTATGTAAATTGAATGTCATGTTTATATTAAATAATGTAAACTGAACTGAATTGTACCTCACGATATTAATTGTGTTTTTTTTTTTATTTTTTTGCACTGTGGGCTGTGTTTTTGCACTGCATGGCGATTTGCATTGCATCGTAGATAATGATATTAATATGGATAAATTATAAATCTAGTCCCTTAACTAATTATGAGGTTTCACATTGGTCTTATAATTATTTTTCGTTACGTTTTGGTGCCTTAACTTACCCCTGTCAACCAATCAAATCTTTTATGTTAACTTTTGTGATAAAATGTACATTCATCCCCCCTTCATCACCTTCATCTTAAAACCCAGAAAATTCACCATCTTCATCACCAAACCCATAAAAATTCATCATCTTCATCACCTTTGACATCAACTCAAGAAAAGAAAAAAAAAATCAAATTAAACACAAATTATAAAAATTTAAGCCCATAAATAAAAACAACAAATAACACATTTAACCATTTTCCCAGCTTCATAACAACAATACACGCCATCCCCTTCACTTATCGTCTTCTCCCTCGTTTCTCTTCCCACCACAACATCATCAGCCTCTCCTCAATTCCAAAAGGTGAAAATTCCTTCTTGACAAAATCAACTATTTGCATTCATAGAAATTAAACCAATTACAATCACAATCACAATCATGGAAATTCTAACCCTTAAAACTTATCCCCAAATTTTCAAACCCTAACCTCAAGGATTTGCAATGAACGAAATTCAACCAATCACAATCAACATTTAGAAAAATTAGGAAAGAGTTTAATAATATGGCAGTGAATGGTTGTTCGATTAGATCTACGATTGAAGAGATTTCGAGATGAAGATGAATTTTAGGGTTGCTCTTGAAAAATTGTTTGAAAAAAACGAGTAAAGATCCTTGTTCTTGAACCTTCATCTTAGATTCACACCAATTGGAATCATTGATCCATAAACTCTTGTAATCTTGTACTAGCTCTTTTAATCTATCAATTTATCTTTTCATGTTTTCATTTATGTTTATCTTCATCTTTATCTCTGAAGTTCAGCTCACCATGAGCTAAACCCCTTCTCGTGGTTTAGACATGGTGAGGTTATGAGATTCTTTACTTGTGATAGATAAATCTACAATGTCGAACTTCTTTCTAACAAACTTGATTTAACTCAAAATGTTCAGAAGTAATAATTGATCATTTTTTCTTCAAATGTTATAGCTCCCTAATCCTTAACCTGTATGGGAATGGAACATGTTTGTTAAATATGAATTTGTCCCTAAGCATCGGAAAGTGAAGGGATCAAGAGAGACTGCTTGAACGTAAACTAGATCATGGAGGAGGCTTCAGGCTCTAAGATCTCGATAGAACTCTTGTCATAGACCAAAGGCTCAACCATAGTACACTTCTGTGGAAAAGTTAAGATCCTAACCTAAACATTACATGTTAAGTTTTGCGTGATTGAACCTTAAAAGACATGCCTTCACAGCCTTAACACGAAGGCTTAGTGCACAACACTCCCAGTGGCCACCAGGTTTCCAGAAAGTCGTAGAAAACTATAGCTCTTTAAATTGTAGAAAAGCGCTGTCATACCTGAACTTAGTTTAAACCACACTTTTTACCTTAAGAATTTCTAAGTCTTTTTAACTGTTTTCCCAACCTTTAACTTTTTGTTTTTACTGTTGTGACAAATGATTTTTTTTAATTTTCTTGGAAACAAGTTTTCTACTGGAAAGCTAGAGAGCTATAGCTACCAAATCCATGTGGGATTGATATCTTTTTATACTATTACTTGGACAGTGTATACTTTCACAAAGTCTTTTCACCTTAAAATACTCATAGTGTTTTGGGAAACACCAACAATGAAAAACAAATAAGATTTAAAGATGAAAAAAATTAGTTCACAATTAAATTATGAAGTCTTCAACGAGTGATTCATATGTAATTAAAATTGCAGATATCGAAAAGGATAGGGAAGATAAGAACAACATGATTAATAGAGGTTCCCCCTTTCGTTCTCGCTTCGAGGTACTCCCCTCTTCTTGTTAGAATACGTCTCTATCAAGAACTTCCACTATGGTGAAAAATGTTTACAAAATATTATGATTACAAAAGACTCCTTCGATACCCTAATCTTCTATCCTAAGCAACCACAACACCAGCAATATTCAAGTTCTCTTGAAATTGAAAAGCCTTTAGGTCTTCGAAACTCAAGCTTCCATGCAATCTTTTGAATTCCTTCACCTTGCTATGTTGGAACCTTGAATCCCCTTCAAAACAGCACAAGCAAGGGTATGAATCAAATCAGTGAAGCCCAAATAAAGATTGTTAAAAAATCAAAGAACAATGATACGATTCATCCAGGAAAATCATTAGACCAGAGAACACAAATGAATCGATTCAGTAGGTTTCAAAATACTTTGATTCGAATTAAAATAATACAAATCATAGTGTACATGAAACGATTCATGTTGTCATGAACAACAAGAAATAAGGTCAGAGGATGTCAATGAATCGATTCATGATTCGATTCAAAGACTTTATAAAAGAGTTTTGCGAGAAAAAAAAACTTGACACACAAGACACTTTGAGGAAAGCTAAGACCATGGATGTCTAGGTGCATAAACATATGTGCTAACTAATGTGAATATGTAAACAATGAACGATAAACATCATCAAAATACTTAGTGCCTAATCTAGTCAAACATCATTAAAACAACCTTATCACAAGAGCAACTTCGCACTGAGACATCAGAACACCTAACAAATGATACATCAGTTATAGCCTAACCTATGGGTTAAGAAGTTAATGCAAATGATAACAACTAAAGAACCATGTCATATTGTTAACTTACACATTACCAAATAACCTATAGAATAATCAACAAATATTTAAGAAATAATTATGAAAACATTAGTACTTATGTGGCTAAGTATTCTAGTCAAAGATTATAATACCAAATAAAAATATAATAGGAACAACATAATTATTTATGTGAAAATATTTTAAGAGATAATTATTGTTAGATATTTAGTAGACCACTTGTTTTAGGTATGGTAATTTTATGTATGTGTGTTTTCACGCGTCGATATTTGGTGTCTTTTTTTTAACTCCAAAGGAAGCTTATAAATAAATATTTTTCGATTCTTTATTTTTAGTTTCAGTCTTTAAAACTTTGATTTATCAAATAATAAAAGTTGTAAAAATTCACACTTGATTTGTTTTAATCAAATAAAAATGTGTAATTTTTATGGTTGTAAAATCCATTGAAAATAAATCTAATTAAGAATTTGTTCCATCATATTTATAAATCATTTGTAAAAACAATCTTTTTTAATAATTAATAAAATAAATGTTATGAAAGAGGATGTAGAAATCTTACAATTAACAAAGTTGATATGCAATTATATTGATCTAAATACTTGATTAAAAAATGATAATTGATCTTCCTTTAAGTTAAACTTATACATAAATATTTTATTACATATTCGTGTATTATTTCTACATATAATTTTGCCAAGTCCCAACAATATTTTTTTTAAAAATTTTCCCCCTTTCTTTCGTGAAAGGTTAAAAAGATAATAAAAAGTTACTTTAAAAATAATAAATTCTTATGATTATCATGTTTTTATGCAACCTCATTACTAATTGAGTTAAAAGGATAAACACAGCATATTTTTTAATAAGCACGAACAAAACAATTTGATCCACTCAAAAGACATTTAATAGCGAATCTAATTTTAAGAAAGTACATTTTAAAACTCTATAAATTCTAAAAATATATATTAGGAGGGTACAAGCTTAAGGCATTATAAAGTTATTAACCATATTATATTTTTTTTACCTACAAAGAGGATAAAATATGGCTAAAATTCTCATGTTGTTTTATGCTATGATTGTATTTCATTCCATATTTCTTGTTGCATCGAACCTTGATAGTAAGCCATTTTTTCATCCTTTAAAATTTTTCTTAATTACATAATAGCTTGTACATAAAATTTCATCCATTTTACAAATGTTTTTCAATTCTGTTTTTCATTGCAGCACTTGCTGATGAATGTTCTACTGATGATGATTGTGAACCCATTCTATGCATGTTTCCTATAATGAAAAGGTGCATTCAAAATCAATGTAAATGTGTGCCAACGGGTTCCACTGGACCTATGAGTACCATACCCAACGGAGTACATAAATTTCATATTATAAATTATTAGTTGTTGGAGTGACAAAAGATATACCCCACATACTTTTTGTAAGAATATTTCACGAGCTGTCTTTTTTATATTTAATGTTGATGCCCAATAAATTTGTTTTTTTACTTTCATGAACCTTTATGTTATGACTTTGTACTCTAAGATGACGATAATGAAATAAAATAAGGCAGCAAATAATATTATTAACCTTTTCTTCTTCTCTCTTAATTTGAAGGCATTGATATGACCTCGAACTGAGGCAAAATTTGTATTATTTCCAACCCACTTCATATCAAATATATGTAATAATTAATTTGAAATATATTATTTATGTTACTTCGAAGCTTATAATTTGTCTCATTGTTTTCTTACTTTTTTTTTTTACACTTCATTATATTTTTTGTTATGCTCTATTTATTTTTTAACAATCTCAGATGCATCATTCTCTTTTAGAAGAAATAAAAAACTAGAACATCATTACAAAATTATAATTAGATACTATTATCGTATGCATATTACATATTAGTGTATCACAATATTCACTAAACTCGGTTTTCTATTTTTTTTTTAAACTCGGTATCCGGTCTAAGAACTGACATTCGGTTTTCTTTGTTATATATACTATTTTATGTTTAATATATTTTACCATGTCAGAATAGAGCAAATATTTTCCATAAAGTCGATATGAATATATGAAGTCATTATATATATATATATATATATATTAGTTTCACATTTATCATGAGGATGGCATGTTACATAAATATGTGTGCGCTAAACCTCAATGATATGACACAAATTTAAGGTAAAGTTTCTGATGATCGGGTTAGGCAAGTATACCAAATCGTTTATCAAGTAATAAAGTGTAAATAGAGTATCATATCCACATGGATTGTCGTTTCGTCCAAACAATTCACGTTACTTATTTTTAAACAGTAAAATAAAATAAAAGAGTTGAAGGATAGAGATTTCAATTTTTATCTGTTTGCAACAGAGCAAGTTACATGTTTTTGGTTGCAGAAAAGTAAGCAGCAGTTAGGATTCTTCGAAACCCCCCTATTTATTTGTTGGAATTACATAACACTCATGTCACATTTATTTATCTTAAGTAGACTATCTAAATGATGAGGCCGTTGAGATGTTCTAACCTAATCGCTTCGTCAAGTTGCACCTGCTGATCTGTAACACTCATACTAAACTGTCTAGAATATTTAGCATGTGCGTTAACTTAGTACTTGATACATTAAAATTACAACATAATTTTGACCGAATGAATATATATACATCAATACAAGTTCGTACATATGATAAAATACTAGTTGTAGAATACATATCTCTGATACATATTTGAGTACATAAGAATGGTCTGCAACTGGTACGAACGAGCACTTGACAATAATCCATTCAGCGACATATCTGCTACCTCTGGCTGCGAGCAACATGCTTATCTATAAAATAAATAAATGGATTGGGATGAGACGGGATGTCTAAGTGAGTTCCACCTATCAGAGGTTGTAGACAATCTCGAGGGAACCTACGGTCACCATCTAACTACACTCAACCCTTTTGGGTTTATACGGCTTGCTCTGTATAACTAAACGATCAAGGGAACCTAAGATCGTTATTTGTATTCTGTTTTCATAAGCATACTCGTATTTTGTTTTCATATTAATGTTAGAAAGTTAGTGTTGAACAAACATTATTATCTGGGTTGCTTTTACGGATGGATTTCGAGCGGAGTAACCCCGATCACCATCCCTATACTATCTGGTGAAAACTCCTATCTAAGGCTAATCACTAGAACTCCTATTGTCTTTGTGTAGATTTCTCAAGGAAATCCCATCTAGTCTAATCAGGAGCCTACGAGGGACACAACTTTTCTGATTACATACATACGTGTAAATTTCCATCTAGGGAGAATTGAATCCAGCATAATCTGGAGCCTACGAGGGACACACATGATGTAATTATCTTTACTCCGAATTATTAATTGTATATATACATATGTACGAATCGTCATGAAGGTTCCCTAACGGGCTGACCTACCCAGACATAGTATGGAACTTACCTAAGCCACAACTTGTATGAATTGGAAGTAGAAGATAATTTGACTATTGATACTTGGCCAGTTAGGATTGAGGATCGGGAGGTGAAGCGCTTAAGGGGAAAAGAGATTTTCTTGGTGAAGGTGATTTGGGTTGGACCAATTGATGAGAGCGCTACCTGAGAATCGGAAAGTAGGATGAGAGTTTCGTATCCGAAGTTGTTTTCTTCACGTAATTTTCGAGGATGAAAATTCTTTTAGTGGGGGAGAGTTGTAACCACTCGTTTTTAGCTAGAATTATTTTTATTATTTGTTTTATGTGTTTATGTGTGATTAATTGCCTCTGTATGTATTTTATTCGGGATTAGTGAATTTTGGTTTAAGAAGGGTATTTTAGTCATTTTAGACTCATAGGGTATTTTGGTCAATTATTATGTAAGGGTATTTTGGAAATCTTATATTTGGGATTATTTAAGTATTTTAAATAGATAGTTATTTTTACTAAGTTGCTAGTGAGTTGGGGCTAATTATTTGGAGATGATAATTATTCGGTGTTTTAACGGTTTAAGTGAGTGGTAACTTTTGAAAATTAGTTGGTAAGATTGTTGAGCCCATTATAACAATTAAGAAACCAAACCCAATTAGTTGGTGGTATATAAACATAACACTAAGAGGAAAATTAGGTTTATATTCGTTCATTCACCTCACGAAATATTTTGAGAGGTAGAGAGAGAATGTAGATCACAAGAGAGAAGAGGAGAAGAATAGAGAAAGGGTTAGAGAGGAGAAAAACTTGAAGAGAAGAGAAGGCTAGAGACTTGGGGGAGCTAAAGTGAAGCCATAGTTAAAATTTTCAAAGTTTAAGGTAAGGGTAGTTAGAATTCTCTCAAATAAGCTAAAACCTTCATGTTTTCAATTATGGTCATAAGTGATTATTGGTGAATTTTGACTTAAGTGAATTTCTACTATCAATTTTCGTGATCCTTAATTGATGTTAAGTTTGGGTATGTTAGATTGATATAAAACTTGTTGTCATGGTTGGTTTTTCATTGTTGAAGTATGTAGATATGAAAACTTAATGATTTTTGCTTAAATTGATGAAAAGTGATGTTGTTGTTTATTGTTGATGAAACCATGAACTGATGATTGAATGGTTGTTAGATGGTGTTGTTGATGCTAATACGTGTCCTGGGTATTGATATATGTGACATTGTGATCAAGTTGTTATTGTTTGTTGTGTTTTAATAACATGGGTCAAAATTGAGGAATGTGAGTTCGGGTATTTTGAGTGAGTTGATGAAGTTGATGTATTGAGTTAACCTATGTAGAATTTCTGTTTTGATTAATAAACTTTGGGCAAGATGAAGTTTGGGGAGAAAAGTTGGTTTTTGAATAAAAATGGAGTTACATATATGATACTACACCGATACGCCGATACGAAAATTTTTCAAAAATCAAGATACGATACGGCTAAGAAACGTTAATAAAAAATTATATAATTAAGTGTACAATATAATTTTAACCATTTTTTTAATATGCAAATATATTAACAAACAAAAGAAACCGGTCATAGGCTTGTAGCACATCAACATAAATATAAATAATATTGATGATTAAGACAGTGATGATTAGTCAATTACATACACAATATATCCCAAAAAGAGCACCGTTAGTGTTATACTATATCCGTTAGTGCTATACTTTATCGATCCAAAAAAGAAGCACTATATCTAAAAAAGAACACATTAGTACTCAAGAGTTAAGTTATTTTGGTTAACATTAATTGATAATTATCGGATACTCTCCTGATACGTATCGGGAAGTATCGGATAATTATTTTTTTAAAAAATAAAATTTAATATTTTCATACTCTCCTGATACGTATCGGAAATTATCAAAAATGTATCGGTGTAGGACACGCAAGGGATGCATTACTTCATCCATTTTGAAATATCGGGGCTTCATAGGAAATGTTTAAGTGAATGGAATGCACAGGCGAAAATGGAATCGAAATCGGATTAACGGTTGGAACTTTACGCGCGAAACGAGAAAAATCGGACATTTTGACCTGCATAATGCACACGACCGTGCGCCCTACAGGCACGAACCATGCGTGTGGCTCGACATTGAGCTACACGACCGTGCGCAGCTTCCAGGTGTTCAGAAACTCGATTTTTCACGTTTTTGTGACCTTTTAAGTATCCGTATGTATTCCAAATACCTAACCATATCTCATTGATGTATAAATGGACTTTTATGAAAGATTTAACATGGGGGAAAAGTATTGGTTTTTAAGGTTGTTAAAATGAGACGAACTTTGAGTTTTTTTGGAATTAATTGAACTTTTTAAAACCGATTTATCTTGATTGAGTAACTGAGGTATATGATAGTATGTAGAGATGTTTTCATGGATAAGAAAGATTTGAAAACCCTATTTTGTGAATAAAATCGAACTTAGACGATTTTAGGAAAAATGGATAAACTTTACCTAAGTTGGGTCTTTGGTTTCCCAAAACTTGTAGATGGGTGGTATTCTCATTTATATTATGAAATGATAATGATTAGGTGAGTAATAAGATGGCCGTTATGGTGATTGTTGTTTGTCCGTCTTTGATGTAAAATGTGAGATTGAAACGGTAATGTTTCTTAAAGTTGATAATTGTTGTGATGATACTTGTTGATGACTATGTTGATGATATACATGATGATGAATTATTATTGGCGACGAATGCATGTATGCATAAATGTTGATGATGATGTTTTTTTGTGTTAACGTATGCATTGTTGAGTCATATGTTCATGTATTCATAAGTCGGATATTTATATATGTATTGGCGATGACCCGATATTTATATCCATATTGGCGATGACTCGAATACTTTGTATTCATATTGGCGATGAAAATGATACAGTTATATCTTGAGGTGACGACCTTGGTAATGACTCGGTACTACACGCATATAGGTGTCGTGTCTAGGGGCATATCATACATTAATAATTGATGAATGTGTCTTGTTTGACTACGTGTTTGATGACTATATACATTCCATGAACTTGGTAGTCGTATACTCGGTTATTGAATAATGGTGGATTTTTGTGAATTATTTCCAATGGTGAGTTATTAATCATGTGAAGTTAATTACATAGTTTTACTTTCATTTGGCTATGTGTTTATTTGTGGAATCTAATCCCCAGTAGTCGTTTGGTTGACCGCTTGCCTTATTCTTGCGAATGGATAGATGGTGTGCAGGAGTAGTTTGCTTTGCTTTGGTGAGTTGATTGGGGATAGCTTGGAGCTACTTTGACTATTGATTTTGATGTCTTAGTCTTTAGGGCTCTGATTAGGTGTCAATCTTTGGTGTTTACCTTTATTATGACTGTTGAGGATTTTGAGACTATGTATTGATGATGTTATGTGTAGTACGTCGACATGGCTACTTGGACATTTGTTTTATTATTGATGAATTGTAGAGATGATTATTCTGCTACAATGTTTTGAAAAATTTAGTATGCATGTTTGAGTATTATAGAAGTAGCATCTAAATTCTTTATATGATTGTATCATTTGCGTAATTTATCGCTTTAAAGGTCTAGGGTGTTACAGAAGGCATCTGCTGCGATGACAGGTTAACTAATACGGGGCATGCAGTACAGGGTTCAATTTGATTTACGACTTTACCTCCAGAATTGAACTTTTATTTCGTTCAAGACAAATGTGTTTGCTTAATAACAGATTCCCCTAGTCTGTTGGTTTTCTTTCTTATTTCGAGGGTTTGGTAGAGTCCCCTCTCTTTGTATATACTTTCCCCCTTTTTTTAATAATATTTTGAGTTTGACGGCATAGGATGAAGGTTCACTAGGATGCCAACCTAGTTGGGATGTCGGTGCTACCTCTTGATGTATGTCATTTCTTCTGACTTATCCAAAATAAAAAATATATGCACATTAAATATTTAACAGGTGTGGTTCAAACATTGAACGTTGTTTTGCATGTAAAATAAAAAGTTATTTAATAGAAACACTACATTAATATTTATATTTTAAAAATAGTCATGAGTTTCCAATATTTTACATATCGAATTTTTGATATATATATAAAATTTGTTTATGCAGATATACACGCATACAATCTGCAATGGGAGCGGTGCAAACATTGACGACGTTTTGCATATAAAATAAAAAAGTTATTTAATAGAAAAGTTTAATGGTGGTGAGTCAATAGTCTAAAACAACTTTGCACACACAACCAATCAAAACATTCAAAACTGCCACATAAATCAAAACATTAATTAACGTGGCAATTCTAAATATTTTGATTGGTTGTGTGTTCCAAATTGTTTTGGACTGTCGAACCACCACCATTAAGTTCTTAATAGAAACACCACATTAATTTTGATATTTTGGAAATAGTCATAACATGAGTTTTCGAAATTTTATCATATCAATTTTCTCATATATGTACATAAAAAATTGTTTTTCGCATATATATAGATATATATAGACACACGCACACACAAAAAAAATGAAATCCACAATTATCAGGAATCAACTATTTAACAGATTTTTGTGTATATAAGAGCATAATATTGAATAGAAATATGACATTAATACTGGTAATTTTATTTAATATCTTTAAACATTTGACAATATTAACAATCTAATTATTTGTATATAATTACTGCAATTTTATATGACATGTGTGAAATCATGTGGTTTTTACTAATTTAGTTAAAACTTGCACAAACATTGACTCGGTAACATCAGTTATCTTATTTTAGTACCTATAAATTTAAGTTGAGTTGCTTAAATTTTCAAAATAAGATTGATATAACCACCCTCCAATCACTGATGCATTGTTAACAATTATATACGAACATCTATTGTAAACTAGATTCTCAACTTGAACTATCAATTAATGCTCACAAGTTACAAAAATTCAGAAGTCATACTTTGATGCTACGAAAATAGTTGCATATGTCCCATGCATACTCAATGCAAGTATACATTGTCGCAACAAGTAATAAAGAGTAAGTAGAGTATCGATCCTACGAGGATTGTTGTGGATAAGTTTTAAGTATTTACAAATGTTAAGTTTAATTATTTAAGATCCAAAAAGATAAATAACAAAGACAAAGTTTTAAGATACTAAAATAGTAAGATGCGGAAGTAAATAAAGCATGTAAAAAGGAATTAAAGATTCAAGTTAAAAGAGTGTGGTTAAAGAAGTAACTAGGTAAAGATAGAGGTTTGCAAGATATAGAAAGCTATAACTCTGAGATGGAAGTTATAACTTCGTACAACTTCATGAGAAAAGATGTAAAGATCTATAGCTTCACATAGCTTCCTGGCAACCTGGTGGCCACTAGGAGTGTTGTTCACTCAGCCTTCATATTATGCCCGTGAAGACATACTTTTTAGTGTACAATCACGTAAAACTTAATATGCAACATTTTTAGGTTAGGATCTCAACATTTCCCACCGAAGTGTTATTATGTTGAGCCATTGGCCTATGACAAGAGTCCTAATTAGATATTAGTGCCTGAAGCCTCCTCCAATATCTAGTAATCGTGCAAATTAGTCACTCTTGATCCCTTCACCTTTCAATGCTTAGGGACAAATTCATATTAAACAAACATGTTCAATTCTCATACTCTTTTGGCCTCAGGGAACTATAGCATTGAAAACAAAAGAGATAAAGTTTTGCTTTCAAAGATTTTGAATAAAAACGGTTTGTTTGAAAGTAGTTTTAAAGGTTGAACAAACTAAACTTCCAATCATAATTATTACTTAATCATTCCCTAACCACAAAAATGGTTAGTTCGTAATGAAATTAAACACAAAAATAGAAATGGAAAAGATAATTGATAAAAACATAATTTCATAAATCAATAGATAAGATTAGAGTTACAAAAGATAAATTACAATCCTTTGAGGATGAAGGTAAGTCTTTGTAGCCTCACTCAACAATTTACTCTAATGATTCTAAAACTCTAAGATCCTAACTACTATGTTTTCAAGATGAAATGAATGAAGGTATGAGATGAAGAAGAATGATTTGAATCTCTAAGTTGGTGGCTAGGGTTGATTGGAAGCTTCTGCCTCCAATCTCTATTATGTTCAGCACAACACAACACTAGCACAACCTTACAAATGAAGGTTTGTTGTCCTTTTATATTACAGGTCCTTTATAATCCTTTAGGGCCCTTCTGGTCTTTTCCAATGTTATGCTCATTGCCTTAACCATTAAGCATATGAGTATACCTTATCCCTTTGGTGTATTATTTCAGATTCCCTTATCGTCCTCTCCAAGCACAAGATGTTTTGGGCCCACTTTTAGTGCATATCCAATAAAAATCGAGTCTGATTCGTCACGATGTTGTAGCTTTCTACATAGCCAGGATGAGTCCTTCAGTACTTGCTCATATGAACTGTCAGCCTTATCTCTTAGAATCAACATATTCATTCTTCCTTTACATTCCCTGGAGCCATTTCATGTAAACTTAATCATTAAGGCTTGCAAATAATGGACTCAAGGTCGTACATTTGTACAACTCGTACCGAGAGATTTTCAATGCTATAGCTCCAGACTCCTTTATAGTGCTACAACTTCTTACATCATCAACATGTTTTCCATTGTTATATCTTTGAAATGCTTCACACGACCTGTCATTTAAACCAACACTAGAAAGCATAAAAGGTTCATAAACTCAAATAAACATAAAAAAAAACTATAAAATACTAGTTAGATTATATAAAGGCTAAATATGCTTTGCATGTACTCGAGGATCACATATGATGGAATATAAATGTAAGGTAATAACCGACATATTTGCCGATTTTCATACTTCCTTGAGGTTGGTGTTGTAGTGACTCAGTTTCATGAGGTTGGTGTTGTAGTGACTCAGATATGATATAAGAGTGTAATCATTGTCAAAACCTTTTAACAAAAACAAAGAATATACTTTATAATTTGTTTTTTTTAGCAAAATCGGCCATGTTAGGGCAATACCTACTTGGAGAATACTAAACTGTGTCCTCATGGCATTGGTTAAGCAACCAAAACAAATAACTTTTCAACGTGAAAGTCAACAATGTATAAAAACATGGTGAATTAACCATTTGGGTCGAGCATATGAAAAGTTAAATTAACCATTTAGGTGGAGCATTGAAAAGTAAATGTACAAACTATGTGACACACATTAGGACAAAATATGAGCACAAACTACCTTTTAAAATTTCAATACTTGGTTCCTTCAAAAAAATAAAATTCAATATCTGGTCAATGAGTTTTGTTTGGACAAAACATGCCATAGGAATTTTCGGCCGCTTTTTTTTCTCCTTTCTTGTGCTAGTTTACTCATATATTTTAATAATGAGTAAACTAGCACAAGATGCACAAAAGAATCTAGATTCAGCTATAAATGACTGCAACAACCTCCACGCATAATTCTCATCAATTGGATTAATCTATCGGCATTGAAATTAAACACTTTAATAAAGTATAAAAATATTAATTAATTATTTCTCTCCTTTTTGTATTTCCGAAGACTACCAAGAGAGAGACGAAGCTGAATATCACTAAGAATCCCTTCTTGTGCTGAAATACTCTTACAATGCTTCAAACTCCAACAATTATTTGATAATTAATTTTTCAATAGACACCGAGTAATTAAAAAATAAAACTTGTGCAATTTCATCCATCTGGGTATTCTTCTAAACATCAAAAATTGTTTTCTTGTTACACAAATAACAGTTTAATTAATCAGTGTTTCAATATTGTTTTTCTGCGACTTTCACCACCGTCGTGGCAAGTTCGAGATCAAGAGTTTTTCTTACCACATATGAGGGTTTGGATCGATTTTTTTGAGCCAGATTGTTGTTTCAGTAGACCAAAAATTTATCTTAAGATCAATCTCGATGCACTTTACAAAGAAAATTTATTTAATAAACCTCTAGCATTGAGATTTGAGATCAATTATTACCTATAATTAATTGACACATTCAGTTACCTTTTAACCTTACAAATTACCTTATCATTAAGATAGCTACTGTTACATTGTAACCTTATGTATTACCTCATAATTAGCTACTATTAGAATCTGTGATATAAATAGTTTGTATAGCTACTGATATAATATAATCATTTTCACAGTAATGAGAAAATTATTCTCCCCATTTCTATTCTTTCTTAATGAAGCTTTTCACATTCAACATGGTATCAGAGCAACGCATTTGCTCCACTCTGTGATTGATTATTTGGTTCTTCAATTTGATTGATTTCAACAAAAAAAAAAAAAAACTTCTTCCTTTCAAATTAATTTGTCATGGAAACTTATTCTGATTTTGCTACAAACCCTACGAATCCTTACTATTTGCATCCGAATGAAAATCCCGCTGTTGTGCTTGTTACCCCATTGTTAGATGGCAAGAATTATCATTCATGGTTGCGATCCATGAAAATTGCTCTACTTTCTAAAAACAAAATGAAATTTGTTGACGGTACTCTTGCACAACCTCGTGTTTCTGATCCTTTATATGATCCTTGGATTCGATGCAACAGTATGGTTCTCGCATGGATTCAGCGTTCAATTTCTCCTGATATTGCAAAATCTATCATTTGGTTTGATCGTGCATCTGCTGTTTGGAATGATCTTGAGTTTAGGTTTTCTCATGGTGATATGTTTAAGATTTCTGATCTTCAAGAGGAAATGCTTCGATTACATCAAGGTAGCCTCGACATTTCGTCCTATTATACTCAATTGAAATCATTATGGGAAGAAATTGTAATATTTCGTCCAATTAGGGATTGCACTTGTGCAATTCCCTGTTCTTGTGGTGCCGTGGCTGATATGAAAAAGTATCGCGAGCAAGATTGTGTTCTTAAATTCCTCAAAGGCTTGAATGAGCAGTACTCTCACGTTCGTTCTCAAATAATGATGATGGAGCCTTTACCTGCTTTACATAAAGCTTTTTCCCTAGTGTTGCAACAAGAACGCAATCTTTCTGTCTTTACTACCGTTGATAAAGAAAATGAACAAGGTGTGATGGCTATGCAGGTTCAACTAAATACATCTAGTTCTCAACCTGCTAAGAATTTTAATTCTAGTACTGGTGGTCGAGGCAGAGGCCGCGGAAATTTTGGTAGAGGTCAGAGTTCTACTAGATATTGCACAAATTGTGAAAGGTACAATCATACAATTGACACTTGTTATGCCAAACATGGTTTTCCTCCGGGTTATCGGTCAAAAGGTGCTCGATCTGGCAATGGAAAATCTGTCAATTTGGCTTCTACTACAAATATGTATTCTTCTCATGTGTCAAGTTCAGCTATGGCTTCATCTTTGAATGAGCTTCAAGGCCAGTTTCAACAGTTTTTAAATCTTTTCCAACAGCAGGCTGCACCTAATCCCACACTTGCATCTGTTAATTCC
Source organism: Medicago arabica (assembly GCA_946800305.1). Lineage (NCBI taxonomy): Eukaryota > Viridiplantae > Streptophyta > Magnoliopsida > Fabales > Fabaceae > Medicago > Medicago arabica. Next base: position 8,700,155 of record OX326969.1, read on the forward strand.
ATCACAACCAATCCTGTGGCTCTTAATACCATTTCCTCTCCAACATACGGTAAGCATTCTGTTACTTGGGTATTAGACTCGGGTGCAACAGACCATATAACTTTTTCCTTCCAACATTTCATTTCTTATCACCATATAAAATCTGTCCCAATTTTTTTACCAAATGGCAACAAGGTTTGCGTTAACATTGCCGGTAGTGTTCAAATATTACCAAACATTATCATTCACAATGTTCTTTTTGTTCCTCATTTTAACACCAATTTAATTTCTATCCAAAGACTCATCAAGTCACTTGATTGCCATTTTGCATTTTACCTTGACCATTGCTCCATTTTGCAGAATTCCAACCGGAAGATGATTGGTATAGCTAAGAAGAAGGGAGGATTATATGTCTTGGAAAGTCCTGCTGCTAGTGTTTCTTCTATTTCTGGTTCTTCCAACATTTCTTGTAATTATATTTTCCCAGTTTCTGATTTTTCTGTTTGTAATGTTGCTTCCCAAGTTGACAAGTCTTCAATACTTTGGCATAATAGGCTTGGTCATGTTTCTAATATGATTCATAAATCCATTTCTGCACAATTTCCCTTTGTTCCATTTAAATCTCATTCTACACCTTGTGACATTTGCCATTATGCTAAACAGAAAATACTTCCTTTTCCTAATAGCAATACACATTCTTCTCACATTTTTGAGTTGTTTCATGCTGATATTTGGGGACCGCATGGCGTAGTTTCTGTAGCTGGCCATAAATATTTTTTAACACTTGTTGACGATTTTAGTCGTTTTACATGGATCATTCTCATGAAAAATAAGGCTGAAACCAGAAATCATATCATGAAGTTTGTTAATTACATTGAAACTCAATTTCATACTAAGTTAAAATCTTTGAGAAGTGATAATGGAAGTGAGTTTCTCATGCATGATTTTTTTCTTGCTAAAGGCATTGTCCATCAAAGATCTTGTGTTGAGACTCCTCAACAAAATGGAATTGTTGAGAGGAAACATCAACACATCCTTAACGTAGCTCGCGCTCTCTCATTTCAAGCCTTTCTACCATCCATTTTTTGGCATCTTTCTATTTTGCATTCAGTTCATCTTATTAACCGTCTCCCCACTCCTCTTTTAAAACACAAGACACCTTATGAAGTATTGTTTCAACAACCTCCAACTCTTGTTCATCTTCGTACATTTGGTTGTCTTGCTTTCGCATCCACCTTACACAATCATAGAACAAAATTCATGCCTAGAGCAAGAAAGACTGTGTTTCTTGGATACAGAGATGGTACTAAAGGTTTCTTATTATATGACATCTCTAGTCATTCATTTCTTGTCTCTAGAAATGTAATATTCCATGAGGACGTTTTTCCATTTTCATCCGTAAATTCTTCCCGCACTTCTTCATCCCCTACCTTGGATAATTTTGTTCTTCCAATTGATCCTCCAAATTTTCCTTCAATATGTCCGGCTACTCCTTTAATTGTCTCTGCAGCAGACCATTCTGTTTCTGCTAATGCAAATCCTTTCATTAATAATGCACAAAATTCTGCAACTTTGGTAGATAATTCTGCTTCTAATTCTCCGGCTGTCCCTATAGTCGTATCTGATCAAAACTCCAATGTTCCTGCTCCTACTAGAGCTTCTAACAGAATCAGAAAAGCACCAAGCTATCTTCAGGACTTCCACTGCAGTCTCCTCCCGTCTTTACAACATCAATCATCTTCAAGTACTACTTCTTCTTATCCTATATCATCTTCCTTGTCTTATGCAAATTGTGCCGACACTTATAAGCATTTTTGCCTTTCAATTTCAACCAACACTGAACCAACAACCTTTAAACAAGCGTGTAAACTTGATTGTTGGAAAGAGGCGATGAAATCTGAATTGGCTGCTCTTGAACTTAATCAAACATGGTCCATAGTTGACTTGCCTACGGGGAAGAATCCTATTGGATGTAAGTGGGTTTACAAAATTAAACATAATGCTGATGGATCTATTGAGAGGTATAAAGCAAGATTGGTTGCAAGAGGGTATACTCAAATGGAAGGCGTAGACTATTTTGAGACATTTTCACCTGTGGCAAAACTTACTACTGTCAAAACTCTACTCGCTCTGGCTTCCATTAAGTGTTGGTTTTTGGAACAATTAGATGTGAACAATGCTTTTCTTCACGGGGATCTTAACGAGGAAGTTTATATGTCATTACCTCCGGGTGTTATTGTTCCAAATTCTGGTTCTAACTCTCCTAAAGTGTGTAGATTGCACAAGTCTCTTTATGGCCTCAAACAAGCAAGTAGACAATGGTATTCAAAACTGTCATCAGCCTTGCTCTCTTTGGGATATAGTCAATCTGCAGCTGATCATTCCTTATTTGTTAAGAGAGATGATTCTTCTTTTACTGCTCTCTTGGTGTATGTAGATGACATAGTCTTGGCTGGCAACAATTCCTATGAAATTAAATCAGTTAAGTCATTTTTGGACAAAAGCTTTCAGATCAAGGATCTTGGTAACCTTAGATTCTTTCTCGGATTAGAAATTGCAAGATCAAAGCAAGGTATCCTCTTGAACCAGCGAAAATACACTCTTGAATTGTTGCAAGATAGTGGTAATTTGGCAGCAAAACCGTCTTCTACTCCCTATGATCCATCTCTCAAATTGCATGATTCCGAGTCTCCTCCTTATAATGATCCATATGCTTATCGACGACTCATAGGTCGACTACTCTACCTCACTAACACAAGACCTGACATCACCTTTGTTGTCCAGCAGTTAAGTCAGTTTGTATCTAGTCCAAGTGAAGTTCATTTTCAAGCTGCGACGAAAGTTCTTCGATACCTTAAGGCTTCTCCTGCTAAAGGAATTTTCTTTTCTTCTTCTTCTCCACTCAAACTTTCTGGTTTCTCTGACTCAGATTGGGCTACTTGTGTTGTTACTCGCAAATCAATGACCGGATATTGTGTTTTTCTTGGTACCTCTTTGATTTCATGGAAATCAAAGAAACAATCAACAGTTTCTCGGTTTAGCTCTGAAGCGGAGTATCGAGCTTTGGCAAGCCTTTCTTGTGAGCTTCAATGGTTGAATTATTTGTTTAAAGATTTGGGAGTCATGTTTGATGCCCCTGCTATGGTATATTGTGACAACAAATCGGCAATTTACCTTGCTCACAATCCTTCTTTCCATGAGCGGACGAAGCACATTGAAATCGATTGTCATGTTGTTCGAGAACGCATTCGATCCGGACTCATTCACCTTCTTCCAGTGCCTTCTTCTGCTCAACTAGCTGATGTTCTAACCAAACAATTATCATCTTCTGCATTTTCTGGTTTGATCTCCAAGCTTGGACTTATGGACATCCATAGTCCAGCTTGAGGGAGCATATTACCTATAATTAATTGACACATTCAGTTACCTTTTAACCTTACAAATTACCTTATCATTAAGATAGCTACTGTTACATTGTAACCTTATGTATTACCTCATAATTAGCTACTATTAGAATCTGTGATATAAATAGTTTGTATAGCTACTGATATAATATAATCATTTTCACAGTAATGAGAAAATTATTCTCCCCATTTCTATTCTTTCTTAATGAAGCTTTTCACATTCAACATCAATAACCAATAAAAAAGTAGCATTCCAATCCAACCATTTGCGAATAAATTGCTTGCAGTTTCAATTTCGTCTAAGCAAAAAAAGCAGCATTGTTGATGCGCATCGCGAATAACGCCTCTTCTCCACAATTCCACCCTCGTTGGTAACCTGTCTTGAAGCATTCTCCATCCAAACATACTTATCTTTGTTATGAATTGAAGTTGATTGTGTTCCAATTCTTATGTTGGATCCCCATGTTTTTGAATCAACATTTATAGAAAGGGAAATGTTAACCCCGAGCACTGGTTAAGGAACAAAGGTATAAGTATTGTATTAGAATTTGTGCTGTCAACTCCTCAAAAACATAAAAAGTGTTATTTTCACTTAAGAATTTCCTTTTTTAGCTTCCTTAATTAGACCCAATATTAAAATAGCTTGAAACTCATCCACATAAATGGCTCATGCAGTAGTAGAAGAAAGAAACAATTAATTCGAAAGAAAGGTACAATCCACTTATTGGGCATCAATTCTTTCGCATCAATCTCTTCTTATTCTTCCTCTTCTTGAGATTCTTCTTCTTTTTCTTCTTAATCTTCTTCTTCATATATTTAATCTTCTTTTGTGCTTCACAGTATTGATCATATAGGACTTTAAAGTGCAAAAATGGAGAAGAACGAATGGGTGACAATGGCCAAGCAGCGAAGTGTGGCAATGAACAATCATGTGATGGAGAAAGAGGGATCTCGTACTTTTGCGGTTTTTGAATAGGTCTAGGAATGTGTAACCTTCTGTAGGTTATGGGAATGTGAAGCAATTTGTTTCGGATATGTCGTCGTCAACATCTGCACACAAAATGTGATTAGGAGATTTATCAACATATAGTAATATTAAGAAGAGAAAAAAATGAGAACATCTTATGTGGAATCCCAGTGCACTACACTCCTTCCACCCACTACGCATTGTGAGTGTTTATTTGAGTATGTGTTGAACGCTAGGCCAATATCAAAATAAAATAGAAGCGAAGTGGGAAAATAGCCACAACTAAATGTAATTTCCTACTTCGATATCTTTCAACTCATTTCACAATAATATTTTTTTAAATCTTTTGTCAACAATTTGTAATGCAAACTTCCATGCCCTATGCCAAAACAAGAATGCTAGAAATGATTTACTTTCCTTAAGGGGTCTACTTAATATTCAAGACCAAGTTTCACTTGTAATTTTGAAGCTAAAAAAAAGCTAAGATATTGATTCAGTTGATGTCAAAGTAAGAGGCCAGCAGTAACTAAACTATTGAAGAATGCAGCATAGTATATACTTTATTAATGCACCAATTGAATGTATAGCACTTCGTGTACTTTGTTCCATGATTAATATATGAAACATTTTGCTGTTCAAAACAAAAAATGCACCAAATTCTGAAAATAAAAATTAGATAGTCTTGCAAAAACATGGAGAAGCATCATCAAGAAGACTGAAATTAGTCATAGCAGCTGCCTCAGCCTCCATGCACTTCGTGTGATCATGTTGATCCTGAAAAACTTGATTTAGATCCGCCATATTATTAAGAACACCCGAGTCGGATAAATTTGTTTCCTCTATTTTCCAAGCAAAGGAAAAAGGTGAATAAAAAACAGCAATACTAATTTGAAAAAAGGAGTGCAGTAAATGAAGAACCATGATTTTTTTATACGATGGGCTAAAAGAAAGTTATTCTATTTTAATTAAGAAATTTCATAATTTATCTTAAACTTTGGATTTGGCCAATTCATCTTACAAAACTGGCTTGCAAGGTTAGTAGTGTGACACTTTATTAACTCATTGTTAGGTTATATTTCATCGAATGTGAGATTCTTAACGCCCCTTCAAACCCAAGGCTATATATCCATAGTCTGACCCGAATGGTCTGCCCAAGTCCAACAGATAACAAAGCAAATTTATATCAACAAGACACTATAAACTTATTAAAAAAAAAAAAGACACTATAAACTTAAAACTGCATGCAGAGCAAGACTTTCAGCTGATCAAAAAACAACATAAAGCAAACCTCTTCTAATCCTTTTAAGAGAGCTTTTGAATATGTGGAACACTTTCAGTTGAATTCCAAGATGAAACTATCATAAAGATAATGATACTATTGTTATAAGCAGCATAATAACGTAAGATAGAAACTTACTTTTAGGGCTTTGAAGATGTCAGGTTTCATCATCAATCATCAAGCGTTTTTTCTGGATCAACAAATTTGTCCATTGTCCATTCTCACTTTATTCACAGTGCAAAGATAGGAAACCTGAAAACCTCCTCTAGGGTTTGCTAGATTAAAGCAAGATAGTGGATCGTCTCTTTGTTTTTATGAGACAAGATAAAGTGAGTAAGATAAAGTGAGTAAAGTAACTTTTTTTTAAGAAGTTAAACTAACTCACCCAAATTGTCAGCGCGGAGACGGAGAGAATAAACCTCAGACCTTGAGACGCACGCTCCAGGGGAGTAAAGTAACCTGCCTTGGATATCTAGGGTTTGTTAGCAAGAAGAATAATCGAATAATGCATTTCCAATTGTGCCCAGTTACATTTTGTATCTATCTTTTGAAAACTGTTACGGCGGGGAAGGGGGAATATCAACTATAAGAGATAAATTCAAATGGGATCCATCATGATTTTAATCCATCAAGATTTTATCCGTCTGCTATTTTCTTTTAGACGAAGTGAATTTATCTGAATGTTCATTTCTTTTCTTGAGTTTCCATTCATTCTCTACTACCTTATTGATTGCAGATACACACGGATGCAATTTTTATTGGTATCTAGAGTATTTTTTTAGTCACCCTCTTTCATGATTATTGTTTGCTAAACTCATTTGAGACTTCAATTATTCCCTTTCTTTCCGTGACAAATTACATTATAAGCCAAATTGACCTGATACTTTTCATGTATTTACCCTATATTTGGAGTTAGAGAAATGTTAGTTTCCTTGTCATGGTTTGATATCAAGTTTTGGAAATTTGTTTTTATGGAATTACCAGCATTCTAAGTTTACTGTGTGGGTATTAGAGAATTTTAAGAGACACAAATCTAAATCAGTCTTAAAAAAACTTAATAATTAATGATAAAAAAAAAATGAAGAATCATTAATCTCTAAAAACATGGTTGCTTTAAAAAAATGAAAACATAGTTCTCTTAGTACTTGGTTGATAAATCGTAGTTTATGGTGTTTAATTAGCTTCTTTTTTTTTTTTGGTACAAAAGAGGGTCAAAGGCCCATAATTAATATTTAAATTCAATAAAATTTATTATGTTTCAGTTTTATTTTACTACAAAGCATTAGTTTTTGTTTTCATAATCAAAATTATGAAGAACATGTATACCTGGATCAAGAGCCAAGAAAGAGAAGAAAAATAAATGAAAAATCTATAAAGCAACATCACGGTCGTGCTCCCCAAAAGCACGGTCGTGCGCTCCAACATCGTGAAGACAAGCACGGCCGTGCGCCTCACAATCACAATCGTGTGCCCCACAGACATAGCAGAATATCAAAAGTCAGCAAGGCAAGCACGACCGTGCGCTCTATGCAGCGAAAAATAGGTGTTACAAAATCTTAGAATTATTTGGTTTATGGCTTGTAATTTGATCGCATAATTTTACAATGTTTTTGTTCTTTCTTTTTCAGTTCTTTACATTCCTGCCTTTTATTTTCTTGTTCTTTACATTTCAATTATTTATCTTTATGTTTATTTTACTTTCATATCTTTTTATTTTAATATCTTGTCTACTATGATCATGTGTGAGTAGACTTTCTAATCTTGGGATTGTTGGAATAATCTAAAGATTGAATCATAATCAACCCAAGTTTAACTTTGGACTCGGAACAACAAATTCATTCTCGTTATAATCAAACATGCGTGTAATTTACATGAGTTTCGTCAGTATGGGGATCCTCTCGTTTTGGACTCAATTGGACTACTCGAACATAATTAAATTGTACTCTAAATTAACTTTGCTGAATTCATATTAAAAGTAAAAGGAGTAATATATTTGTACAACAATTTGAATAGATTTGCATGACACAGTGTTGATTTCAAACAATGGAAACTCAAGCAAACAGCGACGCAGCAGTAGAGAAAATATTTATGGTACGGCACCAGCAAGCAAGTAACTTTATCGGAATTGAATAGTAACAATATAGCAGCAGTACACACAATCGTAAAAGCAAAACTGGACTGAATTTTGAAATTGCATAAAATAAGGTTTTTAGTTCTTATAATGTTATATGGTAGCTTAGGTTCAAAAGTTCGAGTGTTTGGCTCCAAGTTGTTGGGATCGCGGGCAGTTTGTTGAGAAACTCTGGAAAACTGAGATTATCAGGTACGTGAACGTGACGGTGATGGCCGGCACAACTTATGATGGCAGCAGGCCGTCATTGACTTCTCATATTTCCCCGATCCCTTGACTTTCCATGCTGACGGCCGTCATTGATGATGTGTGACGCCAGTGGCGTATCCAGGACCCTGGATGAGGGGGTGCAATTTTTTTACTTCAATAATAACAATTAAGTTTAAATGTCGTTTTTTCCCTTATGTTTTAAAGTGCTACGATTTTGGCCTCTAATAAAAAAATAACGAAAAATTCATCTGTCTTTAGAGAAATATGTTCTTTTGACCCTCTAAGTTTGTGGAAATATATTTTTTATGCCCTCTATCTAGGAAAATAAGCTCTTTTGGCCCTTAATCTTTACCAAAAGTTGCGATTTTGGTCCCCTGTTTTGGGGCACGTGGCGTTTTCTCAGCAGCTTTGCAAAGTTTTGTAAAATTAAGGGGTAGAATTTTTGTTTTGTTAGGGGATCAAAATCACAACTTTTTTAAAGTTAATGGGTAAAAAATGCATTTAAGCCTAACATTCTTAGTGTAAACTAATTTTACGTTAAGGTCCAATAAAAATATAATAGCTTCTAGTAGTTATATTTAAAAAAAATGGTTGTAAAATAGACTTGCATGCTAAGATGTTGTGTAGTAAAAAAAAAAAAGGAAATGACATTGTAAATATTGCATGTCGATTCAACTTTTATTGTTATTATTAGAAAATAAATTTGAGACATTATAAATTCTACACTTTTTAACGTTTGAAAGATTAATCAAATAAACCATATGTATATACTATATATGCGTATAATTAACATATCTTTCAGCATAGTTTACTGGTTAGGTTTGGTAAGCTAAACTCAGGGCCACCACACAAAAAGAAAGAAGTTAAGCTCTAGGCTAGGGGTGTAACGGTTCGGTTTGGATTGGTTTTCAGTCAAAAAAATGTCCGAACCGATGAAACTTTCATTAGTTTGGATTGGTTCGGTTTTCACTATTTTTCAAAAAAGAAACCGAACCAAACTATGGTTCAGTTTGGATTGGTTCGGTTGATTGTTTATTTAAAAATACAAAATATTCATATTCTCACAAAATATTTCATAGAATTTTGTATAATTGTATTTCATATTTTGTTTTTTCATGTTCTCTATTTTTCAAACCATTTTTTATAACTAACCTTACTCAATATTTCATGCATATGATCCAAGATTCATTCATTCATCATTTTTCAAAAACAACTTCGTCAAACTCAAATATTTCAATCTTTCATGATCCATACATGCATCATTCATCAACAAACACAAAAATTTCAAAAGAGAAAGGGAATGGATTAAAAAGTATTTTATGTTTAATTTTGGCCTAACCATAAGTTTGTGTGAGGTAGGATAATATTAGTAAAATAAGGAGTGTGGTTATCATCGAATTGGTTCATTGGTTTCACGGATCTCGAAATGAAAAACCATGAATCAAACCAAACTAGATTGGTTTCAATTGGTTCGGATCGGTTTCAAACCGAACCAAACAAGGTCGGATATTTTTTAGGTTTTATCTGAACCACTTACATCCCCTACTCTAGGCTACATACATGTTGTGCTTTCTCGAAAAGACGGTCAACACAGTAGAAAATCAGAAGCAAATTATAGTTAACAAAGTGAGGAAATCACTTGGTCGGTGCAAACTTAAAAATTCAAGGTGTGCAAATAGATATAACATAGGATTATTGGTGTAAATTTCATAACTTCAGGGTGTACAGGTGCACACCCCCGGTCCTTGCTAGATCCGCCCTTGTGTGACGCCCGTCACCCTTAGGTTGGAGACGCTCGTCACCTTTGTGCTTGTGACCGTCAGGACCTCTTGGCATCATCTTTCCTCCCATTTCTTTCAAGTCTACTGTTCATTGAGCTACACAAAATTTAAAGATTGCACGCTACCATTTATTGAGCCGTGCAAAATTGTAAAGATTACACGCCTAATATTGATTGAGCCACGCAAAATTTTAAATTGATTGAGCCACGCAAAATTTAAAGATTATGTTCTACCATTCATTGAGCAACGGAAAATTTAAAGATTGCTCGCCTACCATTCATTGATCCACACACAATTTATTTAAATATTGCACTGCCTACTGTAACACCCCGAAATCCCAAGTATAAAATTTCATAATATAATCAGAGTATATCATATTCAGGATGTCACATTTCATAAAAATCTTTAAAATAAAAAGAATAATAATTCTTCATCATAGAAATATTCAAACGTAGCAGCGGAATCGTAATTTCAAAATCCTTAAAAATAATTAGTTCTTGGCACAAATGCCTCACAAATATCTCAAAATTCAAAGATAAGTCGTAAAATCATAATTAGTTCAACATGATACATAAAGGAATAGAATTCAATAAAAACCTCATCCCGTTACATATCAGAGCATTTCCTACGACACCACAAGGACCTCTCACATCGTCGAACCTAAGCTTAGTCACCTGCACTTGCCCACAAGGCGGCAATTCCAACAGAAGGGGTGAGATTCACAACAATTATATTAACATATAATTCAAACATTTATACTTAACAACAACAACAACAACAATCATCGCATATAACGGAAACATCTCAACCATCTACATATAATAGGTCATCTTAAAACATCTTCACATAACAAATCATCTCATAACGTCTTAGACACAAAACTCGACAAATGCAACTCTAACATCTTAAACATCATGCATGTGGTACCAATATTTAAGCTTAAATAAGCCTCACCGTCGCTTTGAGCAAATGCTCCACCGTCGCTTTGAGCAAAAGCTCCACCGTCTCAAATTATGCAAATACATGAACTCGACTCTTTATACTTAAACAAGTTAACACAACATCTTAACATCATTTACGACTCTTGATCGACACATGCAATTATACAATACATGGCAGCAGCTCAGCACATTTAACACATTTTCACAACACATAATCATCGTCGCAAATATCACTTAAACATCATTCGTATAACTCATTTAATATGCATCTAATCATAGGTTAACGCCAACAATTAAAATCATCTTAAAGCATCATAACAGATTGTAATTTAGGTCATAAAACATCTCTAACACTATCCAAAGGTCTACCCTCAAAGTCTCGCTCAAAACAAAGTTATAAAACTCAAGTTATAGTGGTCTGAGACCACATTGCTCGCTATGGCGAGTGGTTCTGCTCGCCTCGCGTGTTGCTTCCTAGCATACTGTTACTACTCGCTACGGCGAGTGGTTCTGCTCGCCTCGCGTGTTGCTTCCTAGCATATTGTTACTACTCGCTACGGCGAGTGGTTCTGCTCGCCTCGCGCGCATCAAAGGGTCGCTCGCCACGACGAGTTAAGTTGCTCGCCTCGCGAGTGAAGTTGTTCTGCTCGCCACGGCGAGTAGGTCTGCTCGCCACGGTGAACTATCGCAGAACAGGGTACGGGTTCGCTCAATCTCTCGCCAAAACTCGTCCAATCTCTCATGCTATGGCTCTAATCTTTCAGAATTATGATCCTAGTGATTAACCTAGGTTCTGTAACACGTTCCTACATCAAATTGCATCATTCTCTCATCAATTCATCAATAACCCTAACCTATGAACTCTCTCAAACCCTTTCCTAATTCCTTAGTTAATCATAAACAATTGAATTACAATAATATAATCGAAGCTAGGCTCACCCTTACCTGGTAAGTTTGCAGAATTGGGGTTCCCTATTCTCTGGCCACTTTTTTCCCTTTTTGCACAAGTCTGTAATACGTACTGACTCTTTCTCTAAACCTAATTTCCTTCTTATACCTCTTTCTAATCTCACTTATCCCCAAAACTCTATCTTATTATAAAAACAACCCCATCTCTCAAAATTATTATTATTATAGCACATCTTTATTTTCATATAAAATATATATTAACATCACATATCTTATTTTATTAAACAATAAAATAAGCATCACATCACAACATGGTCTCATACATCACAAACATCATCAAAATCATATAATATATAATAATATACTATATACTCCAATAAAATAGTTAAATAATCAAAGTGGGCGTTACACCTACCATATCTTGAGTCACGCAAAATTTAAAGATTGCACGCATACCATTTATTGAGCCACCCAAAATTTAATGATTGCACGTCTAACATTCATTGAGTGACACAATAAAGATTGCACGCCCACCAATATGGATGGCATGTGTGTGGATGGTTTGGAGTGAAAGAAATGCTCATGTATTTCGTCAAAAAGAGGTCTCCTTACAAAACTAAACTTCAATCTTACTAGTGGCTGAAAGCAAATCAAATTAATTAATTTTGCTTTTACTTATCATAAGTGGTGGCTTAATCATTTAGCTTGTTTGGAAATCATTTTGTAATAAGGTGCTTTAGCCTATTTTCGTTTCGCTTTTCTTATGGCCATTTGATGTAACTTATACTTTCTTTCCTGATTTTTCAGCACTCCATGTACTGGAATTTTCAAGCTTTTGAGTCAATATATTTCATTTTAGTTTTTTCAAAATAAATATTGTCTATAATTTAGACACTTCTTTCAAGAAAAACAAAATAGCACTCTCTTTCAAAAACTAAAACTTAAGAAGCTCCTAATACACTCTCTTTCAAAAACCTAAAACTTAAAAGTGAAACAAACTTTTGATTTTAAAAATTAAAAAACAGAAAAGCTAAAAACCAGCCAAACAAGACTTAAGAAAATCATAGGCAAATAAATAGGAGGAATCAAATAGCGTATTGTCCTTCAACACCCAACAAGGGAAAGGGACAAGACAAGCAGCCCTTCGGAGATCTCAAGAGTCTTTTCACTTGTCCTTCTTCTTCTTCCTCTCACATCCTCGTTTTCTCCGAACTCTCTCTCGCTCTCTCTCTCTCTCTCTCTCTCTTATAAACCCTTTTTCTCCATAATCAATCACTATTATGGCGACCCTTTCTTCAACTCATTGTCGTTCATTCCCATCTTCTTCTTCATTTCCATCTTCTTCTTTTTCGTCTAACCAATCTGTTGTTACTTTCTCTAACCGTTTTCTTGCTGCCACTGTCTCTCTTAAATCTCAGAAAAATTTGTTACAACAGGTTTCAGTTCATACTCAACAACACGATGGTTAGTTTCTTGAATACCCTTCTGTTTGTTTTGTGTAAATTTTGAATTTTTTTGGTTTTGTAGCATATTCTTTGAGTTTAATGGATATGCTCTGTCAGTGTAAATTAATTTTACACTTACATCTAATATGAATTAACTATTTATCTATGTCATACCATTGAAGTGGAATGTAGTGGGGTGATTTGGCGAAATAAATGATTGTTGGTGGATGTCAGTGTAAAGTTATTTTACACTTTCGGTGTGTATCTTATTTTTCTCATATTGTTTTTTGAATTTGACTTTGCTATTTCATAGTGTTATAATATTATTTTAGGGGGTAATATAGTAGAGGAATAGTACACTAGGCATGTCAGGTGTCCGAAACCAACATGACACCGATACTGATACATGTGATTACATTACCACTGACGGATACCTGTGATTACATTGAATTATGTCATTTTTTTCAAATTATCATTGTAGGTGTCTGGGTCGTGTCTGGTGTATGTGCTCGTGCTTCATAGATAATACATCTTATTAGAATAGGAACTCTTTATATTTAAACACATTTACAGATTCAATTTCAAAAGTGAATTGATGACCTTAGTTAGAGGAGATAAATCCATGTGTGATATGACCCTTTGCTTTTTGAATTTAATTAATATGGATTGGGAGTTGTTAAAAGTTGTACACAGACATTCAATCATTTCTCAATAAGGGCCTGTTCGGATTGACTTATTTAACTTTATTTACTGGTTGTTACACCGTTGAGAGAACTTATGAAAATGGCTTATGACACTGTTCATAAGTTGTTTTCAGTTTTCATAAGTTCTCAAAGATAGTTTATGAAAACAGCTTATAGCATATATATATGTACACAATTTAACTTTATTTGATCTTTGCTATAGAAATAGCTTATACACAAACGCTTATCATGATAAACACTTGTGTTACAACCTGCAAATAAGTTGTTCATCTAAACAGTGCCTAGATAGATATTTGTCCCAATATTTTATGAAATAATATTTTAACATGACACCATAGTGATATGATAGGACAACTATTTAAACTTTTAGGGTGGTTGTAATTTATATCTGTGACTTTCTTAGGTTTCTGAGAAAAAACTAAAGATATGAATCATGTATCTAAAAATTCAAACTTGGTTATATTAAATATATAGCAATTATTAAACTAGTTGTGTATATTAAACAATCCAGACCCAACTCAATAGATAGTTATTCAATAGACACTTACACCTCTACTATCGGTTTATAATTATTAAACTCGTATGTTACTCCATCCATTTTATAATATGCCGACATGAAGTTCAGTTGTACAGTGTGAAAGTTATGATTTGTGCTAGGGAATTGAAGATGTTTGTTTATATTATAGTATGTCATTGAAAATTCTTAGTCTCAGTATGACGATGGTATGTAAATGCAGGTACTGTTGGAGCCAATGTAACCCCTGTTGAAAACAGCCATAGTGGCAAGCGATTGAGACCTGAATTATTGTCGGTTTTATCCTCCATGGAATCTAAAGTTGAAGGCGGTGTTGAAAAGGATGAAAATGAGTGCACTGTTAGTATAACTGTTGTTGGAGCCTCTGGAGACCTTGCCAAGAAGAAGATATTCCCAGCACTTTTTGCACTTTACTATGAGGGTTGTCTGCCTAAGGTTGGATATTGATATATAGTTGTTTGTTTTTGTTTTGTATATTTTGGAAATTGGTTATGTGTATGTATTTGGGATTGAACTGTTTATTTATTTCATGGCAGCACTTCACCATTTGTGGTTATGCTCGAAGTAAGATGACTGATGCAGAACTGAGAAATATGGTTAGCAAGACTCTTACCTGTAGAATTGATAAGAGGTAAATATATCTCCAACCTGCTCTCCTTCATTTCAGTCTTATAGAGCGTAGTGTCTGCCAGTGTTGTTAAATAGCGGGATTTGAAGAAATCACTATTGTTTTGCGATACGCTATTTTGCACAAAATATTGTCAAATAATGACTATAGCATTGTTACATAGCGAAATATGAACAAACTACGATTTTCTGCAATCCGCGATTGATAACATTTGGGGTCTGCTCGAGTAGTTCCTGGACGATGGTGCTTTCTTTATCGTTTCTTGGGGTTATGGTTTGATTCAGGTTGTCAAATATTGGCCATGGCGGCGCCATGTCAGATATCGGTGACGAGCTTTTGGCTTTCTGCCATGGCCAATTTTGTGAAGTTTGGCGGCATCTTGGCACCATACTTGGATATGGCAGTGCCATATTTCAGCCTGTATGTCGGATTTTTGGATATCCGCCGTCAGCAACGTTGGTTTGCTTTGAACTTTGAATTTCTCATTATGGGGGTGGAGTTGATGCCCTTTATATTGCTAATGACACAAAATTTGGGATTAGACGGTTATTTAGTTTAAGTTTCTTATTTGTTATGCTTGGGAGACATCTTTAATGTTTGAGAATTTTCGTTGTGGAATTTCAGAGAGAACTGCAGTGAAAAGATGGACCAATTTCTTAAAAGATGTTTCTATCATTCTGGCCAATATGATTCTCCGGAAAACTTTGCAGCACTAGACAAGAAGCTGAATGAACATGAGGTAATTGGCCAAAACAATTCTTAAATGGTTTAATCTATAACTCAATGTGGTTCCAAGGTGTACGTGAATTTTATTTATAATAAGAGAGTAAGCTTTCTGGTAGCGAACAAGTTTTCAAACTTTGATCCAAATTAGATGGGTCTTTGCGGATTATCATTCCTGCTACGTGATTGTGCTCATTTGACCGATATATATATATATATAATATATATATATATATATATATATGAAAAGAGTAGTCTAGCTAAGAATCTAATATTATACATAAATACAAATGTTGGATCTCTGAACTTTTATAGATTCAATTAACAATATTCTGACTGGATAGTGACATCCTTGTACTATAATGTTCCTTGAGCATTGTGCTATTATTTACATTCATAATTGAAACTTCTAGGGTTCTGTTTTGATGAACAACCTAATTAAGTGCTTGTGTTTACACTATTTTTATAAGAAAAGATAAAATAACGTCAAACTGTTTTTATATAAGTTGGTTTCATAAACTATCCTAGAGAACATATGGATATAAGCTTAAAACAACTTATAGACATGTCATAAACTGCTGTCATCTACTACCAAAAGGCACCAGATAAGGTTCTATGTGGGTAGCATACACGTATTGGACACTGACATGAGTCAAACACCGGGACACACATAACAGGCCAGGTGTCCGTGCTAAAGAGACAGTAAGGTTCTACTGTCCCAGTATTTTCCAAACGTAAAAGAAGTAAAATTTCTCCATTGAAAGCTAAATGACTTGTAGATATTGAGAATAGATGAAAATAATAAAGGAATAGAAGTTGAAGAATAAAGAAAACAAGGAAGAATAATTAGAGTAAATTAGTCACCACATAAAATGTCATCTCTATAATTGAACGCCGTTACGCGGTGTTGCCAGTCTTTTTGGCCCCTGTCATTCATTAGTTGTTACTTTATTTTGGTAACGTTCTATCTTTTCTATTAACATTTATTCACATCATTATATTCTTCCTTTGTTTAGCAATTTGAGGAAGTTTAAATGTTTAATGATTGTATTTCCTAATCACATCATTATATTCTTCCTATGTATACTCTCCACTGTGCAAGTTTATCATACTGTATGTAGTTTCTGTGTTTTCACATCAGTTAACATCAAGCTCAGTATATAAATAATGAAGGAATTAATATTTTTTTCCTTTTCATTCTTTCCTTCCTTTTTTTTAAATATTTAAAACTTTCTGAATTTAATGAATCTGTATGATTGCAAAAATTGCTTTTGTAGGGTGGGAGAACTTCTAATCGCCTGTTTTATCTTTCAATTCCTCCTAATATATTCGTAGATGCTGTAAAATGCGCAAGCTTGTCAGCATCTTCTGGGAATGGTGGTTGGACTAGAGTCATTGTTGAAAAGCCTTTTGGTCGTGATTCAGAATCCTCAGCTGCTTTAACAAGATCACTCAAGCAGTATCTAACTGAGGATCAAATTTTCAGGTTTTTCAACTAAACTATGACCGTGTTTGGATATATTAAGTGCCTATACAATTCACACTTTATCATATAAGTGCTTATGTATAAGCTATTTCTATAACAGAAGATAAAAAAAAAGTCAAACTGTTTTCATATAAACTATAATCTGTTTTCATAAGCTATATTGGAGAGCTTATGAAAATAAGCTCAAAACAACTTATGAACATGTCATAAATTGTTTTCATCAGCTCTTTCAAACAATCTTAGAAGTGTTTATGGCAGTTGATAAACTCAAACAAGCCAATCCAAACATACTCTAATTATTTGTAGATTTTAAGGATTGTAAAGTGCTTTATTTAAAATGGAAAACATTATACAGGATCGATCACTATCTTGGAAAAGAGCTTGTGGAAAATCTTTCTGTTCTCCGATTCTCAAATCTAATTTTTGAGCCTTTGTGGTCAAGGCAATACATAAGAAATGTACAGTTGATATTCTCAGAAGATTTTGGTACTGAAGGACGTGGCGGGTAACCTCTCTTCCTTTGCAGCATTTACACTTTTTCTGATCTTAAAATGGCGATTCTCATATTTCATATCTTTTCCATGTGTAGGTACTTTGACAATTATGGTATAATTAGAGATATTATGCAGAATCATCTACTTCAAATACTAGCCCTCTTTGCAATGGAAACCCCTGTTAGTTTGGATGCAGAGGACATTAGAAATGAAAAGGTCTCATATGGTTATATACCTTTGTTATAGGAAAATATTAATATTTAGCATATTACTCCCTCTGACCTTGAATATAAGCAGAAAAGTACATCTGTTTGATCCAAATACATGTACCTTTTTTGCTTAAATTTAAGGCCGGAGGATGTCTATGCTAGAAGCCAGAGTTTGAACCCTGGACTTTCTTCTGAAAATCCTTTGGGTGGTTTAGTTCAACCACTTGAGCTACGCCTCAGAGACTCATGGTTATAGACCTTAAATTCATTTGTTTTAAATAATTGTGATTTTTTCATGATTTTCAATTGCTTAATGGATTTCAGGTTAAGGTTCTTCGTTCTATGAGACCGATTAAACTCGATGATGTAGTTTTAGGCCAATATAAGAACCACACAAGAGGAGGTGTTGCATATCCAGCCTACACTGATGACAAAACTGTACCAAAGGACAGCTTAACCCCGACATTTGCCGCGGCTGCCCTCTTCATAGATAATGCAAGATGGGATGGGGTACCTTTTTTGATGAAGGCTGGGAAAGCATTACACACCAAGAGGTAAGTGAAAGGAATAAGCTTTGCACAATGTTGTCAATAGCAGATCGTGAAAATTTGCGGTTTGTTGAAATTCCGCTATGCTTACAGTGCTGTAGTGCTGATATAGCCGCTATTTGACAACACTTTGTACTAAATAGTGTTTCGCAGAACAATAGCGATTTGTTTAATTTCCACCATGATATATTGCTTCTGATATATCCGCTATTTGAGAACACTTGTTTATATGTTTGTGTTGTTTAATGCCATCTTTCTATTAAACTTCTAAATTGTTTTGGATTCAGAGCCGAGATACGGGTACAGTTCAGGCACGTGCCGGGCAATCTGTACAATCGGAATTTTGGGGCCGATCTTGATCATGCTACAAATGAACTTGTTATAAGAGTTCAGCCGGATGAAGCTATTTATTTGAAAATCAACAACAAAATACCAGGGTTAGGAATGAAGTTGGACCGCAGTAATTTAAATCTTCATTATGCAGCAAGGTATTTTCTTTGTACTCAACAAAATCAACTTTATGGGACCCCAAAAATACATTCCGTTAGAAAATAAGAGAACATCTCATTATGGCTTAGAATATCTTTGTTTATCTTCTTGGATCAGTCAGTTTTGAATCTTAGCATATCTTAGTTTATCACGTGAGATTAATTTCCACATCTTACTTATTGTTATTATTATTTAGTTCATGATTTTTCAATTTATTTAGGATTTAATCTATGTATATCTATAAATACAGATTAGTATTTAGTCTTTAATATCAAGTTAGTATTCAATAATACTCAAAATTCTTATTATTTCTCTGTTCGATTTATCTTAAGTTCCACGCATTAGATTATTAAGCTGGTACAAATTCAACTCATTCCCACCATACATGATCATGGTCGCAATAAAATGCAACATTAATTTAACGTCCATATGATATTTGACACACATTTGCATTCCAATAATGCAGTGAAATTAAGCCTTTTCCGAATAATATTTTAATGTTTATTTCAGATACTCAAAGGAGATACCAGATGCTTATGAGAGGTTGCTTCTTGATGCAATTGAAGGAGAAAGAAGACTCTTTATTCGCAGTGATGAACTCGATGCTGCTTGGTCACTCTTTACGCCCGTGTTGAATGAGATAGAAGAGAATAAAATAACCCCAGAGTACTATCCTTATGGTAGTCGTGGTCCTGTTTGTGCTCACTATCTTGCAGCCAGATACAACGTACGATGGGGCGACCTTGGATTAGATGTAGAGCAATAGTCGTTCACATTTTGTTGCGCCTGTGATCAGCCTCAGATGTCATCTAACACATGTTGATTTGTGGTTTCTTGTTTGGGTGCAGTTTTTTTCAAGTCAAGGGTATGACATAGTAATATTGGTATGGTAGGCATACATGAAACCATGTAAAGTAATAAAGCATTAAAGTCAAGAATAGTGTGTAATGAAGCATTGAGATTTTTCATTTTATTTTTGGTTTGGTCGAGGGGATTGGGATGGTGAATGCTTCATGTAATTTTCATTTGAATGTATTTTGAATAGAAGGAATAATCAATTTAGATCTTGAAATTGTATGACTTTGGTCTTTCACATTAATGAATTTTTGTTTTGTTTTTTGAAACGGCAAATATTATTCACGACGAGTAAATGCAAGAAGCGTAACCACTCGCGGAAAAAACTTAGAAATACAAGCAAACGGTGCCGCATAAATGCGGAACACCTACAAAACCTAGCACCCTTAACCTCTTAGATAATGATGAGGCCAGAATATACATACATGTAGCAAACCGGGCAACTGCCGGATACATATGCATACCCGTGCCTCACTATCCCACTTAACCGAAAACAACATGAAAAAAAAATCAAAAAACTGCACTGCTGCTAACTGCTAGCAGACACGCTAACAGCATACCAGCTGAGGCAGCCACACTAAAAACTCCTCTTCCTATCCTCCAAGTACTGATGCAAAAGAACTCCTATTGAAATTTCAAAAACAAACCACACACCAGCTGCATTTTCGGCCCTTTTCTGACCTCACAGCACAGCAACAGCAATAACACCAAATAACACAAACTCCTTAACTCATGATTATCCTTAGTTGGGATGTGGTTTAGAAGTGCCTTCCAAGCAAACACCACCACTTTGAAAGGTGCCGGACTTTTCCACATTGCTTCAAACACTCATTTTTCCTCTTCCCTCCACAATTCCCCTCTCAACACCCATTGGTCCAATTTTAAGGATGCCGACTTTACCGTAAAAACTCCACTCTCTTCCAACTTCCATCTCCACGCATCTTCCTCTTGAGACCCAACCATCCCTTCCAAATCCTCCTTAAGACTAAGCAACAATTCCTCTTCCCACACAAACAAATGTCTTCTCCAAATAAAGCTCCAAACCGGACCTAAAACCGCTAGATCCCCCGCTTCTCCCACCATAGCCTCCTTTTGATTACATATAGAAAAAGGTCTAGGATATCTTAGTCTAAAACACCTATCCCCTCTCCACTTATCATTCCAAAAACTAGTGGTCATGCCATTCCTGACTCTTTTCAGCACCTCCGAGTTAAACCAACTAATGGCACCAAAATCATCTAACTTCACTAAGTCCTTCCACCACAAAGACGGGTATCTATGCCACCCCCTATTACCCCCTTCCAATATCACCTCCTTACACCGACCATATTTCTCCTCTAGAACTTCTTTCCACAACGCCTTTTGGCCATCAAGCAATCTCCACCTCCATTTAGTCAATAAGCTAACATTTACCGCCCGGACATCCCTAACCCCAAGACCCCCATTCCTCTTCGTTTGGCACACCGGGTCCCACTTCACCCAACTAATTTTCTTCACCCAACTAATTTAACAAGGTTATCAAAATTGTGTGTTAACAAGTAAATTTGCCCAATTTTACATTTTTAGGTGTGGAATTCATGTTAAATCGGATGCAAGTAAACAAAATTCAAAGTGATTTCATAACTCATGTAAAATCAATTATAATCGGGCAGAATTTGAGAAGAATCAGAAGAAATCAACTCAATTTTAAAGAAGTAAACTTTCTTTTTTCCATAGTTTTAACACTTCACCGAGTCTTTTTGCATAGTTTTAACACTTTAACATCTTTAGCAACTTATCAAACTCTTGTTTTTTAGATGGTTTTTTTTTCTTTTGTGGGGATGTTTTATGATTTGGTGTTGTAATTTATTAAGTTTGATACAAGTTTTATGAGCATGACATTTTATTTTGGTGACATGGTATTTTTTTTCCTTTATAATTAAGTTGACATTTTGAACTATTGATGCATGATAATGTTATATAAGAATATATGTCATGTATATAATAAAACTTGAGTCTAACAACCTTGAAATTAAAAATCTTTAATAACATTAGTAAAGGTTGTCAAAGTTGTGTGTTAACACGTAAAATTACCCGATCTTACATTTTTAGGAGTGGAATTCATGTTAAAACATTTGTAAGTAAATCGGAATTTAAAGTGATTTCACAGCACTTTAACTCATGTAAAATCGATTATAATCGGATAGAATCAAGTAGAATTGGATAGAATCAAAAGAAGTTAACTCAATTTTAAAGAAATCAACTCTTTTTTTTTTTTTGAATAGTTTTAGCATTTTAACAATTTAGAAACTTATCAAACTCTTGTTTTTTAGATAGTTTTTTTTTGTGTGTGTGGATGTTTTATGATTTGGTGGGGTAATTTATTAAGTTTGATACAAGTTCATGAGTATGACATTTTATTATGATGGATGACTTGATATATTTTTCTTTTAGAATTAAGTTGACATTTTGATTTATTGATGCATGATAATGTCACATAAGTATATATGTTATGTATATAATAATTATAATATTATTTTAATAAGGTATAGTCGTATGAATTTATGAGCTGATTCTCCTTTAATAGAACGAATTGACGTAAAAACTTAAATCTAACAACCTTGATTAATCTCTCCGTTTCAAAGTGGTTGTTTTTTTTTTTATCTTTTACACATTACCTCCATTTTACACAAAGATCAAAAGAGACAACGTGACTTCAATATTTCAATGTCCAAAATCCTTTTTCTTTTATTCTAGTACAATTTTCAAGACTGTTACGTTATTAATTTATTTATGACTATGAAGGACAATGAAGAAGATAATCATTGAACTGTGTGTTATAATATGACTGATATGATTTCATGTTACAAACGGGACACACTAAATAGTACAATATGAAACATATGTCACTCAACTATATCTCTGAGGCAAAATATCATTGTATTGGGTCTTAGCAATCAATATTCAATACTGTCCTTAAAGTTTGTGTGGGGCTTCTATTCTAGTATATGTGACTCTTCTAAATTTGGATGGGAGTTGAGATAGAAAAAAGAAAAGAGGGGACAAAGAGGAAAAAAATGATGTGGCAAATACATTTAGGTACCGTACGTGTCAGTAGTACTAGTACTATGTCTGCCACACTGGTGGATACTATGTACAATACAGAACAGGTAGTAATAGGGCCCACTATTTTATTGAGAGTATTTATTATAGATTTACTCACTATTTTTCTACTCTCAAAAGTGTAGTCTTATGCCATAAATTAAAACTGTGTGAATCTGTGTTTTTTTGCTACAACAGTAAATCTCAGTCTATTTGATGGAAATAGATTTAGTGCCGTAAAAAACAACACAATTTTTATTTTAACCATCGGGATGAGTTTGACAAAATTACAATAGTACCATCCAATGAAGATCTAATGACTATAAATTAAAACTGTAGGAAACTATGTTGTTTTGCTACAGCAGTGAATCCCAATCTGTATTAAAGATCGCTCGGTCGATTTAGTTCTACTATATCTTTTAGGGATAAAAAGCTAGAGCTAACACATTATTTGGTGTTTGTTTTGAAGGACATTGTTTAGTTTTTTTTTTATCTATCTCTATTTTTCTTTGATTTGAAAAGACGAACACTAATGTGTATGTTTATCTGCAATTTTTATTGTATATTATTTGCTTTCATTTAATTCATTAATTTATGTTGTTTTATAATATCTATGTTATCTAAACTTATTAATTTTACTATGAATATTTGTTTTAGACCGATTAGAAAGGCAATCCAACGCTGACACGTGAACAAAGACTCATCCGGATCGAGACACGCCACTAGAGGGAGTATAATAACGCTGCAGCACACCATCCCGCTGCAGCACAACCATGTGCATCATACACCATACAAGTGGCCTCAACGGCCCCCCTGATGAGGCACCACATCACAAAAGCAGTTAAAGCATCCTCCCTCTATATAAGGGTGACTCCGCGTCACCTTCAAGGTACGATTCATTTCACATATATTTTTACACATTCCATCTCAATTTCTACACTGAACTGGGCGTTAGAGTACTAAGGTGTTTGCAGGCATTCTCCATTCCACCACGAAGATTGCATCGCCAACTTGCCGAAACATTGCATTGTTAACGTTGCCACGATATGTCACTACTAGACAAATCAATATTCAATTTATATAATTTTAATTTACTTTGAATATTCAATTTATTTATTTTTTTTAAATACAATCTTAGTTTTTTTGAAAAATATGTTGCTAATAGAAAATTTGCTATAGAATTACAAGAAAATAGGTAATTGTTTTTCAAGTTTCCTATGATTATTGTGTAGATTATTAAATTTAAAATTGTTGATTGAAAGTTGAAATTAGTCGAGGTCGGCTGAGTTTCTTCAATTTTGATTTCCTTTGCCTCAAACAATTAACGTTGAGGGAGGAATTGTGTCCTTCATTTGTGGGTTCCCTAGCTACACTAATCAAGGGTTAGGTATGATTCTTTTGGGTTTTGAGCTACACTAAGAAATGCATAGATAAAAGTAGAAAGATAAAGGTAGAAGTTTGCAAAAATAAGTTTGTTCGATTGATTAGCTGTGTTAATTATAATGTATAAATAGAGTATTTATATTGTAAATGTTGCCTATTAAGCCAACATTATGTCATACAGTGTGTAGACCCTATTTGACAAATTTTTGTGGGTGTTGTGTGATAACTCCCATAATAGTGTATTCGTAGCACCCCACGTTCGGCTTTAATATCCTCTCATTGACATGATCCATTTACAAGGACCTGTTATACACATATCCATTACTGACAATGTCATGTCTCTCATTCCTCATAAACGTTATTGGCATTGAGAGCAGAAATCGTGGGTATGTGTCATTGTCCATTCCTATTATATCTTTGACCTGGTTTTGAGCCTTTGAGGACCCATGTTATGAACTAGTGTACTTGAGAAAAAATTAAATCCCTCGTTTGTCTTCTCCATCATCGCCTATCATTCACTCAACCATGGTTGTCAAAATCGGGATCTCATTAAAGATTGTTGGGGTAGAGAAAAAGTGTAGATCGTAGGATCGTAACAAAGATCGTAAGATCCCACCAAATATAAACAATATACTAATTTTGTTTTGATAGATAACAATATACTACTTTTACTATTATAATAAAAAAATATTATTTTCACTAATATAATAAAAAAAGAAGCAATATACTATTTTTACTATTATAATAAAGATATATTATTTATTAGACCAATATATTATTGTTACAATATTTTATTGTGTTATTTTATTTTTATCAACATTATTTTATCTTCTTAAGTCTTAAAAGTCCTCTTTCAAACAAAAGTCAACAAAAAATAGGTTAAAAAGCCCATGATCAAAAAAGAATAAGCCCAGCCAACATTTGATGAGAATTTACAATTGGCCCAACTGTCCAGAACGGGTTGAAACAATGTGGTAAATGTCGGGTTAAAAACAAATCGAGTCAGTCCATCGGGTCAAACGTCCTTTTCTGTTGCGGAACAAAGGGCCGCTTTCACGATCTTACGATCTTCCTCTGCGTACCGCACACTCTACCATCTTCTCTGATCTTCGAACCGCTCCTACTCAGTGGAGCCTTGGTGACATGCGAGATCATACGATCTCAAGATCTAGATCGTGATCCTGACAACCTTGCACTCAACTCAGGGGCCTCATCACATAATTTCTCAATCGCCTATTTACCGAATTCGGCTAACATGGTAATTATTTTTAGGTGTAGATAATCCCCCTTTGTGTGTATCACTGGTTGATCCTAGAAAAATGAGATGATGTGACATAATTAATTGCAACTGCACACGAATAGTGTCATCATTACACAGTAACATATGGGTTTGAGCAGTCATAACATGTTCAACTCACGATAGGTCAAGTATCATTACTTTTTGCTGACTCCAATTAATCCAATGGTAACCTTAATCTTCTCAACTAATTGAAACGATTTATCTTCCTAATCACAAGGTCACTGCTTCTTCAAGTATTTCAAAAGTGTAGACTCACTTTTTCATTCTTTTTTATATTATTCTTCTCGCCAAAAACAATTCTTCCATCTCATATATTTTGTCCAACCTTCTACACCATGCCTTCTGATGATTTCCAAAACCGTGAATACAGCTATAGCAGAATCGAAATTCTTATTCTGATTCGCAAAACAAAACATCGGTTGAAGGTATAACCCTCACACAGTAGCTCGATAGTTTGGTTTGGTAACATATACCACTTGGGTATGACTCTATAATTTCGGTGATCTCTCGACTGTCTTGGATCATGATGAGATTACTCATCTTTCTAGCATGGGTTGGGACAAAATTCAAGCCTTTCGGCAAGTGCCTTTCGAGAATCTCCCCAAGAAATCTATTGCTTTTGTTAATTTATGGCCTTAATTAAAAGATCGTCTATTTGATGAAGTCAAAAAATTGTCTATAGAAGACGAAAATGTAAGGATACCTCAAGACAAAATTTTCATGCCAAGGTAATCTCTCCTGCTATTTGCAAACCTAGCAATTAGAGCCAAGCTGTTTCTAGCGCCAGCCGAGGTGATCACAATCGGGGGTAATGCATGTGTCTCTGATGTGGTGGAAGAGGATGAGATGCCTCTCATTCACAAATGGACGAAGAGGTCTAGTCCCATTCACATTTTCGATACCATATACCATCTTAGTCTTGTCTCCTCAAAGAAAAGGCCAACTGAGGATCAAGCTTCTTCAGCTAGATCAAAGCTAACTACAAAGCTAATTACGCTTCTTTTTAGTCATCTGGTTCCTTTGGAATCTCATTCTCTTACCGTCGTGTTTTCTCTTCTAGCTAAATAATTCACATATTCATACGATTACAAGAGAAGAGTCATGATCTCACCACCATAATTCTCACTAGAAGTATTTGAGAGGGTAAGTTCAACTAATGATACTTTTTCTTTGAAATATGTTGTTCATGATTCTAACATTTTTATGTACTCTACATAGGCTATGACCCATATATTTCATACACTAGAAGTTGTCCCAAATGAAGATTTGGATGAAAATCTTGGGATAAATTTCCTTCCCTAGCCAATCCCATGATCATATAAGAAGACCTCCATCAAGTAGAGAAATTGTTGCAAGGTGAGATTACAACCGATCTAGAGGAGATAGGGGATTTCTGATTCATCCCATATCGGGTGGAGTCATCTTCCTCAATACCACCTCTTCAACATGAAGTTTTCAATCAACTAGAAATTCAACTTAGGGACATTTCAAGAAGTCACATAAGCTCGCGAACTCAGTGTGATCGTGTTTTTCACGACTTATCTCAACTGCAAAAACTTCTTCAAGAAGAACTATTTTGATAAGGAGGTTCTTTTTAAGAGGAAGAAGGAGATATAAGATAGGACAACTGATTTAAATGAGTGAAATATAAACATAATTGGATAAATTGGTTCCAGAGTCTAACATTGTAGTAGAGAAGATCAAATTAGCCAATACACGCAACTAGAGCTTATTCTGGGAATCTCAAGAAGTGGACATCAAACTTGATCCCTTGCTGCAACAAAAATTTTGCTCGGACAAAGATTTTGCCACCGGTCATGAAGGATTATCCATCCAACATAACATAGTTTTACTTGTATTAGATGACAAATCTTTAATAGCTGCCATTAGCTTTGCCTAGTTTCTATACATGGTCTTATCTTGTAACTAACTTGTTGTTGAGTCAACAACAAGTGCACCGATATATAAATTGGTTTCCATCGCATTATAACTAACTCATATTCATTCTATCAAAATCTTTATCTCTAATCTTCATCAATATGGCATGGGTCCAACTCTATTATGAAGGTGAGAAAAACACAAGAAGAAGGTTGAATTCTGTTAACTTTTTCTTCTTTTTAAACTAAGTCCAGAGTCCATAGTTTGATAGAGTTCAGAGTCTAGAACAATGTTCAGAGTCTAATGCAGCGGATAAAATAAAGATAGAGAGAAGAGAAAGACACAAAGCAATTATATTGGTTCCTTCCACAATCCGGAAGTAGTTCAATCTCCCTTGCACTTCTAAGGAGATTTCAGTATAATCCAAATCTGATTACAAATTCTCAAGCATACAAGCAAGAGACTTCAAATACTCAAGCACACAAGCAAAATATTTCCTATGCTCAAACACAAAAACAAGAGACTTCTAAACAAACAAATTAGAAAGAAATATATGTCTGAGTTTGAACACTTGATATACAATCAGTGGTGTTCACAATACAAATTAAATCAGACTCTTAAGACTCTATAATTTCTGATGATATGAAAGTTGTTAAGAAATTCTTCAAGTCTCTACTAATCTTCAAGTCTTCATTCCTTTATATAGAGGTATGAAAGAAACGTTGTAGAGTCGTCAATACATCAAAAGAGTCTTTGTAGAAGCTTGATCAATCACCAATGATCTGTTGCTTGATTTGGTTAATGTCCTAGGAGGGAAAAATTTGAAATTCATTCCTTGTATAGAGAATTAACCAACAGAGACACAACTGTAGTAGTATTATGCGCAGGCAGTAGTGGGGTAGTGGTTGTACAATTGTACTGTTGTCCTTTCTTTGTCCATTCTTCAGTGGATAAGCATTCAATGCCTTCTAATTCCTCTGAAATACCTGTTGCTCTAGGCTTCCATTCTTCACTTAAGACTCTGATGAATTTCAGACTCTGGATGACTTCAGACTCTGACTGCCAGCTTCTGATGATCTTCAGACTCTGACTTGCAAAATAGCTTCTCTTGAAAATTCTTTTGCTCTCAATTGTTCTTTCAGAACCAATACCTTGTTTTAACACTTATAAAATTATGTTTATGGTCCTGCGCACTTGAAAAAATATTAACATATCCAATTGAACTTTTAATACCTTGTTATCATCAAAACTTAAGGTGGCAATGTTAAACACATTTTGTTCCAACATATTATGGCATCACGAGCTTATAATGGTATAGATTATTAAACTTATAAGATGATATTAAAATTGAGATTAAGGTGTTTATTATAATACGGTCCGTGTTTAAAAGTGAATAGCAAATTATTACTTTTGGTCGATGAACTTCATACTCTCACTCTCTATCTCCCATTCTCTCATCATCCATTGCCACCCCATGATCATTCTCCCATCCGACCAACACAATTTTTTTCCTCTAGGAGTGTAAGAATAGAATCAATGACCCATGAACTCAAAGATTCAAACCAAACAAATTAAATGTTTTTTTCGATGTTTGGATCCATACTAAACTAATTAATTAAACTCAATCAATATATATTTGGGTGTTATTTTACATAATTCAAAATCAAGTACCCAAAACTCAAGCCAAACTTTTAGATTTTATAATTATACACCATTTTTAGTCCTGTACAAAAGTATAGTATGTTGAATTCATGTATTGTTTAATCCCTATATATTATTTTTCCTATTTTGGCATAATTACTTGTTTTAATTGTATAAAATATATGAAGTATCTAGAAAACAGAGTAATTTTTTTTCTAGTATTTCACAATAAAATTCTTCATTTTTTAAAAATTGAACTAAACAAACCAATCCATTTTTCATCGATTTGGTTCAATTTTACAAAGAAAAAATACAAAATTGAATATAAAAACAATTTTTAAACCAAACCATCTATTTTATATTAGTTTGATTTCTTTTCCTCGTAAAATCAGATGAAACCGACTCCTTGCATTCCTGCATTTTCCCACCACCATATTACCCCCCCCAAACAAAACCAACCAATTGCATCCCTATTTCTTCCTACGACCCTTCAACTCTTCTATAGATCAAGTCCTATTTCTTCTATGTTTTTGTCATGTAAACGAATATGTATATTTTTAATTATTTTCGTAACTCTATGTAATTTGATGTAATGTTTTTGAATGCGTTCAATCTTTAATAATATGTTAGTAAGATTGAACGAAAGTTATTATCTTCTGAATTGCATTTTTAGATAAACTAGTCAACTTAACCGAATCAAACAAAAGATCATTAATTTAGTTAAAACCGAACGTAGATTTAATCGGCGTTAATAAAAAAATTTTAGAGGAAACCAAACCGAACCATTACATGTACCCTAGGTAAAGCAACAATATTTTGACTAAGTGTCATAAATAGAAATAGAAAGAAAAGTAGGAAGATTAAAATCTTTTTTTTTTTGTTTTTTTACTTGTAATTGAATCAGAATATCTATATAACAAACACTTGCAAAAGGAATGCTCAATTAATTTGTTTGCCTCAGCAAACAAAAATCTAACAAAGGATTTTACCAAGTTGAAAAAGTCATGGTGAGGTGTTAAACCAAAGAATGAAATCCGTTCATGCAATCATGTTGCTTATGGGATGAAATAAAGGAGAGATTCTTTGCTGTACTAATTTTACAATACATACAATCTTATGGGGACCGAATCAATTAATAAGATCACTTTACGACAGAGACAGAATTTTGCAGCCCCATCCTATACACATTTCACATCAATAAATAATGTTTAGAGTATACAATATTTTGTGACAAATTTTAGGATAGTTTTTTTTTTATTGGTCATAAACAATAGAGATATAAAGAGAGAGTGAAAATATAATGAGAATATGAGAGAAAGATAACTGTTTAAAAATTGTCTCAAAATGATTGGACAAATGTCATTTATCTTATATTAATATGTATTAGATGACACAAATCAATGAATTAGTCACACATATGTGTTTATTTAAAAAGTGGGAGAAATGAAGTGGCTAAAAAAATAATATATGAAACCAGATTCATGAACAATCAAAGTTAAATGAAGTAGAGGTGTGCCAACAATAGATTGGTTCAAGTGGTAAGAGATTTAGATCCCTTAAATATGTAGTTAGGAGTTTGATTTCTAACTCATCCATATGTGGTTGGGAGGGAAGAATCTACTTTATATCCATAGATTTTTCAACGGAGATTAGTCAAGATTAAACAATAATAGAAATTTTGTGCCAATATCATAGTAACCGGAAAAAAAATGAAGTAAAGGTGCGAGCCCCCAAAGCATAATTGTGGTTGAGTTGGGACACAAATGTTTTCATAATTTTAGCATATGTACGATTCAAATAATTTGAAGAGAGAAATGACATAATCAACATTTGCCTCTAATTTTTCTATCTCTTATCAAGTGTAGACTTGTAGTCAGGTGGCACAGCCAACAGTCCAACACCAAGGATGGGTTCAGAGACAATCACAATTCACAGATACAGATGGATTATAGATCATAGAGGATGGTGATATAGATTAACAGGTAAAAGGTATTTTGGTAATAATTTTTTTTAAAGGATTTTGATTAAAATTTAATTAGAATTTTTAAAAAGGATGAAATATATTATATTATTATCTATGAAGGGAGGGAGATGTGAGTTTTAAAACATGAGGGGAGGGGAGTGTAATATCATGATCATTTAAAGGAAGGGAGTGTATTTTACTTTAAACTTTTCAACATAAGATAAATTTTTCTTCTCAATTTTACCCTCAAATAATTACAAACAATTACGGTGAACACTACTTTCAAAACATTATACTCAATTTACATTTATGATGGTGAGAAATACACAAATATTTAATAAAAATATAATCCTTCCGTCTCATTTTATATGACATAATTTGAAAATGTGTATTGTTCACATAACATACTTTGACCCTATTTTTCTATTAATATATAAAGATAAAAATAATCTTCGTGAGTTTAACTCAGTTGGTAGGGATATTGCATATGATATGCAGGGGCTGGGGTTTGAACCCCAGACACCCCACTTCTCCACATTTATAATGTGAGAGCTCTAACCACTAGACTACTTGACAACAAAAAAAGATAAAGTATAGCATATAAAATGATGTTAGATTCGACTCAATAATTATTTTCAAATTTTCATATATAAAGTATAGCATATAAAATGATGTTAGATTCGACTCAATAATTATTTTCAAATTTTCATATTTTTTTAATAAAATATTAAAGATATTTAAATTAAACTTGTGTATTAGCATACGTGACAGAATCAACTGTATCCTATAATATAAAATTGAGGGAGTAATGATTTTTACAACATTATCATATTTCTTAATTTGTGTGTAGACAGTTGGTTTACAAGAGGAGAGTAGTTATGTTCTATGATCCTAGGATAACAAATGAATGTATGCAATAGAAATAGGATCAAACCTAGGGGGACAAGAGAAACATTATCCACACTCTCCCATCTCTTGTTGATACTACTAGCTAGGGCTAGGCTAGCTAGCACAAACACATTAATGGGTCACATGACCACATGCCATATGAATCCAGTACTATGGTACCAAACACATCACCAACCATATATATCACAATTTGTCTTTTTGTCTCGTGATTTATCTTGTATTTTTCTCGTTTAAATCAAATGTCATGACATTGGTTAATATGCTCAACACCTAAAACTTACTCTATACAAATAACACTTGACAAAGGTAATTTAATAGAAATATCATCTCTTTCGTATAAACTTGTTATTATTATATTTTCCTAAAAGAAAGAATATGAAGAATCTTTTTGTTTTTAAAACAAATATTTTATACGGGCAACTACGGAGATTAATCTTACGAGTTGGATAATATCACAATGAATAACAAAACTCTCATCAAAAGATTTACATATTAATGTTGCTCGAATTCAAAATCTCTGACTAAACCGATCATTTGATTCAAGTGCTTTTACGTAGAATATAAAGAATCTAATAAAGTACTATATATCGTTATTAAAATGTCCATTAAAAATTAAAATACAGATGACACATCATTGACACTCTTTAATTAATAGTACAAGTTTTGATGATGGTTTTATAGTTAATGCATACACACATTTAGTGTGGAAGCCAACTCACTACTTAAGCGTTTACCACCAATTCATTCATTCGGATTCTGTTTATAGAAACCTCAATACGTATGCATCCATTATGAATGTGAGATTGTCAACTCATTCTTAAATGATTTGTGAGAAAAGGACACTATAAATACTTGGAAGTTAGAATATTCATATGTTTCTTTCATCCTCAAAACTACATAAGGTTGGTTTACTTTAAATTTTTTGTGGCAATATTTTTTAAGCAAGCAAAGTTTTTTTTTAATGGTCAAATGAATGAAATAATATTGAAAATTTTATTAGAGGGAAAAGAAGTTACAACAATCTACTTGAAACCAACAACAAACTAGTTTAGGAAAATTTCCTAGACAAAAGAAAAATTAAACTAAGTCATATTGATGGATGATAAGAAATATATATACAACATCATGGAAATTATTGCCCTATAAAAAACATCATGGAAATTGTATATGAGGAATTTTTATTTTTTTTAACAAGTGTATATGAGGATTAGCTAGCATTGGTTCATCTTTGCTAGAGTGTGAGCAATTTCATTTATCTATCTCCTAGTAAACTAACACAGGAATTTAAAAGATGTGTGAAATCTAATAATATGGCATAATACAATATTTTTTTTACTAAATAACACTAGTTTAGTTTTTTTACTGGTTAATTTGTTTTTTTTTTCCTTTTCTTCTTCTTATTTCTTATGTACATTATAAACAAAGGTGAACAAGCGATGAGTTTTTGTTATAACAATTCCTATAATTCGATCTAAAATTTGATTGGGTCAATTTTATTTTTAAGCCTAATTAATTAAACCATTTTTCAACCAAATAAACTAAATTTTATGAAGTGTTAATTTATTTATTTTTGGTCAAGTAGCTTAGTGGCTGGAGCTAACACATTTTAAACAGAGAGAAATGGAGTGTTCGGATTCGAACTCCGATCATTGCATATATTATGTAATGTCCCTACTAATTGAATTAAGTTCACGGACACATGAAGTGTTAATTTAAGATTGAGTATCTTTAAGACATGATGAAGTTGACCTAAGAGGCAACTAAAATAAAATTATAAGATGTTTATTGATTATAAATATGAATTTAAAAGTAAAATATTGAATATATGAAGTATTTTATTAAGAAGAATGCTAACAAGTGTTTTTGGGTGATTAAGTCACACATCACCTATGAATAAGTAAAAACAAAATATTGAATAGTTTTCCGTAAACTTATCTCAGTTGGTAGGGAACATAACTTATGCAGAGGTCATGGTTCAAACACCGAACACCTCATTTATTCACCTTTAAAAAAAGGAATTTCTAACCACTAAACTATAATTAAAAAAATTCAAATATTAATATATTAGAAATGTGATTCATTTATCTATTTCTTTAAAATTTTAGATATATGTGACATCTCTCTTATAGTCATAGTCATGAGCAATGACACGTTGTTCTCGATACTCCTCTCAACTTCTCAACAGAATATTCATGAATACTCATTTTTGTGTGGGACTAAAAATAAATATTGTGTTTGGGATAAGAAGAGCAAGTAGTCCTCATTTCACATTCTACAATCAAACGCATTAATTCACAGTGGACACCAATTATAATTCTTTATCGGTTTAGATTGCCAACTCATGATTCACTAGCTGTGTTCATATATACAAACATGCACTAAATATGCCAACTCATTCATAAGCAGTTTCATTATAAAAGACATGTCACAATACACTCAAACATTTGGATTTTTTTACCTCCAACCGCTTAAGATATTATATTTTCTTGTAGTTTTTCTAATTTTCTTTTTTAAAAAAAGTATATGTGCTTATCAGCAAAAGCTTGTGGGAAATAACCAAATTACTTGGGCTCCAGTGGCAAAGAGCTCCTTCCAAAGACGTATTTAGAGAATATCGAATTCGATTCTCAAGTAAAACAACGTTTAGCTAATACGCATGCCTTTACGCACGAGCTGGATTAGTCACCCACAATTAGTGGGTCGGAAACCGATGCTAAAGAAATAAAGAAGCTTGTGGGGAATCCATTACTTCTAATCAATCTATGTCTTCCTTTATTATTTCATTTGATTTAGACCGGTGAATTTTGATTTAACATCACAAATGTTTGAAAATGATACTTTTTTGCATGATAATTAATTAAGTATAATATCAATGCATGTTTGAATTGATGATTTAAGAAAATCATAATTGTTCTCCGTGATTTTTGAAAGAAAAAAAAAATTAGCTTCAAAGTTTTTTGTTCTTTCTAATCTTCTTTATGTAGTCTAATTATTAGACTCGCATATTAAGAACCCGTTTGTTATAGCTCTTTTAGGAAGAAAAAAAAATCACTTTTTTAAGAAAATGATTTTTTTTTTAGAGGAGTGAGAAAATATGATTTAAAGATTGAACTAATTTTGTAACAAAAAAATCCCCTATTATATAGTTGTATCCAAACAGACTAGATTATTTGTTAAAAAAAAAGTGATTTTTATCACGGTAAACAAACACAAAATAGATTCTAATTTTTCACAAAATCTCTAAAATATAATCTCTAAATTATTTTATGTTAAAATCACTTTTATTTTAATCCATAACAAACATGCTCTAAAATATGTTAAGAGGTGAAAAATCCAGAATTTAAACCCCTACCTTTACCTATCAATATTCAACCAATCTATAGTTACAAAACAAAACATGTGTTTTTAAACTAGAACGTTGCTGTAGTTTTATCAAAGTCACTGTCTATCAAATTTGTTGCGGTATATAAATTTAAAGAACTATAAAAATATCTTAGTCTATTTTATTTTACTTTAAGGAAATATCTTCAATTGCTAAATTAATTAATAAATTGAGTAACAATTATTGTTTGTTTGACTCATTAGTCAAGAATACAGATATGTTTTAAAATCCAAATCGCTTTCACGCAAGCCAGTTTCTTAGTTTACATATTTGACCAAATTAATTAAGATTTGAATACTATATTAATAATCTTAAAAGTATAAAAATTAATTTTTTTTTTATAAAGTTTTATCATCCTGCCACTTTCACTATTATTATTTTTTGACAATTTTTTTTATTTATTTTCTAAAAACATGTTTATATAGTAATACAATAAATTAAATATAAAAACTAAATTTAATTGCTTTGCACCAAACTTTCTAATACTAAATTGAAAAACAAACTACAAGATTTTAGATCATTATTTAAGGTCTCAACCTTCGATTCTTAAAAAAAAAGCTTTGATAATTCAAATTTCGACGGAGAAATAAATAAAGTATGAGAAATAAATGTTTTAGGCAAGATTCGAACTTGTATCCTCACACGGTTCTATTAGGAGTATTTTAAATTGAGACGAAACTACAATCGAAACGTTCAAGTAACCGAAAATAGAAAACTATTCCAAATATAACCAAAAATAGACAATACTCGGTTACATTTCAATGAGTTGAAATTTCCGTTGTTTATTTTTTAAATATATTTATGCATTGACATTGGAATTTTTTTCAAAAACATCAAATAATAGTTCTGATTCAAACACAATTCAAATCGTATACCTCGATGGAAGGCAAGTAAAAAAATTAGGTCATATTACACTCGTCATCTCTTAACATAATTTACATAATGATTTAGTCATTTATATTTTTTCACATCATTTTTGTTCTTTTATAAATTAGTTCAATCTTTTAAACAATATTTTCTCTCTCCTTTAAAAAAAATCTATTTTTTAAGAAGCTGCTCTTAACAACTTCTCATTTGAAGCTGTTTTATATTATTTTTATATTCTGATTTTTTTAAAAAGCTATAACAGATGCAAAACTCTTAAAAGTGATTATTTTCTTAAAATAAGTGATTTTTTTTAAAAAGTATAACAAACGGGCTCTAAAAACAACTTCAAATGAGAAGCTGTTGAGAGCAGCTTATCAAAAAATAGATTTTTTTAGAGGAGAGAGAAAATTAAAATTTAGCTATATCTAAACAAACTAGTGATTTTTATTACGGTAAACAAACGCAAAATAGATTTTGATTTTTCTTAAAATCTCTAAAATATAATCTCTAAATTAATTTATGTCAAAATCACTTTTATTTTAATCCATAACAAACAGACCCTTTATGAAAAATCAGAATCTATTTTCCGCTTGTTTACCGTAATAAAAATCACTTTTTTTAAACAAATAATTTAGTTTGTTTGGATACAACTAAATAAAAGATGTTTTTTTGTTACAAAATTAGTTTATTTTATGTCAAAATCACTTTTATTTTAATCCGTAACAAACAGGCCCTTAGATTTTTTTTAGATTCTGATTTTTTTTTAAAAAGCTGTAACAAACAGATGCAAAACTTTTAAAAGTGATTTTTTTTCTTAAAAAAGCTATAAAAAACGGGCTCAAAATCTCTAAAATATAATCTCTAAATTATTTTATGTCAAAATCACTTTTATTTTAATCCGTAACAAACAGACCTTTAATCCCTTTGCATGTGAATTTTCTAGAATCAACCCTAAAATTCATATGAAAACCCGTGTAGGATTATATATTTGAACATTAAGAGTTCGTATCGAAAGAAAACCATAGACGTGAATCATAAAAGTGCATATGTAAATTGATCAAAAGGACGAAAATAACATAAAAAAAGATAAACGACGAAATCGTTATTTAAAATTAACTCAAGGTATTTTTGGTGTAAAACGGGTATCCTCTACACATGCAACTATTGAGACTAATCTTCGAGCATTGTGGGACCGAAATGAGCGACAAGCTCTTCCTAAGAGTTTTAATGTTGCTGCATGTCCAAGACTGAATTCGAACCCAAAACTTTAGTTAAGCTAAAAGAGACCCGATCTCAGCGCTCTTAGCTAAATTAACTTAAAGATATGACTAGAATAATTTTTTACCTAACTTTTTTTATGTGAAATATTAACAAGTCTTATTTTGTGTTTGCTGAGGAACTCTTGGTCCTCCTTAGGAGCCACCCTACCCCATCATCTCACCAATTCTATCACCCAACCAAATTCCAAAGCCCCCAAAAAAAAACACAAATCCCAATTTTCAAAGGTACAAAGAAAATATAACAAACAACCAGAGAGACACAACACAACACATAAAATCAAACTTAAAAAACACTCTCACACCCAAAAACACACACACATACTCTGTTCTGTTCTGTTTCAAACTATGGATTTTTGGACTTCTTCTCTCCCTCTTGATGATGAATTTCAAAAGCTTGTAATTCGTATGAATCCACCAAGGTAACAAAACATGTTCTTGTTCATGTTTTTGTTGTGAAAATGAATTGAATTACATGTTTTTTTTTTGTATGTTTTTGTATTTTGTGGCAGAGTAACTGTGGATAATACTTCAAGCAGAACAACAACTTTGATAAAGGTTTGAAATTTAAACCTTCTAAGGTTATAATCTTTGATGTATTTCAAAAGGGTCATTTTAGTTTAGTTCATAAATTTCTTTCATGTGAATTTTGTGTAGGTTGATAGTGCTAATAAACGTGGTAGTTTGTTGGAAGTTGTTCAAGTTCTTACTGATATGAATCTCATTGTTAGAAGAGCTTATATTTCATCTGATGGTGGATGGTTTATGGATGGTATGCTATACCTACCATTTACAATAATTCTTCATTTTTTTCATCAACTAGTTTAATCACCATTGTTTTTTTAATATTTTTTTCATAAAATATTAATCTTGTTTTTCATGTGTTCTTTGTTGTTGACATTTTTTTTTTCTTCAGTTTTTCATGTTACTGATCAAAATGGGAAAAAGATTCTTCAAGAAGATGTAGCTGATAGAATTCAACAGGTAATAGATCTGTGTAATGTTAATCTGACATTAGTTTGTTATGATTGTAATTTAGGAGTGAAATTAAGATTTTAAGTAAGTAATTGATATTTTCTTATTTCATCGACATATAAAGCGTATCGAATTATGTGTAATCAAAGCATAGCTTGCATGATTCCCGGTCCGCGGCAGCAATAAATCGGTCTCAAAGGTCTCTGCAACGACATCGCAACCATAATTGCGACCACATTTGCCAATTTTACCACAATATAAAAGTTGATCACAATTTCAAACCATGATAATTGTTTATATTACTCTTCCTTGAAATCAATGCTCATATAATATCTTTGTGCTGGTCAATTTTTCAATTTTCATCATACCATTCGGCTTTTACTCATTGCCTTTTGATTGGAATAGGATGATTTTGTTAATGATTTTTCAATAAATGCATGATTTTGTTTATGATCTTTCTTTTCAATAAAGTAATTCAACAACTAGATTGAAAAAGAACAAGACAAAACCAGAACTAGTACTTTGTTTTTTTTTGAGGTACTTTGTTTGCTCCAGAACTTGAAGGCTGTATTATTATTATATTATTAAATCTAATGACACTTTTTGGTTTTCTTTTTCCAGTCACTCGGTCCAAGAGTCCGTAGCTTCCGATCCGTGAGAAGATCTGTCGGTGTTCAAGCTGCAGCGGAACATACAACAATTGAGTTAACAGGACGAGATAGACCAGGATTGCTTTCAGAAGTCTTTGCAATTCTTGCTGACCTCAAATGCAATGTGGTAGCGGCTGAAGTCTGGACACACAATTCAAGAATGGCGTCTGTCGTTTACATCACTGACGACACAACAGGATTGCCGATCGACAGTCCTGACCGCCTTGCCAAGATTAAGCATCTTCTGCTTTATGTGCTGAGAGGAGACATTGACAAGAAGAATGCAAACACTGCTGTTTCCTTTTGTTCGACTCACAAGGATAGGAGGCTGCATCAATTGATGTATGCTGATCGCGATTACGACATCTATGATGGAGATTATTCTTGCTCAACAAATGACAGAAACAAGCTCAATGTAACTGTTGATGATTGCATCGATAAGGGATATACCGTCGTGAATTTGAGGTGTCCGGATCGACCTAAGTTACTATTTGATACTGTTTGTACTATCACAGACATGCAATATGTTGTGTACCATGGAACTGTCAATGCTGAAGGACCAGAAGCATATCAGGTTTGTCATTCATGTTCTTGTAATTGGAATCTAGTTAGTTTAATACCTGTCTGTTTGTCCTGACTTATTTTGAGCTTCTCTTTTCCTTAAAAGAAGACGTTACACCGAACAATATTTTAAAAAGATCTTATTGAAAAAGAGCCTATCTTTTAGGTATAAACTAGATACAAGGAACTTTTTAAAAAGTAGTTGAGAGAAATTTTTTATATCAAGTAGGAGACATTTGATAATTTTATTATTAATATTTAACTCAAATTCGATCATTCTATCAGGGAAAAAAAACTTTTAAGCTAAAAAATAACGATAATTACTAAAGAACTTTAGTTTAGCTTTGTTTCTGAAGCTCTTGCTTTTAACTTAAATTTGAAAGTAGCTTTTGTTGCCAAAATAAGGTAGGGCAAACCGAGCTAATATTATACTTTGATTGTATTTCATTTCAATTTGTTGAAAAGCCTATTTTGACACATCCTTTCTACCAGCTTATGAGTCCATCACCTAAGTTATCATTAAATTTCATTAATGTGTTTTGCTTTGTTTAACAGGAATATTACATAAGGCATGTGGATGGATATCCAATCAGTTCTGAAGCAGAAAGGCAAAGAGTGATTCACTGCTTGGAGGCTGCTGTCCGAAGGCGAACTTCTGAGGTACTCCCTCCGTTCCAAATTAATAACTGCTTTAGCAAAAGTAGAAAAACTATAATTATATCTTTTCAATTTTTCTCTCATTAATTATTTACAGGATATGTAGTTTGTATTGCAACATTTTGTTAACCAAAGACATTAACGAGCATGCATTTATCCATAGAGGGTTAATTTAGTAAAAGTACTATGTCCATTAACCAATTTACCGCTTTTCTTAATATTTGTGTAGAAACCTTAAACGACTGTTAATTTGGAATGTGAGTACTACACATGACATGGATGCTATTTCACAAGTTTTTTTCATATGTTTTTTTAGTGACACAGTTAACTTTTATTTGATATAGGGCGTAAAGCTAGAACTTTCTGGTGAAGACAGAGTTGGCCTTTTGTCTGATGTAACTCGCATCTTTAGAGAAAACGGCCTTTCAGTCTGCCGCGCTGAGGTCACGACAAGGGGTTCCCAAGCCATGAATGTTTTCTATGTCACTGATGTGTCCGGAAATCCAGTTAAGAGTGAAACAATCGAGGCTGTTCGAAAAGAGATCGGGTTGACTATACTGCGTGTAAAAGATGACGCATGCTCAAAATCTCCTACTCGGGAGAGTGTGAAATTCTCTTTACGTGATCTCGTTAGGTCGAGATCCGAGAGGTTTCTTTACAATCTAGGTCTGATGAAGTCTAGTTCTTGAAGTATCAATAATGTTGTGTTTGTGAATAGTAGCTTTTAGTTGCAACTAGA
Organism: Medicago arabica; assembly: GCA_946800305.1. Classification (NCBI taxonomy): domain Eukaryota; kingdom Viridiplantae; phylum Streptophyta; class Magnoliopsida; order Fabales; family Fabaceae; genus Medicago; species Medicago arabica. The sequence continues at coordinate 8,741,135 of OX326969.1, forward strand.
ATTTAGACTGCTTTAAAACCTCACATTGTAGTATTTTATGGTTGATCTTCCTAGATTTGGTTTCATTTTATGTTGTTTAAAGATTTTAGATTGTAGAGTTTTATCTAGGCATGTTTCATTGGGAATTTGTATATTAATGTGCCTGTGTCATATACTTGTTGTCTCTAAGCATTGTCAACACACACAGCACCAAAAGTTTGAAATAAGTTTCTCAATGAAAAAGAAAAATTAACTGCAAATGTTGGTAATATGTTAGTAAGGGGATTCAAACCTACATCAATTTATCTCTTCAACCTACATGTTTCAAACCACCTTATCACTCCAAAAAAACAACAAAAAGGAGTGAAGAATGTGGAGTAGAATCACAATACATGGATTAAATTGTGTTATCTTATCTTGAACTTGGATATGGTTTTGTTCTTTTGTGCCATGAAGAAAATCATAGGTTGTTAGATATGACTCATAGTTTGCTGATAAGTTGTACCAAAATTTACTATGTACGTCCTATGTTGGATTAATAGAAATGTACTACAACTGTATTGTAGTCGGAAATGTAGCCTGATTGGTTAATTCCGTAATCAAATATCGTATGTTTTTTGCATCTACGGTTACGCTGTAAACTTTGATATTGTGATAAAATATGGCCAAATATGATCGATATACTGGAGTCACATTTGCGATATCACTACAGAGACTTCTAAAACCTTTATATTGCAACCACAATTGCGGTTGGACCACAATTGCGGTCAGACCACAATTGTGAAAAGCACTTAATGTTAAAAACATAGCATGTTAATTCTGTAAGTTCTACTACAACAATTGACCTATGTTAGTCTATATAGAGACATTTCATTAGGAAACAGCTGGAAAGAGGGGGGTATCATGTGGTACCCTGATGTACCACTATCACGTGTCCTTTGCCTTATGTAAGAGCTCATGTAGAATCTTCAAATACAGTTCTTGTTGGATTGTGATGTTTCTTAAAGCTACCACACGTTTGGTTCAGAGGAAGACTACACTTTTTATCTAGGGCAAAAGTGTGTGGAAAAATGTGCAACTTAAACTACAATCACACATTTACTAGAAAGAGTTGATATATAATCCAAAGAGGCTGGAATAGGTTCAGTGATAAAAGTTGTCTTTGAAGATAAATATATGGGTTAAATATGTTTTTCATCTTTATAAATATACAATTTTTTCGTTTTAGTCCCTCTAAAATTTTTCTTCAACTTTTAGTTTCTATAAAATTTTCAATCACTATTTTTGTCCATATTTTTAAGTTAATTTTTGTATTTTTTTTTAATAAAATTGTGCAAAAATGTGAAGTATTTTATAAAAAAAATTCTCAAAAAATAATATTTTTTTTAACAAAATATAAATTAAATATGAACTTTTAATTGTAAAAATATAAAAATTCATATTAAATTCATGTTCAAAAATTCTAATTTTTTTTGGAAGAGATTCTTATAATATTATGAATTTTTCTGCAAAATTTATTCAAAAATATGAATTATACATATGAGTTTACTATAAAGGAGGGACCAAAAGTGAAGATGGAAATTTTTTGATGAACTAAAAGTTGAAGAATTTTTTTAAAGGGACTAAAACGTAAAGTTAACATATTTATAGGGACCAAAAATATATTTAACCCTAAATATATCAACTGAAACTTGTTTTCTTTTATGCAACTTGGGTGGACTCATGAAAATAAATTATGTGCAACAAATGATTTTTACTTTAAATTGTTGTTCAAATTCGATATATTTAAGTTTAAAATATGAATTGTTTAATCTTCATTGTATGATTCCAAATATTGATGCAGTATAGGGGTGCTGGTATTCAATCTATCAAAATAAAATAACACAAACTGATAAAATAAAATGACACAAAATGATATAATCTCCATTTGTCCATAGAGATTTATGACAGTCGGATAAAATAAAATGACACAATATTTTAAACTAGTTATTCTCTGCATAAAATTTCAAAGACTTATCTTTCCAGTCGGATAGAAACCACAATAACGACAAAGTTCTTCCTCAAAAGATTTGCAGTGTTAAAGTGAAGCTTAAGATCTCTGCTGAAAGAGATATGAATCATTTTGTCTAAGTGTTCTTTGATGTTATTTAGCTTGTAATATGTTATCTATACTGTATATAAAGAGAATATATGAGTTTGGGTTGATCACTCTATCCTTTTATGATCCTTCAAACTGGAGAGAGTGACATCGGTGCGAATCCTAAACAGATGGAGTAGTTTTTCTCCGTTGTAGTAAACTGCACTTAGCTTTAGTGCATAGATCAATGACAAAGTTTTCTATGATTTTTTTTTTTGGTGTGGTTTACTAGTTATGAAAACAGGAACACCTATTTATAGAGGTTTCTGAAAGTCATGGACCACAGAAATTGTCGGTGCAATGAGGATCACACAAAAAAATCCTATCTTAAACTATTTCAGATTATATAATCCAAAATATCACACAGCCTACATAAAGTATGAAGTTTCTCTCATTTTCACCCTGTATTGAAGCATTTCGGATTACATAATCCGAAAAACTTCGATAAGATTTCAGATTATATAATCTGAGACAAGTCAGATTTTTAGACGATGGTATGTAACTCATAAAAGACGTTTTTCAAAGGGTTTTACTAGCTTTAATGGCTGGTAAAACCCCTTTGAACATGTTTTTTGACTATGCATTAAGTGTAGTTACAATCTATGCACTTATTCTCTTATAAATACTCTTCCAAACTTCACCATCTCTCACACCTTCATCTCACACTCTCTCTTTCTCTTTCTTCTACAACAATGTGTTTCCATCGTTGATCTTTCATAAAAAGATATTACTTCGGAGATTCAGGGATTGTATAATCGGTCAATGTGGATAGGGACGCGCTGCAAAGAAGCAAAACAATATTGGTTTGTTTGGGTGCAAGGTTGACCATCAAGGTCTCTTTCTCCCTTTCTCCCTGGAACGGAAACAAACCTTACTCATCTTGCAAAGCCTGACTACATAAATGGGTCAGCCCAACCCAATCCATATAGTAGAGCCACATATCATATGAATGTTTATCTTTAGACCCCTCCAATATCTCTATTGTCCCCTAATACGCATTCGTTAGATATCTACCAGATGTATGTTTTTTCTTGTTAAACACACTTCCGAGAGATAATTCCTGAAATAATCATACATCTGATAGATAACTAACATATGCTTATTTAGGGGGCTAAAGAGAAACGTTCCTTATTATAGAGCTCGTCCTACTCCATGAGGGTCATGGGCCTACCCGACCCGTTTTATTTTCCTTTTTTTATTTACTCACTTATTTTTTGTGTATATTAGTTCCTCACAATTATCTCTTTATTTTTTTTACTCATTTTTTTTTAATATTAGTTTCTCACAATTATCTCTTTATATTTTAGGGAACAATTATCTATTTGTTAAAATATGATTGGATGAACATAGAAGTGTATACAATTTTTCATTAATATTAAATACTAATTAAAGTTTAGATTTATTAATTCGATTGAATCAAATTAATAAATTATAAACTTAAAAGAAATTCTCTAAATTTATCCATTTTTATTATGTTCACATATATAAATATCTTTCCACTCATAATTTTTAAAATAGATGATATTTTTTCTATATAAAAAAGTAGTACTTTTAACAAAAATCAAATGAAAATGTTGATATAGTAGTGGATCGACCCAGTCCATACGATAGTCTTCCAAATAATGCTTTTAAAGAGTTACGCTATCTTATTGATAATACTTCTTGGTCTGACTGTTGAGACTGATATATGAATATTCTTTTTTGATTGTCTTAGTACAATATCTAAGATTTTATACATTAAAATAAGGGTTAAATATGTTTTTTTTCCTATAAGTATATCAACTTTTTGTTTTAGTCCCTCTAAAATTTTCTTTATACTTTTAGTCTCTATAAAATTTTCAATCACTACTTTTCGTCCCTATTTTTAAGTTTAATTTTGTATTTTTTAATGAAATTATTTAGAAATGTGTAGAATACTGTAAAATATTTTACCAAAAAAAAAAAGAATTTTTAAAAAAAACACAAATTAAATATGAATTTTTAACCGTCAAAAATATAAAAATTCATATTAAAGTTATGTTTTGTTAAAAAATTCAAAATTTTTTTGAGAGAGATTCTTATAATATTATGAATTTTTTATGCAAAATTTTATTCAAAAATAGGAATTCTACGTATGATTTTACTTTAAAGGAGGGACCTAAAGTGAAGATGGAGAAATTTTTAGGAACTAAAAGTTGAAGAATTTTTTTAGAGGGACTAAAACAAAAAGTTGATATATTTATAAAGATCAAAAACATATTTAACCCGTAAAATAAATAAGCAGATAAACAAAACTTTTATTTTAAAGAAACAGACATATGTACATAATTTTTTTTTTTACAAAATATTAGTACATAATTTTGTATTTTCAATAATAATAATAATAATTCCTTCAAAAAAAAATAATAATAATAATAATAACAATCTCTTAAACATAGTAATAATAATAATGATAAAAAATAGGCTTAATGACAGTTTTGACCCTTAGGTATCAGAAAGTTGCGATTTTGGCACACTAACAAAATAAAATACAATTCAGCCTTTTAAGTACTGTCATTTTGTAGTTTTGGCCCCTCATGTCAATTTTGACAAAGTCAATGCTGACGTGGACGCCTTTTTTAATTAAAAAGTAAAAAATAATACTAATTTTTTATTTTTTTAATAATTAAAAAAATATAATTACAAACGTGGCATCCACGTCAGTATTGACTTGGTCAAAATTGGCTTGGGGCCAACGCTACAAAATGGGTAGTAATTAAGGGGCTGAGTTGTACTTTATTTTGTTAGGGGGCCAAAATTACAACTTCATAATACTTAAGGCTCAAAACTGCTATTAAGCTTAAAAAATAGGGTTAAATATGTTTTTGGTCCCTATAAATATACTAACTTGTCGTTTTAGTCCCTCTAAAATTTTCCTTTGACTTTTAGTCCATAAAAAATTCTCCATCTTCACTTTTGGTCTCTCTTTTAAAGTAAACTCTTAGGTAGAATTCATATTTTTGAATAAAATTTTGCAGAACAATTCATGATATTACAAGAATCTCTCCAAAAAAAATTAGAATTTTTTAACAAAACATGAATTTAATATGAATTTTTATATTTTTGACGGTTAAAAATTCATAATTAACTTATGTTTTGTTAAAAAATTCTAATTTTGTTGGGGAATTTTTTTACGATATTATACACAGTTCTGCACAATTTTATTAAAAAAATACATAATTAACTTTAAAATAGAGAGCAAAAATAGTGATTAAAATTTTTATAAGGACTAAAAACTGATTTTTTTTTTTTTTTAAAAAATCAAAACGAAAAGTTGATATATTTATAAGGCTTACAAATATATTTATACTTGAGAAAAAGTAATAAGAAATTGGGGGTACGAGAATGAGGTAGTAATTTAGCATCACATGAAATGGCGCTAAGATTGAGTAGCACCCTACTTTCAGTTTCAGTTGTACGTACAAATCATTGTTCGAGGAAACCCACGTTCAGTGTCAGTTTCAGAAGTGTTAGAAATACTACAATTAGAATGTCTTCAAGTGAAACAATCCCTTCAACTTCTTCAACCTCCAAACTCATTGATTCACATCTACACGTTTGGGCTTCCCCTCAAGAGGTAACAAAAGCATATCAATACTTTCTCACAGTTTGGTTAATTCTTCTTTACACCAAACCCCAAAAATTGTTTACTAATTATTGCTATTAGTTTCAATTAATCATATTATTAGCTAATTTATTTTGAGTTTTAGTTAATGAACTTCAATTAAGATCGAATCGAACTAGTGAACCTTAGTTCCATCACTGATTAAAACAATCTTTGGGTCAGTTAGCATAACTCGGTTGGCATGCATTGTTATATGCCAGGGCGAGGCGGGGTTCAAACTTCGAACGCTGGACGCCCTACTTATTCACATTAAAAAGTGTGAATTCTAGCCAATAGGCTACTTGATCTGGAAAAAAAAAAAAAACTTTGGCTAGACTTTATTTACCTCAAGACTGAATTATAGAATATTGAGCCCTTTCTCATGGTAACCACATGGTGAAGGGAAAAGTAACTATATTACTTACCTAATGTCTCTTGGAGTTTTTTTTGTTAATTTTATATATCAATCAATAAATAAATATTTGTTTTCAATTAATTTTACTTCTATCAATCAAATCTTTTGTACATAATTGTGCAAAACAACAATTTTGTAATCCAAGTGGTTGGACTAAAGAGGTTAATAAGACCAAATCAATATAGAGCACTCAAGTTTGATCCTAGTCGGAACAATCCTCCAGAATGTTCTTACCTCTTAACCGAACTTCGAATTACGTAGAGTTAGAGCTATTCCCCCTGGTAACCAGAGGTTTAAGGCAAAATAAATGACCTTTTTTTTTTTTTTAATACTATATACTTTTCTGTTATGATTTTGAATCTTTGATAAGGTTGTTTGTTCATATAGCACAAGCATTGACCTTTTTTGTTTTGTTTTTTGAACATTAAGGCTAGTAAGTTCCCTTACTCTCCTGGACAAGAGCCCAATTTACCAGGAAATGTAGATTTTCTGCTCCAGGTTTGTATTTTAGTCTCTTTTTTTGCATATTTTTGAATGATTTTGTCTCTAAATTTTGCATATTTGTTTTCAAATTGTTTGTGATACTTATTCTGGCATGTTTCAAATATTGTCACTTTCATTCAAGGTTTTAAATAGCAGCCGCATCGCAATCTTTACTATTGCAATGAGTTATGGACATATGCGACTGATAAAAGCTCAATTGCAGTTGCGTATGGCAGTATAAAAAATCGTTATTTTATTGCCGAGATTGTGGTTGCGAACCTTTATATAAAACCCTGCTTTCATTCATATAGATTAAGATTACTGATTGCGATGCAGGCTCCTCAAATCCTAATTGCTTTAAGGCTAGTTACATAGAAATTGATTTTGATTAGATTTGTGTAATGGGTACTGTGGTGCCAAACTTTGCAGTGCATGGAAGAAGCAGGAGTAGATGGTGCACTCATTGTGCAGCCAATTAATCATAAATTTGATCATAGTTATGTCACAAGGTATGTATCTTCAACTTTTCTTTTCATTTTTTCCCCATTTGATGGAAGAAAAACTCAATGATTTAAGTTATAGTTGGATAAACAGCTTAATCAAGTGTTCATTTATGCTTATCATAAATGTGCTTATATATAAACTATTTCTATAACAGATAAAATAAAGGTTCACTGTTTTCTTGTAATCTATGAGCTATTTTCATAAGCTATACTGCAATGTTTGTAGATATGCTGAAAGCAGCTTATGGACATTGAAATATAAGTTGTTTCCACAAACTCTCTCAAACAGTTACATAAGTACATATATCATTAGATCAATTCAAATAAGTCAACCTAAAGAGGGCTTTGGTGCTTTTGTTGCCGTTAGATAATACTGAAATGTCAGTAGGTGAAGATGGAATATCTAGTTTTAATATGATATCTCAGCATTTGACATGTTTTCATATTTCATGCTAGAATTGATCATATCAATTTATAATGTTATATGTATGTTATTATTCATATGAATTTGTTCGTTGGACAGTGTTTTAAAGAAATATCCAACCAAATTTACTGGCTGTTGTCTTGCTAATCCAGCTGATGATGGAAGTGGGCTTAAGCAGTTTGAACATCTTGTTCTCAAGGTCTGATGGTTCATTTTCATCTATCACATTCTATGTAGCAACATCATTTTGAAAGTGTATCCAATGTCAGATACGTGTCAGAGTTTGACACCGAGACAAAATTAATACACATAGTTACATTCACTCAGTTATGTTCTGTCTCAGTGTTGTGTTCATGTCCTCGACAATGCTTTATAGATCACATCATACAGTCCTGTCATTGACAGTACTTCATAGATCACATGAACCAGTCGAGTTCTTTAGAAAGGGATTGATTTTTTTATTTTTATTTGAATTAGGATGGCTACCGTGCTGTTAGATTCAATCCTTATTTGTGGCCATCTGGTGAAAAGGTACGTGACTTCTTTTCTTTTCAGACATATATCAGTCTGTTCATGGTATCAGCTGAAGAAATAGTATTAATTATATTACTTTGATTAGTTACGAAGTTTGTAATTAATAAATCTATCGGTGATTGTATCTACTTACTAGTTGTATTTGTTTAGATTGACGGTGAATTTGGCGAAATCACGATATGCCATGTAAATTTTCGCAAAAACTAACTTTGAAAATAATAGCGTCCCAATATGCCATGTCAATTCACCGCCATTTCAAACATGCATTTACATGAATAAACAACATCATAGGAAGGGAATTGGTAGGACTAGCTTGATTGCCGGGCTTGAAGATTGAAATCTGACAAGAACTTTCTTATGAATAAGTTCAGATGGAAGGATACCTAGCAAGGGAAGACCCTTCTGGATCAATTTTTTGTTCTGAGTTATATTCAAATGATCTCATTGCAGATGACAAATAAAATAGGAAAGACAATTTTCAAAAGAGCCGGGGAACTCAATGTACCAGTTGGCTTCATGTGTATGAAGGTATTTTTCCCCCTTTTATTTTAAATCATGAGAACTATAATTTTAGCCTTGAATTTATTGTTCAATCCACTTTTACATTCAAATCACTTTAGCCAATTCAAACAAATTCAATTTTTGTCAAAGCAGAACCAAATCTTTCCTACTTTTTTCCTCAGAACAAGTAATTAATATATGAAGTTTGTCATATCTCATTAGTCTCTTAACATTATTTCAAATCTGTTTGATTAGTCCCTATTAGTATGTCAAAATATAGCAGAGACTAATGTGATAAGTGTGACAAAACGTCGGAGAAAAGAAATTGAGTACTATTATCATTAATTTGACTGGCGAAGTAGAAGAAAAGGTTTAAGTTTAGGGACGAAATTGGTGGTTAGTTTGTCAGAATATTTATATATTTCTATAATTGCCACCCTTGTATACATTTGTTGGGACATATTTAATGAGTTGAATAATTTCAGGGGCTTGATCTGCATATTTCTGAAATTGAGCAATTGTGCACAGAGTTTCCATCTACAGTTGTATTGCTTGATCACTTGGCCTTTTGCAAACCACCATTGTAAGCTATATTGTGTTCTTTGTTTCAAAGGTTGAGAAAGTTACACTTACATGAATACTATGTTGCAGAAATGGTGAGGAAGGTCTTGTGTTTTCCAAGCTTTTAAGTCTATCTAGATTCCCAAAAGTAAGTCAAGCATGCCTATATTATTTTGTTAATTGCAATTTAATTTAATTTTGTTATAAAATCAAAATTTCTCATGCAAATTAATGAGAACATGATAAAAAGTGTAAATCTGCGAAGATTACGTCTAAATACAGATATGATCTATGTAACACTGACGCCAGATTGAAAGCGTGTTCGGTGTCTGACATAGACATAACACCAACACATGTGGTCACATTCAATCATTTCATTTTCTCAAATTATTACCGTTGTGGATGTGTCAATATTGTATCCAGCAGTGCTTCATAAGATTTTTAAATGCCTTACCAAAGTAGTTGCAGTCTTTTATTTTTGGTTTCCGCCCTTAAACAGTGAAGCCTATAAGACACTTCTAACAAAAGGCACGTCTGGTATTTGACACGTGTTGGTGTCCGACACTGGGATATGTGATCACATTCAATTAATTGATTTTCTCAAATTAATACCGGTGTTGACGTGTTAGTGTCATTGCTTCATAGATTAGGAATACTAAAATTTGAATTTATGATGACAGGTATATGTGAAATTCAGTGCTCTCTTCAGAGTATCAAGAACACAATCTCCTTATCTGGATTTGTCTCCTCTTTTGTCCCAACTTGTCTCTAGCTTTGGTGCTAATCGTGTAATGTGGGGCAGGTAACTTCCATACAGCAAAAATTAGGAAAAAGGGTATAAAGTTTTGTTCAGAAAAAATCATGTTAAGTTTTTTCAACCTTGTTTCTGTTGCAGTGATTTCCCATTTGTTGTTCCTGATTGTGGATACAAAGGAGCCAAAGAAGCAGTGCAGCTTATTGCTAATGAGATACCTTTGCCTTCTTCTGATTTAGAGTGGATCATGGGCAAGACTGCTGCACAACTCTTCCTTAGCCAGTTGACTGCTGCTAAGCAAGATTTTGATTGAGGTTGAGCCTTAGTTTTGGTTTGATTTTTCGTGCGTCTGCTGCTGCTTTCACCGCAATTTTATAGAAGCTCGAAACCAAACTTTTACATTTTTCGCTGTGAATTTAGTGACACTCCGTAGAAGCAAACATGTACTTAACCGTTGTCTTACAAACTGTTGAATACAAGATAAACACATAGTGTCATAGAACATCTTTTCGAGGTGAGGGTAAAACTGCTTAACTGGATTCGACTCTTACATTCTTCTTTATTTGATTATTATTAGTAGAAGTTATAACTCGGAAGGAATAGAAAACTAGGCAGTTGAGCGTAACGGAATGTAAAGGAATGGAGCGAGTATAGCTGAGTATTCACTTAAATCGTAAATTAGACGACAAAAATTGTCGATTTAATTGGCTGAATTCAATTTGATTAATGTTCTTTTGTGCATTTTACTTGCATATTTCTTTAGAATCAAATTTGCTTATTAAGAGATAACACGATTAAAGAAAAGGCAATGTGTTTACGAAACTCAAAAGGCAATTAACAAGCCACTTTCATTGAAGTTAGTTACACTGATCACAATAAACACCTAACTGAGAGATAAGAAATTCATTACACAAGAATAAATAGAAAGCCAAGATTACAAAGCAAAAGTCATCAAATGCAACCATTATGTCTGTGTTTGGCATCAACATTCCTTCTCTTCTTATTCTTCCTCCTTAACTTGTCACAAGTAAAAGCTCTTTCAAGCTGCTCCACCCTTTGTGTAAGAGATGTAAGAAGTATTGTTTGCTTTTCATTCCTCTCAAATAATTGTGCCATCATTTTCATCATCTTCTCATTGTCCTCCATCATCCTTTTCAATATTTTCCTATTCCCACCATCTTCTTCCTTATAACAATTCTCCTCCTTACCCTCCTCTTCTTTCACATCCTCAATTCCTTCCTCCACCAAACTTGTTTCCACACTCTCTTCTACCTCCATCTTCTTCTCCTCAACCTCAGCTTGAACCCCTTGCTCCTTTTCCTTCATCAAACAACTCTCTTCTTCTTTTACACATTTAACCTCGCTACTATCCTCATTCTTCTCCTCACACCCCCTATCTTCTTCCTCCATCCATAAAGCTTCCATTTTGCTACTTTCCTCATCTTCACCCTCCTCCTCCTTTTCCTTTATCAAGAAATTATCTTCTTCTTTTGCACATTTACCCTCACCACCGTTCTCATTCACCAAAGACTCACTTTTTTCATCTCCCTCATCCTCCTTCTCACACCCCCTTTCTTCCTTCTTAATACAATTCACCTCTTCCCCCACACGTTTACCCTCACCATCCTCATTCACCAAAGCTTCAATTTTTTCACCACCCCCATTTTCCTCTTCTTTCTCCAAACAATTCTCTTTAACCTCCTCTGTGGGACCCACCATTTGAATTTGATCAACAAATTCTTGAAGAACAATAGCCCTTTTAATAAGCAACTTTCTCAAGTCCCTAAGAGCATGACAACAATGAAAGACTCTAACAGAATCCAACCTTAGAAGCAAATTCATGATGGTTTCAGCAATTCTTATCCTCTCCTTCTGCTCCTTCTTCATTATCTTCACAGTTTCTTCATCATTCACTTTCTTCTCGATCTCATCCAACTCCACCTTCAACTTCAACATCTTCTTCAAACTCTTCCTTACAAGAAACCCTCTTGCAACCTTCTCAATCTTTGTTGCTGAATCGGCTCTGATTCTCTCTGATCCCACGAAATGAACAGGAATTGAAACCACCTTCGACGGTGCTTTCTTCCATTGTGTTCCGTACAAGGAAGAAGGTTGTGATGTTCTTCTTCTTCTGTTGCTGTTGTTGTTGTTCAAATGAAACATATTGTGTTAATAATGTGAGTAGTGTTTCTGTTTGTTTTGAGAGAATAGAATGAGAGAATTAAGATTGTTGTTTTTGTGATATTTGTTGGAAGAAAATTGAAGTGAGATTTTATAATAGATATACGAGGATGTTGTTGGATTTAGAACATTGACATGAATGTTCGAGAAGTTTCATGAGAAGAAGAGAACAGAACAGAAGCGAAGAATGAAATATTAACTGTTTTGCTTGCGTGGCATGAGTGGGTCCCTCTACTTTTGTTTTTCGTTCGTTCTAGATAACTGTCGAGACATCCCTTAAAAGAAAAACTTTAAATAATAATTCTCTACAAAAAACAATTAAATATACACTTTAATTTACGAAGATGCTATATGCTACTTCTACGGGAACTTCGATAAATTAACATGGATTATTTTAAGGCATAAAAAACTATTTTCTACCATTTAAAATTTCAATATCTAAATATTGTCCATTAAAGTGTCAGCGAAATATAATTTAGTTTTTTTTCATGATTTTTATTACTAATAGTGAATATTGAATATTTTTTAGAATTATAATAACTAGTACTTGTGAAACACTAATTAAGAAAACTATTATTGAGATATTATTTTGGAAAATGATGAAATGAGATATTGTATTGAAAAATGATATGACTCAACTTGTTGAAATCTAATAAATTGTTAGTTTTTAATAGAAAGTTTCTATTTTTCTACTTTATAAACTAGTGTCTCAAGAGCACTAATTAACATGACTCTTAATTTTGACTTATTTTCAAAACTGTTTTTCAATAGAAATACAAAAAAATGGTTTTAAAATTTTTGTTTTTGTTTTAACGGTAACAAGTCAACCCCAATGGTCGCCGACCACTACTACAAACAACCACCATCAATAACTGATAACTACCACTTCAATTATTGTCAACCACCAATTTGACCACTGTTGGCCACAACTCCGACCACCACTCTCACTATCGCCGCCGACCACCACTATAATCACCGTCACCTCAGCTCTAACCATAGCTGCAACAAATTTGATCACCAATGAACATTTCACTACTGTCGACTACCATTTTGACTACCATATTCAACCAACACGTTAACCATCACTTTGACCATCGTTGACCACCACTTCAACCAATAGTGTGATCAAACCACGTTAACCTCCATTCTTAACCCTCTATTCTTTTCTAGGGGAAAAGTTCTACTAATCCGTATCTCGGCTAAGTAATAGGTAAAACGTGACAAAACATTGTTCTAGGAATTGAACTCATATTTTTTCGAACAATTTGTAGAGCTCATTAATCAGTATCATTATTTTATTCAATGTTGCTTATTTGAACTTTTGATTCCATAAACTTATTTTCTATAGCTCACTTATTCGCTCCCTGTTTTCTATTTACAAAATAGTTAGACAACTATTTGTACGCAATATAATACTACTATAATAGTTAGAATATAACAACACGCTCTCTAACACGGATTTAGATTAAGTGTAGAAAATAATAATTATGAATTTTTATTTTAACAAACTCGTTATTTATTATGATGCACCTACATTATTTACTTTTGATTTGTTAATTAATGGTTGATGGTTGATATTATCCGCATAATGCTCTAAAGTGAATTGCTTATTTGTTTATTTTATAGGTTTGATATTGATATGGCTGAGGGGGGAAAATGTTTCGATTGGAGAGACCGTCTTCGAGGTCAATGAAAAGTTATATACATGTACGTCCATACATATGTATGTGCATTTGTGTGTTTAGGTAGATAGATAATAAGTTGTATTTCACAAACAAAGCATCTTATTGATTAAGGTCTTAAAATTATTATAGTAACATATTGTTAAATGAAATATGAAAGTACTTTTTACCAATAATAATAAGCAGAAATTTGACAAATTAGTTTTGCTATTACTTTCAAACTCACTGAAAGTGTAAACAAGTTTTATACCAACATTCATTCATATTTCACCAAGTGTAAACATGTTTTAAGAAGTAATATTACCTTGTGGTAACTTGGTGCGATGGTGAAATGTTATTGGATGTCAATGTGATGAAGATTGCTTATACTATTCAGTGCATAGCTATTAAACTATTTTTTTGCATGTAAATATGAATATTTAATTTTTTTCCTTTACTTATGCGTATCTATTGTTCTTAGTCCTTCTAGCTTTCATTACTTGAGTTTGTAGTGAACCAGAGAAGCAGGTGATGTCAAGATCCGGTGATGAATGTGCCGTCGCTTTGATAGATCAGTGGTATATAACATATGGGGAATCCGAATGGAAGGAATCAGCTTATGAATGCTTGTCTAACATGAATTTGTATTCTAACGAGACATGAAATGGATTTGAGCAGACTTTAAGTTGGTTGAACCAGTGGACTTGCTCGCGATCATTTGGTCTTGGAACGCACATGCCATGGGATGAACAGATCTTAGTTGAGTCTTTGTCAGATTTCACCATTTACATGGCTTACTACACTATTGCACACCATTTGCAGAATGGTGACATGTATGGATTTGGTGAATCCGCTATCAAAGCTCAACAGCTGACTGATGATGACTGGGATTATATTTTTTGTGACGGTCCTTTCCTTAAGTCCACTGATATTTCATCAACTCTTTTAGAAAGAATGAAGTATGATTTTGAGTATTTGTACCCTTTTGATCTTTGAGTTTATGGCAAGGATCTCATTAAAATCATCTTACTCTTTGCATCTACAATCACACCGCAATTTTGTCCAAGCGTCACTGGCCTCGTGGATTTAGATGCAATGGCCACATACAACTCAATAATGAAAAGATGTCCAAGTCCACTAGAAACTTTAGGACTATTCGTCAAGCAATTGAAGAGTTTTCTGCCAATGCTACCCGTTTCTCTTTGGCTGATACTACTGATGGCGCCGATGATGCAAATTTTTCTTGAGAAAGCAAATAACGCAATTCTCCGACTCACCCAAGAGATTGCTTGGTATGAAAAACTTTTGCCGCAGATTCTTCTATAAGAGTTGGTGCCACATCTACTTATGCTGATCCTGTGTTTGCCAATGCGATAAACATTGCTGTCAAAACAACGGAGAAAAATTACACCAACTGCATGTTTCGAGAAGCCCTAAGAGTGGAATTTACGATCTTCAGGCTGCAAGGAATGAGTATAGATTGACATATAATTATAATAATAAGGATAACATAGAAGACTACAATCATGACTTAGTGTGACGTTTTATGGATGTGCAGACACGTCTTCTAGCACCTATCTGTCCACATTATGTAGAGTTTATTTGTCGTGAAAGCAGGTTGGCCGAAAGCTGATGCTCCGGATCATACACTAACGAGCGCCAATAAATATCTGCAAGACTATATTGTTGATCTAAGTTACATTATAAGCAACTTCTAGGCTCAAAGAATGCAAATAAAAATGGCTCTCTTACTGCGATATTGAAAGAGAACAAGTTAACATGCTTGGTATTTGTACATGAACAGTTTGATGGTTGGAAAGCCGAGTGCCTAAGTATCCTCCAGAACAAATTTAACGGTTATACTCGAAGTTTCCGCCAGACTCAGAAATAATGGAGGCCTTACAACATAGTTTTGTAGGCCAGTCTTTCAACACAGTTAGGTCTAAAAGATAATGATTGCTTGGAAATTATATCGGCAGAAGATGTTGATTTTTTGAAAATTATAGGCTTAATAGCAGTTTTAGCCCCCTAACTTTCTCAAAGTTGTGATTTTGGCCTCATAAGAAAAAAAAACTACAAAACCGCCCCTTAAGTTTTGCACTTATGGTAGTTATGGCCCTCAAGGCCAATTTTGACTCGGTATACGCTGACGTGGCACCCTAAGTGAGGTGCCACGTGTTATTTTTTTTTATAATTTTTTTAGCCTTGGAGGGTCAAAACTGATACAGTTGCAAAACTTAGAGGACGGTTTTGTAGATTTTTTTCTTAGGAGGCCAAAATCTCAACTTCGTAAAAGTTAGGGACGAATACTGCTATTAAGCCAAAATTATATATGCAGAACATTATACTTCTCTGGCTAAAGCTGATTATACTTCTCTGGCTAAAGCTGAATCTTTGTCTTCTCGGCTAAATCGAGATCCTCCATCCCCTGGAAGCCCAACTGCTATCTTTTTAACTCAGAATCTACAAGGTAACATTCTGAAAAATTTCCGAGTGTAGAGTTGTATTCTTTTTTGGCTTTCACTCCTAGCATGTTTTCATGTTTTTATGGTATAAGTGTATCAAATTGTCTGCAGGGCAGGGTAAATATTTAATTTGTTCATTAGTCTTAAACCCAATTGTGATGAGCTTATTGCTTTTGAAAGCTTCTAATTGATTTAAGTATTATAAAATCCCCTATGTATATGTGGAGAAATTAAATGCAATTGAATTTTATACATGTTCTAATTCTAAATAAGTGCATGAGATACAAATTGTCCCAAATATTCTAAATGATTTTTTTTCTTTTCTGTAATAGCTTAGTGGTTAAAGCTCATACAATTTAACTGTGGAGAAGTGGAGTATCCAGGGTTCGAACCTCGATCCCTGCATATAAAATGCAATATCCCTATCAACTGAGTTGAACTCACGAGGATATATTCTAAATGATTTATTTACAATTGTTTGTTTAATTATTTACACTTTAATTGTGATATGCAGATGTATTGGGAGATGATGAAGAGAGGGATGTTGAAAACTTGGAGCCAACTGTTACAACAATAACAAAAGCATCATATGATCATTATATAGGATGATGATTGACTTGAGACTTATCTAGTTGACTAATTTAATTATGTTTTGTGATCTGTTTTTTTCAGACTTGTTTTATGGCTGTTGATTTATTTTGAGACTTATTTCTGGTAGGTGAATTTGTTTTATGATGGTGTATTTATTTTGAGATTTGTAATGTTGTTTTCTTAATTAATTTGTTTTATTGCATCCTTTCTAACCCAAAGATAGGCACTAATGTTTGACCAATTATTCTTTTGTCTTTGAAGACATGCCATATCTTTCTAAACTGATTTAGGTATGTAAAATCTAGTGCTAAAATTGTTAGGTTGGATATGTTTATCTGGATTCGAACCTCGGACTTCAATCTGTATGTGTGTGAGTGTGACAAAAAAATACTATTATTCAAATTATAAGTTTATTCTTGAAGTGTTTGCCCATTTTAACTATACTTGCTATGCTCAAGCGTCTATCCACTTATTAGAGAATATGAGTCATGCTCAACAAATAGGAGCTGAATTGTAAGCTTTATATAAGTTGTATCATAACCTATATGAGAAACCACAAAATAAATCTAAAACAGCCTATGGACATGGAAAAACAGTTTTTGAAAAAAATTTCAAACACTTGCATTAGTGTAAATGTGATTTGTGCACCAATATGTAGGCCACCCAAAATTTTGTGGCTTCTTTGTTGGGATTAAAATTTAAGCTTATAAGATTATATGATATTAGGAGTTTTAATAAGGTACTGCAGCTTTCCAAAAAAAATTTGTTTTAAATTTTCAATGTCATACACCTCAATTTATGAAATCAAATTGGCTAGAAAATTTAAGATGAAAACTTCCTGGATTTCTTATGTATTAGAGGAAGAAGAGGAAATAACCAATTGTCTTGTGTTGGGAGTTACCAATTTTTTTTCTGTTGTGAGTCACCGATTTAGAAAGGATCAATATATAACATAATTTAATATATCACTATGTTTAATTATTTTATTTTAAAAATATCAATTTTTGAATATTAGATAAATCAATTATAATTTTATATTACTTTTAATTTAATTCATTTTTCATTCATATGTTAAATATTATTTTTTAATTACAACTACTTTAATTTGATATGTATCATGAAAATCCACTCATTCTTCATTCATATGACTAGGGATGGACAAAAATATCCAAAAACTGAACCGAACCGAATCAAACTAAAATTAACTGAACCATTGCATTGGTTATTGAACCGAACTGTTATTTTAAAAACAGTTCATTAACTGAACCGAACGGTTAACCGAATCGAACCAAACTCAATTAACCGAATCGAACCATTACATCTCAATTAATCATATCGGTTCTCACTTCTCACACAAAAATTCATTTTCACACAAAAGGAATCCTTTTCTAAACCCTAATTTCATTTCAATTTCAATTCAATCCACCACTTCTTCTCTGGTTCTCACTCAATCGAAGCTCACATGATTAATTGTTGGTGAAGTCATCAGGCTTTTTGCATCTGTTGGTGAATACAAGATAGCTGTAGAGTTGTTTAAGACGCTGGGTTTTGCTAATTAGGTTTCTGGTATTTAATTTAGAAATTCTTTAGTCAGTCACCACTATCTCTCTCATTAATTGTCTCTAGGCTTTGGTATGTTATATCATATAATTATCATGTCTAGTTGGAAATCACTGTGAACTTTATATTCTTGTTGGAAATCGGTGCATACTGTGGACTTCAAGAAATTGATAGAATGTTGATTACATGTGTAGCTCATTTGCATTTTTGCATGTTTGATAAGATGTATCTTATCAGGTTTATGACAAATCTTCTCTTAAATCCATATTAAAAGTGTTAGCAATTGATTTCTAAGAAAAATCTACGTAGAACATATTTGTCTAGTTGTACAAATGTTGTTGAAATAGGACAACTCTTGTTTAAATTTGCCAAAGTCAAATACTTTTAGATGATAAGAAAAAAGTATGCAGGATACGTAAAAAAAAAATACTAAGATTAAAAAGATATATGTTGATAATTTGGTGCAAAATTGAACTATATTTTTAAGTATTTTCCATTTTCTAAATTGTTTGACGAATTTTGAATCATTCAAACTGGTGGGTCATGAGGGAGTATGGAAGATCATCACATCAGACCTGAGAGACACAACACTAACTTTGGTTCGGTTCGGTTAGTAAGTTACGAAACGGTTAACCGAACCATAACTTTGGTTCAGTTCAGTTCGTTTTAAATTTTAAACGGTTCGGTTTGGTTATTTCGAACCATTTCAACACTTTGGTTCGGTTCGGTTCGGTTCAGTTAATATGGTTAACCAAACCATACCCACCCCTCCAGTAGTAGTTGTCTTGTGAGAAGGAATAAGTGATTGTAAATACCAACCCATATTTCACTTATGAAATAGTTATTTTTTTTATTTTTAATAATCATGTCTATTGTATCTCATAACCACTTTAATTTGATTTATACCATAAAAACTCATTCCAAATTGCTCTTCATGTATTAAACACATTTCTTTGAGTCATGTATATTATGTGAGAGTGATTACTATATATGTTAGAAATACAAAGTCTGCTAAAAAAAAATACAAAGTTATTTTAAGTTCTAATTCTTATTTCGTTCATGTATTATGCATTTTTTATTTTTCAAATAATTTAACTTTTGTAAATAATCATGCAAGATTTTGTAAAGCAGTACTATTTTTTTTTTTGACAAATTGTAAATTATATTAGTCACAACTTTAAATGTAAACAGGGAACATCACTAAAATTAATCATTTCTTCGGTGTCTAATTCCTCTTCATATATTATGTTGCATTTTCTTATTTTTTTTAATCAATTTTTTGCACAAATGCATAAAAACTGAGATAATTAAAACCAGAACGAACATTGAACCGAAGTTGACAACGATTCAAAATTCAAATGTCTGATCGAGATTGATTTGGAATTCAACGCTAATAATAATAATAATAATAATTTTAAATTTAATGTGTCATGTGATTTTTTTTGGTGAGGATTATATCATATTAGCATACATTATCAAATATTTACATTTTTTTATAATAAAATATAGAACAATTTTTTTTTACATTTTCTGTTAATCATATGATATTAGTATACATTTTAAAATATTTGCATATATTTATTTATATTTTCTAAAGGAATATTTATTTTATTTTATATAACATTGGACCTTTTTTTTCAATGTCTGTTAATAAAATAACACGAATTAATTTTGTTGGAAAAAAGGTAATTTTCTATTTTTTAATATTATTTAATGTTATATTTGTTCTTAAAATTCGAAAAAGAACAGTTTCATAACCTATAAGATTCCTAATGTACTTATTTAAAAAAAAGGATTAATATGTCTTTACCCCTGTAATTTGGGCGAGTTCTGGTTTACCCCCCTGTAAAAAAAAGTTTAGATTCCAACCTTGTAATTTAAGATTCTTTCATTTTAGACCTTGAGGTCATGTGACTGGACACAATACTGACGTGGCGCGCTGACTGTGCATATCTGATTATGTGGCACGTTGACTGTATAATTAATTTTGTATTTTTTTTAAGGGAACACATGGCATTTTGCCTATTTTTTAAAATAAAAAATAATATAAATAAAATTATATTAATTTAAAAATAAAAAATAATTTCGAAATCTGAAAATTAATTTTTGAAAATAAAAAAATCGTAAAAAAACAATATATTTTCCAAAAAAAACCGAATTTTAATTTGAAACAAAACTCTTGAATTTTTTTTTTTTAAAAAAAACAACTTACAAAAACAAATTTGAAATAAATAAAAAGTTCAGATTTTTTTCGAAATAAAAAAGTTTTTTTAAATTTTTTCTACCAAAAAGTTCAATTTTTTTAAAATCTAAATATAATTTTTTTTATAATTCAGATTAAAATTTTGAAAATAATACAATCTGAACAAAAATTGATTTTTTTATTTTAATTTTCAAAATCTTAATTTCAGATTTTTTTTTTGTAAATAAATCTGAATTTGTTTCTATTTTTTGAATTTTTTAAATTTCAAAATCAAAAATCTGATTTTTTTTTCAATTTTGAAAAAAATAATCTGACTTTTTTCCTATTTTTAAAATTAATTTTCAGTTTTTTTTAAAATTAATCTAAATGAAAATAAAAAATTAAAAACAAAATTAATTATACAGTCAGCACGCCACATCATCCAAAAATGCTGACTCAGCGTGTCACGTCTTCATGTTTGCACAGTCAGATGACCTCAGGGTCTAAGACGAAATATACTTCAAATTACAAGGCCGATTTCGAAAGAATCTTCAAATTACAGAGTCGGAATCTAAACTTTTTTTTTACATGGGGGTAAACCGGAACACGGCTAAGTTACAGGGGGTAACAACATTTTTTCGTTAAAAAAAAAGATTCTTAAAGTACTAGAGGAAAACTAAAAATGATATGTATTACATAAGGGTAAATGTCTATTAACCCTAATTTTATTTGATCTCTATTCAAATCGGGCAATTATAGTACATAACCACAATTAAGGTAGCCTTACATAACATTCTCCCTAATGATGTTGTATCATTATGATGTAAAATTTTATTTAATTGATGAAAGTTTCTGAAAATGTTGGCATTAGAGTATCTTATTTAGTGTAATGATTTACTAGCCTCTTCGACAAAACTCAAAAGAATGGCGAGAACATATTTTGTATTCTACCTAATGAGTTATACAGGTCCTCAATTCAAATTCCTTTGAATGCACTTCAATATATTTTTTTGAACTAAATCTTACTGACCTATCAACTGACATGTTTCAATCGATAGAGAAACATGTCTCCATAAAACAAGATCGCAGCGTAGTTAAATGTCATTGAAACACTTAACGAACGACGATTAACTATCGTTTAGACCAACGACAATTAACCGGGGACATTCTAATATTTTCAAAGTGTTAAAAGTAATTTCTAAAGTCCGATGAACAAAATTTGATCTCATTCAAAAGTTGATAACAAAGTAAAAATATTTTGTAAAAAAAACAAAACCCAAAAAATAAAAAGATAAAGAAAGTTGAGAAAAGTCCCTATTTTTGGCGATGGATTTTGATAGAGAAAAAATATTTGAAAGAGGAAAGAAAACATTTGTGATTTCCAATGTACTTACCTACCTAAGCAAACGAATGAAGAAAGAACAAACACAAAGGACAAAAAGTGTGACTATGTGAGTACGGTTCCGCCGCCTAAATCAGGCATGCTTGCGGTTGATTGAAGAATTATGGCCACGCCTTGACTGCCCTTCAACACCAACTGCCACTTTGTCACTGCTTTAGGTTAACATTGCATAAACATCACATCCTCTCTCTTCCTACCTCTACACTGCAACTGTTTTTTATGGTCTGACTATAATAATTTTATTTTTTGAAAATTTCCTATACTAAAATTGTTATCGTTTGGTTTGGTTTAGATTTTATCCAAAAAGAACTACTCCATCACATTTATATATACACTATATTAAGCATGATTAATTTTTTTTTTTACAAGATTAAGCATGCTTTGAAAATATATGGAGAATGCTAAAACATATTTTTAAATCAATCTCCTCTAAACCTACTTGAATTCTTTGGTGGTATTGGTTTGGAACTTAAAAACGTGTTATTCTCCTCAGTATCGATTTAGGTATGTTAATTTAGTTTCATAAAAAAAAAAAAAATCAATCTCTTTTAGCATGTCTTAATTAAATAGATATTCATATCCAAAATTAGGTGAGTTAATATAACTTCTTAAAAAAAATCAATCTCTTTGAACATACCTTAGAAATTAATTTAATATAAATATCCATATCCAAAACAAATGAAATGTTGAGCTTTAGCCTTCTTTTATTACCAATAATGAAATATTTTGACTTGAGATTTGATTATCTAATTTTTTTTCTTTCTTATGTGCCATAAATATTGATTGACTCACATTTTCCATACATCACAAACAAACTCTGCAAAGAGCTTGCATGCTGCTTTCTTGTTTGATTTGTCAATAGCCATAGCCGTAGAAAAAGCAGCTATCTATCTTTAGGAGTATTCAATTTTTACTATTCACATTTTTCTTCATTCTTACTAGCTTTTTGATTATGGAGATAATTGCTTTAAAATTAAACGTTTATTTTAGCAACAAACAAATGATAATAATTGTGAGTGTATGTTTAATTATTAGGACTAAAGTAAATGTTTTATATATGGAGTAGTACTATTGTGAATGATGATGATGATGATGATAGTGATTAAACGAAGTTGGATGAAAGAAGCATGCATGTTTGACTCTGAAGATGCTGAGTTAACATTATGCAGATTATGTGCAACAGGAAAACACAGAATGTTCTATTATTAACAGAAGCGTACCATATGGTGTAATGCATGTCAGAATAAAAAGAACAATAAAGTAGGTTTGGTTGGTCGACAATCTCTTGTAACCTAGCTTCTTCTGATTCACTTTTCCCTGAAAAAGAAGTCTGCTTTTCATGTCTCTATGCTTGCTGAATACTTATCTTCTTTTTACTTTCATATACCTTTTGAAAAATTGATATAGTAAAATGAAGGTCAAATTATACTCCTTTTAAGTTAATGTTAGATTTCACTTTGGCCTCTTATGTTATTTTCTTTTTTTCATTTAATTTTAGTCCATTAAATTACAAATGTTAGACGATTTAGTCCTTAAGTTTTGGTTACTTAGCTATTTGTATAACTATTTTATGACAACTCTTTTTTCATACTCATATTGTGTTTTTACTTTCTCTCTCCATTAATGTGGTTTTCGTGCCACTACTTACTTTTCTTTCTATATACTCCCTCTGTCCCTCTATGTAACCCCCTTTTCTTTTTTAACATTTCTTAAGAAAAGTTGTCAGTTGTTGTACCCTAATTTTTGACCGATTCATTTTATTTTATTCGTACGTTGATCGTTTTTCAGTCGTCCGTTCGCGCGCTAATTCCCGTAATATCTGCGTTTGTTCGTATTTGCGGTCGCGATTTTTTTTTCGTTCGTCGTTTATGTTTTAATGTCGCTCGCGTATTAATTTCGTAATTTTTACTCGCGTTTTGTGCGTTTTTTAGCGTAGCGTTTTGTTTGCGTTCGTAAAGTTCATTTTATTCACGTCGTTGATTTATCGTTTTAATTAGCGTAAAAAGCCGCATAATCTCAGTCGTATCAGACGAAATTTCGGCAGAAAGGTATTTTAAAATACCTCATTTTTTTTGGTTCCGACGGGACATTTTTTTTATTTTATTATGTTAATTTTCGTTTTTTTATCTTATTATTTATTTAATTATTTATTTGTCCATTTATTTAATCTGTTTTCTTATTCATTTATTAGTTTTTATTATTTTTTTTAAGTCCTTGTCCACATGTCATGTTATCATTGGCCTAATCCAACTTTTCCTCCAAGAAATAACAAGGGTAGTTTTGTCCTTTCCATGCGTCAGGTGATTAAGGGTGTAGCAGAGTTAATGAAGCAGACACACTTTTCAATACACACAAACAGATTCAGAAATCAAAAATCACAAAAAACAGATCAAAATCCATTTTTCACCAAGAACACACCAAGAACAAAATTTAAATTTCATCATGATTCTCAGTGATTCATTGCAGAACCATCATCATTGAACCATTTTCTCTGCAATTCAAGTACGAATTCATCACCATTTGGTGACAAACTCAAGCACCGATCACAGAGAATCAGTGAGAAAAGAAGAGAAAAAAATCCAAACCCTAGCCAACACAAATCATCACAAATCCGAACCAAATCCACAAATCCAAACCCTAGCCAACACAAATCATCACAAATCCGAACCAAATCCATAACCAAGTTTCAAAATCATCAAAACCCAACAGTAACACATCATTTTTCGAAATCCAAACAACCATACCAACAACAATTTCGGCCAACCACAAATCCATACCTCAAAATTTATTTTCGGCCAAAAACAATACATAAACAAGGAAAACCGAACCCACACCAACCAACAACAATCCGTAAATCTGAACCACAACTCACAAAAGGGGGAATCCGAATTGAAACAACAAGAACAAATGCAAGCAAGGCTGAACGCACATCCGAACCAAACATGAGCAAGGAAAGGCTTGAACAAGAGTTGGAAAATAGGAAGAAGAAAGGAGCAAGCAGAACCGAAACAAAGGAACAAGAAGAAACAAAGGTAATATTCATGGCTTTTGTGTGTTTTTTTTGGTTGATTTCTTTCGTAGATCTAGATTTGGTTGCATCTTTTCTGTGAAAACTAAAGTTGGATCTGGATAGAGAAGGAAGAGATGAAGGTGATAGTGTAAATTTTTTTAAAAAAAAAACAAGTTTGGAACTCCGGCACGGCGGCGCTATGGCCGACCACCGTGCCGGAGAAGCTCCGGCCACCGTACCTTCATCCCTTCCGGCGGACTGTATGAAGAGAGAGGAGAGAGCTGGTTTTTGTTGATTTGTAGAGAGAGAAAGGGAGAAAGAAAATGAGGGTTTTGAACTAAAAAAGGATATTTATACCCCCTTGTTAAACCGGTTCGGTTCGCCTGAACCGACCCAGGCTTGAACCGAACCGGTTCAGTCTCTCCTGCAGCCCAACACTGTTGCTCTCTTGGCCCATTTGTTGTTACTGTTTCGCTGTTGACACCCCTATAGTGCTGCCTACACCCCCTCCCTATACCTATAGTATTTTTCTTTTAAATTCATGCATTCCTTTAATCATACAACATTAAAACTATGTTTCATGCATTTTTTATTTTATTTTTATTAGTGTCTTAATTTTAAAATATCATGCATTTTTTTTATTTTATTTATTTGTTTTATTTAAATTTTATCTCTTACATTTTAGTTTATTTTAAGCTTTGAAATAACATTTTATATTTTTTCTATTTTTGTCTGAAGTTTTAATTATTGTGCATTTGTTATTTGATTATGGTTTAATTCCTATTTTATGCATTTTGTTTAATTAGTATTTTGAATATCCCGCATTATATAGTTTACCTATCAATTTAATCTTAAACTCATGCATTTTTTTTTTAACTAATATTTTCTTTTTTTGAAAACTTGCATTTTATATTTTTTAAATACGTTTGATGTCATGCATTTTAGTTGGTAGTTATTCTCATATGTGATGTTCTTTTTATACTTAATGTTTCGTTATATCTCATTTTGCATCATCTCTAGTATAATCTCATGCATCTTTTAATTTTTTCCTTTGGTTATGTATTTATTTATTATACTTAGTATGTAATTAGGAAATTGATGTAATTTATTTTCGCGCATTTTTTTTCTTTTGAGACCATAGAATGTATTTAGGGTATGTAATATGTAATCGGCACACGCACTGACACGCGCACCGACACACCACTTTATTTATCGCTTTACGCTCTTTTATTTTTATTCCGCCGTTACGCGATTTCGTCGTTAGTTTAGAAAAATATTTTCTTCAAAAAAATCCAAAAAAAGTCAAATTCAAATTTCTTTCAAGTAAACCTTGGTATGTAATCCAAGTGATTTTCTTTTTATTTTCCTTAATCAAATGTTAATTAATTTAATATCCACATTAGACATGG
Source organism: Medicago arabica (assembly GCA_946800305.1). NCBI lineage: Eukaryota > Viridiplantae > Streptophyta > Magnoliopsida > Fabales > Fabaceae > Medicago > Medicago arabica. The sequence goes on from OX326969.1 coordinate 8,767,509, forward strand.
ATTTCGTATAATTAAAGTTGACCAACTTCATCGTATTTTCTTCTCATGCCTTGAGGCCTCTCATCTCTTCTTAAAACCTTTCTTTCAAAAATGTTAAAATCAATTCAACTCATCAAATAAGTTCTTTAGCCGAACTACTTGATTTTGATCCCGATTTATTTGGGTAAGTAGGCAAAGGGTTTCAACCCTTCCAAATCAATAAAAATAACCAAAAACATGCTTCATCTTTCTCCTTTCTTTCACTTTAACTCTTAAACTTTTTTTTATATAAGTAAAATTAACTTAGCGCAAGATTAGAGAATAGGTAGAAGGTTCCTATGGGATACCATAGTCGGTTCGGGTGCCTAACACCTTCCCCAATCGAAACCAACCCCCGAATCCAAGGTCTATAAGGGTTTTACTCACTTTTTCCCTTCCCGCGAATAAAAGTTGAGAGTTCAATGATTAAAGGTTCGAATCCAATCAATGATTTTGATACCCGAAAATCACGAGCACATCAGTGTAATTAATGTGTCTGTTTTGTGTGTTAATATTACCAAATTGTCCTTTATTTGTATGTGTATTAAATTTGACTTTTCAAATTTCAAAACAAGTTAATAGTATTAATTAAAGATATGTTCAGGAAAAAAGTAATAAATGCTTCTAGTAATTTGAAAAGGGATTTACAATTAGGGACAAAAATAAAATCAAATGAGTGCTTAGATATAGGGACGGAGGGAGTATTTGGTTATCACATAAGTTGTCATACAAAAGGTTGTTCAAATAACATCGTCATATCCATGTGAGCTTACCTCAATTGATAGAGATATTGCATTTTATATGCAGAGCCGAAGTTCGAACCCCGGACACTTCATTTTTCCACAATTAAATTGTGTGAGCTTTAACTACTAGGCTACTTGACCAAAAAAATAATAATAATAGCATCCTCATATTTATAACTCAAGGATTAAAGTGTTAAACGTTCATAACTTAAGAGACCAAATTGTAACTTAAGAAACCAAAATAAAACAAAACAGACTTAAGCGACCAAGTGAAATCTAAAAATAATTTAAAGGGTCTAAAGTATAATTTAGCCTAAAATGAATTTAGAAAAATAGTACAAATACACCCTTTTGATAATAATTTTTTTAAAAAAATGTTGGTATTAAAAATTCTAAAATAAAATGCAACTTAAAAAATTATCTTTTCGTATAATGAAAGGGATTAAACTTCTACGATATGGTAAAATAAACTTTAAATCTATATCGTAAGTGATTTGATTCTTACAACTAGAGATGTCAACTAAACAAACTAAGAGTAAAGGATACTCCCGTCATCTAAAACGTCCTTCATCCACATTATGCTCTTGGAGAAGATTTTTTTCCCTCGTCTTTGTCCCCACAGGTCCTCACGATTTTCGAGGGGACCCAATCAACCTAAAATAAAAATAATTATTTTTTTTTATTTTCAATCTAATTGACAGTAGAAAAATATAAAATTAAAACCCAACCATAAAAAAGAGAAATTAAGATATTGTTGTGAGTATTGTGACCTTATGAACATCACATAAAATAAATGAAGAATGTTAATGAGAGTCCTTAAGACATTCGTTAAAGTACTAAAACAAGTAAGTTTGTATAAAAAATGGTATAATTATGACTAAGATCTAAAAGATAAAACTTGTATTTTTAAGACAAAATTTATATTAATCGAGTCCTTAACCATTACCCTTAAGACACCAGTTAGAAAAACCCTATCATGTCTCCGTAAACTTAACTCAGTTGATAAATGACAATGTATAATATATAGAAGGTGTTCGAACCTCGGAAAAAAAAAACTTATTATTATATCCAATGTTTCTCACCCTATCACCCCACTTCATCTTAGACAAACATCTATCTTACATTGTAGCTCAAAAAACAGCTTCTGACCTATTGCTACGTAGACTAATTAATATATAACCATTTTCCTTTTGTTGTTTATTGCTTTTTCCACTGTTGTAAAAACATGTCTACACCACAGCATGCATATTCTCCACGAGTATAGCCATTATAGCTGCAAACTAAAAAACACACAGAGAGAGAGAGAGAGAGAGAGCATATAGAGACATGAGACAAACAACACTTAAGAAACAGAACACGCTCATCCGACAATAACAGACAAACCAAGTACCCTATGGTCCACAACATTCTTCTACACACTCCTTGAAAGTTTCTCTCTCACACCCCCTTCATCCCCTTATAAAACTCCCTTTTCCTTCCCTCATTTTTCATCACCAAAATCACACAAAAAACAAAGCCAAAAAAACAAGTTTTTCACCTACCCTTTTGCTTACATAATTAAATTTCTCTTAAGTTTTTTAATTTCGCATACCCTTTTGGCTTTTGCTTAATTTGTTCAATTCTACTACTACAATGTTCAATCAAGAGAAACTTATGCATTACCAAGTGGAACCATCATGGAGCTACTACATGAGAGTAAGAACAATGGAAGAAGATCAAATGGAGAGAATAATGAAGCTAGCAACACAAAGTGCTGTTGTGATATTCAGCATAAGTAGTTGTTGTATGTGTCATGCAATGAAGAGTTTGTTTTGTGGAATGGGAGTGAATGCAATGGTTCATGAACTTGATGAAGATCCTAAAGGGAAAGAAATGAAGAGAGCATTGATGAGGTTACTTGGAAATTCAACATCACTTCCAGTTGTTTTCATTGGTGGAAAATTAGTTGGCTCTATGGATAGAGTTTTGGCTTTTCATATTAATGGTTCTCTTGTTCCTCTTCTCAAAGATGCTGGTGCTTTATGGCTTTAACTAATTACTGATTAGTGATCATAAGCACTGACTTATAGAAATTAGTGATCACTGACACATAGTGATAACTGTAGTCATATATGAGCATCCAGCTAGATTCAGTTGAAAAAATTGTCTGATAACTGTGGCTTGCAACTCTTGACTAAATGAATTTTAAGTAGAAGAATGTAGCTATCAGTTGAAATTAGTTTGACATAAAATTATCATTTGTGGCTACTGGTTTATGGCATATACACTCATTACAATTATCATTACAATCTACCATTATACCTACATATCAATGTGCACCAGCAGTATTGTGTAGGCTTTGTTTTTAAGACATAAAATTGAGTTTATGACTATAGTTTATAAGCTCCAATGATTAAAAGAAGACTTGTTTGGTAACTGTTATTTTTACGTGAACTTATAACTTATTTTCAAGAGCATATAGAGGTTTTTGATAAGCTAATCCAAGTATTTTATAACTTATTATTTGTTATCTCCATTTTTACCCCGGACACTCGAAAAAAAAGGTAAGAAACCGACTTGTCTACAAAACAACAACCAACACACTGAATGGATCCATGTTTGATGACGCCTCTCCTAAATAAATTATCTACAGTAGCAACTTTACTATGAAATAATCTGCACACTAATCATGAAACTTTTGCCCGAACCAATTTATGTCAAGACTTCAACCAAGTCGGGTTACACATGCCAATAGTTCCCTCCCAAACTCTAGAATCTAAGTGACAAATATCATTCCACCAAATGGAACGTCTTTACCACTAACTCTAAAAACCCCATCTCTCTCTCCCCATACCTGTTAGCAAGTGTGCACAAATTGATATTGCCTTGGAGGCAGCGTTTCAGAAGCATAGCCATATAGAGTAATTTTTTAGGGCGAGAGAATAACCGAGCAAGAAGACCAATCCATTGAAGGAACCAACGACATTGTGACAATCCTTGTCATCTAATTGATAGAAAGGATCCCTAGGAAGGGAGATATAATGGTTTTGCAGTAAGTGACTGACGGGGAGGGGGTACAAAACTCTAACTAATCACAACGTTGTGCCGGTGTCTTGTTAGATACTAGTGAGAAATGCGGGTTTCATGCGGATCAATTAAGATGCCTTTTGACGAATGTATGATCTGATTACTTAATCTATTCATCTGTTCAAAGATTTGACCTGAAGCCATAATAGGATTTCAGTGATGAGCTCATGGACGGCAACAGACTGGGTTGACAGCGCCGACGCCGTGACTTCCGTTGCAGGGTATTCATCATCACGGTGCTGATAGGAACAAAACCTAACGTGTTTTTGGAATTGATTATTAATGTTATTGAATTCCAAATCAGAAACTTTACAAAAAATATTATCCTATTTGAGCAGTGCAATATTAATTTTGTGCAACGCACAGAAATAAAATTGTGAAAAAGAATCCACATTTGGTTAAAAAACAACAATTTTTAATAACACTTATCAAATTATCATACATTAATGTTGCATACATATCAATATAAAGATAAGTTTAACATCAATAAAATAACTCATAAAGTGTGGAGTTTTAGGTCGGGTGAAAATAGACTATAAAATGAGTACAATAACCAAACAAGTTGTAGTTCCAATAAGCTCCAATATTTTTTCTTCATAGCATTCCGCCGCCATGTTCCATCATTCATGCCTGATGTGTTTGAAGTTCAGGTTGTAGATCTACAATTCAAAATGAACCCATTTAAACAATAGATCGATGAAAAACGAAAAGAATAGAACAGAAACACAAAGTAAATCATGTGAAGTGTTTCATTATTCTCAAGTTTATAGTTTATAGCATCTTATAACATGCCAACAAGTTGCAAACTGTACTGCTGAGGTAGTTTAACTTGGGAAAGATGATTTCTAAATCAGATCTATTGCAATTTCATAATAGAGTTTTCCCCATTCTCAAGTTTCCAAAGCTCTTCTCATTCATTTACAGATGCATTAGTAATATGACCCTAAATCAAAGTTGGATGCATCAGACTGCCATCAAATTTACAGAATGTTGTTGTGTTGTGCATCGCTATTGTCGCTACTAAAGCAAAACTTTTCCAGATAAGTGTCAATACATCCTAAACAAATAGATCCTAACTCAGACGGTAAAATAACATCATATCAGATGCACAGATTATTTCATCAATGTTTCACTTCAAGGAAATAGCAATTTATAAAATAAAAGAAATTCAAGTGCAGAATTCCCGAAAGCCAAAACCGAGGGAAAAAAATCCAAGGAATAATGAGCCTAACAAGCTAACTCAGTTGCCAGCTACCACCAATAATTAGACAAACTCCAAGGCTGCTACAATTAAGATACATTGTACAAATCTTAACAAATAACATACTAATAAACAATTAAAATCTACGGTTCTTTAATAATTTCATCTAGATAGAGAAATAAATCCTTAAGAAAGATAAGGAATATAATTGCAACATGCAAACCTACGAAAAAAACAAGGTGTCATTACAAAGATGTACCAAAAACGGAATAGTACAATATAATTGAATAAAACAACATAGATGTTCAATTGTGATATGAGATTCTACGTATATTCCAACTGTTAGAAGTTTGGATTGGAATAATTCCATAGCAAGCAATAGAAGTTTAAAAAACACAAAACGAACTCGAGTGCAGAATTCAAGAAGGCCAAACAAGAGGAAGAAAGGATATATATGTAACAAAAATAGCATAGAAAACATTTAGAAACAAGTTGTAAGGTGGCTTCTAAGGTGAGGGTTCAATTAACTCTCTCACCGGTGCAACCCAAAAATAATACCGTTCGAAATAATTGATGGTCCCAACTTTTTAGAGATAAAAGTGAGAAAATCTACACATTCTCACGCAATCTTACACACCCTCTCAAGAGTGAATGCCTAATTCTCAAGAGTATGCGACAGGCAGGTGATACAAGAAGAATATTCACTATCTGTTGAATTGCAAAATCATTATATGGTTAAAATTAAATATATATAGATAACTGAGTTCTAAACAAGTATTTGGATCCATCAGTTGATTCACCATATCTATGGCAAAGTTTTAAAGTAAAGGAAATAATCACACAATTGAAACCAAGTCAAGACCAAGTACATAAATTGAAATAAATATTATGTTGGAGAAAAACTTACTTTCAATAGGTTGAAACCAGACTTTCGACATAATCCTTGATAGAGAACCAACATATCTTTTTGTTAACTCTAGATTTCAGTACTCTATTAGTTCTCAAGTTATAGAGAATTGCTTGGTTATGTAGGCAGCTTATGAATACTATTGTTTCACCATCTTCGGAGAGATGCAATGGCTTTAATTTCAACCACGAGGAAACAACTCTTGAATTAAAATTCATTCGAAGATTGTGATAGCTAAATGTAAAGAATTGCGTCCAAGACCGGTCATCTCCAAATTCTGTCATCTTCCATATAACAAAATTTGTTCCGTTGTAATCTTGAGAAAAGCAGAAGGAGTTCATCAACACAGAAACACTTGATAAATGTGTCGACTCAGCATCTGGAGGGAGCATCAACTTTGTGTATGTCTCAGTCCCTAGATGTAGTGAAATAATCACACATTTATGAATAATAGTTGTATCGGAAGGAACCCGATTGCGAGCCAACCAGTTCACAGTGCAATTGAATTGTACACCATTGTACTTTCTCCAATTGGAAAAGAGAAGCTGAAAAGGCACAAGAGATAAAGTTTGTATAGTTCTCCAAACATTATCACCCAAAGTAAAAATGCTCACCTCAACCATGGGGTTGTCGACAACATTGCTATTATAATGCAAGCTCACAACCTTATAAGCGTCGGTTGAATTATCATAACAAAACACGAACCTCCAAGAATTCAAGAAACATGAACCTTCTTGGAAATAACCTGATCTATCAGATATTTTCCTGGTGGCGGGGTTCCAGAAACGGAACCAGACGGAGTAATTATTGAGGGCGTCGTAAGAATAACCTAACAAGCAGACCAATCCATTGCATGAACCAATAACTTCACGACAATCCTTGTCATGCAATAGATAATAAGGATCCTTAGGAAAGGTGATAGGACGGTTATCTAACAAACGACCAGCTGGAAAAGGTACGAAACGGTGCTCACCATCATAGGGTGGCTGGTAAGAGACTAGCGAGAAGTGCGGGTTTCGTGCAGATCTATTGAGGTGCATTTTGATGAATTTAGCATCAGAGATAATAGTGTTCCAAGACTTACTCACACACTTGATCTGCATCAAAGATCTTACCGGAAGCCTTGCGAAGATTTCGGCGATAACCTCGTCGGAGAGGGTTACTGATGGCGGCAGATTGGAGTGAGAGCGGAGACGCCGCGAATTCATCAGAGCGAGCTGTGTCGGTGGTGCAGTTGAAAGTTGACGATGCTCGCTCTCTCGTAAAAGAGACAAAGACGTGAGTTGAGTAAATGAAGTGAGTATACTAGTCATTCTCTATTAATATTATTTTTGTTGTTTTGAGTTTAACTGCTATTAATATGCACTGCACCAGTAAAAAAAAATTATTACACAATATCACAATAATGGTTTTTTTAAGGGAATATCAAAATAATGTTATTTTACATATATATTCAATAATATGTTTTTTTAATAAATATATTTAACAATATGTTGTCGGTCAATTAATTAATATGATAATTTCGTCTCAAATGTCGAAATTGCTAGGTTGAACGTTATGACCGGGGTTCGAACTCCGGTACCTCAACTTTGTGTGTGTGAGTTTATGATGGTTTTGCCTTCTCGTCTATCTACCCAAAAAAATGAGAATTTCCCAACAAAAAAAAAACTTAATGAATACTAGCAAAAAGACTGGCTACTATGTGCTTGTATGTCTGTTCTTTTTACCGCGCTAACGTTTGTGAATATTTTATTATGTTTGTTTGTATAATTTTTATTACAACTTTTAAATATTAATGAAAATTATTCATACATCGATTTATCTACAAATTATGTATATTTTTAAAAAATATTTATCTACAAATTATTGTCAAAACATATAACGAAATTATTTATCAACTCTGCATATTTTGGTTTGTCTGTATATAAAATAAAATAATGATTTTCTTATTGATTATATTTATAGTGACATTTTTTTTTTGAAGTAATTTATAGTGACATATACTTTACCTAATTTGTTACATTTTGTTTTAAGGATAAAGGGGAAAAACTGGAAATATACTCATCGTGTTTGTTACATGATATATTTTGTGTGGTAACAAAAAAAAATATTGTGTTTGTTACATTTTTTTTAATATTTACATCGACTCTGATCCATTATCCTTTTTAAATGATAAGGAAAAAATCAAACATATACAATTTGTTACATTTTATGTTAATATTTGAAATTACTCTTATCTATTTGTTAGATGTGATATGTGATTGAAAGTTGAGGGTAATTATGGAAAGAGAAAAAGTCAGCCCAAAAAAGCCGAAAGAATATATTTTCTTTATATAAAGTATAGATGACTATTGTTGTCAAAATCACGACTTAAGTCTCAAAATTCAGGATTTTGCGACTTTACTTATAGCTTCAATGACTCAAATTCATAGCAGAATCCACAAAATCCCAGCGAAATCGCACAAAATCGTAAAATCTGTTCACAATCGCAAGATTTTAAAGGACTTTGTCCATTATTTTGATACGAGTCAATTTTTTACTTGGTTTGTCAAATGACCCGATTTGTACCCATGACTCGGTTAAGTAAATATCAAAAAGACTAAGTTTTTTCATTCTTTCACTTCGCGTCACACTTTCCCATCACGATTCATCTATTGACGCTGGAGGATAATGAGATTGATGAAGATGAACGTGTTGATATGATCGGAATCTAGTCTTTGCAAAATTTTGTTAGGATTTATAATTGCATATAGGCTTTACTTTAAGTATTTTGTTAGAGATCTGGTCTTTGCCTGGAAACTTAATAGTCACTTACTCACTTAGATTTTCATTCCTTGCCCTTCAAATGCTCCAAATACACAGGAACCATGCACATTGATTTTCATTGTGCCTCCAATCAAGTCTTCAAATTGATCTAAATGAGTCAAAACTTGATTTTGGAAGGCAGAGCAAATCCCCATCCACTTACATATCTCATGCATATACCTTCAAAAACTAGACACTCGAAAAAAAGATGAGAAACTGACTTGTCTGCACTACAACAACCAACACACTAAACATGAAACTTTTGCCCGAACCAATTTATGTCAAGCCTTCGACCAAACCGGGTTACACATGCCAATAGTTCCCTCCAACAATTTCTTAGAACCTCTTTAACTGAATCAAAATTTGAAGTCTCCTAAACTCTTTAATCGAAGTGACAAATGTCATTCCACCAAATGGAACGTCTTTACTACTGACTCTAAAAACCCATCTCTCTCACTATACATGTTAGCTAGAGATCTTTACCAAAAACCCATTCCCTCATTTCTAATTTTCCAATCCAATTTACCCGTAAGAGCTGTGTTGAATACCCTCAAATTTCTAATACCCAAACCTCTTCTTCTAAAGGTCTACATACCTTATTCCATTTAACCCAATTAATTTATCTATCCTCCCCGCTACTTCCCCATAATAATTGTTTAAAAATTGAGTCGAGTTTAGAGATAATACTAGCCGGAGTCTTGAAAAAAGAGAGAAATAAACTATAAGAGTTAATAGGATGGATTTTATAATATCCATGCACGGACCCCTAATCAACAACTGTTTATGCTTCCAATTTGATAATCTATGTCTTACCGCGTCAATCATCGGTTGTCAAGAAGTTTATTGCTTTGGATTTGCACCAATAGGTAAGCCGCTTCTTCAAGCTAACTTTGAGAAATATTTATCCCCCCAATAAACTCTTTTAAAAATTATTTTTAGCTCCAACATCAATTCAAACAACAACAAATTCACCTTCATGACTCAGACGTTCCACCACCGTGAGAGAAGCATTCGTCACCCCCATCAAATTTGAATCCTGAAAACATTCCCAACTCTACATACCTCCTCATTAGTTGAATAAAGCCTTCAACTTCTATAAGAAGGAGAAATATAATGGATCGCCTTGTCTCAAACCGTGACAGATTGGATTGACTGCGCCGATACTGTGACTTCCATTGCTGGGTATTCATCATAACGACGCTGATAGGAACAAAACCTAATGTGTTGTTGGAATTGAGTATTAATGTTCTTGAATTTCAAATCGGAAATTTACCCAAAATACTATTTTATTCGAGCAGTATAAAATGAATTTTGTGCAACACACGGAAAGAAACTTGTGAAAAGAATCCACATTTGATACGATTTACAATTTGCCATTTTTGGTTATAAAACAACAATTTTTAACAATAAATTACACTTATCAAATTATCATACATTAATGTTGCATATATATCAATATAAAGATAAGCTTAATATCAACAGACATCAATACAATAACTCATAAAGATCAATGTAGTTTTAGCATTCTGCAATAAGTACAATAAACGAACAAGTTCCAATAAGCTGCTCCTTCAAAAAAAAGTTCCAATAAGCTGCAATATTTTTCTTCATAGCATTCTGCCGCCATGTTCCATCATTCATGCCTGGTGTGTTTGAAGTTCAGGTTGTAGATCTACAATTCAAAATGGACCAATTTAAACAATAGATCTATTGCAATATCATAATAGAGTTTTCCCCATTCTCAAGTATCCAACGCTCTTTTGATTCATTTTCCGATGCAATAGTAACTTCTAAATGTTAAACCAACATTTTCAGATGCAGTAGTAACATGACCCTAAATCAGAGCTGGATGCATCAGACTACGATCAATTTTTTAGAATGTTGTTGTATTGTGAATCGTAATTGTTGCTACTAAAGCAAAACTTTTCAAGATAAGCCGTGACGGACTCGGAACTTTTGTATAGCGAGGGAAAAATTTACTTATATATAACTTTTGGAATATGGATTGGCTAACTCAACCCAAAAAAATCGTTGGAACTTTTAACATATCTCTTAGGATTGCTCACACTTATAAACACATTATCATACCACATCTCATCAAATGTAAGACTCGTATCAATAATAAAAATATCAATAAAAAAACACAACAAAAGGGCAAGAGATGATACAAATGTTGCCTTTTCTCTTCTAGAGGTGGTTCGAAATTTATGCATTGAGACATAAATAGTGGCCAACTAGGGTCCATCCCTGAAGTGTCAATACATCCTAAACAAATAGATCCTAACTAAGACGGTAAAATAATCTGATACACAAATTATTTCATCAACGATTCAAATCAAGAAAATAGCAACTAAAAAAACAAAAGAAATTCAACCACAACTAAGATACATTGTACAAATATTAACATATAACATACTAATAAAAAATTAAAATCTATGGTCCTTTCAATAACTTCATCTAGATAGAGAAATAAATCCTTAAGAAAGATAAGGAATATAATTGCAACATTCAAAACGAAAATTAAATATACCAAAAACGGAATACGTAAATGTTCAATTGTGATATGAGATTCTACGTATATTCCATCCAGCTGCTAAAAGTTTGGTTTGGAATAATTCCATAGCAAGCAATAGATGTTTAAAAAACTCAAAAAAGAACTCAAGTGCAGAATTCAAGAAGGCCAAACAAGAGGAAGATATGATATATATGTAACAAAACTAGCATTCAAAACATATAGAAACAAGTTGTAAGCTTTTAGGGTGAGGGTTCAATTAAGTCATTCACCGATGGAACCAAAAATAATACCGTTCGAAATAATTGATGGTTCCAACTTGTTAGAGATAAAAGTGAGAAAATCTACACATTCCCAAACAATTTTACTCAACTCTCAAGAGTTAATGCCTAATTCTCAAGAGTGAACTGCAGGCAGGTGATAAGAACAAAAAGAATATTCACTATCTGTTGAATTGCAAAATCATTATATTGTAAAAATAAAATATAACTGGTTCTAAACAGGTATTCGGATCTGTCGGTTGATTCTTCATATCTATGGCAAAATTTTATTGTAAAGGAAATAATCACACAATTGAAACCAAGTCAAAACCAAATACATAAATTGAAATAAATAGGGTTAATTAAGTAAATGGTCCTTATAAATATTAAGAATTTTGTTTTTAGTCCCTACAAAATAAAATCACAATTTTTAGTCCTGTAAAGTTTTCCGTCATTTTTTTAGCCCTTGTAAAAAATTTTATCAATATTTTTAGTTCCTGTAGAAAATTTACGTTAGCATTTTTGGTCCCTAAAATACTAAAGGAAAATGTCACAGGGATTAACAAATGTGATTTTATTTTATAGGAATTAAAAGCAAAATTCTGAATATTTATAAGGACTATTTACTTAATTAACCCAAATAAATATTATGATCAAAAAACTTACTTTCGATAGGTTGAAACACTTTCGACATAATCCTTGACAGAGAACCAACATATCTTTTTATTAACTCTAGATTTCAGTACTCTAATAGTTCTCAAGTTATAGAGAATTGCTTGGTTATCTAGCAGCTTCCGAATACCATTGTATCACCATCTTCGAAAAGATGCAATGGCTTTAATGTCAACCACGAGTAAACAACTCTTGAATTTAAATTCATTCGAAGATTGTGATAGCTAAATGTAAAGAATTGAGTCCAAGACCGATCATCTCCAAATTCTGTCATCTTTCATATAACAAAATCTGTTCCGTTAAAATCTTGAGAAAAGCAGAAAGAGTTCGTCAACACACAAACACTTGATAAATGTGTCGACTTCTCAGCACCTGGAGGGAGCATCAACTTTGTGTATGTCTCAGCCCTTAGATGAGGTGAAATAATCAGAAATTCATAAATAATAGTTCGAATGTAAATAAAGTTTGGATAAAAATTATTTCAATCATTTGATTTTATAACTGTTCTGTTTGAGGTCCCCGTGAACTTAACTCAGTTGGTAGAGACATTTGCATAATTTATGCAGGGGTTGAACCACTAACATAATTTAAGATGTATGAGCTCTAGCTACTAGGCTGCTTGACAAAAAAAACTCCTATGTGAAGCTTGGTACATCATATAAGAATTCGATATCATATCAAACTATTGCATTTAGAAAACTAAATTGTTACCAAAAGTTGTTGGCTCAATCCATCATAGTGTACAAGTCTTATTATAATCTTATATCATAAGTAACTCTTGGATATTTTTTTTGAGGGGTAACTCTTCGGATATTTGTTCAGCCATACACAAGAACGATACTACCAATTAGCGCATTGCACTTGTAAAAATAAATAATAATAAAAGTAAAACGCATCACAACTTTTCATTAAAGGCTTATAATATTTTACCCCCTCAATACATATAATATGCATTACATCTACATTAAAAAAAACCCAATAATATTAAATTCGTAGAACCAAAAAAAAAGATATTAAATTTAGATATAGACATTTCATTTAAAATATACTTTTTTTGAGGGGAAATTTAAAATATATATGAAATTACAGGAAAAAAATATTTGCATATTAGAAAAATACTAATATTTTTATACCAAAAAAAAAGATACTAATATCTAATACTGATTCAAGTCTAGTTAGTGCCAAGATCACATATATTCTCATCTTGTTTACACCTTTGGTAAACCAAAACTACATTACAAAGTAGTAGAACGATTTCTTTTCTGTCTTCTCTCAAATTTGTATCTGGAGAAAAGAAGGAAAAAAAGATGTTAAATGGCAAAGAAAAAATTGCAATTCTTGCACTTTCACTTTTCTTTAGTGTAGTTATGATTTGTTTTTGTTTCATTTTAGTAGTCCATTTCGTAGTGCAATTTTCAGAAAAGACGAGTAAATCAACTCAAAAAAATCAAGAAGTGTTGTGGGCAGGATTTGGCATTTCTCTATTTGTAATATTTGCTTTTGCTTTTGTTGTATTTGCTGTGTTTTCTGGTTGTGGTATTATTTATATAATCCAAAGTAGCACCAAGATTGCACCTGCACCTTTGGATGGAGATTAGGAGACACCACACTCATATGGTTTAAGATTCAAATATTAATCACCAAAGTATAATAGAAGAGTCAGAAAAAAATATACAAGGTGAGCAACCATCCAAGTTTGTACAATGATTTTTTTATTTCGCTTTTACATTTTTGTTTGTACTAAGTTATTGAATTAATCTAACATTTGAGACTATGATAATCTTTTTCTTAAAAAAATTGAGACTGTAATTAAATGCCCATGTTTAAATGTTTAAATTATCACTTGTTTTAATAGCAAATGTTAGTATATAATTGTTAGTATATTAATGTAGAGCGATGCTATACATCGCGAATGGTTTACTCGTTAAATTTCATGAACGTTGTTATGTGAGATGGCTGAGTATACCATGTTTCTGAAAAAGTGGAAAACACAGGTGCAGGTAGTATTAAACAACCAATCACGTTTTGTTGCTATCCGTTCGTGATTACATCTCTCGCTATACCTAGCATTTCTCATTAATGTATCATCAACTGCCGATCTCTCTCCGCTGCCTGCACTATATTCTTTTATTTCTTGAAGAACACATTTATTATATAATGAAAGAAGTACAAAAAGCATTTAACCCACAAATCAGAAAAGTATAATACTTGCCCCGTGAAAAACAAACACCCTTCAAGAACTAAGAAAAAAAAAAGGGTTTGAAACCATTCGTAGTATAAACAAGGCCCCCAAATTTGCTAATATTCCAAATTCCGAGCTTTCCAAATTTTCGCCAATTAACCAAGGACTATGATAGATAAAACTAAAACATTAAATGAAATGTCAACTCAATATTTTGGGTACATCACCTTCTTTGTAAATTTGCAGGCAGTTTACTTCTTTGTTGTCACGTAAATCTCTCTTTTTTATGTCTTTTTTTTAGCATTGTAGGATCAAAATAGGCGGCAAACTCTTCTTAAGAATTTTAACACTGTCGTATGTTTAAGGCTGGATTCGAACCAATGACTTTAGTTAAACTAGAAGAGATCTGTGTCTTCTCTCTAAGCACTCTTGGGTGTAAATCTCTTCATCTTAGCATTCAAGTGCGAAACAAAATCTTGACTTTAATTCAATGTTTGATACCTTATGTTTATTTTAGTTTTTATTTTTTTTCTTATGTTTTATAAGTTTTAAGTTGGTTCAAAATATTATTTGCGTTAGAATTAATTAATCATTTCCATTATATAATATTGAGTTTAATAAAATAATAAAGTTTAAAAAAGATTTTTGTACCAAAAAAAAAAATTAAAACTGATTTTGTTAATAAGTTAAATAACACAAAGGACCAAACAATTTCTCAAAAATAAATTTCTGTCGATAATGCACCACATCACAAGTTGTACTAATTTTTCCTGTAGCAAACTATAGAAAAGATGAGCATTTACGTGCCTGTCTTTCTACGTTTTTATTGCTCTAACGTTTGAAAATTATGAACACATTTTGTTTGGAAAGGCCCAACTCTCAAAAAAGAAGGAAAATAAACTCTTTTTTGTGCAATTGGAAAGACATATGAGAAAAGAAACCTAGAAAGGAAATCTGAAAGGTCCAAACCCAAAAAATTGAAAAGAAACCATTAAGATGTTGCCTAGAAACATTTAACGGGTAGTGAAAAGCGAAAAAATAAAATGAAATGAAGAGCTAATAAAATCACAGCAATGTGATAAATTTGTTTTCAAAAAGGTATATACCCAAAAAAAAAGTTCTTAATGATGAGTCAAATTTGGAAAACAACGACAATGAAAATTTGGATCTTTAAAATTAAAATGAGAAAATCGATGATAATTCAAATGTTCCTAATGATGTGTCAAATGCGTCTAATATAGAAAATTTTGGAGATGATTGTGAACAAGAAATTCTTCATTTTGATATTTTAGATCCAAGAAATTGGGAAAGTCTTGATAACGCGTCAAGGGATATTTTAGTTGAAAAAAGACCTACTAGAGAAATGAATCTTTATTTTTCAGAAATCATTAAGATGTTGCCTAAAAACATTTAACAGGTAGTGAAAAGCGAAAAAAATAAAACAAAATGAAGAGCTAATAAAATCACAACAAGGAGCTCTTGATAAATTTGTTTTCAAAAAGGTATATACCCAAAAAATAAATGTTCTTAATGATGAGTCAAATTTGGAAAACAACGACAATGAAAATTTGGATCTTTAAAATGAAATGAGAAAATTGATGATAATTCAAATGTTCCTAATGATGTGTCAAATGCATCTAATAGTGAAAATCTTGGAGATGATTGTGAACAAGAAATTCTTCATTTTGATATTTATGATCCAAGAAATTGGGAAAGTCTTGGTAACGCGTCAAGGGATATTTTAGTTGAAAAAAGGCCTACTAGAGAAATGAATCTTTATTTTTCAGAAATCATTAAGATGTTGCCTAAAAACATTTAACGGGTAGTGAAAAGCGAAAAAATAAAATGATATGAAGAGCTAATAAAAACACAACAAAGAGCTCTTGATATAATTGTTTTGAAAAAAGGTATATACCCTAAAAATGTTCTTAATGATGAGTCAAATTTGGAAAACAGCGACAATGAAAATTTGGATCTTTAAAATGAAAATGAGAAAATTGATGATAATTCAAATGTTTCTAATGATGTGTCAAATGCATCTAATATTCAAAATCTTGGAGATGATTGTGAACAAGAAATTCTTCATTTTGATATTTATGATCCAAGAAATTGGGAAAGTCCTGATAACGCGTCAAGGGATATTTTAGTTGAAAAAAGGCCTAATAGAAAAATGAATATTTATTTTTAAGAAATCATTAAGATGTTGCCTAAAAACATTTAACGGGCAGTGAAAATCGAAAAAAATAAAACGAAATGAAGAGCTAATAAAATCACAACAAGGAGCTCTTGATAAATTTGTTTTAAAAAAGGTATATACCCAAAAAAAAATGTTCTTAATGATGAGTCAAATTTGGAAAACAACGACAATGAAAATTTGGATCTTTAAATTGAAAATGAGAAAATTGATGATAATTCAAATGTTCCTAATGATGTGTCAAATACATCTAATATTGAAAATCTTGGAGATGATTGTGAACAAGAAATTCTTCATTTTGATATTTATGATCCAAGAAATTGGGAAAGTCTTGATAACGCGTCAAGGGATATTTTAGTTGAAAAAAAAGCCTACTAGAGAAATGAATCTTTATTTTTCTAATGACAAATATTTTAGGCATTTCTCATATGGTAATTATTCAAGAAAATTAAGCAATGGTGAAATTAGTGATAAAAAAGGGCTAGTTTATTGCAAATATGATGACAAAGTATATTGTTTAAATCATCTACTTCTAATAACTTGAGTTTACTAGCATCGTGTTATGGGGTGTCAACATAGCTGAGATGTCAACCGTCATAACTAATGCATGTCTTATTCATCATTTATCAAAAAATAAAAGTTTACGTTGTATTATATAAGGGGTCCTTTTTTCATATTATGCCTAATATTCATAAAACGTTAGGAACTGCCCTGATTGATATGGGTGATGTTTTTATATTTCCCATTGGTATGAGAGATATTCTTATCCGGATCATCTAGAATATGATCATGCATTTTCATTTATTTTGGTCTTGGAAATTGTTTATGCACCATGATATGCTAATTGTTTCCAAACTTAATGTTTTGGTAGTCTGATTCATGCCTCTAGTTTATGTTTAGTTTCTTGATATGGGTGTTGGAATATATATACTGCTCCTTTATAACCAACATTTAAGGTGCTAAAGAAAAAATTTCAGGTTTGATGATGTTTGAAATGTTTAAGCGCGCACGGAAAAATATGGGGTTTTCTTTAAATTGTAAATGTAATTTAAAATATTTTTGAAGATTATCATTTTCTATGAACTTATTAGAAAATGTGGATGTGGATTCCTTTGGTATGCGAATAATAAAATTCAAACAATTTTTTTTGTTAGTTTATTTTAATAGTACTTTTTTAAGATATATGGAAGTAAAATACTCTCCGATCTCTTATATAATTACCCCTCCATCTCAAAATAGGTGTTCTCTTTTCTATTTTTTGTCTTAAATTATTGCATTTTAATCATCAACTACTCTGCTAACTATAATTTATAAGTGGGTTTTAGTAAATAGAACATATTTACCAATTAAATCAACACTGCTATCATTTTCTTAATAACTGTATAAAACTTAAAAGGGAAAACTAATTTTAGACGGAGAGAGTAAAAAAAACGCCCTTTAAAAATTTGTATTAACTACATTTAAGTTATGATAATCGCTCATGAGGATTTTGGGAACCCCAAACTTGGAAAAACTATTCTTTTTCAAAAAGTTCACTACCATGTGTGTATCATTAGAAGGTGATCCAACATCTTCAACCCATTTTGTGACATAGTCTACACACACCGGCAGGAAAGGAATGGAAATGAGTCGAGTCGAACTCGTCTGAGCTCGACTCGACTCGATAAGAATTGATTCAGCTCGAGTTCGGCACAAACTCTTTTTTCAACTCGAGTTCGGCTCGTTTAAAATTCATGAACAGTTCGGTTCAGCTCGTTAGGTTCAGCTCGTTTGCTCGAATCACATAATTTAAGTCAATTTTTATTGTATAAAAAAGGTCAAAATTTATAGATATTTTACTTATAAACCCTTTCAACTTGGACATCATCATCAATATTGTTATCAAAGTGAAGCATAACCTTGTATAAAAGAGATAATGACTTTTGTGCAATAAAAATGAAGCATAGCATGAACAATAACATGAACATCTACCATGGTAAGCCACATTTTTTTTTGGTACAAACATGGTAAGCCACATTAAGTTATCAAAGAGCCATACAAGAGTTACCTGCAATATTTTGTTTACGCATCAAATAAGTGTGATGAAATAATAATTTCTGGAATATAGCGTTACATTTCAATAAAAGCCTTGATGAAGATGTTGTTTTTTCAATGCCTTCTATATTAACAAGCGACTACAATTGCAATGGAATCATAAGAAGAAAAAGAATGTAAGAAAGAAGAATTAAACAACGATTACAAGCCTCCTTATTGAGAGTGAAACCTATGGTATAGTCATGTTATCTGAGTCTATATTGTGGGGTTTTAGACCCCATTCGTCAACCATATTGTTGGATTTCTAGTTTGTTGAGTTTGTGCACAAACTGTTGCACCCGAACGAGTTTTGAAGGAAACAAAAGCAGCTAGGATTATAGATTTAGAAATTCTTTGGGACCTTCTCTTTCTCCAACTCTATAACAAACATCATCTTATATATATACAGAAAAATCAATCGTGAGAAGCATGCACTACAAATAATCTGCTTAGTCTCTTGATATTCTCTCAATTGCGATAGGAAAAAAAAAACATTAGCATTCACTTTACTGCCACAACTACCTAACCTTCCAACAATCCTTAAACATGGTTGGCCAAAAGAAACTACTTTACAAAAAAAATTACAATTGTTCTATCTATATTTGTTTTAAAGTTTGTCATGTCAGCAAACCATGGTCTTTGAGATATTGCAAACAATTGTTCATTTGGAGATATCTCTTTGATGCTTGTTTCCTTTTGTGTGACTTGTTTATATTTCAAGCCTAAAAAGGTGATAAGCCACCACATTTTTGTTTCGCTTCTTGTCTTGATTTCTAAATCGAATTCCTGCAAGAATCCACCTAGGCAGAGGCGGAGGCTTGTATGGGCTGAGGTGGGCCATAGCCCACCCCCAAAATTAGTGAAATTACCAAAATAACCTCAACTTATTTTCTTTTTCCAAATAACCCATCCAACATTCTCAACCTTTTCCTCTGTTCCTCTGTTCACGTTAACCTTTTCTTCTCCCTCTTTGAAAACGCGAGTTACGCGACCAACCCATAACCATTTTGTCACCGTCGATTCTCACCGACTTCCGACCACGAGACCGTCGGCACTGACCACTCACTCCAGCACTCCCTTCTCTCTCTCATTCAGAGAATATCAAACAAAAACCCCTGTCCTTGTTCACTCTCTGTTTTTCCAATCCAAATGGAAAGGTAATTGCTTGACTATTGTTGATTTTCTTTTTGATTTTAGAATTTAATGGTGTTTGTTTGTTGTTGTTTTCTACTAAGATTGGTTGTTGTTTGATATTGTTGATTGATGATTGCTACTATTACTAAGTTTGATGATTAAAAATTATTGTACAAAATTAATAAAAAAATTGCTTAAACAAAAGAGAAACATTACTTACAATTTACAAAGAATACTTTCTATTTGAATCAAATGATTGGTTAATGTTCATATTGTGGAGAACTTGGACTCTTTATTGTGTTATGGCAATAGCAATGTTATAGCTGTACTGTACCGAAATCACCACATTTTGGTTGTCCAAACCAGCCTCTCTCAACATTCCTGAATGTTATGGCAATATCAATGTTATAGCTGTACTGTACCGAAATCATATTGAATGAAACCTTTCCATTTGAAATGTTATATTCCAAACAAACTAGAAAGTGCTAGGCAATCTTCAAAGTACATAACTTTTCTAGAAGTCAATGCAATTTTATCTAATTGAAAAGCTTTACTTCTACTTCAGAGTTTTTGTCTTTTGCACTGCATTGCCATTAGGTTGCATAAGAGTCTAGTGTTCATTCTGAATGTATAGCTCTTTTTTTCCAAAAGATTGATTGTTTAGTTGTAGCATCAGACTTGTGTTAGATGAGTGGTTAGCTTGTTTTTGCTTATTTGGTGGCTTCTGGGTTTTGTATCACAGGCCTATTTGCTTTCTCTTATGTCGTGTCTGCTCTCCTTGAGTTGATTGGATTCATTAATTATATTAGTTGTTCAAAAGAAAACAAAAATAGCATAATCTTATGAACGCTATAAGTTGTTTGTATATCCATGTGAAGTTTCTTGAAGCATCAATGATTTTGCTTTCTTTCTAAAATCCCTTTGGAATGAGAACCCCTGTTTAAATTATCAATAATTTTTCTTATGTATCATTTATTTAAAGTAGGCTAGTTTGATAATTTAAATTGCATATGGAATTATGGACTTATGGAATTATTTGACTTATGGAATTATTTGTTTTTTTGAAAAACATAAAAGTTAAGAAGAAGAAGAAGAGTTAACACTTGATCATTTTTATAAGAAGAGAGCTTGTGAGAGTGAAAGAGATGAATAAGGAATGACTCCTCCATCTCAACCTGTTAAAGTTCCCAGAATTGAAGAAGTGATAACTTCTACATCTCAACCTGTTGATGTTCAAAGAATTGAAGAAGACATAACTCATACGACTCAACCTGTTGATGTTCAAAGAATTGAAGAATGGCATAACCCGGGTGATTTTTTGAATTCTTTAGAACGTGATCCTGGAAAGCGTTCCCCAATATGGACATTTCCACCAAATCATGTGGATGAAATACGAAGAGCTTATCTGAATTGGGGTCCATATCAAATCCATTTAGAAGAATATCCTTTGTCTGGTGAAAGGAATCATCCAAGACGGTTTAAAGACACTTGGTTTAGCTTATTTCATTCATGGCTAGAACATTCACCTTCAAAGGATGCCGCATTTTGCTTACCATGCTATCTTTTTAACAAAGGGCCAAATGGACGTTCTGAATTTGATGTCTTCGTTATTACATGTTTTAGAGGTTGGAAGAGAGTTTGAGATGGAAATAATTGCGCTTTTCTTAAACACATTGGGAATGATCCTTGCTCATATCACAACAATGCAGTGAAAGTTTGTAATGACTTGTTGAATCAAAGGACACACATTAGACATGGATTTCAAAAACAAGGCTCAAGTCAAATTATGAAGAACCGACTACGTCTCAAGGCTTCAATTGATGTTGTTCGTTGGTTAACACTTCAAGCTTGTGCTTTTAAGGGTCACGACGAAAAGGACATGTCAAAAAACCAAGGTAATTTTCTTGAGTTGCTAAAACTTTTGGCATCTTATAATAATAAAGTTGCACAAGTTGTGTTGAATAATGCTCCAAAGAACGGAAAATATACTTGCCATCAAGTTCAAAAAGAGCTCTTGGCGATTCTTTCTACCAGGCAGTTGGGGTTTTGCATTCCCTTTGGTTAGTAAGTATTCCAGGGTCGCATGTTCAATGAAAACAATGATTTTAGACCCCACTAAGTATGAATGAAATTTTTCCAACGCAAATATAAGTACTAGCCACTCTTTTTGTGTAGTTGCATAGTTTATTTGATTTTTATTTAAGACCTTTCTAGAATAATAACTAGCATGAAAAAAATTGTTCTTACAATGTCTGAAAATTGCTCCTACTTTGTAATCACCAGCATTACACATTAATTCAATTGGTAGATTCCGATTAGGTGCTACAATTACAAGTGCAGTGATAAATTATTCTTTCAAAGTTTGAAACGATTTCAAACAATTGTCATCAAAGTTAAATCATTTTCTTTCACCAGCAAATTGCATAGAGGTTTAGAAACTTTTGAGAAATATTTTATGAACCTCCCATAAAATCCGGCATATCCTAGAAAACTTCTAATCTCTTTGATATTTGCCGATAGTGGTAATTTTTCTATGATTCTACTTTGGCTTGATCGACTTCTACATTTTTAGGGTCCGTTTGGTTCGAAAATTAGGAGAGGAATGAAGGGAAGGGGAGAGGAGGGAAGATATTTTAATTAAAAATGTGTTTGGTTCACAAAGGGAGGGGAGAGATTTTAGAATTATTTTACTATTTTACTCTTAAACTTAATTAAATTATAAGGATAATAAAGTAACGAAACAATAACGATCTAATCGATAACAACATGATGTAGACGATGGAATAATAGATTGGCGATAGGGTTGTTACCAAGGTAATTAAAATCGGACCGGACCGGCCGGTTCAACCGATTGGGCTGATGACCGGACCTGTGTCGGTCTGGACACTACTAAAAACCCCACGTACAGGAACCGATCAAAAACCGAAAAATTGGTCAAAAACCAGGATAAAATCGAAAAACCGGCGGTTTAGTCGGTTGAACTGCGTTTTAATTTTTGCAGAGAAAAGAAGGAAATAAATCGATGTTGAAGGAAGAAAGATACTCGATTTCATAGTCGTCCGTTCTAATATATAGTAGAAATGAAGTTATTAAGTGACATATTGTTATTTCTTGCTTATTCTTTGATCTTTAGAATGAAGATGTGAAGATGTAGTACAGTGAACAAGAGATATGCAGCCGCACAAACTAAATGACAATATGGAATTAGGGTTAATTGTTATCTCTTATTTATAAATCTTAGCTCGTCAAGCTATACTTAACCCTAATCCTTATTTATTAATTTGTTTGCAATTATTTAACCTAACAAATTTCATCTAAAAAAATGCATCGCACCAATTTCATTCTTATCCTCTTGTCTTTTTTTGTTTGAAGAAAATATTTTCTAGACTTATTTGATGTTGCACGTTTGTTCTAGAAACTATGAGCATATCAATGATCACGTTTGATGCCTTCTATTTTATACTTCTTTTTTGGATTTTTGTTTTGACAATTTTTTGTACACTTTCTTATTTAAGGAAATATTTTGTACACTTATTTAATACTAAAAAAATGAACCGCACCAATTTTATTCCTATCCTCTTGTTTTTTTTTTGCTATCCTTTTGCCTTTTTTTTGCCAATATTTTGTACACAATACTAGAAAACACTAATTTCATGCCTTTTTTTTTACAATATTTTGTACATTTTTTTTGGAACCAATTTCATGTTTCATTCCTATCCTGTTGCCTTTTTCTTTTGACAATATTTTCTACACTTATTTAATACGTTTACAAACAGAATACCCTAATTTCCATGCAAACTCGGCTACCTTAATTTTCATGTAAACTTGGTTATATATACCAAGCCCTAAACATGTTTCTCTCAAAAAAAAACTCTTAAACCGTGTAAAAATTTCACACACAACACAAAAATCATATATTTTGATATTTAGAGCTTTGCAAATGGAAAGACGTGACCTTACAACTTATTTTTTTCACCGTTACCAATTATATATTGCATTTTATTATTCGTATGTCAATCCCTTTACAATAAATCCGAGCGGAGCACGGGTCAAAAATCCTTATTTATTAATTTTGTTAGGTTTGCAACAATTTAACCTAATTTTTTCCCGCTCATTTGCTTTATTAGGTTTGCAATTATTTAACCTAACAAATTCCATCTAAAAAATTGCATCGCACCAATTTCATTCATATCCTCTTGCCTTTTTTTTTCTTCAAGGAAATATTTTCTACACTTATTTGATGTTGCACGTTTGTTCTAAAAACTATGAGCATATCCTTATCCTTATTTATTAATTTTGTGTTAGGTCTGCAACAATTTAACCTGATTTTTTCCCGCTCATTTGTTTTATTAGGTTTGCAATTATTTAACCTAACAAATTTCATCTAAAAAAATGCATCGCACCAATTCATTCCTATCCTCTTGCCTTTTTTTTGAAGAAAATATTTTCTACACTTATTTGATGCTGCATGTTTGTTCTAGAAACTATGAGCATATCAATGATCACGTTTGATGCTTTCTATTTTATACTTTTTTTTTGGATTTTCTTTTAGACATTTTTTTGTACACTTTCTTATTTAAGAAAATATTTTGTACACTTATTTAATACTAAAAAAATGGATTACACCAATTTCATTTCTATCCTCTTGCCCTTTTTTTGCTATCCTTTTGTCTTTTTTTTTTTTGACAATATTATGTACATAATACTAGAAAAATTCATCGCACTAATTTCATGCCTTTTTTTTGAAAATATTTTGTACACTTTTTTTTTTGGAACCAATTTCATGCCTTTATTTCATTCCTATCCTGTTGCTTTTTTTTTTTGACGATATTTTCTACACTTATTTAATACGTTTACAAACAAAATACCCTAATTTTCATGCAAACTCGGCTACCCTAACTTCCATGTAAACTTGGTTATATATACCAAGCCTTAAACGTGTTTCTCTCAACAACAAAAAAACCCTTAAACCGTGTAAAAATTTCACACACAACACAAAAATCATATATTTTGATATTTAGAGCTTTGCAAATAGAAAGACGTGACCTTACAACTTATTTTTTTCACCGTTACCAATTATATATTGCATTTTATCATTCGTATGTCAATCTATTTACAATAAACCCGAGCGGAGCACGGGTCAAAAATCTAGTTAAACCTTAATTCTAATCTAAAAATTTCTCTCCCTTCTCCACGCAATTAATCTAAAAAATATTTCTCTTATTTATAAATCTTAATCCGTCAAGTTATATTTAACCCTAATTAAACCACGCAAATCTTAACCCGTCAAGATAAACTTAACCCTAATTAAACTCTAACTCTAATCTAAATATTTCACTCTTTTCTCCACGAAATTAATCTAGAAAATCTTTATTGAAAAAAACCTTTGAAGGGATTCGAACCCAAGCCTCAATGGCTTCTTCTCAACATTTTCACCACTAAGCCACTGATAATTTTCTTGATTTTTTAAGGAGTATTTATAGACCTTATCTCTTATTTATAAATCTTAACTTGTCAAGCTATACTTAACCCTAATTAAACCCTAATTCTAATCTAAAAATTTCCCTCTTTTCTCCACGCGATTAATCTAAAACAAATTTATTGAAAAAAAACCTTTGAAGGAATTCGAACCCGAGTCTTAATGACTTCTTCTCAACATTTTCACCACTAAAAGGTATGACCGTGCGATGCACGGGTCGATGGTCTAGTAGTGTTATAAATATGAGAGATTTGGGCTTTGGGTCATATTTGACCTGTTATATTAGGTTTTA
Organism: Medicago arabica; assembly: GCA_946800305.1. Taxonomy (NCBI): domain Eukaryota; kingdom Viridiplantae; phylum Streptophyta; class Magnoliopsida; order Fabales; family Fabaceae; genus Medicago; species Medicago arabica. Next base: position 8,793,047 of record OX326969.1, read on the forward strand.
AATAGTATGGGCTTGGACCATTGTTGTGTGTTGCATTTGATGAGTATCTTATCACTTCTCCCTAAAAGAAAGTGAGTAAGTTTATGCTTCATAGTTTTTTTAAGAGCCGATATGTAACGCCCACACTAAACGTATCTAGGAAGTTTAGTATGCATTAAAATTTACAACTTTTATGACTTCGAATGAATAACATATACATCAATTCTTGTTCGTACAACAGTAATACAAAAGCAACCATCCAAAACTATATATGGAATATCTCCATCTCCACAAGAGCATCCTGCAGCGGGTACAATCGAGTCCTTGTTGAATATCCACTCGGCCACGAACTTGCGATGTTCTGCTAAAACCACTGTTGATCTGAAACAAAAGAGGATTGGGATGAGACATAATGTCTCAGTGAGTTCTACCTAAGCCTAGCCTGGATAATTCATTAAGTTAGATTATGTTAGCGTTGAACAAACAAGTTAATCTGGATTTATTTTACGGAGTGCATCGGGTGGAGTAACCCCGAATACAATCCCTGATAAACCGATGAAAACCTATCTGAGGTCCACCGGACTCCCTCAGTGACGTGCGGGCCTACCTTGCGGAGCGTGTCCCGTTCACCTGGCGTGAACCCCTTGCATCCCCCTGGCGTGGATAACAAGAGACACGACACCTACACTTTCTTATTATAGTCATGTGACTTATCTGATAAATTCTAGTTAAACTGATAACTGGTCTTAAGCGTTAACAAGCTAGATATTCTCGATTACTACATCGAGGCTCTAGGTTTCTCAAACCTACTCTTATTGTTAACTTGCTAAATCTCGACTAATAAGTCAAGGTTCTACAATCTCTAGCTACCATTCTCGACTACTAAGTCGAGGCTCTAGCTTATACCCTTCGCTTAAACTCGGATCCTACCATTATCGTCGAAGAATGTTAACGTTGACATACCTTTGAAAACTTCTACTACTTGTATAAATCTATATGCATTAGCTACTCAATTGTTGAGGGTTCGTTTAAGTCATAAAAGCGTCTCGGAGAAGTCTCGGACGATGCCATTGATTTTCAAGAGTTTTAAAAATTGTGTTGTGCAGGTGCAATTCGCTTGAGCGAGTTCCAAGCGAACTCCAAGCGAGCTACATCTTTGTTTCGACATGAATCTCGCTTGAGCGAGTACTTATCGTCCCAGACTCGTAAAAATCATAATTTTCAGTCTAAACCCTCAAAATCAAGATTCCAAATGGCCGTAATGCATACAGGAACACATAAAAACATCATACAATCTTTGCATGACAACATTTAACACAAATCCAGCAATAATGGTAAAAATCATACTTCTACTCTTATGTTCATAATTCATAACATCTATCAATCTTAACTTAAGGATTAAACAACCCCAATGGTAAGAAAAGCTATCTAAGAACTCACTTTTATACTTTGGCAGCTCTTAAACCTCCTTGATGCTCCGGCTGATTTCCCCGTGATCACTTCTGCCTTTATCTTCCCAAAACAACTCATTTATCAAAAACCATGTCAAAACCCGTAAACAGTTTTTCTGCAGAATTTACCAACTTCAAATGTGTTTTCTGAATTCATTTCTAATCCGAATCACATGAAATTTATATCCGATTTGAAGGAAATTAAACATAGAATTCAAAAATCCAATCATTTCTCAAGTTTAGGCTACAAAGAAACAGTTATCACTCGAGTATGCCATACGAAATTCCACTCATAATTCCAGCAACAAATTTAATGAAATTGAGGGCCTTACAAGAAACTCACTTGGATTCTTTAAACTCTTTGAAGTTTCCAATTCCTTAAACTGAATACCCATACTCTAAATCCAAGCTTCCTTCAGCTCCTAGCTTATATGCATCAAAATACCCAAGAAAACCATCTGTGGTTAAATCCCTACTTTGCCCTTCTTTCTTAAACCCATAAACTTGACACTGATAACTGACTTGCGTGCATTCTGACACTGTTAAATAAACCTGTGCTTAACTAACTTAACATGATAAAACATTATCCGTCGTACTTGACTTCTACGAACGATATGTATTTAATTATTACTGGTTGAATCCCGGTCTGACCTTTGAACCTTGAACCCATGAGTGTACTGGTTCAATGTCCGGTCCGATTTTGATTACCTTGGTTGTTACAAGTAGTAATATAACCTAATAATAATAAAAATTGTTACAAGATAATGTGACATATAATACTAATAATAATAATAATAATAATAATAATAATAATAATAATAATAATAATAATAATAACCCTCCTGAGTTAGTCTAGTGGTATTGGCTTGGAACCTGGGAGCGTGCTCCTCCTAAATGTTTCGATTCGATTTTCTTTGGTGCCAATTTGGGTAGGCTAATTTAGCTTCTTCAATTTTTTTTAATAATAATAATAAAAGTTGTTTCTAAGGATAATTTTGGCAGTTTAATAAAATTTGTTCCCCTCCTCCCCTTCTAAAAATTGAACCAAACACTTAAAATTAAAAATATTCTCTCCCCTCCAAAACTCTCGAACCAAACAGACCTTTAGTAGATATCTTGTGTAGACATGGCAACAAAACCCGCCCCACCCCGAATTCAACGGGGAAAATTCGATTTAACTAGATGCGGGTGTAGGGGGAAATTTGAATTTTTAGTACGAGGGCGGGGGATGCTTGCACCCACCCCGCACCCGCTTTTTGAAATTTACTTTATTAAACTTTATAATCTTATTTCCATAAGCACCAACCTATTTTAATATATTATTACTCTTTAGAAACATATTTACCATAATTATTTTGCTCTTTTGAAAAAGTTTATTAGTTATTTAACTATTAATATAATTATTTTTTTGTTGTTATCAAAAAATATGCATTTTTTAAATATTTTATAGTTTTTGTGGGGGGAGGGGGGGGGGGGGAGGGTGTGGGGGCGGGGCCGGGGCCGGGGCCGGGGGACCCGTCTTCATTGGGGGCGGAGTTGGGTGTTTAATTTTTACCCCGATATGGTTTGGGAACCGGGACGGGGATGCTTAAACCCGCCCTGTTGCCATGTTTAATCTTGTGTCATAAGAATACCCCTTATGTTACCATAAAATGGTATTTTTCCCAATTCAAAACTAAATTGAAATCTATGCATTTCAATGAAATTTTTCATCATACTAGAGAAAATATAAGGCATGCACCTTTGAAACTAAGTTCGGGTATTGCATAACCCAAATGGCATTCTTCAATATGCGAACACTCCAAAATGGCTCATAAAAGTTGTCTTTTCTTGATCTACTGGATCAATGACGATTTTATTCTATCATTAGGTTATATCCATCTAAGCCATGTTTGGCTAGTCTCTTAAGCATCTTATCCATGAATGGTAATGGAAAGTGGTGATTCCTTGTTGCGAAGTTTTACCTTTGGTTATGCACATCCTCCATCCTATTATTGTACGTGTTGGGATCAACTCATTCTTGTCATTCTTGATTACTGTCATACAACATAACTCATTTACTTGTTTAGATAGAGTTCCCACATTCTTTTCTGTTCTGTCAAGGATCATTTATAAAACAAGAAATTTTCTATTGTTCTTGTTTCGACGAAGGCATGAAAGTCAATCTTATACCTCAACATATGGATCAGGTCAACCGTTAGTTGAAAAGAATTAGAAGTGAACATAACATATAAAATTTAAATCAAGAAAAATGAATCATAAATTGAATAGAAACTTTATTAATTGAATCCAGCAAATAAGTAGAGGTTCATTGTGGAACCCTAATCAAGAGACCACATGGTAACAAACAACATTACAAATAAAGAGAAAAACATATCATAGAGAGAACATGAGAAAGAGAAAAGGCTCTACCTTGAAGCACCAATATAATTTGACCATTTCCTTGTACTGCCGGCTTTTTTTATACATCATTACTTCTAGGTTAAGAGATGGAAATTGAGCTTTTTCCTTCGATCCATCTTGGAAAACAAGCTAAAACTGATTTTTACCCGTAGAAAAGCACATGGGACAAACTCAAGGATCCGAATTCTGCCGTTTTTTCGTCCTTTTTCGAGCATTGTTTCATCTTGAAATGCGTTGGAACTTGGGATAAATTTTTCCAACTTGTATTGTCTTACAAAATGCATGAGGTACCAACAGAGCGTCAAGCTCTCAACATGATGTCGTAATTTGACTAAACAGGGCATCAAACCCTCAACTAATAACAAGGCATCAAGCCTTCAACCTAAACAAATGCTTATGCAATGATAAGACTCCGACATGCAACAACTTATGACATCGTAATTCACATAGTAAATTATCTATAAAATATATTCATGACAAACCAAAGCTACTGGATACATAATTTAATCAACAACAATATTCATATTCAGACCAAAGGCCAATTCAAAATAGAAACATGCGAAAAAGACACAAAAACGCGAAACGTGGCAGTCTGCCATCAAGCAGTTCGTTGTGGCGAGTGGGATTGCTCGCCGTGGCGAGCTGGCAGTTGCTCTCGACATAGGTCTCGCCGTGGCGAGCTAACTGCTCGTTGTGGCGAGTGACTAATTGGGTCACTCGCGAGGCGACTAAAACTACTCGCCATGGCGAGTTAACTGTTACTCGCGGGGCGAGGATAAACGCTCGTTGTGGCGGGCGACGAGGAACAGGACTACGAACAACACGAATAGAAATTCAGAAATTGTCCCAAAAACCCAATTTTCGACACCCTAACTCCCAAAATTAATAGGAAACATTGTCTACTGATAGACTACAACCTAGACAACAATTTTTACATTAATTCATGTGATTACCTAGGTTTTTAACAATCCTAATTCAATTCAACCCTAATTTCTCCACAACAATTTTCAACAATAACAAGAGATTAATCTAATTAGAATCATATGTTCATGATTAAAGAAAGTTAGTCTCACCCTTACCTTAGATTGGTTGATTTTTCAGAACTCTTCAAGTTTCTCCCAAAAGCTGTATTTTCACGTTCTCACTGTTTTTCCCCAAAAGCTGCTTCTCTGGTTTCTAACCCTAATCCTTAGTGTTCTCCCTTATTTATACTCTCCACTAATCATAATTTAACAAACTCCTCTAATTACCGAACTACCCTTAATTAATCTAATCTTTTAAAATTCCTTTACTTTTAATGTTATAACAACCTACTAATAAATCTTAAGAAAACATCACATATCAACAAATATCACAATTAATCAATTAAATCAACAAAAGACTTCAAACTCAATAGAAATAATTAAATAAATAATAGGGCGTTACAGTTGAAGGTGGTGCCTTGGTGTGGTGAAGGCACCTTTTGGCTTGGGAGGAGGAGACCGTCACATAATGTGCGGCTTTGTTGTCTGACATTGTTTTACAGGACACTATTATTGACAGGTGGCGATAGGGTCTCGATCCCATCAATGGTTACACTGTAAAAGGGAGTTATCAGTATCTCACGTCATCAGATTCATTTGTGGAGCGGTGCACTTCTGTCCTGGTGTGGCTGAAGCACGTAGAAAAGCTAAAACTAATTTTTACCCGTGGAAAAGCACATGGGACAAACTCAAGGATACGAATTCTGCCGTTTTTTCGAGCTTTGTTTCATCTTGAAATGCGTTGGAACTTGGAATAAATTTTTCCAACTTGTATTGTCTTAAAAATTCTTTTATCTTTGTTATTCACATCATTTGATGTCTTGCTTTGCCGATTACATGATTTATCACTAAAAAGACTCAAAACACTTATGGAGTTGCATGATTAAGGATAAAACTGAATTGAAATGAACACAATAAAAATATTCCTAAAATCATGTACAACTCCTCTATATGATCTCTTATTTATCTTCAAATGCAAAAAACAAAAAAAATCTAAAAACAAAGCTTCGTCATCGTTCGCTCATGAGTTAGCACATTTAGCTCCCTTAAAATATATCTCCCAATATTTTTATTGATGTACCGCCTTGAAAAAAATAAATTATAAAATTTGTTTTTAAAAAATATTTGTCATTTTTATTAACACTGATATCAATTGTGAAAACAATTAATAGAGAGGGACGATATTTCATTTACTCAAAATGAATTAGGTGACTAACCCTAAACTCAAACTCAAGTCTTTTGTGAGAGAGATAGCATCGTCAACTTTCAACTGCGCCGACACACGTTCCGTTCCTTTCAACACCGCTTGCTCTGATGAGTACACAGCCACCGAACTCGCGGCGTCTCCGCTCTCAATCCAATCTGCCGCCATCAGTAGATCTCCCCGACGAGGTTATCCCCGAAATCTTATCATGGCTTCCAGTAAGAACATTGATGCAGATCAAGTGTGTGAGCAAGTCTTGGAACACTATTATTTCTGATCGTAAATTCGTGAAAATGCACCTCAATAGATCTGCACGAAACCCGCACTTCTCATTAGTCTCTTACAAGACACCCACATTTGATGATGGTGAGTACAGTTTCGTACCTTTTCCTGCTGGTCGTTTGTTATATAACCGTCATATCACCTTTCCTAAGGATCCTTATTATCTGTTGCATGACAAGGATTGTCGTGAAGTTATTGGTTCATGCAATGGATTGGTCTGCTTGATGGGTTATTCTTACACCGCCTTCGATAATTACTCTATCTGGCTCCGTTTCTGGAACCCCGCCACCAGGAAAATATCTGATAGATTAGGTTGTTTTCAAGATTTCAATTATGGATCGAATTCTTGGCGGTTCGTGTTTTGTTATGATAATTTGAGCGATGCTTATAAGGTTGTGGCCTTGCATTATAATAGCAGTGTCCTCAACCCCAAGGTTGAGGTGAGCATTTTTACTTTGGGTGATAATGTTTGGAGAACCATTCAAACTTTATCTCTTGTGCCTCTTCAACATCTCTATACATATTTATCAAGTGTTTGTGTGTTGATGAACTCCTTCTGCTTTTCTCATGATTTGAACGGAACAGATTTTGTTATATGGAAGATGACAGAATTTGGAGATGACCGGTCTTGGACTCAATTATTTACATTTAGCTATCAAAATCTTCGAATGAATTTAAATTCAAGAGTTGTTTACTCGTGGTTGACATTAAAGCCATTGCATCTTTCTGAAGATGGTGATACAATGGTATTCACAAGCTACCAAGATAACCAAGCAATTCTGTATAAATTGCGAACTCATAGAGTACTGAAATCTAGAGTTAACAAAAAGATATGTTGGTACTCTATCAAGGATTATGTCGAAAGTCTGGTTTCAACCTATTGAAAGTAAGTTTTTCTCCAACATAATAATTATTTCAATTTATGTACTTGGTTTCAATTGTGTAATTATTTCCTTTACTTTAAAACTTTGTCATAGATACGGTGAATCTACCGATAGATCTGAATACGTGTTTAGAACTCAGTTATCTATATATACTTTAACCATATAATGATTTTGCAATTCAACAGATGGTGAATATTATTCTTGTTCTTAACCATATAATGATTTTGCACGTTCAGATTTGTATTATTTCATCATTCATGATAGTCTAATTTCTTTATTTTTTCACAAAGGGATATGACTTCACTCTTAAGAATTAGGCTTTCACTCCTGAGAGGTTGAGTAAGATTGTGTGGGAATGTGTAGATGTTCTCATTTTTTATCTCTAACAAATTGGGACCATCAAATATATCTAACGGTGTTATTTTTGGCTTCCACCGGTGAGGGACTAATTGAACCCTCACCCTAGAAGCCACCTTACAACTTGTATCTAAATGTTCACTGCGCTATTTTCGTTACATTTCTTTCCTATCTTCCTCTTTTTTGCCCTTTTTGAGTTCTGCACTTGAGTTCGTTTTGAGTTTTTTAAACATCTATTGCTTGCTATGGAATTATTCCAAACCAAACTTTTAGCAATTGGAATATACGTAGAATCACAATTGATAAGCCTTGATAGAAAATCTTTTCGTATCACAATTGAACATTTATGTTTTTCTATTCAATTATACTATACTATTCCGTTTTTGGTATATCGTTGTACTGACACATGGTTTTTTCGTAGGTTTGCATGTTGCAATTATATTCTTTATCTTTCTTAAGGATTTGTTTCTTTATCTAGATTAAATTATTGAAAGAACCAAAGATTTTAATTGTTTATTGTATCTTAGTTGTGCGTCTGGTATGATGTTATTTTATCTTCCGAGTTAGAATCTGTTTGTTTAGGATGTATTGACATTTATCGGGAAAAGTTTTGCTTTAGTAGCGACAATAGCGATGTAACGCAACAATATTCTATAAATCTGATCACAAAGTCTATGTATCCAGTTTTGACTTAGGGTCATGTTACTAATGAATCTGAAAATAAATGATTTAAACTTGCTGGAACTACAGTTTGCAACTTGCTGGCATGTTATAAGATGCTATAATCTTGAGAATAATGTAACACTTCACATGATTTACTTTGTGTTTCTGTTCTATTTTTTTTGGTTTTTCATCGATCTATTGTTTAAATGGGTTCATTTTGAATTGTAGATCTACAACCTGAACTTCAAACACATCAGGCATGAATGATGGAACATGGCGGCGGAATGCTATGAAGAAAAAACATTGGAGCTTATTGGAACTACAACTTGTTTGGTTATTGTACTCATTTTATAGTCTATTTTCACCCGACCTAAAACTCCACACTTTTTGAGTTATTTTTTGTTTTTTTGGTGGTGACTTTATGAGTTATTTTATTGATGTTAAACTTATCTTTATATTGATATGTATGCAACATTAATGTATGATAATTTGATAAGTGTAATTTATTGTTAAAAATTGTTGTTTTATAACCAAATGTGGATTCTTTTTCACAATTTTTTGTAAAGTTTCTGATTTGAAATTTAATAACATTAATAATCAATTCCAACAACATGTTAGATTTTGTTCTTATCAGCGCCGTGATGATGAATACCTTGCAACGGAAGTCACAGCGTCGGCGCTGTCAATCTATTCTGTCACCGTCAGTAATCCCCCCACGAGCTTATCACCGAAATCCTAGCATGGCTTCCGGTCAACTCTTTGAACAGATGAAGAGCGTAAGTATTCAGATCATTCATTTGCCTAAATGCATCTGAATTGATCCGCATGAAACCCACATTTCTCACTAGTGTCTAACAAGGCACCCGTACAACGTTGTGATTAGAGTTTTCACCCTTCCCCGTCAGTCATTTACTGCAAAACCATTATATCGCCCTTCCTAGGGATCCTTGCTATCGATTAGATGACAAGGATTAACAACGTCGTTGGTTCCTACAATGGATTGGTCTTCTTGCTCGGTTATTCTCTCGTCCTAAAAAATTACTCTGCATGGCTACGTTTGTGAAACCCTGCCACCAGAGCAATATCAATCGGTGCATACTTGCTATCATGTATGTTGAGAGAGAAGGGCTTTAATTTTAAGAGTTAGCGGTAAAGGCGTTCCATTTGGTGGAATGATATTTGTCACTTAGATTCAAGAGTTTGGGAGACTTCAAGTTTTTATTCGGTTAAAGAGCTGTATAAGAAACTGTTGGAGGGAATTATTGGCATGTGTAACCCGGCTTGGTTGAAGTCTTGACATAAATTGGTTCGGGCAAAAGTTTCATGTATAGTGTGGAGATTACGTCATAATAGAGTTGCTATACTAAAGTTAATTTATTTAGGTGAGACGTCATCAAACTTGACTCCATTATGAGGCATTCTCTTTATCGGAAAGGTTCATGTGCTTGGAGTTGAGTGGTTGCAGTAGTTTTCTTTTCGAGTGTCAGGGTTGTTGCTTTGGAGTTTAGTAGTTCAGGCAGAGAGCTGGTGTTACTGTTTGTATCTTTTAGGTGCGGTTTTGTCTCATTAGTGTGGGTTTAGGGGCTCATATACTGTATGTAGGCATAATGGTGGATGATAATTGTAATGAGTGAATGCTATAAACAAGTAGTAACAAATGGTCAATGATTTTCATATCTCAAATAAGGAAACTTTATCTTAGAAATTGTGCATTCATTACTTTGAAACTTTAAAAAATGACTTTGGGTTCATTAAACTCATCAAGGACGCTCGTTAGCACATCCCAACTAATTTTATGTCAAACTAATTTCAAGTAATAGCTACATTCTTCTACTGAATCTAGCTGCATGCTCATATATGACTACAATTATCACTCCAACCCATAGGTCAGTGATCACTAATTTCTATAGGTCAGTTCTTGTGATCACCAATTAATTAAAGCCATAAAGCACCAGCATCTTTGAGAAGAGGAACAAGAGAACCATTAATATGAAAAGCCAAAACTCTATCCATAGAGCCAACTAATTTTCCACCAATGAAAACAACTGGAAGTGATGTTGAATTTCCAAGTAACCTCATCAATGTTCTCTTCATTTCTTTCCCTTTAGGATCTTCATCAAGTTCATGAACCATTGCATTCACTCCCATTCCACAGAACAAACTCTTCATTGCATGACACATACAACAACTACTTATGCTGAATATCACAACAGCACTTTGTGTTGCTAGCTTCATTATTCTCTCCATTTGATCTTCTTCCATTGTTCTTACTCTCATGTAGTAGCTCCATGATGCTTCCACTTGGTAATGCATGAGTTTCTCTTGATTGAACATTTTGTGTATTGTAACTGTGGAATTTTACAAAATAGACAAATTGATTGGTGAAAGGGTATAGGTGAAAATCTATGTTTTGTGTGTTTTTGTGATGATGCAAAATGAGGAGAAGGAAAGGAGGGTTTTATAAGGGTTGAAGGAACTGTGTGAAAAAATTTGTTTGCAACTAAATTTGGTTTGTCTGTTATTGTCGGAGAAGCGTGTTTTGTTTCTTATGTTGTTGTTTGTCTCATGTCTCTATATACTCTCTCTGTGTTTTTAGTTTGCAGTTATTATGTTGTTCTGAGGAGAATATGCATGCTGTGGTGCATACTTGCTTTTTTTTTTAACAAGGCAAAAATGAATTATAATAACACTAACACCGTAATTATTATAGCATAAGGTGTGTCATAACAGTCACGGAGTGAACAAAATACAACCAATATTACAACCAAATCAATCGATGCTCAAACATAAAAGAGGGTTCGACCACCAACTCTGAATACCAAAGCTAAATACTACATTTTTATCTTTTAGCCACAACAATGAAGATGATTTAACTTTATCTTTTTTAAATTGAGTAATGCTAAGTCTCGCGAATTTCTTCCTCTGAATGTCTCACCAATGCCAATTCAGGCAATTTTCCTATTCTGATGCGACCCATTTGCATTATTTACTATAATCATTTCAGTTGATTTATTCTTATCTCTTCCTCCCTTCGTCTTGTACAATCTACCACAAACAAGTCCAACAAAAATACCTTATTTTCTCTCTGCAATTTCCAGCTCTTCTTCGAAAGTTCTCTTCTTTCAAATCTTAGTTTCCTCCTTTTCTCATGTTCAACCAATTAGTTTCCATCTCCTTCAAAGTAACACAGGGTCTGTTTTGCAGCACAATGGTATGACAATTGGTTCTTATATCCTTCCAGAAAAGCTCAACAAAATAGGAACTTGTGTGAGATATTAGAGCAAAGCAAAGGGTTATTTATCCATTACTTCTTTTTTGTTTTAATAAAAAAAATGAAAATATGATTGAAACTTTTAATATACTAAAGATATATGCTGTAGAAGCACCTTCGTGATCCATTCGTGAACTTCCCTTTCGCTGCATATAGCAGCGCTCTTTTAAATTACAGTGGCAAAACATAAAAGAAAAAGAAGAAAAATGGTTATATTAGTCTACGTAGCATAATGTCAAAACCTAAGAAACTGGTTTTTCTAAGGTGGGGAAATATTTGGTTGGGCACAATCCTAAATGAAAAGTAGTGAGATACATTAACTATTCAATGTATTTAAAAAGTTATTTTTTGCTTATAAATATGACCATAAGGAGTAAATAAAAAACTGGAGCAAGAAAACACTAATTTTTCTTTTCATTAAAATATTAAAATGATGTATAAATTTTATGTATATATGCCCGAGTGATTAATATTTCTTGCTCTGACCAACTAAGAAAGTTAACTGGAAGAGATTGAAAGTAAAAGATTTGACATGCATATTAAAATGTTACTATAGTAAAATTGTCGAAATACATATACCTTTATTAAATTAGGTTCATTAACAATTAGTGGTCTCATCATCATAAAAGGTTAAATTGGGTGGCTTTTAGGAATTATTAAATAAGTCACTACTAGAAAAAAGACATTTAACATCATTGATTTGACTTGATCACAAGAACAACATTCGGTGTCATAAGTTTGTTGTAAGTTGAAAGTTGGTACAACAGAGACGATTTACTTGCAGACACTCCAACCCTTAAGTCAATATTTTGAGGAAGAAAAATGGGGGGGTTAAGGATAGAATAAAATTGTGCCTTGTAGGGTGCAAGTGACCCTCTAGATGTTGGTTGTCGGCAGCTATGGTTGTTTAGTTGTTGATCAACATATACTGACGATGTGTTATGTAACTGTCGAGCGTTATGGTTTTGATTGAGGCAAAAGTGATTATAATTCAGTATTTGAATCGTTGGCTCCGTACCATTGCGAATACAACTTCTAGGGTGGGAAGGGTGTGAATAGTGTAGTTGAGCCTAATGAAGTTGGGTCTGGTTTTTGGGTCTTGGATTGTGAGCAAGGCCTTTTGGGTAGTCAGGAACAAGTGTCACCAAGTCATCATTCTTGAACTGTAGATTGATGACTTCGAGTAGCTGGGTGCTTCGTATTGAGCGAAGAATACGCTCGTAAAGAGGTTTCTGTTGTAAAATAGTGCCCAACTCACAAAGAGTTTTATTTTACGAGGAAATTTTTCATGCTTGCAAAGGGCTTAAGGTTCCAGAGAACTTTTAGTTGTGAGTGCTTGGAGTTGTAGTTTGTGGGGAACTTAAATTATGAGAAAGTGTTATGCTCGTAAGGAGCTTGAGTTCGCGTGAAACTTTTGATTATGCGAAAATATCTTATGCTCGCGGGAAGCATTTAGTATAAGGAGATCAATCTTCTGAAAACGTCAACTATTAAGAAAAATAACTTGTAATATTAATGTGTGAAATGTTCCAAGATGCCAACTTTTGTAAGACAAATGATTTATTTATTTGGGTCATTGTAACTAATTTCCTCGGAATACTGGTTAAAGGACAAAAATAAGTAATTTTAATTTGAAAATGATATTTTTAGACTTTGAAGGAATTGACTGCATAATTTTTAATACAATATTGTTGTATATCATTCTTTAATTAGTATCCATTAGCATTTTTCTATTTATTATTTTCATGAAGCCAATTAAATTTATCAAACTCTGTATAAATTTTTAAAAAGTATGAAAAGTCAAATTAAAATAAGACTTAGAGACATGAAAGTAAACTTTTTTTTTTTCTGAGAAAACTAAAATAAAAGAAGCTAGACATGGCTGACACCATACGCTTCTGTTAATACTTATTTTGTGTTTATCTTTACTCATTATCTGCAAAATGTGAATTCAGCATCTTTTGAGTCAAACATGCATGCTTCCTTCATCCAACTTCGTTTAATCACTATCATCATTTTTTTTAGGGGTAATCATTATCATCATTATTCACAAAAGTACCACTTCATAATTTTGTTTTTTTAGGAAGTACTCCAGAAAATATTTACTTTAGTCTTTAATTAAACATACACTTACAAGTATTATTTGTAGCAAAAAGAAACGTTTAATTATAAAGCAATTATCTTCATAATCAAAAAGCTAAGAATGAAGAAAAATGTGAATAGTAAAATTGAATACTCCAATATTTTAAAGACATGTAGCTGCTCTCCTACAGCTATGGCTAATGAATGCAAATGAAACAAGCAGGCAGCATGCTTGGTATGGAAAGATTGAGTCAACAACTCCCTACATCCTACACTAGATGATTTAGTTTTTTTTAAGGAACAATAGATGATTTAGTTAAAAATATACATTATTAATCTAACATACTTTGATCGTACTTTTCTACTAATATAAAAAGATAAATAATATTATATAGGATGTCGTTTGATTCGTCTTATTAAATATTTTTAAAATATCAAATTTTTATAATTTTTTCTAATAGATTAGTAAAGTTATTTAAGATCAAAATTTTGCATCAGTATGTGTGACAAAAGTCAACTGTGTCACTTAATATGGAACGGAGGAAATAACATTTATTGCACATGATTGAATCTATATTCAAAACATTTGCTTATAATAATGATCGGAGGAATATAGGCCAAAGACATCTGCTCTCCTACAGCTATGGCTAATGGCAATGCAAATGAAACAGGGAAGCAGCATGCTTGCCGTTTGTAGAGTTTGTCCGCGTGGTATGAAAAGATTGAGTCAACAAACATTTATCGCACATAATTGAATCTATATTCAAAACAAAATACTATGTCGGATCATTTGTTTTACTCCATCTGTCGTTAATTATAAAACCATTTTAAAAAAGAAAAATACTATATATCGCAAACAATTGTTTCACGAATATATCACAAAAGACGTGTTTGCTCTCTTGTGTTGTTTATTTTTTCACAAAAGTTTCTTGTTGCGTTATTTAAAAGAGGGTTCCGTGTATTGTGTCAAATTGAGATGAAACATCCCACTACACTACTAACTTCAGTGTGGAGAAGCATCAGTTTTGATTTGGTTAAACTGTAATTGGAGCTCTAAAAAAATGTGTCCTTTGAATATAAGATTCATTACAAATTATTAGATGTATTTATTAATCCTTTTTAAATATATAATCAATATTAATAATGTTAATCATATAAAAAATTGTCGGAATAATATTTCATGATTCCTTCAACAACAAAAAATTATCATGATTTTTACGATGTGTTCTTATAATTTTAAAAGAGAATTGATATTTGTATAACCATTTTTGTGACAACTTTTTGACAACTCTATTTTTCATACTCACATTATATTTTTATTCTCTCTCTTTCTTTTTCTCTCTCTATCATGAAGTGGAACAAAAGTGAATTATTCATTAATGTATCAATAGGTTGCAATGCTATATATAGCTAATAGAGAGTACATGGTAGTTATGATAGAGTATCACTAGCATATACTAATTAAATACTAAGCTATACTACATTACTTGCTCTCCAAGTTATCTTCTTCACACATGTTGTGTAATAGACCCCCACAAGATGGAGGTTGATAGATGTCTATCAAACCCTGCTTGGATAACAAAATACTAAAAGTTAGTGGGAGAAGAAGTTTTGTGAAGAAATCAGCCAACTGCTCTTGTGATGATACAGGAAGGAGCTTTAAAATTCTAGCATGAAGCTTCTCTCTGACTATATGGCAGTCAATGACCAAGTGCTTTGTTCTCTCATGGAAAACTGGATTTGCAGCTATGTGGAGAGCACTTTGGTTATCACAAAACAACACAGAAAGCTTAGAGCAATGAACATGTAAATCCTTGAGCAAGTAAAGAACCAATTGCAGTTCAGAAGCAGCTGAAGCCAAAGCTCTATACTTAGTCTCAGAGGAAGATCTGGACACAGTCATCTGCTACATTGATCTCCATGAAATCAAGGAGTTACCAATGAAGAAACATTGACCACTAATTGATCTTCTGGTATCAGAGAAGCCCAATTAGTATCAGAGAAGCCTTGTAAATGCAAGGAAGAGCTTCTGTGTAATGAAAGTGATATCAAGTTTGGTAGTGTTGAGGTATAATAATATGCCAACCAATCTTCTGTAAGAAGGAATGTCATCATAAGGAGGTGAAGAATCAGTGTGAAGCTTGATTGATGGATCAGATGGTGTTGAAACAGGTTTGGAGCTGATGAAACCAGAATCAGATAGTAAATCTAAGCAATATTTTCCGGCACAATGAAATACCAAGTTTCGAATGAGCAACCTCAAGTCCTAAAAAATATTTGATTTGGCCAAGATCTTTGATCTTGAAAGCAGTATGCAGAATGGATTTAATGTGAGAAAACTCAGTTAAAGAATCTCCAGCTGGTATAATATCATCCACATATACCAGTAAAATAGTGAAAGAGGAAGCAGTTTTCTTGATGAACAAGGAATGGTAAGAAGTTTCTTGAATGTAGTGTTGCTGCAGTAAGATATATGTCAACTTCTCATACCATTTCCTATTAGCTTGCTTAAGGCCATATAATGATTTCATCAGTTTGCAAACTTGATTTGGTTTAGATGATGAAACACCTAGGGAAGAGTCATATACACATCTTCTTGCAAGTCACCATGAAGGAAAGCATTATTTACATCAAGTTGATGTAAATTCCAATGATTAATAGAGGCCAAAGCAAGAACCAATCTCACTGAAGTCATCTTAGCAACTGGTGAATATGTGTCAAAGAAATCAAGTCCCTCAATTTGGTTGTAACCTTTAGCTACTAGTCTTGCTTTATACCTTTCAATGGAACCATCTGCATTATGCTTCACTTTGTATATCCATCTAGCATATCAACTAATTTCCATGTACAAGTTGACTCAAGAGAAGAAATCTCAGCTTGCATAGCTTGTCTCCAACAGTCAAATTTGCTTACCTCCGTATAAGTTTTGGGTTCAGGATTGGAGTGTAAAGAGAGAACAAAACATGAGTGTTGGTCAGACAATTTATTATGAGAAATATAGTTTGTAATAAGGTAAGGAGAAGTATGAACATTATTACAAACATAATCTTGAAGATATGAAGGAGTGATTAAAGCTCTAGTAGAGTGTCTGGTGGGAACAGACACAATAGGACAATGAGTATCATTAGGAGGAGGCACGGAAGGAGGGTCATCAATGGTAGGTAGAGGAACATTAACAATATCAGAGGAAGTGAAATGAGATGTGTTAAAAGTAGAAGAAAAGTATTCCCTTTGAGAAGTAATGAAATATGAGTTATTTGGACAAGGAAGAATATGTTCATGAAAAATGACATGTCTAGAAACAAAGATGTCCCTAGAATGCATATCTAAAAGAGTGAAACCCTTGTAACCTGATTTATAACCAAGAAAAATGGATTTCCTAGCTCTTGAATGCAATTTGGTTCTATGAACATATAAAGATTAAGCATAGCATAAACAACCAAACACTTTGAAAGAAGAGATATCAGGTAATTTACTGTATAAAACCTGAAAAGGGGATTGATTTTTAAGTGTTGGAGTAGTGATTCTATTTATAAGAAAGACAACATGAAGAATGGCATAAGACCAATATGAAGATGGAAGTTTGGATTGGAAAAGAAGGGCTCTGCTAACATTAAGAATGTGTTGGTGTTTTCTTTCAACTCTAGCATTTTGTTGAGGAGTCTCAACACATGATTTTTTATGTATAATACCAAGAGAAGCATAAAAATCAGAAAGCATGAACTGAGGTCCATTATTAGACCTGGTGAACTTGGGAGTAACATGAAATTGGTTTTGAATCATTTTAATAAAAGATTGGACATGATGAGCAACTTCAGCTTTAGATTTTAATAAAATGATCCATAAGAATCTACTATGGTCATCAACAATGGTTAAAAAAATACCAATGACCATGTACAAAAGAAACAGATAAAGGACCCTATATGTCAAGATGTAAAAGTTCAAAATTTGTTGATGCATGAGATAAACTGGAAGGAAAGGGAATGTGTTTTTGTTTAGCAAAATGACAAATGTCACAAGTTGCTTTATTATCATTGATAATGGAATAGTACAAAGATGACATTTTATCCATATTTTGATGAGATAAATGTCCCAATCTAAAATGTCATAAGGTTTTAACATGAATAGAATCACTTGAATTACAAGTAATTGAAGGTAAAAAAAGTACAAGATGCATTTATTATGCTAGAAATGGAATTGACATAAGGTAAACTTGAAATTACATGAAAGTTGTATAAGAAATCTTGTTGACTAGCTAAAATAATCATTTTCAATGATGTTTTTTTTCCTATATAAGGCATTGTTTATCAGAAAAATGAAAAACACAAGAAAGAGACTAACACAATTTAGTAATAAAAATAAAGTTCAATTTGAAAGTTGGTGAATATAACACATTGGTGAGATAAAAATGATGACTAAAGGTAATAGTACCAGCTTGATCAATAACAACAAAAGAACGATTAGGTAAAGTAACATAAACAAGTTTGATAGGATAAAGAGAAGTAAAATTGGACAAATGACTACAAATATGCTCATTGGCTCCTGAATCAAGGAGCCAAAGAGAGTTAGAGAGTGAAGAGCAAGCATTAACACTGGATATACCTGCAGAAGAAGAGGAAGCAGTGTAACCAGAAGTGATATTAGGGGAAACACTTATGTGATTGGTGGTGGTGGGGCCAGGAGAAGGGTTGGAAACTGAGGAAACCAAATTTGCTTGTTGAAGCAATAATACAAGCTGATCAATCTTTTCCTGAGCCAAACCAATACTACCAGACATGTTGCTTGCATCAGAAGTTTCAACTAAAGTGGCATTAGCCTGTGAAGGAGCATTAGCTTTGTGAATTAGGTTTGTTAGGGAAACCATGTTTCTGATAGCAAAACTCAATAGTGTGATTGTATCTATTGCAGAAGGTGCAAAATCTTGAAGAAGGCTTGCTAAAAGAGCCTCTACCACGTCCTTGAGGCCTTCTTGCATCTGAAGCATTCACAAGAGCATAACCTTCTTCAAGAGAGGGAAGAGAAGAAGCATACACATTATTGCTCTCTTCATGAATAACCAAAGAGAAAACCTTGTTAAGGTAAGGTAAAGGATCAAGTAAAAGAACTTGAGTTTTCACAACTGAAAACTGATCATTGAGGCTAGTGAGAAACTTAATGATTTGATCTTCAACTCTGTACTCTTTCTTAACTCTCATAGCAGCACATCTACACTGAATAGGACATGTGCAATTGGGAAGAGGACGATGGGAATAAATTTCTTCCCATAGAGCTTGCAATTCAGTGAAATATTCCATAACAGATTTGGAACCTTGTTTCAAATTGTTGATAGAAGAACGTAAATTGGCAATTCTAATGCGATCAACTTTGGAAAAACGCTCTTTAAGATCTTGCCAAACATCATATGCAGTATCATGAAAGACAATAATAGGTGCAATAGAATCAGAAACAGAAGCAATAAGCCAAGATTGCACAAGTTGATTGCACCTTTCCCACGCAATTCTGTTAAGATCATCATCATCTGAAACAGGGAGAGATCCATTGATGAAAGGAAGCTTGTTGTTACCACTAAGCGCACGTTTCATTGATCTGCTCCATGCAAGATAATTTGAACTGTTGAATTTTGGAGAAATCAGCACAGAATGAGGACCTTCACTGGGATGAACATAGAAATGAGATTCAGTGCCTTGACTAGGTTGCTGATTGCGAACCATGATGAATGAAAGACGAATCCAAAAAATGGAGGAAAACGGAGCAACAAATCACACAATTGAGGAAGAAAAGAAGAATCTCAACAAGAAATTGAGAATAGAAACAAGACGAATCGAGTGAAACATAGATGAATCACAAGAAAAATTGAAGAAAACAGATATAAGAAGAAGCTTGAGCTTCAAGCTTCAATGGTGAAAACGGTTAGAAAAGAGAAAAAGGATCGTAACAAACTCTCAAAGAGAGAGAAACTGATACCATGCATATTATGAAGTGGAACAAAAGTGAATTATTCATTAATGTATCAAGAGGTTACAATGCTATATATAGCTAATAAAGAGTACATGGTAGTTAAGATAGAGTAGCACTAGCATATACTAACTAAATACTAAGCTATACTACATTACTTGCTCTCCAAGTTATCTTCTTCACACATGTTGTGTAATACTTTCCATTGTGTTTGATCAATATAAAGAGAGGAAAAAAAAGTTGTCATGATAGTTGTCAAAAATATTTGTTCAAATATCACTGCTCTTTAAAAAAGGGACTGAGGAATACATTTTGATTTAGACCGAATAAATTTCAGAGACGGTTAGGAAGTAGCATAGAGGGGATACTATGTTATGTAATGTTGACCTAAAGTAGTGACAAAGTGACGGTTGGTGTTGAGGAGCAGGCAAGGCATGTCATTAATTCTTCAATCAATTGCAAGCATGCTTGCCTACTTTCCTGATTCAGGCGGCGGAACCGTGTTGACGTATAGCATGTTTGTTTTGGCTTTTCAGTATCAAGAAGTGCTTCTACAACCTTCAAAAGTGAAAAATTTAGTTTTTAATGATGTTTGGTTTGGCTTTTAAGAATTGCTTATATCCTCCAAAAGTAATTATCCTTAAAGCTACAATTCCTAGCTTTTGGCTTTCCTAAAATCAATTCTCCAATATATTTTATATTTTGATTATTACAACCTATTATTTTCCTTTATTGCCCTTCATCAATTCTCCTTCTTTTTGCTTTGTAATTAATTTGATGAACCAAATTTAATCAGAAAACTTAATGAACCAAATTAGCTCCCGAAAAATGGTTATGGTAATTAGTTACCATGTTTTGGATTTTCCTTTACGATGTTTACGCTCATATTTACTATATTTTTTCTTTTACCTTTCTTTTACGCTATATTTTATCATTTTTGACAACAAACTCTAGTAGTATTTAACTTAAATATATTTTATCGAAAAATAGAAAATATATGAACAAATATTTTTGTAAAAAATTGGTTTAATTATCATATAGATTATTTTTAAAAATAATAAATAGAAAATTTATTTATTTAAATTAAATAATATATCTACATTTAGTATTGATCTACATATACATTCAACTATGTTCATTTACTTGCATTTAGCTATGTCCATTTTAGTAATTATACATTCAAAAGTGATTTTGATTAAAACTATCCAAACAACATTCAGTTTGTTTAATCAATTCTACATTATTGTATCCAAACATATATCAATTCTCTCAAAATCAATTCTGTCAGAATCAATTTTATCCAAAGCTGTAAGTATATTGCAGGAGAGAGAGTAGTTCTTAGACACTCAATATCCAATCTCGCACTAAAGAGAGAAAGAAAGAGTAAAATAATAGATGTGAAACATTGATAAGAGAAACGATAATTGAACAACCATTTTTTGATAATTTTGTGACAATTTTCTCTTTCATACTCACATTAAGTTTTTACTTTCTCTCTCTTTTGTTTTAGTTTTCGTGTCAATACCTCATTTTCTTTGTAAAATTTTGGTTGTCTCAAAAGTTGTCATATAAAAAGATGTTCAAATAACACAACACTATTGATAATGTGATAGAAGATGATATATAAAGGAAAAAAATGAGGTGTTGAATGAGTGTATGAGAATTATGGGTATACTCAATCCAACTCGTAGCAAGTCTTGGATGGTCACAACATCAAATATATACTTTCTTCGTCTATAATAAATGAAGAATTTGATTATTTCAAAAATATTAAAAAAAGTGTATAGGTGAAAGAGAGAGAGAGAGAGAAATTATTTTAAGCTAGGTTGTCAAATCAGGATTTTGCTTCAGATCAGAGGGGGAAGCGAATCCGAAAAAATAGTAAAATCGTGATCAAAATCAAGAATTTAACTCAACTACTTTTGCAGGATTGATACTAAATAGCAAAATCGAATATTATAATCGCAATCGAAATTGATGGATTATACCAAAATGGCTTAAAGTTAAACCTTACATGTGCTACATCAAATCAACACTTTCGTCTTCATCAATCTCGTAATCTCCTCCATCATCATCATCATCACAACTTGCATCACTTCCATCTTCACCTTCATTGTCTTTTTTTACCGAACGAAATAAAAGCTTGACAAAGATGTTGGTAACGAATAAACGGTTGAAATCGAGCTTAAAATTGAGTTGTATATAAAAAAAAAATTGAGATTCCTTCAAAATCGTGTAAAACCCTGCGATTTTGCAACGAGTTCACGTTTTCATTCAATCTTGATGAAATCTTACCCCGATTTTGCATGTTTTTCGATTCTACCATTAATTTGGATAGTAGAGGGTGAGCAAACTCGCAAAACAATTTTGCAATTTTAATTGCGAATTTGATATCAATGGTTTTAAGTACACTTATCAAGTATTAGTGAATTCATCATTATTCATCAATCAATAAAAATGTGTCAAGGATTTGCTTAAAAAGTTCAAAATGAATGAATCAAAGATCATGACAACTCGTATGCATCCACCACATGATATTGATAGAGATGAAAATGAAAAACTTGTCTCTGAAAAATAATTTATATGCATGATTGGATAATTTTATATCTAATTGCAAGTTGACCCGACATTGTCTATACGGTAGTGTTATGTGCAAGATTTCAATTTTGTCTAAAATAATCTCATCACATTGATGTGATGAGAATTTTCATATACTACATACTATTGATCCTGGACTTTGATCTTATAACCTATTGTGATGTTGATTATACTTGAAACAAACTTGAAAGAAAGAGAACAAGTGGAACGTGTTACTTCCTTGATGAAGTCCTTATAACATGGCAATCCATGAAGTAGAACACCATTGCATTATCCACTACAATTACAAAAGTTGCTGCAAGCCGTTGTCATAAGTTATATGGATAAGAAAACAGTTGGAAGATTACTCCATAATATAGACAAGCATTCAAATCTTATAGACAAGCATTCAAATCTTATGTGATAATATAGGTTCATTTATCTTTCAAAAAATTATATTTAGCATTCTAGGTGTAACCATGTCAAGATTTAACATGGCTTTATTAGTGACTATGTTCGGAAGAAAAGGTTAAATATATTTTTGATCCCTATAAATATACTAAATTTTCGTTTTAAGCCCTCTAAATTTTCTTTCGACTTCTAGACTTTAAAAAATTTTCAATCATCACTTTTGGTCCATAATTTTAAGACGACTCATGTGTAAAATTATTTTTTCTTCCAAAAATATGAATTTTACATTTGAGTTTTCTTAAAATGAGAGATCAAAAGTGAAGATAAAAAACTTATGGCAACTAAAAGTCAAAGAAAATATTTAGAGGAACTAAAATAAAAAGTTGATATATTTATAAGAAATAAAAACATGTTTAACCCTAGAAGAAATATTGGAATTTATGTTTATTGAAACAAAACATCAGCTGAAATTTTACCTAAACCATTTGTTGGGGGAAAAAATTCAATTTTATCAAAGATTAACTGTTTATCATTCCAAATGGTGACTTATATTGATTTTCAAATCAAGTTCAGAATGGTTGTTAAAAAGTTGAGAATCTTCTAACGTATCGGTGTACCCGTTATTAACAATAGTAATGTGTTTGTTTTTCTAGCCTCTTTAACTTTACTTTTTGATTTTATTATGGATTTACTATCAGCGGGATCCAGACATTTGATTTTGGTGTGGCAAAATTTTAAAGAAAATATATATATTAACAAAGTAAATTCTTAATATGTTAAACACTATAGCAAAATAATCCAGGATACACAGGATATCAATGCCTATATACCGCTAGGCCAAGAAGGGAAATGTGATATATCAATGACATATATTATATATAATTAATTAAGGCAAGTATGTGAGAAAAAA
Source organism: Medicago arabica (assembly GCA_946800305.1). NCBI lineage: Eukaryota > Viridiplantae > Streptophyta > Magnoliopsida > Fabales > Fabaceae > Medicago > Medicago arabica. The sequence goes on from OX326969.1 coordinate 8,816,498, forward strand.
AATTGGGTAGTAATCTGGTATGGCAAGTGCCACACCATGTTTCACTGTGGATCCACCCCTGTTTACTATACACATGGATACCTAGATTTACTCTTGGTTTATTATTTGAGCATTGATAGATTGACCATCTCATGTGGCATACGCCCCTAACCTCCACACACAAAAGTGACACGTGGCAACGTGACTCCCACACACTCATCAACATTATCTCTCACTCTATCTTCTCTCTGATGCTACATGAGGGTGAACAAGAATGGTACAAAAAAAAGGTGTCAACTTATAATTAATATATGGTGTCGTTTAATTTGGGAAAGCTCACTTTTTTCTCATCATGGAAAAGTTAAACCAAGACAATAGATTTAATACTTTTTAATTTAGATGGCTCAGATTTCCTACCTGTTAACTTTTTGTTGGGTTATATAAAACAAAAATTGTGACCCAACTCATAATTAAATAACATTTTATGTTTTGTATGTAGTAGTGGGCTTTTGCAATAATTTTTTGCCTTGTTAACACAAAATATTTCGGATCATACATATGTGAAAATGTTATATAATGAAAATGATTTAACCTTTCGTATATGCTTGTTAAATTATGTGAAAAAAAAATTATTTATAAAAAGAACCGAAATTAATTTTTTTTTATTTGATTAATGCTAAAAGGAATAATCAAGTGATAAAAATGATAGTTTGTATGTATGTTTGAAATAAATATGAGTTTTGTTTAGTAATTGAACATAATTTCATCCTTTTTGTAATTTGGGATAGGGTTAGGGTTAGGGTTTGAATGATCCTCTTAGACAAATCTGTTCCGTTTAAGATTGGGAATAGAAAAATCTTTTAGTTAAGGTAAGAGTTTGAATGATCTTATAAGACAACTCCATTCCGTTTAAGATTGTGAATAGAAAATTCTTTTAGTTAGGGTTAGGGTTTGAATATATGATCCTCTTAGACAAATCCATTCCGTTTAAGATTGTGACTACAAAATTCTTTCAGTTAGGGTAAGAGTTTGAATGATCCTTAAAGACAACTCCATTCCGTTTAAGATTGTGAATAGAAATTTTTTTTAGTTAGGGTAAGAGTTTGAATGATCCTATAAGATAACTCCATTCCGTTTAAGATTGTGAATAGAAAATTCTTTTAGTTAGGATAAGAGTTTGAATGATCCTATAAGACAACTCCATTCCGTTTAAGATTGTGAATATAAAATTATTTTATGTTAGGGTTAGGGTTTGAAGGATCCTCTTAGACAAATCCATTTCGTTTAAGATTGTGACTACAAAATTCTTTCAGCTAGGATAAGAGTTTGAATGATCCTTTAAGACAAGTTCATTCCATTTAAGATTGTGACTAGAAAATTCGTTTAGTTAGGGTAAGAGTTTGAATGATCCTCTTAGACAAATCTATTTCGTTTAAGATTGTGACTACAAAATTCTTTCAGTTGGGGTAAGAGTTTGAATGATACTTTAAGACAACTCCATTCTGTTTAAGATTGTCACTAGAATATTCTTTTAGTTAGGGTAAAAGTTTGAATGATCCTATAAGACAACTTCATTCCGTTTAAGATTGTGACTACAAAATTCTTTAGTTAGGGTAAGAGTTTGAACGATCCTTTAAGACAACTCCATTCCGTTTAAGATTGTGACTACAAAATTCTTTCAATTAGGGTAATAGTTTGAATGATCATTTAGGACAACTCCATTCCGTTTAAGATTGTGACTAGAAAATACTTTTAGTAAGGATAAGAGATTGAATGATCCTCTTAGACAAATCTATTCCTTTTAAGATTGTGACTAGAAAATTCTTTCAATTAGGGTTAGGGTTTGAATGATCCTCTTAGACAAATCCATTCCGTCTAAGATTGTGACTACAAAATTCTTTCAGTTAGGGTAAGAGTTTGAATGATTCTTTCAGACAACTCCATTCCTTTTAAGATCATGACTACAAAATTA